>CM070680.1:13661600-14954334 GCA_036346265.1 Melocanna baccifera | reverse complement strand
GGCACCCACCACCTAACCATTAGCCTAAGTCCAAAACATGTTTTCTATTTTCATTTTTAAATAATTTCAGTAAAACCACCCTTGACTCACCGAAGTCAAGATATCAATTTTCAAAGTCCGTCATTTCATGTGAAAGATTGATCCCACCTAAAATTATACTAAGCCGGGCTAAGCATTGCTATAAAAATTTCTAGCCAATACTATAGTACTAACTAGTTTTCAGCTAGGGTGACAAGGTATATGAATTCAAGATTCAAATTGGCCATATACAAAGGATCATGGGTATATCTAAAATTCAAATCAAATTTGAATTACATTTGAATAAAGATACGCATGCATATCTGATAAAACAATATAAATAATTTAAAATATTAGGTTCAACATGGTCAAAGGTGTAACTTGCCTTGATCGAAGTCTGCTGCGATTAAATCAATTCAAACTCTCGGAATCGTCAATATCTAACGAAATAATCAATTCAAAGCAAATTCAAAACAAAAATTCAAATGAAATCCAAATAACTTCCAAAAATTATAAAATAAACTGGGAGACAAATTTTGAATTTTGGATGTGGGTCAACAATTTTAAAAGGAATTGAGGCTTTTAAAAGAAGTTGGAAGTTTTAATTTAAATTTAAACCTTGGAATTACAAAATATATTCAAATCAAATTTAAATAAATTTCAAAATTTCAAAATTATTCCAGAAATGGATAGATCATGATTTTAGAAAAATTTAGAAATTTGAATGGGTCAATTTGGAGTTAAAATGCAAAAGTTATAGCCTTCCAAAGTTTGAATTCAAAATAAAAGAAAAAGGGTATTTTCTGGATTTATTTTTAAACCGAAAAGGATTTATGACGTCAGCACGAATTATTTTCTAAAGGAAATTATAGATTATGACGTCAGCCCTAGGATTAATATATTCTGCGGAGGTGACAGTGGGGCCCGGTGTCATGGACCGAGTCCATGGACCCGAGGAAGGTGAGTGGCGGCGGGCGCGGGGAGCGGGATGGCGGCGTGGCGCCGCGGGGCTGCCGCGTGGTCGCGCGCGTGGCTGCCGCGTCACGGCTTTATGCCGATGTGGCGGCACGCGCGCGAGTGGCGGCGGCGTGCGGGTGGCGGCGTGGCGTGGCGCCGTCGGCGCCACACGGCTGCGCCACGCCGCGCCAACTCGGCCCGGCGGTGGCGTGGCTTGGCGGCGGCGGCGGCGCTCGAGGGCGATGGTCGCGGAGCTCCGGTGGCGGCGCGCGGCGAGGCACCAAAATGAAGAGAGAGAACGCGGGGTCGCGCCGGTACCTTGCGCGAGGCCGAGATGACCGGAGAAAATCGGCGGAGAGGCGGCGGTCGGAGAAGGCTTCACGGCGGCGGAGTAGCTCGGTGGTGCGTGCCGGGAGGTGGTCGCGGTGTTCGCTGGGCACCGGCAAGGTCGGGAGGCTTCGCGAGGCGAGGGGCTTGGCCGGCGGGTGCTCGCCGGAGTGCTGGAGCGGCGGAGAAATCGAGCGCGAGGGCTCGGGGCTCAATGTTGTGAATGAGGAGGCACGGGAGGCGGCGGTGTGGGTGGAGGAACCTCGGGAGGTCCTTTTATAGGCGGGGAGGCGGTAACCGTCGCGCGCAACTCGCGGTTGGGAGTGCGCGACGGTGAAGGAGGCGTGTCGGGAATTAATGCATGCGCAATGGACGCGGTGGAGGATCAATTGCGATCGGCGGTTGGCGTGGGGCATCAATTGAAAGAAGCGAAGCTTTAAAAGCTTGGTTTGCGGCAAATAATGGCGGCGGCGGAGATCGCGCGAGGAAGAAAGGAAAGAGGCGGGGAGAGCGGAGGCGGCGAGTGGGGCCCGCATGCGTCGTGAAGAAAAAAGGAAGGAGCGAGGGGGCGGTCGGATGCTTGGCGGGTGCACGGGGAGAGATCGGGACGGCCGGTGCGTTGCGAAGGGTAAGTGAAGGGGGCGGCTGAGATTCGATCCGACAACGAAGATCGGATCGGGGCGGTCGGTGCTTAAGTGGGAAGGCGGCTACGATGAGAATGCGGCAATAGGGGCGGCTCGGATGAAACCACGTGGCGGATCGGAGGCGGAATGAAGCGGTGAAGCGGTAAGTCGCGCGGCGGCGAGGGATTAAACCGTGCGGGAGAGCGGGCGGCTAGATCGCGACACGCGTCGCGCGCGGAGAGAGGAAGGCGGGAGAGGTTTAAGTTAGATCGGACGGTGAGAATCCGGCGGCGGAGGGCGCCGATGCTTGACACTGGCGGCGGGAGGTTTTGGGATTTTCTTTCTTTTTGATTTTCCAGAAATGCTATTAAGCTTTAGAAAACTCAGAAAAATACCAAATAAATTTTGAAAAATCCAGAAAAATTCAGAGAACTATCTGGAGCTATTCTAGACTTAATAAAAATATGTCCCACTCATTTTAACAAGTATAATTTGCAAAGGTACAATTTGATTTTGAAGGAAGGTTTTAATTCCTTCTAAAATCTAGAAAAATTAATATAATCTCATATTTGACTTAAGGAAGCTGAAATACATTTGTTTTAACTTTTAGTAATGCAATAAATTTATTTTTGACTTTTATAAATTAAAGTTTATAATTTTTCTCAAATCAGGACTTTAACATAACTCCAGAAAATCCAATAAACTCCAGATTTAATTTTCAATAAAGGAACAAAATTTTGGGATGTTACTGACGTTAGTGCTTTCTTTTAGGCTCTATTTGCTTAACCGATGAGGCAAGATCATGGTCTTTGGTAGGAAAGCACCGTCGACTACTCGGTTTACCAGTAGTCGCCGTCTCTTTTGCCTTTTGAGCTGGGCTGTGTTGCGCATTTCTTTTGTGTTGCCTTGCTTTGAGCATCGTCGCACACAGGGCTTGGTCGCTACGAGGTCCCTCAGACGTTATTATCTTCGTTTCCTTTTTTAGCCAGCGTACAACTTGCTATTTTTTTACAACTTCCGTAAGATAAAACGCTTTCAAAACTTGGCTACAAATCTGCTCCTAACTCCTCCATCTACGTAGATCCTTCATGATCATTTACGGTTTCCCTTTCCGTATGCAAAAGATTTAGATTTAGGATCTCAAACTCTTCTTCAGCCATCCATGAATACATACTGTTTCTGTTTTTTCACCTTAGTTCCTTTTTTCTCGTACAAGCAAAATAAAAGTTGATCTGTGCCACCTATACGTCTTGCCGTTCATTTTTTCCCTAACGCTTTCTTTTTCCGATGTTATGCTGGAGTGTCTTCACAAAGCTCACAAAACTTTACATTATGGACGCAAGATTATTTCCTTTCCAAGTTTAAGCTCCACGGTTTACTTCCCTTTCAGCAGCCTTTATTTCTTCTATTCATACCGTGCTTTCATTCAGCCTTGGTAATTACTTTTTCTCCGTTACTAATTATGCTATACGATTTTTTTTCAATTTAGTTCCTACCATCATATTTTAAAGTTTACTCATATCATACAGAACTACCTTTATGTATAGCACCTATATGCAAGAGTGCCTTCACATGTTTTTAAACTTTATAGTTTGTACATTCCCTATATACATCCCTTCTTAAATTATGTAAGCTATTTGCTACCATCCATTCTTCCTACACCGTCTTAGTTTAGTTCTTCACATATATACAGAATACTCGCTGTACATTGCTCTTCTGCTAACGATACAAAAACCGGGGGACTTCGCGGGCAGTGAGCGTGTCCACGTCGCCCTCGCTCCCTATGCGCCTGACGCGTGCGCGTGCCCTCACCTCCGCTCCGTCTGCCGCGTGTATGCGCTCGATAGCAAGCCGCGGCTTCTTTCTTCCGTGGATAGCGAGCCGCGGCTCTCTACGCAAACCCAACCGAGCCGCAATCACAAGACGCAAGATAGGGACCGAAACCCCAACCGCCAGCGGCGCGCCCGTTCGCGGCGCCCTGCGCGGCGATGCACCGCTCCGCCCCACGCCAAGTGCCGCGCCGAGCCCGCTCCTCCGGCTCGCGACCGCCACCACCGGCCGCGCCCGGGGGATGAGGAGATGATGTGTGCTTCGGCCCTCTCGCAAAAATTTCGAGGCAAGGCTTGGCTGTGTGCATCATCTACCACTGCTGTTGCGCGTGGACCAGCATTCCATGCGCTCTCCGCCCACAGTTTCTGAGCAGCGATCTTGTTTCCTTCGGTTGGTGCGCGTGGATTCGTCTTTGGTTCCGTTTCTCACGGAGCACTTTGCGTGTGTGTGCTGATGGCTATGGCCCACCCGTTGGTTGCTTGCTATGGTGTGCTCGTTTCGCGTGGGCCTTCTTTTCAGTCTGCTACGTTGACTACGAGGCGCGGACTTGTTGAGGGGGCTTTCGATTTCGGCTTTTCTCCAGCGGATGCGTCCGTTGCTCCTTCCTTCTGGGTTGTTCGTTCGGTTTGCTTGTTCGTCCGTTCTGGGTTGTTCGTTCGATTCGCCTGCTTGTCCGCTCTTGGTTTTTTCCTCCTTGCTGAGTCGATTTGCGCCACGTAGCAGGTACGCTTTGTTGTGCTTGTGTTTCTTCTACTTTGATGTCTTCTTTGTTTAGACGCAGTGTGGGTACCTAATTTGTTCTTTTCCTCCTTGAATCACGATTACTCGGGACAGCTTATATTGGCTACCTGATTCAGGAGTTCTTGTCTTTCTTCCTTCTGTGGTGCGTGTTCTTTCTTCCTCATCGTGATTTAGTTCGCGTTATGTGCAGCAGGTACGCCCTTACTGATCCCCTCCTGATCTATAGCCTGTATGAAAAAGTGATCTGTTCTTGTTATTTATTTTGCTTTCGCTCTGTTCCTGACGTGTTCCCCTTTTAAATGCAGGACCGTTCCGAGCTGTCCTATTGCTGTACGCCGTTAGTGCTTTCTTTTAGGCTCTATTTGCTTAACCGACCGAGGCAAGATCATGGTCTTTGGTAGGAAAGCACCCGTCTGACTACTCGGTTTACCAGCAGTTGCCGTCTCTTTTGCCTTTTGAGCTGGGCTGTGTTGCGCATTTCTTTTGTGTTGCCTTGCTTTGAGCATCGTCGCACACAGGGCTTGGTCGCTACGAGGTCCCTCAGACGTTATTATCTTCGTTTCCTTTTTTAGCCAGCGTACAACTTGCTGTTTTTTTTTAAAATTCCGTAAGATAAAACGCTTTCAAAACTAGGCTACAAATCTGCTCCTAACTCCTCCATCTACGTAGATCCTTCATGATCATTTACGGTTTCCCTTTCCGTATGCAAAAGATTTAGATTTTGGATCTCAAACTCTTCTTTAGCCATCCATGAATACATACTGTTTCTGTTTTTTCACCTTAGTTCCTTTTTTCTCGTACAAGCAAAATAAAAGTTGATCTGTGCCACCTATTCGTTTTGCCGTTCATTTTTCCCTAACGCCTTCTTTTTCCGATGTTATGCTGGAGTGTCTTCACAAAGCTCACAAAACTTTACATTATGGATGCAAGATTATTTCCTTTCCAAGTTTAAGCTCCACGGTTTACTTCCCTTTCAGCAGCCTTTATTTCTTCTATTCATACCGTGCTTTCATTCAGCCTTGGTAATTACTTTTTCTCCGTTACTAATTATGCTATACGATTTTTTTTCAATTTAGTTCCAACCATCATATTTTAAAGTTTACTCATATCATACAGAACTACCTTTATGTATAGCACCTATATGCAAGAGTGCCTTCAAATGTTTTTAAACTTTATAGTTTGTACATTCCCTATATACATCCCTTCTTAAATTATGTAAGCTATTTGCTACCATCCATTCTTCCTACACCGTCTTAGTTTAGTTCTTCACATATATACAGAATACTCGCTGTATATTGCTCTTCTGCTAACGATACAAAAACCGGGGGACTTCACGGGCAGTGAGCGTGTCCACGTCGCCTCGCTCCTGTCGCGCTCGCGTGCGTGTGCCCTCGCCTCGCTCCGTCTGCGTGTGTATGCGCTCGATAGCTAGCGCGGCTTCTTTCTTCCGTGGATAGCGAGCTGCGGCTCTCTACCCAAACTCGGCCGAGCCGCAAGCACAAGGCGCAAGATAGGGACCGAAACCCCAACCGCCAGCGGCGCGCGTTCGCGGCGGCCTGCAGCGGCGATGCACCGCTCCGCCCCGCGCCAGCGTCGGCGCCGGAGCCCGCTCCTCCGGCTCCGCGACCGCCACCACCGGCGCGCCGGGATGAGGAGATGATGTGTGCCGGCCCTCTCGCAAAAATTTCGGCGAGGCTTGCTGTGTGCATCGTCTTCCACTTTGTTCGCGCTGTGGACCAGCATTCCATGCGCTCTCCGCCCAGTTTCTGAGCGGCGATCTTGTTTCGCCGGTTGGTGCGCGGTTTCGTCTTTGGTTCCGTTTCTCACGGAGCTCTTTGCGCGCGTGTGCGGCCGATGGCTATAGCCCACCCGTTGGTTGCTTGCTATGGTGTGCTCGTTTGCGTGGGCCTTCTTTTGATGCGCTACGTTGACTACGAGCGCGGACTTGTTGAGGGCTTTCGATTTCGGCTTTTGCTCTAGCGGATCGTCGTTGCTCCTTCCTAAGGGTTGTTCGTTCGGTTTGCTTGTTTGTCCGTTACGGGTTGTTCGTTCGATTTGCTGCTTGTCCGCTCTTGGTTTTTCCTCCTTCTTTGAGTCGATTTGCGCCACGCAGCAGTGCGCTTTGTTGTGCTTGTGTTTCTTCTACTTTGATGTCTTCTTTGTTTAGGCGCAGTCATGGTACCTAATTTGTTCTTTTCCTCCTTCCAATGCGATTGCTCGGGACAGCTTATATTGGCTACCGATTCGGGAGTTCTTGTCTTTCTTCCTTCGTAGTGCGTGTTCTTTCTTCCTCATCGTGATTTAGTTCGTGTTATCTGCAGCAGTGCGCCCTTCGATCCCCTCGATCTATCACTTTGTATGAAAAAGTGATCATTCTTGTTATTTATTTTGCTTTCGCTTTGTTCTGACTTGTTCCCCTTTTAAATGCGGGACCATTCGAGCTGACCTATTCTTTGTCGCCGTTAGTGCTTTCTTTTAGGCTCTATTTGCTTAACCGATCGAGGCAAGATCATGGTCTTTGGTAGGAAAGCACCGTCGACTACTCGGTTTACCAGTAGTCGCCGTCTCTTTTGCCTTTTGAGCTGGGCTGTGTTGCGCATTTCTTTTGTGTTGCCTTGCTTTGAGCATCGTCGCACACAGGGCTTGGTCGCTATGAGGTCCCTCAAACGTTATTATCTTCGTTTCCTTTTTTAGCCAGCGTACAACTTGCAGTTTTTTTTAAAATTCCGTAAGATAAAATGCTTTCAAAACTAGGCTACAAATCTGCTCCTAACTCCTCCATCTACGTAGATCCTTCATGATCATTTACGGTTTCCCTTTCCGTATGCAAAAGATTTAGATTTAGGATCTCAAACTCTTCTTCAGCCATCCATGAATACATACTGTTTATGTTTTTTCACCTTAGTTCCTTTTTTCTCGTACAAGCAAAATAAAAGTTGATCTGTGCCACCTATTCGTTTTGCCGTTCATTTTTTCCCTAACGCTTTCTTTTTCCGATGTTATGCTGGAGTGTCTTCACAAAGCTCACAAAACTTTACATTATGGGCGCAAGATTATTTCCTTTCCAAGTTTAAGCTCCACGGTTTACTTCCTTGTCAGCAGCCTTTATTTCTTCTATTCATACCGTGCTTTCATTCAGCCTTGGTAATTACTTTTTCTCCGTTACTAATTATGCTATACGATTTTTTTTCAATTTAGTTCCTACCATCATATTTTAAAGTTTACTCATATCATACAGAACTACCTTTATGTATAGCACCTATATGCAAGAGTGCCTTCACATGTTTTTAAACTTTATAGTTTGTACATTCCCTATATACATCCCTTCTTAAATTATGTAAGCTATTTGCTACCATCCATTCTTCCTACACCGTCTTAGTTTAGTTCTTCACATATATACAGAATACTCGCTGTACATTGCTCTTCTGCTAACGATACAAAAACCGGGGGACTTCACGGGCAGTGGCGTGTCCACATCGCCTCGCTCCTATGCGCTGGCGCGCGCGCGTGCCTCGCCTCCGCTCCGTCTGCCGCGTGTATGCGCTCGATAGCAAGCCGCGGCTTCTTTCTTCCGTGGATAGCGAGCCGCGGCTCTCTACCCAAACCCGACCGAGCCGCAATCACAAGACGCAAGATAGGGACCGAAACCCCAACCGCCAACGGCGACGCCGTTCGCAGGCGGCCCTGCAGCGGCGATGCACCCGCTCCCGCCCCCGCTGCCAAGCGCCGCCGCCCGGAGCCCCGCTCCTCCAGCTCCCGCGACCGCCACCACCGGCCGCGCCCGGGGGATGAGGAGATGATGTGTGCTTCGGCCCTCTCGCAAAAATTTCGAGGCGAGGCTTCGCTGTGTGCATCATCTACCACTCTGTTCGCGCTGTGGACCAGCATTCCATGCGCTCTCCGCCCCTGGTTTACGAGCAGCGATCTTGTTTCCTTCGGTTGGTGCGCGTGGTTTCGTCTTTGGTTCCCGTTTCTACGGAGCTCTTTGCGCGTGTGTGCCGCTGATGGCTATGGCCCACCCGTTGGTTGCTTGCTATGGTGTGCTCGTTTCGCGTGGGCCTTCTTTTCAGTCTGCTACGTTGACTACGAGGCGCGGACTTGTTGAGGGGGCTTTCGATTTCGGCTTTTGCTCTAGCGGATGCGTCCGTTGCTCCTTCCTAAGGGTTGTTCGTTCGGTTTGCTTGTTTGTCCGTTCTGGGTTGTTCGTTCGATTTGCCTGCTTGTCCGCTCTTGGTTTTTTCCTCCTTGCTGAGTCGATTTGCGCCACGCAGCAGGTACGCTTTGTTGTGCTTGTGTTTCTTCTACTTTGATGTCTTCTTTGTTTAGACGCAGTGCGGGTACCTAATTTGTTCTTTTCCTCCTTCGAATGCAGTGCTCGGGACAGCTTATATTGGCTACCTGATTCAGGAGTTCTTGTCTTTCTTCCTTCTGTGGTGCGTGTTCTTTCTTCCTCATCGTGATTTAGTTCGTGTTATGCGCAGCAGGTACGCCCTTACTGATCCCCTCCTGATCTATCGCCTGTATGAAAAAGTGATCTGTTCTTGTTATTTATTTTGCTTTCGCTTTGTTCCTGACTTGTTCCCCTTTTAAATGCAGGACCATTCCGAGCTGACCTATTGCTGTACGCCGTTAGTGCTTTCTTTTAGGCTCTATTTGCTTAACCGACCGAGGCAAGATCATGGTCTTTGGTAGGAAAGCACCCGTCTGACTACTCGGTTTACCAGCAGTCGCCGTCTCTTTTGCCTTTTGAGCTGGGCTGTGTTGCGCATTTCTTTTGTGTTGCCTTGCTTTGAGCATCGTCGCACACAGGGCTTGGTCGCTACGAGGTCCCTCAAACGTTATTATCTTCGTTTCCTTTTTTAGCCAGCGTACAACTTGCTGTTTTTTTTAAAATTCCGTAAGATAAAATGCTTTCAAAACTAGGCTACAAATCTGCTCCTAACTCCTCCATCTACGTAGATCCTTCATGATCATTTACGGTTTCCCTTTCCGTATGCAAAAGATTTAGATTTAGGATCTCAAACTCTTCTTCAGCCATCCATGAATACATACTGTTTATGTTTTTTCACCTTAGTTCCTTTTTTCTCGTACAAGCAAAATAAAAGTTGATCTGTGCCACCTATTCGTTTTGCCGTTCATTTTTTCCCTAACGCTTTCTTTTTCCGATGTTATGCTGGAGTGTCTTCACAAAGCTCACAAAACTTTACATTATGGACGCAAGATTATTTCCTTTCCAAGTTTAAGCTCCACGGTTTACTTCCCTGTCAGCAGCCTTTATTTCTTCTATTCATACCGTGCTTTCATTCAGCCTTGGTAATTACTTTTTCTCCGTTACTAATTATGCTATACGATTTTTTTTCAATTTAGTTCCAACCATCATATTTTAAAGTTTACTCATATCATACAGAACTACCTTTATGTATAGCACCTATATGCAAGAGTGCCTTCAAATGTTTTTAAACTTTATAGTTTGTACATTCCCTATATACATCCCTTCTTAAATTATGTAAGCTATTTGCTACCATCCATTCTTCCTACACCGTCTTAGTTTAGTTCTTCACATATATACAGAATACTCGCTGTATATTGCTCTTCTGCTAACGATACAAAAACCGGGGGACTTCACGGGCAGTGAGCGTGTCCACGTCGCCCTCGCTCCCTGTGCGCCTAACGCGTGCGCGTGCCCTCGCCTCCGCTCCGTCTGCCGTGTGTATGCGCTCGATAGCTAGCCGCGGCTTCTTTCTTCCGTGGATAGCGAGCTGCGGCTCTCTACCCAAACTCGACCGAGCCGCAAGCACAAGACGCAAGATAGGGACCGAAACCCCAACCGCCAACGGCGACGCCGTTCGCAGGCGGCCCTGCAGCGGCGATGCACCCGCTCCCGCCCCCCGCTGCCAAGCGTCGGCGCCCGGAGCCCCCCTCCTCCAGCTCCCGCGACCGCCACCACCGGCCGCGCCCGGGGGATGAGGAGATGATGTGTGCTTCGGCCCTCTCGCAAAAATTTCGAGGCGAGGCTTCGCTGTGTGCATCGTCTTCCACTTTGTTCGCGCTGTGGACCAGCATTCCATGCGCTCTCCGCCCCTGGTTTACGAGCAGCGATCTTCTTTCCTTCGGTTGGTGCGCGCGGTTTCGTCTTTGGTTCCCGTTTCTACGGAGCTCTTTGCGTGTGTGTGCCGCTGATGGCTATGGCCCACCCGTTGGTTGCTTGCTATGGTGTGCTCATTTTGCGTGGGCCTTCTTTTCAGTCTGCTATGTTGACTACGAGGCGCGGACTTGTTGAGGGGGCTTTCGATTTCGGCTTTTGCTCTAGCGGATGCGTCCGTTGCTCCTTCCTTCTGGGTTGTTCGTTCGGTTTGCTTGTTCGTCCGTTTTGGGTTGTTCGTTCGATTTGCCTGCATGTCCGCTCTTGGTTTTTTCCTCCTTGCTGAGTCGATTTGCGCCACGCAGCAGGTACGCTTTGTTGTGCTTGTGTTTCTTCTACTTTGATGTCTTCTTTCTTTAGACACAGTGCGGGTACCTAATTTGTTCTTTTCCTCCTTCGAATGCAGTGCTCAGGACCGCTTATATTGTCTACCTGATTCAGGAGTTCTTGTCTTTCTTCCTTCTGTGGTGCGTGTTCTTTCTTCCTCATCGTGATTTAGTTCGCGTTATGCGCAGCAGGTACGCCCTTACTGATCCCCTCCTGATCTATCGCGTGTATGAAAAAGTGATCTGTTCTTGTTATTTATTTTGCTTTCGCTTTGTTCCTGACTTGTTCCCCTTTTAAATGCAGGACCGTTCCGAGCTGACCTATTGCTGTACGCCGTTAGTGCTTTCTTTGAGGCTCTATTTGCATAACCGACCGAGGCAAGATCATGGTCTTTGGTAGGAAAGCACCCGTCTGACTACTCGGTTTACCAGCAGTCGCCGTCTCTTTTGCCTTTTGAGCTGGGCTGTGTTTCGCATTTCTTTTGTGTTGCCTTGCTTTGAGCATCGTCGCACACAGGGCTTGGTCGCTACGAGGTCCCTCGGACGTTATTATCTTCGTTTCCTTTTTTAGCCAGCGTACAACTTGCTGTTTTTTTTTTAAATTCCGTAAGATAAAACGCTTTCAAAACTAGGCTACAAATCTGCTCCTAACTCCTCCATCTACATAGATCCTTCATGATCATTTACTGTTTCCCTTTCCGTATGCAAAAGATTTAGATTTAGGATCTCAAACTCTTCTTCAGCCATCCATGAATACATATTGTTTCTGTTTTTTCACCTTAGTTCCTTTTTTCTCGTACAAGCAAAATAAAAGTTGATCTGTGCCACCTATTCGTTTTGCCGTTCATTTTTTCCCTAATGCTTTCTTTTTCCGATGTTATGCTGGAGTGTCTTCACAAAGCTCACAAAACTTTACATTATGGACGCAAGATTATTTCCTTTCCAAGTTTAAGCTCCACGGTTTACTTCCCTTTCAGCAGCCTTTATTTCTTCTATTCATACCGTGCTTTCATTCAGCCTTGGTAATTACTTTTTCTCCGTTACTAATTATGCTATACGATTTTTTTTCAATTTAGTTCCTACCATCATATTTTAAAGTTTGCTCATATCATACAGAACTACCTTTATGTATAGCACCTATATGCAAGAGTGCCTTCACATGTTTTTAAACTTTATAGTTTCTACATTCCCTAAGCTAAAATATACATCCCTTCTTAAATTATGTAAGCTATTTGCTACAATCCATTCTTCCTACACCGTCTTAGTTTAGTTCTTCACATATATACAGAATACTCGCTGTACATTGCTCTTCTGCTAACGATACAAAAACCGGGGGACTTCGTGGGCAGTGAGCGTGTCGACGTCGCCCTCGCTCCCTGTGCGCCTGACGCGTGCGCGTGCCCTTGCCTCCGCTCCGTCTGCCGCGTGTATGCGCTCTGTAACACCCCAGGATCCACATCACCCTGGAATGCCACTAAACCACTCTACAGCTAGCCAAAAAATTTAAGATAATTTATTCCGGCTACAAATTTCTAGACATGAAGCATTAAGCGGAAGCATAATCAATTAAGGAAATAAAGATAACGATAACAAGTTCAATATTTGAAACAACCTCTAGCAGACTAATCAATAGATCACAAGTTCGTCAGTATTAACTAAAACAATCATCCACGGATAGCTAGGCATTTGGCTAGAATTCCATCGACTTTATTACATTATGAATTTATGAACCAAGTGCATTATTGTGGTGCCGCTCTACCCATCCCATGAATGCTCACGAATCACCTGTAGGGGGGAAAACAAGGGTGAGATAAAATCTCAGCAAGCAAACTATTTAACAGGCTATTCAGACTACAATCAAATATACAACATCATTAAAGTATCCATTTGTCCACATCCACATTGTGCATCCACGTTCATTATCAAGCTAATTAAACTACAATGATATTAAGCATCAATATCCATTTCCCACAATGACCACATTTATAGCCTCAATCATATTTACTACCAACAGTAATAAAACATTAGCATATAAATCTGGATTAACTACTTCATATCATCCACCACTACCAGTACCAATGACCATAAAACATTAGCATGTTTTACCTCTCTAACATTATTATTTCTCGCGTCCACAACTGCTATCAACAATTACCACAAGAGAAAAGAATCTCATACCGCAATCACAACCCCAACCATACCACAAGGGATGAATCCCAAAACCACGACCACAACCACTTTCCTCATACCACAAGTGACTCCCATGAGCCAATTCCGCATCACATCTATAAAGTTGCAGTTGTTTGTAAAATAACTTCACTACAATATATTGCATAAGTATGCAAATGATCTTTCCGCAATACAATGCATATGCATGCTATGCTCCACTACACCTTTACCCAACAAGGTAAAAGTGTGCATCGTGCTCTGACAATGCACGATCTTTGTATCGTCTCTGATCGCGGCTATAAGCGGCGACATCCACAATGCAATGTCATGACATGTTATGAATGATATGATAATCATAAACCACAAGAATTTAACCACGAAGATCAACCATATATTCCACATTCGATTCACCAAGATCATAATCAATCGATCTATAGTGTATCCTACCACAAAAACCACAATACGACCACAAGTATTCATTAAGAATACTACCACTAAAGCCACAATAATACCAACTTCAAGGGCATTAATATGATTCTCATGAATTTAACAATAAGAAAAAATATCATCATAACCACCACGCATTTACTTTCATATACCACAATTAGCTCATTAAGTAAATTACCACAATACTACCAAAACTCAACGAAACTTGGCAATTGATTAATATCTTGCTACCACATTCTTCCTTAGAAAACATGTAATCATGGCATATCTTTTATCAATACGAAAAATCATGCATATTGCAAGTAGTAAGAATAACGAGTTAAACGGTAGCACATCCGCTACGTTTACTTGCCTCTACCGGCGAAGCGACGAGATCACGCTCGATTAGAAGCAAATCCGCCTGTCCAAAAAGGTACCTCTCAGCACAATACACAGCAATACAATCGTGACTCTCAAAGAGAAGTATCGCCAAAACCCTAAACCCCACAACATCCTTCCTCGCGTAACGGTTCTACAATCTTCCCACTGCAGCGGCGCTGCTTAACATTTTTCTATCTTTAAAAATATAAAACTAATCACAGCAAAAGATATATATCTAGATTCCTCACTTAATTACCCACACTTTTCATGTAGATCACATATTTTTATTTTGTTCTTAGCATGGTGTATCTCATTGCCCTAAACAGAGATCATCCTCTGCTCGACAATCGGGGCACAGTCGAAATCAAACGCCTCCCAACAACATAGTAGGGCTATAGAAATTCTGATTTTTTTTACAGAAGCTAGTAGTTGAATTAAGGAAGTGCATGGCTATACCAAATATGGTTGAAGAGTCAATCACAATTTAGTAATTCACTACAGATTCGAGTGAAAGATCGAGTTATCATAAGATGGTGAAAGATCGAGTTATCATAAGATGGTAAGTTTCATTATGTCTTGCTAGGGATCACTACCGACTTAAGTTCGATTTGGTATCATCGGACAAAGAAAAATGAGGCCTCACATTCCTAAGCATTCTATAAATTTGAATATTCATCCTCATTGTGCTTTCAATATGATAAATTTGAATTTAAATTTGAATATTCTTTATATATATTTGAGAGAATCATTATGTCTTGCTATAGGTGTGATCACTTTTGAGGGCTCTGTTGAGTGCTTATGGAAGCCCTCAAATGAAAAGGAGTTTTCGACCTATGCCCAAATATACATGAATCTACATGGTCATACATTTAATGGGTTAGAACGATAAAGGTCTGAATGATAGTTTCTAAATGGAATTCAATTCTCCACTCATATCGGATAAGGATCCAATTGGAGGCTATATTAGGAGAGATGTAGGGGCTGAGGGAGGCATCCCGAAACACACCCATTGAAACCCTAACCGTCACCTCTCATAATTCTTGCCGTGCGTGCTGGTGCTAGCACATTGACGTATGGTGTTCTATCCCTGGATATATGGACCTCGGTAAAGGCGCTACTGCGACTGCTGCACCGATCGGGTTGATCACGAGGAGACGACAGTTGGTCAGAAGATGATCGAATACTTCCACTACATCGACACGCTCTTCGTTGAATCGGCTACTTCAACTCTACTTTCACTGTATTTCGCATCTAGTGATAACGATCTATAATCTCTTACTCATATGTCTATCCGTATTCCAATAAATTATCCCATCAATCTATCCGCTAAAGCTCTCTTCACACAGCAGTGAGCTGCGGAATTTGCTTGCCGGCGAACAAAATTACAGGAAAAAAATGTTGAAGGACCTGCTAAACGCTTGGATTTCATGTCATATGCCCACAATCGCTGATCTCGCACCATCTTGCGACTTGATCACGTTGACTGGAGTTTGCTTATCTGACTCCAGCACTACATCAACACAGCCCTGTCTTTCAGCAAGCACCAAACCATCTCGAGCCTCTAGGGCTTCAACGGTGAAGGCATCAGGAAGATGATCATACTACCGGGCTTCCGCCGCTAGAAAACGCCAGACTGATCACGGATGACCGAGCCCGACCCTCATGTATGACGATCCCCATGAAAGGCTCCATCAGTATTTATTTTCACCTTGCCCGGATCTGGTGGTCGCCAAATTGCCGGGTTAGGAACAGTAGCAGCCTGGTCGGGTGTCTCCGTAATAAAGATGTCCTCCACCATCAAGCTCACATGTTTAGCTGCCATCGAAGGGCTCCAGTTCTGTTTCCGTTGGCTGCGATTATTGCGACCGGTCCACTGTGACCATATGCCACAAATAAACAGAGCTGCATCATCCTGCGAGCACAAGCCACCAAAGTTGCATTCTTTCGAACTGCAGCTTATGACCACGTCTTATAGATTTTGATTTTAGTACAATTGCTCATACGAACAAACTAAAAAGCCAATAAACCACTTCAAAAAGGCTATTCCAATGAACCGCTTCTAAACAACGATGAAGAAACCGTCTCATTTGTTTGTTCGAGAGAAGGCATAAGCTGAAAAGAATAGGGCTGACTTTTGGCTCTAAGAATGTCAAAATAAATAAAATGGTTTTTTAAAGTAGATTTTCTAAATGGCTTTTCGAATCCAAAATCGTACGCGCCGTTCATATCAACATTTTCGCCGTCTGTTGCCGTCTTAAAAAATACAGATAGAAACTATTAACCACAACCAAAAACTATCTACTTTAGCCTAAAAGAACATGGACTAAATCTTTGGCCCAACTCACCGGATGTAGCAGAGGTAATTTCTTTCCGGTTAGCTCTTTCAAAGCCTGCCAAAACACGAAGAGACCACCATTTGAGAAGATGGAATTTGTCCTCCAGAGTTGGAAGATGACCACATCTGTTCATCTTTAAGAATTCTATAAGCTGATCGCACCAAGTACACTCCATCTCATAAGCCCAAGCAGTAACGTCTTCCATGATTCTATTTCCCAACTTGATTTGTAAGATTGCTTCAGCATCCACCACAATGAAGACAGAATTAATCAGTTGCTCATTCCATGACCGGCTATTTGGCATCAGTAGCTCACTTACTCTGTTACTTAATCCTTCCAGATATCAATTGATTCCCCTGTACCAATCCGTTTAATTAATCCTTTCTTGAGAGCCTCAGGTCCATGCAAAATGGCTTTCCACGTATGCAAACTCCTTTTTTTCAAGTCGCTGACAAAAAATCCCCCTATGGGAAATATTTGCCTTTCAACACTCGGCTGCGGAGGGAATCCGGGTTAATGATAGGAAGCTGCTATAAGATGGCATACCGTTATATAGTTCCACTAACTTTCATCAAATTTTGCCTCCCTTCCCTCTCCCTCCTCCGCCACTCCCCCTACCCACCTTCTTCCTCGGCTTCAGCTGCAGCTTTACACTCCGCTTCTGCCTTCCCCTACCCCCTCCTCTCCCACCGACAGCCAACAGCGACCTCGCCATCTCGCTGTCCGCCATCTCCCCCTCCCCGGCCGTCCCTATCCCGCCCAACCTAATATTATGTATGCCGCTGCCTCGTGTACCTCCCTCAATCGCCACTCAATGCTCTCTGCCACCGCCCACTGCCGGATCACCACCTCTTTGGCCTCCCTCTATATTGGGGACGTTGTGAACATGTCGGCCGTGGCATCACAGCTTCTCCCTGCTAGAGCTTGAGAAGATAGGAAGAGAGCTAGAGCGAGAGACGTACCGTTAGGGCTAGAGCTCGGGCAGCCGGTTAGCCTCGCCCCCGTCGGGGAACGACTAGATCCAACAGTGCTACGGTCAAGGTTGGTGATACCCAGTGGCACCCTGGCCAGAGACGATGGATTTGGCGGCAGTAGCCTCCCATCGGCATGAGTGAGAGATGTTGGGTTGATCTCGGCTAACAAACATCCGAGTTTCTAGGGAGGTTACCCCTCCACTCGCGTCCTGATCGGAGGCGTAACCAACACATTTTGGTTTCGATCCCGGTCGCTTAGCGCTATATAAGAAAACGGGGATTCAGCAGGCCAGACCACGAGTTTGTTCTAGGTCACGTGAATCCCGAACAAAAACCCGATCTAATGCAAGTGCTAAGGTGGACGAAGACTGGACCTTCTTTGTTGCCATCCACTGCATCACCGACGCCGTCGACCACCTCTACATCAATGGAGCACCACCCTCATGGCTTCTTCGACTTTGGGTATGTCTTCCATACTAAAGTTTTGTTATGTGTTCTAGTTAGACCTAGGGTTAATGTTAGTGTTTCATGATTAGACTTAGCTCAACCTCATAAGAGAGACAAAAGGGAGAGAAAAGAGAGATGGAAAGAGCGAGAGAAATATCGAACTGTAAGGAGTCATACCATTGTTATTGAGAAGAACAATATACCGTTCTTTAATTTTTCTCTTAACAATAAGGTGCCAACCTTTCTTGCCCAGCATGGTTTGGTTAAGGCCCCATTTAAAACAACTTTTGGTTTCTGACTTCTAGCTTTGAGAAGACGAAAGCTATTTTAAATATGTTAGCTTCTTAACGTGGATTTTCACTTTTTATCATTTTTTATTTTTTTCTCCTTTCTATTGTCCTGGACATATAATGGGTTTTTTTCATTTTCCATCATTTTTCTTTAATTGAATTCCGTAACCAAAAGTTAATAACCTCTACAGTGCCTACTTTAGATAAAAACTAACCGCCGCAATCAAAAGCCATAAGCAAAAGCTATTTTAAATAGCACTAAAAAGACTCGTGTCTCAGAAAACTCATTCCACCGGTTCCTTTCGGGCATGTCAGCTTAGCCCATTTGGAATGCTTTCCAACGCTTGCCTGTGGGGATTTTATGACCATCCACTGCACTCCCCCACCAAAAGTTGGAAATATAGGAAGTCATATTCTTTCTATCTTTTGAAATTATTTTTTGGCTTTTATTATAGTACTTACCTTTTAAATGGAGTATTTTTTTTTAAAATAAGGTCTACAAGTTAATTATAGTATATTTTAAAAACTCAACATCTATATCAGCTAAAATCACAAGTTAGTATCTCTCTCTCCATAATATCTATCATGAACAGCTAAAATTTAAAAATTTTAGTTAAAAATTATAAGCCACAACTACAAAAAATTGCCCCATAATTTTGCTGAAAGTTTAATAAAGAAGCTCATGGAGTACGACGGCACTGCTTGCGCTACTTACTAAGCATAACTTCCCAGTTCCCACCCATCACAACTCAAAGACTTCTCCCCCATCCACTTAAAAAAGTTCTCACTCGGTCAGCAACATAATCGAACGTACTATCTGTAGTCTTACCAACCACTGTAGGGAGACCAAAATATCTCTCACCAATGGCTTCTGTTGGAATTCCAAGGCTGCACATCACCACTTGCCTGACTTCATCATCACGATTGCTACTGAAAAGGACAGCAGATTTCTGTTTATTGACCAGCTGACCGGACCCTTCATGGTAGTTCTCCAAGATCAATTCGATCAGCAATTCTTTGGCTAGCTTCTGTGAAGATCAGGCAGTCATCCAGGAAGAGCGAATGTGAGATCCACGGAGCATATCTACTAATTCTCATCCCCCTCGCAATTACTGTGGGCCATTATTCTTGATCATACACGAAAGCCCTTCCGCACATAACAGGAACAAGTAAGGCGAGTGGGTCGCCTCGTCGAATACATCCCGTAGGGTTGAATGAGGGTGAGAAAATGCCATTGGGAAGGATCATGCGAGAAGTTCAGGGGTTTTGTTGCCATAAACTATTACTTTTTTTAGAGGACTATGAACTTAAAATTTGTAAATTTATAGATTTTTCTAGATAACATACAAAGACAGCGATCTGACCTTCCAACTTGTATTACTTCCGTTAAAATAGATGATTTGGAAAATTTGAGTTATAGAATGATTTGGCTTGATCTATGTCTGTGCATATGTGTGGCATGATGTATATTTCTAACGTGGATCAAGCTGTGAATAGCGTGTGTCTGAAAATAATTTCTTGGTCTTTAGATGTGTAACACTTGGAGTCAATCATGGTCAATAGCGAGGATCGAGACTATACTCATGAAAGAGATGAGGTTCAGAACGATTAAGGATGTCTGATGAGATGGCTAAGCTTAAGCATGATACAAGAAAGGTGAGAAATACTGAAGGAAAGTTCGAGTGATATGTTGCACTATGTGGCTTCGTCCAGCGAAATAGGAGTGACTTGCCGACGTGTGGCAAGCTAATGATGTATCTACACATGGCAAGTATGGTAATTATTTACAAAGAAAGATGAAGACCGGATCAAGAAAGAGTATTTTGGTAAGATGACAAAAAATCAAAAACTATCTTAGATCAAAACCGTGGTATTTAGGAAAACACTTTAGATCAAGATGGAGCTGAGATGATCAAGTGGATCAATGGTGAAGGACTTAGCAAATTCGAACTTATGTACTTTGAAAAACGTATAGTGTAGTGTGTGAGTAAAACTAAGATTCGTTTGCCACGGAGTGGGTCCACTCGAGGATGGGTGCTGTGGATTGGATTGTGGAGGATTTGTTGCCTTGCCTCCTGGTTGTCTAGAACCAGAGGCCTCACCGCTTGACATGATTTGATTCATAGAGCATGTTACAAGTATCCTGCATGGTTCGTGTCGTATGGACAAGATCAGCATGAATTTTATTAACTTGTATGAAAGACAAGAGGAAATGAGCACAAGTTAAGTGGTTTAGTGAATAAGGGTATCCCCATGCCAAATTAATTCATTTAAAACTAAGATTTACAAAAATTATGACATAGAACAACAAGCATGAAACTTTAAAATAAAGGTTAAGTTCTACATAGTTTGCATAATCCTTGCTTAAAACATAAAATGAGCAACATACAAAATATGAATAGCAAGATACAACCATCATACATCAGCATCTTAACACCTCTAAATACCCAAATGTTAGCTTACATAAACATCCTAAAGTAAGCTCTAGACCGATCTAGAGTGAACTCTATAGTATCAGGCTAGATCTAAGTGCTGTTGTTGGGATCAGCGGTGTCGGGTGAATTGGGGACAGCAGGGGCTGTGGACTCCACCTCCTCACGTACATCGTGGTGAAGATGGTGTTGTTGTACCACTGGTGGTGGCTTGTCTACAACGGCGTGGATAGCCATCACGTGATGATGGTTTCTAACACTAAGTATGTAACACCCAGAATCCATATTACTCTAGAATGCCACTAAACTACTCTACAAACTAGCCAATTTACAAGATAACATAAACTGTCAATAATTTTTTAAATCATTGTAAACTAAACGGAAGCATACTAAAACAAAGATAAAGAAACACTAGTAATTAAAGATCAATCGCTAATAACTTTAACCAATAAAAGTGAACCACAACCTAACTTTAATAATTAAAAGTGATTAACAATGAGAGATAAAAATGAATAACCGGAGACTACACTTATTTATTACAGTATGAAACATGATATGGTGTGTGACAGTGATGTGCTGTTTTACCCTTCCCATGCATGCTCGAGAATTACCTGGAAGGGGGAAAACAAGAGTGAGATAAAAATCTCAACAAGCAAACTGTTTAACAAGCTAATTAAATTATAACAGTTTAATCATTAACATTTATTTTTCACAATTACCACATTTATATCCTCAACCCCAAATCACCACCGACGACGGTAAAACATTAGCAAATAAATCTTGTTTGACACTTCATAACCTCAACCACTACCACTACCAAAGTCAATCAAACATTAACATGTTTTACCTCACTAACTTTATTATTTCTTACATCCACATATGCTATCAACAATTACCACGAGAGAAAAGAATCTCATAACACAATCATAACCCCTACCATTCCACGAGGGATGAACTCCATTCCACGACCACAACCACATTCCTCATACCACAAGTAACTCTCATGAGCCAATTCCATATTACAACTATGAATTTGTATTTGTTTGCAAAAACTCCACCACTATACATTGTATAAGAATGCAAATGATCTTTCTACAATGTAATGTATATGCATGCATATGATCCACTGCACCCTTACCCAACAAGGTAAGAGTATGCATCGTACTATGGCAATGTACGATGTTGTACCAATACGGTCGGGGCTATAAGCGGCGACATCCACAATGCAAATGTTATGACATGTTATGAATGATATGATAATCATAAACCACAAGAATTTAACCACGAAGGTCAGCAACATAATCATCATGAATACTTTCTCGTAATCCACATGTGTCTCATTAAGCACAATACCAATATTTCATAAGATCATTACCATATAACCCACATTCGGATCACCAAGATCATAGTCAATCGCTCTATAGGCAATCCTACTACATAGACCACATTAAAATCATCAAGAATGCTACCACCATAACCACAAATATTAACAAACAGTACTACCACCTAGACCACAATATGTTCATAAAAAATTCTATCCCATAACTGTATTTGTTTCATCAAGAACAATTTCATATACCCACAACTAATCTATCAAGATCATAAGTTGTTGAATTCTTAAATTGCTACCACATTAAGGAAGCATGTAACAATGACATAGCACCTCAAATTAAGAGAATTAATTAATGTGAATGTAGAATGATTAACGAGTTAAACAATAGCACAACCGCTACGTTTACTTGCCTCTACTGGCGAAGCGAAGAAATAACGCGCGTTCAGAAGTAAAACCACCTGTCCAAAAGTACCGCTCAGCACAACACCACAGAAATAAAAGCGCGACTCAAGAAGTAAAGATATCGCTAAATCCCAAAACCCCACAACATCCCTCTCTGCTTAACGGTTCTACACTCTACCCGCTGCAGCAGCGCTGCTTAATTTTTTTTGTATCTTTAAAATTATTAAACCATTTATAGAGAAATATATATTTCTGGAATCTTCACTTAAATACCTTCACTTTTCATGTAGATCACTTATTTTGATTTTTTTACTAACAAGGTGTAACTTAATGCGCAAAACAGAGGACGATATCTGTTCTGGCAATCTGGACAGCCAGTTTCTAACACACCCCAACCATACTATAAGGCTCTAAAAAAATATGATTTTTATACATTAGTTAGATTACTGAATTCCCTACATTTTTCACAAATTTTACCAAAAACATAAAAATCATCTACTACTCCTAAATCACACCCGAACAGCAATCTGTCCCCGTCTGCACCCCTGACAGACAGCAAGGTTTCTAACCCTGCTGTGCCCAAATCCCGCGACCAAAAATTCTGAAAAAATACAGAAGATAAGTATCGTCGTCCTCTACAATTTTCCTTTTGGAAAGACCCACACAAAAAATCGTTTCATAAGTTTAAACTATGCAAACAATCGCGCTGCATGGATTGATCTACAGGCAGACAGCAGGAATTTCCTAATCGGAGAATCGAATTGCTAAACTCCATCAATTCCAATGCTAAGAACCCTAATTACATCAAAATCAGAGGGATTTGGGATAAGGAAGAGTTACCTAGGGGATCTCCTTGGGATCACTCCTCTTCTTCCTCTTCTCCTTCTTTCCTTTCTTCTCTTCCCTCTCTTCTTCTTCCTTCCTTCTCGCTTTCTCCTAGCACCAAGGGACAGCAGCAATGGGGGGAGGAGAGGTGGTGCAATGGGGGTGGGAGGGTGGCTGCCTGGGTGTGGGAAAGAGGGAGGGGGTGGCGGCCACAAAGGGATAAAAGGGGGAGGCTAGGGTTAGGAGAGGGGGTGCGGCCCCCTTGGGCCCTTTGGCCCAAGGTGGCAAGCCCACCCTCCAACCAGCCCCTAAAATATTTTTTTATATTGTAATATATTTCATTCATTTTTCAATATATTGCTATCTCATAATTTTATTTTTTCCCTTCCCGCGCTTTACCAAAAATCCAGGCGACTCTGCGAGTATTTTTAAAACCTTCGCCGAAACGACGATCAGGATATTACAAAGTACGACACTCCCTCGGGATGAGTGAAATAACTCGCGATACTCCACGGTGGTAAACCCTAGGCTATGTGGTCTAGGCATCTACAAATTTTAAATGAGGCAGGATTAGTGACCAATATTTGCAAGGTAGAATGAAAGGCAAGGATGAGAAATTGCGCTAAGAAAGGAAAAGAGTGTAGTAGTGCGTCGCCTTACATTTTCTAAAATATTTGCTAGTTCCTACAAATCTATTTCAATGTCAAACCCTCATCTTCAAAGAATACACCTTTCTTTAAAATATGCAATGTTTTCAGACAATATAAGAAGGAAACCAAAAGAATAATTTAGGTAAGATGAGAAAACTAAGAGAGGTAAGAACATAGCAAGAATCCCTATATTTTTCACAAGTATTTTTAGGATTTAAAATAAGTTATATTTGAAAAATAAATCCTTAATCTAACAGCCATTCTATTTAGAGCTTAACCTATAGTCAATATAGCTCTGATACCAATACTGTGGGGACCACAGGTGTTGAATACCTGAAATCTTCGTATGTGTTCCATACTAGTCCTATGATCAATGGCTAATACACACAACCAAAATATTGAGATTACATCCATACACATCGCCTATAAATAATTTATAACAAAAGGGATAAGTACGTAAATGATATTGTAAAGTTTATGACATAGGGCTGACTGGCCAAATAAACATAAGTATCAAGAGTAAATCATAGTGGAAGATAAGTAAATAACCAAAAGAGTCCATTGGTATGTCACCATAGCCCACGGGCAACCGACAAGGATTAGGCCATAGAAAGACTCATCATCGTGTTCCCTAGTATGGGAAGTAAAATAAGCATCGTTGGGCATAATCTCTTCCTCCTTCTCTGAACAACAATTTAAGTAAGGTTGAGTACAATATGTACTCAGCAAGACTTGTAGTGTACTGCAACATATATATAAATACCATAACATATATATAAATACAAGGCTAACAAAGAAAAAGGCTCGATGCTACAAGTTGTTTTCAGCATGAAGTACGTTTCATTTGCAATATCTATAAGTAGTAGTTTGCAATAGAATTGTAAAAGGCAATTGAAATGTAATGAAATAATATTTATATAACTTCAATAGCAATAAATCATAGTAGATCACAACCCTCCCATCATTTCCAACGAAACTGTTTTGTCAAAATAAAAGCTATACCTATTGTGGTTGTATCCAAACATGCTCATGACTACGAGCATAGCTATTTAAATAGTTTTCAATACTCTCAACAGGCTGTACAACTTTATCCATATGAGATAATCCAATATACTGTCGACAACTACACACTTCCTTGGATGTATGACGAAATTGAATCATAGCCTTTACATCATCTAGTCCTAATCTTCCATTAGCCTAATGAATGACAAACCATCACTTAGGCATGTCCTTCATGCAAGTAAGAATTCATCATTGTATTAGTAAGGTTTGGTCCCAACACCTTGGTGAAGGGAGCCCCTATGAGCAAACCTTTCTGGAATACCCTCACTACTTTGGCCTATTAAAATGAAAGGCTAGTCCTAAAAAACTTAATCAGCTAAAGCTAGAACCTGTATAGCACATATGGTTGTACGGTTGACTTAGATTTGCGGTAATAGTGTTTGGTCCTTAATTAACCTGAGCGAGAATCTCCGTCTATCTACATGTCAGATACCTTGTTCCATTCATCAGTTTATGATATAACTAACCCCTATCTAAATCTAGGTTTTTTATTTTGTTTTATACCATACTAATAGAGGTTGCTCCTCCGATCGACCATTTCAAAATCACCTTTATCCACATGCATGTTTTTCCAAATAATCAAATTTAGTGAAAACTAATGTGTGGCTAAGCATCTAGACCATACACTCAATGTAATATACCCAATTTGACATTAACTGTTGTCTACATCATTTTTCTAAAATTCTTACATGTAAGCCATACATATCAGTCTCACATGGTTTAAATCATGTTTTATTTATTAACTTACCAAGTGGTTCCCATATGTCAGCGACTGACATGTGTCATATTTACATATATTTTTCTATCATTTACCCCTTATATTTTTCATATGTTAGGACCATTTATCATCATTTACACGCATTTGTATTATTAATTGCATGAATTGGACTATTTTACATTTTTTGTAATTTTTTCGTAGGCTGGCATAATCGAGGTGCATTCACTCCAAATTACTGTGCTAGGATTGCTCCATATAAATGTACGTGTCACCACAGATGTGTAGGATCAAACCATAAAGAAAAAAGAGCTCAGGAAGTCTAAATAAAAAATCATAATGGAGAACTCTGAGGACTAAATTGCAAAATTGCCATAATTCCCCAATCCCTTAAGAACCCTAGCACTGCCTCTGATCCAATCATGTCTAGCATTTCCTTTCTTCTTCCCTATCCTCATCTTGCTTCTTCATCCCCCATCCTTCACCACCTCTGTCCGTCGGCGAGGCCAGGGCCAGCTCCTCTTGGCCTCCACCACCGGCCACCGATCTACTTCCACTACGTGTCCTTCTCCATGCCACCTCACTGCCACCCTACACTGAGCTTCTCTACCAACCACTTCACCATCGGCAGCCTAGCCTTCATAAACTTCGATGACCCCTTCCTCGACTTCACCTTCCTCTGCCTTGATGTTGACTTTCGCGACCATGACTCCACTGCCTTTACCTTTGGCGATAGCAAGCTTGCGACCATCCCATTGCTCTACTTCATCTTCACCTTCGGTTTGCCCCAAATTCAACTCTCCCTTCCCCTTCTTTTCTGTTCATAACTAAACTGTGAATGTGATCTATGTTTGAGAGATTGTATACTGTGATGTATGGCTAGGTATTATTTTGTTTTGCAATTGTTAATGATATTTATGATAGTGATTAGTAGTGGAATTGGTCATTTGTTAGTATTGTTCATTTGTGATCTATGGTAGATTAAGTAGTAGAGCTTGTGATTCTGTGTTATTACTAGTATAGTCAGTGTTCTGTGCGTTTGTGTTCTTGATATCCTATTAGTAGTAATTATCAATTGTGATCTCATTTAGTTGTTAAGTGTTTTCTATGATAGATGTTAGCTTGTGAGTTGTGCCTATGATCAGTGATCTATTAGTCCAATAGGATAGATGAGGTTGATGAGCTTATTCCTAAGATGTAGAGGTACCACTGATGCAAACCTCTTTGAGCCTAATTCTATGTGTGACAAGGTTGAGCTCTAGCGGATTATCTTTGATGATGATGATACCATTCCTATGGTGCATATGGTAGCTCACATTAATGCCATCCTCCTAGACTCAGTACTTCAGTTTGATGACTTTTTCATGGATGAGCTTGAGTTAGAGACTGTTAGCTTCAATGTGGAGGACTCTCACTGCTTTGACACTAATCATGTACTTCTTGAGCTTGATATGGAGAGATTCACATCTGATGATGTTGGCCACTTAGATGATTCTTTGATCTATGAGCCTGAGATGGAGATATTCATGATTGGTTATGAGGGGGCTATTTCTGATGTTGAGGTTACTTATATTGATCCACTGGCTATTTCCTTCATCGACATCACCTCTCTAGAGGTTTCTACTACCGCGTATTCTACTTCACCTTCACTTCAAGTAGTATTCAAATTCTTCTCTGACCATCTTAGGTATGATTTCCTTTGCCTTGGTGATGCTTATATCTCTTATGTTGAGACTTGTAGTCCTTATATATGCCTTATTGATATGCTTGTGTGATTGGATATTCTATTGATGACTTAGAGAGCATCAACCCTATTGCATGTACTTGCCATGTTTTTGAGTTTGTTTGCGGGGTTACACTTGTGTACCATCAACTACGAGCAGACTTGATTCGACTCAATATTCCTTGGAATCCAGAAGGACTTTGAGACATATTGTTTCATGAGGAAGGCGGACATGTGCCTTTTCCATGTCCTACATTTGGCTCTCCTCCCACTGCACCCATATGAGCATCTCTTTATCTTTTTATTTACATATCTTTTGTTAGTTTTTATTGGTTTCTCTTCTTTTCTTTCTTTTTCTTTCAAGTCCCGTGCTAGATCCTCGTCCTTATATGTACGAGAGGCCATGGGATGATTCTGCTACGTCCACTACTCATGCCTGGTGAGCTATTTCTTACAAGAGCACATTCTTGATTCATTGCTCAAGTTATGATTGGGGGAGGACCTGTATGTTTATGAATGATGTTCTAGCATGTTTGTATTATATTTGTAGGCATTCGAGCTTATGGATGTGTAGTTGATGATATATGGTCATTCTTATGCTTCATATTATGCTTATGTTGATGATATGTGGCCATGTGGTCCGGTCCTTCGCTAAATATTCAACCTAGGATGGTGCGAACTTTGTTATTTTTGTGGTCTTTTGGTAGCACCGGGAAATCTTTGCGATCAAAGAACAATTTAAAGGGGAAATAGTGGTTGGATATGAGGTTATGTTGACATGCTAACCAACTTTTAGGGGAACACAAATTTGATATGGAACTTTGGTCTTGTTATGTTTTCTGAAGTTTTGACTTGACCAGGAAATCGTAACCGCGACAAGCATTCAGAGATTTGTCGGAGAAACAATTAAACGATTCCCTACCTGAGGTTTGAATTGTCAACACACATCAGTTTCCATCATTTTTCTAAAAAAATAAAGATTTTTTTGTAGGTTGGACTTTACTTGTATTGGTAACTATCTATTATCTGCTTGTTACTAAACATGTTGATCATTGATAGTTGACTTGCCATATATGCACTAACTGTGGATTTGCTGATCTAGGGATGTACTTCATCTAGTTGATGTCCTACAAGGGAAACAAAATGTAACATGACACCTACAATGCAATGATTTAATGTCTAGATTGGATGTGTCAACTTTGATTCACTGTATGTAATAGGAAATCCCTATCCCCATTTAAATCCTATTGGATCTTGGAAATTGAACTAGATTGAAAATTTTGTTAATATGTAATTTCTCATTTGCTATCTCAGTATTGAACTATTGGACTAGAAGCAGTTGTTCTCTTTAATAAGTACGACAATTTTCGTAATGGTGGTGGCTTCTGTTGGCAGCAGTAGTTTCTTGTGGTGGCGGTGGTGGCGGCGCATGGCTAATGAGGCGGTGGAGGCATGCAGCAGCAACAACACAAGGTCTTTCTCTCTCTACTTGTTGTGGTTAGGACAAGATGCTAAAAATCACCATTTTTGCAATCGTGATAATGGCCTTGTGTGTAGGGGAAAGATGTTAAAAATCACCATTTTTGCAATTGTGATAATGGCCTTGTGTGTACTGTATATGATTGCACTGACAACGATTCTATACTCTCAGTTATTTTGTTTCTCTTTAGTAAGATCATCTAATGTTTACATGTATCCTGACATGTTCCAGTCGATAAGGGGCAAAGGAAGTGAGAGCCATGAGATCTAAACTTCATGGTTGATTTGTTCTTGAGGAGAGTTTGGCGACGCCGTGCTTGCGTGATTGCTGGACTGAGGTGCTCTTGCTCTCTGTCTTCAAATCTCGTCTCTGAACTGTGTGCTTCTGCACGGTGTTTTCTGGTTTCTTGGCTCGATTGAGCCCGAGTGGGTGCAACGTGCTTGTGCTTTCTTGTTGGCTATGTGCGGCGTTGTCTTGTACTTCAGCTTCTAAATCTGGTGAGTACCAAATTGAGCATTAAGGCTTTGTATCTCTGATTGCCTCTCTGGTGATTCTCGGTTATTCGCCGGTGATTGATTTTCTGGGACATCATCTCCAACGAGCCTAGCCCCTTTTTCTGCAGTCTCAGTGGCTTTGACTGCCATCGCACCATGAGCTTTAGTTCATCCTTTTTGTATCTATTGTGTATTTATCAGTTGTGCTAATTTATATCTGAAATTTGTTGAAGTACTAGCACTGGGAGGATACATACATGGTAGACTATGGGTTTGATGAATTGAAGGATCGAAAACGGCAACAGAGGGGGGGGTGAATGGTGCCTTTTAAAAAAAAATTACCTCGAGTATTCACTACAACTTTTCTTCTCCGATAGCTATAAGAGCTATGAAGTAGAACAAGAGATCTTACTAGAAACCCCCAAAAATGAGATCCATGAAAAAAAGGGTAGACTGATAACTTTCCATAAAAAAACTTGATCTCAGCTGTCATAACACACCTACCAAACTGAAATGAAAGAAAATGAGAAAGCTTCCAATCTTAAGTCAAAGAGCCTAAAATTGAAATCAAAAGACCAATAAAAATAAACAAAAACTACAGACTGTAGACTAGGTCTTGGGGGACTGAAGATTTACTGCACCAAGAACCAAAGTAAAATAGCCATCTACAAGAAGTCTATCTGGACAAAATAGTGCAGCAATTAATTAATACTGAACAGCATCTCCTGCTGGCCGAAAGAAAGTGCAGGTCAGACTACAAATAGCACACTAGAAAATAGTAGTAGCAGCCAAGAAACAGGGAGACAATAGAGTGAAAAAGCCTGAACAGAGGTCACACTTGCTGCTACAAAACTGAACCGAATAACACCTGTAAAACAGCTGGCCAAACACTCTAGAGATAGAGAAATCTACAGAAAACCAACAACTAAAGCAGTACTTAAAGTCAGCCGAACAAGTGGTATCAGGCAGTCTACTGCTTACTACAGAAACTGAAAGTAGTACTAGCCGAACAGAACAGAGACAAGAACAAGAGCAAAACAGCAAACACCGAATAGATGACACTTCTGTTGCTGGCTCCCAATAGCAATGAATCTGCTGACAAACTGCTGCCAACTGCTGCCGAAAACTTGCAGCAAAAACTGCCTGGATGAACACAGAATAACCAGCAGGAACAGTAGCAACAATTAATACTACGATCCCCCAAAAACCAGCCGAACATCTCAGCACATGCAGCAGCCAAGGACCAAGTCAAAGAACTGCTATTGGAGCATGAAAACTGAATGGACCGAATTAGACAAAGGAAGAGACCCTGGCCGAACAGCTAGAGAAGATTAGACTGCAGACCAAGAGAAAACTGACTGAAGATGAACTGAGAATAGAACCATTTAATGCTACATAGAACCGAACAAAAATACTACCTGCAGCCAAGATGATTTAGATCAACATATGTTGGCTGCTCCTCACAAGAACTTGATCAAGACTAGAAATCAAATAACACAAACCAAGACATAAATTAGTAAATCTACTCTTGGGATGAATTTGATCAACTGATCTTGAGGCCACCTCCCATCACAGAGTAGCAAGAAAACTAATGAGATGAAGCTAAAACTTTGCTTTCGGGATGAACTAGCTAAAGCGCTTTGAGATGAATCCCCGTTCAAAGCATATATATATAGTAGCAAATAGAACAAGAACATTAATTCAAAAGAAAATAAGCAAATAGCACGAGATATAAAACAAGAACTTTCATATTGAGACGAAGAGCGATGAATAATTATAATCGAGGAATGTTTACATCTACTCTTCCATGTCTCATCCAAGAACACACAAGGAGAGAAACAAATAGAACCCTAAATCCAACTCTCTCCTAGAGCACAAGCATTAGGAAACCCTAACACTCACACCCCTCTCTCTCTTTCTCTTTCCCTCAAGTGCACATCTCCCACTAGAGAACACCTCTATTTATAGCCTCCACTAATGGGTTTACAAGCACTTTACCCATTAGGTCACACCAACTCTCCACTAATGGGTTTATACACCATTTTACCCATTAGGTCATAACAACTCTCCACTAATGGATCATTCCATAGCCAAATCCACTTTCTTTTGTGCAGCCCTGCGCATTTACCAAAATGACCACTGCTGCACCTCCCGGGAAGCTTCCTCGTTTCTTGCCACGCACGCCTCACAACCACTTCGAGTCCTCGCCGTCTTCGACACATCCCGACCGCTCTAACCTCAGCACCGCCTGTGTCTAGTCCGGTCACCCGTGTGTCGCCACGACTCCGTCTCAAAGTCCTGCAGTCATCATCGACAAAAAACACATCACATAGCACCGCACAAAATATTATAATGAAATATTTGCAACAGTAAATAGCACAAAAATGCCTGAAACAAACTCAAACTTTCCAGAACACAAGTCAATTACTCATCACACAACCGGGGACACCTCCACATGGTCTCTCAATCTCCCCCTTGATGAGTATATTGACAAACACAGAAAAAACATATAAAGTTGAGTTTATTTTGAAAATCATACATGATCTACAAGAGAAACAAATAGATGCAAGACCATGTAGACAGATGGAGCAAAACAGAAAGAGCAAGTTTTCCTCAAAAGCTCCCAGAAATTGGATTTTTCTCCAATATTCTCCCCCTTTTAATAATAAAATCATCAAGATGCTCAAGAGAGAATGAAATGACTTTGAATTATTTTAAGCATTCAGAGCCATGAAGATTATCCTAGATGACTTTTTCTGTATTACACCAAGCCATAATTCATAATAATGCTATCAAGATCATGACGATTCATGTATAGACAAGTTAAACCAAATAAGCTATAAATTGAAAATTAGTCCAAATTCTTAGCATGTCAAGTCAACCATGATTATAGTCTAGCTAAAGATATCCAAGGATGATGCAGGCCATGTCAAATAATCTAAGTGGAATTAAGAAGCTAATATTGAGCTAGTTTGGAGTGCTACAAGTTCAGAAATGAGTCATTTAATCAAAGACTTGGTCTTTTTGTAAATAAGCAAATTTAGCACAATTGATATTTTCTGAAAAATATTTTTGGCTTTATCTTAGCAAAGCAAGTCCTAGACTAGAAGCCATCCACAACTGCCTTCTAAGCTTCAACCATTTTTACAAATATTATTTTCTTAGCCATGTGCTAGATCTCAAGTCTTATGCGACCACTCCAAGCAATAAGCTTAAGAAAGTGATCTTGGTCATCTAAAACTCCCCCTGAGTTCATGCCTAGTGTAATGGCAAGCAGTCTCATGAGAAAGAATTGGTGAGATCAATTTTTTCGCACAAAAGAGATCATTTTGCTTTTGCTAAATGTAGTTTTAGACCAATGAGTTAAAAATAATTCATACTTCATAAAGGAACTAGCATAGCTTAAACTAAAGCTCAATAAAGATTCAAGACTCAACTCAGTCTATTTGACATGGCATGAATCATAATAAGATAACTAAAGACAGACTAGTATCAAGAGCTAGTATGACATGATTTAATTCAAGTTGTGCAATTTTTTTAACCTATCATGGCAAAGACTAGACTACACATATAAAGTCATGATAAATCTAGAAATGAAGCAAAGATCATGGCAAGATGTAAAGCATTGTAGACAAGTCATAAAAAGATAATAATCAAGACTCCATGTAGTTATATTACAATGCAGAATGAAATGCAAGAACATCCAGCTCCCCTCAACATGAGATGCGCTTTTAGTTCAAGTTGATTTAAGTCAAAATTAAATCCTAGCATACCCAAATGAACTCCCCTTGAACCAAAGCAATAAAATGAGAAGCTGGCAAGAAAATCAGAAAGGCAGTCCTTAAAGTATAGACGAGATATAGAGGATACTATGGCTCAGACTAACTCTCATCGACCCCATATGACTCTAGGACTATCAGCTAGTCTTCTAACTCACTAGGGAGTAAACACGTTCCCTGTCTACTCAAGGGTGGCCCAACCCTCGCTAGACCTATAAGAAGTGAGTGAACTCAACCTAGTGAGAAGAGAAACAGCTAATAAGCAGCATCCTAGCGTCACATGATGAGAGAAAGAAGACTGAGCAACTAGACGAGAGAAGCACTCTAATCTATGCTGAAATGACTAATCCCGAATGCACCCTTATGCAATGCAATGAAGAAGGACAGAAGCATGTAAATATGATAATGCATAAAGCACAAAGCTCCCCCTCACAATAGTCCATAAGGACAAACCACCCCAAGCTCTCCCCGCAAGGCTGAAAACCTAGAGCTATCCAAAGGCTTGGTAAAGATATTAGCCAACTGGTGGTCACTCTCCACAAACTGGAGCACTCTGTCACCCTTCTCCACATGGTCTCTAAGAAAATGATATCTGATATCGATGTGCTTGGTCCGAGAATGCTGCACTGGATTCTTAGCAATGTTAATAGTAGAAGTGTTATCACAAAAGAGTGGAACACTGTCTATAACTAACCCAAAGTCCCACAGGGTTGAAGCCATCCAAAGTACCTGGCTGCAACAACTGGCAGCAGCAACGTACTCGGCCTCTGCGGTGGACTGTGCAACACCGGATTGCTTCCTAGAAGACCAAGAAACAAGAGAAGTGCCAATGAATTGGCAGGTGCCAGAAGTGCTCTTCCTGTCTATCCTACAGCCAGCAAAGTCTGCATCGGAGTAGACTCTAAGGGAAAGACAAGAAGATGAAGAATACCAGATACCATACTCTATGGTAGCTCGAAGGTACCGAAAGATGCGTTTTACCGCCTGACGGTGAGATACGCGAGGAGAAGCCTGAAATCGAGCACATAGACACACGGAGAAGTGTATGTCCGGTCTCGAGGCAGTGAGGTACAAAAGGGAACCGATCATGCTTCTGAACTCCTTCTGATCAACTGGCTCGCTATCCTCATCTGGATCAAGTGAAGTCATTGACGCCATCGGAGTAGACACAGGCTTGCCATCACTCATGTCAAAGCGCTTCAGGAGGTCTCGAGTGTACTTACCCTGATGCAAAAAGGTACCCTCCCGAGTCTGCTTGATCTGGAAGCCAAGAAAGAAGCTCAACTCGTCCATCATGCTCATCTCAAACTCTGAGCTCATGACAGCAGAGAACTGGGAAACAAGAGCATGAGAGGTCATCAAAGATGATGTCATCCACATAAATCTGGACGAGTAGAAGGTCATTGCCATGCATGCGAATGAACAAGGTCTTGTCTACCTTACCCATTTCAAACCTATGACTCAACAGATAGGACTTAAGCCTCTCATACCAAGCTCTAGGGGCTTGCTTAAGTCCATACAGGGCTTTGGAAAGCTTGTAGATATGGTTTGGGTATTTGTGGTTCTCAAAACCTGGAGGCTGCCTAACATAGACCTCTTCCTCAATAAACCCATTGAGGAAGGCACTCTTGACATCCATTTGGTAAAGCTTGAAGTCCTTAGACGCCGCGAAAGCAAGCAAGATTCTAATGGCATCTAGCCTAGCTACAGGGGCAAAGGTCTCCTTAAAATCTAAACACTTAACCTAGGAGAAACCCTGAGCTACCAATATAGCCTTGTTTCGAATGACAACCCCATCCTCACTCTGCTTATTTTTGAACACCCACTTGGTAACTATGACATTATGACCTCTAGGGGGCTTGACAAGCGACCAGACCTTATTTCTCTTGCATGGCATTGACCCATGACTCATCAGAAAGAGTATAACTAACATCCTTGAGCTCAAAAGAGGCAACGAAGGCAGAATGGAAATAGAAGTGAGACATGCCAGATTTTGAGCGTGTGACACGCTCAAAGAGATCTCCAATTATCTGCTCTGAAGGATGGTCTTTCTAGATATGATGGGAAGGTCCCGGATGAGAAGAAGTACTGGCCTCTACCTCATGAGCTGACGATGTATGAACAGAGCCACTAGCTCCTGAGGATGTGGAAGGAATGGGCTAATCTTCTTGAGGTGCGATGGAAGAAGCAAGCACCTCAAGGGGAGGAGAAACTGGATCGGGTAGACAACTCTCACCGTCGTTCTCCTCATCATCCACAAAGATCCTGAGATATCGGGCCTAGTCCCCAGACTGGCCTCATCGAAGGTTACCTCACAGGTCTCTACCATTTTGCTAGACTCGTAGTTCCAGACCCTATAAGACCGCGAAGAAGTCGAGTAACCCAGAAAGATCCCATCACAAGAACGTGACTCGAACTTGTCTAGATTCCTAGACTTCAGAATAAAACACTTGCAACCAAACACGCGAAAATGCGAGACGCTGGGCTTTCGCCCATATCTCAACTCATAAGAAGTGCGATGCAAGTGTACCCTCAGAAAAACTCTGTTTGAAACATGGCACACGGTGGCTATCGCCTCAGCCTAAAACTTCCTAGATGTAGACTATTCACTGAGCATCATCCTGGCCATCTCAACCAAGGTACGGTTCTTCCTTTCCACAACGCCATTTTGCTGAGGGACGTATGGAGAAAAGAACTGGTGCTCTACACCTGTCTCATCGCAAAACCTCTCAAAGTAAGAATTCTTGAACTCCGTGCCATTGTCACTGCGGATCGCTCGTAAGGCACCCGAGAGCTCAACAGAAAGCCTACTAAAAACACCCCGAAAATGGGTAAATATCTCATCCTTCAAGGCTAAGAAAAAAACCCAAGAGTATCTCGAGAAGTCATCGACCACGACAAGAACATACAACTTCCCTCCTGCTGACTGCACTCCAGCTGGTCCAACTGTGTCCATGTGGAGCAGCTGTCCTGGTGTATCGGTCATAGTCACTGTGACCGGAGGATGAGAGGCGGCAACCATCTTGCCGTGCCGGCAAGGAGTGCAAACTAAATCTTTGACCATTTTGAGTTTAGGCAGACCACAAATGAGATCGTGGCCGCTAACTCGGGTCAAATGGTCAAATCCGATATGACCAAGTCTCCTATGCCAGAACGTGAGGTCACGGGACTCAGAAGCAACTAAACACCTGAGAGGATCACCAGAAGACTCAACAAAATCAGCACGAAAAATCCTCCCATATCTAGAAATCCCGCAAACCAGACTCCCCGAAGAATCAAGAATTTTGCAATTGTTTTTCTTAAAGCTCACCTTGAAATCGTCATCGGTAAGCTGGGAAGCTGACAGCAAATTGTACTTCAGCTTACTAACCAAGCCAACATCTTTTAAAACAAAAGAATCATTAATACGCACAGTACCTTTGGCGATGATACGCCCAGATGAAGCGTCTCCGAAGGTGATCATCTCATCACCTGGAGCTCAGGCTAGGGAAGAAAATCAACGGGAGTCTTCGGTCATATGTCAAGAACACCCGGAATCTACGAGCCAAACCTCTCCCTTCCCTGCCCGGCGAACCTGAGTCAACGAGAGAGAAATGGCTTAGTACTGGGATAAATCAAAAGAGATTTTGGAACCCAATACTGAGTCATACGAGCAGAAGAAGTAGTCACACACGACTGACCTCTAACTACCATATGCTCTCTCTCACTTAAAGACGGTCTATGCGTAGACCTGAAGCTGTTGTTGGGCATGACTGCTACAGAGGAGCGAGTCAAAACACCAGCAACATGCTGATCACGCCGCGGGTAGCTATCTCGACGGGGGAAACGAGATCTACCCTCAGGACGGCGGAAGTCACGACCAAAGGGAGCATGTGGATGAAAACCAGAAACCTCGAAAAACTAAGTCCTCGATGCTGCCCAAAACAATCTGAAGCATCTGAAGCAAACCTAGACCTTGTGTTGGTCTGCGGCTGACCCAGAATACGCCTAATAGCTGCAACACGATCTCTCTGCGCGATCCCCAGACTGCTCTACTGAACCTGAGATATCGGGCCTAGTCCCTAGACTGGCCTCATCGAAGGTCACCTCGCAGGTCTCTACCATTTTGCTAGACTCGCAGTTCCAGACCCTATAAGACCGCAAAGAAGTCGAGTAACCTAGAAAGATCCCATCAGAAGAACGTGACTCGAACTTGTCTAGATTCCTAGACTTCAGAATAAAACACTTGCAACCAAACACGCGAAAATGCGAGACGCTGGGCTTTTGCCCATATCTCAACTCATAAGAAGTGCGATGCATGTGTACCCTCAGAAAAACTCTGTTTGAAACATGGCACACGGTGGCTATCGCCTCAGCCCAAAACTTCCTAGATGTAGACTATTCATTGAGCATCGTCCTGGCCATCTCAACCAAGGTACGGTTCTTCCTCTCCACAACGCCATTTTGCTGAGGGACGTATGGAGAAAAGAACTGGTGCTCTACACCTGTCTCATCGCAAAACCTCTCAAAGTAAGAATTCTTGAATTCCGTGCCATTGTCACTGCGGATCGCTCGTAAGGCACCCGAGAGCTCAATAGAAAGCCTACTAAAAACACCCTGAAAATGGGTAAATGTCTCATCCTTCGAGGCTAAGAAAAAAACCTAAGAGTATCTCGAGAAGTCATCGACCACGACAAGAACATACAACTTCCCTCCTGCTGACTGCACTCCAGCTGGTCCAACTGTGTCCATGTGGAGCAGCTGTCCTGGTGTATCGATCATAGTCACTTTGTGTGGGAGGATGAGAGGCGGCAACCATCTTGCCGTGCGGCAAGGAGTGCAAACTAAATCTTTGACCATTTTGAGTTTAGCGGACCACAAATGAGATCGTGGCGCTAACTCGGGTCAAATGGTCAAATCCGATATGACCAAGTCTCCTATGCGAGCGTGAGGTCACGGGACTCGAAGCAACTAAACACAGAGAGGATCACGGAAGACTCAACAAAATCAGCACGAAAAATCCTCCCATATCTAGAAATCCATAAACCGGACTCCCAGAAGAATCAAGAATTTTGCAATTGTTTTCTTAAAGCTCACCTTGAAATCGTCATCGGTAAGTGGGAAGGCGACGACAAATTGTACTTCACTTACTAACCAAGCCAACATCTTTTAAAACAAAAGAATCATTAATACGCACAGTACCTTTGGCGATGATACGCCCAGATGAAGCGTCTCCGAAGGTGATCATCTCATCACCTGGAGCTCAGGCTAGGGAAGAAAATCAACGGGAGTCTTCGGTCATATGTCAAGAACACCCGGAATCTACGAGCCAAACCTCTCCCTTCCCTGCCCGGCGAACCTGAGTCAACGAGAGAGAAATGGCTTAGTACTGGGATAAATCAAAAGAGATTTTGGAACCCAATACTGAGTCATATGAGCAGAAGAAGTAGTCACACACGACTGACCTCTAACTACCATATGCTCTCTCTCACTCAAAGACGGTCTATGTGTAGACTTGAAGCTGTTGTTGGGCATGACTGCTACAGAGGAGCGAGTCAAAACACCAGCAACATGATGATCACGCCGCGGGTAGCTATCTCGACGGGGGAAACGAGATCTAGCCTCAGGACGGCGGAAGTCACGACCAAAGGGAGGATGAGGATGAAAACTAGAAACCTCAAAAAAACTAAGTCCTCGATGCTGCCCAAAACAATCAGAAGTATCTGAAGCAAACCTAGACCTTGTGTTGGTCTGCGGCTGACCCTAAGTACGCCTAATAGCTGCAACACGGTCTCTCTACGCGATCCTAGCGCGCCTGAAGCATCAATCGATCGTATGTCCATCCTTCTGACAGAAGGTGCAGTGATACTTCGCCTTCTGAGAGGCTGAAGTAGTACGAGATGACTTCGCCTTCTGAGAGGCCGAAGTTGCAGGGGGAATCACATTGCTTTCAGAAATCCCTTGGACAAAGCCCGCAGACTTAAATTGGACTTTTTCAGTCCTGGGCTCAGTCTCGATCATACCTGGTGCTATGGGTCTGAGCACGGTAGGTGGATGCTTCCTCATGTCCTCATAGAAATCATATCCTAGATCCTAATTAAATATGCAGATCTTAGATTGGTCTAGAATAAGATTGAGCTTCTTCTTGTCTCCTACAAATCTCTCGAGAGTGTTCATAAGGTACTGACACTCCCGAAAGAGAGAGGTGCAAGAAGAGTAGGGGGAAGAAGAGACAGCAGAAGGTAAGAAAATAGAAGAAGAACCAGTAGGAGAAGAGTGTATGGCTTGTGCACGCACAGCCGACTCAGAAGGGACAGTCCTACTGCTAGCCATTTGGTTCACGTTGCTAAGCGTCTTCCCCTTATCCTTGGGCTTCTCCCCCACACCAGCACACACATCACAACAAGATTGTGGATTCTCTAGTAAATCCTTAGTTAGCTTCACATATTTTTCTTCTAAAGCAATTAAGTCAGATTTTAGTTTATCACAAATTTTGCATGGTGAGCTAACAGGGTTCTTAGAAGCATACTTAGCCATTTTCTTGTTATGATCAACCATTTCTTGAAACTGTTTTGAGACAGATTCAAGTTCAGTAGTTAATTTGGGACAGTTTAAACATGAAGCAATGGGCTCAAGTAAAGAAGCATGCAATTCAGCAATTTTATGATCTACTCTTTTTAAGTTCACAGTCAAGTTATTGCAATTTTCACAAGTTTCAGGCAGATCAATAAGCATAGCGTAAAGACCTCTAAAAGCATTGTCCTTATCCTCACGTGAGCTGGGGGCTTCTTGTTGCAGTTCTTGTCGATGTAGTCGTTCTTGCTCACACCGCCGTAGTCGTTCTTGCCCTTCTCCAGCTTAGGGCAATTTGCCCGAATGTGGTTGGGGCCACCACACTCGAAATAAATTATCAGCCCACTCCTCTTTCTGTCCCTCACTCTCTTGCAGGCGTGCGAAAACTTTTTAGCTAAAAGGGCTAGTTGGTCCTCTGGTAGCTGCTCTAATTGATCATCGGTTACTTTACAGAGAGCAGCTAGGGAAAAACCAGAAGTACTATCTGAGAAAATGCCAGAAGCAGAACTGTGATCGGTAACCAAAGCCATCGACTGAGACTTCGACTTGCGAGAGACAATGTCAATCTCGTGAGTCTTGAGGCGTGAGTACAACGCATCAAGAGTCAATGTCGAAAGGTCAGTGGTGTCCTTGATGGTGGTCACCTTCATCTCCCAAACTCGCAAATCCAAGGTCGAGAGCATCTGACGAGCGTTGTCCGAGTTAGAGTATGTGAGACCAACGGCTCGAAGGTTGCCCAGAATTTTGTGAAATCTCGCAAAACACTCATCCAAGGACTCACCAGCGAGCATTTCTAACTTGTTGTAATCTCGCTTGAATTGGTCCTATCGTACGGTCTTAATCTGGGTGGTGCCCTCATGGTATGTATCGAGAGTCACTCAGATGTCGTAGGCCGACGAGTGATGAGAAATGCGATCAAACTCGTTCCGGCTCAGACCCTGGATTATGATGTTCCTTACCTTAGCATTTGCCTCAACATCAGGCATGTTATTAATAGTGATGTTCTTATCGGCAGGAACAACAAAATGAGTCTTTACTTTTTGCCAAATCGCATAGCCCTGAGCCTGTATATAAGACTCCATCCTACTCTTCCAAAAGGGATAGTCGACCCCATCGAAGATAGGAGGCTTGGTGGAATACCTGTCTGTTGCCATGGATTGCAGACCGGTTAAGATCTATAGACGAGAATTAACCGGCTCTAATACCAATTCAAGGATCGAAAACGGCAACAGAGGGGGGGTGAATGGTGCCTTTTTTAAAAAAATTACCCCGAGTATTCACTCAAACTTTTCTTCTCCGATAGCTATGAGAGCTATGAAGTAGAACAAGAGATCCTACTAGAAACCCCAAAAAATGAGATCCATGAAAGAAAGGGTAGACTGATAACTTTCCATAAAAAAAACTTGATCTCAGCTATCATAACATACCTACCAAACTGAAATGAAAGAAAATGAGAAAGCTTCCAATCTTAAGTCAAAGAGCCTAAAACTGAAATCAAAAGACCAATAAAAATAAACAAAAACTACAGACTGCAGACTAGGTCTTGGGGGACTGAAGATTTACTACACCAAGAACCAAAGTAAAACAGCCATCTGCAAGAAGTCTATCTGGCCGAAATAGTGCAGCAATTAATCAATAGTGAACAGCACCTGCTGCTGGCCGAAACAAAGTGCAGGTCAGACTAAAAATAGCACACTAGAAAATAGTAGTAGCAGCCAAGAAACAGGGAGACAATAGACTGAAAAAGCCTGAACATAGGTCACACTTGCTGCTACAAGACTGAACCGAATAACACCTGTAAAACAGCTGGCCGAACCCTCTAGAGACAGAGAAATCTGCAGAAAACCAACAACTAAAGCAGTACTTAAAGTCAGCCGAACAAGTGGTACCAGGCAGTCTACTACTTACTGCAGAAACTGGAAGTAGTACTAGCCGAACAGCACAAAGACAGGAACAAGAGCAAAACAGCAAACACTGAACAGATGACACTTCTACTGCTGGCTCCCAATAGCAATGAATCTACTGACAAACTGCTGCCAACTGCTGCCGAAAACTTGCAGCAAAAACTGCCTGGCTGAACACAGAATAACCAGCGGGAACTGTAGCAACAATTAGTACTACGATCCCCCAAAAACCAGCCGAACATCTCAGCACATGCAACAGCCAAGCAGCAAGTCAAAGAACTGCTTGTTGGAGCAGGAAAACTGGCACTGGACTGAATCACACAAAGGAAGAGACCCTGGCCGAACAGCTAGAGAAGATTAGACTGCAGACCAAGAGAAAACTGACTGAAGATGAACTGAGAATAGAACCATTTAATGCTGCATAGAACCGAACACAAATACTACCTGCAGCCAAGATGATTTAGATCAACATATGTTGGCTGCTCCTCACAAGAACTTGATCAAGACTAGAAATCAAATAACACAAACCAAGACATAAATTAGTAAATCTACTCTTGGGATGAAGTTGATCAACTGATCTTGAGGCCACCTCCCATCACAAAGTAGCAAGAAAACTAATGAGGTGAAGCTAAAACTTTGCTTTCGGGATGAACTAGCCAAAGCGCTTTGAGATGAATCCCCATTCAAAGCATATATATATAGTAGCAAATAGAACAAGAACATTAATTCAAAAGAAAATAAGCAAATAGCACGAGATATAAAACAAGAACTTTCATATTGAGACGAAGAGCGATGAATAATTGTAATCGAGGAATGTTTACATCTACTCTTCCATGTCTCATCCAAGAACACACAGGGAGAGAAACAAATAGAACCATAAATCCAACTCTCTCCTAGAGCACAAGCATTAGGAAACCCTTGATGGGGGACGGGGTCCTGATCTTCCAACAGGTTCTGGATATGTTCGATTTGGTGGAGGCGCGACACAAATCAATCCGGCTTCCGAACAACGCGTTCGAACCCGCAATCGCAGCACCACGTCTCCTCAGGTTATCAACCGTGCGCTGCCCGGTTGACCTCGCCAAGAAGGCTAATCCTCGCCTGCGAATCGAAGAACACAAGCAAGAACAAGGAAGAACACAACGGAATTGCAGATGTATTGGTTTAGCACTCGAAAGTTGGGGTCTCACAAACCGATGAACGACGAAACTGTTCAAGACAGAATTAATCTAAGCAAAACCCAACCCTAATGGTGGGGGTGGTGGCTGTATATAAAGGAGTGAGGGGCGTGCAAAACCCCTGGACGCACCCTAATGGGCTCCAACACGATACAAAGCCGAACGGCCCAAAAGACGGTGGCGTAGCACCCTGACAGATTCTGAACGTTCACTTGTTTCGATGATTCCTATTGACTCAGAAGGAATTTTGGTATGGGACCAGAGCCATTGGAAAGGTCTCGTTCTCAGCTTTCCATACATATATGGAACGTCCAAAACGGAGTCCGTATGCGTCCTGCGCGTCCGTTTTACTGCAGGCTGGTCCTGAAGGCCGAGGCAGACTCGGACTCGAGTTGGACTGGGCCTCCGGCTTGACTTGGACGTCCTTGCTGGTCTTCTCCGCCTCCACACCTCTCTCCATGTACTTCATGACCCTCTCCAATGTTCCTAAGCAAGATAACATCATTAGGTAGCAATCTATTCTCAAAACTATAAAAAGGATTGCTTAAGAACGAGCTCACCTCTAGATTTAATTGTCGCATGCGAGCTCGGGTCATTGGACCTTGCATGACGGTTGGAGGATCAGCGGTTGCATCCGAAGGAGTGATGTCCTCATCACTAACACTCACACCCCTCTCTCTCTTTCTCTTTCCCTCAAGTGCACATCTCTCACTAGAGAGCACCTCTACTTATAGGCTCCACTAATAGGTTTACAAGCACTTTATCCATTAGGTCACACCAACTCTCCACTAATGGGTTTATACACCATTTTACCCATTAGGTCACAACTACTCTCCACTAATGGATCATTCCATAGCCAAATCCACTTCCTTTTGTGCAGCCCTGCACATTTACCAAAATGCCACTCCTGCACCTTCCGGGAAGCTTCCTCGTTTCTTGTCGCGCACACCTCGCAACCACTTCGAGTCCTTGCCATCTTCGACACATCCCGACCGCTCTAACCTCAGCACTGCCTGTGCCTAGTCCGGTCACCCGTGTCTCACCACGACTCCGTCTCAAAGTCCTACGGTCATCACCGACAAGAAAACACATCACATAGCACCGCACAAAATATTATAATGAAATATTTGCAACAGTAAATAGCACAAAAATACCTAAAACAAACTCAAACTTTCCAGAACACAAGTCAATTACTCATCACACAACCGGGGACACCTCCACATGGTCTCTCATGAATGCTCAACGAGGAAAACTTGTCTAATTGAGATCACAGTGTGAGACCAGGTGGATGTAACCCCGTGTGTATGATGAGTAATTGACTCGTGTTCTGGAAAGTTTGAGTTAGTTTCAGGCATTTTGTGCTATCTACTGGTGCTAATATTTAATTGCAATATTTTGTGCAGTGCTATGTGATATATTTTCTTGTCTGTGATGGCTGCAGGACTTTGGAGCTGAGTCGTGGTGCGGTACGGAGTGACCGGACTAGGCACAGGCAGTGCTGAGGTCAGAGCGGTCAGATGTGTCGAAGACGGCGAGGACTCGAAGTGGTTGCGAGGCTTGAACGTCATGAAATGGGAAAGCTTCCAGGAAGGTGCAGAAGTGACATTTTGGTAAATGCGCAAGGCTGCATAAAGGAAGCGGATTTAATTAGGAGAGAATGGGTAAAGTGATGAGTTGTTGAGAGCTAATGGTAAAGTGCTAAAAGTAGTTGAGAGCTAATGGGTAAAGTATGTTATAAACCCATTAGTGGAGGCTATAAATAGAAGGTGCTCTCTAGTGGAGAGAGTTGAGAGAGAAGGGTGTGAGTGTTAGGGTTTTCTCTAATGCTTGTGCTCTATGAGTGTTAAAGTTTTCTCTCCATGTGTGGGCTTATGTCCTTGAGAGAATGTGAGTTTAGGGTTTTATTTGTCTCTCCATATGTGTGAGTTGAGTTCTTGAGTTGTGAGATGGCATGAACTAGTTGTAATCATTCCTCTTGTATTTAATCATTCATTTCTCTTTGTCTCATTCTAAGAATCGTTTATTTGAGATGTTTTGGCCTTCCTTGTGTTTGGATTTTCAGTTCTTGAGAGAGTAAACCTTGTTCGTGCTTGTGGTGGAAATCTGTCTCAAGACCATTTGGTCAGTTAATTTCCATGAGCAAATCGATTCTCTCTAGTTTTGAGTTGATCTTTTGACTGCTCCTTCTTTGCTTTGAATTGGGAAACATCTCAAGGCCTCTTGGCTAGTTCATCCCGAAAGCAAGCTTTCCAATCTTTGTTGGCACTCTAAAATTTTTGTTAAATTGCAGATCTTCTTGGCTCAAAACTGGATATATTCACAAGGCCTATTGGCTAGTATTTCCGAGAGCAAAGTATTTGATTCTTGCGGTCAGACAGTAACAGGAGATAAGTTTATGTGTTCCCTGTTTGCTGTTTTGTTCTGAATTTTCTTCCAGTTCTTTCAGCTTGCTCTGCCTCTTTTTTTCTTGCTGTTTTGGCCAGGTTTCTGGGAGCATTTTCTGTGTTCAGTTGCTGCTGTTTTCTGCTATCTATCTGTGGTTATTTTGGCTGCTGCTAGTTGCTGATTTTTGGTTCAACTTTCAGCCTTTACTTTGTGCTTTTTAGCTTTTATTTTGTGCTTTTCAGCTTTTACTTTGTGCTTTTTAGCATTTACTTTGTGATTTTCAGGCTGTTTTGGACAGTAATTTGTGTTACTTTCAGTTGTTGTTTTTTCTGCTCTATTCTCAGCTAGCAGTGTTGTTTTAAGTGCAATTTCCTGCAGTTTTAGTGCTGTTTTAAAAGTGCAGTTTTCTGCAACATTCACCCCCCCTCTGTTGCCATTTCGGTCCTTCACAGTGACTGTTAGACTTACTCTAGTAGCTTGATCTCTCATGTGGTAGTAGTATACTTCTCTAAAGTATAATATGTAGCTTTGTCATCTGTAATTGCTTAGTCCCTTGTTTGGTATTGCTTACTATTGTTATTCAAATCTACCGAATACATGTCATTTTGCAATAGTTCATATTTGTTACATGTTACTATCTTCCATTGAAATCTGATTTTTGTGCATGCTTTTGACATCGATACTGCAACGATGTAATATTAAGTTGGACAATCTAACAGAATATTTGACTAATTGTCACTGTGGTCATTGAAAGAATAGACAAGTGTGGTAGAAGGTCAAGTCTCTTTAACTTGTGCAACTCCTCCCTGAGAGCAATACATCAATTATGAAATTTGTGCACTATACAGATTTTATATGATTGCATGCTTGCTCTATTGAATATATTGCAATATGTCAATATTCTGAATTGTATATCTACTGCGAGAGATAATACATGTACTTTCATGTCATTTTCATATTACTATATATATACTATCTTGTGCTTAATTATAAATAGAATAAAAATGGAAATATTACTAAAACTGCTTAATTTTGAACAATCCAGAAAACCAAACTATGTTGTAATGCCTTCATCATCTGATTTTGTTAAACTAGAAGTCTTTGACAGCGCGAACTTTAAGCGTTGGCAAGCTAAGACAAAGCTGTGCTTGGTTGACCTCAAATTGTTTTAGGTCATCTCAGATCCTCTAGTGCTTCCTTTGGAAGGCAAGGATAAAACTCATTGGGAGGATTCGATCCACTCAGCTTTGGCTAGGTTGTTGACCAACTTGTCGAACTGGCTTTTTGATGTCATGTCAACTTCACGGAAGCCAAAAAGCTATGGGATGAGCTAAATGAGAAGTATTCAGAAGGGGATAATGGGAATGAGTCTTTCATTACAGCAAATTATTTGAATTGCAAGATGGTAGAGCGACGGTTGGTGATGAAGCAGCTCCACGACCTTTAGCTCCATGTACGTGATTTAAATCAGTACAACTGTCTCCTGCCAGAGAGTTTTCAAGTAAATATAATATTGTCCAAGTTACGCATTCGTGGTGAGACTTTCTGACCACTCGAAGACACGTTAAGGAGTGCATGACGATTAATGAATTGTCAGGAGTGATTAAAGTGGAGGAGCGTGTCAGGGCCAGCAATGATGAGAAATCCCATGTCCAAACCCACCAAGTGGAGGTCAAGAACTTTAAGAGCAATGGGAAGAAGATCAAGAATCATCCCCAGAACAAGCCTAATACCCAGCCAATGAAGAAGAAGAAGGTGGTCTTTACCTGTTACATGTGCGGTAAGGAAGGCCATAAGGCTAGCAAGTGCCGTGACTGTAAAGGCAAGGGACCATGTCCAAATCAGCACATGAATAAGACAGAAGCCAATGTGGCTATAGCCAATCCAGTCTCAGATGGGTATGTATTGGAATACGCGTAGGCTACGGAAGCAGAAAACAAAACTTTTCTACCGCGCACCAAGAACATCATGCTAAGAAAGGATCATGGATCGTTACCACTTAGGCAGCGTGCGTGAAGAAGAATTGAAACCGATCAATCTCGCGCGTCGAGGTAGTAGTGGAAGTAGCCGATCGTCCCGAACGGATCGTCTCTCCACGCACGCCGATCAACAACGCAACGAGTAGCGCCTCCACCGGTATCCACACGTCCGGGTGAACGCCGATCGCGAGTGTACTAGCACTCGTGAGCAGCTAGGGTTTGGCTCGGGAGGTGGCGGCTAGGGTTTTGCTAGATGTTAATCGGGGCGAATCCCCTCCGCCTCGCCTCCATATATAGACCTCCTCACGTGGGCCTCGTGGACCGAGGCCCAATAGGAGTCTATTCGGATCTCTATCCGAATTGAGCCCATATCGAATCATATTCGAATTAGTGTTCCAACCCGTTAAGCGTGCGACCACAGCAGGTTCACGTATACTTGGTCGTGACCGAGCGCTTTTCGAGCTACCATGTTAATAGCGGTCTCTAGTAAGACATATTAACCCCAAAGTATATGTAAAGATCATATCGGTGAACTGTAATGTTCTCTCATGTACGAATCCCTTTGCCTCACGATATAGATTGAGCTCAAGCGAGACTGTGTCATCCTCTTAATAGCTCAATCACTCTCTCGATTCGTGATGGATTATAAACTCGTGATTGACTCCTCAATCATCTTGGCATGGCCATGCACTTTCATAATCCATTACATCGAGGGCCAGAGATATCTCTCCCATAAGGAGGGCAAATTCTATCTTGATCATTCACATCCCACTACATGTTTCATGGCAAACCCGAAGACTACTTTTATGACTACCCGATTCACGGAGTAGTGTTTAGTAGTCCCAAAATAAGCTACTACTCATGTTGGGAACCATGATGATCTCAAGTCTAAGGACTCTACATAAACACTACTTGAGACCAGCGATGACACATGGAATCTCTGCAGTGTCTCATGGCGAGTCTATCAACATATGTTCACTAACACATGTCCATATTATTGATTTGGTATCACCATACCATGATCCATGAGACATGATCATCAATCAATACATATGCTGATCTTTGTCTTTGAATCATATTTGTTCCTCATATGATATACGATCAGGGATCATTTAGAAATAGCAACATCTTAGTATTTAAGAGTCTCATGAATAAGTCACATACTCATTGATCAATAATGATGATGTCTATTCCAAGGAACAAAGTAATGTATCATAAACATAGTATGTAATATATACAACATCTCCATGTTGCCTCTAGGGCATATCACTAACAGTATGTACCTCATGCCTTTATAGCAAATTCATCAATTAATTGGTGGATTGATACAGGTGCAACTAGATATATCTGTGTTGATCATTCATGTTTCTATTCATTTCAGGGTGATGCTATGGCTCTGTCCTAATGGGCAACCGCTGCTACAATATGAGGGATTGGAAAGATCTCCCTGAAGCTCAGTTCCGAAAATACGCTCATCCTTAAAGACATACTGTTTGTGCCTGCGATGTCCTGTAACCTTATCAGCGGATCCATACTTTATAGGTAAGGAATAAAGCTTATTTTTTAGTCTAATAAGGTTGTGTTGACCAAATTTAGTACCTTTGTGGGAAAATGCTATGAAAGCGGAGGCATGTTCCACTTATTCATTATTGATTTCAATAATCCAAACATTTTTAATGTTATTCATTGCAATAAAGCTCATAATATTTGGCACTCTCATTTATGTTATGTTAATTTTGAAGCCATAGAGCGGTTAAGTAAAATGAGTTTAATTCCAAGTTATAAGCATGAGAAGGGCTCACAATGTGAAGTGTGTGTGCAAGCAAAGCAGCCTTAGAAACCTTTTTATAGTATTGAGAGGCGTGAAATTTCTCCACATGAGCTAATATATTCTGATCTTTGTGAGGTGAATGGTATTTGAACTAAAGCTAGCAAGCGTTATATGTTTACTCTCGTCGATGATGCGACTATGTATTGTTATGTTTACTTAAGTCAAAAGATGAAGCACTAGAACATTGTAAAATATACAAGGCTGAGGTGGATAATGATGTGACCACGCCACATACGCATACGATTAAATTTTCCAAGAATAAACAAATAGTGAATTCATTTCTTTGGTTTTAATTTGTTTTAAATGAGAATATGATGCTATCTAAAGATGAAAATGTATATTTGTCCAGCTATACAAGGAGGTTTCCATCAACGCTACGCTTTCGTAGTTGGGGTCCACCTAAAGAGAAGCTGACTAATTTATCAAGACCAAGTCAACGCTTTCCTCAACTCTTGCTCAAGATCACCATGTCACTTTTGAATCAATTCAAGCAAGAGTTCAAGTGGGGCACCTTTGGAATTCAATTCGGCCTCCGGATCAATTCGAAGTCAGCTTGACAGGTCGGAATTCAAATGTACATAACTTTTGCATACAAACACCGTTTGAGGTGTGTGAGTACAGCATAGAAAGAAGAATTCGTCCACTTTCCAATGAATCTAACCCCACATCCAAATTCGTTCTGTACACACCACAATCATTAAAACAAGTCGATGCTGACTCGGCCTGACAGGACCAACTTTAAATGCTTATAGATTTGGCATCAAGAGTCTATTTGGAATGTGTGAGTACAGCATGGAAATCTTATCTCGTCCTCTTTCCAACGGATCTAGTCCCATCCCAAAATTCCTTCTGTGCGTGACGGAATCGTCAAATCAATCTTTTGGTTTTGGAAACAGAAATAGAATCAGCTATGATTTGATTACTTTCCATGTATTCAAAACTTTCCATAAGCAAGGGCCTGCGTGCCCCTATAAATAGAGGATTGTGTAGATTAGTTCTCCCATGTGAAACTTCATCGTGTGTTCTTGTGTCGACTAGACCAAGAACTGCGATTGCAGGCCTCAACCCCTTGTGTACCTCATTCATATTTGCAATATTCAGATTGCTCTTTATCTTGTTCTTACTTATTCTTCGATTGCTTGTAGGAATTGAACCTCGTGTTCAGGTCAACCGCGTTCTTGCACGATTGATATTGACTAGGGTGTGGTGTAGTGATTGCAGGACAGACTTAGTCGTCTCGGTCAAGTAGCCTTTTCGTCAACATCATATTAAATCGAAGTTATCCTTCTCATTGGAAGATCGGGCCACCCCTCATCAGTTGGTATCAGAGCACAGATTGCCCGGTGAGATTTTAGATTTAGATTTGTTTTTCATACCTATAACCAGAAAATTACCTTGGAAAAAGAGTTAATTTCTGCTGTCCAAACCGTGTTGTGCCTTTCAATTTGTTAGTTTTGGTTTGCTAAATTGAATTTAATCTCATTTTAGCTTTTTCTTGTTGCAGGTCATATTCTTGGTCCCATAAAACTCCAAAAAAAAATCTCCACATCCAAAACCATAAAGATCACATCAAATCCTAATTCCCATTTTTGGCCAGAAGACTACTTCTCGTGCAGCTGCCACAAAAAATAGCATAACTCTTTGCTCCTTTTTGAGTGAGACCACTTTCATTAGACTCATAACTTCAATATCCATCTACCTGCAAAATTTTGCTTCATTCCAGCATGGCAAGTAAAAGATATCTACTGTGAAAGTTGACCCAAATTTCTGTTTTGAATCTGCAATAGTCAACACTTATGATTTTTGTGTGAATTTTTCTATCAGTTTTAAAAAGTTGGCCCAAAAAAAAAATTTGTAGACAAATATGTCGGTAAACAAGGAAAAAAGAATCATTGAAAAAGAGACAACTGACAAAAAGTTACGGCCAAAATACCGATAATTGGTCCAGTGGATAGAAATATGTCATTCTCATATTTGGGTCAATATTTGTACTTTCCACTTTCAATTGCGTTCAATTGAATTATATCGTGTCTACCACTTTTATACTTTGATATACATTTGTTTTAGCCTTCATCTAACCTTCTTTGATCAGCAACATAAGGCTAAGTGCTAGATACGAACTATAATTCAATTCCATGCAATTTCTGAAATTAACCGATTGTTCTCTATTACTACATATCTAGAGCCTTCCAAGCTACACCTACTACTAACCGTTAGAGGTCTTGACGTACCGGCAATCGCTATACTCATCACTCAAAGTCAGGATTATCACGAACCAGCAACCAGTTGCACCACCTGTTTAGCATTGGTAAGAACTTGTAAGAGCTTGGTAAGAGTTTGAGAGATATGTGACTTAGCAAGCTCTACCTCCTAGTAGTTTATAGGGACTTACATAATTCTCGTGTATTTTCTTATTTTCTACTAACCATGACAGATTCAAGATCACATAGTAGGAATTTTTATGAGACCAACAATGTGTTAGATCGGCTTAATAAGACCCTCACCACCATCAATAACAGAGTTGAGAATCTTGATAAACGTTCATCCCCAGCTACTCGACGTGCACTGTTTCCTTCGAACCCTTTGTCGAATGAGGATGATAATATCGAAGAGATCAACTACATCAGCCATACTAAAGTTGATTGCTCCGATCGTCATCGACTCCAGCAAAATTAACGAGGTATGTATAGGTTACAAAGAGAGGTACACGAAGATGCATTAACTAAAGTCAAGTATGCTTTTCCATCCTTTGCTGGTAAATTTGATCCTGATGCCTATATTGATTGGAGATTGCGTTAGATAAAGAATTTAAATATTATGATTGGTCTGATAGGCAAAAGATTATAGCTGCCACGAGTGTTTTCATTGATAATGCAATAATTTGGTGGAAGTATCTTGGTAGACATGGTAGAGTGCCTTAAACTTGGAATGTATTGAAGAATCTTTTGAGAGATGAATTTGTTTCGAAAACTCATGCTGATTATTTGCTAGCTAGATTGCAACATTTAAGACAAGATAGTAGAACTGTAAGAGAATACTATCATGAATTGAAAACTCATTTATTGCATTGTGGTTTAGAGGAACATGCTAAAGCTACGGAGAATAGATTCTTAAGTGGGCTTAATCAGGAAATTCAGGATCTTTTGTTCACAAAGAATATAACTCTCTTTCATGTGTTTATGCTTGCTTTTAAGATTGAAAGTCAGATTGAGAAAGAATTGAGAATGCTTGATGATAGCATACATGAGAACAAATCTGTGTTTGTGTCTTTTTCTGTGACTAATAACTTACAGGAAATTGAGAACCATGCTGAAGAGAAGAATGAGCTAATAAAGCTATCGACCCCATTACTTGAGAAGAAAGATAAAGTGATAGATGCCCCTACATCATGTGAGGAGAACCAAAAAAGTAAATATAATGGTGCTATCATCACTCAAGGTGAGTATGCCTATGAAGAACAACTATTGTCCATTATTCATACTACATTAGAGCAAAACATTGTGAAAAGTAATTCTGATATGCACATGTTTCGAGTAGAGAATTCCAACTTCATTGATTTAAGTATTGATAATAAGTTGTGTGCTAATTCCTTCCATATATCTTTGCCACAACCAAAAGTTAAACCTGGTTCTTCTATTTTAATTTCAAATCCTTATGCTGAAATAAATGCTTTTGATTTTGTCAATATACAATTGATCCACGCTAGAGATAAGCTGAATGAGATTTCTTCTTCGCACACTTTCGGTTATATTGAGATTGATCATCCTTGTGAACTGAGTTGTCTAGCAAAGAAGTTGTTTGAGATTCCCAATTCGCTTTCATTGTTTTGTTATAAATTTTACTTAATATGTGAGTATGATGAAAGGAAAATTACATGGTTCATCGAATTTGGATAAATTCAGAACTGAAAGGTTCAACTTTGGAGGAGGAACACTATCATGTAGAGGAAATTAATGGCACTAACCTTGTTATTTTTAGTTTATCACTGGTGTTTGTGAGCTATAGGAAACCTTTCGAGAAGGGGAGTATTGTCGGTTGCTTCCATAGATCACAACCAATTCTCTACTTGCGCCGAAAAAGAATTTGCCTCTCATTGAGATCATCAATATCAAGTCACAATCCAATACAACCTTTTCTAAAGAATGGGAGCAAGATGAAGCACATACACCATCCAGTGATAATACTACCAATCAGATACAATCGTTTCTAAGAGGTTTTACTTTGTTTGATAAAGAACTTATGATATTACATAATACGAATTTGTTGCATTCTTTGTCATGTACCAAAATTTATGACCAAGATCATGCAATATGTGAGACCCCACATTTATTAAAACCGAGGATGGTTTTCTGTTAAGAAGGGAAGGATGATGTGACCACACCACATATGCATATGACTAAAGTTCCCAAGAATAAACAAAAGGTGAATTCATTTCTTCGGTTTTAATTTGTTTTAAATGAGAATATGATGCTATCTAAAGATGAAAATGTATATTTGTCTAGCTATACAAGGAGGATTGCATCAACGCTACGCGCTCGTAGTTGGGGTCCACCTAAAGGAAAGCTAACCAATTTATCAATACCAAGTCAACGCCTTCTCCAACTCTTTCTCAGGTCACCACGTCACTTTTGGATCAATTCAAGCAAGAGTTGAAGTGGGACATACATTGGAATTCAATTCGGCCTCTGAATCAATTCGGAGTCAGCCTGATAGGTCAGACTTCAAATATGCATAACTTTTGCGTACGAACTCCGTTTGAGGTGTGCGAGTACAGCATAGAAAGAAAAACTCGTCCACTTTCCAATGAATCTAGCCCCACCTCCAAATTCCTTCTGTGCATGCCACAATCATCAAAACAAATCGACACTGACTCAGCCTGATAGGACCAACTTTAAATGCTCATAGATTTCGCATGAAGAGTCCATTTGGAATGTATGAGTACAGCATGGAAAGCTTATCTCATCCTCTTTCCAACGGATCTAGCCCCATCCCAAAATTTGTTCTATGCGCGACAGAATCATTAAAATAATTTTTTGATTTTGGAAACAGAAATAAAATCAGCTATGATTTGTTTACTTTCCATGTGTTCAAAACTTTCCATAAGTAAGGGTCTGTGTGCCCCTATAAATAGAGGTTCAATTGGCCTTGTAACTCAGGCTTGTGTAGATTAGTTTTCCCATGTGAAACTTTGTCGTGTGTTATTGTGTCGACTAAACCAACAACTGCGATTGCAAGCCTAAACCCTTTGTGTACCTCATTCATATTTGCAATATCCATATTGCTCTTTATGTTGTTCTTGTTTGTTCTTCGATTGCTTTTAGGAATAGAACCTCGTGTTCAGGTCAACCGCGTTCTTGGCACGGTTGATATTGACCAGGGTGTGGTGTAACGATTGCAGGACGGACTTGGTCATCTCGGTCAAGTAGCCTCTTCGTCAACACCATATCAAATTGATGTTATCCTTCTCATCGGAAGATCGGGCCACCCCTCATCAGATAATCAACTAGAAAAGGAAAATTAAACGGTTAGGATTGGACCGAGGAGGTGAATATGTATCTAAGGAATTCTCCCAATTCTGCAAAGAAGGTGGAATAATTCATGAAGTTACTTCATCGTATTTGCTGAATCAAATGGAGTAGCCAAACGAAAGAATCGGACTCTTTGTGACTTGGTGAATGCTATGTTACAGAGTTCAGGTACATCAAACTCATGGTGGGGTAATGTAGTTCTCACAGCAAACTATGTACTAAATAGGGTGCCGCCCTGCAATAGCGAGGAAACACTTTATGAAGGACAGAAGGGAAGAAAATCGAACATGTCCTTTCTTCTCAATTGGGGCTATCTTGCAAAAGTGCATGTGCCCTTGCTGAAAAAAAACTTGGTCCCAAGACCGTTGATTGTATGATATGCCCATCATAGCACAGCTTACACATTTCTAGTGGTCAAGTCTGAGGTTAGCAATATCGTTAATAATGTCCTTATGGAACCTTGTAATGCGATGTTCTTTGAGAATGTGTTTCCTATGAGAACAAACGAAGTTGTAGTCCTAGATGATTCATATGAACACTCTATTTGATATGGGGTCACCTGATCTTCTCGACGTAGGATTGGATACTCGCGGAAATCTTAATGAATCATAGTGATCCTTCAATACTAGTGCATGGCACAAACACTCTTTAATCCGCCAAAACATACTCGTATCGATTTCACTGACTACCAAGTGAAGATCTATCGTACACCCAATTTCTAGTTGAAAGGCTGAATGACCTTGATTGAGAAACACACCGAATTCTCCATGGAATTTTGACAACTAGGAAGAACACAAACAAGAACTTTAGTAGATTGATTTTTATGAAAAGTGGTCTGTTCACAACGGAGCTAAGCCTAGCCTTATATTGGCACCACAAGGTGCAACCAACGCTCATAAACCCAAGATAGAAACTAATTCAAAATAAGAAATAACTTGGATTGATTGAAGAGCACACATTGGTTTCCTTTTAAAAAATCAATCCAATCCATCTGCCTATATGTAAAATCTACGCTTGACTTCTTCCCTTGCGTCATGTTGCATGCAAATAGCCATCACATGACACGTACAACTTTGTTGGAGCCTTCTAATCTCGTGTGCTCTTTTGCTATTCTTCTAAACGCATCTTCACTTTGGGCTTGTACCGATCGAGTATGGGTCTTCATATAATTATATAAAATAGTAGTAGCTCTGTATCTCAAAGAATAATAATTAAAAACACAATTAAAGTAGAGTTCACTTGGCAATATTTAATACGGCTCAATGATTCCTTCCAGTTAAATAATATATTTAACTGAAAAATGTAAGGCATGAGTGTATCCACATCATCCTCCTCTTCTTCAAGAAGAGTCGTCCTCGACTTTTGATAGCCTGAAATTATACTAAACAAAGAATACAACCTGTATGCCTGGTATATATATTTGCCATCAACACTTCGTCTGCTTAGCACATCATGAACATCTGAAGGTGTAGTAAAGAAAAAGAATAACACATATGCATGGTATATGTGTGAATCAATTGTTGTGTCATTATCATTATTTTGCATAAACCGATTAGTATAACAGCGACCAAAATATGTATGCATTACAATATTATCTTTCACATCACTATTCCTTCTAGTGTGGATGACACAGCTCCTGAATTGGAGTTGAGGAGGAGTAAGAGGCAAAGGACTAAAAAGTCTTTGGGCGATGACTTTTCAGCTATTGTCGAGACCCGAATATGCAAATTCAAACTCTCTGTGTAAACTACACTAGTCCAGGATCACGCTAGTGCACACAGTTAAACATAGATGTAATCACAACCATACACATGCTAAAATAAAGGGAAACCCTTATGGCCAAGCTTACAATATCTCTAGGCGGAAGGGCTTTAAATCTAGCAGTAGAAAATCTAAAATAAAGCGTAGCAGCCAATTGACGTGCCCACAGGCTATCGAGTGGAGAACGAAATCTTAATCTGTGAAGTCGTCGAAATGCTCTCCTTCTAGAACCTTCTGCTGATAATACTCCTCCTCCTCAACTGAGCAACATAGGCATAAAGCCATGAGTACATTGGTACTCAGCAAGTCGTTTGTAATAAATGAATGCAATATAGTATGCAAGGCTTACCAATAGAAGGCTGAAAGGTTAATTTGCATAAAAGACATTTGAAGGTAAATATGATAAATAGATTGAAAGTGAACTTTAAAAGAAAACAATAATAATAAATAATCAAATGAATTTAAGGAAACCACTTGTAGACATCCCATCCACAAGCTAAGCAAAAAGTGAACTACCTGTTCACTAACCAGCCATAAACAACAAGTTGAAAAAAATCACTAATCCTCGTGTGAAATCACCAAGCATTGTCCATGACCGAGGACGTGGCTATTCGAATACTTTTACTCTCTGCAGAGATTGCACAACTGCACCCACACGATGTGATTAACCTCGATCTAAGGAAATCACAACAAGGCCTTTACAAAGTTCAATTCCAACTCAATCCCGCCCGCTAGGGTTTCACATCACACCCCCCTTGCGCCACATGGAAATCAGCAACCATGTTCGTCACAATGGTGAGATTAAAGTTGAAACATTCCAAATTAATCAGTTAGGTCTATCCCATACTAGACATGGGGTTTGCATGATAAAGCTCAGATTAATGGCGCACAAAGTTAAGTCCTTAAGTCTACCCGGGCGAGACTATCTCATCCCACAAAGTGAACCTGCACTTTTCCTATACAGCACGATCACTCGCCCGAGTGAAAACCAAGTTTGTATAACCACACCAATAACACACCAATGTCATGTCACAAATTTTAATAATCATGGCACCAACCATAGTTCCATATTTCATTAAGTCAAATTAATTAATCGCATGTGATGATAAACACTTTCGTCAATTAAATAGGCTAAGCATTCTAATTGTACAACCCATGTAACATCTAGCATAGCATCACTAGTAAATTTTCCAACCTATGGTGATAATGGCATCATGGCATTCAAATTATCAAGGCGGGGAAATTCAATATGGGACGATAACTACCGCATATATAGTTTGTAATTAAATAGCGATACATGTTTATCGATACATGTTTAGAAGTCATGCAGTTACTGAGCAATAAAAAAAAGGTTTGATACTTGTGGTTGTTTAAAATTCCAACTTGTTTGATAGATTGGATTGATTGATCTTAAGTAATTAATCTAACCATTCGGGATGGTTAAGTAAGGAGGTGTTGGAATATTTCCTTAGTAGTATTAATCTTCAATGTGACCTCTCTTTATATACTTGATGAGCATGCACAACCGCTAAATTCATGTAACTTTTGCCATGCTAAATTGTTGAAACATGTATAAAGAATTAGATGAATGTTGATGTATTGAATTGTGGAATCTTGTCTTATAAAGCTGGTATTATTGATGTTTAAAGTTATTTTGTTCTAATTTCTGAATATAAGGTGGAATATTGAATCTGTGCTCATAATTGTTTTTGCGATTGCAAAACAGAGATAGGATCATTAATGCTATGACGATGAAAATTAATAATCAATTATTGACAGTAATGACTGGAGTGCAATCAATTTGTGCTAAATTAGAAGTTGAGCATTGGTAAAAGTTAAATGTATGAAATCTAATAAGAGATTTATACAAGCATGTTTGTGAGGTTGTCATGTTCTATATTAGCTTGTTAAAAAGTTTTGTTTTAATATGGTGGCTTATACACTAGGTTTTCCTAGATTAAGTAGTTGGAATCTTATTTAAATAATATGAACATGATGAAGTTATTTATGGTGTTTCTTTTGGAAAAATATGGAATAAGAGGATATGATGATTCTTGCAAAAAATGTTTTATCTTGTTGTTAATACAATTGATAGCATATAGTTGTGCTTATGGTGTTGAATGCTTTACAAATGAAGGAATTTGTTAGTTCCATATTACTAATTGAATTTAAGGATTTGAGTTTCGCGGTTAGGGTCTTATTTTTGGACCTTAAGACTTGTGTGGTAGCCGATATTGCCTTGAGCAAAGCGGCGTGTTGAATGATTGTATTGGTTTTATCCGAATCTTGCGTTGTGGACTTCAAACATCTTTTGTTGGAATTGGCGGGATGCTGTTATCAAAGAAAAATTATTTCTTATTGAAAGAAAACGTTGTACTAGAAGTATTCGAGGTACAGATGATCTCATCTTGTGTTCTCCAACCTCATTGCTATTTGATTTTCTCTTCGTCTTTTGGCTACTGTGAATGATAGCGAATTTTTGTGTGCTAGAATTAATTTCTTCTTACCTCTTCTCCTAAGAAAAGGGTATCCAATTTGCGTTGCGAAGTTTCCTTTGTTGCCTGATGGAAACTGGGTAGTGGTGGTCTAGTAAATGTTTTTGTGGAAGCCTTAAATATCACGATATTTATGATATATTGGATAATATATTATTCTCGTGGGATAATCCTTGGGAAGAATATGATTTAAATAGAATGATTGTCTTGGAACCAAATAATTTGTCGATGTTAAGAATTGAGTGTATGTTAATTGTGGAGTAGTAGGGTTTTCACCCGAGGATTTCCCTATCTTATACGGGGAGTTGTTGTAGGAGTCTTGAAAGCTGAGTCGGAGCTTTATCTTTTGTTATGCTAGAACTTTAGAGGCCCAGTGTCTCTGTGTGGGAATAGCGGAATAGCGGATCAGAGTGGAATCCAAATAGTGTCATGATCGGGATAGCATCTTTGAGGTGCAATAAATGAGTTGGTATGTTGGGCGATGATTTGAAAATCCTTGGTGCAAGGAAGTTAAATTATTCAAAGAAATGGAGTGGGAAATATTTGTTATCTCAAGTAGTGAGATGCTCGCTTGACTCTTGCTTATGCTATGCGTCATTGGCGGAGGTTATCTGCAAATTGAATTATTTTATGTTGAGGTGTATTCTTTTCTAGCTAGAAAAAAAATGATTGTTTTGGTCTGTCGAGTGATTTTCACTCTTGGTTTATGTGGTGTGGTTTCTCCAATTGTCTACTTGGAGAGTGGAAAATATTTTATGGTGAATCCTTTGATTTGGATTGTAGTCCTTGAAAGAAAAGTCAATTGCTAGTGTGTTGCTGGAGAATCCTTTATTCTCTTTTTGTTGGGTTCTATTTGTAAATGATATTGTTTGTGCTTCAAGTAGAATGATATGTGTGGAATCTGTGGTCAAATTCTGTTAAAGGGGTACAACGTATTATCCCAATTATAATTAATAGAGGGAAGTGTGATAAGAAGGATGATAGATACAGAAAGTAGTTTAATAGTTGTTGCGAGAAATTTTACCAAAATGACAGGACGTGTTGGCCGCTCAAAGCTGACCTAAGAGTTATGCGGACATTCGGCTTAGACCAACATGAATCGTGGACTCGCCGGAACTAGCCGGGAGGAAGAGGGCCATCAAGCATGTGAAGGCCCTCTAGACGAACCAGTCCGAGCGGGAGGTGATGTGGAAGCTTGAAGACCGGATGCATAAGATGAGCCCGAGCTCCTAGAGGCGGAAGAGTACCCGTAGTTGTTGTTCCCTTGGGCTGTTCTATCCTTAGGATGCTCTATCCTTTGGTTGTTCTTTCCTTTATTGTTCTTTTGTCTCGTGGATTGAGGAGTTAGATTCGAGGACGAATCCTTTTTAGGTGGGGAGAATGTAATATCCTGAACATCGTTTCGGCGTAGGTTTCTAAATTAATCGCGGAGTTGCCCGGATTTTCGATAAATCACGGGAGGTGAAAATAAATTCTTTGGAATAGTCTAAAATAATAAAAAGAGAATTAAAATAATTAATTAAGAAGTTTTGGGTTATCCGGAGGGGTGGGCCAGCCATTTTGGGCCAGACAGCCCAAACGGGGGCCCGTACCCTCTCCCAAACCCTAGCACCCCTTTATAAACCCCCTCCCTTGGCTCCTCTTCCCTTTTTCCCCACCTGGCCGCCACCCCCATCTCCTCCCTGCGCCTCCACCTCTCCCCCATTGCTGCTGCCCATGGATGCGAAGGAGGAGAGGAAGGAGAAGAAGGAGAGGAAGAGAAGGAGGAGAAGAAGGGAAAGAGAAGAAGTGGAAGAGAGGGGTGATCCCAAATACTTAGATAATTTTTCTCCATCCCAAAACCCTCTGCTTTTACTGTAATTAGGGTTCATAGCACAGGATTTCATGGGGATTAGCAGTTAGATTCTCCAATTAGAGAGTTCCTACTGTTTGTCTGTAGATCAATTCGCGCAGCGCGGCTGTTCATGCAGTTTAGACCCCTAAGACGATTTTTCCCGAGGGTCTCCCCAAAAGGAAAAATGTAGAGGACGACGATACGCATCTACTGTTTTGTTTTCAGATTTTTTGGCCACGTCATTTAGACATACCAGGGTCTGGAATCCCACTGTCTGTCAGGGGCGTAGACTGGGGCTGTTTGCTGTTCAGAGGGGAATTAGGGGTAGAAGACGATTTTTAAAATTTTGGTCATAATTGAGAAAAAGATAGAGAATTCAGTAATCTAGCTTCTGTAAAAGAACCAGAATTTTTCGAGCCTTGATCTGTTCTGGGGACGCGTTTCAAGTCGGCTGTCCGAACAGACAGAACAGAGGATGTTCTATGTTTTGAGCATTTTTTTACACCTTGCTAAGAACAAAATAAAAATATGTGATCTACATGAAAAATGTAGGTATTTAAGTGGGGAATCTAGATATATATCTTTTACTGTGATTAGTGTTTTATTTTAAAAGATAGGAAAATGTTAAGCAGTGCCGCTGCAGTGGGAAGATTGTAGAACCGTTATGCGGGGAAGGTTGTTGCGGGATGTTGGGGCTTAGCGATACCTTTTCTTTGAGAGTCATGATTGTATTGTTGTTTGTGGTGCTGAGAGATACCTTTTTGGACAGGCGGTTTTGCTTCTGAACGCGCGTGATCTCGTCGCTTCGCCGGTAGAGGCAAGTAAACGTAGCGGATGTGCTACCGTTAAACTCGTTATTCTTACTACTTGCAATATGCATGATTTACGTAATTTTAAATGATATGCCATAATTACATGTTTTCTAAGGAAGAATGTGGTAGCAAGATATTAATCAATTGCCATGTTTGGATGAGTTTTGGTAGTATTGTGGTAATTTGCTTAATAAGCTAATTGTGGTATATGAAAGTAAATGCATAGTAGTTATAATGATATTTCCTTATTGTTAAATTCATGAGAATCATATTGATGCCCTTGAAGTGGGTATTATTGTGGCTTTAGTGGTAGTATTCTTAATGAATACTTGTGGTCGTATTGTGGTCTTTGTGGTAGAATACACTATAGATCGATTGATTTTGATTTTGGTGAACCGATGGTGGAATATGTGGTTGACCTTCGTGGTTAAATTCTTGTGGTTTATGATTATCATATCATTCATAACATGTCATGACATTGCATTGTGGATGTCGCCGCTTATAGCCGCGACTGTACCGGTACAGCATGTGCATTGCCATAGCACGATGTACACTTTTACCTTGTTGGGTAAAGGTGCAGTGGAGCATAGTATGCATATGCATTGCATTGTGGAAAGATCATTTGCATTCTTATGCAATATATTGTGGTGAAGTCATTTTACAAACAACTACAACTTCATAGTTGTAATGTGGAATTGGCTCATGAGGGCCACTTGTGGTATGAGGAAAGTGGATGTGGTTGTAGATTGTGGTTCATCCCTTGTGGTATGATAGGGGTTGTGATTGTGGCATGAGATTCCTTTCTCTTGTGGTAAGTGGTGATAGCAGTTGTGGATACGAGGAATAATAAAGTTAGTGAGGTAAATCATGTTAATACTTTATTTTCATTGGTACTGGTGGTGGTGGATGATATAAAGTAGTTAATCAAGATTCATTTGCTAATGTTTTACTAATGCTGGTAGTAAATATGGTTGAGGCAATAATTGTGGTCATTTGGGAAATGGATATTGATGCTTAATATCATTGTAGTTTAATTAGCTTGTTAATGAATATGGATGCACATTATAGATGTGGAGATGTGAATACTTTAACGATGTTGTATATTTATTTGTAGTCTGAATAGCCTGTTAAACAGTTTGCTTGCTGAGATTTTTATCTCACCCTTGTTTCCCCACTACAGGTGATTCTTGAGCATTCATGGGATGGGTAGAGCGGCACCACAATAATGCACTTGGTTTACCAATTCATGCTGTAATAAAGTCGATGTAACTCTAGCTAAATGCCTAACTATCTGTGGATGATTGTTTTAGTTAATAATGATGAACTTGTGATCTACTCTTTGATTAATCTGCTAGAGGTTGTTTCAATTATTGAACTTGTTATCGTTATCTTTATTCTCTTAGTTGATTATGCTTCCGCTTAATGCTTCATGTCTAGAAATTATTGCCAGAATAAATTATCTTGAAAATTTTGGGCCAGCTTTAGAGTGGTTTAGTGGCATTCCAGGGTAATGTGGGTCCTGGGGTGTTACAGTTGGTATCAAAGCGGGCTTTAGGTCCGTGGTAATTAAAATATTAAATTGACATACTGGTGCACAGTAGGATGGGATGGGTCAAGCATTGCATTTATGCTTTTGACATGTTGTATTGATGATTTATGTTATGAGATGATCTTATATGATTATGATTTGATTCTATGACTATTATGAGTGAGGATAGTCAGTGAAAAGATGTAGAGGTTGTAGTTGTTGTCTTGGGTATTACCAATTTATACCACCGTTCGTGGTATGGGGATAGTGATGCAGTTACCTCGAGTAGCTTAGTTGTGGATGTCGTGGGTAAGTTTCTTAGAAGTGTTTCCTCCTTGAGTTGATTTTGGCCGATTCTTGGCCTATTGCGGTTAATGAATTTCTCTCGGGTTAGCAGTTTCTAGCCCCACCTCCAAATTCCTTCTGTGCATGCCACAATCATCAAAACAAATCGACACTGTCTCAGCCTGATAGGACCAACTTTAAATGCTCATAGATTTCGCATGAAGAGTCCATTTGGAATGTATGAGTACAGCATGGAAAGCTTATCTCATCCTATTTCCAACGGATCTAGCCCCATCCCAAAATTTGTTCTATGTGCGACGGAATCATTAAAATAATTTTTTGGTTTTGGAAACAGAAATAAAATCAGCTATGATTTGTTTACTTTCCATGTGTTCAAAACTTTTCATAAGTAAGGGTCTGCGTGCGCATATAAATAGAGGTTCAATTGGCCTTGTAACTCAGGATTGTGTAGATTAGTTTTCCCATGTGAAACTTTGTCGTGTGTTATTGTGTCGACTAAACCAACAACTGCGATTGCAAGCCTAAACCCTTTGTGTACCTCATTCATATTTGCAATATCCATATTGCTCTTTATCTTGTTCTTGCTTGTTATTCGATTGCTTGCAGGAATTGAACCTCGTGTTCAGGTCAACCGCGTTCTTGGCACGGTTGATATTGACCAGGGTGTGGTGTAACGATTGCAGGACGGACTTGGTCGTCTTGGTCAAGTAGCCTCTTCGTCAACACCATATCAAATTGATGTTATCCTTCTCATCGGAAGATCGGGCCACCCCTCATCAGATAATCAACTACAAAAGGAAAATTAAACGGTTAGGATTGGACCGAGGAGGTGAATATGTGTCTAAGGAATTCTCCCAATTCTGCAAAGAAGGTGGAATAATTCATGAAGTTACTTCATCGTATTTGCCCGAATATCGTATTTGCACAGCTTACACATTTCTAGTGGTCAAGTCTGAGGTTAGCAATATCGTTAATAATGTCCTTATGGAACCTTGTAATGCGATGTTCTTTGAGAATGTGTTTCCTATGAGAACAAATGAAGTTGTAGTCCTAGATGATTCATATGAACACTCTATTTGATATGGGGTCACCTGATCTTCTCGACGTAGGATTGGATACTCGCGGAAATCTTAATGAATCATAGTGATCCTTCAATACTAGTGCATGGGACAAACACTCTTTAATCCGCCAAAACACACTCGTATCGATTTCACTGACCACCAAGTGAAGAACTATCGTGCACCCAATTTCTAGTTGAAAGGCTAAATGACCTTGATTGAGAAATACACCGAATTCTCCATGGAATTTTGACAACTAGGAAGAACACAAATTATCAAGGCGGGGAAATTCAATATGGGACGATAACTACCGCATATATAGTTTGTAATTAAATAGCGATGCAATGTAATTTAAATCAAAATAATTAAAAAATAGATTGCAAACTGGGTTCAACATGATCAAAGGACACGACTTGCCTTAGTTATGCTCAGTGAGGTACTCGGAATCTTCTGGCGTAGCTCCTGCTCCTCCGGAATCAGAATCTAACGAGAGAGAAAACAACCAAAACAATAAAAACACATAAAATAATAAACAAATGAACTCGAAAAACCTTGAAACTAGAACCAAAACCTAGAGCTCGAATTTAGATGAATTTAGAAAAAAGAACAGGGTCGATCGGAGCTAGGATGGCCGACGGGGACACGGATGACCGACATGTGTCCGACGTGCGGCACGAAGCGTTACGGCGGACGCGAGGCGCGATGCGGGTGGACGCGTCTAGCGGGGCGACGCGTGGGCCGAGGCGGGGGTGCTTCGGGGAAGATGGAATGGGGCGCGGGTCCGGCAGCACTGAGGAGATGGCGGCACGAGGTCGGTGGTGGGGCACGGGCACCGAGGGTGGCGGCGAGGATGCTTGGGAGACGACGGGCACGACGGAGATGAGAACGGCAGTGGCGGGCGAGGGCGAAGAGAGGCAGCGGCTGGGTGCGCATGAACCGAGGGCGGCGGTGGCTTAAATCACGCGAACCGAGGCGTGTTCGAGACGAACACGGTGCGATTTTCGTATCGGGGACGAAGGGCTCGGGGGACCGACGCGTGGCGGCGTGCGGGATTGGACGGGTGAGGGCGAGAAAGGGCGAGGCACAGGCGCGGCCGGGGAAGGGCTCGGGATCAGTGGATGCGTGGTAGGGGGAAGCGGATCGGGCGGCTGAGGTGAGGTGGGGTGGGAGCGAGCGCTGACGGCCGCGGATGAGGAGGTGGATGGGTGACGCGTGGAGGGGAGGCAGATCGGGCGGCGGTGGATTTTTCCCCCATTTTCTTTCTTTCCAGAAATTCAAATAAAGCAAAAGAGCTCCAGAAAAAATAGCAAATAAATCCCAAAAATTCACCAAAACACCAGAAAATTCCTTGAGACCTGAGGGACTCAAATAAAATATTTTGAGCTCATGTTAAAGTTTATTTTAATCATATTAAATCAGTTTAATTTTTAAAAATTTATTTTAAGCTTGATTAAATTACAAAAAAATTCCAATAATTTGTTTTTAAAATAAAGGCTTTAAAAACTCCATAAAAACAGGATGTGACACCTATCTCATGGATGATGAACCATATACCCTTTTAGAGGCATACACATCCCCAGATGCAGAGTACTAGAAGGATGCAGTCTGTAGCGAGATGGATTCCATCAAAACTAATGGAACTTGGGAGATTACTGATCTTCCAAATGGATATAAGTCAGTGGGATGCAAATAGATCTTCAAAAGAAAGAAAGACCCGATGGTACATTCAAAAAGTATAAGGCCCGTTTAGTGGCTAAGGGTTTCATGCAAAAGGAGGGTGAAGACTATTTTGATACATACTTGCCTGTGACTTGACTACCCACAATATGTGTGCTTTTAACACTAGCTGTTGCATTTAAACTCTAAGTACATCAAATGGATATTAAGATCGCCTTCCTAAATGGAGAGTAGAATGAGCAGATTTATATGCAATAGCTTGATGGTTTTATGGCTAAAGGGCAAGAGAGAAAAGTATGTCACTTAGTTAAATCTTTGTATGGTCTAAAACAAACTCTCGAGCAATGGCATAAGAAATTTAATAATACATTGACTTCGGTTAGCTTTTGTGTAAACGAAGCCGATAAGTGCGTATATTATCGATCCAACGGGAGTGAAGGTGTCATCCTCTATCTTTACGTGGATGACATACTACTATTTGGGACCAACATGATGTAATCAATAAAACCAAGACATTCCTCTCCTAGAACTTTGATATGAAAGACCTTGAAGAAGCTGATGTTATTTTTAACATTAAGCTATTAAAGGGTGAGAATGAGATTACCATAATACAATCTCATTATGTGGACAAGATCCTGAACCGCTTTGGATTCATGGATGCTAAGCCTGTAGCTACACCCTATGATCCAAATACAAAGCACATAAAAATACTGGACAAGGAAAAGACTAGCTTATATATTCACAAACAATTGGCTCCTTAATATATTTAACTAGTGCTACAAGGCCTAACATGTCATATCATGTAAGCAAATTGAGCCAATACAAGGCAAATTGATCATTGGACAGCACTAGAAAGAGTACTTAGGTATCTAAAAGGAACCAAGAACTTGGAGATACATCATATTGGCCATTTGGCAGTCCTTGAAGGATTTAGTGACTCTAACTAGATTAGTGACTCGGATGATATGAAGGCCATGAGTGATTATGTAAGGCCATGAGTGATTATGTATTCACTCTAGCAGGTGGCTCTTGCGTGGAAGTCTTCGAAATAGACTATTTTTACATGGTCCACTATGTAAGCTGAGCTAGTAGCACTTAACTCAACAGTAATAAAGGCGGAATAGATTAAAGAGCTTCTTTTTGACCTATCGATATTAGAAAAGTCAATACCAGCTGTCTTAACCTACTATGATAACTAAACCGTTCTAGTTAAAGTGAAGAGTAGGAAGGACAATATGAAGTCCTCTAAACATATTAAGAGGCGACTTAAGTCAGTTCAGCATGCCAAACAGATTGGTGTAATCACTACGGAATACATCCAGTCTGAAAGGAATATAACATATCCTTTTACTAAAGGAATGGCGCGTAAGGTTTCTGGCAGCATCAAAGGGAATGGAACTCATGCCCATTTGATGGTCCTGAATGGTGGTAACCTAACCTAGAATAGCAACATCCCATAAACTAGGCTCTAGAAAAATAAACTGTGAAAGCCTGAGAGTGCACATTAGAGTCCCATTAGCTGTAGTACTCTAAGTTGTATGGTAGGTTGAACGATAGCTCTTAATGAATTCGATGCCTTATATGGCAATAGGAACTGTCTTACAGAGTTCCCTGGAGAGTTCACCTAAGTGAGTATGATTGTGAGGTCATGATCAAAAGAAAGTCTGGGTATGCTTTCTTAAATACTCATGAAAAGATACGAAAACATGACCGTCACATTCCAACTTGAGAAGTGCAGACCAAGCTACCCTATATAGAGTGCAGTATGAGTGACAGCTCTCACACCAAGACAATGGATCAAGGCATAGTCCTCCGTTGTCTGTGCAGAGCCATAACTTTTACTGTTAGACATTAGGTTCAAACTTTTACTGTGCAGAGCCACAATTATTTTTGTCGTGTACTATTTTACTTTTCTATTATAAATTATTATTGACATAAATGAGATATGATGACAATTTCATTCATGTAGTGACATGGATATTTTTGTCATGAAATGTATGTTCCTCGTACAAACATGTGTGTTGATCGTGTACAAGTACATGCATGGCCCATGCATATATGCTAATGAGGACATCACTTCGACTGATATGAACACCCCTCTTGCTACTGTCTTGAATTATGTCCAAGGTCCAATTACTCGGGCATGTGCTCGGCAACTAAATTATCTGGTAAATTTGTTTCTAGGGTTGAGTGTATCACTTCGACTGATATGAACTCTATGATGCTGCCTAATGGAGATGATTTGTTTGTGCTTAGAAATCTAGGACAAGACAGTAAGGAGTTGATGATATGCATCAAGGAAAGAGATGTCAATAACAATGGCCAAAGGAGATGAAGAATTTGTGGCCTTCAACTCAAAGAGCTTCGGCCACCCTTTACTTGGTGCTGCGTCACCTTTGGCCCAAGGGACTTGTATCACCACTTAGACTATTTGGGTCGGTACTGTTCACGTGAACAGTACCGTGGCCGTACTGTTCACATGAATAGTACCTGTGAATAGTACCATACCCCTTTTCATTAGATAAATGCGGCTTCCCCCTTCCCTATTTAAGGAGGTCGTATCCCTTTAGTTTTCCTTGGATTTTTCTTAAGAAATTATTCTGCTTAGTAGTTTTCACCGCACGTCCGGTTGAGGAACCCCAACTTGTGAACTTAATCTTTATTCGTAATACAATTTCAGATTGCATCTTGTACTCACTTGCTTGTGTTCTCGATTCACTTGCAAGAGATAGCCTTCTTGGTGAGTTCACCCGCGTTCGGCACGGTTGATAACCATCGGAGCAGTGGTCAGAGCCTTTGGATCATCAACGTCGAGTTCTCCACAATCGACTTATCTGTACTTTTCAGAAGATCGGGCCATCGTCACATTATATGCATAGTAACATGAACTTTCATCCACCTGAAGAGCTGGGCGTGTGCATGTCATGTCTAGAGCGATGATCTCGGTGGTAGCATGGCTGCATTTGTGGGTTGATAGAGAAGACGAGGCATGGGTAGGGAACCCAGAGGAAACAAGGGAGTAAGGGCACAGCCTCAACTCCCATTGCTTAGAGGCATGGGCATGGGCAGGGGACGTGGAGGAAACAAGGGAGCACAGTCAGAGGATGGCTAGAGAAACAGGGCAACTGGGGACAATGGGGTGGCACCAGTGCCAGAGTTCTGCAATGATGCATTGGTTAATTTGAAGCATGAAATATATAGAGGATGTGCTAGTGATGGTGTAATTGTAAGGAATTGAAGAAAAGACTCATCGGAGATGACGAATTGATGACAAGGAGTGGAAACGGCTGGTTTTAAAAAATATCAATTCCCGTTGATTGATTGAACCAAACTCAAATTAATTTGGTAGATGAGTTGCTTAGAGGCTAGAACACAAAATGATGCAAATAAAAATTAAAGAACTCACCGGAGCAAAAGATAGCGTAGTCGGGTGAGGACAACACTCGAGAAGATGGATCGTGGTGGCAACGGTTTTTGGGAGCTCTATAAAGTTTGCAAAAGTATGGAAGGGAAGTAACTTGCATTACAGGAACCCAATATGAAGACTTGGGTGATGGAAAACCAACAAGTAATCAAAGGACTCAGGAACGACAGTTTTTGGTCATTAAATTTGGAAACTACCAGATAAAAGGAAACGGTAGAATAAATGGGAAATAAACAACTAGGAATTGATGCTTGAGTAATTTGGGTCATCTTCTATTTTTGCACAAGGTGGAGATGAGGCTTGGTTTGAAAATTAGCTTGGAGAAGTAAAGAGTACAAAAGACTAAAGGTGAATTGTTCAATCCAATGAAAGAAAAAGGCACCATCCTATCAGACCTTGAAAGAACTTTGAAGTTAAACGAGCTCGGGTGAGACAGGAGCTAGAATGGGTGATCTTCAAAAATTTGGACAAATTTTATGGATGTTACAATGAAAAAATATCATAAAACATACTGCCTAGAGCCTACCCGGTCGAGCAGGCCTAGAATCTATGACAAAATAGCACGTTTACATGACATTTACCAAATCATGCATGATGATTATAAACATCACTAATTGTTACCATTCTATGATAATAATATTTTTATCGTGCCGCCTCTTTTTTGTTATAAAATATTTTTATGATAAAAAAGCGATCTTCCGTAATGATTTCTGGTCATCATTGAAGCTTATATTCGTTGTAGTTCCACTCTGTTGCGTTTGTGCCCCCTTCCTCCTCGTCTTTGCTAAACGCGACAGCATCTTCCTCCTCTGTCATTAGGTTGAGACAGCCAAGGAGATTATAGACTGGCTCATCTGTCTCTTGGACGTGTTTCCCCCGATGATCTCCCTTGTCCAATCCTGCACTCAAACCACCACTCCTCGCCCCCGCCATTGGCGTGATGAGGCAGTGATTGACAACTCTCTCCCAGGTCTAAAGATCTAAACCTGCCAAGGGTGGGCCAGAACTTTAGGGTTCCCTTTTGATCACCACAAACAGATCGGAGATCACCCATATGGAAACCAAATTAGAGATAGGCAAACTCACTACCTCAACCCAGATCGGCAAGGTAAGAGAAGGAATGTAACATGATCCCATTGATGGAGATGCGCACAAAGAGATCCAACCCTATTTCTCAGGGGCAGCGCCTTGAAACCCTAGGTGGAAGCTGCACCAGGGTTTTTCGGTTCATGTAGATTAAACTGCACTGAACACACATGTTGTTGCTACGTGGAATTAATTTCCTAGACTAGTTTTTGTTAGTGATGTGCCCAAGAGGCAATCATAAATAATTCGGTATTAAGGCTACAAGGGATATTGATCCATATGGGATTAGGGTTCTAATGGGCCTACAACGTGAAAGCCCATTAGCATGCTCTATAAATATGTGGAGGTGGAGCTGTAGGGGGTACGCGACCATCCTGAAAATCCTAGACGCCACCTCCCCTCGGCCGTATCCCAAAACCCTAGCTGGGCGCGCGGTGCTAGCACACCAGCGCACGGCGTTCCATCCCGCACGTGTGGACTCCGTGGAGGCGCCGCTGCTATTGCTGCTGTGCTGATCGGCGAGAAGCGCAAGGCTATTTCTAGGACGCGAGGAGGAGACGTTCAGTTCGTGAAAAGATCGACTGCTTCCTCTTCATCGACGCGCATCTACGTTGGACCGGGCTGCTCCAACTCTTCTTCCGCTGCGCAGCACATTTAGTGGTAACTATCCATGACTCCCTAACACGCATGTTTTCTGGTTGAACGCGGTAGAAAATCAAATGTTGTAGCTAGCGTAGCCTACCCGTTCCCCTTCAGTGGTATCAGAGCAAAGCTGCGTAGTATGTGTTCTGGATCATGCGCTTGTAGATGCACGGATTGATTAGATCAATCGGTCATAAGATGTTGAAATAGGTATGAGTTGATAGCATCATATGGCCAAAAAGATTAGTTCGTGCTCCTTCTTTGATGTACGCGCGACTTGCCTCTACCGGCTGGAATCACCATCGGGGCTAACTGCGCGCACAATCAGTTGATCGAGCTAGCAGATCGAGGCCTTGTGTTGTGGTCTCCTCAAGTATACCGATCGTGATGATCAATATGATTGATCTAATGAAAATTGAGACATTTTGAATGGCTCGGATTTGGGTTGATTTGATCGACTCGATGAGATTTTCATAGCGATTTCATAGATGCGATCTATGTAATTCCGTGAGATTTTCAGGGCGCTGCCCTAAAACCCGCGGGGGGCCATTGCGTACACGCATAGATTGTTATACAAAACACATTCATGTCATGGCGGTAGAATACATTCTGCGCTTAATTTGTTTTTGCAGGGAATGATGTGAATGGTATGGCATATATGTATATGTGATGCATGTGTGTTTTGGCGGCCTGTGTGTCGTATTAATCACAGCTGGGTTGAGGCTGTTTTTTAATTGTATAACGACCTGTGTGTTGACTTGTGATGCTTGAGCCCCTCATGTAATTCATTTGCTATCTATTAGTTGTAATAGTTTAGTTCTTTACCATGGAGGCTTCAAGCATGATGACAAAGAGGACAGGAAATGTGGCGATGGAGATCACCGTGGAACCATGGCGATAGCGACCACTACGATTCAGAAGGCCATACCATTCACAGTATAATGTGATTATATGCATGTGATGTTTATTTCCTGCCATACTGTTCTTTCATGCCATACCTATAGAGGATGTATGTTTCATGACAGAATAGCTTCCCTCAAAAAAATTAAGAATTTAATTGGTGCCCTTCCAATTGCTGCGCCTATAAGAATTACGATCATTGTTTGGTAGGTCTACCAAAGCAGAGTACCATCAACTATCTTGATCTAATAGGGTGGATGTCGGACATCCACATGCATAGTATTGGTTTACTTGACAAGGCTATCAAATTGGATTTGGGCCTTGGGGCATGGTGTTGGGAGCCGGGGCATTGGATGCCACCCAACAAACAAGAGTCACATAAGATGTGATTAGCAATTGTTGCTTACTTACAACACTAGGTTTCTAGCGGTGATGCCAAAGCTCACTAGAACTTTGATGAACATGGATCTTGACCACTATATGTCGTTAGAGGGAAGACGATTACAAAACATATAGTGGGAGTGTCTTTTGTTAAATTATTTAATGGAAGATCAAACATGAATATAGTGCTGAACTTTGCTTGTTTATTTTCTGTTGTAGATCATGGCTGCTTCTAGTAACAATTCTGGTTTTAACTTGCGATCTGTTCTTGAGAAAGAAAAACTCAATGGAACAAATTTTATTGATTGGTACCGCAACCTGAGAATTGTTCTCAGACAAGAAAAAAAAGGAATACGTTTTTGAGAAACCCTACCCCGATAAACTCCCTGAGGGTGCAAATGTTGCCACCCGCAAAGCTTATGAGAAGCACTGCAATGATTCACTCGACGTTAGCTATCTCATGCTTGCTACCATGTCCTTTGAGTTTCAGAAGCATTATGAGAATGCAGATGCTCACAGTATGATTAAAGGACTGTGTGACATGTTTGAGAACCAAGCTAGGACCGAGAGGTTTAACATTTCAAAGTCCTTGTTTGCATGCAACCTGGCGGAAGGTAGTCCAGTCAGTCCTCATGTGATTAAGATGATTGGTTACATTGAGAGCTTGGAGAAGCTTGGTTCTCCCTTTAATCCTGATTTGGCAACGGATGTTGTTCTCCAATCTCTCCCTCCGAGCTATGAGCAGTTCATTATGAATTTTCATATGAATAGTATGGAGAAATCATTGACTGAATTGAATGGGATGCTTAAGACAGCAGAGGAAAGTATTAAGAAAAACACCAATCATGTGATGATGGTTCAGAAGGAGAATAAAAAGAGGAAGCGTCGGACGCCCAAAGGCAAAGGCAAAGGAAAGGTTCCTAATGAGCCCCCCCAGCTCTAAGCCAAAGCCAATTGGTAAGGTCAAATCTAGCCCTTCTCCTGATGATGAATGCTACCACTGCCATGTCAAGGGGCATTGGTCTAGGAATTGTAAGAAATACTTGGAGGATCTGAAAAAGAAGAAGGGAAGCGAGACTTCTACTTCAGGTATAAATGTTATAGAAATTAATCTTGCAATTTCTTCTGGTGAATCTTGGGTATTCGATACCGGATCGATGATTCATACTTGCAAATCGTTGCAGGGTCTAAGAAGAAGTAGAAGTTTTGCGAGAGACGAGTTGGACGTGCGTGTCGGCAATGGAGCAAAGGTTGTCAGATCGGTCGCCGGCACTTATCACTTGTCATTACCTTCAGGATTAGTTTTGGAATTAAATAATTGTTATTACATTCTAGCATTGAGTAAGAACATTATCTCTTCTTCATGTTTGGAGCAAGATGGTGGTTATGAGTTTGTAATAAAGAACAAACATTGTTCTATTTATTTGAATGATATACTCTATGCACATTGTCCATTAATGAATGGGTTATATGTTCTTGATCTTAACGATAAGCATGTCTATAATATTAATGCAAAGTGGCTGCAGCCTAATGATTTGAATCCCGCTTCTATTTAGCATTGTCGCTTAGGTCATATAAATGAGAAACGCATAGAGAAACTCTACAAAGATAGACTACTCAACTCATTTGACTTTGAATCATTTGAGACATGCGAGTCTTGTTTACTTGACAAAATGACAAAGGCGCCTTTCACCGGTCATAGTGAGAGAGCAAGTGACTTGTTGGGACTTGTACATACCGATGTATGTGGACCAATGAGCTCAGTAGCCAGAGGTGGTTTTCAGTATTTTATTACTTTTACCAATGACTTTAGTAGATATGGATACATCTACTTAATGAGGCACAAGTCTGAATCGTTTGAAAAATTCAAAGAATTTCAGAGTGAAGTACAAAATCAGCTAGGCAAGACAATTAAAATTCTGCGATCTGATCGTGGAGGTGAATATTTGAGCCATAAATTTGGTGAACATATAAAACAGTGTGGAATTGTTCCACAGCTGACTCCGCCTGGCACGCCTCAATGGAACGGGGGAACTGGACCTTATTAGACATGGTTCGGTCTATGATGAGTCAATCTGATCTTCCATTGTCTTTCTAGGGATATGCTCTAGAAACTGTAGCGTTTACACTAAACAGAGTTCCATCTAAATCAGTGGAAAAGGCACCATACGAGAAATGGACCGGGAAATGTCCTGGATTGTCATTCCTTAAGATATGGGGTTGTGAGACTTATGTGAAACGTTTGACGTCTGATAAGCTCCATCCTAAATTTTATAAATGCTTCTTTGTTGGGTATCCTAGGGAAACCAAAGGATATTATTTTTACAATTGGGAAGAAGGCAAAGTGTTTGTCGCTCGGAACGGTGTCTTTTTGGAAAAAGAGTTTCTTTCAAAGGGTATTAGTGGGAGCAAGGTACAGCTTGAAGAAATTTGAGAAACACTTGAAAATGTTTCAACTCCTATTGAACCTCAACAGGATGTACAAGATGTTGTACAACCGGATATGGAGGCACCGCCCCTAGTAGGTCTACAAGGGCACATCGCGCAACTGAAATGTTCACGCTCCTAACCACGGGGCAACGCAACATATTGTTGTTGGACAATGATGAGCCCAAGAGCTACACGGAAGCAATGATGGGACCAGACTCTGAAAAATGGCTTAGAGCCATGAGGTCCGAAATAGAATCCATGCATGATAATCAAGTTTGAAACTTGGTAGATCCACCTGATGGTGTAAAAACTATTGAGTGTAAATGGATTTTTAAGAAAAAGATAGACATGGATGGAAATGTTCACATCTATAAGGCACGATTGGTGGCGAAAGGTTTGAAGCAAATTCAAGGTGTTGATTATGATGAAACGTTTTCACCTGTCGCTATGCTAAAGTCTATTCGAATCCTCCTAACGATTGCTGCCTATTTCGACTACGAGATTTGGCAAATGGATGTCAAAACGGCTTTCCTAAATGGAAACCTAAGTGAGGATGTGTACATGACACAGCCTGAGGGTTTTGTTGATCCGAAAAATGTTGGGAGAATATGCAAGCTTCAGAGGTCCATTTATGGATTGAAGCAAGCATCACGGAGTTGGAATCTTCGTTTTGATGAAGTAATCAAAGGGTTTGGCTTCATCAAGAATGAAGAAGAGCCTTGTGTTTACAAGAAGGCTAGTGGGAGCGCACTTGTTTTTCTGGTCTTGTATGTAGATGACATATTATTGATCGAAAATGATATTCCAATACTTGAAGCTGTGAAGTCTTCTTTGAGAAAAAGTTTCTCAATGAAAGATCTAGGAGAGGCAGCTTACATTTTGGGCATAAAGATCTATAGAGATAGATTGAAGAGGCTAATTGGATTAAGCCAAAGTACATACATTGACAAGGTATTGAAACGGTTCAATATGCAAGATTCCAATAAAGGTTTCTTGCCTATGTCACATGGCATTAGTCTTAGCAAGACTCAGTGTGCTTCAACACTTGATGAGCAAGGGAAGATGAGTGCGATTCCGTATGCCTCAGCTATCGGATCCATCATGTATGCTATGCTTTGTACGCGCCTAGATGTTTCATATGCTCTAAGTGTTACGAGCAGGTATCAATCTAGCCCCGGTCTAGCTCACTGGGTGGCTGTAAAAAATATTCTTAAGTACTTTAGAAGGACTAAGGATATGTTCCTTATTTTTGAAGGTGAAGAAGAGCTCATTGTAAAAGGTTACACCGATGCTAGCTTCCAAACAGATAAAGATGATAACAGATCGCAGTCTGGTTTTGTGTTATACCTCAATGGAGGGGCAGTGAGCTGGAAAAGTTTCAAGCAAGAGACGGTAGCTGATTCGACAACTGAGGCCGAGTATATTGCAGCTTCTGAAGCTGCAAAGGAAGCTGTTTGGATCAAAAAAAAATTTGTTTTTGAGTTGGGTGTGATCCCTAGTATGTCTAGTCCAGTGGATCTCTATTGTGATAATAGTGGAGCCATTGTGCAAGCAAAGGAGCCTAGGTTACACCAAAAGTCCAAACACATACTTCGGCGCTATCACCTTATCCGTGAGATCATTGATAGAGGTGAAGTGAAGATTTGCAAGGTGCACACAGATTTGAATATTGCTGATTCGTTGACGAATCCTCTCTCACAACCAAAGCATGAGGCACACACGAGTGCAATGGGTATTAGATACTTACATGATTGACTCTAGTGTGAGTGGGAGATGATTGTATCAAGTCTATGTTTATGAAATTTTGAATAAGGTGTTATTTGGTTCCTTGAATAATTATTGTATGCATTGATCGACAAGTATGTGACTTGTTCGTGAAACTCTTTGTTTTATTTAATGTTATTCTAAAGATCCCTAGTCTTATGTCATTACGTGGGACAACAATGATTTATGGACTAGCACATGTATTGATTGATGATCATGTTTCACGGATCATGGATATAGTAATATCAAATCAATAATGTGGACACATGTTAGAGAACATGGTGTTGCATTGACTCACTCCGAGATGTTGCTGGGATTGTTATGTTAATATGTGCCATCAAGCGATCTCGAGTGGTATACCTACTGGATTCTTCGACCTAAAATCGCCATTGTTTCTCACTATGTGTAGTGGTGCGCTTTGGGACTACCAAACACTACTCCGTAACTAGGTAGCTATAAAAGTGGTCTTTAGGTGTATCATGAAACATGGAATGGGATGTGAGCGGATTAAGATGGAATTTGCCCCTCCTACATAACAGGAGAGATATCTCTGGGCCCATCGATGTGGTTGGATTAGGGAAGTGCATGGCCATACCAAGGTGATTAAAGAGTTAATCACAATGTGACTAAAGAGTTAGTCATGAGTTGTAATCCAGCACAAGATCGAGTGAATGGTTGAGCTATCACAAGGGTGGCACGAATCTCGCCTTAAGTTCGACTGGTATCGTGTGGCAAAGAGATCCAAATGTGTGTATATCAAGATTTAGCCGATATGATCTTTATGTGTATTCGGGAGTCAATATGCCCTGCTAGGTGCCACTATTGACTTTTGGCTTGAAAAAGGTTTTCGGGTCATGGCTATCTACACATGAACATAACGGGTCACACACTTAAGGGGTTGGAATTGGAAAGCTTGCCTATATGATTGTCTCTAGTGCGAATGGGAGATTATTAGTGATATGCCCAAGAGGTAATCATAAACAATTCGGTATTAAGGCTAAAAGGGATATTGATCCATATGAGATTAGGGTTCTAATGAGCCTACAACGTGGAAGCCCATTAGCATGCTCTATAAATATGTGGAGGTGGGGCTGCAGGGGGTACGCGACCATCCTAAAAACCCTAGCCGCCACCTCCCCTCGGCCATATCCCGAAACCCTAGCCGGGTGTGCGGTGCTAGCACACCAGCGCACGGTGTTCCATCTCGCACGTGTGGACTCCGTGGAGGCGCCGCTGCTGTTGCTGCTGTGCTGATCGGCGAGAAGTGCAAGGCTATTGCTAGGACGCGAGGAGGAGACGTTCAGTTCGTGAAAAGATCGACTGCTTCCTCTTCATCGACACGCATCTACGTTGGACCGGGCTACTCCAACTTTTCTTCCGCTGCGCAGCGCATTTAGTGGTAACTATCCATGACTCCCTTACACGCATGTTTTCTGGTTGAACGCGGTAGAAAATCAAATGTTGTAGCTAGCGTAGCCTACCCGTTCCCCTTCAGTTGTAGCAGACGGAAAGGCATGTGTTGCCGCCAAAAAACTTGGCTTTTCGTTAGGCTCGCACCAATTATTCTCAATTGGCCAAATTTAGGAATCAACTACATGATTTTTTCCCTAGTAACAACATGAAGTTGGGAAAGAAGAACATTCTCAATTATATTTTTGTTTTTGGTGGGAAGGATCTAAAAAGCAAATAATTTCTCTCTAAATCCACAAGGTGAGATAATTAGGTTGAGATGTTGATGTAGCATAATCAGTGCCATAGAAAAGAATAAGCATATATTTGATTCAGATCTTGATAAACCACCACCTCAAGGATTTAAGTAGCAACTCTAGGGGATGTACACCTTGACATAAGTTCCTACTAGACAATAGTAAAGCCACTATATTATAAATGACATGTATTTTTAGAAATATATGGTGCATTTAGTTGTTGACAATATTTATTTTTCAAACTTGATGACTATATAATAGAATGCTATGTGCGAGCTCTTTTCGAGAACAATTGTAGCAGACCTCACAAATGTTTTACACATGGTAGCAATTAATCTGTGTTTGCACAATCTTTGGCAATTTGCTTATCCTCATACACTAATTTTCATATTGAATGACCAAGAAGGGCTTGAAAACATGTAACATAGCCACAGAGGAGGTGAATGGTGTCTTATAAAATTTTCTCCAAGTATTCTAAAACTATTCACTCTAATAGCTACAAAACTATGAAAATCAAAGTTGAAAACCAAATCTAGAGCAATAGCCTCAAAAACCAAAGAGACGAGAACTTCAGTACTAATGCGGCATGACTGGCTACAAAGGTGGTATGGTCGGCTACTACACGTCGGTCAGACCGGTGGTGCCCTAGCGATCTGACCGGCGTGGTTGGATTGGCGGCAAGAGAGCTGTCTGACTGGTAAGCAATACAACCGAGCCTAGGGTGGTCCGCTGTTCACAGAACAAAAAATCAGTCTAAATCAAAACCACTTTTAGTGCAACGCTAAAAATCCATAGCCAACTGAGATGCAACTTTACACCCCTTAGCTTAGAGTCTCATAAACCAATTCCATTCAAGGATCACTTAAATCCTTGTCAAAGTTTAAGCCTTTCCCAAGAATACGCAAAGTAGCACCAAAACTTGGCAAAATCTAAAAACTTAAAATATGACTTGCTCATAGGTAGATGATGGCCAAGATGGCTTTAAATGTATTCTCACATATCACAGTAAGCAAAAACTCCTAAATATTCAAAGCAAAAACCTTAAGATTAAGAAACTTCAAGATAAGACAAATCCAAGCAAAACGGGCAACTTCAAAATCCTTCAAGACCTAGTGCCTAGATGGATGGGATATAATCTCCATGAATCATCTCCATCAATTATACATCCTTGGTATACATCGAGATCAAGAAGGGGAGAGAAGACATCAAAACCAACAAAAAAAAGATCAAATAAACAAAAAAAAGGAGACACCATGAGAGATGAATAAAGTTGATATATTCCTACTTGAGGATGCAGGTTTTATAGCTACTTCACCTAAAGGACCAGAGAGCACATCAAAACACTCATTCTTGTTACCTTAACCCTAGAAGATAAGGTTGGAATGAGATATAATTTGATAGTTAGCATGCAAATCTCTATCCTAACTTGTTAAATAGATGAGGCAATCAGCCCACATCTAAGCCTAATGGATACTATCCACGATCATATTTGGGGGAAACCTGTTAACCCCACACAATACGGGTATTACTTACACACTTAAATTATGCATACTTTTCAAAGTATATAAGCCCAAAACTGCTAAGTTTTGAGCCTTAGATTCACTTGATCTTCTCAGTATCTTCTTGACCTAAATTGCTTTTTCAAGCAATATGGTTTTGATCCAACGTAGTTTCTAGTATTTGGCAAATCACCAAAATACCCTCGTCTTTACTTGGTTTTCATCTTCCATTGCAAGCAATGACCATGCTCATCATGTGTAGATGCACCAATAGCTTACCATATATCGGTAAGTCTCTTTCGTTTCAGTTCTACTAGACCACACCTCACTTGTACTGACTAAACTACTTGGTGCAACCCATCGTCTGAACCTTCGCTTCAACACCTCCCACCTTTCTTGTGTCATGCTTAAGCTTAACCATCTCACCTGGCATTTTTCATCATTCTAGGCCTCGGCTCCTCCATGAGCAAAACTTCAATCCACACTGTTGACCATGGTTGACTCTAAAGCTTTCGGCACATCCAAGACAAAGAAATCATTTTTGAGCACAAATTCTTCATAACTTGATAGGTTAGCCAAACACATGTATCATACAATATTAATGCACTGACCAAACACAAATCAAATCATCCCATGATCAAATTCCCAAAAATCCAAAATCAAATTTATAGGTTGGTTTGACAACCAATAAGGGGCTGGTCAGACCGATCACACTCGGCACAAAACCACTCGATCTGTAAAACTGCAAAGGGTAACTAATTCATGCTACTACCGGCGAGTGATCTGACTGTTGTAGTCATACCGTCCAGAGTGGTGTGCCTGGCAGAACAACTACGGTATGACCGGCACCAAGCCAGCGGTCAGACCGGCATTAAGCCAATAGTCTTACTAGTTAGCCTAACAACAAAATCGATAAAAATGCAAACATTGCAAAAAAAAATATCCACTCCATAAACTTGGCAATGGTTCATCACAATATTAATTTGTTAGCAAGTTTGGAATATATGTATGTGACAAATTCAAAAGAATTCAAATGGGCCAACCAAAATAAGCATATCATGGTTCCATACCCCTAGATTATACCATTATTCATCTATTTGATGCATCATATGAATGTGTTTGCACCATACTTGTCAATACCATTCCAAAGGTCATACCGGTTTGGTTCTTGAAATAGTATGTTTTGGTACCAGTCCATACCAGCATATTATTTTGGATTTAATATAATAATATGAGTATATATATTTATAAGTATATATTTGTTTAATTATATGCACACCAAATGTCACTTGTAATATTTTTCTAAATACATAGTAGTACTATCAAATATAACATATAGTTCAATAGACGGTATTATCAATTCCACCAATATGGCCGGTATTGGCAGTTATTAAGTAGGTATGGCCGATATGGTACGTAGGGATACTGATGTGGACATGGCCCTAATGGTTACAACCATATTAGCAATGCTTGTTGTTCGAATTACAAGAGTTCCTATGCATCATTTAAATTATCAGGTGAGCTTATTTTTAAAAGTGTCTTTATATCATATGAACTACATGATGCTACCTAATGATGAAAATGCATATTTACACAGTTATACAAGGAGGATTACATCAACACTACGAGCTTGTAGTTGGGGTCTACCAAAAAGGAAGCCAACCAACATATCAAGACCATGTCAACGTCTTCCTCAACTCTTCCTTATGGTCACCACGTCACTTTTGGACCAATTCAAGTAAGAGTTCAAGTGGGACACGTTTTGGAATCCAATTCGGCCTCCAGATCAGTTCGGATTCAGCCTGACAAGGCCAATTTCAAACAAGCATAACTTTCACATACGGAGTCTGTTTGAAGTCTATGAGCACTTGATGGAAAGCTTTTCTCGTCCTCTTTCCAACGGATTTCGCATTGCCTACAAATTCCTTCTGTACGGCCCGCAATCATCAAAAGAAGTTGCTATACCACCTGTTTAGGCTAAATCGGGCCTTTTAATGCATTGGCCAAAAAGGAAGGTGCTACCCCCACTATTCATGGTCAAAACACTGTTCACATGAACAGTAAAATAGTACCATCCCCTTTTTTCTTAGTTTTGTGTGGCTTCCACTCCACTATTTAAGGAGACTGCACCCCTCTAGTTTTCTTGGATTTCGTTTATGTTTTGTTTGCCTGTGTTGCAACTTGTATTTTCAGTTGTGTCGAATGACCACCTATCAAGATCCTTATTTGAAATCTCACTATATTGAGTATTTTAATTCTATTTGTAATTTGAGATTGCTTGTTATCTTATTTTTGCGTGTTCTTCGGTTGCATGCAGGAATAGACCTTCGTGGTCAGGTCAACCGTGTTCTTAGTACGGTTGATAACGACTCGAGTGTGGTTTAGTGATTGCTTGGCGTTCTGGTAGTGACCGATTAGTAGCCGCATCGTCAAAGTCGTTCTCCTCTAAATCAAAGTTATCATCCTATCGGAAGATCGGGACTCCATCGCCTCGTCAAGTGGTATCAGAGCTTCAGTTGACCGGTAGGATTTCTTGTATCCCTTGTTAGTAGATTGATTTTTTTATCCTATAGTTCAGAAAAATTGCCCAACAAAAAGAATTTATTTCCGCTTTCTAAACCGCGTTGTGCCTTTCAATTTGTTAGTTTCGATTTGCTAAATTGAATTTGTGTCCGTTTTAGCTTTGTCTTATTGCTGGTCATATTCTGGGTCCCATAAAACTCCAAAAAAATTCCCACATCCAAAACCATTAAGAACACATCAAATCCAAATTCCCATTTTCGAACAGAAGACTCTCTCTTGTGAAGCCGCCACCAAAAATACCATAACTTTTGTTTTCGATATTTTTTTGAGTGAACCCACCGCCATTAGATCCATATCTTCCATATCTAACTGTCCCTAAAATTTCGCTTCATTCCATAAAGGCAGTTAAAAGATATCTGCGGTGCAAGTTGGCCCAAATTTCTGGATTGAATCTGTAATAGTCTGCACTTATTATTTTTGTGCGATTTTATGTGTCGATTTCTAGAATATGGCCCCAAAAAAAGTTGTAGAAAAAGCCATCAGGAAACAAAAAAAAGATTCATCAAGAAAGAGGCAACTAACGAAAAGTTACAGGTAAAATACCGATGTCTTGTCCAGTGGACAGAAATCTGCCATTCTTAGATTTGGGTAAATCCTTGTGCTTTTATATTCCATATTACATTCTATTGAACTATCTTGTATTCATCACTCCTATACATCGTTATACACTTATTTTGGCCTTCTCCAATCCTTTTTTGATCAGTAACATAGGCTAAGTGCTAGATACGAACTATAATTCATTTCTGTGCAATTCCTGAAATTAACTTATTGTTCTTGAGAGACTATGTCGAGGTAACCCCGTGTGTGTGATGAGTAATTGACTCGTGTTCTTGAAAGTTTGACTTTGTTTCGGGCATTTTGTGCTATCTACTGGTGCTAATATTTAATTACAATATTTTGTGCAGTGCTATGTGATGTGTTTTTTTGTTTGTGATGGCTGCTGGACTTTGGAGCTGAGTCATGGTGAGGTACGGAGTGACCGGACTAGGCACAGGCGGTGCTGAGGTCGGAGCGATCGGATGTGTCGAAGACCGCGAGGACTCGAAGTGGATGCGAGGCTTGGACAACAAGAAATGAGAAATCTTTCAGGAAGGTGCAGGAGTGGGATTTTGGTAAATGCGCAAGGCTGTATAAAGGAAGCAGATTTGATTAGGAGAGAATGGGTAAAGTGATGAGTTGTTGAGAGCTAATGGGTAAAGTGCTAAAAGTAGTTGAGAGCTAATGGGTAAAGTGTGTTGTATACCCATTAGTGGAGGCTATAAATAGAGGGTGCTCTCTAGTGGGAGAGATTGAGAGAGAAGGGTGTGAGTGTTAGGGTTTTCTCTAATGCTTGTGCTCTATGAGTGTTAAAGTTTTCTCTCCATGTGTGGGCTTATGTTCTTGAGAGAGTGTGTGAGTTTAGGGTTTTATTTGTCTCTCCATATGTGTGAGTTGAGTTCTTAAGTTGTGAGATGGTATGAACTAGTTGTAATCATTCCTCTTCTATTTAATCATTCATCTCTCTTTGTCTCATTCTAAGAATCATTTCTTTGAGATGTTTTGGCCTTCCTTGTGTTTTGATTTTCAGTTCTTGAGAGAGTAAACCTTGTTCGTGCTTGTGGTGGAAATCTGTCTCAAGACCATTTGGTCAGTTAATTTCCATGAGCAAATCGGTTTTCTCTAGTTTTGAGTTGATCTTTTGACTGCTCCTTCTTTGCTTTGAACTGAGAAACATCTCAAGGCCTCTTGGCTAGTTCATCCTGAAAGCAACCTTTCCAATCTTTGTTGGCACTCTTAAATTTTTTGTTAAATTGCAGATCTTCTTGGATTAGAACTAGATATATTCACAAGGCCTGTTGGCTAGTATTTTCGAGTGTAAAGTATTTGATTCTTGCAGTCAGGAAGTAATAGGAGACAAGTTTATGTGTTCCCCGTTTGCTGTTTTGTTCTGAACTTTCTTCCAGTTCTTTCGGCTTGATCTGCCTCTCTTTTTTTCTTGCTATTTCGACCAGGTTTCTGGGAGCATTTTCTGTGTTCAGTTGCTGCTATTTTCTACTATTTATCTGTGGTCAGGAAGTGTAGTTTTTTACAACATTCACCCCCCCTCTATTGCCATTTTGGTCCTTTAATTGGTATCAGAGCCGATTAGTTCTCGTCTATAGATCTTAACCGGTCTGCGAGCCATGGCAACAGATAGGTATTCCACCAAGCCTCCTATCTTCGATGGGGTCGACTATCCCTTTTGGAAGAGTAGGATGGAGTCTTACATACAGGCTCAGGGCTATGCGATCTGGGAAAAAGTAAAAACTCATTTTATTATTCCTACCGATGAGAACATCAATGTGAACAACATGCCTGATGTTGAGGCAAATGCTAAGGCAAGGAACATCATAATCCAGGAGGAGCGAATTTGATCGCATTTCTCATCTCTCGTCGGCCTACGACATCTGGATGACCCTCGATGCATACCATGAGGGCACCACCCAAATCAAGACCGTATGATAGGACCAGTTCAAGCGAGATTACAACAAGTTTGAAATGCTTGCTGGTGAGTCCTTGGATGAATGTTTTGCGAGATTTCACAAAATTTTGAGCAACCTCCGAGATGTCGATCTCACATACTCCGACTCGGACAACGCTCGACAGATGCTTTCGGCCTTGGATTTGCGAGTTTGGGAGATGAAAGTGACCACCATCAAGGACACGACCGATCTTTTGACTCTGACTTTTGACGCGCTGTACTCACGCCTCAAGATTCACGAGATTGACATTGTCTCTCGCAAGTCAAAATCACAGTCGATGGCTTTGGTCACCGATCCCAATCCTGCTTCTGGTGTTTTCTTTGACAATGCTACTGGTTTTTCCCTAGCTGCTCTCTGTGAAGTAATCAATGATCAACTAGAGTAGCTACCAGAGGACCAGTTAACACTTCTTGCCAGAAAATTTTTCCATGCCTACGAGAGAGTGAGGGATAGAAAGAGTAGTGGGTCGATAATCTGTTTTGAGTGTGGTGGCCCCAACCACATTCGAGCAAATTGCTGCAAGTTGGAGAAGGGTAAGAATGACTATGACGATGTGAGTAAGAACATCTACATCAACAAGAACCGCAACAAGAAACCTCCTGCTCACCTCCAAGGCAAAGAGAAGAAATTCCGCAACTTTGGCAAAGCCAAGAAGCTCTTACACCGCATCCTCACCGCTTTCAACAACATCAACTTCAGCAACGTGGAGGGGTGGAGCGACGACGACGGTAAGGATGATCAAGATCCCAAGGATGGCGATGACTTCATCGGCATGTGCTTCATGGCCAACGAGACCGACGTCAACGACAACGAGCTCTACAGCGACTCCGATGAGGTTCACCGGGTAGTTAAGGGAGAGGTTTGGCTTGTTGACTCTAGCTATTCTCGACACATGACCGGAGACTCCCGTTGGTTCTCTTCCCTAGCCCGAGCTTTAGGTGATGAGACGATCACCTTCGGAAACGCCTCATCTAGACGCGTCATCGCTAAAGGTACTGTGCGTGTTAATGATTCATTTATTTTAAAACATGTTGCAGTAGAATCTGCTTTTAGTTTCCTAGCTTACCGATGACGGTTTCGATGTGAGCTTTAAGAAAAATAATTGTAAAATTCTTGATTCTTCGGGGAGTCTGGTTTACGGGATTTCTAGATATGAGAGGATTTTTTGTGCTGATTTTGTTGAGTCTTCTGGTGATCCTCTCAAGTGTTTAGTTGCTTCTGAGTCCCGTGACCTCACTTTCTAGCATAGGAGACTTGGTCATATTTGATTCGATCACTTGACCCGAGTTAGCGGCCATGACCTCATTTGTGGTCTGCCTAAACTCAAGATGGTCAAAGATCTAGTTTCCGCTCCTTACCGGTACAGCAAGATGGTTGCCGCTTCTCATCCTCCGGTCACAGTGACTATGATCGATGCACCGGGACAGCTGCTCCACATGGACACAGTTGGACCAGCTAGAGTGTAGTCAGCGGGAGGGAAGTGGTTTGTTCTTGTCATGGTCGATGACTTCTCGAGGTACTCTTGGATGTTTTTCTTAGCCTCGAAGGATGAGATATTTACTCATTTTCGGGGTCTTTTGAGCTCCCGGGTGCCTTATGAGCGATTCGTAGTGACAATGGTACGAGTTCAAAAATTTCTACTTTGAGAAGTTTTGCGATGAGACAGGTGTAGAGCACCAGTTCTCTTCTCCATACGTCCCCCAGCAAAATGGCATTGTGGAGAGGAAGAACCGTACCTTGGTCGAGATGGTCAGGACGATGCTCAATGAATACTCTACACCTAGGAAGTTTTGGGCTGAGGTGATAGCCACCACGTGCCATGTTTCAAATAGAGTTTTTCTGAGGGCACACTTGCATCCCAGCTCTTATGAGTTGAGATACGGACGAAAGCCCAGTGTCTCTCATTTTCGTGTATTTGGTTGCAAGTGTTTTATTCTAAAGTCTGGGAATCTAGATAAGTTTGAGTCACGATCATGTGATGGGATTTTCTAGGTTACTCGACTTCTTCGCGGGCGTATAGGGTCTGAAACTACGAGTCTAGAAAAATGGTAGAGACCTGCGATGTGACCTTCGATGAGGCCAGTCTGGAGACTAGGCCCGATATCTCAGGTTCTGTAGTGTAGTCCGAGACCATCTTTGTGTATGATGAGGAGGATGAAGATGAGGGTTGTCTACCCGATCCAGTTTCTCTTCCCATTGAGGTGCCTGCTTCTTCCACCGCACCTCAAGGAGATCAGCCCATTTCTTCCACATCTTCTGGAGCTAGTGGCTCTATTTCTACCTCGTCAGCTCACAAGGTAGAGGCCACTTCTCCTTCTTCTCATCAAGGACCTCCCTGTAAAATCCAAGAACATCATCTTTCAGAACAGATAATTGGAGATCTCTTTGAACATGTCACACGCTCAAAATCTAGCATGTCTCACTTCTGTCTCCACTCTGCCTTTGTTGCCTCTTTCAAGTCCAAGGTTATCAGTCATGCTCTTTCTAATGAGTCTTGGGTCAATGCCAAGCAGGAAGAGTTAAAAAACTTTGAGAGGAACAAAGTCTGGTCGCTTGTCGATCCCCCTAGAGTTCATAATGTCATAGGTACCAAGTGGGTGTTCAAAAACAAGCAGAGTGAGGATGGGGTAGTCATTTGAAACAAGGCTAGATTGGTAGCTCAGGGTTTCTCCCAGGTTGAGGGTTTAGATTTTGAGGAGATCTTTGCCCCTGTAGCTAGGCTAGAAGCCATTAGGATCTTACTTGCTTTCGCGGCATCTAAGGACTTCAAGCTTTACCAAATGGATGTCAAGAGTGCTTTCCTCAACGGGTATATTGAGGAAGAAGTCTATGTTAGGCAGCCTCTACGTTTTGAGAACCCCAAATACCCAAACCATGTCTACAAGCTTTCCAAAGCCCTGTATGGACTTAAGCAAGCCCCTAGAGCTTGGTATGACAGGTTTAAGTCCTATCTGTTGAGTCATAGGTTTGAGATGGGCAAAGTAGACAAGACCTTATTCATTTGTAGGCATGTCAATGACCTTCTACTCGTCCAGATTTATGTGGATGACATTATCTTTGGTGGCTCCTCTCATGCTCTTGTTTCCCAGTTCTCAGATGTCATGAGCACCAAGTTTAAGATGAGCATGATGGGCGAGTTGAGCTTCTTCCTTGGATTCTAGATCAAGCAGACTCGGGAGGGTACCTTCTTGCATCAGGGCAAGTACACTCGAGACCTTCTGAAGCGCTTTGACATGAGTGATAGCAAGCTAGTGTCAACTCTGATGGCATCATCTGCTTCACTCGATCCAGATGAGGATGGTGAGCCAATTGATTAAAAATAGTATAGAAGTATGATTGGCTCTCTCTTGTACCTCACTGCCTCGAGACCGGACATACACTTCTATGTGTGTCTATGTGCTCGATTTCAGGCTTCTCCTCGCGTATCCCACCGCTAGGCGGTGAAGCACATCCTTCGGTACCTTCGGGCTACCATTGACTATGGTATTTGGTACTCTTCCTCTTCCTGTCTTTTCCTCAGAGTCTACTCGGACGCAGACTTTGCTGGCTGTAGGATAGATAGGAAGAGCACTTCTGGCACCTCTCAATTCATTGGCACTTCCCTTGTTTCTTGGTCATCTAGGAAGCAGTCCGGTGTTGCACAGTCCACTGCAGAGGCCGAGTATGTTGCTGCTGTTAGTTGCTGCAGCCAGATACTTTGGATGGCTTCGACCCTATGGGACTTTGGGTTAGTTATAGACAGTGTTCCGCTTTTTGTGATAACACTTCTACCATTAATATTGCTAAGAACCCAGTGCAGCACTCTCGGACCAAGCACATTGATATCAGATATCACTTTCTTAGAGACCATGCGGAGAAGGGTAACATAGTGCTCCAGTTTGTGAAGAGTGACCACCAGTTGGCTGATATCTTTACCAAGCCTTCGGATAGCTCTAGGTTTTCAGTCTTGCGGGGAGAGCTTGGGGTGGTCTGTCCGTATGGATTGTTGTGAGGGGGAGCTTTATGTTTTATGCTTTATCATGTTTATATGCTTCTGTTTCTCTTTATTACATTACATAAGGGTACATTTGGGTTAGTCCTTCTAGCATAGATTAAAGTGGTTTTCTCGTTTAGTTGCTTAGACTTCTTTCTCTCATCTTATGATTCTAGGATGCTGCTTATTAACTGTCTCACTTCTCACTAGGTTGAGTTCACTCACTTCTTACAGGTCTAGTAAGTTAGAAGACCAGCTGATAGTCCTAGAGTCATATGGGGTAGATGAGAGTCAGTCTAAGCCATAGTATCATCTATACTTTAAGGACTGTCTTTTCTGATTTTCTTGCCAGCTTCTCGTTTTTATTGCTTTGGTTCAGGGGAAGTTCATTTGGGTTTGCTAGAATTTAATTTTGTCATAACTCAACTTGAACTAAAATTGCATCACATGTTGAGGGGGAGCTGGATTCTCTTGCATTTCAACATTCTGCAATGTAATATAACTACATGGAGCCTTGATTATTATCCATTTATGACATGACACACCTGCTTTACATCTTGCCATGATCTATGCTAAAATTGCTATATTTATCATGACTTTATATGTGTAGTCTAGTCTTTACCATGATGAGTTGATTAAAAATTGCATAACTTAAACTAATTCATGTCATGTTAGTTTTTGAGATTAGTCTGTCTTTAGTTATCCTCTTATGATTCATGCCATGTCAAATAGGCTGAGTTGAGTCTTGAATCTCTATTAAGCTTTAGATTGAGCTATGCTAGTTCCTTTATGAAGCATGACTTATCTTTAACTTCTTGGTCTAAGAACTACATTCTGCAAAAGCAAAATGATCTCTTTTGTGCGAAAAAACTGATCTCACCAATTCTTTCTCGTGAGACTGCTTGCCATTGCACTAGGCATAAACTCAGGAGGAGTTTTGGTTGATGAAGATCACCTTCTTTGATGAGGACATCACTTCTTCGGATACACACAACACTCCTCCACTTGACATTCAAGGACCAATCACTAGAGCTCGCGCCCGACAATTGAATTTACAGGTGAGCTCGTTCCTAGGTACTTCTTTTTGTTCATTTGAGAAACGATTGCTACCTAATGACTTAATTATGATTTGGAACTATGGAGAGGACCTGGAAGTACTTGGAGAAGGGCTACGAGGCGCACAAGTCCAGTAAGGGCGGTCGAATCATGTTGGAGGCCCAACTCAAGCCGACTTCGAATCCAATTCAGAGTCCAGGACTAGACCGCACTAAAATGGACGCCTAGATCGCATCCGGACTCCGTTTTGGACGTTCCACATATGTATGGAAAGCTGAGAAGATGACCTTTCCAATGGCTCTAGTCCCATGTCCAAATTCCTTCTGTGTCAACAAGAATCGTCGAAACAATTGGGCTTTCAGAATCTATCAGGGTGCTGCGCCACCGTCTTTTGGGCCGTTCGGCTTTGTATTGTGTTGGAGCTCATTAGGGCGCGTCCAGGGGTTTTGCACGCCCCTCACTCCTCTATATATAGCCACCACCACCACCATTAGGGTTTGGATTTTGCTTAGATTAATTCTGTCTTGAACAGTTTCGCCGTTCATCGGTTTGTGAGACCCCAACTTTCGAGTGCTAAATCAATACATCTGCAATTGTGTTCTTCCTTGTTCTTGCTTGTATTCTTTGATTTGCAGGTGAGGATTAGCCTTCTTGGCGAGGTCAATCGGGCAGCGCACGGTTGATAACCTGATGAGACGTGGTGCTGCGATTGCGGGGTTCGGAACGTGTTGTTCGGAAGCCGAATCGAGTTGTGTCGCGCCTCCACCAAATCGAACATATCCAGAACCTGTTGGAAGATCGGGACCCCGTTCCCATCATTCTTAAGCTTCTCGCTTGGAGTGATCGCATAAGATTTGAGATCTAGCACATGGCTAAGAAAATAAAATATGTGAAAATGGTTGAAGCTTAGGAGGCAGTTGTGGATGGCTCCTATCTAACACCCCAGGATCTATATTACCCGAGAATGCCACTAAACCACTTTACAACTAGCCAAACATTTCAAGATAATTTATTTTGGCAACAATGTCTAGACACGAAGCATTAAGCGGAAGCATAAACAACTATGGGAACAAAGATAACGGTAACAAGTTCAATCATTAAAACAACCTCAAGCATATTAATCAAAGAATAATTCACAAGTTCGTCATTATTAAATAAAATAACCATCCACGAATAGCTGAGTATTTGGCTAGAATTCCATCGACTTTATTACAACATGAATTGATGAACCAAGTGCATTATTGTGGTGCCGCTCTACCCATTCCATGAATGCTCAAGAATCACCTGTAGGGGGGAAAACAAGGGTGAGAAAAAAATCTCAGCAAGCAAACTTTTTAATAGGCTATTCAGACTACAAACAAATATACAACATCATTAAAGTAACCACATGTCCACATCCATAATGTGCATCCACATTCATTATCAAGCTAATTAAACTATAATGATGTTAAGCATCTATATTTATTTCCTATAATGATAACAATTATAGCCTTAACCACATTTACTACCAACAATACAAAAATATTAGCAAGTAAATTTTGATTAACTACTTCATATCATCCACCACTACTACTACCAATGACAATAAAACATTAAAATGTTTTACCTCACTAACTTTATTATTTCTCACATCCACAACTGCTATCAAGAATTATTACAAGAGAAAAGAATCTCATGCCACAATTGTTAGTGATATGCCCTAGAGGCAACATGGAGATGTTGTATATATCACATACTATGTTTATGATACATTACTTTGTTCCTTGGAATAGACATCATCATTATTGATCAATGAGTATGTGACTTATTCATGAGACTCTTAAATACTAAGATGTTGCTATTTCTAAATGATCCCTGATCGTATATCATATGAGGAACAAATATGATTCAAAGATAAAGATCAGCATATGTATTGATTGATGATCATGTCTCATGGATCATGGTATGGTGATACCAAATCAATAATATGGACATGTGTTAGTGAACATATGTTGGATAGACTGCCATGAGACACCGCAGATTCCATGTGTCATCGCTTGGTCTCAAGTAGTGTTTATGTAGAGTCCTTAGACTTGAGATCATCATGGTTCCCAACATGAGTAGTAGCTTATTTTGGGACTACTAAACACTACTCAGAATCGGGTAGTCATAAAAGTAGTCTTCGGGTTTGCTATGAAACATGTAGTGGGATGTGAATGATCAAGATAGAATTTGCCCTCCTTATGGGAGAGATATCTCTGGCCCTCGATGTAATGGATTATGAAAGTGCATGGCCATGCCAAGGTGATTGAGGAGTCAATCACGAGTTTATAATCCATCACGGAATCGAGAGAGTGATTGAGCTATTAAGAGGATGACACAGTCTCGCCTTGAGCTCAATCTATATCGTGAGGCAAAGGGATTCGTACATGAGAGAACATTACAGTTCACCGATATATCTTTGGGGTTAATATGTCTTACTAGAGACCGCTATTAACATGGTAACCGGAAAGGCGTTTCGGTCACGACCAAGTATACGTGAACCTGCTGTGGTCGCACGCTTAACGGGTTGGAACACTAATTCGAATATGATTCGGATATGGGCTCAATTCGGATAGAGATCCGAATAGACTCCTATTGGGCCTCGGTCCACGAGGCCCACGTGAGGAGGTCTATATATATGGAGGCAAGGGGCGGAGGGGATGTGTGCCTGTTAACATCTAGCAAAACCCTAGCCGTCACCTCCCGAGCCAAACCCTAGTCGCTCACGAGTGCTAGTACACTCGCGATCGGCGCCCACCCCGGACATGTGGATACCGGTGGAGGCGCTGCTCGTTGCGATCTTGATCGGCGTGCGTGGAGGAGACGATCTGTTCGGGACGATCGGCTACTTCCACTACTACCTCGACGCGCGTGATTGGATCGGTTTCAATTCTTCTTCCCTGCGCTGCGCGTCTAAGTGGTAACGATCCATGATCCTTCCTTAGCATGATGTTCTTGGGTGCGCGGTAGAAAAGTTTTGTTTTCTGCTTCCGTAGCCTACGCGTATTCCATTAGTGGTATCAGAGCCATCTTGCTTAGTTTGCAATCTGGATCAGCGCATATGTGGATATGCGATAGTAGTAGATTGGATCTATTACGCCTAAATCGTAGCACGGGTTGATGAGATCAATCGGTCATAAGCGGTTGAAATAGGTATGAGTTGATAGCATCATAAGGCCAAAAAGATTAGTTCGTGCTCTTTCTTTGATGTACGCGCGACTTGCCCCTACCGGCTGGAATGACCATCGGGCTAATCGCGCGCTGTCAATCGAGATCGAGCCAACAGATCGAGGTCTTGTGTTGTGGTCTCCTCAAGTATACCGATCGCGATGATCAATATGATTGATCTAATGAAAATTGAGACATTTTGAATGGCTCGGATTTGGGTTGATTTGATCGGCTCGATAAGATTTTCATAGCGATTTCATAGATGCGATCTATGTAATTCTGTGAGGTTTTCGGGGACCGCCGTGTATCCCCTTGTATAGCGTCGTGGTTTACATCGTTAGGTAGAATGCGATTCTACGCCTAACTTGTTTTTGCAGGAATGGTGTGAATAGTATGGCCCTATAGCTTATTTGAATGTATGAGATGTATGTGATGCATGTAACATTCGCTCATGGCTCGTGTCATGATTATTACAGCTATTGTTAGTCAGTATATATATATATTGTATTTAACGACTGCGTGTCGACCTTAATGCTTGAATCTATCTTTGTAATCTTCAATTTCTAGCTATTATAGGTAGTAGCCTAGTTTTGAGGTTACAAGCTTTTAAGCATGGTGGCCTAAAGGAGTGATGTGGAGGATGGAGATCGTCTACACCTACTTGGAGATGGATATCACCATTTTTGGGCCATACTACTTCACGCTTAAATGTGTTTATCTATGATGTTATCTATCTTATTCTTATGCAATGATATATGTGATATGTTGCTTTGGTAGGATAGAATCCTCTTAAAATTAGGTGTTAATGCCCTTCCATATGTTGCACCAAAGATAATGATCACCGCATGGTAGGTCTACCAAAGTAGAGTGCCATCGGTTATCATCATCATTTGGGGTAGATGTCGGACATCTACATGCGGAAGTATTTGGTTTACTTAACAAGGTTATCAAAATAGTTTTGGACCTTGGGGCATAGATTGGGGCCGAGGCATACCGATGTCACCCAAAGTAGAGTCACATAGGGATGTGATTAGCAAGGTGTTGCTTACCCATGTCACTAGTTTTCTAGCCGTGTGTCGAGACCCGAATATGCAAATTCGGTCTCTCTGTGTAAACCGCACTCCCAGATCACGCTAGTGCACACAACAAACATAGATGCCATCATAGTCATACACACGACAATAATAAGGAAAACTAGAATATCGATAAAATATCAAAGGTACGACCTTATGGCCAAGCTTACAATATCTCTAGCCTAAGGGCTTAACAAAGTAGCAATGAAATCCAAAATAAAGCGTAGCGACCAATCGACAAGCCACAAAGCTATCGAGTGGAGAACGGCCTAATCCGTGAAGTCGCCGTAGTACTCCCTTCCGCACCTCCTGCCGATAGTACTCCTCTCCTCAATCGAGCAACATAGGCGTAAAGCCGTGAGTACATTGGTACTCAAAGAAGTCGTTTGTAACAATAAATGCAATATAATATGCAAGGCTTACCAAAGGAAGGCTGAAAGGTTAATTTGCATAAAGGCATTTATTGATGAAATATATTAAATAACTTGAAAGCGAAAGTTAACTGAAAACAGTAATAATAGATAATCAAAGGAATAAACATGAACCACTTGTGAACACCAATTCACAAGTTAAACCAACAGTGAACTACCTGTCCACTCCCAACATAAACCACCAAGTTATAAATGAAACACTAACCCTCGTGTGAAATCCCCGAGCACTGTCCATGACCGAGGACGCGGCTATTCGAATAGTTTTACACTCTGCAGAGGTTGCACAACTGTACCCACACGATGTGATTAGCCTAGGCCTAAGGAAATCACAACAAGGCCTTTACAATGCTCTACCTCAACCCAATCCTCGCCCGCTAGGTTTCGCATCACACCCCCTTGCGCCACATGGAAATCAAAGAACCATGTCCATCACAATGGCGTAATTGAATTGAAATATTACAAATTAATCACCAGTCCATCCCATAATAGACATGTGGTTTGCACGATTAAGCTCGATCAATGGCGCACAAAATTAAGTCCTTAGCATTACCCGGCGAGACTACCACATCCCCAAAGTACAACTGTATTTCCCTTTATCGCACGATCACTCGCCCGAGTGCAAAACCAATTTGTATAACCAAGCCAACGCCACACCAATGCCGTGGCACAAATTTTAATACACGTGGCACCAACCACAGTTCCATATATCATTAAGTCAAATTAATAATTTAATATGTGCGATGAGACCGAACGTAAATATAAACTGGCTAAGCAATATAATCGTACCAACCCATGTGATAAATAACTAGCATCACTAATAAATTTCCCAACCTATGGTGACAAAGGTATCATGGTATTTCAAAGTGTCAAGGAGGTGTAATTGCAATTGGGACAATAACTACCTGTGCAACGGTTTGAATAAAAATAGCAATGCAATGTAGTTTGAAACAAAATAATTAAATAATAGTTTGTAAACTTGGGTTCAACATGATCAAGGGACACGACTTGCCTTCGTTATGCTCACGGGTACTCTGGTCTTCAGCGCGAAACCCGCTCCTCCTAATCCGAATCTAACGAGAGAAAGCGATGGAAAACAAAGAAACACATAAAATGACAAGCAAAAGAACTCAAAATTCACAAAACAGAACCAACAGCTAGAGCTCGATTTTAGATGAATTTAGAAAAAAGAACGGGGTCAATCGGAGCTAGGACGGAGGAGAACGGGCTCCCGGAAAATTAATTCAAAATTAATTCGGGAAAATTGAAAAAGGTTACTGTGCTGTGAACCCGGTGCACCAAATTCCGAGTTCACCGTGGACCCGGTCCACATAATAAAGGCACGGGGCGCGGTCGACGCGCGGCGGGCGCTACGACGCGGCGCAGCAGATATCGCCGCCACGCGGCGCGTCGGCCGACGCGGCCGCCGACGTGGCCGCCACGTGGCTCGGGGGGGCGGCTAGGGCTGACGTGGCGCTGACGTGGCATGCCACGTGTCGTGCCACGTGGCCTAGGGCTGACGTGGCACGCGCTGGTGCTGCCACGTGGCTAGGCTGAGCCGGGCGGCTCGGCGCGACGGCGTCGGCGGATCCGACGGCCGAGGGTTGGCCACGCGGCGCGATCGCGCCGTGGATCCAGACCGATCTGCGGTCGGGATCGGGCGGCGGTGTCGGTGGTGCGCGGATTGCCGACGCGTGGCGGCTCGGCGCGCTGGCGCCGCCGCGCGGACGGCGCGGATGGAGCGGTGCGGGCGGCGGCGACGATGCGCGACGCGTGGCGGCGCGGCGGCGCGCGGCGCGCGCGCGGCGCGGCGCGCGCTGGTGCGCGGCGCGCGCGGGCTCGGGACCGAGGGGCGGAGCGGGTGCGACGAGGGCGACGAGCGGCGACGCGGCGACGGCGAGGGGAGGGACGGCGAGGCTCACCGGCGAAGTCCTCGGCGACGGCGACGGGACGGCGCACGAGGCGCGCACGGCGGCGGCAGCGGCGACGGCGGAGCGGCTCGGCGACGCGCGCGGCGCGAGGGCGCGGCGAGGGCGGCGGCGACGAGCTCGGCGACGGCACGCGAACCGAGGATGAACGCGAGTTTTATCACGCGAACCGAGGCAATCCCGATCGGTTACGCACGGGCGAACGCGATTAGGTTAGACGGCTAGGATTGGGCCACGCGGCGGATCGGACGGCTGGGATGGTTAGGTTAGGTTTACGCGGCGCGGGTGAACGGTTGGATCACGCGCGCGCGATCGGGCGGCCGAGGCGAGGCGAGGGCGGGCGCGCTGGTGCCGCCGCCGCCGGCCACGGATGCGCGACGCGTGGCGCGCGGATCGAGCGGGGGCGAGCGAGTGCGCGGGAAAGGGTACGGCGGCGGCACGGGCGGTGGGATGGGTGACGCGTGGAGGAGAGAGGAAGATCGGGCGGCGGAGGAATAATCCTTTTCTTTTCTTTTTCCAGAAATTCAAATAAACTTCTAAAAGCTCTAGAAAATAGCAAATAAATCCGGAAAATTCACCAAAAATACCAGAAAATTCCTTGTGACACAAGGAACACAAATAAAATATTTTCCACTTATGTTAATGTTTATTTTAATCACATTAAATCATTTAAAACTTTAAAAATCCATTTGAAGCTTCAATTAATTTCAGAAAATTCCAGAAAATTCATTTTGAAATCCAGCTTTAAAAATCTCGAAAAAACAGGATGTTACAAACCTTACCCTTAAACGAGATCTCACCCCGAGATCCGGGCCAACTAAGAGAATAGGTTCGAAACTCGCTCGAGATCCTCCTCGCGCCCTGTGGCTTCCTCCTCGAATGGTTGCTCCACCGAACTTTGCAAAACGGACCGCTTTATTCCGGTGACTCGCTCGACACTTCCAAGATTTTGACTGGTGCTCTTTGTATGACAGATCCTCCCGCAGTCAACGGCCTCAATCGCACAACCTCCTCTCGTACGCGCAGCACTTCTTCACCGGGATACATGGAAGACGCCATGTACCCCATCAAGGACGCAGTAGCTCCAATTGATAAGCAACCTCTCCCTGCGCTTCGTAATCTTGAACGGACCCACATATCTCTGCAAGCTTCCTTTAGCTGAAATCTCTTCACACCTTTGAATGGTGTGATCTCGATACACAAAGTCATCGGCTCAAAACTCGCTCCCTGCGTCTGTATTCTGCATAGCTTTTCTGCCTGCCTCGGCAGCTTTCAACCTTTCTCAATCAAGCGGACCTTATCCTCGCTTTCTTTCAAACAATCTGGCCAAAAACCTCGACCTTCCCCGCCTCTTTCCAATTGAGAGGGTCTCGCATTTCTGCCATACAATGCCTCAAATGGTGACATCTCGCAAACCGGCTCGATAATCGTTGTTGTATGAGAACTCGCAAAAGGTAAACAATCGTCCCACTTAGACCCATGATCAAGCACACAAGCTCTCAACATGTCCTCCGTAACTGATTAACTCGCCTGTCGACCATCTGTCTGGGGGTGATATGCTGTACTGAAATTTAGGTGAGTTCCCATAGCCTTATGGAAACTACCCCAAAACCGGAGGTGAATCGCGATCCACGATCTGACACAATCTTCTTGGGCACACCATGCAAACCGACTATCCTGGACATATATAGCTCTGCCAATTTGTCACCACTGTAAGTTGTTTTAACTGGAATGAAATGAGCAACCTTGGTCAAACGGTCCACAATGACCCAAATCGAATCATGACCCTCTTTGGTTTTAGGCAAACCGACTATAAAGTCCATACCAATTTCTTCCCACTTCCACTCATGGACTTTTAATGGTCAGAGCAAACCCGCAGTCTCTCGTGCTCGCCTTTACTCTCGACAAACATCACAAAGGGCTACATACTCAGCGATTTCACGCTTCATGCTTGGCCACCAATACTTATCCTTAATGTCCTGGTACATCTTGGTACTGCCTGGATGAATCGAATACAGTGACTCATGAGCTTCTTTTAACAACACATCCTTTATTTCTTGTTTGTTGGGCACACACAAACACTGCTTGAACCACAAGGTTCCCGTCATCCACCAAAATCCCGACTTTTACCTTCACTTAAATTCTTTCTGATCCGCTGAAATGCCTCATCATCTGACTGAGCCTGGCGAATCTGACCATCCAAAGTAGGCTGCATCTCCATAGCTGCCAAAAATCCTGGTTCAACCAACTCAAGGCTAAGCTTCTGAAATTCCTCATGCAAAGTCGGTGACTCTCTCGAACTATCACCGAATTGCGGATACCTTTCGCTCAAGGCATCTGCAACCACATTAGCTTTCCTGTGATGATAATGTATGCCCACATTATAATCCTTTATCAGCTCTAACCACCTCCTCTCGCTCGAGGTTAAGCTCGGACTGGTAAAGATATATTTCGACTTTTATGATCCGTAAACCTCACATCTGTTACCCATCGATAATGACGCCAAATCTTTAAAGCATGCACTACGGCCGCCAACTCCAAATCATGGGTAGGGTAGTTCTCCTCATGCGGTCTCAATCGGCGTGAGGCATAGGCTACCACTCTCTTGTCTTGCATCAAGACACAACCTAAACCTTTGCGCCAAGCATCGCAAAATATCTCAAAATCCTTGTTTATATCAGCAACACAAGCACTGGGCTGTGGTCAAACTCACCTTAAGTTTCAAAACTCTTCTCGCACTCAAGGCGCCCAAGTGAATTTCTTCTCCTTTTGAGCAATCGCGTGAGGGTCCGCCACACCGAAAATCCTCAATAAAGCGACGGTAGTATCCTCGCCATACCTAAAACTCCCGACTGGTAATCAAGTGGGTGACCGCCAATCCAAAACATCACTTACTTTCCCGGGTCAATCGCAACTCCTTCTGCCAACACATGCCCTAGAAAGGCGACTTTCTTCATCCAAAACTCACATTTGCTGAACTTTGCATACAACCGATTATCCTCAATTTCTGCAATGCCAACCTCAAGTGCTCTGATGTTCCTCCTCGCCTTGAATATATCAAAATGTCGCCAATGAAAACAACGACAAACTTGTCCAAATATTCCATAAACACCTTATTCATCGATACATGAAATATGCCGGAGCATTAGTCAAACCAAATGACATCACCGTGAACTCGTATAGACCATAACGAGTCGAGAAGGCTGTCTTGGGTATGTCCTCCTTACGTATCCTCATCCGATGATATCCCGACCTCAAATCAATCTTGGAGAACACTCCTGCTCCTTAAGCTGGTCAAACAGTCATCGATCCCGGCGTAGGGTACTTATTTTTGATGGTGACCTCATTAAGTGCTCAGAGTCCACACACATGCGCCGCTACCATCCTTTTCTTGACGAACAACACCGGCGCTCCCCACGGGACGAACTCGGTCTGATGTAACCCTTATCCAAAAGCTCCCGAATTTGCTTCTTCAACTCGCTAAATCATTGGCGGGCATCCGATAGGGTCTCTTGGAAATCGGAGCGTACCGCACAAGCTCAATCGAAACTCAACCTCCTCTCTCGTGGCATACCCGAAGATCATTCGAAATACGCCGGGTACTCTCGACAACCGTACACCTCCAACCGATTACCTTACTCGACAAATCATGACTGCTCGCCGGCACTCATCGGCTGCGAATCGCACCTTAACTCCGCCTCAATTGGTTAAGGTCACCGCTCGCTCCCAACGCCTAACATCGCCGCTGCTTCAAGCCAATCCATTCCTGTGATTACATCTAGGATCGTGATATCCAACAAAATCAGGTCGGCCCTGAACTCAACTCCCTGAATGGTTATCCTAACTCCTGGACAACCTAGGTTGGACCTCAACTCGGATCCGGGGGATTGGATTAAAAGAACAGATCCAAGAGCAACAGTTTTCAATTGTTGCTTTAAAGCAAAACTCCGAGAAACAAACGAATGCGAAGCTCCAGAATCAAATAAAACGGTGGCAGGAACTGAATGTACGAGAAACGTACCGATCACAACGTCTGGCGCTGCCTGGGCATCCTCTGCGGTGACGTGGTTCACCTGACCTCTCACCACCGCGCGCCCCGCCGCTCGTCCCGGCCGGGTGCTCTCGCCCCGCTCCCGGTAGGGGTACGACCGGTGTGGCTCCCAAGTCAAAGCGAATCGTGTCGGGCTCGCCTCGAGGGCACTTGCTGGCATAGTGTCCCACTTCATGACACTTGAAGCAAGTGATGGACGCCGCTGGATTATTACTCTTCGCTGCTCGCTATCGTCCATCGGAACCACTAGGACGCCGTCCTAATCAAATCGGCGCGAGTCCGAGCCGGGTCCAAACCTCAAGATCGCTGCTGCCGCCGCTGCCGCTGGGCGCTCGTGCAGCCGGTAGGAACCAAAACGAGGCCTCGAGATCGGTGTGACCGTGATCCTCGCTGATCAACCTCCTCTTGCGACTCTCGAGCTCGCGCGACTCTCCTCGATGAGTATGGCCTTATCCACCAATCGCTGAAATCGCATAGTCGCGTTTCACGACTTGCACCTTCAAAGCTGGGTTCAAGCCTTTCTTGAACCTCTTCGCGAGCTGCATCTGCCGCTACATCCTCTCGCGCGTGAAGCGAGCCAACCGAGTGAATTTATTGAGATATTCACTCACCGATGTGTTCCTCTCGCTGGAACTCCCGAAACTCATCCTTCTTCATCTCAACCACTCCCTCCATGACATGAGCGGTGTGGAAAGCCTTGGCGAATTCCTTCCAGTGATGTTATGCCGATCCTCATGGGCGGCACAAGAGTTCTCCCACCACTCTGCCGCTGGTCCTCAAGCCGTGTGTCGCATACAAAACCTTCTCCTGCCGGTGCAGAGCCAAGTTCCCGTTTCTTCTCAATCGAATCGACCAGTCGCCGGCCTCCAAAGGCTCATGAACTGGAGAAAACAGCGGTCTCGCCTCATAAACTCTGCATAGCCGGTCCGCGACGATGTGCCGGCGGTGGTACTGCTCTCGTGCTTGCCGCCGCATCATAGTCTACATACCTCGCATCATAGTTCGTGATCATCTCGTGTTCGAGCCATCAAGAATCGATCGAGGGTAGGGTCCAAGACAGTGGCACCGGCGCGCGCGCATCGTTTCTCGGGTCCCGGTTCCCCGGTTGCGCCGAGGAGTTCTCGTGTCAACCATCTTGCTCAAAAGAAAACAATCGGCGATCGACCAAAGGCGAAAGACGAGAGGGAAAAGCATAGATAAGAGGTAAATGCGTCTAAGGGGTTTTGCTTAATGGAAACCTAATTAAACAAACACTTAGCCGTAAGGCTAACGAGAAACTGAACAAAAATAAACTCCAATAAAAGATTTGACATGATCGCAATATAATGCTTTTAAGGCAATATTTGCAGCTCACATCGCACACAACCGCAAATAAAATCCAACGTGTCTACCGCACTATCTACTCAAGGCTCCCACTGGTCCCGACAAATAGGTACATCGCTATCGCCCTCGGGATCGCCAGACAACCCACGAAGTTGCGGATCGGCGCGATCGCTCGATCGGGCTGGGTGAACCGATCGAGGTAGGCGCGACGATCTCCGGTGATACGACGCTCTCCTCCGACTCGGCGTGTAGGCGACGGTAGAGGTATCGCGATCGCGTCGGCTCCTCCCGCATCGCTCGATAGTCTCGGTGGCTCCGCATCGCTCCTTGAACTTCCGGACGAGTCCGCCATGTTGATCTTGTATAGCTTGCAAAGTCGACGGATGGCTTTGTGCGCAACTCCTCAGGCCGACATCTCCCACCGCACCGGTGTTCTTGAAACTATGATGTAGCACCTGCTTGCCAACTCGGGTAGTGAAATATAGCCTGGAGATGCTCCCGATGCGTTGACCTTTTTGTCTCTCATCCTTAGTGAGGTAGACGGGCAGTCTCTTATATCCGAGGCACCGCAACAAAACGCGTAGAAGTGACCTCCATCCTCCTGTCGGGCTGTAAGAAGCTTGGGACATCTAATGCATTTATAAAGGAAAGATCAGTTTATAACTTTAGGAAAACAAATTTTTGCAAGAGTTGGGGCGAGAGACAAGAATCCTTAAGAATGAGGTAAGAAGATAGAGATATTACTAAATATCAAGTTTAGTTGGTTTGATTTAGAAAATAAATTTTTGGGCTACGACCAATTTAACTAGGGCTTCGTCCTACAGTCGATATGGCTCTGATACCATCTCTGTCGAGACCCGAATATGCAAATTCGGTCTCTCTGTGTAAACTGCACCAGTCCAGGATCACGCTAGTGCACACAGTCAAACATAGATGCCATCATAGTCATACACACGACAATAATAAGGGAAAAACTAGAATATCGATAAAATATCAAAGGTACGACCTTATGGCCAAGCTTACAATATCTCTAGCCTAAGGGCTTAACAAAATAGCAATGAAATCCAAAATAAAGCGTAGCGACCAATCGACAAGCCACAAAGCTATCGAGTGGAGAACGGCCTAATCCGTGAAGTCGTCGTAGTACTCCCTTCCGCACCTCCCGCCGATAGTACTCCTCTCCTCAATCGAGCAACATAGGCGTAAAGCCGTGAGTACATTGGTACTCAAAGAAGTCGCTTGTAACAATAAATGCAATATAATATGCAAGGCTTACCAAAGGAAGGCTGAAAGGTTAATTTGCATAAAGGCATTTATTGATGAAATATATTAAATAACTTGAAAGCGAAAGTTAAATGAAAACAGAATAATAGATAATCAAAGGAATAAACATGAACCACTTGTGAACACCAATTCACAAGTTAAACCAACAAAGGAACTACCCGTCCACTCCCAACATAAACCACCAAGTTATAAATGAAACACTAACCCTCGTGGTGAAATCCCGAGCACCGCCCATGACCGAGGACGCGCTATTCGAATAGTTTTACACTCGCAGAGGTTGCACAATCTGTACCCACACGATGTGATTAGCCTAGGCCTAAGGAAATCACAACAAGGCCTTTACAATGCTCTACCTCAACCCAATCCCGCCCGCTAGGTTTCGCATCACACCCCCTTGCGCCACATGGAAATCAAGAACCATGTCCATCACAATGGCGTAATTGAATTGAAATATTACAAATTAATCAGCCAGGTCCATCCCATAATAGACATGTGGTTTGCACGATTAAGCTCGATCAATGGCGCACAAAGTTAAGTCCTTAGCATTACCCGCGAGACTACCACATCCCCAAAGTACAACCAGATTTCCCTTTATCGCACGATCACTCGCCTGAGTGCAAAACCAATTTGTATAACCAAGCCAACGCCACACCAATGCCGTGGCACAAATTTTAATACACGTGGCACCAACCACGCTCCATATATCATTAAGTCAAATTAATAATTTAATATGTGCGATGAGACCAACGTAAATATAAACGGCTAAGTAATATAATCGCATTCAACCCATGTGATAAATAACTAGCATCACTAATAAATTTCCCAACCTATGGTGACAAAGGTATCATGGTATTTCAAAGTGTCAAGGAGGTGTAATTGCAATTGGGACAATAACTACCTGTGCAACGGTTTGAATAAAAATAGCAATGCAATGTAGTTTGAAACAAAATAATTAAATAATAGTTTGTAAACTTGGGTTCAACATGATCAAGGGACACGACTTGCCTTCGTTATGCTCAAATGGGTACTCCTGGTCTTCAAGCGCAAACTCCGCTCCTCCTAATCCGAATCTAACGAGAGAAAAGCGACTGAAACAAAGAAACACATAAAATGACAAGCAAAAGAACTCAAAAATTCACAAAAACAGAACCAACAGCTAGAGCTCGATTTTAGATGAATTTAGAAAAAAGAACGGGGTCAATCGGAGCTAGGACGGAGGAGAACGGGCTCCCGGAAAATTAATTCAAAATTAATTCGGGAAAATTGAAAAAGGTTATCAGTCTGCGTGAACCCGTGCACCAAATTCGAGTTCACCGTGGACCCGGTCCACGAATAAAGGCACGGGCGCGGGTCGACGCGGCGGGGGCGCTGGCCGACGTGGCAAAGAAAGATACGCCACGCGGCGCGCGGCCGACGTGGCAGTGACGCGGCTGCCACGTGGCTCGGGAAGGCGGCTAGGGCCGACGTGGCGCCGACGTGGCATGCCACGTGTCGTGCCACGTGGCCTAGGGCTGACGTGGCACGCGCCGGTGCTGCCACGTGGCTAGGCCGAGCCGGGCGGCCGGCGCGGCGGCGCGCGGCGGATCCGACGGCCGAGGGTTGGCCACGCGGCGCGATCGCGCCGTGGATCCGTGATCCGATCTGCGGTCGGATCGGGCGGCGGTGTCGGTGGGGTGCGCGATTGCCGACGCGTGGCGGCTCGACGCCGCTGGCGCCGCGGCGCGGACGGCGCGATGGAGCGGTGCGGGCGGCGGCGACGATGCGCGACGCGTGGCGGCGTGGCGGCGCGAGGCGCGCGCGCGCGGCGCGCGCGCGCGGGGTGCGCGGCGCGCGCGGCTCGGGACCGAGGGGCGGAGCGGGTGCGGCGAGGGCGACGAGCGGCGACGCGGCGACGGCGAGGGGAGGGACGGCGAGGCTCACCGGCGGTCTCGGCGACGGCGACGGACGGCGCACGGAGGCGCAGACGGCGCGCAGCAGCGACGGCGGAGCGGCTCCGGCGACGGCGCGGCGCGAGGGCGGCGCGAGGGCGGCGCGACGAGCTCGGGCGACGGGCACGCGAACCGAGGGATGAACGCGAAGTTTTATCACGCGAACCGAGGCAATCCCGATCGGTTACGCACGGGCGAACGCGATTAGGTTAGACGGCTAGGATTGGGCCACGCGCGGATCGGACGGCCGGGATGGTTAGGGTTAGGCTTACGCGCGCGGGTGAACGGCCGGGATCACGCGGCGCGCGACGGGCGCCGAGGCGAGGCGAGGGCGGGCGCGCTGCGCCGCCGCTGGGCCGCGATGCGCCGACGCGTGCGCGCGCGGGATCGGGCGGCGGGCGAGCGAAAGTGCGCTGAAAGGGTACGATGGCGGCGCGGGCGCGAGATGGGTGACGCGTGGAGGAGAGAGGAAGATCGGGCATGAGGAATAATCCTTTTCTTTTCTTTTTCCGTAAATTAAAATAAACTTCTAAAAGCTCTAGAAAATAGCAAATAAATCCGAAAATTCACCAAAATACTGTAAAATTCCTTGTGACACAAGGAACACAAATAAAATATTTTCCACTTATGTTAATGTTTATTTTAATCACATTAAATCATTTAAAACTTTAAAAATCCATTTGAAGCTTCAATTAATTTCAGAAAATTCCAGAAAATTCATTTTTGAAATCCAGGCTTTAAAAATCTCAGAAAAACAGGATGTTACACCGTGATGCCAAAGCTCACTAGGAATTAGTGAAATGAGGATCTTTACCCACTATGTAACTTAGAGGGAGTTTTTGTTGCAAAACTCATAGTGGGAGTCTTTTGCTAAATAGTTTAATAAAAGATGAACATAAACATAGTGCTAAACTTTGCATATTCTTGTGTTGTAGATCATGTCACTAACGCCGCATCCAAGATTTTTAATTTGCGATCTGTTCTTGAGAAAGAAAACTCAATAGAACAAACTTTTGGATTGGTATCGCAACTTGAGAATTGTTCTCAAGCAAGAGCGCAAGGAGTATGTCCTTGAGTCTCCTTACCCCAAGACTTGCCTCGATAATGCTACGTGGCTGCACGGAGAGCTTATGAGAAGCAAACGAATGATTGCCTTGATGTGAGCTGTCTCATGCTTGCCACAATGTCCTCTCGAGCTTGAAGCAATATGAGAACACAGATGCCTACAATATCATTGTGGGGCTACGTGGTATGTTTGAGAACCAAGCAAGGGCCGAGAGGTTCAATACTTCAAAGTCCTTATTTGCGTGCAAGCTTGCGTGTAGGGAATCCCACCCTCATGTGATTAAGATGATTGGCTACATTGAGAGTCCGAAAGCTTGGTTTTCCCTTAGCCAAGAGTTGGCTACGATGTGATTCTCCAGCGCTCCCCGAGCTTTGAGCCATTCATAATGAACTTTCACATGAACAACTTGGACAAGACCCTGGCTGAGTTGCATGGGATGCTAAAATCTGCGAGGAAAGCATTAAGAAAAGCAGCAATCATGTGATGATGATGCAGAAAGGCAAGGGCAAGCCCTATGTCAAGAGAACCGCGTCAAAAGAAAGAAAGCTCGATGCGATCGCGAGCGGTTCTAAGGCCAAGAAAGACAAGAAGGGCGATGCTCATCTCCGATGCAGATTGTTACTATCAGAAGCAATCGTGACATTGGAAAAGGAACGCCAAAGTACTTGGAGGATCTTGAGAAGAAGAAGGGAAGTATGACTTCCACTCCGTATAAATGTTATAGAGATCAATCTTGCTACTTCATCAACCGATTCTTGGGTATTTGATACCGGATCGGTTGCTCACATTTGCAAATCGCTGCGGGGGCTAATAAGAAGTAGAAGTTTGAGGAGGAGCGAAGTGGATCTTCGTGTTGGCAATGGAGCAAAAGTTGCTGCGTAGTGCTGTTGGCACCATGCCATTGTCTTTACCTTCGTGATTAGTTTTGGAATTGAATAATTGTTATTGTGTTCCATCTCTTTCAAAGAACATTATTTATGCTTCATGTTTGCAAGCGTAAGGTTATGACTTTAAATCTATGGACAATGGTTGTTCTCTTTATTTCAAAGATATGTTCTATTGTCATACTCCATTGGTGAATGGGTTATACGCTCTACTCTTGAAGGGTCACCGGTCTATAACATTAATGCAAAGAGGCAACGTCCGAATGATTTGAATCCCACGCTTATTTGGCATCGCCGCTTAGGTCACATAAATGAGAAACGCATGCGTAAGCTCCATAGAGATGGTATTCGCACTCATTTGATTTTGAATCATTTGAGACATGCGAATCTTGTTTACTTGGCAAGATGACAAAGGCACCTTTCACCGGTCAAGGTGAACGGGCAAATGACTTATTGGCACTCGTACATACCGATGTATGTGGACCAATGAGCTTAATAAACAGAGGTGGTTTTCAAGATTTCATAACTTTTATCGATGACTTTAGTAGATATGGGTATATCTACCGATGAAGCATAAGTCCGAATCCTTTGAAAAGTTCAAAGAATTCCAAAATGAAGTGCAAAATCATTTAGGCAAGACAATCAAGTTTCTACGATCCGATCGTGGAGGCGAGTATTTGAGCCATGAGTTTGGCAATCATCTAAAGGATTGTGGAATTGTTCCACAATTGACTCGCCAGAACACCTCAATGGAATGGGGTATTCGAACGAGAAATCGCACCTTATTAGATATGGTGCGCCCATGATGAGCCAAAGTGATCTTCCGTTGTCTTTTTGGGGTACGCTCTTGAAACAAATTGCTCACACTAAACAGGTTCCATCAAAATCAGAGAAAAGACACCATATGAGATGTGGACAGACAACGCCCTAGCTTGTCTTTTCTTAAGATTTGGGGATGTGAGGCTTATGTAAAACGTTTACAACTGATAAGCTCACTCGCTAAATCGATAAATGCTTCTTTATCGGTATCCTAAGGAAACAAAAGGATATTATTTTTATAATCAAGGAGAAGGCAAAGTGTTTGTCGCCTGGCATGGTGTCTTCTTAGAGAAAGAGTTTCTCTCAAGAAGGGATAGTGGGAGCACAAAGCAACTTGAAGAAATTCAAGAAACACCGATAACGCTTCAGCTCCTACGTAACCACAACAGATGAACAAACCGTTGAAGAACTGTTGTGGACACACCAAAGACCACGTAGGTCGAAAGGTCACGTCGTGCACCGAGAGGTACATGTTCTTGACTACTCAACAAAGGGACATTTTGTTGTTAGACAATGATGAGCCTAAGACCTATGAAGAAGCGATGGTGGGACCAGACTCGAGAAATGGCTTGAAGCCATGAGATCCAAATTGAATCCATGCACAGAATCAAGTTTGGAACTTGGTTGATCCACTGATGGTGTTAAAACCATTGAGTGCAAATGGGTTTTCAAGAAAAGATAGACATTGATGGAAATGTTCACATCTATAAAGCGCGACAGGCCAAAGGTTTCAAACAAATTCAAGGTGTTGATTATGATGAAACTTTTTCGCCTGCCGCAATGCTAAAGTCTATTCGATCATTCTAGCGATTGCTGCATATTTCGACTATGAAATATGGCAAATGGATGTCAAAACAGCTTTCCTTAATGAAAATCTGAGTGAGGATGTGTACATGACACAGCCCACGGGTTTTGTCGATCCGCAATCGCTTGGAAAGATATGCAAGCTCCAAAGATCCATTTATGGATTAAAGCAGCATCTCGAGTTGGAACATTCGCTTTGATGAAGTAATCAAAGGGTTTGGTTTCATCAAGAACGAAGAAGAGCCTTGTGTTTACAAAAGGCTAGTGGGAGCGCACTCGTATTTCTGGTCTTATATGTGGATGACATATTACCGATCGGAAATGACATTCCTTTGCTCGAATCATTAAGTCTTCATTAAAAATAGTTTCTCTATGAAAGACTTAGGAGAGGCAGATATATTCTGGGCATCAAGATCTATAGAGATAGATCAAAAGGCTAATTGGATTAAGCCAAGATACGTACATTGACAAGGTGTTGAAAAGGTTCAACATGCATGATTCCAAGAAAGGTTTTCTACCTATGTCACATGGTATAAATCTTAGCAAGAATCGGTGTCCTAGTACACCGATGAGCGGGATAAAATGAATGCGATTCCATATGCTTCGCTATTGGGTCCATTATGTATACCATGCTTTGTACACGCCCGATGTTTCAGATGCTTTAAGTGCTACGAGTAGATACCAATGAGATCCAGTGAAAGTCATTGGATTGCCGTAAAGAACATCTTGAAGTACTTGAGAAGAACTAAAGATGTGTTCCTTGTCTATGGAGGTGAGGAAGAGCTTGTTGTAAATGGTTACACCGATGCTAGCTTCCAAACCGACAAAGATGATTTTAGATCGCAACTGGATTTGTGTTCTCTTTGAATGGCGGTGCGGTAAGTCGAAGAGTTCCAAGCAACAGACGGTTGCTGATTCTACAATGTGCCGAGTACATAGCAGCTTCCAAGCGCCAAAGAGGCTGTTTGGATCAAGAAATTTATTTCGAGCTTGGTGTGATGGCTAGTGCCTCCAGCCCAATGGACCTCTCTCAGACAATAGTGGGGCCATTGCACAAGCCAAGGAGCCTAGATCGCACTGAAGTCCAAGCACATTTTACGGCGATTTCATCTCATCCGCGAGATAGTGGAGAGAGGCGATGTGAAGATATGCAAAGTACAAATGGATTTGAACATTGCAGATCCGTTGACAAAGCCGCTTCCCACCAAAGCATGAGGCTCACACTAGGCAATGGGTATTAGATACCTACATGGTTGACTCTAGTGCAAGTGGGAGATCATAGTGATATGCCCTAGAGGCAACATGGAGATGTTGTATATATCACATACTATGTTTATGATACATTACTTTGTTCCTTGGAATAGACATCATCATTATTGATCAATGAGTATGTGACTTATTCATGAGACTCTTAAATACTAAGATGTTGCTATTTCTAAATGATCCTCGATCGTATATCATATGAGGAACAAATATGATTCAAAGATAAAGATCAAGATATGTATTGATTGATGATCATGTCTCATGGATCATGGTATGGTGATACCAAATCAATAATATGGACATGTGTTAGTGAACATATGTTGGATAGACTCGCCATGAGACACTGCAGAGATTCCATGTGTCATCGCTGGTCTCAAGTAGTGTTTATGTAGAGTCCTTAGACTTGAGATCATCATGGTTCCCAACATGAGTAGTAGCTTATTTTGGGACTACTAAACACTACTCAGAATCGGGTAGTCATAAAAGTAGTCTTCGGGTTTGCTATGAAACATGTAGTGGGATGTGAATGATCAAGATAGAATTTGCCCTCCTTATGGGAGAGATATCTCTGGGCCCTCGATGTAATGGATTATGAAAGTGCATGGCCATGCCAAGGTGATTGAGGAGTCAATCACGAGTTTATAATCCATCACGGAATCGAGAGAGTGATTGAGCTATTAAGAGGATGACACAGGTCTCGCCTTGAGCTCAATCTATATCGTGAGGCAAAGGGATTCGTACATGAGAGAACATTACAGGTTCAGCCGATATGATCTTTACATATACTTTGGGGTTAATATGTCTTACTAGAGACCGCTATTAACATGGTAACCGGAAAGGCGTTTCCGGGTCACGACCAAGTATACGTGAACCTACAGGGTCGCACGCTTAACGGGTTGGAACACTAATTCGAATATGATTCGGATATGGGCTCAATTCGGATAGAGATCCGAATAGACTCCTATTGGGCCTCGGTCCACGAGGCCCACGTGAGGAGGTCTATATATATGGAGGCAAGGGGCGGAGGGGATGTGTGCCTGTTAACATCTAGCAAAACCCTAGCCGCCACCTCCCGAGCCAAACCCTAGCTGCTCACGAGTGCTAGTACACTCGCGATCGGCGTTCCAGCCCCGGACGTGTGGATACCGGTGGAGGCGCTGCTCGTTGCAGTGCTGATCGGCGTGCGTGGAGGAGACGATCTGTTCGGGACGATCGGCTACTTCCACTACTACCTCGACGCGCGTGATTGGATCGGTTTCCAATTCTTCTTCCGCTGCGCTGCGCGTCTAAGTGGTAACGATCCATGATCCTTCCTTAGCATGATGTTCTTGGGTGCGCGGTAGAAAAGTTTTGTTTTCTGCTTCCGTAGCCTACGCGTATTCCATTAACAATCACAACTTCTACCATACCACAAGGGATGAACCCCGATCCACGACCACAGCCACTTTCCTCATACCACAAGTGACTCTCATGAGCCAATTCCACATTATAACTATGAACTTGCAGTTGCTTGTAAAATAACTTCACTACAATATATTGCATAAGTATGCAAATGATCTTTCCACAATGCAATGCATATACGTGCTATGCTCCACTGCACCTTTACCCAACAAGGTAAAAGTGTGCATCGTGCTACGGCAATGCACGATACTATGCCGGTATGGTCGCAGCTATAAGCGGCAACATCCACAATGCAATGTCATAACATGTTATGAATGATATGATAATCATAAACCACAAGAATTTAACCACGACGGTCAACCACATAACCAATAGTGAATCCTACCACATAGACCACAACATATTCATCAAGATTGCTACCACCACAACCACAAGTATTTAGTAAGAATACTACCAACAAGACCATAATAATACTAACTTCAAGGGCATCAATATGATCCTCATGAATTTAACAACAAGAAAATATCAACATATCCACCATGCATTTACTTTCGTATACCACAATTCGGTCATTAAGCAAATTACCACAATACTACCAAAACTTATCCAAACATAGCAGTTGATTAATATCTTGCGATCATATTTTTACTTAGAAAACGTGTAACCATGGCATATCATTTAACATTACGAAAAATCATGCATATTGCAAGTAATAAGAATAACGGGTTAAACGGTAGCACATCCGCTACGTTTACTTGCCTCTACCGGCGAAGCGACGAAATCACGCACGTTCAAAAGCAAAACCGCCTGTCCAAAAAGGTACCTCTCATCACACAATACAACAATAAAAATGCGACTCTCGAAGAAAAGATATCGCTAAGCCCCAAAATCCCACAACAACCTTCCATACGTAACGGTTCTACAATCTTCCCACTGCAGCAACGCTGCTTAATATTTTCCTATCTTTAAAAATATTAAACTAATCACAACAAAAGATATATATCTGGATTCCTCACTTGAATACCTACACTTTTTATGTAGATCACATATTTTAATTTTGTCCTTAGCATGGTGTAACTAAATGCTCAAAACAGAGAACATCCTTTGTTCTGTCTGTCAGGACAGTCAGGTTCAAATGCTTCCCAACAACAGAGTAGGGCTCTGCAAATTTTGATTTTTATACAGCATACAGCTTACTAAATTCCCTACAACTTTCTCAATGGTGGCCCAAAATATAGAATTCATCTACTATCCCTAATTCCCATCTGAACAGCGGTCTGTCCCTGTCTGCAACCCTGATGGATAGCGAGATTCCAGATCCTGGTACGTCTAAATTATGCGACCAAAATATCTGAAAACAATACAGTAGATGCGTATCGTCGTCCTCTACGTCTTTTATTTTGGGGACACCCTCGGAAAAAAATCGTCTTAGGGGTCTAAACTGCACGAACAGTAACACCACGCGATTGGATCTACAGACAGTCAACCGGGATTCTCTAATTGGGGTTTTCTAAATTGCTAATCCCCACAAAACTTGGATCAAGTACCCTAAATTCAGCAGAAAACAGAGGGATTAGGGTGAGGAAGAGTTACCTAGGGGATTGGGATCACCCTCTTCTTCCTCCTCCCTTCTTCTCCTTCCTTCTCTTCCTCTCCTTCCTCTTCCCTTCTTCTCCTTCTTCTCCTTCCACTTGGGGAGCACTTGAGTAGAGAGAGGGGCGCAAGGAGGGAGGGGGTGGCGGCTTAGGGGTGGGAAAAAGGGGGGAGGGCCAAGGGAGGGGGTTTATAAAGGGGGTGCTAGGTTTTGGGAGGGGGTACGAGCCCCCGTTTGGGCTGGCTGGCCCACCCCTCGAGACAGCTCAAAACCTCTAAATTATTTATTTTAATTCTCTTTTTACTATTTTAGACTATTCCACAATTTTTGTTTTCCCTTTTCGCGATTTACCGATTAACCGGTGACTCCACGATTAATTTAAATCCGACACTGAAATGACATTCAGGGTATTACATTCTCCCCAGCTAAAAAGGATTCGTCCTCGAATCTAACTCCTCAACCCACGAGACAAAAGAACAATCAAGAAAAGAACAACTAAAGGATAGAGCATCCCAAGGGAATCACAACTACGGGTACTCTTCTGCCTCGAAGAGCTCGGGCTCTTCTTATGCATCCGGTCTTCAAGGTTCCCCGTCGTCTCCCGCTCGGACTGATTCGACCAGAGGGCCTTCACATACTTGATGGCCCTCTCCCTTACAACCAATTCCAGCGAGTCCACGATTCATGTTGGTCTAAGCTGAACGTCCGCATAACTCTTCGGCCAGCTCTGAGCGGCCAACCGATCCTGCCATTTTGGCAACATTCCCCACAATAACTATTAAGACCGCTTTCTAATACCATCCTCTTTCTTAAAACACTTTCCTCTTATTAAATATACTCGGGATAATATATTGTACCCCTTTAAAAGAATGTGACTACAGATTCCATTCACAACATTCTACTCGAAGCACAAACAATATATTTTACAAATAGAACCCAATCAAAAGAAGAATAAAGGATTCTCAAGCAACACACTAGCAACCAGCTTTCCTTCAAAGGACCACGATCCGAAACAAAGGATTCACCACAAAAAAATTTTCACTCTCCAAGTAGACAATTGGAGAAACCACACCACATAATTCCAAGAGTGAAAAATTATTCAAAAGACCAAAACAATTATTTTCTTTTCCCCAACTGGAAAAGACTACGCCTCAACATAATACAACTCAATTTGCAGATGACCTCTGCCATAAACACAGTTTAAACAAGAATCAAGAGAGCATTTTACCACTCGAGATAACATTAATTTTCCAATCCATTCCCTTTCAAAATTTTAATTTTTTTTGAACCAAGTATTTCCATCTCATCGCCAACACACCCTCTCATTTATCTCAAGTTGGCTACCTCAATAATAAGCCTAAACTGAGTACATCATCTACACCCTTGCAGAGAGACTTACTGTTCCCACAAAACATACTCCAACCAAGACCTCGCCCAAAGGAATTATTTTGACAAATAATTCCTAAAGCACCTCAATCCCTTAAGGATAACAACTCGAAATTCATATCACACCCACACATAATCATTTGCTGCAACTCGAGGATGCTATCCACAATCATCCGACTACTTGGAAACCATTCTGTTCCGCTATTCCCACATAGAGACACTGGGCCTCTAAGATTCTAGCATAACAAAAGGTAAATCCCAGACTCAACTTTCAAGACTCCTACAACAAACTTTCCGTATAAGATAGGGAAAACCTCAGGTGAAAACCTCTACTATTGCACAATTAACCTACACTCAATCCTTAACATCGATAAATTATTTGGTTTCAAGACAATCATTCTATTTAAATCATATCCTTCCCAAGGATTATTCCATGAGAATAATATGTCATCCAATATACCATAAACATCGTGATGTTTAAGGGTCCCCAAAAAAAACGTCTACTAGACCACCACTAACCAGTTGCCATCACGCAGCAAAAGGCTTCACAACCCACAACAATTACCCTGTTCTTAGAAGAAGAGGTAAGAAGAAATAAATTCTAGCACACAGAAAACCGCTATCATTCACAGTAACCAGAAGACCAAGAGAAAATAAATAGCAATGAGGTTGGAAAACACAAGATGAGATCACTTGTACCTCAAATACTTCTAATACAACTCTTTCTTTTAACAAGAAACAATTTTCTTTGATTACAGCATCTCGCCAAATCCAACAAAAGATGCTTGAAGACCACAACACAAGGTTTAATTAAAACCAATAAAAACATTCATCATGCCACTTTGCTCAAAATAATTTTCGGCTACCACATAAGTCATAAGATCCAAAAAAGAAGACCCCAACCGCGAAACTCAAATCCTTTAATTCAATTAGTAACATGGAACTAACAAATTCCTTTATTTTTAAAACATTCAACACCATAATCACAACTACGCACTATCAATTTGTATTAACAACAAGATAAAATATTCTTTGCAAGAATAATCATATCTTCTTACTCCTTCATATTTTTTCAAAAGGAACACCATGAATCACTTCATCATGTTCTTATTATCTAAATAAGATTCCAACTACTTAATCTAGGAAAACCTAGTACAAAAGCCACCATATTAAAACAAAACTTTTTTAACAAGATAATATAAAACATGATAACCTCACAAACATGCTAGTATAAATCTCTTATTAGATTTCATACATTTAACTCTTACCGATACTCAACTTCTAATTTAGCACAAATTGATTGCACTCCAGTCATTACTGTCAATAATTGATTATTAATTTTCATCATCGTAGCATTAATGATCATATCTCTGTTTTGCAATCACAAAAACAATTATGAGCACAGATTCAATATTCCACCTTATGTTCAGAAATTAGAACAAAATAACTTTAAACATCAATAATACCAGCTTTATAAGACAAGATTCCACAATTCAATACATCAACATTCATCTAATTCTTTATACATGTTTCAACAATTTAGCATGGCAAAAGTTAAATGGATTTAGCAGTTGTACGTGCTCATCAGGTATATAAAGAGAGGACACATTAAAGGTTAATATTATTAAGGCAATATTCCAACATCTCCTTTCTTAACCATACCGAATGGTCAGATTAATTATTTAAGATCAATCAATCCAATCTATCCAACAAGTTGGGAAATTTAAACAACTACAATAATCAAAACATTTATTTTTTATATTCCTTAATAACTGCATGAGTTCTACACATGTATCGACAAATTATTAGCCACAATTCTTCAAGAAACTACAACAGGACAACATCATATTAATCAACTTCACTTCTAAGGATGTTGGTAGAAATTAATTATGCACCACGCTAACATCTCAACTTCATTATTCACAACTTACCAATTATTTATATAATTGCCACCTCCTACTTAAACACAACAAAACATCACAAAGGGATTTTAACACTTCCTTTTAGAAAACAGAGAAAACAAACTTCAATAGCCGAAATAACTCGAAAGAAATGCATAGAGCCAAGGCTTCCACCAGTTAACGAACTTTCAACATAAAGCTCTGTTTTTTCCCAAAATATCAAACGAATAAAAGAGTCATATTTTTCAGTAAGGAAGATGGAACAAACATTGAAAATACCAGTCTCGCCAATTAACACCGCTCACAAGCAGCAAAACCAACCCATAAATTAGAAAGAAACAATAATTGTCTCAAAATAATTAGAGGCCTATTGACACCCAACAACTGCATGAACCGCTAACCCAAGAGAAAAATTGTTAACCGCAATAGGCCAAGAATTGGCCAAAATCAACTCAAAGAAGATAACAACTTTTCTAAGAAACTCACCCACGACATTCGCAACTAAGTTACCCGAGGTAACTTCATCACTATCCCCACACCACGAACGGTGGTATAAACTGGCAATGCCAAGGCAACAGCTACAAACCCTACCTCTTATCATTGACAATCCTCACTCATAGCAGTCATATAAACAAATCATAAACATACAAGATTATCTCATAATAAGAATCATCAATATAACATGTCAAAGCATGAATGCAATGCTTGATCTATCCCATCCTACTGTGCACTAGTGTGTCAATTTAATATTTTAATTACTACGGATCTAAAGCCCGCTCTGATACCAACTGTAACACCCCAGAATCCATATTACCATGGAATGCCACTAAACCACTCTACAACTAGCCAAAAATTTCAAGATAATTTATTTTGGCAACAATGTCTAGACATGAAGCATTAAGCGAAAGCATAAACAACTATGGGAACAAAGATAATGGTAACAAGTTCAATAATTAAAACAACCGCTAGCAGATTAATCAAAGAATAGTTCACAAGTTCATCATTATTAAATAAAATAACCATCCACGAATAGCTAAGTATTTGGCTAGAATTTCATCGACTTTATTACAACATTAATTGATGAACCAACTGCATTATTGTGGTGCCGCTCTATCCATCCCATGAGTGCTCAAGAATCACCTGTAGGGGGGAAAACAAGAGTGAGATAAAAATCTCAACAAGCAAACTGTTTAACAGGCTATTCAGACTACAAATAAATATACAACATCATTAAAGTAACCACATCTCCACATCCATACTGTGCATCCACATTTATTATCAAGCTAATTAAACTATAATGATGTTAAGCATCTATATTTATTTTCTATAATGACAACAATTATAGCCTTAATCATATTTACTACCAACAATAATAAAACATTAGCAAGTAAATCTTGATTAACTACTTCATATCATCCACCACTACTACTACCAATGACAATAAAATATTAACATGTGCTACCTCACTAACTTTATTATTTCTCACATCCACAACCGCTATCAATAATTATCACAAGAGAACAACCTCTACCTTACCACAAGGGATGAACCCCGATCCATGACCACAACCACTTTCCTCATACCACAAGTTACTCTCATGAGCCAATTCCACATTATAACTATAAACTTGCAGTTGCTTGTAAAATAACTTTACCACAATATATTGCATAAGTATGCAAATGATCTTTCCATAATGCAATGCATATGCATGCTATGCTCCACTGAACCTTTACCCAAAAAGGTAAAAGTGTACATCGTGCTACGGCAATGCACGATACTGTACCGGTACGGTCGCAGCTATAAGCGACGACATCCACAATGCAATGTCATGACATGTTATGAATGATATGATAATCATAAACCACAAGAATTTAACTACGAAGGTCAATCACATAACCCACATTCGGTTCACCAAGATCATAATCAATCGATCCATAGTGAATCCTACCACATAGACCACAACATATTCATCAAGATTAATACCACCACAACTACAAGTATTCACTAAGAATACTACCACCAAGACCACAATAATACTAACTTCAAGGGCATCAATATGATCCTCATGGATATAACAACAAGAAAATATCATCATATCCACCATGCATTTACTTTCGTATACCACAATTCGCTCATTAAGCAAATTACCACAATACTACCAAAACTTATCCAAACATAGCAGTTGATTAATATCTTGCTATCATATTTTTACTTAGAAAATGTGTAACCATGGCATATCATTTAACATTACGAAAAATCATGCATATTGCAAATAGTAAGAATAACGGGTTAAACGATAGCACATCCGCTACGTTTACTTGCCTCTACCGGCGAAGCGACAAAATCATGCTCATTCAGAAGCAAAACCGTCTGTCTAAAAAGGTACCTCTCATCACACAATACAACAATAAAAATGTGACTCTCGAAGAAAAGATATCGCTAAACCCCAAAATCCCACAAGAACCTTCCATACGTAACGGTTCTACAATCTTTCCACTGCAGCAGCGCTGCTAAATATTTTTCTATCTTTAAAAATATTAAACTAATCACAGCAAAAGATATATATCTGGATTCCTCACTTGAATACCTACACTTTTTATGTAGATCATATATTTTAATTTTGTTCTTACCATGGTGTAACTAAATGCTCAATACAGAGAACATCCTTTGTTCTGTCTGTCAGGACAGTCAGGTTCAAATGCTTCCCAACAAAAGAGTAGGGCTCTTAAAATTTTGATTTTTATACAGCGTATAGCTTACTAAATTCCCTACAACTTTCTCAATGGTGGCCCAAAATATAGAATTCATCTACTATCCCTAATTCCCATCTGAACAGCGGTCTGTCCCTGTTTGCAACCCTGATAGACAGCGAGATTCCAGATCCTGGTACGTCTAAATTGTGGGGCCAAAAAATCTGAAAACAATACAGTAGATGCGTATCGTCGTCCTCTACATCTTTTCTTTTGGGGACACCCTCGGAAAAAATCATCTTAGGGGTCTAAACTGCACGAACAGTAACACCACGCGATTGGATCTACAAACAGTCAACTGGGATTCTCTAATCGGGGTTTTCTAAAATGCTAATCCCCACAAAACATGGACCAAGAACCCTAAATTCAGCAGAAAATAGAGGGATTGGGGTGAGAGAGAGTTACCTAGAGGATTTGGATCACCCTCTTCTTCCTCCTCCCTTCTTCTCCTTCGTTCTCTTCCTCTCCTTCCTCTTCCCTTCTTCTCCTTCTTCTCCTTCCACTTGGGCAGCACTTGAGTAGAGAGAGGGGGCGCAAGGAGGGAGGGGGTGGCGGCTTGGGGGTGGGAAAAGGGGGAGAGCCAAGGGAGGGGGTTTATAAAGGGGGTGCTAGGGTTTGGGAGGGGATACGGGCCCCCGTTTGGGCTGGCTGGCCCAAAGTGGCTGGCCCACCCCTCTAGACAGCTCAAAATCTCTAAATTAATTATTTTAATTCTCTTTTTACTATTTTAGACTATTCCATAATTTTTATTTTCCCTTCCCGCAATTTACAGATTAACCGTCGACTCCGCGATTAATTTAAATCCGACGCCGAAATGACATTCAGGGTATTACATCCTAATCCAAGACTTCTTTTGCTAAGATAAAGCCAGAAATGATTTTTAGAAAATGTCAATTGTGCTAAATTTGCTTATTTATAAAAAGACCAAGTACTTGATCAAATGATTCATTCTTGAACTTGTAGCACTCTAAACTGGCTCAATACTAGCTTATTGGTTCCACTTAGATTATTGACATGGCTTACATCATCCTTGGATACCTTTAGTTAGACTATAATCTTGGTTGACTTGACATGCTAAGAAAACTGGCTAAATTTCAAATTATGGCTTTTTTGGTTCAGCTTATCTATGAATAAATCGTCATGATCTTGATAGTATTCTTCTGTGTCATGGCTTGGTGTAATACTCATAAGGTCGTTTTGGATACTCTTCATTGCTCTGATTGCTTAAAATAAATAAAATGCATTCATTTCATTCTCTCTCGAGCATCTTGATGATTTTATCGCCAAAAGGGGGAGAATTTTTGAGAAAAAGCCTTCTGGAGTTTTGTAGAAAAATTTGCTCTTTCAGTTTTTGCTCTAGTTTTCTCTTTTGTCGACATGGTCTTGAGTTTTCTTGTTCTTATTTTAAACCATGTTTGACTCTCGAACTCAACTTTATGTTTTTTCTGTGTTTGTCAATATACTCATCAAGGGGGAGATTGAGAGACCATGTGGAGGTATGTAACATCCTGATTTTCTGGAGTTTTTAAAACCCTGAATTTAAAAATAAATTTTTGGAATTTTTTGGAATTAATAAAGCTTAATTTGAATTTTTTCACAATTTAAAAGGATTTAATGTGATTAAAATAAACATTAACATCAGCTAAAAATATTTCATTTGAGTTCCTTGTGTCTCAAGAAATTTTCTGGTATTTTTGGTGAATTTTTGGGATTTATTTGCTATTTTTCTGAAGTTATTTGATTTTTCTCAGATTTATTTAAAAGAAAATCAGGGGGAAATCTTCAAAAATCCTGCGGGCCGAAACCCATCCGGCCCACCCCTCCCCGCATGCCACGCATCGGACACACCCCGCACCGCGTGTTCACCCGCCTGCCCTAGCGCCGCGACCGCCCCGCTCTCGGCCGCTCGATCCTCGCCCCGTCCACGTGGCGACGATCTGCGCCAGATCGCCCGCGCTAGCCCTAACCCAAGCGCCGCGCCCACCCGCTTCGCTCCAAGCCGTCCACCCTGCCACGCATCTCCATCCGCACGCTCGCCCGCGCCGTCCGCGCCGCACCTCGCCCGGACTCCTCCCGCACCGTCCGATCGGCCACGCGTCTCCTCCTCGCGTCGTCAGTCCCGATCGAAACTCTTCCCTACCACCGCCCGTGTGCCACCTAGGCATCCTTGGTTCGTGCGCTATAAAGTCTGCCGCCGCCTCGGTTCGTGCGCTCCACCCGTCGCCGCCGCCGTCCTCTGCCACTCCTCGCACCGCCATCGTTCCTCCACCGCCTTGCACCGCCGTCCCCGGAGCCGCGCCACCGCCACTCCGTGCGCCTCCGTTCTCGACCTCGGAACCGACCGGAATGCCACCGCCGATTCCGTCTGCGCGTCGCCGCCACCCTTGTCGGAGATCCCGACGTCCCCCGGTGAGCGCCGCTGTCCTCCACAGTCCCTCCACCGCCTGGAACCTGCACCCCGCCGGACCTCCTCCGTCTCCGCCGCACACTACGCTCGCCGGAGCCCTCTCGCCGCCCCTCGGTCCCCGCACTGACCCGCGTCGCGCCCTGCGCCCCGCCTCGGTTGATGCGCCCACGCCCGCTCCCGCGCCTCACGTCTGCCACGATGCTTCGCGAAGAGTGTGCCACGCGTCGGCAATCTGTGCCCCTGTCGCCCAACCATAGCCGCACATCCAGATCTAGATCCATGGCTCAGATGCATCCACGTAGCGCATTCCCGACCATCCGATCCCCGCCGCCGTCGCACCCGCGCGCACCACGTCAGCCCTAGCTGACGTGGCAGCCACGTCAGCCCTACCCACCACGTGGTAGGCCACGTGTCATGCCACGTCAGCAAAATTCGACCCCCGCCACCACGTCAGCCGGTGACACGTGTCAGCCCCATCCTCCCCCGCGCGTACTGTTCTGTGCACCGGGTCCACGGTAGACTCATTCCTCCGTGCGCCGGGTTCACAACACAGTGTCTTTTTTGAATTTTTCTAGATTTCCTTTAGGGTTTATTTTCTGAGAGCCCGTTCTCCCTCGTCCTAGCTCCGATTGACCCCGTTCTTTTTTTTAAATTCATCTAAAATTGATCTCTAGCTTTTGGTTCTAGTTTTATGATTTTTGGAGTTCATTTGCTTATCATTTTATGTGTTTTTCTTATTTTGATCATTTTCTCTCTCGTTAGATTCCGATTCCAGAGGAGCAGGAGCTACGCCCGAAGATCAAGAGTACGTCACTGAGCATAACCAAGGCAAGTCATGTCCTTTGATCATGTTGAACCTAGTTTGTAATCTATTATTTAATTATTTTGTTTCAAATTACATTGCATCGCTATTTACTACAAATCCTTGTATTGGTAGTTATCGTCCCAATTGTTTATCCCTCCTTGATAACTTTGATGCCATGATGCCATTGTCACCTTAGACGGGGAATTTAATTAGTGATGTTATGTTAGTTGTCACATGGGTTGGTACGATAGAATTGCTTAGGTTTGCTTATAGTTACTAAATGGTTCGTCATCACATGTGAATTATTAATTTGACTTAATGAGATATGGAACTATGGTTGGTGCCGCATTTATTAAAATTTGGGCCATGGAATTGGTGTGTCATTGGCGTGGTTATACAAAATTGGTTTTCACTCGGGTGAGTGATCGTACAGTAAAGGGGGAAGTGTTGGTGCACTTCAAGGGATATGGAAGTTTCGCCCGGGTAGACTTAAGGACTTAACTTGGTGTGCCATTGATCTGAGCTTTATCATGCAAACCACATGTCTGGTATGGGACGGACCTGGCTGATTAATTTGGGATGTTTCAACTTTAATCTTGCCATTGAGATGAACATGGTTGCTGATTTCCATGTGGCGCAAGGGGGGTGTGATGCGAAACCCTAGCGGGCGGATTGAGTTGTAACTAAACTTTGTAAAGGCCTTGTTGTGATTTTATTTAATGTGAGGATTATCACATCGTGTGGGTACAGTTATGCAACCTCTGCAGAGTGTAAAACTATTCGAATAGCCACGTCCTCGGTCATGGACAATACTCGGTGATTTCACACAAGGTATAGTTATTTCTGAAAACTTGTGGATTGTGGATGGTTAATTCATAGTCGGTCTAGCTTATAGATGGGAGGTCCATAAGTGGTTGGTTTAGCTTGTGGATGGGAGGTCCGCAAGTGGTTATGTTCATTCCTTTAATTACTTATTTATTATTATTTTACTTAAAGTTCACTTTCAATCTATTTACTGTATTTACCTTTAAATGTCATTTTATGCAAATTAACCTTTCAGCCATCCTTTGGTAAGCCTTGCATACTATATTGCATTCATTTGTTACAAACGACTTGCTAAGTACCAATATACTCACGGCTTTATATCCAATGTTGCTCAGTTGAGGAAGAGGAGTATCACCAACAAGAGATTCCAGAAGGAGGCTACTTCGATGACTTCACGGATTAGGCTTCATTCTCCCCTCGATAGCCTGTGGGCTTGTCGATTGGCCACTACATTTTATTTTGGATTTCCGCTGCTAGTTTCAAGCCCTTCGGGCTAGTCTATTGTAAGCTTGACCATAAGGTCGTACTCTTGATATTTATCGATGTTGTGGCTACAGACAAAAAAAGAGAAAGAGAGGTATGGTAGTGGAGAGTTAGGTGAGCAAATGACCTCTTGGGTCTTTCCCAAGAGCTGGACATGATATTTATGGTTCCCTCGTAAGGAGAGTCTTTACCATCGTAACCTTACACCGAGCCTCCCTCCGGGGATAAGTTACGTCATTTACATGGCTTATAACCTTCTCAACAGGCTAGCTAGGTTTAGGTGGGGGCCACCCCTACAACAATCGATATTTGAGCTTTTCCTTTATTTTATCGTGTATATGGTTGTGTTGAGATCTATGTTTGACTATGTGCACTAGCGTGATCCTGGGACTAGTGCAGAATACACAAAGAATCCGGATTTGCATATTCGGGTCTCGACAAGGTAACCCCGTGTGTGTGATGAGTAGTTGACTCGTGTTCTAGAAAGTTTGAGTTTGTTTCGAGCATTTTGTGCTATCTACTGGTGCTAATATTTAATTACAATATTTTGTGTGGTGCTATGTGATGTGTTTTCTGGTCTGTGATGGCTGGAGGACTTTGGAGCTGAGTTGTGGCGAGGCACGGAGTGATCGGACTAGGCACAGGCGGTGCTGAGGTCGGAGCGGTCGGATGTGTCGAAGATGGCGAGGACTTGAAGTGGTTGCGAGGCTTGGACGACAAGAAATGCGGAAGCTTCCAGGAAGGTGCAGGAGTGGCATTTTGGTAAATACGCAAGGCTGCATAAAGGAAGCGGATTTGATTAGGAGAGAATGGGTAAAGTGTTGAGTTGTTGAGAGTTAGTGGGTAAAGTACTAAAAGTAGTTGAGAGCTAATGGGTAAAGTGTGTTGTAAACCCATTAGTGGAGGCTATAAATAGAGAGTGCTCTCTAGTGGGAGAGATTGAGAGAGAAGAGTGTGAGTGTTAGGGTTTTCTCTAATATTTGTGCTCTATGAGTGTTAAAGTTTTCTCTCCATGTGTGGGTTTATGTTCTTGAGAGAGAGGGTGAGTTTAGGGTTTTATTTGTCTCTTCATATGTGTGAGTTGAGTTCTTGAGTTGTGAGATGGTATGAAATAGTTGTAATCATTCCACTTATATTTAATCATTCATCTCTCTTTGTCTCATTCTAAGAATCATTTGTTTGAGATGTTTTGGCCTTCCTTGTGTTTTGATTTTCAGTTCTTGAGAGAGTAAATGTTGTTCGTGCTTGTGGTGGAAATCTGTGTTAAGACCATTTGGTCAGTTAATTTCCATTAGCAAATCGGTTTTCTCTAGTTTTGAGTTGATCTTTTGACTGCTCCTTCTTTGCTTTGAACTGGGAAACATCTCAAGGCCTCTTGGCTAGTTCATCCCGAAAGCAAGCTTTCTAATATTTGTTGGCACTCTGAAATTTTTTGTTAAATTGCAGATATTCTTAGCTCAGAACTGGATATATTCACAAGACCCGTTGGCTAGTATTTCCGAGAGCAAAGTACTTGATTCTTGCCGTTAGGAAGTAAAAGGAGATAAGTTTATGTGTTCCCTGTTTGCTGTGATTTTCAGGCTATTTTGGACAGCAATTTGTGTTACTTTCAGTTGCTATTTTCTCTGCTCTATTCTCAGCCAGCAGTGTTGTTTTAAGTGATGTTTCTGCAGTTTTAGTGTTGTTTTAAAAGTGCAGTTTTTTGCAACATTCACCCCCCTCTGTTGCCATTTCAGTCCTTCAGTTCTTCATTGCTACATATCTAGCCTTCCAAGCTATACCTTTTACTAATCGAGCAGATCACGTCGAACTGACCCTTGCAATTACTATACACATTAGTTGAGTCAAGTTATCACGAATCAGCCACCGGTTACAGCACCTGTTTTGCATTGGTAAGAATTTGTAAGAGCTTGGTAAGAGTTTGAGAGATATGTGACTTGTCAACCTCCACCTCCAAGTAGTTTATAGGGACTTACATAATTATCGTGTATTTTCTTATTTTTTTTTACTAATCATGACAGGTTCAAGATTACATAGTAGGAATTTTTGTGAGACCAATAGCTTGTTAGATCGGCTTAATAAGACCCTCTCCACCATGAACAACAGAGTTGAGATTCTGGATAAATATTCACCTCCAGCTACTCGACGTGCAATATTCCCTCCAAACTCTTCGTCGAACGAGGATGATGATATCGAATAGAACAACTACATCAGCCACACTAAAGTTGATTACTTCGATCGTCGTAGACTCCCACAAAATCAATGAGGTATGTGTAGGTTACAAAGAGAGGTACACGATGATGATGTGGTAACTAATGTCAAGTGTGCTTTTCCATCATTTGTTGGTAAATTTGATCCTGATACCTATATTGACTGGGAGATAGCATTAGAAAAAAATTTGATTATTATGATTGGTCTGATAAGCAAAAGATTATAGCTACTACTAGTGTTTTTATTGGTGATGCAATACTTTGGTGAAAGTCTCTTAGTAGACATGGGAAGGTACCATGAACTTGGAATGCATTGAAAAGACTTTTGCGAGATGATTTTGTTCCTAAATATCATGATGATTATTTACTAGCTAGATTGCAATGTTTAAAGCAACGAAGTAGAACTGTAAAGAAATACTATGATGAATTAAAGACTCATTTGTTGCGTTGTAGTTTAAAGAAACATGCTGAAGCTATAGACAATAGATTCTTAAGTGGGATTAATAAAGAAATTCAGGATATTCTTATTCACAAAGAATATAATTCTTTTACTCATTTGTTTATACTTGCTTGTAAGGTTGAAAGTCAGATTGAGGAGAAATTGAGAATGTTTAATGACAAGAAACATGAGAACAAACATTTGTTTGTGCCTTTTTCTGTGACTAACAACTTACAGAAAGTTGAGAACCATGTTGAATAGAAGAGAGTTGACATTGAAGACAAGGAGTTGAATGTTCAACAATGGGTGCTATTGAAAGCAAAAGATGAGGAGATAATCACGGTTGAAAATGAAGTAATTGCTGTCTCCTTGCTTCATCATAAAGATTTGATACCTACAACACCTACATCAACTGAGGAAATCGATAAAGGTGACTATGGTGCTGAATTTAAATATGAAAAGGTGACTAATTGTGACAATTCATGTGTTCAATTGATAATTCCATGTTCTGAAATTTATTTGCTCAATTTACATAATGTGGAATTGATTACTCATAAGGAAGTTCTTACTAGAATATCTCCTGAAGATTCTTTATACTATGTCATGTTCGATAATCCTAGAGAATTATATAGTGTGATTAAGAATCTTGCTGAGAGTTCATGTTTAAAATCATTAGCAAGTACTCATGCCTACACATATAAGTTCAATTTGATAGGAGATCTCGGTGTAGACAATCAATTTCATATATATCGAATATGCATAACATGTAATTACATGGATGAATTGAAGCTTGTTATTTTGAATAATAATTCTGGTGTTCTAAATCTTGTTCATTATGAGGGAAAAATAAAAATTAGTGACAATTCAAATCTTATGTATTCATCTCTTATTGAACCATGTAGCACAGACAATCTGAATACTGTAGTTGATGGATCAAAAGACTTACAAATCTTTTCACCCTTGCTAGATGAATGTGCTATTGCTCGATTGAAATCTGATTACTTGGATGAACTTTGTTTGATTCTAAAAGTTGTAGCTTTGCCCATATATGCTACCGATGCAAGTTTACAACCTCAGAGATTTGAATGGCATAAGTGCATCACTTACATTTGCAAAACAAGTTGCAATAATTACTGTGTGAGAAATTTTGATTTGTTCATTAACTCCCAGGTTACGAATACAATGAGCTTTTATAATCGCTGCTATTTTATAACATTAACTATGCAACAACGAAGAATTGTTAAAACGGATGACATATACATATACCATACATACACCTTGGCTTCTTTGTTACCCTATTTTCAGTGTATCAAAAGCCGATGACGACTTTGTTTTCAGGAAGAGGAGGATGATGTGAACATGGCCCTGGTAGTTACAACCATATTAGCAATGCTTGTTGTTCGAATTACAAGAGTTCCTATACATCACTTAAATTATTAGGTGAGTTTATTTTTAGAAGTGGCTTTATATCATATGAACTATATGATGCTACCTAATGATGAAGATGCATATTTACGTAGTTATACAAGGAGGATTGCATCAACACTACGAGCCATAGTTGGGGTCTACCAAAAAGGAAGCAAACAAACATATCATGACCATGTCAACGTCTTTCCCAACTATTCTTTATGGTCACCGCGTCACTTTTGGACAAGCAAGAGTTCAAGTGGGACATGTTTTGGAATCTAATTCGGCCTCCAAATCAGTTCGGATTTAGCTTGACAAGGCCAACTTCAAACAAGCATAACTTTCATATACGAAGTCCGTTTGAGGTATATGAGTACTTGATGGAAAGCTTTTCTCGTCCTCTTTCCAACGGATCCAACCTTGTCTACAAATTCCTTCTGTACCACCTGTAATCATCAAAAGAAGTTGCTATACCACATGTTTGGGCCAAATCGGACCTTTTAATACATGGGCCTAAGAGGAAGGTGCTACCCCACTATTCATGGTAAAAACACTATTTACATGAACAGTAAAATAGTATCACCCCCTTGTTTCTTAGTTTTGTGTGGCTTCCACTCTGCTATTTAAGGAGGCCGTACCCCACTAGTTTTCTTGTATTTCGTTTATGTTTTGTTTGCCTGTGTTGCAACTTATATCTTCAGTTGTGTCGGACGACCACCTGTCAAGATCCTTACTCGGAATCCCACTATATTGAGTATTTTAATCCTATTTGCAATTTGAGATTGCTTGTTATCTTGTTCTTGCGTGTTCTTCGGTTGTATGCAGGAATAGACCTTCGTGGTCAGGTCAACCGCGTTCTTGACATGGTTGATAACGACTCGGAGTGTGGTTTAGATATTATTTGGCGTTCTAGTCGTGACCGGTTAGTAGCCGCATCGTCAAAGTTGTTCTCCTCCAAATTGAAGTTATTATTCTATCGGAAGATCAGGACCCCGTTGCCTCGTCAGATACTTTGTACTAGTTTAGGTGCCGATACGGTATATACCAACCGAAACATAATGGTATTGATTATTGAGGAACCGTCGCTGGCGAGTCCAGTCCGGTCGATTCCTCCTATGCAAAAGAGATAGATCAAAAATAGAATATTGCAAATGATAAATTAAACATAGAGAGATAGAAAGGAAATTCCTTTATTTATTTATTTCTCTATTCACGTGTATATTACAGTAAGTAGAACCTCTATTTATAGACTAAGTGGAGGGTGCCCATCAGTGGGCCAGACTTGTAGGCCCAGGCCCAGCTTTCCCAATACTCCCTCTTGAACACTCATCCGACATATTCATGCCTCACCAAAACTCCACAAAAACTCAGTGAGAAAAATTTAGAGCAAGAGTACATGATACATATTGTGTTGCATAGCATGAATCTTCGTGATCATGTTTTAATAGTGAGCTCGAGAAGAATTTTTTCCTAAATTTTGCACTGCTCTAGGTCTCATCATTCTAATTCCATATACACATCTTTCAAGGTTAGATGCTGGAAGTGACTTAATGAATAAATCTGTAAGATTTTCACATGACTTAGTATGCAGTACCTTAATTTTGTCTATTTTTTGCAATTCATGAGCATAGAAGAACTTGGAGTTGATATGCTTCGTGAGATGATTCTTTACATAACTTGTTTACACTTGTGCAACACAAACTACATGATCTTCAAAGATAGTTATGAGAGCTTGCATGATGTTCAATCCACATGACTGCTAGATGTGGTGAATCATTCGTCGAAGCCAAGCACATTCTCGTGCAGCTTCATACAATGCTATGATTTCTAAGTGGTTCATTGAAATCGATATAAGCCTTTGCTTAGATGATTTCTATAAAATGGCAATTCTACCACACAAGAATATATAGCCTATTTATGATCTGGTGGTATACGGGTCTAACAAGTACTCAACATCTGCATACCCAGTCATATTCAGATCTTCGTTCTTTCTGTAGAATAGTCCAAGGTCTTTGCTTCCTTGAAGGTATTAGAAGATGTCCATTATTCCCTACCTTGCTAATAGATTTACCGTAAATGCTATATATATGATCTAGTGTAGTTTTGTAAATACATAAGTGCTTCTATTGCACTTAAGTATGGGAATTCTGGTCTCAAGACTTCCTCCTCCTCTTCTCTAGGTTTGTATGGATCCTTGTCTTACTGCAAAGATCTTTCGATCATTAGTACTTTTGAAGGGTATGCTTTTTCAAAGCCAAACCTCTCTAACACCTTCTGAGTGTAGGCTGACTGATGCACTAATATCCCTTGTGAGACATGTCAAGTTGTAAGCCTAAGCAATATATGGTTTTACCCAAATCTTTCATTTTAAACTCTGATCCTGGGTAAGAGCTTGCTTCTTTTATATTATCTAGGGTTCTGATGATATTCAAATCATCTACATATACTGAGATTATACAGAATCCATTCTAAAATCGTCATATAAATATACAGGGACAATCCTCATTGTTCATGCAGCCTTTCTTACATAGAAAGTCTCTTAAGTGATTATACCACATTCTGCCAGATTGCTTAAGCCTATACAGTGATTTTCTGAGTTTTACACTGCACAGATTTCTATTTGCTCTGTCTTGATTTGGGACAGGAATACCTTCAGGTAACTTCGTATGAATGTCTGAATCTAAGTTTCCATTAAGGTATGCCTTACCATATCCATCAATTTCATTTCTAAATTCAAGTTTACTACCATCGAGATTAAGTTTCTAAAGGTAATACCACTCATGACTGAGAAATAAGTTTTTTCATAATCAACTTCTAGTCGTTGAGTAAAACCTTGTGAAACAAGCCCTACTTTATATTTTATAACTTCATTTTTCTCATTTCTCTTTCAAATAAATACCTATTTATGCTCTATAGGGTACATATGGGGGTGTGTGGCTTACAGGCCCGAACACCTCTCTTTTATTCAGAGATAATAATTTAGTTTTTATTGCCTTTTTTCAATCCTCCCAATCTGATTTTTTCTTACATTCAGCGAGCGATGCAAGCTCTGCATCAAAATTGATGATTGTGGTCATTTTCTTTACAAAATAGATATCAACATTGGCTGTTGTCCTATTCATGGATTCTCCCGAGTGCACATAGTTTATAGCTATTTCATAATGAGATGATTCTTGTAGTTCTTCTGCTTAGTCATCGCTCCTTCTAGTTGCGGGGCAAGTCCCTTTAGTTTTGGATCTCCGATGTGTGTGCACACATCTATACTGGTTTCTCCCTCTGTGGGAATGTTCAGATCTGGTATGCCCTTTTCTGAAGGTGTCATATTGATGCTAGGTCTCAACGAGCTCCCCTACTAGTTCTGGAGACTTCCATGATTGACTATGTTAAGTCCTTCTTATCCTTTTTTACTAGGCGTCTCCGGCTGCTTAGAATTCGAAGAGCTGAAGTTCTCATCCTTTTATTCTGAAGCCTCTGGACGGGATTAGGGATACCTTCTACTTTCTTCAGTATTTTAACCATCTCCGGTGCATTGCGTGCAGGCACATGCGACTTGGTCACACTCTTTAAATCACTAAAGTGATTAGACAGTTGATTTGCTAATGCCTACAAATCAATGGTCTTCTGGACTTCTCTATTTGCTTCACTAGTGCGTGGGTCATATGCATGTATTCCAGTAGCTTACCACGTAGTTTTCTGATATTTTTTATTAAGGGGTTGATTTTCTCCTCCTAGTGTTGGGAAACTATCCTCATCAAATATACTATTAGCAAAACGGGCAGTATACAAATCTCCTGTCATAAGGTCCAAATACCTGGTTATGAATGTTGTCTCATAACCAACGTATATTCCAGACTTTCAGAGAGGGCCCATTGCAGTACGCTGTGGTGGGGGTATAGGTACATAAACTTTGCAACTAAACCTTCGAAGATGAGAAATTTTCGGTGGTGACCCTTACACTAGTTGCATAGGTGAATAGATATTATATGCCAATGGTTTAAAGTTGATGAGAGTTGCTCAATGCAGGACTGTGTGTCCCCAAACATGTAGTTGGTAAATTACAATTCTACAAAAGCGATTGGGCAATGAATTTAATCCTCTTAATTAATGCCTAGTCCATTCTGGGCGTGCACATGCGGGACGGAATGCTCAACTTTAATTTCTATTACCACGCAATAATCATCAAATGCCTTTGAAGTAAATTCTCTCGTGTTGTCTATTCTGATGAACTTTATGTGATGATTAGGGAAATTATTTTTAATTTGAATTATCTGTGAGATCAGTTTTGCAAAAGCATGATTTCTCATAGATAAAAAACATACATGCGACTATTTCGAGAAAGCATCGATAAACACCATAAAATATTTAAATACTCCCAATAGAGGTTGTATAGGACCGCAAATATCTTCTTGAATGTGTTCCAAGAATGCGAGGACTTCATTTTTCACTTTCAGAGCAGAAAGTCTAGTAATTAATTTTCTGGTGGCACATGCGGGGCACACAAATTCTTCCTGATTTGAGAAATTCTTTACATTGATATTATGTCCCTATGATTTGTTAATTATATTTCTTATCATCCTAAGACCTAGGTGGTATAATCTATCATGCTAGAGATAGAAATGTTCAAACCTTCTAAATACAGTTTTCTGGGCAGTAAGGGCTGCGGGTGCCATAATATTAGTGTAGTATAGCCCAGATTCAAATGAAGGAAGTCTTTTTAATACCTTTTTTCCCAATTGCTTCACGCTTTGTAATGAGCAGGTATTCCTTACCATACTCTTTTTTAGTCTCAACATGGAAATTATTAGCGCGAATATCTTTAAAAGTTAGAAGAGTTCTAGTCGATTTTGGGTACAATAAGACTTCTTTAATAACCAAAGTTATACACATCGGGAGTATAATTGTGGCTCTTCTCGAACCTATTATACAGGCATCGCTACCGGTGATTGTCGTAAGGCTACCAGCATTCTTACTAAATGATTGAAAGAATTTTGTCTCTCTCAAGATGGTATTCGGTGTGCTGCTGTCAATTAAGTACACTTCCTCTACGGGGCGCCACACATGTTCTAATATAAAGTACTTTATTAATATGTAGTAGAAGACAATCAACACATAAAATAAAATACTTCTAATATCAAAAGATATCATACTGTTATTGACTGAATAAAGGAATGAATTAATATCATCCAACTGTCACAAGAATGAATTGTTTGAGTATCATTATTGCAAGTCTAACTTATTCCTTTTTATACATGAAATGAATGATAATTAAAGTCTATATTTATTCTGTGCATTAGACTGAATCTGCCAAAAAGTCTGAGACTTCAGCTGCTATCTTCTTAAGGGTGAGATGCTCTTCTAGAGAAATCATAGCGATGGGCAACTGCGATGTGAAGAGGGGGTGTGGCTGCAGGAGTGGAGTCTACCTCTATTGCTAAAGGCAGTTGCTCAGAATTCTCTCCCTCGACAAAGGTAAGGTGGGTTTCATGCTGCCCTTTGCCACCCCTTTTCTTTTTGGCTTGGAAGACATGAATGGCGTGTTGTGGTTCTTTACAGATCCGCGACTAGTGCCCCCACTTGCCACACTTGTAGCAGGTTTGATCTTGATGACCATAGGGCTTGTTATCATATTTTGGTTTGCCAGCTTTGTTCTCTAGCAGAGCATTTGACTTGCCTTTCTGGCCTATGGCTTTGCCCTTTCTTCCCCTTTTCTTCATTATAGGCTTCCGCACCTTATAACTCTCAGCGTTGGCCTCACAGCCAGTGGGGCTCCCAAGTAGCTATGTAACAAAGTTCATACGGAGAACTTTAACTTGAGCCTCTACAACCTGCATGGTATCGATCAATTTAGCATACTCCTTGTAGCTGTCTTGACGATAGTTGCGCGTAGACTGCACTGCACTAAGGTGGAAGGTGAAGAGGGTCTTCTCAATCTTCTACTCATCTGTGATTTACCTACAAACAAAGTTGAAGATTGGTACAAATTATGTGCAGAGCAGAGTTGTACTCCCCAACTGTCTTGACATGTAATACCCCAAAAGTCTATCAATTAGTAATTGTTGTTTGTAGAGAGGGACCTTAAAGGAAAGAGTGAAATAACAAGTTTTTGGGGGGTTTTCTAAATTTTTTCGGGCAACCTGGGCCTGGGCCTTCTCCCAGGGGAAATCCGGCCTAGAGGGGGGAGGCGCCCACCCCCTCCAACCCTAGCCGGCCCACCCTGCCCCTTTGCGCGCCCTCTAGCAGCCCCTTCCCCTCCCCTATTGAAGCGCAAGGCAATTGGGTCCGGAGGAAGGGAAGAGAAGAGGAGGAGTTCATAGGGCGTTCATCGCAGTCTACATCTATTCGTCAAAGGAAATCCCCGTTGTTCCCCAATTGGAGGCATCTTTTTGCTAGTTGTTTCAATGTCGGTATTCTGGACTACTAGGGCAGATTTCGTTGGACGGCTATTTTGGGGTAGTTTCGTGGGGATTCAGATCTGGCCTTCTCCTAGAGAGTTGTAGAGGATGTCGTTATCTTTCCATGAAGTGCTAGAACGCTTCGATCGGACCTTTGTAGCAGACGTTATGATTTTTCTTGTACGACTGTTCTGCAGATCGGGAGATTTCTGTCAAATTTTGGTAGATTGGATTGGGCGATTAGAAAACGGGCGAATCAAAGGATCTCCATGTTATCAAAGTTGTAGATAATTGTTTTAGCTTTCCAGGAAGGTCAAGAAATTATGATTTGGACACTCGGGCTGGAAGTTATGGCATTTTTAGTGCTTTGTCCAGAGAACCCGACGTGAAACTGATGTTTTGGAAAATTGGATGGTGCGGGAAGAAGATGGCCGAATCAGGGAGGCTCACCAACTAGGTTTAGTCAGATAATTTAATTATCTTTCTAGAATTATTATTTGGACTCCTGTACCAATAGATATGAATTTTTGAAGTTGACTGTCCACAGAGGTAGGCGGGATGACCTGTAGGATTTGGGAATTGGAACCTAGATGAATTTACTAGTTCGTGTTTGGTTTTATTTGGGCAAAGGTCCGCTACTGGTATCTTAGCAAATATTATAATTATTATTCAGATGGAGGACAGATCCCAGAGGCGGCACCTTCTGCACGTTCCCCGTTTTCTCCCGGTTAAGGCAAGTATAATGATGATTTGATAATTGATAGTATGGAAGGTCGATGTTTGATCTATAGTATGAATATATGTGTGTTCCTGGTTGTGGTAAGGATGTATTGGTGTTTTTATGGATGAATGCAATTGAAACATTCACACATATGCATCATGTTGATTTATTGAAGTCTTGGTCACGAGATGACTAAGTGCCGAGGTCCCCGTCATGTTGATGACATAACGGGCTAAAGGTCTCCATACTTGTGGAGTATGGGCAATTGGTCCCTGTACCAGGTGATATAGGCATGGGTGTGCATCGACGGATGCACACTTTGCATTACCAGTAAAATGAAAAAGAGAAATAGATAAAGAGATTTTTGATCATCTTGCACAACATGGCTTGTTTATATTGTTGATGGATGGATTGTGAAGTGATGTTTATAAATGTACTTGTTACTATCTATTATATTTGCTGAGTCGTTGGACTCACTCTTGATGTTGTTGTGTTTTTTTAGGTACCATTATGATATTGGTATGCATGGGGAAAAGAACCGATTAGTATTGTTGCACTTTCCATGGTCTATCCACAATGGAAGAGGAAAGAAAATAAAATGCTACTTGCTTGAATTACTTAAGTAGTAAAGGATTATTGATTGTCGGATTTAAATTGTAATAGAGGATTAGAATTCTTTTATGATGTTTCCCTTCTTTATTTAATTGTTATAACTATGAATGCTTTAGAAACCTTAAACCATTTTGCTTAGATTTTATTATATTCTTGAGGTCATTCATTTCTTCTATTTATGCTTGTTGCAACCTCTGTCTTGAACTACAATACAGGGGAGGTTCTGCCGAATTCTTTTGTGTTTGGCATAGTTAGTTTATCCTTGTTTATTTCTAGATTGGTAGCATTCCAGGTCATTGCTTGACTGGGGTGTTACAGTTGGTATCAGAGCGGGCTGTAGGTCCGTGGTTAACGAAATATTAAATTTGACACACTAAGCACTGTAGGTGGGAAAGGGGTTTGCATTGCATCTATATTTCTGTCGATTATCATAATTGATTGTGTACTTAATGTTTGACTCTGCAATTGATTGTGTTATAGAGATGGCAAGGGGTAGGGGCCGTGGTCGTAGTTGTGGTCGGCAAGGTGCCGGACGAGGCCAGGCTGTGACCCCGCATGAAGACCAGAACTCTGTAGCTGGGGAGGCCAGTTCGGTGGGATCAGAGGAAGAGGTTGCTTCAGCGGTCCAGGGGAACCAGACTCCACTAGCTGCACCTATTGCCGTACCCGTGGCGGTACCTGCGACAGTATCGGCGATGGGTGCTATGGGTCTGCACCAGTGGAATGCATTGAGGTTGGACACCTTCGATGGATTGGGCATGCCAGTGAATGCAGCAAACTGGCTGCGGCACATAGAGAGGCATTTGGGAGTGTTGGGTTTGACTTCAGAGCAGAGGGTTCACTATGTGGCCTTTCAGCTGAAGGGGCAAGCGGATATCTGGTGGGAAGGAGTCCTGTCAGCCAAAACCGCTGCCCAAGGACCAGCGACTTGGAAAGAATTTGTGAGCAATTCAGGAGAAGGTTTTACCCTACTTCATTTGTGGAAAGAATGGAAGTGTCATTGAACAGTTACATGCAGGGCAAGATGTCAGTGTCAGAGTACGAAGTGGGTTTCAATAACTTAATCCGCTTTGTTCCATTTGTGGCTACCAATGAGGTGGAGAAAGCCAAGCGGTTTCGAAGAGGGCTCAAGTAGGTATTTCGCCAAGTGTTGGGGGCCTTGGAGCTCTGTGATTTTGGCTCCTTGGTGGAGCAAGCTAGGGGCATGAAGCTAGAGATGCAGCTTGGGGAAGGATTGCAAGGTACAGGAGGTACCGTCGTTTCTGAGGGTTTGGAGGGCAGCCAGAAGAAGTGTTTTGGAGGAGGTAGTGGGTCATCGCTGAAGCCAGTTCCCAAGAGGTTCAAGGGTCCACAAAATTCATTCAAGACCAGGTTCACCAAGCCCTAGGCATCATCTACCTTTTGATCTTCAGCAAATGCTCGGCCCCAGGACAGGGAATGAAATGTTTCAAGTGTGGGGATGGTCATCGTGCTTCAGAGTGTTCTTGGGTTGGAGCTTGTCACCATTGTGGTCAAGAGGGTCACAAGGCATTGGTTTGTAAGTAGAACCCCGCCAGTGTCATTAAATGGGAACCAGTTCAAGCTTCATCTTTAGCGCCAGCAGCTTCTTCTCGAGGGTCGGTGCAGATGCTAGCAGCCACTCCTACTCAGCCTTGGGTGCCGCCTCAGCCTCACTACCCTTCTCCTGGAGGGATGCCACTAGGGTATTTTTGGCCGCCTTCCCCCGCGGCATTGTTTTCAGCTGTGGTGCCTTCAGCACCTCCTGCAGCGGCGGCACCGCTATACCCAGGTGTTGCGGCACCAGCCGCCCCAGTCTCAGTCTCCTACGCCATGCCGACTGCTGAGTCAGTGGGTCGTCCCGATGTGGTGTCAGTACGCTTTTGGTGGATTCAGTGGAGGCTTTGTTTTGTTTGACTCTGGGGCTACTTTTTCCTTTGCATCTTTAGAGTTTGCTAGCCGGGCAAATTTGAGTATGCAGCAAATAGCTCAGTCTGTTCTAGTTAATTCGCTTAGAGGAATTCTCTCCATTTCCACAGTCTGTCCGGGTTGTGTGCTCACTATAGATGGGGAGAACTTTATTGCTAATTTGATGGTTATGAGGATGGAGCCGTTTGATGTTAATTTTGGAATAGATTGGTTGCATAGTTACCGTGCTGTTATATCATGCTTTTGGAAGACAGTAACTCTGCAAGCACCGTCAGGTCAAGAAATAGTTTTCCAGGGTAGTGCCCCCTCTTTTTCACCTAGTGTGCTGGCTAGTTTGTATCCTAGTAGTAGGGCAGCAAAGAGTGGATTTCTATTGTCTCTAGTGGAAAAATTGAATTCCTCTTTGGTTGCAGAATGTATTCCAGTGGTTTGGGAATTCTTGGATGTATTCCCAGCAGAGTTGCCAGGGATGCCTCCACCGCGTCCAGTGGAGTTCAGGATTGATTTAGTGCCAGGTGCACGACCGGTTTCTATGACCCCGTACTGCTTGGCTCGTCCTTTTCAGGAAGAACTAAAGAAATAGTTGGATGATCTAAGAGCGAAAGACCTTATTCGACCCAGTGTGTCCCCGTGGGGAGCTCCTGTGCTATTTACTAAGAAGAATGATGGAATTTGGCGCATGTGCATTGTTTACCGTGCCCTCAACCAGCTGACTATCAAGAACAAGTATCTATTACCCCGCATTGAAGATTTGTTTGATCAGTTGAGAGGGGCTAAGGTATTCTCAAAGATTGATCTCCAGTCGGGATATAATCAGATTCCTGTCCGAGAGGAGGATATTGAAAAGACGGCATTCTCTACAAGGTATGAGCATTTTGAATTTAAAGTTATGTCTTTTGGATTAATGAACGCCCTTGCTGCTTTCATGGAGACAATGAACAGTATGTTGCATGAGTATCTGGATGACTTTGTAGTAGTCTTTATTGATGATATTCTGATTTACACAAAGGCTGAAGCAGATCATGTGATCTGCTTCAGCCTTTGTGTAAATCAGAATAGACATCTGAGGCTTGTATTGGAAACATTAAGGGAGAATAAGTTCTTTGCTAAGTTAAAAAAATATGAGTTCTGGGTATCTCAAGTAGGATTCTTGGGGCATACCATCAGTGATAAGGGGATATCAGTTGATCCAAGTAAAGTTTCCACAGTGGTAGAGTGGGAAAGGCCGACTAATGTCAAAGAGGTGAGAAGCTTCCTTGGGATGGCAGGTTACTATCGACGATTTGTACAAGATTTCTCCATCATTGCCAAGCCTTTATCAAGGCTCACACAGAATGATGTGAAGTTTCAGTGGGATGATGATTGTGAGCGTAGTTTTCAAATTTTGAAGGAAAGGCTGGTGACCGCTCCTGTTCTCACTGTTCCGGAACCAGGGAAGCGTTTCACGGTTTTCTCTGATGCTTCACAAGTTGGATTGGGATGTGTTCTCATGCAAGATGGTAAGGTTATAGCTTATGCATCGAGGCAACTGAAGAAGCATGAGCAGAATTATCCAACCCATGATCTAGAGTTGGCCGCCGTTGTGTTTGCGTTGAAACTTTGGAGGCACTACCTATATGGTGAGTCTTGTGATGTGTTCACCGATCACAAGAGTCTTAAGTATATTTTTACCCAGAAGGATCTGAATTTGAGGCAACACAGATGGATGGAGTTGATTAAGGATTACGATCTCACCATTCAGTATCACCCAGGTAAGGCTAATGTGGTGGCTGATGCACTTAGTCGCAAGGCGACGCCTGCAACTCTGGATTGTCTTATTGTTGATTTTGACCGTATAGGGATATCTTATTGTTATGCGGGCACGGCACGGGTGGAAACGCAGTTGATCTTAGAGTCAGCCATTCCAAAGCGTGTGCGGGAAGCACAACAACATGATCAGTTACTGCAAAGAGTCAGGAAGCGTATAGTGATAGGCAAGGAAGGGGATTTCAGTTTGGATGAGTCTGGTGCAGTGCGTTTCAAGGGACGCCTCTGTGTGCCACAGAAAGCGGAGGTTAAAGGTGATATATTGAGAGAAGCACACCGCACCCCATATACTGTTCATCCAGGAGAGACAAAGATGTACCGTGATTTGAAACAGAATTTCTGGTGGAAACGGATGAAAGTGGATATAGCTAATTATGTGGCCTCTTGTGGTGTTTGTCAACAAGTAAAAGCAGAACATAAAAGACCAGTAGGGTTGTTGCAGCCATTAGAGGTCCCTCAATGGTCTTGGAATGATATTTCTATGGATTTTATGGTTGCGTTGCCTCGGTCACCGCGAGGCAAGGATGCGGTTTGGGTGATAGTGGATCGATTCAGCAAGTCAGCGCACTTCATTCTCATCCGCACGACCAGCTCAGCAAGCGATTTGGCTCCTATTTATGTGCGAGAGATTGTGAGACTTCATGGTGTGCCAAAGACCATAATTTCTAACAGAGGCGCCAAGTTTGTCTCCAAGTTCTAGGAGAGTTTGTAGAGTGCATTGGGCACTCAGCTCGCTGAGTACGGCATTTCATCCACAGATAGATTGACAGTCGGAGCACACCATTCAGACCCTAGAGGATATGTTGAGGTCCTGTGTGTTGTCCTGGAAGGGTAGTTGGGAAGACCAACTACCTTTGGCGGAGTTCGCTTATAATAACAGTTACCATTCAAGTATCAAAGCTGCACCATTTGAAGTGTTGTACGGCCGTAAATGCAGGTCGCCCCTTTGCTGGGAAGCGGTGGGTGAGAAGTCAGTCTTTGGTCCGGATTGGGTCTAGAAGACAATTGAGCGAGTGGCCTTGGTGAGGTAGAATCTGTTGGTCACCCAGAGCAGGCAGAAAAGCTATGCTGATGTGAGAAGAAGGGATCTGGCATTTGAAGTGGGAGATCAAGTGCTTTTGAGAGTATCTCCCACCAAGGGTGTGGTGAGGTTCGGTACCAAAGGGAAGTTTAGCCCGAGGTACGTCAGGCCTTTCACGATCCTAGCTCGGATTGGGAGGTTGGTGTAGCGCTTGGACCTTCCAGAGTCTATGCGTGGGGTGCATAATGTGTTTCACGTGTCTATGTTGAGGAAGTACCTACAAGATTCGGAGCTTCATATTACACTGGAACCATTAATACTTGAGCAAGATCTGTCCTTTGAGTCCAAGCCAGTACGAATTCTGGAAATATCAGAAAAGGCATTGAGGAATAAAAATCTAAAGTATGTCAAGGTGCTCTGGTCGCAGCAGACCGAAAGGGAGGCCACTTGGGAATTGGAGACTCGCATACGTGAGCAATATCTAGAATTATTTATAACAGGTGCGTGTTGTATGATTAAGTTTAGTTGTGATTAATTCTTGGCGTAAGCACAGAAAGAATTCAGGGTCGAATTCTATTAAAGGGGGTAGAGTGTAATACCCCAAAAGTCTATCGATTAGTAATTGTTGTTTGTAGAGAGGGACCTTAAAGGAAAGAGTGAAATAATGAGTTTTGGGGGTTTTTGAATTTTTTCGGGCAACCTAGGCCTGGGCCTTGGCCCAGGGGAAATCCGGCCTAGAGGGGGGGAGGCACCCACACCCTCCAACCCTAAGGAAATCGGTATTCTGGACTACTAGGGTATATTTCGTTGGACGGCTGTTTTGGGGTAGTTTCGTGGGGATTCAGATCTGGACTTCTCCTAGAGAGTTGTACAGGATGTCGTTATCTTTCCATGAAGTGCTAGAACGCATCGATCGGACCTTTGTAGCAGAAGTTATGATTTTTCTTGTAAGACTGTTCTGCAGATCGGGAGATTTCTGTCAGATTTTGGTAGATTGGATTGGGCGATTAGAAAATGGGTGAATCAGAGGATCTCCATGTTATGAAAGTTGTATATAATTGTCTTAGCTTTCCAGGAAGGTCAAGAAATTATGATTCGAACACTCGGGCTGGAGGTTATGGCATTTTTAGTGCTCTGTCCAGAGAACCCGACATGAAACTGATGTTTTAGAAACTTGAATGGTGCGGGAAGAAAATGGCCAAATCAGGGAGGCTCACCAACTAGGTTTAATCAGATAATTTAATTATCTTTCCAGAAAGTCAAAGAACACCCTATTCAGACTCCTGTACCAATAGATATTAATTTTTGAAGTTGACTGTCCACAGAGGTAGGTGGGATGACATGTAGGATTTGGGAATTGGAAACGAGATAGACGAATTTACTAGTTCGTGTTTGTTTTTATTTGGGCAAAGGTCCGCTACTGGTATCTTAACAAATATTATAATTATTATTCAGGTGGAGGACAGATCCCAGAGGCGGCACCTTTTGCACGTTCCCCGTTTTCTCGCTGTTAAGACAAGTATAATGATGGTTTAAAAATTAATAGTATGGAAGGTCGATGTTTGATCTATAGTGTGAATATATGTGTGTTCCTGGTTGTGGTAAGGATGTATTGATGCTGTTTATGAATGAATGCAATTTACAGTGTTCATGAGTATTTCTGGTGCATAGATAATGTGAATGCAAGATTTATTTTATTGAAACATTCACACATATGCATCATGTTGATTTATTGAAGTCTTGGTCACGAGATGACTAAGCGCCGAGGTCCTCGTTATGTTGATGACATGACGGGCTAAAGGTCCCTATACTTGTGGAGTATGGGCAATTGGTCCCTGTACCAGGTGATACAGGCATGGGTGTGCATCGACGGATGCACACTTTGCATTACCGGTAAAATGCAAAAGATAAAGAGATAAAGAGATTTTTGACATCTTGCACAGCATGGCTTGTTTATATGGTTGATAGATGGAGTGTGAAGTGATGTTTATAAATGTACTTGTTACTATCTATTATATTTGCTAAGTTGTTAGACTCACTCTTGCTGTTGTTGTGTTTTTTAGGTACCATTATGAGATCGGCATGCATGTGGAAAAGAACCGATTAGTATTGTTGCACTTTGCATTGTCTATCCACAATGGAAGAGGAAAGAAAATAAAATGCTACTTGCTTGAATTATTTAAGTAGTAAAGGATTATTGATTGTCGGATTTAAATTGTAATAGAGGATTAGAATTCTTTTATGATGTTTCCCTTCTTTATTTAATTGTTATAACTATGAATGCTTTAGAAACCTTAAACCATTTTGCTTAGATTTTATTATATTCTTGATGTCATTCATTTCTTCTATTTATGCTTGTTGCAACCTTTGTCTTGAACTACAATACAGGGTAGGTTCTGCCGAATTCTTTTGTGTTTGGCGTAGTTAGTTTATCCTTGTTTATTTCTAGATTGGTAGCATTCCGGGTCATTGCTTGACTGGGGTGTTACATGAAATCAGCAAATCAGCATTCCGGGTCTACCTGAGGAAGGATGGTGTACTTTAGCTTCTTGAACTGCTTCTTGAGTGTCGTCCATAATACTAGTGTGCTCTTCTCTACCATATACTCATTCTTGATAGTGAGACAGAGGTGGTACTGGAGGAAGTCAAGTACTTGATCATTTTTCTCAGGTGTGGGGTTGGCATCTTGCAGTGCACCAATCCCAATGGCAGTGCAGAGCTTCTTGGCTCTAAGTACGATCTCGACATCAGAAGCTTAAGTCAAATAGTTTTGGCTATGTTGGGCCAGCTCCCTGAACTACCAGTTTATGATGCCTGTCATCTACGTGTGTATAAAGAAAATATATAAATTTACTACAGGTAAATATGCAGGAAATAAATTGGATAATGATACAAAATATTCTCATGATATTTTAGAATTTTTGCATATTTTCTATAATTTTTCTGTTAATTTCAGTGATTAAAAATAATTTAAATAATTATGATTAATAAAAAATAATAAGTAAATACAGAAAAGCATAGAAAATAACAACAAAAGTGGTAAGCAAGCTTTAGATGCAAAACATAACTCAAAATTTGAATTTCTAAGGCCCTTTTGTGCTGAATAGTATTTTCAGTGGATTATGTAATTTTCGAGGGGCCTTTTCTGCTAATTTTCAATTGTGAGAAAAATTTTTTGCATAATTTTCTAAATTTCCAAGGGCCTATTTGCAAAAATCCAAGCGCCTCTCCCCCAGTGCCCCAGGCCAATCGGACGGTCCGAATTGCCTTTGGCCGATCAGACAGTCTGAACTTATTATGGACGATCGTACGGTCTATGGCCGATCAGATGGTCCGAACTTCCGTCGGCCGATCAAATTGGTCTGAACTTGCTATGGTCAATCAGATGGTACATGACCGATCGGTTGGTCCGTATTTCTCTTGACCGTTCAGACTAGTTAGAACTTGCTATGGCCGATTGGATGGTCTAGATTTCTTATGACCGTTCAGAATGGTCTAAATTTCTTGTGGCCGATCGGACGGTCCACGGTCGATCGAACAACCCAGATTTCTTTTGTCCAATTCAAAAGGGAGGGGTAGGGTTTCCCTTACCCCTATTCATTTCATGGCAATGCGTGCATGGGAAAAGGGCCAGCGGCCGAGGCGGTGGTGGCCCGTGTGGGGGCGCGCGGTGTGGGAGGCCACGCGGGGTGGCGGCGCAGGCAATCGACCACTCATGTGGGAGCGACGGCGGCGCGTGGGTGTCCTAGGTTCGCGATGCGATGTGACTGACAGTCGAGGGCGTGCGATGCGGCGGGAGCCCATGGTCAACGACGATGCTCATGCGGGAGCAGCGCTGGTGCGATCACTCGTGCGGGGCGGTGTCCGTGCGGCCGGTGACGACACAACGCGGCGGATGGGTGATGACGCGCCAAGCGGCGGCGGCGGCGGCTTTGCGTCGGTGGTGACCGAGTAGTGGCACGGTTCCAAGCCGGCGGTGGTCAGTTTTTTCTCCTCTTTTTTCAGTCTACAGTACAATCAGCATCTGCTCTTTTTTCATGTAATTTTTCGATCGACATTGTGCCGGCAACTTCCAGTTTGCTCGCGGTAGATTAGAGTGGATTTACACTATAGAAAATCATCTATAAAGAGAAATTTGCAGAATTGAAAGCGATCTAGATAGACAATTCAATCTATAAGTACTTTAATAATTACCTTTGATTTACCAGAGTAATTCGTGCTGATAACGTGTTGAGAAACTGTCACTAATGAGTCCAATCCGATCGATTCTTTCTATGCAAAAGAAATGGATCAAACACAGAATATTGCAAATGATAAATTGAACACAGAGAGATAGGAGGGAAATTCTTTTCTTTATTTCTTTCTCTGTTCACGTGTATGTTACAATGAATACGACCCCTATTTATAAAATAAATGGAGGATGCCCACCAAAAAGTCAGACCTGCACATCGAGCCCAGGTTTCCCAACATTGATAGGCCTGGTTTGCACTGATTTAATCATTTAACTGTTGTCATAAACGAGCAAATGTGGGTTTGTGAGCACTTTTTTTTTGCTTCATTCTAAACTTTTTTCATATTCACTACACTATCCACTAACTCGATGTGGGTTTTTGATTTTTCGAGTAAATCGTGGTCTTTATTGATTAGATCGATTCATGTTGTTTGCATTCCATGGATCATAGATAGAGGTGCTAATGGATGGACATCGAAATCAAAATTTCAAATATCTAATTCATATCCAAATAATCTTAGATCCAGTCGACATCCAATGCAAAATTCAAACTAATGGCATCCATATTCATGTCCAAACGCATAAAGTTCTTGGATCCAAATCAAAATGACGAGGGAAGCAGATCAGATGAGGAGAATCCAACGGTCCAAAATTCCAGTGTGTTGTAGGCAACAAACTCAAATGCTAGTGCTAGGTAGACAATTTTTTCTTTATTCTTTTCCATTTTTGCCCGCTAGATATTTTCTGTGCTACAACTACTAGACGTGTACTCCTGTCTCCGCGTTGATGATGCACGGACACCTGGGAGCCACCGAGGGAGGGGTCCCACGCGTCATCGAAGCAGGTGCATGTTATTGCTAGAGAGAGGGGGAGGTGGAGTGGTAGCGACCGTCCCGCTTCAGATACGTTGGTGAGGGCAACCCTACAGTACGTAGCGCTTCTCCCTCACTGACATCCGGGCCTACTGTTCTGTCCCCACTTTGTATATCCCACATGTCAGTGAAACGTGTCGGTCCAACAGCCTCGGGGATTTTCCGAAACCCCACGCCCGTCCCCACCGAGAACCATTACAAAATGGCGCCGCCGTCCCCTTTCTCTCCCCATTCCATCCCCATCGCTTCCGCCTCCACACCAATCTAGGGTTTTAGGGTTCTGGGTCTTCTTGTCCGGCGGCGAGGCAAGATGTCGGAGAGGGTGACGGGCAAGGTGAAGTGGTTCAACACCACCAAGGGGTTCGGCTTCATCTCCCCCGACGATGGCGGCGAGGACCTCTTCGTGCACCAGTCCTCCATCAAGTCCGACGGCTTCCGCAGCCTCAACGAGGGCGACACCGTCGAGTTCGCCGTCGGATCTGGCGATGACGGCCGCACCAAGGCCGTCGACGTCACCGGCCCCGGCGGCGCCCTGCTCACCGGCGGCTCTCGCCCCGGCGGAGGCGACCGCGGCGGCGGAGGAGGGCGGTACGGAGGAGGCGACCGCGGCTACGGCGGTGGGGGCTACGGCGGTGGGAGCGACCGCGGCTACGGTGGCGGCGGAGGCGGCCGTGAGTGCTACAAGTGCGGCGAGGAGGGCCACATGGCGAGGGACTGCAGCCAAGGCGGCGGCGGCGGTGGAGGCTACGGCGGGGGAAGCTACCGCGGCGGCGGCGGTGGAGGCTACGGCGGGGGAAGCTACCGCGGCGGCGGCGGTGGAGGCGGCCGTGGGTGTTACAACTGCGGCGAGGAGGGCCACATAGCGAGGGACTGCCCCAACAAGAACTACTAGGCAGATCTGATTCCCATGTTGCCTTTTGCCCCCTTCCTGACTCTGCAGCAAGTCATACCTATCTTATCAGTTGTTTCCGTAGTGTTCCCTGTGTTTCTCCTAGGAAGAAGAAGGCGTAAGAAGAAGCGGTATGGATGGATCCATGTAATGGGAGTTTGAGTGTTTTTCTTTCCCAAGTTATTTCTCTGTGTTTGAGAGACAAGCCATGGTTGGCATTGTCTGATTTATCTACCAACCAATCGAGTCGACTAGCAATTTCAGTTGTGTTTGAATGGCTCTGCTGCTCCGTCTTCCTGATGCATCTGTTCTGTGTGTTCCTGATGCATCTGTTCTGTGTGTTCCTGATGCATCTTTTCTGTGTGTTCCTGATGCATCTGCTGATTTCTCATCTGTGCTGTGTGTTGTTGCATCACTCTTCCTTGGCGTTGTATCCAGAAATTACTGCTCAGAATTGTATGTTGCTGTATGATGGGGGTTGTGGGATGAATTGGTAAAAGAAAAAAAAAGAAGTGGGTAAAGGAGATGGGAATGGTACTGTGATATGAACAGGTGAAAAGAAAAGAGGAGGGGAAAGTGGATGGGCACGGCAGTAGTACTATGGTGGGTGTTGTCCCCATGCGCCGGGATCGGCAAACGGGAAAAGCATCGCCTGCCCGTTTCCATTCGTGTTGCCAATGGGACAGACAAGCGGAGGAAGCAGAGCGTGGCCTGTTTTGCCTTCTCTCCGAAGCATTTGCTGCGTTGCAGGCAAAGATTTGACTCTCTGCCTCCTCCCCTGCCCTGCCACGCCTTGCGAACGCAACCCACCTACCCTCCCCGGCGTACGTGAACCCAGCGCATGTATGTGAAGCGTGAGCCGCACGTCAACCCACATACCCCGGTGTACGTGAACCCAGCGCATGTATGTGACGTGGAAGCGTGAGCCGCACGTTCTAGCAGCGGGCATTGATGATTGTCCCGTTGCCTCCGTGGGGCGGTGGCTGTCACGTTGAGACCACCGCTGATCGGCAGGATCGTGCGGGCGAGGCTGCAGCGCCAGTGTCGGACCCCAGTTAGCAACCCAGACCCCAGTTAGCAATCCAGAGATTCTATGTGATTATATCGTATTATTCTCTGAATTAGTAGATAGTGTTCACAGATATATTACTGTATATATAAAAAACATATTTATATGGAAGCTTAGTTTATACAGTAATAACTTACATATGAACCGATTAGACCGAAAACAAAGAAGCAGCAGCGGAAACTTCACGCAGGTGGGACTTTCAGGACTTGCTCACAGACAGCCAATTAGGGTTCGCGACCTAGTTCTTGGTTTCATCGAACTCCAGCTCTGTCGACCCTTTTAGAAGCATCGCAGGGCTAGATCTTCTTTTTCTGATTGACTGAATGATGGTAATTAAGTAAGAGTGAGTACAATCGTGCTCAACAAGTCACTACATAGGATGCAATAATTATACTTGTAAGGCTGTGAAAGGAAAGCTTGAGATTCTTTTAGTTGCGAAAGTATTGTTTCAAAAGTACAATAGATAGGAAAAACTCCTGAGGCTTAGCAGTTTTAACTAAATCCAATTTTTCTAAAGCGATTTGTGTGAATGCAATAGTAATAGTAGTACAGGTTACATCCACCTCTTATAGTTTATGGTTACCTCCACTAATACTAGTTTTTATCACCACTGGAGTACATCACTCCAGAAAAAGTTAAAGTCAAAGTACTTCCCTTTGATAGATTTTTATCCCGCCCGAAAAGATTTTTAAAATAGAACTAACTTGAGGAATTTCTCATGTCCGTCCTTAACCTTGTTTGGATCAAAATGTAGGATCAATATGATTAAAGTGATGACTTGCCTTGTTTGGTGTACCACGCCTAGATTTAACTCAAAGTCTTCTCAGTCAGTGACATTGAATCCTAGATCTTTACTTTTACCTGAGTCTTGATCCCACTCGAACTTGTCACTTCTTCGAGTCTTCAAATTCTAATTACGGCACAAGCGAGAGAAAGACCAAATAAATCTGAATAACGGCAAGAGTCCAATTCAATTTAATTGAGCTTATTTATTGTTGTTATAATTCGAGAGTAGAGAGAGAATTGGAGTTAATACGACGTAGGCATTGAGTTAATAGAATTGGGAAAAGAAGAAGGTGACTAGGCAGCTTTATCATGAGGGAAAATTTTAGGAAAAGTAAGAGTTAAGAATAAAGGAATACCCATAGGAACCTTCTGTTGTGACAAAGGTAGATCGGCAGGCATAGCCAATTGGGAAGTGCTAAGGTTCGATCTTTTAATTTATAGCTTTCTTTTTATTGATTTACATTTATCAAGGAAGTTTCATGAGTTAGCCGGAACCCATGGACAGATGAGAGAGATTATCCGAGAGCTACAACTGCTAGATAATTGAATCGTAAATTGTATACTTTAATTAAAGTATGGAGTCAGCCATTCAATCGATTAGGGTTAGGAGCAAAGTTGATTATTTTTATGAATAACAAACTTAACAGAAATGACCGATAGTTATGAATTAATAGGGTTCTTTCGATAAGATTGTACTTTTTTGTTATTAATTATTCTCAACCATTAAATGATGATGTAGTGGTCGGATGATTTCTATTGAGGTAAGATTGCGTTTTAGCAAGATCCTTTAGTTAAGGGTGCTTCTTGCACAAGAATTATTATTTTATACTGCTTTTTGCAAGATTTGGATTTAGGATAAATATTAAGAACTTAAAATCATCCCCGAGGCCAACTGAGTAGAGCTTGGATCCGAGATAAAGAATTTCTTAACTCAGAATAAATAAATCTTTAATTCGAATCTTTGCATTTTGCAGGTAAATATTGAACATTTTACTCACAATTATTTTAAGCATTAATTGAAAGGGAGTTGTAACACCCCAGGACCTACATTACCCTGGAATGCCACTAAACCACTCTACAGCTAGCCAAAATTTCAAGATAATTTATTTTGGCAATAATTTCTATACATGAAGCAATAAGCGGAAGCATAAACAACTAAGAGAACAAAGATATCGGTATCAAGTTCAATAATTGAAGCAACCTCTAGCAGATTAATCAACGAATTGTTCACAAGTTCATCATTCTTAAATAAAATAATCATCCACGAATTTGCTAAGCATTTGGCTAGAATTCCATCGACTTTATTACAATATGAATTGATGAACCAAGTGCATTATTGTGGTGCTGCTCTACCCATCCCATGAATGCTCAAGAATCACCTCTAGGGGGGAAACAAGGGTGTCCACATCCACAATGTGCATCCACATTCATTATCAAGCTAATTAAACTACAATGATATTAGGCATCAATATCTATTTTCCATAATGACCATAATTATAGCCTCAACCATATCTACTACCAATAATGATAAAATATTAGCAAATAAATCTTGATTAACTACTTCATATCATCCACCACTACCACTACCAATGATAATAAAGCATTAACATGTTTTACCTCACTAACTTTATTATTTCACGCATCCACAACTGCTATCAACAATTACCACAAGAGAAAAGAATTTCATGCCACAAACACAACCCCTACCATACCACAAGGGATGAACCCCTTTTCATGATCACAACCACATTCCTCATACCACAAGTGGCCCTCATGAGCCAATTCCACCATACAACTATGAAGTTGTAGTTGTTTGTAAAATAACTTCTCCGCAATATATTGCATAAGTATGCAAATGATCTTTCCACAAATGCAATGCATATGCATGCTATGCTCCACTGCACCTTTACCCAACAGGTAAAAGTGTGCATCGTGCTCTGACAATGCATCGATGTCAGACAAGATCTGCCGCGCTATAGCGGCGACATCCACAATGCAGTGTCATGACATGTTATGAATGATATGATAATAATAAACTACAAGAATTAAACCACGAATATCAACCACATAACCAACATTCGGTTCACCAAGATCAAAATCAATCGATCTATAGTGAATCCTACCACATAGACCACAATATATTCATCAAGATTGCTATCACCACAACCACAAGTATTCACTAAGAATACTACCACCAAGACCACAAAAAATATCAACGTCAAGGGCATCAATATGATACTCATAAATTTAACAACGAGAAAATATCTTCATATCCACCATGCATTTACTTTCATATACCACAATTAGCTCATTACGTAAATTACCACAATACTACCAAAAACTCATCCAAATATGGCAATTGATTAATATTTTGCTACCACATTTTTAATCAAAAAATATGTAATCATGGCATATCATTTATCATTACGAAAAATCATGCATATTGCAAGTAGTAAGAATAACGGGTTAAACGGTAGTACATCCGCTACGTTTACTTGCCTCTACCGGCGAAGCGACGAAATCACGAGCGTTCAGAAGCAAAACCGTCTGTCCAAAAAGGTACCACTCAGCACACATTACAACAATGAAAACGCGACTCTCGAAGAAAAGATATCGCTAAACCCCAAAACCCCACAACATCCTTCCCCGCGTAACGGTTCTACAATCTTTCCACTGCAGTGACGTTGCTTAACATTTTCCTATCTTTAAAAATATAAAACTAATCATGGCAAAATATATATCTGGATTCCTCACTTAAATACCTACACTTTTCATGTAGATCACATATTTTTATCTTGTCATTAACAAAGTGATATCTAATGCACAAAACAGAGGACGTCCTCTGTTCTGAAAGTCTGGACAACCGACTTGTAACGCATCCCCAGAACAGATCAAGTATCTAAAAATTCTGGTTCTTTTACAGCAGCTAGATTACTTAATTCCCTACCTTTTTCTCAATTATGACCAAAAATTTTAAAATCATCTTCTACCCCTAATTCCTATATGAACAGCGGTCTGTTCCTGTCTGCACCCCTGACGGATAGCGAGATTCCAGACCCTAGTATGCCTAAATTACATGGCCAAAAATCTGGAAAAAATACAGTAGATGCATATCGTCGTCCTCTACGGTTTTCCTTTTGGGGAGACCCTCGAGAAAAATCGTCTTAGGGGTCTAAACTGTATGAATAGTAACACCGCGCGATTGGATCTACAGACAGTCAACCGGGATTCTCTAATCGGGAGTTTCTAAAATGCTAATCCCCACAAAACTTGGATCAAGAACTCTAAATTCAGTAGAAAACAGAGGGATTGGGGTGAGGGAGAGTTACCTAGGGGAATTCATCAAGATCACTCTTCTTCTTCTTCTTTTCTCCTCTTTTCTTCCCTCCTTCTCCCTTCTCTTCCTCCCTTTCTTCCCTTCTTCCTTTTCTTCTTTTCTTTTCAGCCATGTCAGCCTTGGGGAGAGAGAGAGGGTAGGGAGGACGTCCAAGAAGGGGTGGGGGCGGCCAAGGGGGTGGGAGGGGGCTTGACTAGGGTTTGGGGAAAGAAAAAGGGGTAGCTTGGGTCCCCTTTGGGCTGGTTGGCCCAAATTGGCTAGGTCCCCCTCTAGGAAGCCCAAATTCTATATTTTTTAATGAATTAATTTCATTCTTTTATTTTGGGTAATTTTCCAAATTAATTTCCGCCTCCCGCGATTCACCGAAAAAACGGAAAACTCCCCATTTTTTTTAAAAACCTACGCCGAATCGACGATTAGGATATTACAGGAGTCTTCATGATTTTAGGGATAAGCAATTCATTATTGTTATTATATGTGTCAAAGTATAGTTAAATTAATGAACTCGATTTGCAGTAGCAGATTTAGATCCAGGGGTGAAGATACGATAGATATTATGTAGACCATTCGAGTTTCTGGTAGGTTTTGATTTTAGTATTAGATTTTTTTCAGAGCAGTATTTGAGAGCATTGAAAAGTACCTTTATGAAGCTTTAAGCCCTAATTTATGATGACATGCACTTGTAACTTTTTTGCACTACTTAATTCTAGTGTAATTATTTTGCAAATTCTTGTCTGGCAATTATTTAGGATTAATTTCTCAGTACGTTTAGTTTATAAAAATCCTTTAATTAGTGTCACATCATAAATTTTAACATTAATATTTATTAGATCCTGGCTAATTACTTGCCATTTGAAAGTAGTCGTGTATGACCTGGCTTTAGTAAATTCTTACATGAGGATTAATTTAATAACCTTGATTGTTCATGAGAATAATCTTGGTTACACATTTTTTTAAAGATTCATAAGTGCAAAGGATACTTGAGATAAACATTCATGGCTGGCCACATATCCCAGTTGGGCCCACCTGTCACAGACAGAGAAAGGGGGAGCCATGGAGGAAGGCAGAGAGGAGGGCAGTGTCGGTGGATGCAAAGGTAGCAACAAGGGAGGGCTCGCTGCATGATGGGCGGCAACGTTGCCGGTGGGAAGCGGCCGAGGCGGTGGCTGTGACCGGCAAAATGGGACCACAGGAGGTCAAGGGAGCAAGATGTGGTGGCGGCATGACTCTCGGTGGAGCGAAATAGCTCGGGGCGGCTCTTTGGCGGTTGGAGCGAGGAGGCTCAAGGGCGACGGCGGCCGGAGAAGCGGGAGCAAAAAATGAGACGGGCATGAGCAAGAGTAGGGCAAGGGGGTCTCACCTACGGTGATGGCTCGGCTGGAAAGGTGGCGAGGTGAGTCGGTGATGGGAGCCATGGGCGGCGGCAAGTGGTCATCATGGTGGGGATACTCCAGCGGGGAAGAACTCTAGCCAATGGTTGGGGTAGCTTTGGGGCAGCGTGCAGATGTTTCTATAATGATGAATCGAAGGAACGTCAGTCGAGAAGGGGGTGGCGGCGGAAATGGCGGTGGTCGGCTGGAAATGAGGAGGGAGTGGAAACGGCGTGCTCGGGCGATGGATGTTCAATTGACTAAGAGGAGAGATAGAGGGTGGCTGGTGGCACACCGTGATGCGGTGGTTCATCCCTGGGCTTGCCAGAGAGGCGGGACGACGCGGAACGGTGGCTGTTGGCTTGAGCATAGGGCCGCTAGGCTGAGCTTGGCTTGAGGAAGGAGGGGCTAAGGAGACGCCAGAGCTTTATAGCTCGAGGAAGGGAAGAGGGCTGGTGCTGCATTGAAGACGTAGAGCGGCCGGAGGCAAGGTAGGGCTAGAGGAGAGGGGCGGCTAGCTCGGCGGGGCGGCGAGCGGCATTGAAGCTGGGGCGAGGCCGGTGCGAGGGTGGCGCTAGGCGTAGGAGTACAGAGGGGGGGATGAGTTAGGCCAATGGTAGTGGAGGGCGGCAGCTAGGCACGCGACGTGCTAGCGCCTGGGCTGGTGGCTGTGAGCTTCGAGCGGCGGCAGGAGATGGAGGAAAGAAAGAAGGGGAGGGAGGTGGGAATGAGGAGGAGGAAAAAGGGGGAGGGGCCGGCCGGGCCAGGTGGGCCGGAGTTCAGGGGAAAACGGGCTAGGGCCGAAAAAGGAGTTTTTTGAGATTTTTGGGAGTTTTGCAATTTGTTTTCTTGGCTAGGTTAATTACGTGGGGAAAATTTTAATATTTAATTTGTCTTCAAACTTAATTGAATTTTCAGTTTTCAAAATTTTGGATTTAGGGAATGCAAAGAAAATTGGGGAATTCCCCGATTTGACTTTCAATCTTGGTTCTTGATTTCAAGATTTTAGGTTGAATTTTGCCGTTAGGATTTTAGATCAAGAATTCTAATAAATGATTTTTTTGAAACACACATAAAAACAAAGGAAAGATTTTTATTGCTTTCGAATTTACACTAATTCTCTATTTTGGGATGTTACAGCCGGAGCTGGCAGCAACACATGATGCTCTGCGCTACTTTGGTTGCCATGCTGCCGGCTAACCTTGCACGGCGTCCAAGCCCAGCACCACTGGTGCTTACCAGTGCGGGGAGCCGAAAATGAGAAGGCATCTTTTGGTGTATTGTTCACGGGCCCTACAGCGTAGAGGCCCATCGAACCGCACCTAGTCCCAGCACACGTCGTACAGGTCCAACAGTAGCCCAAGCGGCCTAGCCCCTGTTCTCCTTTCATTCTCCTCCGAGTTTAGATGGATGAAATTCTGATTTTGTTCATGTTAATAATATAACAATTGTAGAAACAGGAATATAGAGAAAGGAATATATATGACTTTTGCACAAAAGATGGCGTATCAATGCTTCCTTGTTAGTTCTGTTAAAGATGCTAGGTTTAGGCCCCGCTCAGCAGCAGCTGCCAGCGTTTGACACCGGCTATTTTGTTCCTGTTCATTTTTTTTGTTTTTTTGTTTTATTTTTTATTTTTTCTGTATTCCTTTGCATTATCCAAAATGAGCTAACATGTTTTTTTATTTTTATTTTTTTTAAATTTAATTATGCCAAATGAACAAACTTAGTTACAGTAAAAAATAAGCCAGCTACAGTAAAAGAGTAATAAGCCAACGTCATTCTGAACACCCCTTAGTTCCTTCATAGCTAGCGCTTAATTTGGCGTTGGCTTATGACTTTTTTTATTGTAACTGGCTTAACTTTTGTAACTGAGTTAGCTTATTTGACATAATTAAATTAAAAAAATGTAAAAGTAGAAAAAATATGTTAGCCCATCACGGACAATGCAAAGGAATACGAGAAAAAAGAAAAGGCAAAAAATCTCAAAAAATCTTTAAAAACTATAAAAAGATGAAATTACTGAATAGTGAAAAAATAGAAGCTGGTTTTAAGCCGTTTTGAGCACACCCTATAAAAAGAATAGGCGCCCATTATTTTGGGCCTTTTTAGCTGACTTTTGGCTTTGACTTTTTTCAATAATCACTATTTATTATACTGATAAGCTATAGCCAAAGACCACAAGTTGCAGCCCCAAAAAAACAGTCCCTAGATCAATTAGAAAGTATGGTGTTGTTATGGTTTTGGTTGGATACCATTTCGAGAGTTGAGGGTAGGGCGTGTTGAAATTAGGCCCAAGGCCCATTTCCTATAATTCCAAAGCACGCAAGGTTTAGTACTATATTGCTTAGGCAAAGTGGGGGAGACCAATTTATAAGGTGGAGTCCATACCACTCCTTGAATTATGGAAGTGGATGGTGGCTTTGGCAAAACACACACGCGCGCATGCACGCGCGTGCGCGTATTCACGTATTTTCGCGTGAAAATCGCGTGACTTGTGACTTGCGACTGCGCCGTGACGTGGTGCGCCACTTGGCAGACCATGTCCACCTTGTTTTTGCTAAACCTTGTACCATCTCTCTCTTTTTGACTGGTCATGAGACTGTTTATTTTTCAGTTTGAATATGAGCAATTACCAGTGAATAATGGAGTCAGTTACCAGTGAATAATGGAGTCAGTTACCGGTGAATAATAGCGCCAGTTACCGGTGAATAATAGCGTCAGTTACTAGAGAGTAATTGAGACGTCTATAAAAGGCTTAGAGACGTCCAGGTTTGAACTGATCTCCTTCATTCCTTTCTCCCATTGTCTTCTTCCACTCTTGTACGAAGTGTTGAGCTATCGAACCTCATCGACCTTTCTTCTCGGCGTGCACCGGGAAGAGAGGAGAGCGGGATCTCTGAACCATTGTCGCAGAGAGAACCTGCACGGGGCGGCAATAAGGTTTCTAGGCAGCGCATCTGCGCGACCGCTCCTACTACATCCTGCACTGCGTCGAGTCTTCACTGCATCACGCCTGCGCTGCTTCCTGTTCTTCATCAAGCCCAACAGTAAGTCGTTCGTGTGATCGTACGACTTTGATACTATATTTTTCTTGTGTTTATTCCGAAGTATGATGAGTAGCCTACTGTTAGTAGTTAGTTGTGCATCACTAGTATATTGTTTTTGTCTCCTACTAAAACTTGGAATTAAAATATTGCCTACATTTTCAACAGGGCGCTCTTCCTTGATCGGTCAGTCATTCCACCATCAAGGCTTTGAGGTTGGTTGTAGAAGAGGAGAAGAGGCTAGGAACTTGTTCAGGGGCGGACCGTCCCATGTGGCAAGGTCAGACGATCACCCGAGCTTCCCCTCTAGCTGGACCTTAGCATCCACCGGTCATCGACGAGGACTGAGGAGCATGCCGAGCCGACCGAGGACCAAGGTAGATGAAGAGCAACGCTGCGTTACCTGGTTGATTTGGGGCTATGGGCTATTCCTTGGTTGATTTGGGCTTGCCTGGTGGGCCCAAAGAAGACTGGAGTAGCCGACTAGTGGAGGCAGCCACCGCTCTACTCCCGTTCCGCCAATCCCCTCACGCCTCCTCTACCTCCTAACCCTAGAGCGAGGCGATGATTGGAGCGGTGAGCCTGCAAGGTGAGGCACTGACAATAGTGAGCGACGGAGCAAGCATGCAGACGAAATGACAAGATGAGGAAGTAGCTTGTGCGGCTGGGCGCAACTTGGTGGTCGGGCCAACAGGTGGGCACGACGGGGTGCGCTTGCGACTTCGAGGTGTTGAGGCTAGGTCATGCACGGTGGGAGGCCGGTAACAATAGTGAGTCACTGGGACACTGCATTTTTGGTAAACTACTTTGCATATTACTTAGGTCTAATTGGCTAGTCTCATGAAGGATATACAATGTATTCGTGCTTTGTGTTAATCATATAATTACTATATGAGCTACGCAAATTTGCCAATTTTCTGCCCAAAAGAATCTTGAAACAACTTTTGAATTGGCACCATTGAACATTGGCATTGTGCTGCCCACCAAATGCTTGGTGAAATGTCTAGCAAGTCAAGCCGTTTTACTGTCTTTACATGAGCTCACTGGGGCATGGTAAATAGTAGTGCTTGATGGACATATGTATGGTATTCTTCATCATTAGCACCTCCTCCATTTAATCATACGTACGCTGTTGTAATTATTGATTCTATTTAGTGTCATATACCCTTATTATTATTATTGCAATATAGTTTGTGTATGAATTATTTTGCTTTTGAGTAATACTCTTTGATCTACATTGGCGATATATCTAAAATTTAGTCCAGCATCCGCCTCCTGTTTGTTTGTTCATTGGCTCCTTGGGGTTACAATAGTACGTCCTTTTGTAGGACCGAACTAGAAACTAACCAATGGTATCTTGAAAATATCGATTGCTAACCAAACGTATCCATAAGGATACTTAACAACTAATGTATTCCAACACGGCGAAGGTTGGGCACAGGTCAATTCTGGTAAGTAACCAGTACTTTTTTTTTCCATTTCCGATTTTTGAATCTTGCTTACATCTGAGCATTTCAATCGTGTGAGCGAAGATATTTGATGTTGTTAGCTTCCATTGTGACACAAGCAAGTGCAGATCGGACCAATATGACATGGTTGATTCCTATTGTGATCAAGTGACTATAGATGGAGTTCTCATTCGACATTATACAGATCGGACCAGAGGAGGAATTGCAGTTGCAGGAGAGCTATGGTAATCCTTCGCAGACTACCATATCTAGTAAAGCATTTTCGGACCAAAGCAAATAACGCATTGGTTGGTGTGGAATCGTTTAACAGGTGGGAACCACATGACTCCGGACCGGATGCATGAGGTAGAAATATGGTTTAGAGCAATCATGCGAGTAGTCCTGATTCGTGACACGTACGCCGATAGGTACGATAACGAAACATCACTGAGACGAGAGATACTAGTGATACTTCGTAGATACGATTGTCAAGATGATGGTATTTCTTTTATATTTATAAACTTTTAAATAATATATTATTTTATCTCTTCAATAATTATCTATCGTATTGATTAACAAGTATATGGCTTATTTATAGAACTCTTTATTCTTATTTTGATGTTATTCTAAATTATCCTTAATCTTATATCATTAGATAAGATAATAATTTATAAATTAGTATATATATTGATTGATGATAATGTTTTAGAAATCATGAATATGTGGTTATCAAATTAATAATGTGGATACATATTAGATAATATGGTGTTAGATTGATCAACCATAAGATACTGTAGAAATTATTATATTCTGAAGTATTATTAGTTGGTCTCATACATTGTGTATGTAGGATCCATACACTTGAGATTGTCAAAATTTTCTACATGTGTAGTAATTTACTTAGAGGTTGCTAAACACTACTCCATAATTGGGTTGTTATAAAAGTAATTTTTGGATTTACTATAAAATATGCAAAGCAATGTGGACAAGATAGAATTTATCGTTCCTATATAACGAGAGAGATATCTCTGGCCCCTCAATGTAGTTAGATTAAGTAAGTGCATAGCCATGCCGAATGTGATTAAGGAGTCAACAAAAGTGAGTAATTCACTACAAATTCAAGTGAAGGATCATACTATCATAGGATGGTATGCTCATCGTTTTAAGTTCGATCTACTGTCGTGAGGCAAAGGGATTGGCATATAAACAATATATAGGTTTATCCGATATGATTTCTATATATATTTGGAAGTCACTATATCCTACTAGGGACTGCTACTGACTCATAGAGCAATCATGCGAGTAGTCCTGATTCGTGACATGTACGCCGATAGGTACGATAACGAAACATCACTGAGACGAGACATACTAGTGATATTTTGTAGATACGATTGTCAAGATGATGGTATTTCTTTTATATTTATACACTTTTAAATAATATATTATTTTGTCTCTTCAATAATTATCTATTGTATTGATTAACAAGTATATGGCTTATTCATAGAATTCTTTATTCTTGTTTTGATGTTATTCTAAATTATCCTTGAACTTATATCATTAGGTGGGATAATGATTTATAAATCAGTATATATATTGATTGATGATAATGTTTTAGGAATCATGAATATAGGGTTATCAAATTAATAATGTGGATACATATTAGATAATATGGTGTTAGATTAATCAACCATAAGATACTGTAGAAATTGTTATATTCTTAAATATCATTAGTTGGTCTCATACATTGTGTATGTAGGATTCATACACTTGAGATTGTCAAAATTTTCTACATGTGTAATAATTTACTTAGGAGTTGTTAAACACTACTCCATAATTGGGTTGTTATAAAAGTAACTTTCGGATTTACTATAAAATATGCAAAGCAATATGGATGATCAAGATGGAATTTATCGTTCCTATATAACAGGAGAGATATCTCTGGCCCCTCAATGTAGTTAGATTAAGTAAGTGCATAGTCATGCCGAATGTGATTAAGGAGTCAACAAAAGTGAGTAATTCACTACAAGTTCGAGTGAAGGATCAAACTATCATAGAATAGTATGCTCATCATCTTAAGTTCGATCTGGTGTCGTGAGGCAAAGGGATTGGTACATAAACACTATAGAGGTTCATCCAATATGATTTCTATATATATTTGGAAGTCACTATATCCTACTAGGGACTGCTACTAACTTATAGACTAGAAAGGAGTTTTCGGATTACGATCGAATATACATGAACCTATAAGATCACACACTTAATGAGTTGGAACACATTAGTTCGGATTGGATCAGTTACAAATGGGCTAATGAGGATATCACTATCATTAAGACTCCATTTACACCGTCAACACTTCCATCATCAGATTCAAGAAACAATGATAATGACAAGACTAGTGTTGGTCCTACGGCTGAAGGTTTGTAGCAATTGTACCAGGGGCTAATCACTCGAGATAGAGCAAAGGAACTCACTAAATAGATGAATCTAATTCTAAATTCTTTTTATTTCACTTCTAAGGACAGCTTGCTACCTATTGCTTCAACTTTATGTATTATCAGGTTATTAGGAGAGCAAGAACTTGATGTTACCAAGCGGGAGGTGAGAGAGGAGGCGCACCAAGAAAAGGTACTCAAGGAGGAGATGATGGCACTTCACTTATATCAGTGGGAAGAGCTACTAAGATGCAGGAATCAAGTTTTCAACCTTCGAATTGAAGATTGGGAAGACTATGCTTCAGAAACTCGATCGTGTCTAGTCTTCGATTCTGAATTTGTTTGAGTTTTTGGCTCAGTTTTATATGTCATGGGCTAGTTTATATCTATAATTAGATATACTAAGGTTGTTTTGGGATTTAGTATTCATTTTGGTTCAGTTTTGAGGTGATGACGATACTGAAGCTTCAAACGGACTGAAAACAGATACTTAGCCGCAAAGGAAGTTAGGTTGTTGTCAAGAGAGTTATGGCCACCCTCATAGGCCAGCCACCATGTGGGGCCCACCTCATGGATGTACAAACAAAGGCAACTAGCTAGTCACTTCTTGTTGCTTATGGTTTAAATTAGGCAAGAGATATCTAAATTAGCAAGATAGAATTAGAATCAGATTCGAGTTCTTTTCCTTTTGTGAGTTTGACCAGGCTAGCATGATGCTATAAAGCCTTGGCTGCCATCCCCTATAATCCTTGGACGTTAATTTTGAGTCAAAGCAATTTCTTGCTCCTTAGTTTATGCCATGTGCTGCCATGGGAGTTGGGAAGCCGACTAGTTAGTGTTCCACCAAATTACTGGTTATTAGTATTCTTGTTGTTCCTCACGGACTAGCAACGTCATTTATCTTAGTGTGGTAAGAAGATGGAGATCCAGAGCATTTGCTAGTTCAATTCTGGTACATGAGAGCCTGTAATCGAGATAGACAATCGTGCCCTTCCATTCATCAAAATTCACGGTGTTGTAGGGGTGGCCCCCACCTAAACCTAGCTAGCCTGTTGAGAAGGTTATAAACCATGTAAATGACGTAGCTTGTCCCCGAAGGGAGGCTCGGTGTAAATTTACGATGGTAAAGACGCTCCTTACAAGGGAACGCATATATATCATGATCAGCCCTTGGGAAAGACCCAAGAGGTCATTTGCTCACCTAACCCTCCACTACCATATCCCTCTCTCTCTGTTTGGTCTGTAGCCACAACAGTTGGCGTCGTCCGTGGGGACAACGGAAGCAAGCCTCAAGACCATAAGAAGAAGGATGGCACCGAAGAAAGCTTCGTCATCGGCGGCGAAGAAGAAGGAGGGGGTCGCAGCGAGGCCCCGCATCAACACCAGAGCTTCGACATCGGTGGTCGGGGGCAAAAATGATGACACTCATCGCGCGACCACCGACCCCACCATCACCGACGCCATCGACCCCGCCACCACCGACGCCATCGACCCCGCCACCACCGACGTGACGATCGGCCCCACCCTACGCGTCACACCCCACCCCACCATCGGTGCGATGGTCAACCTCGACGGTACCGGCCGGGTTCTAGGGAGCGGTAGCCTCGACGACCGCCGAGGCGCGACCACCTTCTCTGCACCTGGTGCGGAAGTGCCAAGCGGCCTTGCCGACGACACGGGCCCCACCGTCGGCACTGAAGTCCACCGCGCGGACATGACGGGCAACCCAAGGGCACAAGCGGTGGTTACGACTACCTTGACCGCGCAACCGGGCGCGCCCGTGGCCCTGTCTACGCCCATAGTGGAGAACGCCCTGCTGGCAGCCCTAAGCACATTCCAACAGGAGTTGGCGGATCTCCAGGGGGCCGTGCGGAGAATGCAAGAGGCTCGGAGTCAGCCGACCCCGCTGGTGATCGCGTCGGAGCCCGTGCCCGAGAGGGCGGATAGCCGCGACGCCCCCACCTCCAGCCGCGCTTCGCTACAACGTGTGGACCCGGAATCCCCGCTATCGGTGGGCCTACAGCAGGCAGCGTGGCCGGAGGACTTTAAATTCCTCAGCTCCGTCGCATCGTACAAGGGCGACACAGATCCCCGAGAGTTCGTGCGCGTGTACGAGACCGCCATCGAGGCGGTAGGAGGAGACGACACCACCAAGGCGAAGGGGCTCCCACTCGCGTTGCAGGGAGTGGCGCTCTCATGGTTCTTCACCATAGAGCCGAACTCCATATACGCATGGGAGCAGATTCGCGACCGCCTCTACAACAACTTCCAGGGGAACTACATCGAGCGTGTCGACGCGGATCAGCTCTTCACAATCAAGCAAAAACCATGGAAAGGCTCCGCGAGTACTTCAAACGCTTCGCAAAGGTCCGCTGCCAGGTTAAAGATGTCAATGAGACAACAATCATCAACGCAGCGGTACAGGGTCTTCGCCCAGGGCCGCTAGCCGAGTACAACGCGCAGAAACCAATCAAGACAGTGGCGAAGCTCTTTGACAAGATGGAGGAGTACGCCCAGGCGAAAGAAGACGCGTGGCGGCGCCAGGACAACGAGGTCGATGCCAGCCCAGCAGACGGTGTCGCGAAAGGTGCTGACCCGTTGAAAGCAAGTTCCTCGCGAGCAAGCATAGGCAGGAGTCATCGAAGGACGCGTCCCAGCACAAGGACGCGCCGGCTGGCAAGCCTCAGCGCGGCCGTCAAACATCCCGGCGAGTCCGTTACGTCTTCGATTGGGCCCGCGCGGTCGAGGCCCGGCGGGGGCGAGGCCGAGGCCGCGACGGTTGGGCCCGCGCGGAGTATGGCGACCAACACCGCCCACAGTGGTGCGAGGTGCACGGCCAAGGCAATCATGACACCCGCTCCTGCACCACCATCGCAGCACTTCGGCAAAACGCCGCCAGGGACAGGGATCTCGAGGCGCGCCCACCCGTCGTGGCGCACGTTCAGCAGCCACGGGACGGCCCCCTGAGGATTCAGGATCAGGAGCCACAGCCTCAGGAGGGTCTCTGGCGGATGCAAACCCAGGCGCAGCAGCCCCAGGAGAGCCCCCTGCGGATCCATGCCCACGAGGGTGCTTCGCGTAGGGTCATCAACGTGATCTCCGGAGGCTCTGATGGGAGCGGGGTCCCGATCTTCCAACAGATTCAGGATATGTTCGATTTGGTGGAGGTGCGACACAAATCAATCCGGCTTCCGAACAACACGTTTCGAACCCCGCAATCGCAGCACCACGTCTCCTCAGTTTATCAACCGTGCGCTGCCCGGTTGACCTCGCCAAGAAGGCTAATCCTCGCCTGCGAATCGAAGAACACAAGCAAGAACAAGGAAGAACACAACGGAATTGCAGATGTATTGGTTTAGAACTCAAAAGTTGGGGTCTCACAAACCGATGAACAGCGAAACTATTCAAGACAGAATTAATCTAAGCAAAACCCAACCCTAATGGTGGGGGTGGCGGCTGTATATAAAGGAGTGAGGGGCGTGCAAAACCCCTGGACGCGCCCTAATGGGCTCCAACACAATACAAAGCCGAACGGCCCAAAAGACAGTGGCGCAGCACCCTGACAGATTCTGAATGTCCACTTGTTTCGATGATTCCTGTTGACTCAGAAGGAATTTTGATATGGGACCAGAGCCATTGGAAAGGTCTCATTCTCAGCTTTCCATACATATGTGGAACGTCCAAAACGGAGTCCGTATGCGTCCTGGGCGTCCGTTTTACTGCAGGCTGATCCTGAAGGCCGAGGCAGACTCGAACTCGAGTTGGACTGGGCCTCCGGCTTGACTTGGATGTCCTTGCTGGTCTTCTTTGCCTCCACACCTCTCTCCATGTACTTCATGACCCTCTCCAATGTTCCTAAGAAAGATAACATCATTAGGTAGCAATCTATTCTCAAAACTATAAAAAGGATCGCTTAAGAACGAGCTCACCTCTAGATTTAATTGTCGCATGCGAGCTCGGGTCATTGGACCTTGCATAACGGTTGGAGGATCAGCGGTTGCATCCGAAGGAGTGATGTCCTCATCATCCTCCCCCTCTTGAAGTGGAGTCGTCCTCGACTCAAGCTCATCTTCTTCTCCCAAGTATGGCTTCAAATCTGCAATGTTAAATGTGGGACTAACCCCGAACTCGAGTGGCAACTCAAGTTTATATGCATTATCATTTATTTTCTCAATTATCTTAAAAGAACCAGCAGCTCTAGGCATCAATTTTGACTTTCTTAACTCAGGAAATCTATCTTTTCGCAAGTGCAACCAAACAAAATCACCCGGTTCAAGTTTAACTTCCTTTCTACCTTTACTACCAACAATCCTATATTTTTCATTCATCTTTTCAATGTTTGTCTTAGTAGTCTCATGCATTTTGACAATAAAATCAGCACGCTCCTTAGCATCATTATGAACTCTCTCACTAGTAGGCAAAGGTAAAATATCAATAGGGGCACGGGGATTGAATCCATACACTACCTGGAGTGTGCCGCTCGATTATATACGAACTCAACATGCGGCAAACACTCTTCCCACAGCTTCAAATTGTTCTTCAAAACAGCTCTCAACATGGTAGACAATGTACGGTTCACCACCTCGGTTTGGCCATCAGTTTGTGGGTGACATGTTGTAGAGAACAACAACTTTGTACCCAATTTGTTCCATAGAGTACGCCAAAAATGACTCAAGAACTTGGCGTCACGATCTGAAATAATAGTAGAAGGCATACCATGCAAACGAACTATCTCTTTGAAAAAGAGGTTAGCAATATGAACGGCATCGTCGGTTTTATGACATGGTATAAAGTGATCCATCTTAGAAAAACGATCCACAACAACAAGAATGCTATCCCTCCCCCTCTTAGTCCTGGGCAATCCTAAAACAAAGTCCATAGAAATATCTTCCCACGGAATAGAAGGAACAGGAAGAGGCATATATAAACCATGTGGATTCAAGCGAGACTTAGCTTTTTGACATGTAGTGCAGCGAGCCACAAACCGCTCAACATCTCGCCTCATTTTTGGCCAAAAGAAGTGTGTGGCTAGAACGTCCTCTGTCTTCTTAGCACCAAAATGTCCCATCAAGCCGCCTCCATGCGCCTCCTGCAACAACAAAAGACGAACGGAACCAACTGGAATGCATAGGCGGTTAGCTCTAAACAAGAACCCATCATTGATCACGAATTTATTCCATGCTTGTCTCTCTTTACAATGCAACAACACATCCTTAAAATCATCATCAAAAGCATATTGTCCTTTAATGGTTTCAAGACCAAAAATGCGAAAATCAAGTTGAGACAACATGGTATAGCGTCGAGACAAAGCATCAGCAATCACATTATCCTTCCCTTTCTTGTGTTTAATGACATAAGGAAAAGATTCAATAAATTCAACCCACTTAGCATGTCTACGATTCAAATTGGTTTGACTACGAATATGCTTAAGTGATTCATGATCGGAATGAATGACAAATTCCTTAGGCCATAAATAGTGTTGCCACGTCTCTAAAGAACGAACAAGAGCATACAATTCTTTATCATACGTGGAATAATTAAGAGCAGGACCATTCAATTTTTCACTAAAGTAGGCAACAGGTTTGCCTTCTTGCATCAAAACACCACCAATACCAATTCCGCTAGCATCACATTCCAGCTCAAAAGTCTTACCAAAATCCGGAAGTTGGAGTAATGGTGCGTGTGTAAGCTTGTCCTTCAAAAGATTAAAGGACTCCTCTTGTGATGGCCCCCAATGGAACACGACTCCCTTCTTTGTCAACTCAATCAACGGTGTCGCAATGGTGCTGAATTCTTTGACAAAGCGACGATAAAATCCTGCAAGACCAAGAAAACTCTGCACTTGGGAGACCGTCGTGGGCATAGGCCAACTCCATATCGCCTCCACCTTGGTTCTATCAACCTCAATTCCCTGTGGAGTCACAACATAGCCAAGAAAAGAGACTCGATCCGTGCAAATGGTGCACTTCTCAAGGTTACCAAACAAACGTGCATCTCTCAAAGCATTAAAAACTGCACGTAAGTGATTCAAATGTTTATCCATTGACTTGCTATAAATCAAGAAATCATCAAAGTAAACAACCACAAATTTGCCAATGAAAGGACGTAAAACCTCGTTCATTAATCTCATGAAAGTGCTAGGTGCATTAGTTAACCCAAAAGGCATGACTAACCACTCATACAAGCCGAACTTAGTTTTAAAAGCAGTTTTCCATTCATCGCCAAGTTTCATTCTTATTTGGTGGTATCCACTACGTAAGTCAATCTTTGTGAAAATTATAGCACCACATAACTCATCAAGCATGTTGTCTAGCCTAGGAATAGGATGACGATACCTTATAGTAATGTTGTTAATAGCTCTACAATCTACACACATACGTCAAGAACCATCTTTTTTGGGAACCAAAAGAACAGGAACAGCACAAGGACTAAGGCTCTCATGTACGTACCCACGGTCCAAAAGGTCTTGGACTTGTCGCTGAATCTCCTTAGTCTCTTCGGGATTGGTCCTGTATGCCGCACGGTTTGGCAAACTCGCTCCATGGATCAAGTCAATCTGGTGCTCAATCCCTCGAATGGGTGGAAGTCCTGGAGGTATCTCATCAGGAAAAACATCTCTAAATTCCTGCAAAAGGTTAGTGACAGGAGCAGGCAAAGTGTAAGGCATATTATCAAGAGAAAATAAAGCATCTTTGCATACGAAAGCATAGCATGTATCAATAACATCATCAATTTCAGCAAGGTCTGATTTGTGGCAAGCATAACAGAATTTTTCAAATTGATTACTTGCTGTTTTTCAGATTTAACATGTTCCTTTGGATCATTAGCAGCAGCAGCTCTCTCCCTATCGGCCTCTATAATCTCAGCTGGGGACAAAGGCAGTAAAGTAACTTTCTTTCCCTTATGCATAAAAGTGTATTTGTTACTACTACCATGGTGTAAAGCATCATTATCAAATTCCCAAGGTCGACCCAATAAAAGAGAGCATGCTTGCATGGGAACCACATCACAATCAACATGATCAGAATAACCACCAATAGAAAAATGGACTCGGCATGTTTGTGTTACCTTAGCTTTTCCAGAGTCATTTAACCACTGAATATGGTATGGATGTGGATGCGGTCGCGTGGTCAAGCCAAGCTTCTTGACCAAATTAGAACTCACCAAGTTGTTGCAGCTTCCTCCATCAATGATGACACGTGCGCGCCGGTTCTTGATTGCGAAGAAAGTCTGAAACAAATTATGGTGTTGAAGCTTATCGGATTGTTGTACCTGTGTGCTGAGTACGCGCTGCACAATGATGCTCCGTAGCGTCGCTGTGGACGCCCCACCAAGGACCAAGTCGTCATCACCACCGCCATTGTCGTCCGAGGTAGCAGCAACATCATCATCCTCCTCGACATCGGAAGTGCTGATGTAGCCTCCATCTTCTGTGGCGATGTATGCCCGTTGGCTAGGGCAATTCTTCTGGACATGACCAAGCCCATGGCAGCGATGGCACTGAATGTCGGAGGAGCGGCCCGTTGAAGCCACGGAAGAAGAGCTCTTGGCTGGACCCTGCAAAGAATTTTTTGTAGAATCTGCAAGGCATGTCGTGGAAGGTGGCTTCGGTGGCGCTGCTGCAAACTTGTTCACAGGTGGTGGAGGAGAACGAAAACTCGAAGAAGACTTGGGCAGTCCCGTCGATGTAGTCGTTCGCGGCGTGTAGGAGGGTCGTCCGGTGTTTGCCTTCGCTGATTCCTTGCGTCCTTGCAATTCTTTTTCTGCAAGCATAGCAAGCTAGAACAACTGGTTGACAGTAGTAAATTCTTTATAATCAACAATGTCCTGAATTTCACGCCGTAACCCCCCGTAGAAACGACAAATCTTATCCTCTGTTTCCTCAACAACCCCACAACGCACCATACCCTTTTGAAGCTCAGCATAATAGTCCTGAATAGAACTATCACCTTGTTCTAAGCGCTGTAATTTTTTCTCAAATCACGTTTATATGAGGGAGGAACAAAACGATTACGCATAGCTTCTTTTAATCGCTCCCATGTATCAGGTTGTAAACGCATGGTACCCAATTCATTCCACCAGATAATAGCAAAGTCCTTAAACTCACTAGTAGCTTGTCTAACTCTATGTTGTTCAGGAACCAAGTGAGAATTAAATTTCTGCTCTACCGTCATCTCCCAATCAAGATATTTTTCAGCATCATAAAGACCAAAAAAAATTTGCCTTTAGCAAAAGGATCATCGTTACCATGACGGTTCTGGTTATTACCTCCCATACCATGTCGGTTTTGCTGAAGACACCGACGTAGTCGTGCATCTTGTGTCGCCCGCTGAGCAATGTTGCCATCTGCATCAGACATTGTGTCATCGTCATGACGATGGTCATCATTGACAGGTGGCAGGCATGTCTCCAATGTGTCCATCCGACCAGTGAGGTCAGTCATTCGCCACTCCACCCGCTCAATGCCTTCTGTGGTGTTCAACTGGGCAATGGCGGTGACGATGGTGTCCATTCGCGTGTCGAGTTCAGTGAATGAAGCATTTTGTTTGTAGCTGGCCGCGACCAAGTCCATAGCTGGACTTTGCTATTATCTGGCGTCGAGCGCAGCTTGTAGCTGGCCGCGACTAACACACTCGTTGAAGTCGACCGGTGTCCCATCCCCTTCGTATCCTGCCATGGTTAGTGGAAAACACAGGGAAAACAAGGATTATCCCTATCAACTACAAAGGAGGACAGTGGAAACCCACAAAGGAAGTGGCTTACCAAGCTCTTACAAGTGTTCTTACCATCGCAAACAGTAGGTGGTACAACCGGTTATGGCCGTATGCAATTTAAAAAAAAATCGCCTGATTTCGAGTCCGTATGCAAAAGTTACGGTCGTTTGAAGTTGGACCTCCGAGTTATGGTTTATGTGGAGGTCAAAACAAGATCGGGTGGAGGAAATTGGGGGCGGAAGCTCGGGAAAAGGGTGGGGGATGGTGTTGGGTGATCACGAGACAAAAACAGAGGGTGGGATATGGGTGGGAAAATAAAAGTCGGCTAGGGTTTGTATGAGAGGTAGCGGAAGCAAGACAACCCGAAACAAAACATGATCTAAACCAGCAACGCAACTCGACTAAGGACACAAACTCAACACTACAGACTCCGAAATCAAATTGTGCAAAAGGCTAAAAGAGATCTGGGACAGGAAACAACCTATGACTACAATTTTTTAGGGCTTTTTCTTGGACTCCAAGATGGAACCGAAAACAACAAAGGTAGGGTAAACTCGAACCTGAAGGAACACCTGAAGCTCTGATTACCACTTGATGGGAGCGGGGTCCCGATCTTCCAACAGGTTCTGGATATGTTCGATTTGGTGGAGGCGCAACACAAATCAATCCGGCTTCCGAACAACACGTTCCGAACCCCGCAATCGCAGCACAATGTCTCCTTAGGTTATCAACCGTACGCTGCCCGGTTGACCTTGCCAAGAAGGCTAATCCTCGCCTGCGAATCGAAGAACACAAGCAAGAACAAGGAAGAATACAACGGAATTGCAGATGTATTGGTTTAGCACTCGAAAGTTGGGGTCTCACAAACCGATGAACGGCGAAACTGTTCAAGACAAAATTAATCTAAGCAAAACCCAACCCTAATGGTGGGGGTGGCAGCTGTATATAAAGGAGTGAGGGGCGTGCAAAACCCCTGGACGCGCCCTAATGGGCTCCAACACGATACAAAGCCGAACGGCCCAAAAGATAGTGGCGCAGCACCCTGACAGATTCTGAACGTCCACTTGTTTCGATGATTCCTGTTGACTCAGAAGGAATTTTGATATGGGACCAGAGCCATTGGAAATGTCTCGTTCTCAGCTTTCCATACATATGTGGAACGTCCAAAACGGAGTCCGTATGCGTTCTGGGCGTCCGTTGTACTGCAGGCTGGTCCTGAAGGCCGAGGCAGACTCGAACTCGAGTTGGACTGGGCCTCCGGCTTGACTTGGACGTCCTTGCTGGTCTTCTTCACCTCCACACCTCTCTCCATGTACTTCATGACCCTCTCCAATGTTCCTAAGCAAGATAACATCATTAGGTAGCAATCTATTCTCAAAACTATAAAAAGGATCGCTTAAGAACGAGCTCACCTCTAGATTTAATTGTCGCATGCGAGCTCGGGTCATTGGACCTTGCATAACGGTTGGAGGATCAGCGGTTGCATCTGAAGGAGTGATGTCCTCATCAGGCTCCTCTTTGGAGCTCGCCTCGGAGCGACAGCGTAAGGCCTACGTGCGGAGGCTATACCATGTGGCGGCGTACCCAGCTCACACACCGTCGGATTGGGCGCAGCATGCGATCACCTTCACGCCTACTGACGCCGAAGGCGTGGAGTTCCCCCATCAGGATCCCCTAGTCATCCAGGTCGCGGTTGCCGGGTGCGACATCCGGCGTGTCCTGGTCGACGAGGGCAGCTCCGTGAACATCTTGTTTGCACAGGCCTTCGACCAGATGGTGATCCCTCGAAGTTGCCTAGGCCCCTCACGAATTCCGCTGCAGGGCTTCGGAGGTCAGCCGCTATTGGCGCAGGGCCAAATATGTTTACAGGTCTCCTTCGGCCAGGATGACAACGTGGCGAGCAGGGACACCACCTTTGATGTCGTCGATATCCAGTACCCCTACAACGCCATTTTGGGGAGACCGACCCTTAATTCTTTTGGGGCAGTACCACACCATGGCTTCCTATGTGTGAAGCTTCCGGGCCCACGAGGTGTCATCACCGTCCTCGGCGATCAGCACGTGGCTCAGCACCTAGAGCATGGAACCCGAAGCCTATGCCTGGGAGCCCAATGTGGTCCTTAGGTCAGGCGCGCCCGTACACGCCCTGCAACAGCCCAAGCATCAGAGGCTTCGCATCCCACCACCACGACAATGAGTCTAGTGGTTAGTTCATAACCTTTTGTACTTGCTCACCCGCGCAAACGGGAATTTAATAAAGTTCGCCGTTTGTGAAGCTATTCATGCCCCCACCAAAAATGTGCGGAGGCTTGCCTCCGCACGCACTCCCCGGAGTATAAAAAAGACGCGGACGTTTTCCCTGCGCACGCTACTGAGTATAAACAAGACGCGGAGCTCCGCGCACGCGTCGGTGTTACGGCCATGCGTACTCCCCAGAGTATAAAGACGTGATTGATGTTCCCACGCACCGCACGGAGACTCACCTCCGCACACACACCGCACGGAGACTCACCTCCGCACACGCACCGCACGGAGACTCACCTCTGCACACGCACTCCACGGAGGTCCGCCTCCGCACACACTCTACGGGGTATAAATAAGACGTAGCGTTGAGGTCTGCCTCCGCACGCACTCTACGGAGCATAAATAAGGCGTAGCGTTGAGGTCCGCCTCCGCACGCACTCTACGGAGTATAAATAAGACGCAGCGTCGAGGTCCGCCTCCGCTCGCACTCTACAGAGTATAAATAAGACGTAGCATCGAGCTCCGCCTCCGCACGCACTCTACAGAGTATAAATAAGACACGGCGGGGGGACGCCTCCGCGCGCACTCTACGGAGTATAAATAAGATACGGATGTTTTTCCTGCGCACTCTACTGAGTATAAACAAGACGCGGAGGTCCCGCGCGCGTGATGGCGTACCCTCCGGAGCTTCAGTAAGTCGTGGTTGATAGTCCCACGCATTCTCCAGAGTACAAATAAAGACGCGGATGTTTTCCCTGCGCACTCTACTGAGTCTAAACAAGACGCGGATGTTCTGCGCGCGCGTTGGCGTACCCTCTGGAGCTTAAGTAAGTCGTGGTTGATAGTCCCACGCATTCTCCGGTGTACAAACAAAGATGCGGATGTTTTTCCTGTGCACTCTACTAAGTCTAAACAAGACGCGGATGTCCCGCGCACGCGCTGGTGTTATCACCACGCGTACTCTCCGGAGTATAAATAAGACGTGGATGATATTCCCACGCACTCGCCGGAGTCCACATACAACGGCGCACGGACTCCAGAGGCTTCTTGCGCTCCCAGCAAACTGCGTGCGCCGCATGGACGGACGGCCGCGAGTACAGGGGCGAGGCGCACGAGCTCAATGGCCTGCGCCTCTGCAAAAGAGCCGAGAAACCAAATGCGCCCGACGAAGGCGCCCACACGGGCGCACTCTCCCAGCGCGGGGAGGTGCCCCAGCGAACGCCCATTGACGTTCGAGCTCGGGGCGTAGCATCGCCCCAATAAGACGGCACAAGACGGAGAGCGCCCAAGGCACCTAGGGCGTCCCGCCCTGAGCTGGAGGAGTCAGAGCCCGCCCTTGGAGCAGCACGGCACATTGTAGCACCGCAAGCGCAAGACCCCTCCTCATCTCAAGCGTCCAAACAGGCGCCTGCACGGGACAGCGCGGCTGGATGTAGCCTCGCTGGTGCGACATAGAAGTCTACTCCCAAAGCTAGGAGCGACCTTGATGAAGTACAAGTGAATTGCCCACCACCCCACACCAGACGGCGAGGGGACAACACATCGCGGCGTCGCATCCCCCCACATGGGCAGGATGTCCAACCCCGCGATCGCCCAGGCGGCGTCAGCCGCATTCCGGCGCCCTCCACGCTACTGGGCGAAGCTGGGGCGCACTCGGAACGACAATTTCGATAGGAGAATTTGCGAGGATGCAATGTCTGGGAATGCAGCGAAATAGTAGCGCCCGTGAGGTCCCCCATTGACCGCCAGGGACAGGACCTACGAGGCTAGGTCCCGGTCCCTCCCCAAGCTTATCTTATCCTGCTTAGCAGTAGAGGACGGAGTGCTCGCGTGTCTACTTCGGCTAGGCGCAAGTTCCGCTGCCACCACTTCGGAGGGTAGGGGATGGAGCGCTCACGCGTCTACTTCGACTAGGCGCCAGCTCCGCTGCCACCACTTCAGAGGGTAGGGGACGGAGTGCTCACGCGTCTACTTCGACTAGACGCCAGCTCCGCTGCCACCACTTCGGAGGGTAGGGGACGGAGCGCTCACGCGTCTACTTCGACTAGGCGCCAGCTCCGCTGCACCGCTTCGGAGGATAGGGGACGGAACGCGCTCGTCTACCTCGGCTAGGTACTAGACCCGCTCCTACCCCAAGCGTCTACTCTGGCTAGGTACCAGACCCGCTCCTACCCCAAGCGTCTACCCCAACTAACCAACAAGCTCCGCAAGAAAGGCACAAAGCGGACACATCCAAAACGCGACGGCGGGGACGAACGTTCCGGCTTATCCACTACACCGCTACAAAGTTCTTACAAAACCCGCCAGACCAACACTACTCGTCTGGCTTCGCCTGGACGACCTTCCACGCCGAAGCCTCACTCGCCGAGGGTTGATTCGTCCAGAAGTTGAGCGAGTCTTCGGCCCGCCACCAGCGACGTAAACGGCGTCGGGTTACAGCGTCAGAAATCAGCAGCAGGTCCCCATCGGGCAGCTGCTCTAAATAAAGTGGCACGGAGGATGAAAGAAGGGAAGAAATTTTCACTTCATTTGCGGCATGGAGTACATCAGGTTAAAACACACACCAGCGTACAAGAACCCGGGGTCAAACCTACTTTGAGCCGTCGGCCCCGTCGTCGTTGCGCCAGGCAACTCCATCCAGCCACTCGCCAAGGTTCCCCTCGCCGTACATGTTCCGCCGCAGCTCCACCTTCGCCGCGGCCTCCCCGATGTACTCCCAAATCCGTTTGTGGAAAAAACGAACAGCGCGCACGGCACCAGACATCACCCCGGCCCCAGGAGGCATCTCCAGCTGCGGATCGCCCAATTCGTCAACATGACGGCAACCCCGGTGTCGGAGAAGGGCACACGCCAGGCATGCAGTCACATAGGAGCAGTGATTGCCAAAGGACGTCGCGGCCGCCTGAGCAAGATCGGCCGTTGCCGCAATCCGTCGAAGTGTCCGTGAAAGCTCTTCGGGTCTGAAGGAGCAGGGCGGCACCTTGGCAACAAGATTTTCAAGGGTACCCTCCAGGGCCAGCATAGCCTCCCACGCCGTCGCCGAGGCGGCACCCAGCGCCTCATCCCGCTCCCTCAGAGATGCAGCGAGGCGGCTGTTCTCTTCCTCCAGTATGGTAACCTGCTAGAGCAGCTCGTTACGCTCCACCACCGCTGCCTGCTGAGTCGATGCCACACGCTCCGTGGCATATGAGACGGCCCCCACGCGTTCCGCTTCCAGGAGCCGCATGCGGTCATCCTTAGCGGAATGCGCCTCCTCCGACGCGCGAAGAGCCCCTTCGACGGCGCGCAGCCGGTCCTCCAAGGCCTCCTGTTCCCGGACATGGGCCGCCTGTAGCGCCCGGCTGAGGGCGAAGGTCTATGCACTAAAGCAGTCAGTACACCTCCCAATGGCTACGTGCTGCTCGGGGTCGGGCACTTACTCTCAGTTTGGAGACCTCCAGCACCCCCTCAAGTAGTTCAGGCCCACAAATCTACAGCGCATCACGGTCTTAGCTCGCGGCCGCATTATCAGCGGCCCCCCGCCACGCTGCCAACACCTCTGCTCGAGGGACGAAGTCCGCTAGACGACGGGCGGCATCCGCGGCAATAGCCTCAGCAACGCCAGATGCCCCTCCAAACGGCCGTCCTCGGGCTCCGAGGGCCGCCTGCGTTCGGGGAACCATATTGCTGAAAGGGGACACGACGGTCAGCCCTGCGAATACCTAGCATGTCACATCAAGAAGTGTTTACCTTCAGCCTGGCCCGAATCCGCAAGGACCTCCGCATCCCCACACACCTCGCCAAGTGGGGGAGCTTCGGTGTCGGAGCTTAGCTCCACCAAGCCCTCGCTCCTAGTAGCCGCAGACCTGATCGGGGCCGTGGGGGCACCGAGACACTAGGTGTCTGAGTCGGAGTCCCATAGGGCTCCGACCTGGCTCGCTACAATGAACCCCCCCGACGAGCGAAGGGGCGATCGTAGCGGGGTCGCTTCGCCTTTGGGGAATAAGAAGGCGGCCCCGCCTCGAAAACCGCCGCAGAAGGAGGTCCCACGGTCGCGGGAATGAACTCCGCGAGCGATGGCTCCGCCCCAGCATCCTCCGCGAGCGATGGCTCCGCCCCAACACCGGCTGGTGGCGAGGCAGCACTCGCCCCTACCTCCAAGTCTGCATGCTCCGCCGAGTCAGAAACCGCGTCCGCACAACACGCTCTAGCACCCTAATACCCAAGGCTTCGCACACACGTTTCAGCCACCCCAGACCTACCTCTGCGGTCGCAGACACGCGCAGCGCGTGCTCCTTGGCTGTGTACGGTCCAAGGAATGCACCCACCGCACGCTCCACGTCCTCCAGGGAAGCACCTGCGAAGGGCACGGGGGCACATTGTAAAAACAACAGCCCCGATGAATAGCACACGAAAGCAAACTCCAGGACAACTTACACGGACTGGAGGGTCTCGGCAGCGAAGACACGGAAGGGCGGACGTTGTCGCGCCGAAGCTTCCCAGGAGTAACACGCCACTCCGCGGCAAGCGGTGCCACGCCATACATGACGAACTCCTCAGCGAAGTCACGTATATTGAAGCGGGCGGTGATCCCCACAAGCCTCTGTGCTACCCACTCATCATCATCGTCTATGGGCGCGCCGGGCGTGGTGTTAACCGCCACCGGCCGCCCCGAGCACTCAAGGCCATTACCGCTCGCCACGCGGTGGTAAAACCACCGCCTCGTCCAGTTCGGCTCCCACTTCGCCCGACTCGACTCCGCGGGAAATATCTTCTCACACTGCAGGCGCAACGCGAGATCGATGCCGCCGAAGATGGGTAGCGCCCCGTCCCCTTGATCCCCCGCCGTGCACCGGACATTGTGGAGAAACGCGAACAGTGACGCGGTCGGCCAGCACGCCTCCGTGCGTAGCACCCAGCTGTACACGGCAAAACGGGCCATCACATTCGGTGTTATCTGCGCCAGCTCAAGCCCAAAGGCCCGCAGAACGTCCCCGACAAGTCTGGCCGCCGGAATGCGTAACCCAGCCTCGAAGTAGGCGACGAACACGATCGCCTCTGATGTTTTGGGGTGCGGTTCGGTCTCGTCGCCGGCGGGCAGTCACACATCCCGGCGGTTCGACAGCTTCCTTCGCGCGTAGAAGCCACCGTAATATCACGAACGCGTTTGGTGTCGCTTTTAAATTAATCATGAGTCGCCGGATTTTCAGTAAATCACGGGAGGTGAAAATAAATTCTTCAGAATAGTCAAAAATAATAAAAAAGAATTAAAATAAATAATTAAGAGATTTTGGATTGTCCGGAGGGGTGGGCCAGCCACTTTGGGCCCGCTAGCCCAAACGGGGGCCCGTACCCCCTCCCAAACCCTAGCACCCCCTTTACAAACCCTTTGGGGAGCCCTCCCTCCCCTTTTTCCCACCCCAAGCCACCACCCCCTGCCTCCTTGCACCTCCCCTCTGCCCAAGTGCTGCTGCAAGGAGATGAAGGAGAAGAAGGAAGAAGGGAAGAGGAAGGAGAGGAAGAGAGGGAAGGAGAAGGAGGGAAGGAGAAGGAGAGGAAGAAGAGGGTGATCCCAATCCCCAGGTAATTCTTCCTCATCTCAATCTCTCTGTTTTATGCTGAATTTAGGGTTCTTAGCCCTAATTTTGAAGGGATTAGCAATTTAGAGAACCCCGATTAGAGAATCCCGATTGGCTGTCTGTAGATCAAATCGCGCGATGTTACTGTCAAACGATTTTTCCCGAGGGTCTCCCCAAAAGGACAAACGTAGAGGACGATGATACGCATCAACTATATTTTTTCCAGATTTTTTGGCCACGTAATTTAGGCGTACCAGGGTCTGGAATCGCACTGTTCGTCAGGGGTACAGTCAGGGACAGACTGCTGTTCAGATGGAAATTAGGGGTAGAAGATGAACTTTAAATTTTTGGCCACCATTGAGAAAGTTGTAGGGAATTCCGTAATCTAGCTGCTGCAAAATAACCAGAATTTTTAGAGCCTTGATCTGTTCTGGGGACGCATTACAAGTCGGTTGTCCAGACTTTCAGAACAGAGGACGTCCTCTGTTTTGTGCATTAGATATCACCTTGTTAATGACAAGATAAAAATATGTGATATACATGAAAAGTGTAGGTATTTAAGTGAGGAATCCAGATATATATCTTTTGCTGTGATTAGTTTTATATTTTTAAAGATAAGAAAATGTTAAGCAGCACCGCTGCAGTGGGAATATTGTAGAACTGTTACGCGGGGAAGGATGTTGTGGGGTTTAAGGTTTTGGCGACACTTTTCTTTGAGTGTCGTGATTGTATTGCTGTGTGTTGTGCTGAGAGGTACCTTTTTGGACAGGCGGATTTGCTTCTGATCGAGCGTGATCTTGTCGCCTCGTTGGTAGAGGCAAGTAAACGTAGCAGATGTGCTACCGTTTAACTCGTTATTCTTACTACTTGCAATATGCATGATTTACGTAATGTTAAATGATATACCATGATTACATGTTTTCTAAGGAAGAATGTGGTAGCAAGATATTAATCAATTGCCATGTTTGGATGAGTTTTGGTAGTATTGTCGTAATTTGCTTAATAAGCTAATTGTGGTATATGAAAGTAAATGCATAGTAGTTATGATGATATTTTCTTATTGTTAAATTCATGAGAATCATATTGATGCCCTTGAAGTGGGTATTATTGTGGCTTTAGTGGTTGTATTTTTAATGAATACTTGTGGTCGTATTGTGGTCTTTGTGGTAGAATACACTATAGATCTATTGATTTTGATCTTGGTGAACCGATGGTGGAATATGTGGTTGACCTTCGTGGTTAAATTCTTGTGGTTTATGATTATCATATCATTCATAACATGTCATGACATTGCATTGTGGATGTCGCCGCTTATAGCCGCGACCGTACCGGTACAGCATCGTGCATTGCCGTAGCACGAAACACACTTTTACCTTGTTGGGTAAAGGTGCAGTGGAGCATAGCATGCATATGCATTGCATTGTGGAAAGATCATTTGCATCCTTATGCAATATATTGTGGTGAGGTTATTGTGGTGAAGTCATATCATTCATAGTTGTAATGTGAAATTGGCTCATGAGAGCCACTTGTGTATGAGAAAAGTGTCTGTGGTTGTAGATTGTGGTTCATCCCTTGTGGTACGATAGGGGGTTGTGATTGTGGCATGAGATTCTTTTCTCTTGTGGTAAGTGGTGATAGCAGTTGTGGACACGAGGAATATTAAGGTTAGTGAGGTAAATCGTGTTAATGCTTTATTGTCATTGGTAGTGGTGGTGGTGGATGATATGAAGTAGTTAATCAAGATTCATTTGCTAATATTTTACTATTGCTGGTAGTAAATATGGTTGATGCAATAATTGTGGTCGTTTGGGAAATGGATATTGATGTTTAATATCATTGTAGTTTAATTAGTTTGTTAATGAATATGGATGCACATTGTAGATGTGGACATGTGAATACTTTAATGATGTTGTATATTTGTTTGTAGTCTGAATAGCCTGTTGAACAATTTACTTGCTGAGATTTTTATCTCACCCTTGTTTTTCCCCCCTACAGGTGATTCCTGAGCATTCATGGGATGGGTAGAGCAGCACCACAATAATGCACTTGTTTCATCAATTCATGCTGTAATAAAATCGATGGATTTCTAGCCAAATGCCTATCTATCCATAGATGGTTGTTTTATTTAATAATGATGATCTTGTAAACTATTCTTGATTTAATCCGCTAGAGGTTGTTATTGAACTTGTTACCATTATCTTATTTCCCTTAGTTGTTTATGCTTCTGCTTAATGCTTCATGTCTAGAAATTGTTGCCGAAATAAATTATCTTGACATTTTTTGGCTAGCTGTAGAGTGGTTTAGTGGCGTCCCAGGGTGATGTGGATCCTGGGGTGTTAAAGTTGGTATCAGAGCGGGCTTTAGGTCCGTGGTAATTAAATTATTAAATTGACACACTGGTGCACAGTAGGATGGGATGGGTCAAGCATTGCATTTAAGCTTTTGACATGTTATGTTGATGATTTATGTTATGAGATAATCTTGTATAATTATGACTTGTTTCTATGACTGCTATGAGTGAAGATAGCTCTTGATAAGAAATAGAGGTTGTAACTGTTGCCTTGGGCATTGATAATTTATACCACCATTCGTGGTATGGGGATAGTTGTGTAGTTACCTCGGGTAACTTAGTTGCAGATGTTGAGGGTGAGATTCTTAGAAAAGGTGTTATTCCCTTAGAGTTGATTTTTCCAACTCTTGGCCTATTGCGGTTAATAAGTTTTCTCTCGGGTTAGCGGTTCAATGCAATTGTTGGGTGTCAGTAGGCCTCTAATTGTTCTTGAGACCAAATATTATTTCTTTCTGTTGGATGAGTTGCTTTTGCTGCTCGTGAGCGTTGTTAATTGATGAGATTGGTTTTTCGTGTTGTTCTATCTTTCTTACTGGAAAATGTGACTCATTAATTCGTTGATATTTTGAATAGAAATCGAAGTTTTATGTTGGAAGTTCGTTAACTTGTGGAAGTATTGGCTCTATGCATTTCTTTTGAGTTATTTTGGTTATTGAAGTTTGAATCCTCTCTTTTCTAAAGGGAAGTGTTAAAACCCTTTGTGATGTTTTGTTGTATCTAAATAGGAGTTGGGAATTATGTAAATCATTGATAAGCTGTGAATTAGCAAGTTGAGATGCTAGCGTGGTACATGATTAATTTCTACCAATATCCTTAAAAGTGAGGTTGATTAATATGATGTTGATCTGTTATAGTTTATGAAGAAATATGATTAAGAATTTGTCTATACATGCTTAGAACTCATGCAGTTATTGAGGAATAAAAAAAACGGGTTTGATTGTTGTGGTTGTTTAAATTTCCAACTTGTTGGATAGATTGGATTGATTGATCTTAAGTAATTAATCTGACCACTAGGAATGGTTCTTAATAATATTAACCTTTAGTATGTCCTCTCTTTATATACTTGATGAGCACGTACAACCGTTAAATTCATGTAACTTTTGCCATGCTAAATTGCTGAAATATGTATAAAGAATTAGATGAATGTTGATGTATTGAATTGTGAAATCTTGTCTTATAAAGCTGGTATTATTGATGTTTAAAGTTATTTTGTTCTAATTTCTGAACATAAGGTGGAATATTGAATCTGTGCTCATAATTGTTTTTACGATTACAAAACAGCGATAGGATCATTAATGCTATGATGATGAAAAATTAATAATCAAATTATTGACAGTAATGACTGGAGTGCAATCAATTTGTGCTAAATTAGAAGTTGAGCATTGGTAAGAGTTAGATGTATAAAATCTAATAAGAGTTTTATACTAGCATGTTTGCGAGGATATCATGTTCTAATATCATCTTGGTAAAGAGCTTTGTTTTAATATGGTGGCTTATGCTCTAGGTTTTTCCTAGATTAAGTAGTTGGAACCTTATTTAGATAATAAGAACATGATGACGTTATTTATGGTGTTCATTTTGGAAAAATATGGAATAAAAGGATATGATGATTCTTGGAAGGAATGTTTTATCTTGTTGTTAATACAATTGATAGCATATAGTTGTGCTTATGGTGTTGAATGCTTTACAAATGAAGGAATTTATTAGATCCATGTTACTAATTGAATTAAAGGATTGAGTTTCGCGGTTGGGGTCTTCTTTTGGACCTTATGACTTATTCGGTAGCCGAAAATTATTTTGAGCAATGCGGCGTGATGAATGCTTTTGTTGGTTTTAACTAAACCATGTGTTGTGGTCTTCAAGCGTTCTTTGCTGGAATTGGCGGGATGCTGTTATCAAAGAAAAATTGTTTCTTATTGAAAGAAAAGTTTTACTAGAAGTATTTGAGGTACAGATGATCTCATCTTGTGTTTTCCAACATTATTGCTACTGGTTTTCTCTCTTGGTCTATTGGCTACTGTGAATGATAGCGATTTTCTGTATGCTGGAATTTATTTCTTCTTACCTCTTCTTTTAAGAACATGGTAATTGTTGTGGGTTGCGAAGCCTTTTTGTTGCGTGATGGCAACTGGATAGTGGTGATTTAATAGATGTTTTTTTATGGGAGCCTTAAATATCATGATGTTTATAGTACATTGGATGATATACTGTTTTCGTGGAATAATCCTTGGGAAGGATTTGATTTAAATAGAATATTTGTCTTGGAGTCAAATAATTTGTTGATGTTAAGAATTGAGCGTATGTTAACTGTGGAATAGTAAGGTTTTCACCTGAGGATTTCTCTATCTTATACGGAAAGTTTGTTATAGGAGTCTTGAAAGCTAAGTTTGGGTTTTACCTTTTGTTATGCTAGGACCTTAGATGTCCTGTGTTGCTGTGTAGGAATAGTGGATCAGAGTGGAATCCAAATAGTATGATGATCGGGATAGCATCCTTGAGGTGTAGTAAGGGAGTATGTGTGGGTGTGATAAGAATTTAGAATTTGTTATCCTTAAGGGACTGAGGTGCGTTGGGAATTATTTGTGAAAATAATTCTGTTGGTCGAGGTCTTGACTAGAGTATGATTTGTGGGGGCAGTAGAGTCTATCCACAATAGTGTAGATGATGTACTCAGTTGAGCTAATTGTTGAGGTGGCCAACTTGAGATAAATGAGTTGGTGTGTTGGGCGATGAGTTGGAAATACTCTGTTCAAGAAAGTTAAAATTTTGAAAGGAGATAGATTGGAAAATTAATGATATCTCGAGTAGTAAAATGCTCGCTTGATTCTTATTTATGCTGTGTTTTGGCAGAGGTCATCTGCAAATTGAGTTGTTTATTGTTGAGGCGTAGTCTTTTCCAGTTGGGGAAAGAAAATGATTATTTTGGTCTGTCGAGTAATTTTCACTCTTAGCATATGTGGTGTGGTTTCTCCAATTGTCTACTTGGAGAGTGGAAAATATTTTGTGGCGAATCCTTTGGTTTGAATCGTGGTCCTTTGAAGGAAAACTGTTTGCTGGTATGTTGCTTGAGAATCCTTTATTCTCCTTTTGTTGGGTTCGTGTAACAGCCCAGCTGTTTATTTCAAAATATTTGATTTAATTTAAAATAAAACAATTACTTTTGGTTTCTTAAGTTTTTTTTCAAAAAAAAACAAAATTTAATTGCCTGATTTTCGGCTTAAAAAAAGGGTTATGAAAAGGTGATTTAAGAAAAAAATAAAAACAAAAAAAAAATAAATAAGGTATTAAATAAGTTAGTTTAAAGCAAAAATCAAAGTTATTTGGTTTCTTGAAATTTTAAAATTTTTAGCTAGCTTAATTTTCTGCTAAAAAGAAAAGAGAAGAAAAGAGCCTTTCTGTTAAACAAAAAAATATTTTATAAAGAAAAATATGAAAATTTGAGTTGGAATTTTTTTACAAGTTCCAAATAGCCTTAGAAACTTTCATGTATTTTTATAGGATTTTTAGCCTTTATTTGTTATTTATTGTATTATTTAAGGCTAGAAAAAGAAAAATATTTTTAAAAATTAAAATAAACATCAAAAAATTTCGAAAATATTTTTTAAAATCTTTTTAGGTTCTAAGGATCTTTAAAAAAATTTCTTGAAATTTTTTCGAATTTTCTTTTTCTTTTTCTTTCTTTTTCTTTTGTCTCTTTCTCTCTCCTCCTATTCTTCTTCTCCAACCGTTGCTTCTCCAGAGAGTTTCTTCACGCGTGTGCAGCCATGGCCGGACTTTTGAGCTCCTAGAACTCGTGATTTTCTCAACGGATTTGCACGAAATAAATTGCATTCAATTCCCCTCATCAAACTCCTTCAATTCCCTACCGTTTCCCCTCTCATTGATGCCTAATTTCGCGGGATTTAAACCATGCCATTGATGGACATGGTCCTTTGATCTCCCTCCTCGGGCCTCCTCAACCCCTATAAAAGAGAGCCCCGTGAGCCTCTCCTCATCCTCACTCAACCCCGAAAATCTCAAGTCCCCTCTCCCACTCGTTTGGTCGCAATCGGAGTTTTAGTTTTGTAGTTCAAGCGGTGTTCTTCGGCCTTTTGTACCTCGTCCGGTGGAGCGCCGCCGTGTTTGACCACATCGTTGGCTTCGCCTCGCCGCGTTCTACGCGGTGCTCACCTCGCCTTCGCCGGAACTTCGCCGGAGCACCGTCGCCACCGTGGGCCAAAACGGGTCGCCGTTCTTCGCGTCGCCACCGGCCGACCGTGCATGCTCAACCAAAACCAAGGTGAGCATCACGATCCCCACGCTCTACTCTTCGATTCGCCGCAAGTCTCGCATGTTAATTCCTCTCCGTTTGCCCGGAACGCCGATGTCAGCCTGTAGGCTGCATAAAGTCTTGTCCACCCGTTCCGTTAGTCCGTTGGCCGAGCCGTCTGCGGCGTTGAGTTCGTCTCGACACGTTCTACGCCGTGCTCCCCTCCGTTTGTCCAAAAACTATCCATAACTATTTGCGCCCGACACCTCGCCATGGCCGCAAATTGCACTTCGCGTCCCCGCCTGTCCGGGAATGCTTTCAACGATCCGTTCGCGTCAAAACGTGCCAAACCATCCCAGGAGGCTACGTTTTAGACAGTTTTGGATTCGCCGCACTGAGCGCGAAGATATTGGGTTTTTCCTATTTCGGTACCGACGTCGTTCAAACGACGATTGCGTCGCCTCCGGTGAGTTTTCGGCTTAGCCGATATTTTTCCTAGCTCTGCCTCGCCGCATTCTAGGCCATGGTCACCTTGCTTCTCCATATTCCCTGCCCGAAAAATATTCTTCTCTCCGCACCCCATGTCATTTTCGCCGTACACGTCGTCATCGTGCTCCGTTTGACGTGCCGCCAATTCCTACATGTGCCTCGGGTCATTAGCAACCCATTAGCTTCACCTCCCATGCCTTTTCTCACCAACGACACGGCCAAAAACAGTGAACAGGGCTGCTGCCCGTTACTGTTCACGCGGGAATATTCCTTCGGAATATTCCTGATTTTTCTTTTTCTAGAATTTTCTGATTCGACAATCTTCCAATCGCTCGTTCAACTCCGTCCGAACTCCGAATCAGGTGATTCGAGTTTCTAAATTCATCTAAATTCATAATCCATTTTTCAGTATATATTTCATAATTTTTGGATTTTCTCGACCGCCCTTGGTTGAGTCTCCTCACCGCCGGAATACTGCCGCCACCGCCGCCCGAGTTACGCCATCACTCCAACTCGCCACCGACCACCTTCCAACCACTTCTGGTATTGCACAAAAGTACCAATGCACTCCTCGTAATCCCCTCTGTCTTTTCTTCACCTCGCCACCCTTCCGCCGAGCAATCCCGCCGCCGGGTGTCTCTTCCGCCGGCGTCCACGTCGCCACCGCCAAATCTTCAACAGGACCACGCGCACCTCCTTCACCCTTTTTCCCGAGCCAGAGCATGACCGGAGTACCCTGCCGTCGGTAACCTTCCTCAGGCCCGCGCGAACCTTCGACGCCCCTTCTCTGAGCAAGCTGTCGTCGAAGAGTCTTCGTCGTCGATGATCGTGTCCCGCCTCCGCTACACCCTCACCGCCAACCAACTTTGTGCAGCCCGAACTGTGCACCAAAGTAAATCAGGACTCATACTCTTCTTCCTCTTTTGTACATCTCACCGGTCTTCACTGCCATTGAATCACTCGGATCTTATCACGTGAAGTCATCCGACTTCTCCCAGCCATTCGATTCTTATACTCCGACGCCCGAAGACCCATAAGACTCCGTTATCTGGAGGCTCTTTAGACTTCGCCATCCGGAGGCTCTTTAGACTCCGCTGTTCGGAGGCTTCTTAGACTCCGACTGCTCGGAGCCTTCGACTTCGACCTTCAGAGACTTCGACTCCAGCCTTCGACCTTCAACCCCAGAGACTTTGACCTTCGGAGACTTTGACTCTAGCCTTTGACCTTCAACCTCGAAGACTTAGACTTCGATCTTCAATCTCGGAACTTTCGACTTCAACCTCCGCCTTCAAACCGACCATGGTTGTTTGACCGTTTTAACCTCTGCACCCTCTGACCTCTCTGAACCATCCGGTCTCTCCGACCACTCGAAACCGACCGACCTCTCCAAGCCGTTCGATTCTTTCGACCACTCTGCATAAATCCAATTCTTCCAACCACTGTACAATTCCGACCAGGTCTTCGACTGAATCTTCGACTTCGACTGCACCTGCACTTGGAGTCTCTATCTTCGACTTTGACCTCCGCAACTTCAACCGCTGCTTCAACCATGCTTTCGATGATGGCTTCGACTACGCCTTCGATCATGGTTTCGACCATACACAAATATTGTAGCTCCCGACTACTTTTCCTTCACAAAGAAAAGAATTCAAAGAATTCCTTTTATTCATTTCTTTGGAATTCAAACTTTCAGAAGTCGTCCTCCTTTGCCCTAACTCCTTTTGGACCAATTCAAATTCCAAAATTCATATTCTATCTCCCAGCATATATTTATGATTTTTGGATTTTATTTGGATTTTATTTGAGGATGGTTTGTTCTGGTTTTTCACGTGTAGACTACGACTATTCCGGAGAGTATAACTTCAGCGAACCTCATCAAACTTCAAAGCAAGGCAAGTTACACCTTTGACCATGTTGAACCTAATATTTCAAATTTATTTATGTTGTTTTACTGTATATGCATGCGTACTTCTATCCAAAATTAATTTAAATTCAGTTTAAATGTTAGATATACCCATGATCCTTTGATTATAGCCCATTTGAAATCCTGAATTCGTATACCTTGTCACCCTAGCTGAAAACTAGTTAGTACCATAGTATTGACTAGAAAATTTTATAGAAATGCTTAGCTTGGTTTAGTATAATTTTAGGTGGGATCAATCTTTCACATGAAATGACAGAGTTTGAAAATTGATATCTTGACTTCGGTGAGTCAAGGATGGTTTATGAAAATAGTTTAAAAATGAAATGGAAACTTATGTTTTGGACTTAGGCTAATGGTCAGGTGGTGGGTGCCGGCATGCCTCGTGTTTGGTGACACCTGGTTGATTGTCATGCACGGGGGTATGTGGTTGAGCCTAAGTTGGATTAAGGACCGTTTCTGTGATTCATTTTACAAAGTCACTTCGTACTACCACAAGTCCGGTATGGGACGGACCTGGCTAAGTAATTTGTGAAGTTCCAATTATAGTCTCGCTATAGGCTGAATGTGAGCACGGAGTAGGCTGTGGGAAGTCTCACATGGCACCAGAGGGGGCTCCAACTCGTGGATTCGAGTTGTGGTGAAACCTTAGTGGCGGCGTGACTGTTTTGGCTATGGATCATTGTAACAGTCTTGTCATGATCTCCTCGCCGCACACCAAAGGAAGTGTGTTTATCCGGTGGCAATATGGGATGATCGTGTCTTGTGGGTAAAGCTGTACACATCTGCAGAGATTAAATCTATCCTGGGTAGCCGTGTCCACGGTCATGGACATGCTGAGTAGAGTTGTCACATATTAGACTTTGGTTTTTAAAATGGTTTCTGAAAAAAAAAGCTTATGGATGGATGGATGGAATCCATGACCAGGTGGGATACACGTGAATAAGTTGGTGTTTGGTCGAGCTGCACTAACAAAATGAATCCATAAGAGATTTTGAAAAGCATATGGATAGATGGAATCCATGTGAAACCTTTTGAAAAGATGGACCGTGGGATACTCGTGACTAGGTTAGTGTTTGGTCAAGCTCGCACTAACGATATTATTTTGTTAAATTATTATTTCTATCTACTGTATAAAATTCAGCTTTTGCACTTATGTTATGGTATTTAAATTCAGTACTGCTTTTTCGCACAAATAAACTTAATAAGCCTTCCTTTGTTATCCCTATGCATGCATTCACTCGTTAAAACTCCCGTGTAACTTGCGTAAGTACTTTATGTGCTTACCTTGGGAGTACTTTATGTACTCACCTTGCTAAAATCTGTTGCCAGAGGATGACGTCAACAACTTCGGTGAGGATGGTGACGACTAGGCCGCGTCTTCTGATCATTTGCCTGTGGGCAGCGGGATGGGCTCTTTGCTTCATTGGTTTTCTTCCATTGCTTATATTTATTTTTGGTTTATGAACCATTGATGTAACCTTTGGCCATCAGGCCCATATTTAGTTAATGAATAAAGGTCATTGTGCATGATATGAATCTTTGTTATCCACTGTGTGCACTAGCTTGATCCTGGACTAGTGCGATTTACACAGAGGATCCAGGAGTCGTTGCTCCGGGGTCCGACAGTTCGCTTTGTAAAAGATACTATTTGTGCTTCAAGTAAAATGATATGAGTGGAATCTGTGATCAAATTCTTTTAAAGGGGTACAATGTATTATCCCGATTATTATAAATATAGAAAAAAAGTTCTAAGAAGGAGGATGGTATTAGAAAGTGGTTCAATTGTTGTCGCAGAAAAATTTTACAAAAATAGCAGGACTTGTTGGCCGCTCAGAGTTGGCCTAAGTGTTATACGGATGTTCGGCTTAGACCAACGTGAATCGTGGACTCGCCAGATTGGCCATGAGGAAGAGGGCCATCAAGCATGTGAAGGCCCTCTGGACGAACCAGTCCGAGTGGGAGGCGACGTGGAAGCTTGAAGACCGGATGCATAAGAAGAGCCCCAGCTCTTCGAGGCGAAAGAGTACCCGTAGTTGTGGTTCCCTTGGGATTTTCTATCCTTTGGTTGTTCTTTTCTTGATTATTCTTCAGTCTCGTAGGTTGAGAAGTTAGATTCGAGGACGAATCCTTTTTAGGTGGGGAGAATGTAATATCACGAACGTCGTTTGAAGGTCGCTTTTAAATTAATCATGAGTCGCCCGGATTTTCAGTAAATCACGGGAGGTGAAAATAAATTATTTGAAATAGTCAAAAATAATTAAAAGAGAATTAAAATAATTAATTAAGAGGTTTTGGGTTGTCCGGAGGGGTGGGCCAGCCACTTTGGGCCCGCTAGCCCAAACGGGGGCCCGTACCCCCTCCCAAACCCTAGCACCCCCTTTATAAACCCTTTGGGGAGCCCTCCATCCCCTTTTTCCCACCCCAAGCCACCACCCCCTGCCTCCTTGCACCTCCCCTCTGCCCAAGGGCTGCTGCAAGGAGATGAAGGAGAAGAAGGAAGAAGGGAAGAGGAAGGAGAGGAAGAGAGGGAAGGAGAAGAAGGGAAGGAGAAGGAGAGGAAGAAGAGGGTGATCCCAATCCCCTAGGTAATTCTTCCTCATCTCAATCTCTCTGTTTTATGCTGAATTTAGGGTTCTTAGCCCTAATTTTGAAGGGATTAGCAATTTAGAGAACCCCGATTAGAGAATCCCGATTGGCTGTCTGTAGATCAAATCGTGTGATGTTACTGTTCATGCAGTTTCGACCCCTAAAACGATTTTTCCCGAGGGTCTCCCCAAAAAGACAAACGTAGAGGACGATGATACGCATCAACTATATTTTTCCAGATTTTTTGGCCATGTAATTTAGGCGTACCAGGGTCTGGAATCGCGCTGTTCGTCAGGGGTACAGTCAGGGACAGACTGCTGTTCAGATGGAAATTAGGGGTAGAAGATGAACTTTAAATTTTTGGCCACCATTGAGAAAGTTGTAGGGAATTCAGTAATCTAGCTGCTGTAAAATAACCAAAATTTTTAGAGCCTTGATCTGTTCTGGGGACGCATTTCAAGTCGGCTGTCCAGACTTTCAGAACAGAGGACGTCCTCTGTTTTGTGCATTAGATATCACCTTGTTAATGACAAGATAAAAATATGTGATATACATGAAAAGTGTAGGTATTTAAGTGAGGAATCCAGATATATATCTTTTGCTATGATTAGTTTTATATTTTTAAAGATAAGAAAATGTTAAGCAGCACCGCTGCAGTGGGAATATTGTAGAACTGTTACGCGGGGATGGATGTTGTGGGGTTTAGGGTTTTGGCGACACTTTTCTTTGAGTGTCGTGATTGTATTGCTGTGTGTTGTGCTGAGAGGTACCTTTTTGGACAGGCGAATTTGCTTCTGATCGAGCGTGATCTCGTCGCCTCGTCGGTAGAGGCAAGTAAACGTAGCAGATGTGCTACCGTTTAACTCGTTATTCTTACTACTTGCAATATGCATGATTTACGAAATGTTAAATGATATACCATGATTACATGTTTTCTATGGAAGAATGTGGTAGCAAGATATTAATCAATTGCCATATTTGGATGAGTTTTGGTAGTATTGTCGTAATTTGCTTAATAAGCTAATTGTGGTATATGAAAGTAAATGTATAGTAGTTATGATGATATTTTCTTATTGTTAAATTCATGAGAATCATATTGATGCCCTTGAAGTGGGTATTATTGTGGCTTTAGTGGTAGTATTTTTAATGAATACTTGTGGTCATATTGTGGTCTTTGTGGTAGAATACACTATAGATCGATTGATTTTGATCTTGGTGAACCGATGGTGGAATATGTGGTTGACCTTCGTGGTTAAATTCTTGTGGTTTATGATTATCATATCATTCATAACATGTCATGACATTGCATTGTGGATGTCGCCGCTTATAGCCGCGATCGTGCAGTCTGAAATCGTGCATTGCCCTAGCACGATGCACACTTTTACCTTGTTGGGTAAAGGTGCAGTGGAGCATAGCATGCATAGGCATTGCATTGTGGAAAGATCATTTGCATCCTTATGCAATATATTGTGGTGAAGTTATTTTACAAACAACTGCAAATTCATAGTCGTAATGTGAAATTGGCTCATGAGAGCCACTTGTGTATGAGGAAAGTGTCTGTGGTTGTAGATTGTTGTTCATCCCTTGTGGTACGATAGGGGGTTGTGATTGTGGCATGAGATTCTTTTCTCTTGTGGTAAGTGGCGATAGCAGTTATGGACATGAGGAATATTAAGGTTAGTGAGCTAAATCGTGTTAATGCTTTATTGTTATTGGTAGTGATGGTGGTGGATGATATGAAGTAGTTAATCAAGATTCATTTGCTAATGTTTTAGTATTGCTGGTAGTAAATATGGTTGATGCAATAATTGTGGTCGTTTGGGAAATGGATATTGATGCTTAATATCATTGTAGTTTAATTAGTTTGTTAATGAATATGGGTGCACATTGTAGATGTGGACATGTGAATACTTTAATGATGTTGTATATTTGTTTGTAGTCTGAATAGCCTGTTGAACAATTTACTTGCTGAGATTTTTATCTCACCCTTGTTTTTCCCCCCTACAGGTGATTCCTGAGCATTCATGGGATGGGTAGAGCAGCACCACAATAATGCACTTGTTTCATCAATTCATGCTGTAATAAAGTCGATGGATTTCTAGCCAAATGCCTATCTATCCATAGATGGTTGTTTTATTTAATAATGATGATCTTGTAAACTATTTTTGTTTTAATCCGCTAGAGGTTGTTATTGAACTTGTTACCATTGTCTTATTTCACTTAGTTGTTTATGCTTCCGCTTAATGCTTCATGTCTAGAAATTGTTGCCGAAATAAATTATCTTGAAATTTTTTGGCTAGCTGTAGAGTGGTTTAGTGGCATCCCAGGGTGATGTGGATCCTGGGGTGTTACAGCCACGAATCATCTCTTCCGTCACCAACGTCGAGCCCAGACGCGGGAGCACGGACCCCCTACTCTCTCCGCCGCCGCCCACCATTTGTCCACATGCACGGAGCCGCGCCCCTCGTGCGTGTACACCACCTCGAGCGGTGACGGCCGCCGGAAGACGGCGCCACATCGCCGCTGCGCGCTCCATCGTGTGCCATTGCCCTCCCACAGCTCCGCGACGTACGAGGAAGCAAGGAAGGCCGAAGATCGAGGCGTGTGACCGGGAGCTAGAAGGCAAGGCGATGAAAATGCAAGTGTGTAACGCAAAGGGTATTTAATACCCGTGTCTCCCACGCCATTGATGAGCATAACTACTGGGAGGCGAACCGCCCACTTTCCCACGATCGCCACCATAGTGGCGCACCTACCAGCCGCCACTTTCCCACGATCGCCACCATAGTGGCGCCATGTGTCCTACCGCAAGGCGCCACGCCCCGTGCCCCGCCTCGAGCGCTCGCGGCAGCCCATTCAGCGAGTCACGCCTATCAACCGAGCCGGTCGCACCAAGACGCGCCGGTCGGATCATCGCGCGGCGCTCGTAGGCGCGCAAAGTAGCTCAACCGCTCACGCAACGGCCTCCTTCTCGCGTGTGCGCACGGCGCACAAATAGCGCCCGCCATGTGTCCGCATGTTCATGGAATCTATGCAAAGAATTCTTGCTACGCTCTCGCTTATCTATATAGCGCCACGCGCGCGGCGAAGTCGAGCATCGCCACACGTGGACAAGCGCAATCGGCGAAGTCGGCATCACCACGCGTGGACAAATACAATCGGTTGACGCGGTCACCCACGCGAGAGGTGCAATCGCCGAAGCGAGGCGCACGTCGCTATACGCTCGCGACGTCCCGCCGATTGCATTTGCGCACATGGCCGCGCGACGAAGTCTCGCCTCGCAAGCTAGATACGAGTCCGCCAAGGACCCGGCTCCACCTTCGCGAAGCCTTCGCCGAATGACTGCCCGCCGAAGATGCCCCCAACAACGCGTCCGCCATCGCTCGCACTTCAACACGCAGCCTGCTGCAGCGCCGAGTCTTCCACGCCTATCAACGCTTCACTCTTACCACAATCGAGCGCCCTATGCCTTTCCATGGATGCTAGCACAGCAAGCGCACGCGGCCGGAGTCCGCACCGACCGCGCGGCTCCAAAGGTGCGCGCACTCGTGGTCATCCGACTGCACACAACGCCCCGGCCATGGTCACCTCGGGGCGTAATGCCCTGACACGCCCCAGGATCGGAGGATACCTCACACGCAACGCCCGATACTTTTTCATCAACGCGGGGTGCGAACCTTTCTGCCAACTCAAGAATGTACCTTCTTTCGTCCACAAGCATGCACAAGAGCACCTTGGCTGACGCTAACCCTGTCGCATGCTCGTGAGCAGAAGAGGTATATTCTTGAGACAAGCTGTCCCAGCGGTCCTTCGTCACGCCGCTATGACCGCATATATAGCCGCTCTCGGGAAGTGCAACCGGTGGAGGCTCAACCGTCGCGGCCGATCACACGCGTCCAACCAGCGGGAGCCCGCTCCTCCCGCATCGGCGAGGCCTTCGCCGCCGCAGCACAGTCGTCGAGGTCTTCGCCTTTGCAGCACAGATGCGACTCCGCCCACGACCGCCCAGCGCAAGACATCGACAACGGCTCCGCTGCGGACCCCCGGCTTCGACTCCGCTTCGCCCACAATCACACAACGTCACAGGCCGCAGGGACGGAGGGGGCCAAAGGGCTTGGCAACATGGCTTCGGCCTGTGAAGCCCTTCACCATGAGAGGCTCCTGTTGTAGGGGTGGCCCCCACCTAAACCCAGCTAGGCTGTTGAGAAGGTTATAAACCATGTAAATGACGTATCTTGCCCCCGAAGGGAGGCTCGGTGTAAAGTTACGATGGTAAAGACGCTCCTTACGAGAGAACGCATATATATCATGACCAGCCATTAGGAAAGACCCAAGAGGTCATTTGCTCAACTAACTCTCCACTACCATATCCCCCTCTATCTGTTTGGTCTGTAGCCACAACACACGGGATTTCAGGTTAGCCATATATTTACCCTTCAAATGAGATCCTACATCGTGAAGATTGGGCACCCACGTATCATCTTGGTATCAGAACGTGACACGGTATGATCATTCTTTTATCCTTAGTTAGTTTTTATTTTCTATCCCATAAACAAAGTTAAAAAAATCCTAGCCTTAGTTTTCAATTTGTTTGCATCTTGTGAGTTTTGTTAGTCTTTATTCTGTTAGTTTCAACTGCATAATTACTGTCCGTTGTATCTTGTGTTTCCTTCACGTTGCTTGATCGTTCTTTAAGGTTTCTTAGTTTTTGCATCTACAACAAAAAAATTCATGGGTTAAAACTCCTGTAATCTACATAAAAAAATCAAATCAATCATTGTGGTTTAGACTCCCTAAATCACAATAAAAAACATTCCCCTACCCTTCTTGATTTGTTGGATCTCCTAAAATCCAAAATCCAGTGTGATTGTTTTTTCAACTTTGCATCTGCTATTTATCTCAATGCTAGGGTGTGCGTTCGGAAGTACTCGAGGTGTGTACAACACTTTTGCAGAGTCTAACCTCGAGTCCATTTCAGAATCCATCAAGAAACCGAGTAAAACTTCCCAAAAAGTGGCCACCACTCCAAAAATTGAAAAGCACAACAAACCTATGTGAAATCTAGTGAAAATTGGTAGAGACCTTTTTCATATTGCCACAAACTTTCACAAAACATTTTAGCAAGTTTGGTTTATGGGATTGAAAGATATAGTGGTTTCAAATTGAGCTCAAGTCGGTTTCTAATCCGAGTAGGAATCTGATTCCGAGACACCTTCAGTAAAATGGGCATAACTTTTGCATATGGAGTCCATTATTGATGTTCTTGCACTTGTTGAAAAGCTAACGACAAGTCCGATCCAAAAAAGCTAACTAGCTTGTGCTAGTCACTGTAATATCCAGAACGTCGTTTCGGCGTCGTTTTTTAAATTAATCGCAGAGTCGCCCGGATTTTCGGTAAATTGCGGGAGGTGAAAATAAATTCTTTGAAATAGTCTAAAATAATAATAATAAAGAATTAAAATAATTAATTTAGAGATTTGGGCTGTCCGGAGGGGTGGGCCAGCCACTTTGGGCTAGCCAGCCCAAACGGGGACCCGTACCCCCTCCCAAACCCTAGCCACCTCTTTTATAAACCTTGTGGGCGCCTCCCCCTCCCTTTTCCCACCCCCAGCCGCCACCCCCACCCTCCTTGCACCCCATCCCCACCTCCCAAGCTGCTACCCTGTTCTTTGGAGCAAAGGAGAAAGGCAAGGAGAAGAAGAAGAAGAGGAGGAAGGGAGGAAGAGGAAGAGTTGAAAAGGTGTGATCCCAAGGCTAGGTAATTTTTCCCCATCCCAAAACCCTCTGTTTCTACTGTAATTAGGGTTCATAGCACAGGATTTGATGGGGATTAGTAATTAGATTCTCCAATGAGAGAGTTCCTGTTGTTTGTCTATAGATCAATTCGCACAGCGCGGCTGTTCGTGCGGTTTAGACCCCTAAGACGATTTTTCCCGAGGGTCTCCCCAAAAGGAAAAACGTAGAAGATGATGATACACATCTACTATATTTGTTTCAGACTTTTTGGCCACGTCATTTAGACGTACTAGGGTCTGGAATCCCGCTGTCTGTCAGGGGTGCAGACTAGAGCTGTTTGCTGTTCAGAGGGGAATTAGGGGTAGAATATGATTTTTAAATTTTTTGTCATAATTGAGAAAAAGATAGGGAATTCAGTAATCTAGCTTTTGTAAAAGAACAAGAATTTTTAGAGCCTTGATCTGTTCTGGGGATGCGTTTCAAGTCGTCTGTTCGAACAGACAGAACAGAGGATGTTCTCTATTTTGAGCATTTTGTTACACCTTGCTAAGAACAAAATAAAAATATGTGATCTACATGAAAAGTGTAGGTATTTAAGTGAAGAATCCAGATATATATCTTTTGCTGTGATTAGTATTATATTTTTAAAGATAGGAGAATATTAAGCTGCGCCGCTGCAGTGGGAAGATTGTAGAACCGTTACGCGGGGAAGGATGTTGTGGGATTTTGGGCTTAGCGATATCTTTTCTTCGAGAGTCGTGTTTTCATTGTTGTAATGTGTGCTGAGAGGTACCTTTTTGGACAGGCGGTTTTGCTTCTGAATGCGCGTGATTTCGTCACTTCGTCGGTAGAGGCAAGTAAACGTAGCGGATGTGCTACTGTTTAACCTGTTATTATTACTACTTGCAATATGCATGATTTTTTTGTAATGTTAAATGATATGCCATAGTTACATGTTTTATAAGTAAGAATGTGATAGCAAGATATTAATCAATTGCAATGTTTCGATAAGTTTTGGTAGTATTGTGGTAAATTACTTAATGAGCGAATTGTGGTATACAAAAGTAAATGCATGGTGGATATGATGATATTTCCTTGTTGATAAATTCATGAGGATCATATTGATGCCCTTGAAGTTGGTATTATTGTGGTCTTGGTTGTAGTAGTCTTGGTGAATACTTGTGGTTGTGGTGGTAGCAATCTTGATGAATATATTGTGGACGATGTGGTATGATTCATTAGGGATCAATTGATGATGATCTTGGTGAACCAAATGTGGGTTATGTGGTTGAACTTCGTTGTTAAATTCTTGTGGTTCATGATTATCATTCCATTCATACCATGTCATGACATTTGCATTGTGGATGTCGTCGCTTATAGCCGCGACCGTACCGGTACAACATCGTGCATTGCCGTAGCACGATGCATACTTTTACCTTGTTGGTTAAAGGTGCATTGCGGAAAGATCATTTGCATACTCATGCAATATATTGTGGTGAAGTTATTTTACAAATAACTGCAACTTTATAGTTGTAATGTGGAATTGGCTCATGAGAGTCACTTGTGGTATGAGGAAAGTGGTTGTGGTCGTGGATTGGGGTTCATCCCTTGTGGTATGGTAGGGGTTGTGATTGTGGCATGAGATTCTTTTCTCTTGTGGTAATTGTTGATAACAGTTGTGGATGCGAGAAATAATAAAGTTAGTGAGGTAAAATATGTTAATGCTTTATTGTCATTGGTAGTGGTAGTGGTAGTGGTGGATGATATGAAGTAGTTAAACAAGATTGATTTGCTAATGTTTTACTGTTGTTGGTAGTAAATATGGTTGAAGCTATAATCGTGGTCATTTTGAGAAATGGATATTGATGCTTAACATCATTGTAGATTAATTAGCTTGATAATGAATGTGGATGCACATTGTGAATGTGGACTTGTGGATACTTTAATGATGTTGTATATTTGTTTGTAGTCTGAATAGCTTGTTAAACAGTTTGCTTGTTGAGATTTTTATCTCACCCTTGTTTTCCCCCTACAGGTGATTCATGAGCATTCATGGGATGGGTAGAGCGGCACCACAATAATGCACTTGGTTCATAAATTCATGCTGTAATAAAGTCGATGGAATTCTAGCCAAATGCCTAGCTATTCGTGGATGATTATCTTATTTAATAATGATGACCTTGTGAACTATTCTTTGATTAATCTGCTAGAGATTGTTTTAGTTATTGAACTTGTTACCGTTATCTTTGTTCCCTTAATCGATTTTGCTTCCGCTTAATGCTTCATGTCTGGAAATTGTTGCCAGAATTAATTATCTTGAAATTTTTGGCTAGCTGTAGAGTGGTTTAGTGGCATCCCAGGGTGATGTGGATCCTGGGGTGTTACAGTCACCCTCTAAGACCCCACAAATAGGCCATCTTCAGCCCTAAATTTGTGTCTCAAGTTTTTTATTTCTGTTTTTGCCGAAATTTTTAATCTTTCCTTCAGAATTTTGGGGTTCGTCTCAGCTACAGAGTTGTAGATCTCATTGAAATCATTCAAATGAGCATTTATAAGCCATATAAAACTTCGATATTTCATCTTTTAAAACAATTTATTGTTTACTACTTAAATTGGAGAGCTGTTTACATTGCACCGTTATATTGTCATTGTGCTCTTCATCACATGAAAAATCTTGTGCCCTAGATGAAAATTTGAGTAGTAGTGGGCTAGCATCTCTCCTAGTATTTAGTGTGTGAGCTTCCTTTGCTTACATCGAATCACATTAATCGTTGCATTTGTGTACATCACTAATACTTGAACATTGCAACTAGGCTTTTGATAACTTTGTGGATTGTTTATTAGCTTTGCAACATCTTGAGGATTTAAATTGTGGTAGAATTATACACTAACCCTATCCTAGCTCTATATAAACTTGGTGAGTATAGCTCCTGTGATTGGTTTTTAGTTAGTGACACTTCTGGCTTGTCTCTCACTATCCAGGTATGTGATATTGCTATTCGTAGGAATTGACAAGATACTTGACCGATGGTAGCATTAGGTGTTTCTTTGCATAGTATACATCGTTTGTATTGTTTTCTTACTGTGTTAACCATGTCAGGGTATAGATCAGTTGAGGAGCATCCATTAGCGGATTACTTTGCTAACACGGATGAAGTCAAGCGAATTGTGGAGAGGTTTAATGAAGTACGTGAGAAGATTCATGTTGATTTACAGGAACTAAAAGAATGGTATAACAATTATGTAACTAATCCTGTATAGGTGAAAACACAATGGTGGAGCGCGAACTCAATGAGACAAACGCTGAGCTAGCTGCCTGAGTTCATCGAGAGGAAGAAGAAATCCACAAGCATGAAGAAGATGCTTGTCTTGCTCATCAACACCAGCATGAAGAGCAAGTAAGTCTAAAATGACAAGCACATCTACCTCGCGCACCGCAAGATGTATGTCTTCTTCCACCTGGAGCCACATGAGGGGGAGCCACACGAGGGCGAGCTGCTGCATGTGGTGGCCCCCATGGAGGCTTTCTAGGAGGAGGGTTTGGTCACTACGGGCCAGGTTCCGACAATTATGATGGGCACTACGTTGATGCCTTTGAGGAGCACTATGACACCAATTGGGCACGGATAGATCGCGACCACCACCGCGGCCGTGCTAGACGTGTTTCAGTACCACGTGAGTAGGATCCTCTCACTAAGGTAAAAAAATTACCATGCTAAATTTGTTGATGGTGTAGATTAGGGTGAATATAAAAAATAGGAGATACACGGGGATAAGATCTTCTGTATGCATGATTTCAGTGAAGACCGTAAAATCAAGCTTGCTTCCTTGGAATTTGAGGACTATGCGCTGATGTGGTGGGAGAAAATTCAAAATGACCACCAGGACAATGGTCACTCTCCTATCAAAACATGGGAAGCAATGAAGTGAGAGATGCGTACTTGTTTTGTTCCTCTACATTTTCGTCGAGATATTCTTACTCAATTGCAAGAGCTAAAGTAAAACACACAATCTGTAGAGAACTACTACAAGCAGATAGAGTAACTCTTGATTTAGAACCGAGTTCTAGAGGACAATGAACAAATAATATTAAGATTCTTGCGTGGGCTGAACCACAACATTTACAAGCTAATAAACTTTCAGCCATATTTCATTATGACTGAACTACAATACTTAGCGATCAAAGCAGAAAAGCAGCTTAGGAAGAGGTGCTATTGTAATCCAAGATGAGCCATCCATCTACCTCAACCTACATATCCAGAGATAGGCCAAAGATAGAAATTATCAAAGGTATATTCAGCAAAACTTCAAATTCTAATACACAATCACATGATGTGTCTAATGCTACTAATATAAAATCTGCTCCATCACCTAGTATTAAACCTACTAGTTCATCTAAATCATTGCAATTTTCTTCTAGTTCCAATACTAAAATAAGTGCAATTCAATGTTGGCGTTGTCGAGGGTGTGGTCATTATTCTCATGATTGCTCTAACGCTAAGGTTATGATTAGCAGTAAAATTGGTTATGATTTTGCTTCTGATTCTAAAATTGAACCTACTCCATGTGATGATAATAACACAAAGAATGAATCTGATTCTCAGGAACATTGTCCTAGTGAAGGTGAATTTGCTTTGGTTATTACTCCATATTTATCAATGCTTGTTAAAGAAGAAAATCAATCTCAATGTTGCAATTTGTTCATAAATAGTGCTAAAGTAATAGATACCAATGTCAAAATGATTATTAATAGTGGCTCATGCCACAACCTTGCTAGTGTTGAAATGTGTGAAAATCTTAACCTAAAATTTCTTAAACATCCTGATCCATATTGTGTGCAATGGTTTCATGAGGGAAGTAAAGTTAAAATTCAGCACCGTGTGGAAGTTCCTTTGAAGGTAACAAATATGAGGATGCAGTTTATGCAATGTTGTGCCTATGACGGTATGCCATTTAATGCTAGACTCTCCATGGTTGCTTGATTGTAATGTACAACATGATGGATGAGTAAATACTTATAGCTTCAAAGGGGAATGTAAGAACATGGTTTTACTACAACTTACTCCTTCTCAAACGCAAGCCGCTGAACAAAAATGCCAGGAGAAATCACAGCTTATTATTCAACAAGGTAAGACAAAGGTCATTGCTGATTCAGTCCAATCCTCTGTGATGCCACTGCACTATTCCCTGAATCAGTAGATAGTGCTCACAGTACATTGCTGATTCAGCCCAAACATCGCATAATGATGATCATACAGTCAAAATAAAGTATAATTTACATTTGAGTTCGAAAGTAAACCTCGTCAGGCATTTGTCTTATATAACGGCCGCTCAGGCCAAATCTTACAATCCAAAAGATAGCAGCGGAAGATAACAACGATAGCGGACCCTAAGTCACAGGCAGTTGACTGGGGGTAAGTGGACATGTCTATATTATCAGGCTCTGATCATATAGGCAAGTACCCTTACGACAAGTCTACTACCTAGGACCGAGTATTTTAAAGATCGCCCTAATTTCCTTCGTCAGCTCCTTGGCGTGATGTATCCTCGTAAGCATAATGGTCCTGCTCTCCTGCTTTTGAATTTGATTATGCGAGTGTGAGCACTCCAACCCCGTGCTCAGTGAGCCAACACACAGAATGCAGTTATATAGTATGCATGGTTTGACAAAGGATAGGCCCGGGTTATTTTATTTTGCCGAGATTTGCGTTTTGAAAGACTTAAGATAGATGTATAAGAAATTCCTAGACTCAGCTCTTGGACTAAAATTCATAATGTCTTTGAATAAAAGATTTTATTGAATAAGTACAGATCTCATCCCTTAACCAAGTTGCTTGTACCACAAACTAGTTTTCAGCGTTATAGCCGCTTAACTTACCACTGGGACGACACCTAGGACAACTCAAGTCAAGACATTCCTTCGTCCTCCATTTTCCCATTCCAGATCTCAACCCTTTAAAATTGATTTTTGAAATGGAACTATATCAGGGTTAAGTTCCCATATCCGCCCTTGACCGTGGGCACGGCTATTCAAATAGTTTAGACTCTGCAGAGTTTGTACACTTTACTCACAAGAGATAAATCTGCCCGATACCCCACATGATTCCTTAGCCATGTGGTTGAGTAGATTATCATAAGACTGTTACAATGCATAATCCTACCTATGGTTACACCCGCTAAAGTCTATCTTCTGTAGGATGCGTACATCCCTCGAGAAGGGTCCCTCGTGAGCCATCACGGGCAAAGGCGGGGATGAGACCATCCATCCCTTTGCTCGTGTTCATACCTTCACGTAATCATACTAGAACTATGCAGATTAGTTAGTCCTGCCTACACTTTGCCAGCTTATGGTTGTACTATTGTACCTTGGGAGGTCATGACTCGATTCGGTCCTTGATTATCTGGGCGGTTCTACCACTAACCACACTCTCGTGCACCACTGCACCACACCCCCGAACCATCCGCCCAGATGTATCAGCAATTTTAGAGATTTTTGGGATCATAAAATAATGATCATTTCAACCATGCCCGACCATTTCCAACTTCCATTTTTCCCAAAACTCCTCTTTGCATATGATATTAGAACATTGTAAACACCCCTGAGACTAAGCAAAGCTATGCCAAGTAATATAAACGTAACCTATTCTTTTGAAACTCTACATTTATAGTTTTTCCTAGGGTAACAATGTTCACAGTATAAATGTGCTGGGAATGTATAATAGTAGCACTGTAAAAAGGGTAGCTAGCATGAAATCTAACATAAGATGATACATAAAATACCAGCATGCATTTGATAATTTGAATTTAAATAATTTGTAAAATGGGTATTCAACATGATCAAAGTATTGACTCACATAGTTCGTGATTGTCCGGGTTTTGCTGGTCTTGGTCTTGATTCACCTCTACTTCCGCTTCCTGATCCTCGTATGCTAATTTTTAATGGTGAACACACGTTTTAAAAGAGACAAAACAAGATAACATAGCCAAATAAAACTTCAACAAAAATTCAAATAAACCCCAACACTTATGGTTTTGGTTCCACTGAACAAAAATGAATGTTAGATTATTATTGCTAAGTTTTCTACTAAAGTTTGGAACTAAATGGACTAGTTACAAATTCTAAAAGTTAAAAGTATTTATCATAATCAATTAAATTTATATCATACTTACATTTTAACTCCAAATTTCATGATTCTTGTTTCACTGGAAAGGGGCTGATTTTAGATGAATTTAGAAAGTTGTCACATCAAATTTGGATTTAAAATGAGAAAGTTATCTAGGTTTGAAGTTACCATTTTTGGTTAATTCAGGAAAATAAAGGAGGCGACACGCGTCGGGCTGTGGATACGCGTGCGCGGGGATCGATCGATATCAATCAGGTGGCTTTAAGCGCGCGCGGCTGCGCGGGAGCGCATCGGCTCAGCGGGAGTCGTCCGATTGGCATCAAAGGGACGAAGAAGAACGCGCGCGCGCGGGCGCTAGTGGCGCACGAACCGCTCGGTTGGCATCGGACGATCCACGGCACACGCGGATTGGCGGTCCTGGTAGAAGGAATCGGATGGGGGTGGAGCCAATCGGTGATGAGCTCGATCGTCGGAGTTGAAGGAGGAATCACCGCCAGTGAGCCATAGGGCAAGAGAGTTCAATTGGGAGCTAGGGGAGTGAGAGTGAGATGTGTGGAGTGCATTGCACGCCTCGGGGGGTTTTATACTAGGCTGAGCCGAGCTGGCGACGTGGAAGGTGGGCGGCGGCTTTAATGGCAGGGATACGGGATCGCACGGCCACAGGGAGCTGGAGGCGACTGGTCGGGGTGTTATGGCTGTGGGAAGCACGTTCTAGGCACTAGCATCCAGACATGGTTTGGATCCTGTCGGCCAAGTGGGAGGGTTCGGCATGGAGGCGGCAGCGCACGGGAGCGGCGGAGATCATGGGCGATCGGCGCCGTGGTACGTTCTACAGCCATCGGGCATGGGGAAGGGGCGCGACATAGTTGCCCTGCGACTTAGGCCTGGCATGGCTACAGCCTGGCCATAGGCCAAGGGGAAAGGGGCGAGAGAGGGAGAGCCGGCACGCGAGGGAGTAGGGAGGGACGCGTGGCACAGGAAGAGATGGGGGAAGGGCGGGGGAAACAGGGAGAGGGGGAGGAGTGGGCTGGCTCGGCCTAGATGCCTAGGCCCAATTTGTACTCTCTCCCAATTTGTACTATATATATATATATATATATGTTTATTTACTTACTCTTATATATTTATTATATATACATATTTATATATGCATATATATATAATTATTATTATATATTTTTTGTCTCATCCTTGTTATTCCATTTATTTTTTAGCTGTATATATATATACTTTTTATTATTTTATTTATTTGTGAATTTGAATTAATTCCTCTACTGAATTTGCATACTATTTCCAGCATAGATTTCTAGTCTATTTCTTTGTTTGATTTATTGGAACCTTAACCAAAACTTTTTGAAAATCCAGAAAACTGAAATTGCCAATTAACACCAAATCCTGAAGTGCCAAACTCCCACACATTTATTCTTCCAAAAATCGGGATGTTACAAGTCTACCCCCTTAAGGGAATCTCGACCCCGAGATTTAACCTAATTTGAGAACAGGTAGGGGTAATCTCTTCGCAGTTGATCTTCACGTTCCCAAGTAGCCTCTTTTTTTGTATGGTGGTTCCATTGTACTCTGCACATCCAGATAACTTGATTTCTTGTCCTCTTTTCCACCACATCGAGGATCTTGGTAGGACGCTCTTGGTAGGTTAGGTCTTTTTCGACTTCAATCTCTTGTAACGGAGCCTGGTCTTCAGGAACTCGAAGGCATTTCTTGAGTTGCGACACATGAAATACATCGTGTATATCTGTGAGGTTTACAGGTAGATCCAACTGGTAGGCTACCTCTCCTTTCCTTGCCTTTATTGGAAATGGTCCGACATACCGGGGAGCGAGCTTGCCTTTAACTTTAAATCTCCTGACTCCTCTCAAGGGTGACACCTTTAGGTATACATGGTCCCCAACCTCAAACTGCAAGGGCCTTTGCCTCTTGTCCGTATAACTCTTTTGTCTGGACTGAGCGGCTTGGAGACGATCCCTAATCAGACGGACTTTCTCTTCAGTTTGCTGCAAAGTTTCTGGTCCAAAGATGGAACCTTCCCCTACCTCAGACCAATGTAGAGGTGTTCGACACTTCCTGCCGTATAAGGCTTCAAACGGAGACATCTTTAAACTAGTTTGGTAGCTATTGTTATAGGCAAACTCCGCATAGGGTAGGCATTTGTCCCATTCCATAGCAAAATCCAAGGCACTAGCTCGAAGCATATCTTTGAGTATTTGGTTTACCCTTTCTGTTTGTCCATAGTCTGAGGGTGATAAGCAGTGCTAAAATCCAGGTGAGTGCCTAATTCCTCATGAAGACTTGCCCAGAAATGTGAGGTAAACTGAGCACCTCGATCGGAGACTATCCTCTTGGGTACACCATGTAGACACACGATGCGAGACATATACAATTCTGCTAACTTATCTCCTTTGTAGGTGGTCTTCACTGGAATGAAGTGGGCAACCTTTGTCAGCATGTCTACTATAACTCATATGGAGTCATACCTAGTCTTAGTCCGGGGTAAACCCGTAATAAAATCCATTCCAACCTCTTCCCATTTCCATTGTGGCACTTGTAATGGTTGTAGTAATCCAGCTGGCTGTTGATGTTCGGCCTTCACTCTCTGACATATGTCGCAGCAAGCGACATACTCCATGATGTCCCTCTTCATTCTTGGCCACCAATACCATTGCTTCAAATCTTGATACATCTTGGTGCTCCCTGGATGAAGGGAGTAAGCTGAACAATGCGCTTCCTTTAGTATCAGGTCCTTTAGATCCTTCTGATGGGGAATGAAAAGACGTGTTCCATATCTCAGGACCCCTTCTGAATCCTCAGTCATCTTGGGAGCCTTCCCTTTTGCCATTTGACTTCTTAGCCTCATAGTTGTTGAGTTGTCCTTTTGGGCAGCTATAACTACATCATCCACACATGGTTGGAGCACTACGTATTCTACTGTGCCAGGTTCTACCAATTCTAGGTTAAGGGCTAGCATTTCCTGGTGTAGTGATGGTTGCTGTACCTTGACCACAAAGTTGTTGTAGTATGCCTTACGACTTAGGGCATCGGCCACCACGTTAGCTTTGCCAGGGTGGTAGTGGATGCCTAGATCGTAGTCCTTGATCAGTTCCAGCCATCTTCTTTGCCTCAAATTAAGATCCGATTGGGTGAAAAAGTACTTGAGACTTTTATGGTCGGTATATGTATCACAGTGATTACCGATTAAATAGTGTCGCCAGATTTTCAAAGCATGAATCACTGATGCCAATTCCAAATCATGTGTGGGATAATTTGCTTCATGAGGGCGCAGTTGCCTCGAAGCATATGCCACCACTTTTCCTCCTTGTATCAGTACACACCCTAATCCTTGGTGGGAAGCATCACAATATACCTCAAAGTCTTCTCGAATGTCAGGCAAAACCAAAACAGGCGTGGAAGTTAACTTGTCCTTCAGTTCCTGGAAACTTTTTCACAAGCCTTGGTCCATTCAAACATCTGTTCCTTTTTGAGCAGTTGGGTTAATGGCCTGGCGATTTTGGAGAATCCTTCTATAAACCTTCTGTAATATCCTGCTAAACCAAGGAAACTCCTTACTTCAGTGACAGTTGTAGGCTACTTCCATTCTACTACAGCTTCAACCTTAGCGGGGTCCACAGATACTCCATTTGCTGATACAATGTGTCCTAGGAAACTAATATCACTGAGCCAAAACTCACATTTACTTAGAGTAATCTTGTGCCCTTACATTCATAACTATTGCAATTGGCTAGCGTCTCTCCTTGTACTTAGTGCAAAACGAGCTAGTTATTCATCTCAATTTCAGATTGCCTCTTTCTAGCTCATTTCCTTTGTTTGCATTAAGTCCTATTTATCGTTGCGTGTGCGTTCATAGATTTCGCTTTAACCAATTGGATCAGCACATAGGCAAAATACTCTAGCTTAGATCATTAATTAGCTTTACAATACCTTGAATATCAGATTGCATAGGTTATCCACATACCAGTCCAAGCTCCACCTACACCTGTTTGTGTACTCCCTTGCTCTTGGTTACGCTCATACATTACCGGGTTGAGGTCGTTTGCTGTCACAGGTGTCGATTTGCTGTCCTTGATTCACTTTGGAACAATAAGCTTGCCATGTTTTCAGGACAGTAAGTTGCAAGCATAGAGAGAGCTTTTGTTTTACTAACCCAGATGTAACCTCGCTTCTTGTTTGAGATTTGTTTCCATGTCAGGTCACGAGGAGGATCCACTTAATCCGGAGGCGCCAGTTACGTGGACCGAGTACACTCGGTTGCGCGAGATGCTACAAAAACAACTTCCTGATGGTAACACTAGCGTGCGCGATGAGCTCAAGAAAGTTCACACAGGACTGAACAACCTCGGGGAGGAGGTCCAACAATTGCGTACGACCATCAATAATAACTTTCTGTAGCTGCGTGCCATGTTCGCACACCACAATCTACGTGGGGGAGCACCAGCTAATGACACAAGGTCCTCCAAAACTACATATAGCTCCTGAGATACACCACAACCTATGTGAGGAAGAGAGCCACATAGCTAAATTGAGTGAGAGTGATAAAAGAGTGAGTTATGTGATTCCACTATATGTGAGGTTGAAAGCATCCAAATTGAGAGTGTTAGAGGGACACCAAAAGAAAAGCGAGAAGTAGAAGATAGACAAAGGGAGGATGAATCTGAAACTAACATATTAATATCTACTTCTAGTGTTATTTCTCATATTGTGCAGGTTGACATTAAAAATGAAGAATTAAACATTCAACAACCAGCACCTTTGAAGGCAAATGAGGAGGAGATAACCACAGGACGGGATGAAGTGCCTGCTGTCCCATGGGTGCATCCTAATAATTTTAAACCCCCAGCATCTACATCATCTGAGGAGGACGATAAAGGTAACAACAGTGGTGCCGAATTTAATTGTGCAAAGGTGAGTAATTGTGAGAACTCATATGATCAACCGAAAACTCCATGTTCCGAAATTTCAATGCTTAATTTACATAATATGAAATTGATTACTTACAAGGAAGTTCTAACTAGAATATCTCCTAATGATTCTTTATGCTATATCATGTTTGACACTCCTAGAGAGCTATCTAGTGTGATTGATAATATTGCTGAAATTTCATGTTCAAAATCCCTAGCAAGTACCCATGCCTACACATATAAGTTCAATTTGATTGGAGATTATGATGTAGATGACAAATTTTATGTTCGTAGAATTTGCATTACATGTGATAAGCTTACTGACTTGAAATTACATATTGTGGATAAACAATCTTTTGCGCCATGTTATGATCATGATGAGATGAATTTCAACAATAGTACATACTGTTTAGAAAGATTTCAAAAATCTACATGTTCGATTCTTAGTGTACAATCATGTAAAAATAATCAGAGTAGCGCAGCTGAAGCATGGAAAGCACTCAACATTTTCTTTCCCATATCTGCACATTTAAATCTGATTTTGCCCATTAAGGATCTGTCCATGTCCTTAGAAAAGTCGAGGACGACTTTCTTTTATAGGAGGGAGAATGATGTGAAAAACAATATTGCAATGCATACATCTTTTAGTCGCTGCTATATTCATCGGTTTGTGCAAAATAGTGAGAATACCACAACAATTGACTCTTACATATACCAGGCATATGCGTTATTCTTTTCGTTTACTACACCTTCATAAGTTTATGATGAGATAAGTCGAAGAAATATTTATGATGAATATATATACCATGCATACACGTTGTATTCTTTGTTTAGCACAATTTTAGGTTATCAAAAGCCGAGGATGGCTTTTCTTGAAGAAGGGGAGGATGATGTGGATATGCATGTGTCTTGTACTTTTTCGTTAAATATCTTATTCAACTAGAAAGAATTATTGAGCCGCATGAAATATGGCCAGGTGAACTCATTTCAAACTATACTTAATGTTGTCATTCATAAGGATGAAATACTACCTCATGTTATTACATGGTATATTCTTAGGTTTGTCAATGGCAAAACAATGGAGACGCAAAAGGAAGCGGATAACCACAATACGTGCCAAAGACATGAAGGAACAAAGCCCACGCGGATGGAGCCAACAAGAACGAAGCATATGTGGCTGGTTGGAGCCCATGTGGAAGGGGGAAAGAAAGCCCATATGGCGGGAGAGTATAAGGACGGAGCCCAAGAACTTAAAGCACAAGTTTTGGACACTATTTTGAAGCCCACGTGCTCAATCCAATCCCAACTCAGATTCAACTCAGAATTAAATTCGGACTCGGTTCGGGACAGCCTGTCAAGCAGTAACTAAAAAAGTCATAACTTTCACAAACGGAGTCCGATTCGAGCGCTCTTATACTCGTTGGAAAGATAATTTCAAGGGCTACAACCATAATTGATTTATTAAAAAATATAACCACATAGACCACAATTGATTTATAAAGAATATAACCACATAAACCACAATAGATTCATAAAGAATATTATCAGATAGACCACAATTGATTCATAAAGAATATTACCACATAGACCACAATATATAAAGGGGCATGTAGCATAGCAAGGCATCTTGATTTAAAAGGAATTAATAGCCAATTAATCAATAATTAAAGTGGAGGTAGTAAAATTAACAAATTAAACTATAGCAACAGCCGCTATGTTTTGCCTACCGAAGGGACGGAAACCACAAGCACGGTCGAGAGCAAAAACACCTATTCACAAGTCACCACTCAGCACAAATCCTTAATTTATTATTCACAACAGAAAGGTAAAGTGCCACTACGCCCAAAACCCGACACTCCCTCTCAAACTACCGTTCCCACGCTCAGCCCACTACAATAGCACTGCTTGCCTTTTTTGTATCTTTTAATTAACTAGTCAAACCACAGTAAACAATAATATTTTTAAAATCTACAGAACGAAGGCTACAACTTTCACGAAGACACTATAATATTATTCTGTTGTTAAAGGGATGTAAATCACCATGGAAAACAAAGGATAGAACCTGTAACGCAGTTCTGACCAGAAAGCTACCGTTCACCACCCACTGTACATTGGTCTAAAAATTATGATATTTTACCAAAAGCTAGATTACATCATTATCTACAACTTTTGTTTTTATGAGGAAACTCATAAAAATTGTTAGAACCTCTGAATCTGCCCACGATCAGAAACTAAATTTTGAATTCTCCCCTGCTACATAGCAGAGTTCCAATCTCTGTAGCGCCCAAACCCCACGGCCTAAAATTCTGCAAAAAATACAAGAACCAGGTATCCACTTCCTATACAACTTTCATGTTGATTGGTTCTGCAGGAAAAATCGTCTTCTATCCTTAATCTGCAAAGCTCTTCCGACTGCCCGAACCCTAAAGATCAGATAGAATAGTAACACGGTAAAGCTCATCACTCCTAAACCATTCATCTAAACGACATGAATGACAACTCTACAGAAACATAATGAAGTCCTCTACAAATCTCTAGGTTGTGAATTCCCCAGATTTTGTAGACAAGGTCCTCTAAACTGCAGAAAACTGTAGATAGCGAAGACCAACCTGATGGGGACGGGGTCCCGATCTTCCAACAGGTTCTGGATATGTTCGATTTGGTGGAGGCGCGACACAAATCGATTCGGCTTCCGAACAACACGTTCCGAACCCCGCAATCGCAGCACCACGTCTCCTCAGGTTATCAACCGTGCGCTGCCCAGTTGACCTCGCCAAGAAGGCTAATCCTCGCCTGTGAATCGAAGAACACAAGTAAGAATAAGGAAGAACACAACAGAATTGCAGATGTATTGGTTTAGCACTCGAAAGTTGGGGTCTCACAAACCGATGAACGGCGAAACTGTTCAAGACATAATTAATCTAAGCAAAACCCAACCCTAATGGTGGGGGTGGTGGCTGTATATAAAGGAGTGAGGGGCGTGCAAAACCCCTGGACGCACCCTAATGGGCTCCAACACGATACAAAGCCGAATGGCCCAAAAGACGGTGGCGTAGCACCCTGACAGATTCTAAACGCCCACTTGTTTTGATGATTTCTGTTGACTCAGAAGGAATTTTGATATGGGACTAGAGCCATTGGAAAGGTCTCCTTCTCAGCTTTCCATACATATGTGGAACGTCCAAAACGGAGTTCGTATGCGTCCTGGGCGTCTATTTTACTACAGGCTGGTCCTGAAGGCCGAGGCAGACTCGAACTCGAGTTGGACTGGGCCTCCGGCTTGACTTGGACGTCCTTGCTGGTCTTCTCCGCCTCCACACCTCTCTCCATGTACTTCATGACCCTCTCCAATGTTCCTAAGAAAGATAACATTATTAGGTAGCAATCTATTCTCAAAACTATAAAAAGGATCGCTTAAGAACGAGCTCACCTCTAGATTTAATTGTCGCATGCGAGCTCGGGTCATTGAACCTTGCATAACGGTTGGAGGATCAGCGGTTGCATCCGAATGAGCGATGTCCTTATCACAACCGATTAACCAAAATCTAGCCCGATCGAGAAATCACTAAAAAAGGGATAGGAAATTGTTGTTACCCTTAGAGATCAAGAAAAACCTCTGAACACCAGCACCAAAATAATCTACTCCCTTTCTTCTCCTCCTTCCTCTTCCTCTTCCTCCTTAACCATCTGTGATAGTTGGTAAGCACAGACGGTTTGTAACTGAAAACCATCTGTGATATTTTTATATCACAAACGGTTTGTTGTTAAAAACTGTCTGTGATAATCACTTTCACAGACGGTTTTTAGTTAAAAACCGTCTGTGATATTCTTTTCTACCCTAAATCTATTTCTGTTTATTGGCTAGCCTCAGGAAATGCTAGCCATGCCCTCTGAAACAAGCAGATCAATATGTACATGTATACATACAATTCACATCTCAATTCATTTCACAAACATAAAACATCCAATTCACATCTCAATTCATTTCACAAACATAAAACATCCAATTCACATCTCAATTCATTTCACAAACATAAAACATCCATTTGGCAAATCAATTAATTGAAATGAAATAAAATATCCATTAACAAATACACAATTACAAAAGATCTATATTGCATTTGCACTTAAATGGTAACATTGCATTTTTTATTTCTCTATCACTCTAGAATCGAGGTCTCACGAAAGGAATAGATCCATAATCAACGAACTTGTCATGCTGCACAAGCAATACTTGGATGGTGCATGATTGCCATCCAAGTATTGTTTGTGCAGCCTGACAAGTCGTTGATTATGGATTGTTCCTTTTGCGAGACCTTGATTCTGGAGTGATAGAGCAATAAAAATCATTCTTTGTTGTGGAACTCTCCTTCTCAGTTTATGACTTGAGCCACCAAAAAGTATGCCCACTGTCCTCGAATTTGTGCAAGGTCGGCCTGTTGCAATGCAGTTGTCAGATTGGACGCAGCCTGTCAATAGGAATATCAATGTGCGTATATATATAACCTGATAAGTATGAAATAATTATGAGAAGATTGACAAACCTTTGGATTGGTGATCTTCGAGGAATCGAGGACTAGTCTCATATGGTGGCAAACGTAGAATCCACATGTGTTGCCCGGTGACTGCTGGTAGCACTGCCAAAAAATAGTATGTGTTAATTCAAGAGGCATTACTACCAACTGTTGCATAGGATTAATTAATGTGTACTAGTGAATATCGGAAATTTTTTAACATATTTCAGGCCGTTGACCCCTTGCGTGGGGAGACCCACCTTTTCAACGAATAGGACGAACGACCTACGTGATTCGAAAATGTTAGTCTTAGTCATTGGAAGAAAAGAAAGAGTAAAATATGGTTATATATAGAGAAAATGTACTTACCTATCGATTAATTGGCTGATAACTGTGAAGTCGGTTTTATTCTTACTTAGCGAATCAAGGTATATTGTCTTGTTCCATTTTGGTAAATTACTATTAAAATCCAGTGGAACCCCTGATTGTAGGGCATAAGTATGTATTTCTTATCGTGGTGAGCCAACAGTGCTACTGTAATGTACCTCTCGATGAAGGATGCATCCTCGGTGATAGTATGCATAGCAACCAAGTGTGGGTCCAGAAAACCAACCGATGATTTGGATGATCTAGCTTCAGTCAGCATGAATCTATATATGTACACACAAAAGCAACAAATTATAGATGACATTTATCGGTATAACATGAACGAAGACTGTGATTGTACACACTCACAGCGTCCAGCATCGAATGAGCGATGCGTCGAGAGCGTTGAGTGTGTAAAGATCGAATAAATCTTCAAAAGTCACCACGAAGACATAATCCTGAATGTTGTGCTGTAAATGATCCGGCTTGAATTTGACAGTGATACCTGAGCGCCGTTCTTCCTGTGGCTTATTGACCTGTGCCATATACCAATTGTGTAATGTCTGGCAACTAAGTCCTAGGAGTACGAGATGCTCTTCTGGGATGATCATCGAGTCACCTAGCATGAATTGGTGGGCCAATGGCGGGTACGGGATATCATCATCGGTTTTCTTTGATTTGCCCTTGCTACCCCTGCTGCCTCGGCTATAGGTCGACTGTAAATATAACACCAGTGGAAGTTGCTGCACCGGGAATAGCTCTTGTGGACTAAACACCGGTGCAGGTAGCGGTGGTGGAGATAGGCCTTGTAGAAATGGCACCAATGCATGTAGCTCTGGTTCGGATTGCCCTTGTGGACCTACCACCGGTGAAGAAGCCTCTAGGCAGATGTCGCTTTTGGGCCACTAGATGAAGGTTCCAATGGCTTGCCCTAGAGTCACGAGCTCATCATTGGGGGGCTTCGGTAGCGGGACGACCTCAAAATTGGTATGCATACCATCCACATTTACTTTTTCGAGGCTTGGCTCTAAAGGTGCATCGTGCACCAAGGCCCCGGGACCAAACGGATATGCCTGGCCCCAAGCAGCCAACAAGGCAACAGAGGCATATCTCACTCTGAGCTTGCACATCGTAGTCTCCTACATAATGATACAAAATTAGCTACTCCAATAGGCCTATCAACAGATCAAGCATTCTAGAGGTAATAATTATTACTAAGATGTCGTCCACAGGAAATATGGCCTCGCTTTCCGTCGTAGGATTGGACGCGCAGCTACTCCGACGGTTGGGGGGCTGGCTAGCACAGGAGCGGTGGCGGCGACCTGCTGATTTTTTGTAAATCTTTATATCTCATCTCTTACGTAATCAGCAAGCTCCTCTCTAAGAGATGCCTTGATCTCCTCTCGTAGTCGTGCCTCACGCTCGGCTTTGCTTGTCTTCTTACTCCGATACAATTCAGAGTTATCTGAGAAACCATGTTTCCAAGGAACATAAAGCCCAAGGCCTCTCATACGACCCAGGTGCTCCTTGTTTCCCAGTGTGGCGGAGAGTATGTCTTTCTCCCTAGTTGACTGGAATGATCCCTGAGAAGATTCTACACTCAATGCATCCTGCAAGAGCCCGACATGTCATTTAACTTAATTCCTACAAAGTTGTGGAGTAATTATAAGCTACGTAGTTCGATATCTTACCAGGCGGTGTGACACTTCTCGATCTATAGGGTTTCAAAAGGAGATGTCCCCCGACGATGTGGTAGATAACCTCGCTCTAATCCAATTTCGAGCGCGCTCATCCGGGATCATGGCAAATGGTGGGGTGGTGTCCCACAGGATTGCCTGTTCGTCCTCCCTTCTCCACTGCAGGATTTTACCTACATACCCAGCTGTGCTGAGTCTGTTGAGGTGTGTATTTTTTGCCTGAAGGGCCTTGTGCGCCACACTTCCATGTCTGAAATCTTCGGTCGTCTTCATCACCTTAAATTATTCCCATTGTGGTTCCAGGAATAGGTACTTATGAAAGGGCGTTAGATCCTTCTCCACAAACTCCTTGACAAGCATGCTCTTGAAGTTATTCCATGCTTTGCACGCCGCTAGCAAGGCATGTAGTTGCATGGAGTCGTGGTGTTCATCTGGAATCTCAAACGATGCAAAAATCTTTGTCAGCAGCTCATGTTTCTGAGTCTCACTCACGGTCTTCCACGAATCGAATGTGATCTCAATTCATTCTCGTACAACATTTCGATCATTCTTCGAAATGTACCTGCTGCTCAGCGAGGAAGGAGAGGGGTCCCAGATCCATCAACCTTTGTGATGGTAAATCAGCCCTGAGGCTTTTTCGATAGTCCTCTTCCTTGGCATTTTGATTTTGGAGCGAACGCATCCGGTGATGATGTTGAAGAATGCGCGGATGACATGTTGGCCTTCTCATATATGAGAAGAAAGATTTAACATATATTCATATATTCATACGTATATATATTCATAAGTAACATATATTCATAAGTTAAAAAAACAAAGCAAGAGTTATCAAGAGTTCTAATAAGCCAAGTATATGACTATGAAAAGTACATATATATCAAGTGTTCTAATAAGCCAAGTATCAAGTGTTCTAATAAGCCAAGTATATATATGAAACCAAGATACATATATATGAAAAGTAAGCACAATGTATGTGCATGTTAATGAAATTTGATTTTAATTATTACTCTCAGAAGGCTAGTTGTACAAGAAATATTCTTGGCCATCTCCGCCACAACAGATATCAATCTTATATATATAGCAGTTGTAGATTAGACCTTGACTTTTATTTTCAAACCTAGCTATTAAAGTAAGCAATCAGACCATGAACGAAATGCGATAACCAATATGTGACCTCCTTTTAATCAATCTACTGATTTCATTAAGTATGAACAATCATTGATTAAAACAGGATAGTCGAGTTATTACAACTTAAACTAATCAAGATTAAACATTGTATATATGTATGTATATAACTCAATGAGAATCAAATACACAACTCCGTTAATGATCAGATCAAATAGCTAATGACAAACTCAAGGCCCATCTACCATCACATCTATATATATAAACTCAGTTGTATGCCTTCATCATAGAGGTAGGTCACAGTGCAATCTTCGCAATTTTCAGGTTATGAATCACAGCATATAACTCATGGGATTAATAATCTTGATCATCGAAATGAAAAAAATTGACACCAAGGTTCACAAAAAAAGCACAATGAAGATAGAGAGCATGTCAGACCCCAGAGCAATGACTCTTGGATCCTTTGTGTAAATCGCACTAGTTCAGGATCAAGCTAGTGCACACAGTGGATAACAAAGATTCAAATCATGCACAATGACATCTATTCATTAACTAAATATGGGCCTGATGGCCAAAGTTTACATCAATAGTTTATAAACCAAAAATAAATATAAGCAGCGAAAAAAGAACCATAAAGCAAAGAAATTTCATCCCGCCGCTTCACAAAGCGAATGATCGTAAGACGTGGCCTACTCGTCATTTATTCTCACCAAAGTTGATGAAGTTCTTCTCTAAAAATAGTGAATAAAGCAACATGAGTACATAAAGTACTCTACAAGTTACACCAGGAGGTTTAATAGAGTTAATACATGCATAAGGGTGTCCAATGGAAGGCATAATAAGGTTAATTGAGCGTAAAGCGAAATTAAAGTAAATATTGTAAGTAGATTCAAAAGCTGAATTTCATACAATAGATACAATTCACAATTTAACAAAATAATATCGTTAGTGCAGGCTCCGACCAAACACTAACATATTCGCAGGTATCACACCTGGTCCATCTTTTCCAAAAGATCTCATACGGATTCCATTCATCCATATGCTTTTTAATCTCCTATGGATTCCATCCATCCATAGACCTTTTCAGAAATCATTTTAAAAATAAAAGTCTAATCCATGATAAACTTTACTCAGCTTGCTCATAACCGTGGGCACGGCTTTCCAGGATAGGGTATACACTCTGCAGAGGTTGTGTAGCTTTACCCACAAGACATGATCATCCCATATTGCCACTGGATAAACACACTTCCTTTGGTGTGCGGTGAGGATATCATGACAAGGCTGTTACAATATTCTGTAACCAAAATAGTTACGCCGCCACTAAGGTTTCACCACAACTCGAATCCACGAGTTGGAGCCCCCTCTGGTGCCATGTGAGACTTCTCGCGGCCTACGCCACGCTCACATTCAGCCTATAGCGAAACTATGTTTGGAACCTCACAAATTACTTAGCCAGGTCTGTGCCATACCAGACTTATGGTAGTACGATATGGCTTTACAACAGTAGCTCACAGACCGGTCCTTAACTTGACTTAGGCTCAAACCTCATACCCCTTGTACCTGACAATCAACATTGTGTCACCGAGCAACAATGCATGCCAGCAACCACCACCTAACCATTAGCCTAGGTCCAAACCAAGTTTTATATTTTCCTTTGAAACATTCATATACCTTCTTGACTCACCGAAGTCAAGAATACATTTTAGAAAATCATCGTTCTGAAGTGAAACAAATATTCCCACTTAAAATCATTTTAAGCATGGCTAAGCAATTCTATAAAAATTTATACTAACTAGATTTTCATCTAAGGTGACAAGGTATAAGTAAGTTCAATATCAAATCTGGCCATACATAATGGATTTGGGTATAACTAGAATTTAAATTGAATTTAAACTAAATTTGAATAAAAGTACGTATGCATAATAATTTTAAAAACAATATAAATAATTTAAATTACTGGGAGCAATATGATCAATGGTGTAACTTGCCTTGCTTCGAAGTTTGCTATGGTTCGCCAAAGTTATACAACTAAACTCAAATAAAATTCAAATAAAATCCAAAAATTATGAAATATATATTGGGAGATAGAATATGACTTTAGATGAATTTAGGAATTTGAATGGGTCCAATCAGAGTTAGGGCGAAAAAGAACGACTTCCGGTAGTTTGAATTCCAGAGAAATGAATAAAAGGAATTCTTTGAATTCTTTTCTTTATGAAGGAAAAGTGATCAGAAGCTACAATATTTGTGTATAGTTGAAAGCATGATCGAAGGCATAGTAGAAGACATGATCAAGACCATAGTCGAATCAACGGTTGAAAATGCGGAGGTCTAAGTCGAAGACAAAGAGTCCAAGTACAGGTGCAGTCGAAGACCGGGTCGGAACTATACAATGGTTGAAAGAATTGAATTATGTAGAGTGGTCGAAAGAATCAGACGGCTTGGAGAGGTTGGACGGTTTCAAGTGGTCGGAGAGATCGGAGGGTTCAGAGAGGTCGGAGGGTGCAGAGGTTAAAACGGTCAAACAACCATGGTCGGTTCGAAAACCATGGCCGAAGTCAAAGTCTTTGAGGTCAAAGGTTGAAGGCTGGAGTTGAAGTCTCCGACGGTCAAAGTCAAAATTGGAGTCTCCAAATGTCGAAGTCGAAGGCTCTGAGCAGTCGGAGTCTAAGAAGCCTCCGAATCAGCGGAGTCTAAGGAAGTCTCCGAACCATCGGTGTCTAAGGAACCTCCGAATGGTTAGAGTCTAAAGAACCTCTAGACGTCGGAGTCTTATGAGCCTCCGAACGTCGGAGGCTAAGAATCGGATGGCTGGGAGAAGTCGGACGGCTTCGCATGATGAGATCCATGTGATCCAATGGCGGCGAAGACCGGGGAGATGTACAAAAGTGGGAGAAGAGTATGGGTCCTGTTTTACCTTGGCGCAAGGTTCGGGCTGCACAGAGTTGGCTGGCGGCGAGGGTGTAGCGGAGGCGGTACGATTATCGACGACGGAGACTCTCCGACGACGGCTTGCTCGGAGAAGGGGCGTCGAAGGTTCATGCGGGCCTGAGGAAGGTTACCAGCGATGGGGTGCTCCGGTCATGCTCTTGCTCAGGAAAAAGGGTGAAGGAGGTGCGCGTGGTCCCGTTGAAGATTTGGCGGTGGTGGCGTCAGTGTCGACGAAAGAGACACTCCGGCGGCGGGATTGCTTGGCGAAGGGGTGGCGAGGTGAAGAAAAGAGAGAGGGGATTGTGAGGAGTGCGTTGGTGCTCTTGTGCATTACCGCAAGTGGTTGGAAGGTGGTCGGCGGCGAGTTGAAGCAATGGCGTAACTCGGGCGGCGGTGTTCTGGCGGTGAAGAGACTCAACCAAGGGGCAGTTGAGAAAATCCAAAAATTATGAAATATATACTGAAAAATAGATTATAAATTTAGATGAATTTAGAAACTTGAAACACTTGATTCGGAGTTCGGACGAAGGAGAACGAGCGATTGGTAGATTGTCGGAATATTCCTCTGTGAACAATAATGGATAGCAGCCCTTTTCACTGTTTTTTGCCGTGTCATCGGCAAGAAAAGGCATGGAAGGTGAAGCCAACTAGCAAAATGGGTTGCTAAGGACCCGAGGCACATATAGGAAGTGACGACACATCAAACGGAGCACAGTGACGACGTGTACGGCGATAACGACATAGGGTGTGGAGAGAAGAATAATTTTTGGGCACGAGACACGGAGAAGTAGGGTGAGCTCGGCCTAGAATGCGGTGAGGCGAAGCTAGGAAAAATATCGGCTAAGCCAAAAACTCTCCAGAGGCGACGCAATCGTCGTTTGAACGACGACGGTACCGAAACACGAAAAACTCAATATCTTGATGTTCGGTTAGGCGAATCCAAAATCGTCTGACAGGTAACCACCTGGGATAGTTTGGCACGTTTTGATGTGAACGGATTGTCGAAAGCATTCCCGGACAGACGGGGACGCGAAGTGCCATTTACAGCCATGGCATGGTGTCAGGCAAAAATTTAGGAAAGGTTTTTGGACAAACGGAGGGGAGCACGGTGTAGAATGCGTTGAGACGAACTCAACGACGCAGACGGCTCGGCCAACGGACAAGCGAAATGTAGTGGACAAGGCTATATGTAGCTGACAGGCTGACATCGATATTCCGGGCAAATGGAGAGGAGTTAACATGCGAGAGTTGCGGCGAATCGAAGAGGGGAGTGTGGGGAACATGATGCTCACCTTGGTTTTGGTCGGGCATGCACGTTCGGCGGGTGGCGACACGAGGAACGGGGACCCGATTTGGCCCACGGCGGCGACGATGCTCCGGTGAAGTTCCGGCAAAGGGGAGGTGAGCACCGCGTAGAACGCGACGAGGCGAAGCCAACAGTGTGGTTAAACACGGAGGAGCTTCACCGGACGAGGCGCATTAAGCCGAAGAACGCCGCTTGAACGACAAAAGTAAAACTCCGATTGCGGCCAAACGAGTGGGAGTGAGGACTTGAGATTTTCGGGGGTGAGTGAGGATGAGAAGGGGCTCACAGTGCTCCCTTTTATAGGGGTTGAGGAGGTCTGAGGAGGGAGATCGATGAGGCATATCTTTGAATGGCATGGGTTAAATTCTCACGAAACGGCTCATAAATGAGGGGGGGAAATGGTGGGGAATGAAGGAGCTTAATGAGAGGAAGTGAATGAAATTTATTTCGCATAAATCCATTGAGGAAATGAAGAGTTATGGGAGATTGAAAAAGCTCCAAAAATGAGCCATGGCGCTGTTGCACTCTGTGAGTTCATGTAACGCTTGGGAAAAAGAAAGGAAAGGATGAGAGAGAAAAGAAAAAAGAAAAAGAAAAGAAAATTTGGAAAAATTTCAAGAAATTTTTTTTAGAATCATTCAAACCTCAAAGGATTAAATAAAATATTTTCAGAATTAATTGACATTTATTTTAATTTTTAACAAATGTTTTCTTTTCTGTCTTTAAAATAATACAATAAATAACAAATAAAGCTTACAAATCTTAGAAAAATTCGTAGAAGTTTCTAAAGCTCTTTTGAACTTATAAAAAAAATTCCAAATAAAATTTTCATATTTTTATTTATAAAACATTTTTTTGTTTAACAGAAAGGTTCTTTTCTTTAAACATAAAATCAGGTCAACTAGAATTTTAAAAATTCAAGCGACCAAATAACTTTGATTTTTATTTTAAACTAAATTAATTATTGTTTTACTTTATATATTTTTAATTTTATTTTTATTTTAAATAAACAGCTAGGTTGTTACAAACTACCCCCTTAAAGAGAATCTCGTCCCCGAGATTTGCACGGGCTAGCAAAGAAATGGGTATGGATCTTACTCTGCATGGCTAGAGCAATGATCTGGTTTAGATGTCCCTTTGTAAACTTTTATGGCTTTCCGATTGTTGTTTGAAGGGCATTGATGATCGGTGTTCCAGCTTGATGCTTCCAAAGATTAGGAAAGAGGAGACTTAAGACAAGGGAGGAATAGGGGTCGTTTTGCACAATCCAACAAAATACCAAATAGCAAAAATCTTTATTAAGATAATATTAGGTAAGAGTTATAGCTATCGATAAAAGAGAAAACTTGATAGCTCGTAACGTCGTCTAATAGTTGCCTAACAACTTATCCTAAAGGGACAAAGGTTGCCTTGGTGTGACTCTTCATGGCTCTCAGGGTACAAAGCGCGTCCCTTCGATGCGAATATTGAAATGATGGCAGAGGTGAAGAACTGCTTTTCGAGCGGCTTCTTGCTTGGCTCTTTCAAACGAGTAACTACTTCCTTTAAAGCGCTAGCGAAGACTTCCTTATCCAGTTTGCTTGGTGATGAGTACAGCAAAGCGATGTCCCATCATCTGATTTCCATGGTTGTCTCTCTGGTGCATGTAGAAAGCTCGACGTTGGAATCTCAAATGACGGAGTAGTCGATGAAGGCCTACACTCCATCCATCATTTGGTACATCTTGTTAAACATCCATCTATAGTGGTTTGAATGAGATAAGAGATAGAAACATATTTTCATGTAATGACATAAAGATGAGAGAGATTCGAGAGATAAGTGTAAACATAGATTGAGAGGTAAGGATAAGCAAAGCTTTTTGAAAATATTTTTTATTTAAGTTAAGTCCTTAAGGTCAAACCATTCTATTCTACCTACGGTCACGTCTTAGGGTTATTATAGCTCTGATACCATCTCTGTCGGACCCCGGAGCAACGACTCCTGGATCCTCTGTGTAAATCGCACTAGTTCAGGATCAAGCTAGTGCACACAGTGGATAACAAAGATTCAAATCATGCACAATGACATCTATTCATTAACTAAATATGGGCCTGATGGCTAAAGTTTACATCAATGGTTTATAAACTAAAAATAAATATAAGCAGCGAAAAAAGAACCATAAAGCAGCAGCCCATCCTACCTGCCCACAGGCGAATGACGGTAAGACGTGGCCTACTCGTCGTTTATTCTCACCGAAGTTTATGAAGTTTTTCTCTGAAAATAGTGAATGAAGCAACATAAGTACATAAAGTACTCCACAAGTTACACTAGGAGGTTTAACAGAGTTAATGCATGCATAAGGGTGGACAATGGAAGGCATAATAAGGTTAATTGAGCGTAAAGCGAAATTAAAGTAAATATTGTAAGTAGATTCAAAAGCTGAATTTCATACAATAGATACAATTAACAATTTAACAAAATAATATCGTTAATGCAGGCTCCGACCAAACACTAACCTATTCGTAGGTATCACACCTGGTCCATCTTTTCCAAAAGATCTCATACGGATTCCATTCATCCATATGCCTTTTAATCTCCTATGGATTCCATCCATCCATAGACCTTTTCAGAAATCATTTTAAAAATGAAAGTCTAATCCATGACAAACTTTATTCAGCTTGCCCATAACCGTGGGCACGGCTTTCCAGGATAGGGTATACACTCTGCAGAGGTTGTATAACTTTACCCACAAGATATGATCATCCCATATTGCCACCGGATAAACACACTTCCTTTGGTGTGCGGCGAGGATATCATGGCAAGGCTGTTACAATGTTCCGTAAACAAAATAGTTACGCCACCACTAAGATTTCACCACAACTCGAATCCACGAGTTGCAGCCCCCTCCGGTGCCATGTGAGACTTCTCACGGCCTACGCTACTGTAACATCCCAAAAATTTTATTCCTTTATTAAAATGCTCTCTGGAATTTATTGAAGTTTCCTGGATTTTATTCCAAAACTTGAATTGAAAAAATCAAAAAATTTATTTTATAAAGGCCAAAATGAATTTACTTCATTTAATGAAAATCAAATTAAATGTATTTCATCTTCCTAAAGTCAAAATCTGTAATTACTTTAATTTTCAAGAAATTATAAACATTTAAAACCCTCCCTTGAAAGTCAAATTGGGTTTTTGTAAAATTCAGTTATCAAAATGGGGTGAAAATATTTTTATTAAGTCTAAAATAGTTCCAGGAGGTTCTCTGAATTTTTCTGGAATTTTTAAAATTTATTTGGTATTTTTCCGAGCTTTCTAAAGCTTAATGTCATTTGTGGAAATCAAAAAGGAAATTTAAAATCCAACACGTGGATTGATCCGTGCCCGCCCGGTTCAATCCCCACCGCTCGAACTCACTTACCGCTTCACCCACCTTTCCTCTCTCCCTGTTCGACACGTGGATTGATCCGTGCCGTTTGCTATTGCCGGATTCGGTCCCACGCGTTCATAGCCACTTAACCCTTCGCCCGAAACCCCAACGGCTCAGATTAAGTCTCATTTGCTGGATGAAATCTTGGCCGCACCCCTTCACTTACCCCTTCGCTTAGCATCCAACGGCTCAGTTCTCTCCCGTGCGCCACGCATCACAAATCCTGCCGCTGCCCTCGCCCCTTCTCATTTCTTTCTCTCGCTGACCGGTGGGCCCTCCTTGTCAGCTCCGTCTTCCCCGCGACTTTCCTTTCTTCCCCGCGCAATCGCCGCCCGCGGCCGCCATTGAAGCCGAAAACCGAAGCTTTTAAAAGATTCAGTTTCCTTTCCGATCACCCTACCGCACTAACGCACATTCAAATCCGCCCTCCACCACGTCCGTTTAAGGTATAATTACCCTTAATTATGCCCGTTTCCACCGTCGCATTGAACCCCCGCAACCGTTGCACTCCGGCGAGGTCGCGCGCACCCGTTACTGCCTCCCCCGGCCTATATAAGCCCTCCACACCGCCCCTCCCCCTCTGCTCAATTCGAGCAATAAAACCCCCAAGAACACCCTGCACTCGTTCTTCTTCGCCGGCCTCCAGCTACTCCGGCGAGCAATTCCAGCAACGCCAGGACTCCCCGCCCCTCTCCGACTCCTCCAACACTTTGCTCGTGCCCCGGCGATCCCCGACGATCACTTCCCCGAGCACGTGCGCCACTAGGACCCCTCCGCCACCGTCCCTATCCGTCGATCACCCTCTCCGGCCGTCCCCGTGCACTGCGCAAGGTACCGCTGGACTCCCCTCACTCCCCTCTACGATTTGGTACCCTCGGCCGGCACCGCCGCCCGCCGGAGCTACGGCGACCATCGGGCCCCAAGTGCCACCACCGGCCGTCCTGCCCCGTCAGTCGTCGGGCCGAGGTGGCAGCAGACGTGGCCGCCAGTTGGGCGCCACGCCAGCGCCACCCGAGTCCCTCCGCGCCACCTCGTGCGTGCCTGTCCACGTCGGCATATTGCCATGATGTGGCAGCCACGAGGCAACCACGTCAGCTTCTTTGCCACGTCAGCCCTACCAGTTTTTATTAAAACCGAAAAATCCCTGCTGACGCAATAAAACCGATTTTCCAGTATAAAAATAATTCGGCCGAACTTAAATCCCTGTGCTGACGTCATAATCTGTTATTTTCCTTTAGGAAATAATTCAGGTTGACGTCATAAATGTTTTTCGGTTTAAAATTAATTCCAGAAATTGGGTATTTTTCTTTTAATTGTATTAAAACTTTGGAAGGCTTTTTCATTTTAACTCCAAATTGACCCGTTCAAATTTCTAAATTTTTCTAAAATCATGATCTACCCATTTCTAGCATCTTTTTGAAAATTTGAATTTATTTGAATTTTAGTTTGGAATTTCTTTTGAATTGGCTCTTTACGTTAGATTTTGACGATTCCGGAGAGTTCGAGTTCGACGATTCTCCTCAGGACTTCGATCAAGGCAAGTTACACCTTTGACCATGTTGAACCTAATATTTTAAATTTATTTATGTTGTTTTACTGTATATGCATGCGTACTTCTATTCAAATTTAATTTAAATTCAGTTTAAATTTTAGTTATGCCCATAACGCTTTGATTATAGCCCATTTGAATTCCGAATTCATATGCCTTGTCACCCTAACTGAAAACTAGTTAGTACCATAGTATTGACTAAAAATTTTATAGAAATGCTTAGCCTGGCTTAGTGAAATTTTAGGTGGATCAAATCTTTCACATGAAATGACGATTTGAAAATGAGATCTTGACTTCGGTGAGTCAAGGATGGTTTATGAAAATTGTTTAAAAGTGAAAATAGAAACTTATGATTTGGACTTAGGCTAATGGTTAGGTGGTGGGTGCCGGCATGCCTCGTGTTTGGTGACACCTGGTTGATTGTCGTGCATGTGGGTATGAGGACTAAGCCTAAATCAACTTAAGGACCGTTTCTGTGAATCATTTTACGAAGTCACTTCGTACTACTACATATCCGGTATGGGACAGACCTGGCTAAGTAATTTGTGAAGTTCCAAATATAATTTCGCTATAGGCTGATTGTGAGCGTGGCGTAGGCCGCGAGAAGTCTCACAGGGCACCAAAGGGGGCTCCAACTCGTGGATTCGAGTTGTGGTGAAACCTTAGTGGCGGCGTGATTATTTTGGCTATGGATCATCGGAACAACTTTGTCATGAACTCTTCACCGCACACCTAAGGCAGTGTGTTAATCGCGTGGCTCAAGTGAGAGGGAATGTCTTGTGGGTATCCTGAATAGCCATGTTCACGGTCATGAACATGCTGAGTAGAGTCTTCACAGATTAGACTTGAATTTTATAAAACATGGTTTTCGGCAAACGACAGTGGTTTTTGTAGTGGTCCGGGTGGATTCCCGTGGTTAGGTTAGTGTAGGTCAGAGCCTACACTAATAGTACTATTTGTTCAGATATTGTTTCGTATATTGTATTAAATTCAGCCTTCATACTTACATGGTTATATTTAAAATTCAAGTACCGCTTTTCACACAAATAAATTGTTAAGCCTTCCTTTGTCAATCCTTATGCATGCATTCTACTCTGTTAGAATTCCTGATGTAACTTGCGTAAGCACTTAATGTGCTTACCTTGGAAGTACTTTACGTGTTCACCTTGCTAAAATCTGTTGCCAGACTTCAACGGCGACTACGACGGTGAGGACTACTTCAGCGAGTAGGTTGCGTCTTACAGTTATTCGCCCATGGGAGGCTAGATGGGCTGATCTGCTACCTTTACTGTTTTTCGCTGCTTTTATTTTCAGTTGGCCTTGTGCCACATTATTGTAAGACTTGGCCATAAGGCCGTACCTTCGTTTCATAATATTCTGTGGTGATTTGTGCATGATATACATTACTGTGACCCTGTGTGCACTAGCTTTTCCTGGGATAGTGCGATTTACACAGAGGGACTTGGAGTTGTTGTTCCGAGTCCCGACAGAAATGGTATCAGAGCAACATTGACCCTAAGACGTAACCTTAGCTAGAGACCAACCTTAAGGATATATCTCGATAAGAAATACCTCTTTTAAAATCATTTCTTCCTTTGCTCAGTCTCTTACCAAAACTGGTTACTAACTTCCTCTTCTCTTCAAAATTTTAGATGGAGTAACCTACCCGCGTCTCCCACGGGACCATTGCCGGACTCTTCGCTGATGACCTTTACAACCTCATGCGGGAGCTGAAATTACGTCCCTATCCTCTCTACCAAGGGTACCTAGGCCTGTACGGAGACGAGGAGCGCTGGAGAGTGAAAGTGAAGATCTTCAATAATTATGCAGCCGACGCGGTCATTCACATCTTCGACGCCCCCCTACCTCGAGCTACTTTCTTCGACGGTGTACAAGATGCAACCTGGAAGGCCTTTCGTCAGTTAAGGAACATCTACGCCTGGGACCTGCAACGCACAGACTTCTACTACTTTCCCATGAAGACTCCTCTTGGTGTTGACAGCGACTTCTCATCCACGGAGTACGAGAGCAACCCCCATCTCATACGACAAGTGGAATTCACTAAGTCTATGGATCACATGTATCAGACCACTTTGGATGAGCTACACACCGCGACGTAGAAGATCCATGCAGTAGAAGAAGAACTGGCCAACTTCCGCGCCAACGATGAGGACTCCGCTACCTCAGAGCCACCCCCGAAGAAGTTCAAGCGTAGCACCAATGTTTAGGAAACCCCGAGTCTTAGCTTTAAAGCATTATCTGCGAGCTGTAGTCCTTTGTTAATAGCCGCAAGAATATTATAATAAAATAAAAGAAGTTTTATCTGGCTCTTATTTGTGGTTTTCCATGCTTTTTGTGTGTTCTGTTTGTGGGATTGTTACAAGAAACCTCTCCTTTAGTTCTCTCTCTCCTCTAAATCTGGAAGCTTCGGCAGATGGTGAATACGAGGAGAACCCCAGCGACAATGCCAACCCCGGCTCGTGGAAGCGGTCCACCCCATTCCCCACCCGCCGTGGCGGGACCAGATTGGGCTCAGTTGATGGCTAACCAGAACCAGTTGATCCAGTTGTTAGCTCAGACCATCAACAACCCCGCTCCTTATCAACCGGCCCAAGCCCCTCCCAATCAGCTTTCAGAGTTCCTGAGGATCAAGCCACCGACTTTTGCCGGCAGTGCCGAACCAATGGACGCCGACGACTGGCTCAGGTCAGTTGGCAAGAAGTTGGATATATTGCAGTGCACCGATCGGGAGCGAGTCCTGTTCGTCTCCCATCAACTGAATGGACTTGCGTCTCAATGGTGGGACATTTTCACCGCCTCACATGCCAACCTGCAGGCTGTGACGTGGAACGAGTTCGAGCAGAGTTTTCGTAAAGCTCACATCCCCACCGGTACCATGGCCTTGAAGAAGAAGGAATTCTGAGCCCTGCGTCAAGGAAGCCGTACCGTCAATGAGTACGTGCAAAAGTTCAACCAACTGGCACGTTATGCACCAGAGGATGTGGCCTCCGATGAAGCCAAGCAGGAAAGGTTCATGGAGGGCTTAAATGACAACATATCAGTGCAGCTGATATCAGGTGACTACGCTGACTTCCACCAGCTAGTCAGCAAGGCCATCCGCCAGGAGGGCAAACATATGGAGATAGAAACCCGGAAGAGGAAAATGGCAGATCAGAGAAATAACTCTGGAACTTCTCACAAGGTTTGTAGTACTCCTCCGCACGTGAACAAGTTCAGACCTCAAGGCAGCAACATCAAGACTCCGTCGAGCAAGTTCAAGCCATCCTCCAGCCGCCCGTCGTTCCAGGCCAGCCGCCAGCAGTTCCAGACCAACCACACCCCAACCGCCGGTGGCCAAGTGCAGAAAAGCAGCCCCCCGTCAGACGGAGTGACCTGTTTCTACTGCAAAGAACCAGGGCACTATGCCAAGGCGTGCCCCAAGAATATGCAAGCGACAAAGAACCCCTGGGCCTACTAAGTCGAACTGGGGCAGGTCGCAGACCTTCATCAAGGGGAGAGTGAACCATGTGACAATGAAGAAACTCAGCCGCACCGACGCCGTCTTTGGGTATGTTCCTTGTTAACTCAGTGCCAGCATCAGTTCTTTTCGATTCCGGAGCTTCGCATTCTTTTGTGTCAAAAACTTTTGTGGATAAGCATGGGTTGGGCATGGTGACCCTTAGCAACCCCATGATAGTTCACTCCCCTAGAGCAGAAATGAGAGCAAGGACCTTGTGTCCGAAAGTAGAATTGCTCATAGATGGGACCCGATTTCTAGCCGACCTTTTGGTTTTGGAATCGCTAGGGTTAGACGTTATTCTCGGGATGAACTGGTTAGCTAAAAATCAAGGCCAGATAAATTGTGTGACCAGGTCCATCACCCTCACTAATGACCAAGGTATAGAGGTTGTCTTCTCTCCTCAAATTTCGGGAGCAGAAGAAGGTGCCCTTTATCACCTTCAAGCTTTGGAAGAAGTGCCAGTGGTATAGGAGTACCCAAATGTTTTTCCCAAGGAATTACCAGGAATGCCGCTGGATAGGGAAATCGAGTTTGTGATTGACCTAGTCCCAGGCACCGCTCCAATCTCTAAGAGGCCATATCGGATGCCTGCTAACAAGTTAGCAGAGTTGAAGAAGCAGCTTAAGGAATTGGAGGACAAGTGATACATCCGACCTAGTTCATCGCCTTGGGGAGCATCCGTCTTGTTTGTCAAGAAAAAGGATGAAAGTTTGAGGCTATGTGTGAATTACAGAGCACTCAATGATATTACCATCAAGAACAAGTACCCTCTGCTCAGGATCGACGACTTGTTTGATCAGTTAAAAGGAGCTGGTATCTTCTCCAAGATTGACCTACGGTCAGGATATCACCAGTTGAAGATCCGTGAAAAAGACATTCCCAAGACTGCATTCTCCACCCGTTATGGGCATTATGAGTTCACTGTCATGTCGTTTGGACTGACCAATGCACCAGCCTATTTCATAAGCATGATGAACAATGTATTCATGAAATACTTGGACAAGTTTGTGGTAATCTTCATCGATGACATTCTCATGTACTCCAAGAATGAAGAAGAGCATAAGCAACATCTCAGGATTACCTTAGAAAAGCTTCAAGAGCATCAGCTTTTCGCCAAATTCAGAAATATGAATTTTGGCTAAAGGAGGTTGCCTTCCTTGGACATATTCTGACAGCTGAAGGAATAGCCGTGGACCCTTCCAAGATAGAAGCAGTAATGGAATGGAAGCAACCAAAGTCCATGACCGAAGTAAGGAGTTTCCTTGGACTTACGGGTTATTACTGCCGGTTCATAGCAAGATTCTCCGAGTTAGCCAAGCCAATGACTCAGTTGTTGAAAAAGGAAAAGAAGTTCGAATGGACGAAAACTTGTGAGTAGAGTTTCCAGACCCTCAATAAAAGGCTAGTCTCAGCATCCGTGCTCGTTTTGCCGGATGTGCATAAAGGCTTCGAGGTTTTCTGTGATGCCTCTCGCCTTGGCTTAGGCTGTGTCTTGATGCAAGAAGGCAAGATAGTAGCCTATGCATCGCGTCAACTCAAGCGTCATGAGTGCAATTATCCTACTCATGACATGGAATTAGCAGCCATAGTGCATGCCTTGAAAATCTGGCGTCACTATCTTATCGGTAACCGTTGTGAAGTATACACGGACCGCAAGAGCTTGAAGTATATCTTCACCCAGGCAGAACTCAACCTAAGGCAGCGAAGGTGGTTAGAGTTGATAAAAGACTATGACATTGGTATACATTACCATCTCGGAAAGCAAATGTTGTAGCCGATGCCTTAAGCAGGAAGTCTTATGCACATGTGGTTTTATCGGAAGACGATGAGACCTGACTTCAGGAGGCAGTCGCCCGTCTAAGTCTGAACCCGGTCAACCCGAGCATTCTATCCACTGAAATACAACCTGCCTTGCCTGATCAGATTATGGAAGCTCAGAAGGTTGACGAGAATATTCAGGAAATCAAAACGAATATGAGAAGAGGCAAAGCGCCAGGATTCAGTGAAGATGAGCAAGGCACGATTTGGTTTGAGAATCGCATCTGTGTGCCAAATAACCAAGAAATCAAGACCCTAATCCTCAAAGAAGCTCATGACACCCCATATTCCATTCACCCAGGTCATACCAAGATGTATCAGGACCTAAAGAAAAGATACTGGTGGTTCAGTATGAAAGGGAGATAGCAGAGTATATTGAAGCCTATGACACTTGTCAACGAGTTAAAGCAGAACATCAGAGACCTGCTGGATTGTTGCAACCATTACCAATTTCAGAATGGAAGTGGGAAGAAATCGGCATGGATTTCATAACCGGACTTCCGAGGACGCAATCGAGTTATGATTCAATCTGGGTAATCATAGACCGATTGACTAAAGTGGCTCACTTTATACCAGTCAAGACCACTTATTCTGGAAGTAAGTTAGCTGAGCTGTACATGTCCCGGATTATGTGCCTACATGGAGTTCCCAAGAAGATAGTGTTAGATCAAGGCGGCCAGTTCACTTCTCGATTCTGGCAAAAACTGCATGAAGAGTTAGGGAGCAAGCTCAGTTTTAGTACAACTTACCATCCCCAGACAGATGGTCAAACCGAGAGAGTAAACCAGATACTCGAGGATATGCTAAGAGCTTACCATACCAGTTAGGACTGTTCATTGCCCTATGCAGAGTTTTCGTACAATAATAGCTACCAGGCCAGTCTGCAGATGGCACCCTTTGAAGCCCTATACGGTAGAAAGTGCAGGACGTCGTTGCTGTGGGAACAGCAAGGAGAACCTCAAGAAACTGGACCCAACCTGCTTCAAGACGCCGAAGATAAAGTCAAAAGGATCAAGGACAGACAAAAGATAGCTCAGTCTCGGCAGAAGAGTTATGCAGACAACCGTTGTCGAGATTTGACCTTTGAGGTCGGGGACTATGTCTACCCCAGAGTGTCCCCACTCAGAGGGGTTAAAAGGTTTCAAGTCAGAGGAAAACTTGCACTGAAATATGTGGGACCTTTCAAAATTCTAAACCGAAGAGGTGAAGTCGCTTATCAGTTGGACTTGCTGCCAAGCATGTCAGGAGTGCACAACGTCTTCCATGTCTCTTAGCTGAAGAAGTGCCTCCGAGTCCCCGCAGAGCAAGCCGCTTTGGAGACCTTGGATCTGTAAGATGACCTCACCTATCAGGAGCAGCCGATCAAGATTCTCTAGACTACAGAGCGTCAGACCAGGAGGAAGATCATCAGATTCTGCAAGGTTCAGTGGAGCAACTACACCGAAGACGAAGCCACCTAGGAGCGAGAAGAGGATTTGAAAGCCAACCATCCCCATCTGTTTTGCTAGCCAGTGCAAATCTCGAGGGCGAGATTTCTTTTAAGAGGGGTAGGTTTGTAACATCCTAAAAATTTTATTCCTTTATTAAAATGCTTTCTAGAATTTATTGAAGTTTCCTGGATTTTATTCCAAGCCCTGAATTGAGAAAATCAAAAAATTTATTTTATAAAGGCCAAAATGAATTTACTTCATTTAATGATAATGAAAATAAATGTATTTCATCTTCCTAAAGTCAAATCTGTAATTACTTTAATTTTTAGGAAATTATAAACATTTAAAACCCTCCCTTTAAAGTCAAATTTGGTTTTTGTAAAATTCAATTATCAAAATGGGGTGGAAATATTTTTATTAAGTCTAAAATAGTTCCAGGAGGTTCTCTGAATTTTTCTGGAATTTTCAAAATTTATTTGGTATTTTTTCGAGCTTTCTAAAGCTTAATATCATTTCTGGAAATCAAATAGAAAATTTAAAATCCAAAACCCTCCCTCAGGCTGCCAAGTGTCAAGCATCGAGTCGTCCGCCTCCACGGCCGGTTCAATCCCCACCGCCCGAACTCACTTACCGCTTCGCCCGCCTTTCCTCTCTCCGTGTCCGACACGTGGATTGATCTGTGCCGTCCACTGTTGCCGGATTCGATCCCACGCGTTCATAGCCACTTAACCCTTCACCCGAAACCCCAACGGCTCAGATTAAGTCTCATTTGCCGGATGAAATCTTGGCCGCACCCCTTCACTTACCCCTTCGCTTAGCATCCAACAGCTCAGTTCTCTCCCGTGCGCCACGCGTCGCAAATCCTGCCGCTGCCCTCGCCCCTTCTCTTTTCTTTCTCTCACTTACCGGTGGGCCCTCCTTGTCAGCTCTGTCTTCCCCGCGGCTTTCCTTTCTTCCCCGCGCAATCGCCGCCCACGGCCACCATTGAAACCGAAAATTGAAGCTTTTAAAAGCTTCAGTTTCCTTTCCGATCACCCCACCGCACTAACGCACATTCAAATCCCCCCTCCACCGCGTCCATTTAAGGTATAATTACCCTTAATTATGCCTGTTTCCGCCGTCGCATTGAACCCCCGCAACCGTTGCACTCCGGCGAGGTCACGCGCGCCCGTTACTGCCTCTCACGGCCTATATAAGCCCTCCCCAAGGATCTCCTCTCCACACCGCCCCTCCCCCTCTACTCAATTCAAGCAATCAAGCCCCCGAGAACCCCTTGCACTCGTTCTTCTTCGCCAGCCTCCAGCTACTCCGGTGAGCAATTCTGGTAACGCCAAGACTCCCTGCCCCTCTCCGACTCCTCCAACACTTTGCTCGTGCCCCGGCGATCCCCGACGATCACCTCCCCGAGCACGTGCGCCACCGGGACCCCTCCGCCGCTGTGAGGCCCTCTCCGACCACCGCCTCTCGCGATCACCTCTCGCCATCCCTGCACCGCAAGGCACCGTGGACTCCTCACTCCCCTCTACGATTTGGTACCCTCGGCCGGCACCGCCGCCCACCGGAGCTCTGGCGACCATCGGGCCCAGAGCGCCACTGCCAGCCGCCCTGCCCCGTCAGCCGTCGGGCCGAGGTGGCAGCAGACGTGGCCGCTAGTTGGGCGCCATGCCAGCGCCACCTGAGTCCCTCCGCGCCACCTCGCGCGTGCCTGTCCACGTTGGCATATTGCCGTGACGTGGCAGCCACGTGGAGGCCACGTCAGCTTCTTTGCCACGTCAGCCCTACTAGTTTTTATTAAAACTGAAAAATTCCTGCTGACGCAATAAAACCGATTTTCCAGTATAAAAATAATTCGGCCGAACTTAAATCCCTGTGCTGACGTCATAATCTGTTATTTTCCTTTAGGAAATAATTCAGGTTGACGTCATAAATGTTTTTCGGTTTAAAATTAATTCCAGAAATTGGGTATTTTTCTTTTAATTGTATTAAAACTTTGGAAGGCTTTTTCATTTTAACTCCAAATTGACCCATTCAAATTTCTAAATTTTTCTAAAATCATGATCTACCCATTTCTGGCATCCTTTTGAAATTTTAAATTTATTAGAATTTTAGTTTGGAATTTCTTTTGAATTGGCTCTTTACGTTAGATTTTGACGATTCCGGAGAGTTCGAGTTCGACGATTCTCAACATTACTTCGATCAAGGCAAGTTACACCTTTGACCATGTTGAACCTAATATTTCAAATTTATTTATGTTGTTTTACTGTATATGCATGCGTACTTCTATTCAAATTTAATTTAAATTCAGTTTAAATTTTAGTTATGCCCATAACCCTTTGATTATAGCCCATTTGAATTCCGAATTCATATGCCTTGTCACCCTAGCTGAAAACTAGTTAGTACTATAGTATTGACTAGAAATTTTATAGAAATGCTTAGCCTGGCTTAGTGAAATTTTAGGTGGATCAAATCTTTCACATGAAATGACGATTTGAAAATGAGATCTTTACTTCGGTGAGTCAAGGATGGTTTATGAAAATTGTTTAAAAGTGAAAATAGAAACTTATGATTTAGACTTAGGCTAATGGTTAGGTGGTGGGTGCCGGCATGCCTCGTGTTTGGTGACACCTGGTTGATTATCGTGCATGTGGGTATGAGGACTAAGGCTAAATCAACTTAAGGACCGTTTCTGTGAATCATTTTACGAAGTCACTTCGTACTACTACAAGTCCGGTATGGGACGGACCTGGCTAAGTAATTTGTGAAGTTCCAAATATAATTTCGCTATAGGCTGAATGTGAGCGTGGCGTAGGCCGTGAGAAGTCTCACAGGGCACCAGAGGGGGCTCTAACTCGTGGATTCGAGTTGTGGTGAAACCTTAGTGACGGCGTGATTATTTTGGCTATGGATCATCGGAATAGCCTTGTCATGAACTCTCCGCCGCACACCTAAGGCAGTGTGTTGATCGTGTGGCTCAAGTGAGAGGGAATGTCTTTTGGGTAAAGTTGTACACCTCTGCAGAGTTAAAACCTATCCTGGATAGCCGTGTTCATGGTCATGAACATGCTAAGTAGAGTCTTCACAGATTAGACTTGGATTTTATAAAATTTTGTTTTTGGCAAACGACAGTGGTTTTTGTAGTGGTCCGGGTGGATTCCCGTGGTTAGGTTAGTGTAGCTCGGCGCCTACACTAACCGTATTATTTGTTCAGATATTGTTTCGTATATTGTATTAAATTCAGCCTTCATACTTACATGGTTATATTTAAAATTCAAGTACCACTTTGTGCACAAATAAATTGTTAAGCCTTCCTTTGTCAATCCTTATGCATGCATTCTACTCTGTTAAAATGCCTGGTGTAACTTGCGTAAGCACTTAATGTGCTTACCTTGGGAGTACTTTACGTGCTCACCTTGCTAAAATCTGTTGCCAGATTTCGACGGCGACTACGACGGTGAGGACTACTTCAGCGAGTAGATTGCGTCTTACAGTCATTCGCCTGTGGGAGGCTAGATGGGCTGATCTGCTACCTTTACTGTTTTCCGCTGCTTTTATTTTCAGTTGGCCTTGTGCCACATTATTGTAAGAGTTGGCCATAAGGCCGTACCTTTGTTTAATAATATTCTGTGGTGATTTGTGCATGATATACATTACCGTGACCCTGTGTGCACTAGCTTTTTCTGGGATAGTGCGATTTACACATAGGGACTTGGAGTTGTTGTTCCGAGTCCCAATAGGCACACTCACATTCAGCCTATAACGAAACTATGTTTGGAACCTCACAAATTACTTAGCCAGGTCTGTCTCATACCAGACTTGTGGTAGTACGATATGGCTTTGCAACAGTAGCTCACAGACTAATCGTTAACTTGACTTAGGCTCAAACCTCATACCCCTTGTGCCTGACAATCAACATTGTGTCACCGAACAACAATGCATGCCAGCACCCACCGCCTAACTATTAGCCTAGGTCCAAACCAAGTTTTATATTTTCCTTTGAAATATTCATATACCTTCTTGACTCACCGAAGTCAAGAATACCTTTTAGAAAATCATCGTTCTGAAGTGAAACAAATATTTCTACTTAAAATCATTTTAAGCATAGCTAAGCAATTCTATAAAATTTATAGTCAATACTATTGTACTAACTAGATTTTCATCTAAGGTGACAAGGCATAAGTAAGTTCAATATCAAATCTAGCCATACACAAAGGATTTGGGTATAACTAGAATTTAAATCGAATTTAAACTAGATTTGAATAAAAGTACGGATGCATAATAATTTTAAAAACAATATAAATAATTTAAATTACTGGGAGCAATATGATCAATGGTGTAACTTGCCTTGCTTCGAAGTTTGCTGAGGTTCGCCAAAGTTACACTCTTCGGATTAGTAGTAGTCTACACGTGAAAAACCAGAACAACTAAACTCAAATAAAATTCAAATAAAATCCAAAAATTATGAAATATATATTGGGAGATAGAATATGACTTTAGATGAATTTAGGAATTTGAATGGGTCCAATTAGAGTTAGGGCGAAAGAGAACGACTTCCGGTAGTTTGAATTCCAGAGAAATGAATAAAAGGAATTCTTGGAATTCTTTTCTTTATGAAGGAAAAGTGATCGGAAGCTACAATATTTGTGTATAGTTGAAAGCATGATCGAAGGCATAGTCGAAGACATGATCAAGACCATAGTCGAATCAACGGTTGAAAATGCGGAGGTCTAAGTCGAAGACAAAGACTCCAAGTACGGGTGCAGTCGAAGTCGAAGACCAGGTCGGAACTATACAGTGGTCGAAAGAATTGAATTATATAGAGTGGTCGAAAGAATCGGACGGCTTGGAGAGGTCGGACGGTTTCAAGTGGTCGGAGAGATCGGAGGGTTCAGAGAGGTCGGAGGGTGCAGAGGTTAAAACGGTGAAACAACCATGGTCGGTTCGAAAACGGAGATAAAAGTTGAAGGCTCTGAGATCGAAGGCCGAAGTCGAAGTCTTCAAGGTCAAAGGTCGAAGGCTGGAGTCGAAGTCTCCGAAGGTCAAAGTCAAAATTGGAGTCTCCAAATGTTGAAGTCGAAGGCTCTGAGCAGTCGGAGTCTGAGAAGCCTCCGAATCAGCGGAGTCTACGGAAGTCTCCGAACCATCGGTGTCTAAGGAACCTCTGAACGGTCAGAGTCTAAAGAACATCTGGATGTCAGAGTCATACGAGCCTCCGAACATCGGAGTCTAAGAATCGGATGGCTGGGAGAAGTCGGACGGCTTCGCATGATGAGATCCGGGTGATCCAATGGCGGCGAAGACCGGGGAGATGTACAAAAGAGGGAGAAGAGTATGGGTCCTGTTTTACCTTGGCGCAAGGTTCGGGCTGCACAGAGTTGGGTGGCGGCGAGGGTGTAGCGGAGGCGGGTACGATTATCGGCGACGGAGACTCTCCGACGACGGCTTGCTCGGAGAAGGGGTGTCGAAGGTTCACGCGGGCCTGAGGAAGGTTACCAGCGGCGGGGTGCTCCATCATGCTCTTGCTCAGGAAAAAGGGTGAAGGAGGTGCGCGCGGTCCCGTCGAAGATTTGGCGGTGGTGGCGTCGGTGTCGGCGAAAGAGACACTCCGGCTGCGGGATTGCTTGGCGGAGGGGTGGCGAGGTGAAGAAAAGAGAGAGGGGATTGCGAGGAGTGCGTTGGTGCTCTAGTGCATTATCGCAAGTGGTTGGAAGGTGGTCGGCGGCGAGTTGAAGCGATGGCGTAACTCGGGCGGTAGTGGCGGCGGTGTTCCAGCGGTGAAGAGACTCAACCAAGGGGCGGTTGAGAAAATCCAAAAATTATGAAATATATACTGAAAAATATATTATGAATTTAGAAACTTGAATCACTTGATTCGGAGTTCGGACGAAGGAGAACGAGCGATTGGAAGATTGTCGGAATATTCCTCCGTGAACAGTAATGGACAGTAGCACTTTTCACTATTTTTGACCATGTCATCGGCAAGAAAAGGCATGGAAGGTGAAGCCAACTAGCAAAATGGGTTGCTAAGGACCCGAGGCACATGTAGGAAGTGACGACACATCAAACGGAGCACGGTGACGACGTGTACGGCGATAACGACATGGGGTGTTGAGAGAAAAATAATTTTAGGGCACGAGACATAGAGAAGTATGGTGAGCACGGCCTAGAACGTGGCGAGGTGAAGCTAGGAAAAATATCGGCTAAGCCGAAAACTCTCCGGAGGCGACGCAATCGTCGTTTAAACGACGATGGTACCGAAACACGAAAAACTCAATATCTTGGTGCTCGATTAGGCGAATTCAAAATCGTCTGATAGGTAACCACCTGAGATGGTTTGTCAAATTTTGACGTGAATGGATTGTTGAAAGCATTTCCGGACAGGCGGGGACGCGAAGTGCCATTTGCGGTCATGGCAAGGTGTCGGGCGCGCAAATTTAGGAATGGTTTTTGGACAAATGGAGGGGAGCACGGCGTAGAACGCATCGAGACAATCTCAACGGCGTAGACGGCTCAGCCAATGGACAAGTGAAACGCAGTGGACAAGACTTTATGTAGCCGACAGGCTGACATCGATATTCCAGGCAAATGGAGAGGAGTTAATGATAGGAACGGGGTCCGACAATCAAGTTGAGACAACATGGTATAGCGTCGAGATAAAGCATCAGCAATTACATTATCCTTCCCTTTCTTGTATTTAATGACATAAGGGAAAGATTAAATAAATTCAACCCACTTAGCGTGTCTACGATTCAAATTGGTTTGACTACGAATATGCTTAAGTGATTCATGATCGGAATGAATGACAAATTCTTTAGGCCATAAATAGTATTGCCACGTCTCTAAAGAACGAACAAGAGTATACAATTCTTTATCATACATGGAATAGTTAAGAGCAGGACCATTCAATTTTTCAGTAAAGTAGGCAACAGTTTGCCTTCTTGTATCAAAACACCACCAATACCAATTCCGCTAGCATCACATTCCAGCTCAAAAATCTTACGAAAATCCGAAAGTTGGAGCAATGGTGCGTGTGTAAGCTTGTCCTTCAAAAGATTAAAGGACTCCTTTTGTGATGGCCCCCAATGGAACACGACTCCCTTCTTTGTCAACTCAATCAACGGTGTCGCAATGGTGCTGAATTCCTTGACAAAGCGGCGATAAAATCCTACAAGGCCAAGAAAACTCCGCACTTGGGAGACTGTTGTGGGCGTGGGCCAACTCCACATCGCCTCCACCTTGGCTTTATCAACCTCAATTCCCTGTGGAGTCACAACATAGCCAAGAAAAGAGACTCGATCCGTGCAAAAGGTGCACTTCTCAAGGTTACCAAACAAACATGCATCTCTCAAAGCATTAAAAACAGCACGTAAGTGATTCAAATGTTCATCCATTGACTTGCTATAAATCAAGATATCATCAAAGTAAACGACCACAAATTTGCCAACGAAAGGACATAAAACCTCGTTCATTAATCTCATGAAAGTACTAGGTGCATTAGTTAAACCAAAAGGCATGACTAACCACTCATACAAGCCGAACTTAGTTTTAAAATCAGTTTTCCATTCATCGCCAAGTTTTATTCTTATTTGGTGGTATCCACTACGCAAGTCAATCTTTGTGAAAATTATAGCACCACATAACTCATCAAGCATGTCGTCTAGCCTAGGAATAGGATGACGATATCTTATAGTAATGTTGTTAATGGCTCTACAATCTACACACATACATCAAGAACTATCTTTTTTGGGAACCGACAGAACAGGAACAGCACAAGGACTAAGGCTCTCACGTACGTACCCACGGTCCAAAAGATTTTGGACTTGTCGCTGAATCTCCTTAGTCTCTTCGGGATTGGTCCTGTACGCCGCACGATTTGGCAAACTCGCGCTAGGGATCAAGTCAATCTGGTGCTCAATCCCTCGAATGGGTGGAAGTCCTGGAGGTATCTCAGCAGGGAAAACATCTCTAAACTCCTACAAAAGATTAGTGACAGGAGCAGGCAAAGTGCAAGGCATATTATCAAGAGAAAATAAAGCATCTTTGCACACAAAAGCATAGCATGTATCATTAACATCATCAATTTTAGCAAGGTCTGATTTTGTGGCAAGCATAACAGAATTTTTCAAATGGATTACTTGCTGTTTTGCAGATTTATCATGTTCCTTTGGATCATTAGCAACAGCAGCTCTCTCCCTATCGGCCTCTATAATCTCAGCTGGGGTCAAAGGCAGTAAAGTAATTTTCTTTCCCTTATGTATAAAAGTGTATTTGTTACTACTACCATGGTGTAAAGCATCATTATCAAATTCCCAAGGTCGACCCAATAAAAGAGAGCATGCTTGCATGGGAACCACATCACAATCAACATGATCAGCATAACCACCAATGGAAAAAGGACTCGGCATGTTTCGGTTACCTTAGCTTTTCCAGAGTCATTTAACCACTGAATATGGTATGGATGTGGATGCGGTCGCGTGGTCAAGCCAAGCTTCTTGACCAAATCAGAACTCACCAAGTTGTTGTAGCTTCCTCCATCAATGAAGACACGTGCACGCCGGTTCTTGATTGCGAAGAAAGTCTGAAACAAATTATGGCGTTGAAGCTTATCGGGTTGTTGTACCTGTGTGCTGAGGACTCGCTGCACAAGGATGCTCCGTAGCGTCGCTGTGGACGCCCCACCAAGGACCAGGTCATCATTACCACCACCATTGTCGTCCGGGGCAGCAGCAACATCATCATCCTCCTCGACATCCGAAGTGCTAATGTAGCCTCCATCTTCTGTGGCGATGTATGCCCGTTGGCTAGGGCAATTCTTCTGCACATGACCAAGCCCATGGGAGCAGTGGCACTGAATGTCAGAGGAGCGGCCCGTGGAAGCCACAGAAGAACTCTTGGCTGGAACCTGCAAAGAATTTTTTTGTAGAATCTGCAGGGCGTGTCATGGAAGGTGGCTTCGGTGGCGCTGTAGCAATCTTGTTCACAGGTGGTGGAGGAGAACGAAAACTCGAAGAAGACTTGGACAATCCTGTCGATGTAGTCGTTCACGGCGTGTAGTCGTTCAGGACATTCTTCTTTGCATCCCTGCAATTCTTTTTCTGCAAGCATAGTAAGCTAGAACAACTGGTTGACAGTAGTAAAATCTTTATAATCAACAATGTCCTGAATTTCACGCCGTAACCCCCCGTAGAAACGATAAATCTTATCCTCCGTTTCCTCAACAACCCCTCAACGCACCATACCCTTTTGAAGCTCAGCATAATAGTCCTGAACAGAACTATCACCTTGTTCTAAGCGCTGTAATTTTTTTTCTCAAATCACGTTTATATGAGGGAGGAACAAAACGATTACGCATAGCTTCTTTTAACCGCTCCCATGTATCAGGTTGTAAACGCATGGTACCCAGTTCATTCCACCAGATAATAGCAAAGTCCTTAAACTCACTAGTAGCTTGTCTAACTCTATGTTGTTTAGGAACCAAGTGAGAATTAAACTTCTGCTCTACCATCATCTCCCAATCAAGATATATTTCAGTATCATAAAGGCCAGAAAAAGATGGGATGGTAAACTTGACTTTAGCAAAAGGGTCGTTGTTACCATGACGGTTCTGGTTATTACCTACCATACCATGTCTGTTTTGCTGAAGACGCCGACGTAGTCGTGCATCTTGTGTCGCCCGCTGATCAATGTTGCCAACCGCATCATACACTGTGTCATCATCAAGATGATGGCCGTCATTGACAGGTGGCAGGCGTACCTCCAATGTGTCCATTAGACCAGTGAGGTCAGCCATCCGCCGCTCCACCCGTTCAATGCCTTCTGTGGTGTTCAACTGGGCAATGGCGGCGACGATGGTGTCCATTTGCGCGTTGAGATCAGTGAATGAAGTATTTTGTTTGTCGAGCGCAGCTTGTAGCTGGCCGCGACTAACACACTCGTTGAAATCGACCGGTGTCCCATCCCCTTCGTCTCCTGCCATGGTGAGTGGAAACACAGAGAAAACAAAAGGATTATCCCTATCAACTACAAAGTAATGACAGTAGGAACCCGCAAAGGAAGTGGCTTACCAAGCTCTTACAAGTGTTCTTACCAAAGCAAGGCAAAGGATACTTGGAGAGTGTGATCCGGCGATTGCAAGGGTCAAAACTGTGCTGTCCGGAAGTATGTATATGGAGCTTGGAAGGCCAAATATGTTAGTGGAACACAAATCAATAACTGATAGTAATGCTGAATAAATGTCCAAAGCACTGGTCCTAGTTGCTGGTCTAAATGTGTCCTATATCAGCTACCCAATCAAGCCCTATGCAAGGAAGTGTATGTACGCACACGCAATGATCAATGTGACTTAATGTAAGCAAAGGAGAGCCTCACAACAAGTACTAGGAGAGACGCTAGCCCACTACTCAAACTTCTTTCTAAGGGCACAAGACTATTCGCGCGAAGGAGAGCACAAAACAGCGGTATCGGCAAAACGTGAACAACCCTCTAGTTTGAGTAGATACAATAGCTAGTCTCAACAGATGAAAAGGCAGAGTTTTATGTGGCTTATATATACTCGTTTGAAAGGTTTCGACGAGATCTACAACTTTTTCAACTGGACGAACCCCAAATTCTGAAGGGAAGGCCGAATAAAACCCCAAAAACAGAAAGCTGAAATCTTGCGACGCGATTTCGGGGCTAAAGATGGCTGATTTTGGGGGTCTTGGAGGGCGACTAGCTGGTCGTTTTTATTGGATGTGCGTCGTCGATAGCTTTCCAACTTTTGATCCCGAAGCCGAACTTGCACAAAAATTTTTCTGGAGGCTTTTGGAGGTGTCAAGAAGGACTCCACCAAATTTCACTGGATTTCGAAAAGGTTTGATAAACTTTTAAATTTCGGACAGAAGGGGCACTCTTTGCTCTATTTTTTTTAACCGAAATCAATCTCTCTCCTTTCCTTTTCTTTTCTTTTGTTTTCTCTTTTTTTTCTGGGTCCGAAACTGTAGCACCCCGGTCTAGCAAAGACCTGGAATGCTACCCAACTAGAAGTAAAACAAAGATAACTAGTTATGTTATACAAAATTTCGGCAGAGCCTCCTTTGTTATTTATCTAAATCAGAGATTCTAAAAGCAAAATCAATTATATTAGACAATCCTCAAGTAAAAGTTCAAGGCTAAGCAAATATTTTAAAGTTTACCAAACCATTCATGGATATGATACTTAGAGAAGAGCACCGAAAACATCATAAAATCTTATTACAATTAAATCCAAAGATAATAATCAAATGGTATCTAAAAGGTTCTTGCATGAATCATTTAATTCTCCTGCCTTTATTTCTATTCTGTGTGGAACGTGCATGTGCAACAAGCTTATTCCTTCCCCTTTCCCATGCATGCCGAACTCAGAACGGTACCTAAATAAAAACAAGAACAAGAGTGAGTCCAACGACTCAAAGAAATATAATGGATAGAACAAGTTCATTAATGCCCATCATTTCACAAATCCATTCATTAATCATATAAACAAGCCATGCTATGCACAATGATCAAAAACTCTTTATCTCTTTCTCTTTTGCATTTTACCGGTAATGCAAAGTGTGCATCCGTCGATGCACACCCATGCCTGTACCAACTAGTACAGGGACCAATTGCCCATACTCCACGAGTATGGGGACCTTTAGCCCGTCATGTCCTCAACATGACGGGGACCTCATCTCATGACCAAGACTTCAAATAATCAACATGATGCATATGCGTGAATGCTCCAATAAAATAAATCTTGCATTCACAATATCTATGCACCATAAATACTCATGAACACTGTAAATTGTAACATCCCGATATAACACCAATACATTGTTACCATCACCCTAAACACACATATATTCATACCATTGAACAATACCACAACCATAAACACACATATATTCATACCATTGAACAAACATCGAACTTCATATTCATACCATTGAACAACTACGCAGGAAGGAGGGGGATGGGGCGGCTCCTGCAGGGAGGAGGGGGATGGGGCGGCGCTTGCAGGTGAAGGGGGAGGGGTGGCTAGGGCTGGAGGAGGGGGTGGGCGCCTCTCCCCCCTTGGCCGGGTTTTCCCCCTTTTGGGCCTCGGCCCAGGCCCAGGCTGCCAGAAAAACTTCAGAAAACCCCCCCAAACACTATTTAATCCTTTGCTTTAAGGTCCCCCCTCTCCAACTAAACTATTTTTCCCATGAAAGATTTTTGGAATATCACATTCTACCCCCCTTAAACAGAATTGGACCCCGAATTCTGCCCACGCACACACCAAGGATTACTCATGATTAAGCGTAGTCGTAAAAACACGCACCTGCTGTGAAAAATTCTGGATATTGCTCACGCATGCGAGACTCTAATTCCCAAGTGGCTTCTATCTCTGTCTGCCTTGACATACTTTAAATTTATTCCTCAATGCTTCTCCTAATCTTTCCAGAATTCGCATCGGCTTGGACTCAAAGGACAGATCATGTTCAAGTAATAACGGTTCTAGTACAATATATAGCTCCGGATCTCGCAGGTACCTCCTCGACACCGGGTCATACATAACGTTGTGTATCCCACGCTAGGACCCAAGGCGGTCCTAGCGATACACCACCCTCCAAATCCTCACAACTACAGATGCGATTAAATATACCTCGAGTTATCGTTCTCTTTGGTACCAACCCGCACAACCTACACATCAAACGAAACTCTTGTTCCAACTCTAAATCAATCTCTTTACCTTAACCAGGAGCACCTCCTTTAACCATTGACGAACAAGAGTGCTCATTGTAAACAATCTCTATTACAACTAGAATCCAACTAAAAATAAAAGATTCCCATCACAACCACACTTCACCAACTCCCCACCAAAATAATCCAATCTAAAAGAAAATCAAGGATTCAACATGAGAACCTCTCCACATTCCAAGTGGGTAATTTGCAAATAACAACACATAAGGCAGAGGAGAATCACTCAAATACCAAATCCTTCCTTGTGTTTTTTTCCCTGAACTGGAAAAACCACACATGCCAACATAAAGTCAATTCAAACCACAAAAGACTTTTGCTATCATCACATAGCTCAATAAGAATCAAAAGAGCATTTTTTTTCCACCCGAAAAGAAATATTGTTTTTTTCTTAGGAATAAACTTTCTCTTGAATCACAAGATTCCAAATCATCACACACCACACTAACTCATTTCTCTTAAACTGGCAACATCAACACTATACTCAAACTGAGTGCATAAATCACACCTTTGTGGAGAGACTCTACTGTCCTCACAATAACATACTCTAGCCAACTCCTCTACCAATAGGGTTACTTTGATAAATAATTTCCAATGCACCTCATCATTGTTTTCACCCACAACCACTTCACCACAATCCTTTAAGGATAAACAACTTGAAATTCTCAGTACACACACTCAGTTCCCTCACCCAAAGGACACTATCAAGGAGCATCACACTATTTAGAATCCCCTTGTTCCAATATTCCCACACAACATCATTAGCCTCCAAGGTTCTTAGCATAGAACACCAAACCAATATTTTGTTTCCATCTCCAGGGCTCCTATATATGTACTTCGATATAATTGATATCAAGACTCTCGAATTGGTGACTAAAATTACCCTAATCAAGCATGCTCCATCATTAACAATTACATGAAAACATATTCTCAACCTAATTATCTTTAGAAAGGTTCTAACTCTTGGAGGGTTACTCACCGAAGCCAAGTCATGCATAGCAATAATTCAACAATTCCTACTATCCCAATGATTTCCATAGTGGTTAGACTTCTTCACCATTACAATCTCACTAACTACACCACCCTAATCATCCTACTAAACCTTGCAAAGTGTCCAATCACAATACTCCAATAAGATCGATCATGATTCTCATACTATTGATAATTCTAATGTTCCATCAAAATAACCGAAACATTCTTGAACCACAATCCACTATAGGTTCTACTAATTGCAATCCATAAGATGAGTTAGCTCCAAAGACAAACATTCTATTTAAATCAACTCCCCACCGAGAATTATTCCAAGAAATCAATTTATCACTCAATGAATCTCAAACAGCTTGACACCTACAATCTCACCAAAATCATCTACTTGACCACTACTATCGAGTTGCCATTATACAACCTAAAAGGCTTGGTAACACGGATTGGTTAATACTTCCTCAAAAGAAGATATAAGTAGAAACCCCCTTTTTTCAGCACATAGTAAAACATTCACCACTCATCGGAGACACAAGACCAAGGAAAAAAAATCAAATAGCCAAGATCTTGGAAAATAGAAGATGAGACCACAGTTGAATGCACAAGTCCCACAAGAAGAAATATCAAACTTCAGCCGGAAATAAATAAATAAATAAAGCACTGCCTTTGGAACTTGAGGAATTCCTTTGAGGCAAACCAACGAGGTTAAGCACGCTTCAATAAGCTGCAAGGTACAAACTTGAATCCAACCGCGAATACCTCTACTACCCCCTTCAATTTGATAAATGACATAATTTTCTTTAATGGAAATATCACTTTACCACCCTCAAGCAACGATCCTTTAAGCTCAAATCACATGAATCACTTAAGAATCGATAGAACCTTCCAATACGTCACTCTGCGCAAACTAATTTTAGATACCACAAGAATTCATGAACTCCCATAGGATCATGAATGCAAAACTCCAAACATTTCATTTAACTGACATCACGAAAGACGAACAAATTATTTTACTTCTAAAAGAATCAACACTACCCTCAACATCTCATACTCAGTTTTACTGACCTCATCATTATATATTCTTAGCATGAATCATCATAGCCTACCAGCGCATCATAAACCTTTCCAAAAGAGCACAATAACTTATTTCAAAATATTTTTTTTCTTTCCAATAAGATCGCAACAATCTTACTAACATCAAGAATAATACACTCTTATCAAGAATCGTTATCGTCTACCCTTCCATTATAAAGCCCTCCAAAATCTCGTCAAATAGTTCCATGCTACTTTATCATCCCATCCTCAAATTGAAAGTATTTCAAAACTTTACAACCTCACTACGACAACCGCTTTAAATTAGAGGAGATCTACTACACACTTTTAATGATTCTACCAAAACTCTTTCATCAAAGACATAACATCATCTGACAATCCCCCCTTCATGTAAATATAGATCACATTTTTAAACCCCGACATTTGCACTTAGCAATTACATACGAACACTAAGTATCCACAAAGATAAAGATTAATATCCACTAATACAGTAATCCAACACCTTTTGAATTTAACTATCCTAAACGGTTAGATTAATCCATTGAAACTCGTTGATCCAATTTATCCCAAAAGTTTACTAATTTTTGTCTCTCCTATTGATCAACCAGTTCATCGAAGTTCCACGCCTCTTAGTAACTCTGTTGATTCCATTAGGATTAGCTCTATTCATAAACACAGTTCATGAACAACCACAAGAAGACGACATCAGCTTATTCAGTTTCACTTCCAAGGATACTCATACCATATCAATTTATTTGATTACAAACTCTGACTTAACCATAACAAGACCTCACAAAAGGATTTTAACACCTCCCTTCAGAAACGAGAGGTACTAAACTTTGCAACATAAAACTTTCATTAACAAGAGTACCAAGCGAACAAATAAGACATGTTCACAACAAGATAGCTTCCACGAAGGGACCCACCTTGCAAATCCACAATGCTCACAAGTAGCAAAAGTGTCTTAATAGTCCGAGAAACCATAATTACTTCAAAGAACAGGTAGAAACCAATTGAAAACCCTCAACTACAATGAACCACGAGCCCAAGATAAATTCATCCACCACCACAGGATAGGAATTGACCAAATTCAATTCAAAGAAGAGAGAAACTTTTCTAAAGAACTCATTCCTAACCTCTGAAACTAAGTTGCTTAAGGAAAAATCCTTCACCATTTCAATACCACGAATAGTGATATAACCTGGCCATGTCAATGACCACACTGCGATCTCTATCTCTCGACATCAACTATCACCACACATAACAATCATATAATCAAATCAAAGGCACAAAAAATCATCTCATAACACGTACAAAGTCAAACATTAAGCATACATTCAACTATGATAACCGACGGAAACGTAGATGCAATGCAAACCCCATTCCCACCTACAGTGCTTAGTGTGTCAAAATTAATATTTCGGTCACCACGGACCTACAACCGGGCTCTGATACCAACTGTAGCACCCCGGTCTAGCAAAGACCTGGAATGCTACCCAACTAGAAGTAAAACAAAGATAACTAGTTATGTTATACAAAATTTCGGCAGAGCCTCCTTTGTTATTTATCTAAATCAGAGATTCTAAAAGCAAAATCAATTATATTAGACAATCCTCAAGTAAAAGTTCAAGGCTAAGCAAATAGTTTAAAGTTTACCAAACCATTCATGGATATGATACTTAGAGAAGAGCACCGGAAAACATCCTAAAATCTTATTACAATTAAATCCAAAGATAATAATCAAATGGTATCTAAAAGGTTCTTGCATGAATCATTTAATTTTCCTGCCTTTATTTCTGTTCTATGTGGAACGTGTATGTGCAACAAGCTTATTCCTTCCCCTTTCCCATGCATGCCGAACTCGTAACGGTACCTAAATAAAAAAACAGCAACAAGAGTGAGTCCAACGACTTAGCAAATATAATGGATAGAACAAGTTCATTAATGCCCATCATTTCACAAATCCATTCATTAATCATATAAACAAGCCATGCTATGCACAATGATCAAAAACTCTTTATCTCTTTCTCTTTTGCATTTTACCGGTAATGCAAAGTGTGCATCCATCGATGCACACCCATGCCTGTACCAACTGGTATAGGGACCAATTGCCCATACTCCACGAGTATGGGGACCTTTAGCCCGTCATGTCCTCAACATGACGGGGACCTCGATGCTTAGTCATCTCATGACCAAGACTTCAAATAATCAACATGATGCATATGCGTGAATGCTCCAATAAAATAAATCTTGCATTCACAATATCTATGCACCATAAATACTCATGAACACTGTAAATTGTAGCATCCCGATATAACACCAATACATTGTTACCATCACCCTAAACACACATATATTCATACCATTGAACAATACCACAACCATAAACACACATATATTCATACCATTGAACAAACATCGAACTTCATATTCATACCATTGAACAAACATCGAACTTCAAATTCATACCATTGAACAAACACTGAACTTCCACCTTATCAATATTAAACCATCATTATACTTGCCTTAACCGTGAGCAAACGGCGGACGAGCAGATGGTGCCGCCTCTGGGATCCGACCTCCACCTGAATAATAATTATAATATTTGCTAAGATAACAGTAGCGAGCCTTCGCCCAAATAAAACAAACACGAACTAGCAAAATCGTCTATCTCGGTTCCAATTCCCAAGTTCTTTCAGGTCATCCCGCCTACCTCTGAGAACAGTCAACTTCAAAAATTCGTATCTATTGGCACAGGAGTCCGAATGGGATGTTATTTAACTTTCTGGAAAGATAATTAAATTATCTAACTAAACCTATTTGGGGAGCCTCCCTGATTCGGCCATCTTCTACCCGCATCACCCAGTTTTCTAAAACATCAATGATCACGTTGGGTTCTCTAGATAGCACACTAAAAAGGCCATAACTTCCAGCCCGAGTGTCCGAAAAATAATTTCTTGACCTTTCTGGAAATCTAAGACAATTATCTACAACTTTCATAATATGAAGATCCTCTGATTCTTCCATTTTCCAATCGCCCAACCCAATCTACCAACATCTGACAGAAAACCCCCGATCTGCAGAACAGTCCTACGAGAAAAATCATAACTTTTGCTACAAAGGTTGGATCGACACGTTCTACCACTTCATGGAAAGATAAAGTCATCCTCTACAACTCTCTAGGAGAAGTCCAGACCTAAATCCCCACGAAACTACCCCAACACAGCCGTCCAACAGAATCTGCCCTCGCAGCCCCGAATACCGACACTGCTACCACAACTAAAATATACAGATAATTGGAGAAACAGGGATTACCCTTAACAAATTGCTGACGAACACGACGAACACCCCATGAACTCCTTCCTTTTTTCCACAGGGAGGCAAGGGAGGCGGCGCACATGAGGGTGCCGGGGGAGGCGCAGGAGAGGCGCGCAGGGGGAGGCTCGGCCAGTGGAGGCGCGTAGGGGGAGCAGGGGGAGGCGCTGCTGCGCAGGAAGGAGGGGGATGGGGCGGCGCCTGCAGGGAGGAGGGGGATGGGGCGGCGCCTGCAGGTGGAGGGGGAGGGGCGGCTATGGCTGGAGGAGGGTGGGCGCCTCTCCCCCCTTGGCCGTGTTTTCCCCCTTTTGGGCCTCGGCCCAGGCCCAGGCTGCTAGAAAAACTTCAGAAACCCCCCCTCAAATACTATTTAATCCTTTCCTTTAAGGTCCCCCCTCTCCAACTAAACTATTTTTCCCCTGAAAGATTTTTGGAATATCACATAAACCCAAAATTTTCTTTTGTCACAGAGGATGGTGGCAGATGGGGGGCTTGCGGCAAGGGTTACCGCGGATGGGGGGGCGCCAGAGCAGATGGGGGTCTTGCGGTATGGGTGGGAAAACAAAAGTTGACGGCTAGGGTTTGTATGAGATATAGCGGAAGCAAGACAAACCGAAACAAAACCCGATCTAAACCAGCAACACAACTCGACTAAGAACACAAACTCAACACTACGGACTCTGAAATCAAATTGTGCAAAAGGCTAAACGAGATCTGGGACAGGGAACAACCTATGACTACAATTTTTTTTGTAGGGCTTTTTCTTGGACTCTAGGATGAAACTGAAAACAACAAAGGTAGAGTAAATTCGAACCTAAAGGAACACCTGAAGCTTTGATTACCACTTGATGGGAACGGGGTCCCGATCTTCCAACAGGTTCTAGATATGTTCGATTTGGTGGAGGCGCGACACAAATCGATTCGGCTTCCGAAAAACATGTACCGAACCCCGCAATCGCAGCACCACATCTCCTCAGGTTATCAACCATGCACAGCCCGGTTGACCTCGCTAAGAAGGCTAATCCTCGCCTACGAATCGAAGAACACAAGCAAGAACAAGGAAGAACACAACGGAATTGCAGATGTGTAACACCCCAGGACCCACATTACCCTGAGATGCCACTAAACCACTCCACCGTTAGCCAATTTACAAGATAACATAAACTGACAACAATTTCTATATCATGATAAGCCAAGCGGAAGCATACTAAAGCAAGGTATTGGAACACTATTAATTAGAGAACAACTGCTAAAAGGTTTAACCAATAAAAACGAACTACTGTCTAGCATTATTATCTTGAAACAAACATCAATAAGAGAAATAAATCCATGATTAAGACTACATAACTATTACAACATTAATCATGATATGATGTGTGACAGTGATGTGCCGCTCGACCCTTCCCATGCATGCTCGATAATCATCTGGAGGAGGGAAAAGCAAGAGTGAGATAAAAATCTCAACAAGTAATCTGTTTAACAAGCTAATTAAACTACAATGTTGTTAAGCATCAATATTTATTTTCCACAGTGACCACAATTATAGCCTTAACCACATGTTCTACCAACATTAATAAAACATTAGCAAATGAATATTGATTGACTAATTCATATCTTCAACAATTACCACTACCAATGACAGTAAAATATTAACAGGTTTTACCTCACTTTTTTTTATTGTTTCTCATATCCACAACTGATATCAACAGTTACCACAAGAGAAAAAAATCTCGTACCACAATCTCAACCCCTATTATACCACAAGTGGTAACGATCCATGATCCTTCCTTAGCATGATGTTCTTGGGTGCGCGGTAGAAAAGTTTTGTTTTCTGCTTCCGTAGCCTACGCGTATTCCAATAGTGGTATCAGAGCCATCTTGCTTAGTTTGCAATCTGGATCAGCGCATATATGTTGATATGCGATAGTAGTAGATTGGATCTATTACAGTCTAAATAAGGTAGCACGGGTTGATGAGATAAATCGGTCATAAGGGGTTGAAATTGGTATGAGTTGATAGCATCACAAGGCCAAAAAGATTAGTTCGTGCTCCTTCTTTGATGTACGCGCGACTTGCCTCTACCGGCTGGAATCACCATCGGGCTAATCGCACGCACAATCAGCAGATCGAGTCAACAGATCGAGGTCTTGTGTTGTGGTCTCCTCAAGTATACCGATCGCGATGATCAATATGATTGATCTAATGAAAATTGAGACATTTTGAATGGCTCGGATTTGGGTTGATTTGATCGCTCGATAAGATTTTCATAGTGATTTCATAGATGCGATCTATGTAATTCTGTGAGGTTTTGTAGCGCTGCTCGAAACCCGCGAGGCGGGCTGCGCGTAGAAAAGTTTTGTTTTCGCTCGTGAGCGGGACCGCCGTGTGTATCCCCTTGTATAGCGCCTTGGGTTCACATCGTTAGGTAGAATGCGATTCTACGTCTAACTTGTTTTTGCAGAGAATGATGTGAATAGTATGGCCCTATAGCTTATTTGAATGTATGAGATGTATGTGATGCATGTAACATTCGCTCATGGCCTGCGTGTCATGATTATTTCAGCTATTGTTAGCTGTATATATTGTATTTAACGACCTGCGTTTCGACCTTAATGCTTGAATCTATCTTTGTAATCTTCGATTTCTAGCTATTATAGGTAGTAGCCTAGTTTTGAGGTTACAAGCTTTAAGCATGGTGGCCTAAAGGAGTGATGTGGAGGATGGAGATCGTCTACACCTACTTGGAGATGGATATCACCATTTTTGGGCCATACTACTTCACGATTAAATGTGTTTATCTATGATGTTATCTATCTTATTCTTATGCAATGATATATGTGATATGTTGCTTTGGTAGGATAGAATCCTCTTAAAATTAGGTGTTAATGCCCTTCCATATGTTGCACCAAAGATAATGATCACCGCATGGTAGGTCTACCAAAGTAGAGTGCCATCGGTTATCATCATCATTTGGGGTAGATGTCGGACATCTACATGCGGAAGCATTTGGTTTACTTAACAAGGTTATCAAAATAGTTTTGGACCTTGGGGCATAGATTGGGGCCGAGGCATACTAATGTCACCCAAAGTAGAGTCACATAGGGATGTGATTAGCAAAGTGTTGCTTACCCATGTCACTAGTTTTCTAGCCGTGATGCCAAAGCTCACTAGGAATTAGTGAAATGAGGATCTTTACCCACTATGTAACTTAGAGGAGTTTTTGTTGCAAAACTCATAGTGGGAGTCTTTTGCTAAATAGTTTAATAAAAGATGAACATAAACATAGTGCTAAACTTTGCATATTCTTGTGTTGTAGATCATGTCACTAACGCCGCATCCAAGACTTTTAATTTGCGATCTGTTCTTGAGAAAGAAAACTCAATGGAACAAACTTTTGGATTGGTATCGCAACTTGAGAATTGTTCTCAAGCAAGAGCGCAAGGAGTATGTCCTTGAGTCTCCTTACCCCAAGACTTGCCTGATAATGCTACTATGGCTGCACGAGAGCTTATGAGAAGCAAACGAATGATTGCCTTGATGTGAGCTGTCTCATGCTTGCCACAATGTCCTCTCGAGCTTGAAGCAATATGAGAACACAGATGCCTACAATATCATTGTGGGGTTACGTGGTATGTTTGAGAACCAAGCAAGGGTGAGAGGTTCAATACTTCAAAGTCCTTATTTGCGTGCGAGGCTTGCGAGAGGGAATCCGTCACCCTCATGTGATTAAGATGATTGGCTACATTGAGAGTCCGGAAAAGCTTGGTTTTCCTTAGCCAAGAGTTGGCTACGATGTGATTCTCCGATCGCTTCCCGAGCTTTGAGCCATTCATAATGAACTTTCACATGAACAACTGGACAAGACCTGGCCGAGTTGCATGGGATGCTAAAATCTGCGAGGAAAGCATTAAGAAAAGCAGCAATCATGTGATGATGATGCAGAAAGGCAAGGGCAAGCCCTATGTCAAGAGAATCGCGGTCAAAGAAAGAAAGCTCTGATGCGATCGCGAGCGGTTCTAAGGCCAAGAAAGACAAGAAGGGCGATGCTCATCCTAATGCGATTGTTACTACATAAGCAATCGTGACATTGAAAAGGAACGCCCAAAGTACTTGGAGGATCTTGAGAAGAAGAAGGAAGTACGACTTCCACCTGTATAAATGTTATAGAGATCAATCTTGCTACTTCATCAACTGATTCTTGGGTATTTGATACCGGATCGGTTGCTCACATTTGCAAATCGTTGCGGGGGCTAATAAGAAGTAGAAGTTTGAGGAGGAGCGAAGTGGATCTTCGCGTTGGCAATGGAGCAAAAGTTGCTGCGGTAGTTGTTGGCACCATGCCATTGTCTTTACCTTCGTGGATTAGTTTTGGAATTGAATAATTGTTATTGTGTTCCATCTCTTTCAAAGAACATTATTTACGCTTCATGTTTGCAAGCGTAAGGTTATGACTTTAAATCTATGGACAATGGTTGTTCTCTTTATTTCAAAGATATGTTCTATTGTCATACTCCATTGGTGAATGGGTTATACGTTCTTACTCTTGAAGGGTCACCGGTCTATAACATTAATGCAAAGAGGCAACGTCCAATGATTTAAATCCCACGCTTATTTGGCATCGCCGCTAGGTCACATAAATGAGAAACGCATGCGTAAGCTCCATAGAGATGGTATTCTGCACTCATTTGATTTTGAATCATTAGAGACATGCGAATCTTGTTTACTTGGCAAGATGACAAAGGCACCTTTCACCGGTCAAGGTGAACGGGCAAATGACTTATTGGCACTTGTACATACTAATGTATGTGGACCAATGAGCTTAACGACCAGAGGTGGTTTTCGATGATTTCATAACTTTTATCGATGACTTTAGTAGATATGGGTATATCTACCGATGAAGCATAAGTCCGAATCCTTTGAAAAGTTCAAAGAATTCCAAAATGAAGTGCAAAATCATTTAGGCAAGACAATCAAGTTTCTACGATCGATCGTGGAGGCGAGTATTTGAGCCATGAGTTTGGCAATCATCTAAAGGATTGTGGAATTGTTCCACAATTGACTCCGCCAGAACACCTCAATGGAATGGGGTATCTCGAGCAGAGAATCGCACCTTATTAGATATGGTGCGCTCCATGATGAGCCAAAGTGATCTTCCGTTGTCTTTTTGGGGTACGCTCTTGAAACACCGCATTCACACCGAACAGGGTTCCATCAAAATCGATAGAAAAGACACCATATGAGATGTGGACGGACAACGTCCTAGCTTGTCTTTTCTTAAGATTTGGGGATGTGAGGCTTATGTAAAACGTTTACAATCTGATAAGCTCACTCCTAAATCGATAAATGCTTCTTTATCGGGTATCCTAAGGAAACAAAAGGATATTACTTTTATAATCGAGGAGAAGGCAAAGTGTTTGTCGCCTGGCATGGTGTCTTCTTAGAGAAAGAGTTTCTCTCAAGAAGGGATAGTGGGAGCACAAAGCAACTTGAAGAAATTCAAGAAACACTGATAACGTTTCAGCTCCTCTGAGAACCACAACAGATGAACAAACTGTTGAAGAACTGTTGTGGACACACCAGCACCACGTAGGTCAGAAAGGTCACGTCGTGCACCTGAGAGATACATGTTCTTGACTACTCAACAACGGGACATATTGTTGTTAGACAACGATGAGCCTAAGACCTATGAAGAAGCAATGGTGGGACCGGACTGAGAAATGGCTTGAAGCCATGAGATCCAAAATTGAATCCATGCACGAGAATCAAGTTTGGAACTTGGTTGATCCACGATGGTGTTAAAACCATTGAATGCAAATGGGTTTTCAAGAAAAAGATAGACATAGATGGAAATGTTCACATCTATAAAGCGCGATTGGTGGCCAAAGGTTTCAAACAAATTCAAGGTATTGATTATGATGAAACTTTTTCGCCCGTCGCAATGCTAAAGTCTATTCGGATCATTCTAGCGATTGCTGCATATTTCGACTATGAAATATGGCAAATGGATGTCAAAACAGCTTTCCTTAATGGAAATCTGAGTGAGGATGTGTACATGACACAGCCCACGGGTTTTGTCGATCCGCAATCTGTTGGAAAGATATGCAAGCTCCAAAGATCCATTTATGGATTAAAGCAGGTATCTCGGAGTTGGAACATTCGTTTTGATGAAGTAATCAAAGGGTTTGGTTTCATCAAGAACGAAGAAGAGCCTTGTGTTTACAAAAAGGCTAGTGGGAGCGCACTCGTATTTCTGGTCTTATATGTGGATGACATATTACTGATCGGAAATGACATTCCTTTGCTCGAATCTGTTAAGTCTTCATTAAAAAATAGTTTCTCTATGAAAGACTTAGGAGAGGCAGCATATATTCTGGGCATCAAGATCTATAGAGATAGATCAAAAAGGCTAATTGGATTAAGCCAAGATACGTACATTGACAAGGTGTTGAAAAGGTTCAATATGCATGATTCCAAGAAAGGTTTTCTACCTATGTCACATGGTATAAATCTTAGCAAGAATCAGTGTCCTAGTACACCTGATGAGCGGGATAAAATGAATGCGATTCCATATGCTTCGGCTATTGGGTCCATTATGTATGCCATGCTTTGTACACGTCCAGATGTTTCGTATGCTTTAAGTGCTACGAGTAGATACCAGTCAGATCCAGGTGAAAGTCACTGGATTGCCGTAAAGAACATCTTGAAGTACTTGAGAAGAACTAAAGATGTGTTCCTTGTCTATGGAGGTGAGGAAGAGCTCGTTGTAAATGGTTACACCGATGCTAGCTTCCAAACTGACAAAGATGATTTTAGATCGCAATCTGGATTTGTGTTCTGCTCAATGGCGGTGCGGTAGTGGAAGAGTTCCAAGCAGCAGACGGTTGCCGATTCTACAACAGAAGCGAGTACATAGCAGCTTCAGAAGCTGCCAAAGAGGCTGTTTGGATCAAGAAATTTATTTCTGAGCTTGGTGTGATGGCTAGTGCCTCCAGCCCAATGGACCTCTACTGTGACAATAGTGGGGCCATTGCGCAAGCCAAAGAGCCTAGATCGCACCAGAAGTCCAAGCACATTTCTGGCGATTTCATCTCATCCGCGAGATAGTGGAGAGAGCGATGTGAAGATATGCAAAGTACAAACGGATTTGAACATTGCAGATCCGTTGACAAAGCCGCTTCCCCAGCCAAAGCATGAGGCTCACACTAGGGCAATGGGTATTAGATACCTACATGGTTGACTCTAGTGCAAGTGGGAGACTGTTAGTGATATGCCCTAGAGGCAACATGGAGATGTTGTATATATCACATACTATGTTTATGATACATTACTTTGTTCCTTGGAATAGACATCATCATTATTGATCAATGAGTATGTGACTTATTCATGAGACTCTTAAATACTAAGATGTTGCTATTTCTAAATGATCCCTGATCGTATATCATATGAGGAACAAATATGATTCAAAGACAAAGATCAGCATATGTATTGATTGATGATCATGTCTCATGGATCATGGTATGGTGATACCAAATCAATAATATGGACATGTGTTAGTGAACATATGTTGGATAGACCTGCCATGAGACAACTGCAGAGATTCCATGTGTCATCAGCTGGTCTCAAGTAGTGTTTATGTAGAGTCCTTAGACTTGAGATCATCATGGTTCCCAACATGAGTAGTAGCTTATTTTGGGACTACTAAACACTACTCCGTGAATCGGGTAGTCATAAAAGTAGTCTTCGGGTTTGCCATGAAACATGTAGTGGGATGTGAATGATCAAGATAGAATTTGCCCCTCCTTATGGGAGAGATATCTCTGGGCCTCGATGTAATGGATTATGAAAGTGCATGGCCATGCCAAGGTGATTGAGGAGTCAATCACGAGTTTATAATCCATCACGGAATCGAGAGAGTGATTGAGCTATTAAGAGGATGACACAGTCTCGCCTTGAGCTCAATCTATATCGTGAGGCAAAGGGATTCTGTACATGAGAGAACATTACAGTTCAGCCGATATGATCTTTACATATACTTTGGGGTTAATATGTCTTACTAGAGGCCGCTATTAACATGGTAATCGGAAAGGCGTTTCCGGTCACGACCAAGTATACGTGAACCTCTGAGGTCGCACGCTTAACGGGTTGGAACACTAATTCGAATATGATTCGGATATGGGCTCAATCGGATAGAGATCCGAATAGACTCCTATTGGGCCTCGGTCCACGAGGCCCACGTGAGGAGGTCTATATATATGGAGGCGAGGCGGAGGATTCGCCCCGCTAACATCTAGCAAAACCCTAGCCGCCACCTCCCGAGCCAAACCCTAGCTGCTCACGAGTGCTAGTACACTCGCGATCGGCTGCTCGACCCGGGCGTGTGGATACCGGTGGAGGCGCTGCTCGTTGCGATCTTGATCGGCGTGCGTGGAGGAGACGATCTGCTCGGGACGATCGGCTACTTCCACTACTACCTCGGCGCGAGATTGGATCGGTTTCCAATTCTTCTTCACATTGCGCTGCGCGTCTAAGTGGTAACGATCCATGATCCTTCCTTAGCATGATGTTCTTGGGTGCGCGGTAGAAAAGTTTTGTTTTCTGCTTCCGTAGCCTACGCGTATTCCAATAGGCCCCTACTTGAGCCCTCAAACTCAGATTTATTCGTATTTGAATAAATACGTCCCTCATTCGGAACAAATTTGAATTTAAATTTGAATATTCGTATTTGAATTCATAAATTTAAACGTCCCTCATTGTGCTTTCAATTTAAATTCGGAACAAATTTGAATTTAAATTTGAATATTCGTATTTGAATTCATAAATTTAAATTCGGAACAAATTTGAATTTAAATTTGAATATTCATATTTGAATTCATAAATTTAAATTCAGAATAAATTTGAATTTAAATTTGAATATTCATATTTGTATTCATAAATTTACATATTGTCCCTCATTATGAAATCATAAATATTTTATTGTGTATTATGATTTTGTCCCATACATATGCATATAGTGTGTGAGGAAATAGAGAGAATTGAGAAGTAGGGGCTCTGTTTTGAGGGCTCCTGCTGGAGTGCAGCATAGAAAACAGGGCCCTCAAAAATAGGGGAGCCCTCAAATGAAAAGTAGGGGCCCTGTTTTGAGAGCTACTGCTGGAGTTGCTCTAAGAACCCTAAAATAGCAGAAATCAGAGGGATTGGGATGAGGGAGAATTACCTAGGGATTTGGGATCACCCTCTTCTTCCTCTCCTCCTTCCCTTCTTCTCCTTCCATCTCTTCCTCTCCTTCCTCTTCCCTTCTTCCTTCTTCTCCTTCTTCTCCTTGCAGCAGCACTTGGGCAGAGGGGAGGCGCAGGGAAGGAGGGGGGTGGCGGCTTGGGGGTGGGAAAAAGGAGGGGGAGGGCCAAGGGAGGGGATTTATAAAGGGGGTGCTAGGGTTTGGGAGAGGGTACAAGCCCCCATTTGGGCTGTCTGGCCCAAAATAGCTGGCCCGCCCCTCCGGATAGCCCAAAACATTTTAATTAATTATTTTAATTCTCTTTTTATTATTTTAGACTGTTCCGAAGAATTTATTTTCACCTCCCACGATTTACCGAAAATCGGAGCGACTCCGTAATTAATTTAAAAACTAACGACGAAACGACGATCAGAATATTACATTCTCCCCACCTAAAAAGGATTCGTCCTCGAATCTAACTCCTCAACCCACAAGACAAAAGAACAAACAAGGAAAGAACAACCAAAAGATAGAGCATCCCAAGGGAATACTACTACGGGTACTCTTCCGCCTCGAAGAGCTCGGGCTCTTCTTTAGCATCCGGTCTTCAAGCTTCCACGTCGCCTCCCACTCGGACTAGTTCGTCTAGAAGGCCTTCACATGCTTGATGGCCCTCTTCCTCCCGGCCAGTTCCGGCAAGTCCACGATTCATGTTGGTCTAAGTCGAACGTCTGCATAACTCTTAGGTCAGCTCTGAGCGGCCAACAAGTCCTGCCATTTTCGCAAAATTTTTCTGCGACAACTATTAAACCACTTTTTAATACCATCCCCTTCTTTGAACTTTTTTTCTATTTATTATATTCGGGATAATACATTATACCCCTTTAAAAGAATTTAACCACAGATTCCATTTACAACATTCTACTCGAAGCACAAACAATATCTTTTACAAATAGAACCTAATAAAAGAAGAATAAAAGATTCTCCAGTAACACACTAGCAACTAACTTTCTTTTCAAGGACCACAATCCAAATCAAAGGATTCACCATAAAATATTTTCTACTCTCCAAGTAGACAATTGGAGAAACCACACCACATAAACCAAGAGTGAAAATCACTCGACAGACCAAAACAATCATTGCCTTTTCCTAGCTGGAAAAGACTACGCCTCAATATCAAACAATTCAATTTGCAGATGACATCTGCCAAATCACACAGCATAAACAAGAATCAAGTGAGCATTTCACTACTCAAGATAACAAATTTTTTCCAATCCATTTCTTTTAATAATTGAACTTTCTTGAACCAAGGGTTTCCAAATCATCACCCAAACACACCAACTCCTTTATCTTAAGTTGGCAACCTCAACAATAAGCTCAAACTACGTACATCTTCTACACCCTTGTAGAGAGACTCTACTGTTTCCTCAAATCGGACTCTAGCCAAGACCCCGACCAACAAAATTACTTCGACAGATAATTCTTAATGCACCTCAATCACTAAAGGATAACAACTTGAAATTCATATAACACCTACACATACTCCTTTATTGCACCTCAAAGATGCTATCAACGATCCTCACACTATTGGAATACCACTCTGATCCACTATTCCCACACAGAGACTCTGGGCCTCTAAGGTTCTAGCATAACAAAAAGTGAAGCCCAGGCTCAGCTTTCAAGATCCTACAACAAACTTACCATATGAGATAAGAAAATCCTCAAGTGAAAACCCTACTATTCCACAATTAATCCTACACTCAATCGTTAACATTGACAAATTATTTGGTTCCAAGACAATCATTCTATTTAAATCATATCCTTCCCAAAGATTTTTCCACGAGAATAATATATCATCCAATATACCATAAACATCGTGATATTTAAGACTTTCACAAAAACATTTACTAGACCACCACTATCCAGTTGCCACCACGCAACAAAGAAAACTCCATAACTCAAATCGGTTACCCTTTTCCTAGAAGAAGAGGTAAGAAGAAATAAATTCCAGCACACAGAAAATCGCTATCATTCACAGTAGCCAAAAGACCAAGAGAAAATAAATAGCAATGAGGTTGGAAAACACAAGATGAGATCACTTGTACCTCAAATACTTCTAGTACAACTCTTTCTTTTAACAAGTAACAATTTCCTTTGATTACAGCATCCCGCTAATTCCAATGAAAGATGTTTGAAGTCCATAGCATAAGATTCTGATAAAAACCAATAAAAGCGTTTAACACGCCGCTTTGGTCAAGGTAATAACGGCTACCACATAAGTCATAAGGTCCAACAAGATCCCAACTCCAAATCTCAAACCCTTTACTTTAATTAGTGTCATGAAACTAACAAATTCTTTTATTTATAAAACATTCAACACAATCACGACTACGTACCGTCAATTGTATTAACAACAAGATAAAATATTCATTGCAAGAATAATCATATCCTCTAACTCCTTCATATTTTCCAAAAGGAACACCATAAATCACTTCATCGTGTTCTTATTATCTAAATAAGGTTCCAACTACTTAATCTAGGAAAAACCTAGAGCATAAGCCACCATATTAAAACAAAGCTCTTTAACAAGATGATATTAGAACATGACATCCTCGCAAACATGCTAGTATAAATCTCTTATTAGATTTCATACATTTAACTTCTTTCTGATGCTCAACTCTAATTTAGCAAAAATTAGGTGCACTCTAGCTATTACTGTCAATAATTGATTATTATTCTTCATCATTGTATCATTAATGATCCTATCTCTGTTTTGTAATCGCAAAACAATTATGAGCACAGATTCAATATTCCACCTAATGTTTAGAAATTAGAACAAACTAAATTTAAATCTCAATAATACCAGCTTAATAAGATAAGATTCCATAAGTCAATACATCAGCCTTCATCTATTTCTTTGTGCTTGTTTCAATAATTTAGAAGTTGTACATGCTCATCAAGTATGTAAAGAGAGGACATACTAAAGGTTAATATTATTAAGACAATATTTCAACAACTCCTTACTCAACCATCCCTAGTGGTCAGATTAATTACTTAAGATCAATCAATCCAATCTATCCAACAAGTTGGGAAATTTAAATAATCATAATAATCAAACCAATTCTTCTTTTTTTCATTCCTCAATAAATGTATGAGTTCTAAACATGAATCGACAAGTTCTGAACCACACTTCTCAAACTACAATAGGACAATATCATATTAATCAACTACACTTCCAAGTATGCTAGTAGAAATTGATTTTGCACCACGCTAACATTTCAACTTGATAATTCACAACTTATCAATGATTTACATAATTGCCAACTCCTACTTAGATACAACAAAACATCACAAAGGGTTTTAACACTTCTTTTTAGAAAAGAGAGGATTCAAACTTAAATAGCCAAAATAACTCAAAAGAAAAGTATAGAGCCAAGACTTCCACAAGTTAATGAACTTCCAACATAAAACTTTGATTTCTTTTCAAAATATCAACGAATTAATGAGTCACATTTTCCAGTAAGAAAGATAGAACAACATGAAAAACCAATCTCATCAATTAACAGCGCTCACGAGCAGCAAAAGCAACTCATCAATCAGAAGAAATAATATTTGGTCTCAAGAACAATTAGAGGCCTATTGGCACCCAACAATTGCATTGAACCGCTAACTCGAGAGAAAACTCATTAACTGCAATAGGCCAAGAATTGGCAAAAACAACTCCAAGGGAATAACACCTTTTCTAAGAAACTCACCCTCGACATCTGCAACTAAGTTACCTGATGTAACTACACAACTATCTAGATACCACGATTGGTGGTATAAACTGGCAATACCCAAGACAACAACTACAACCTCTACATCTTTTCATTGACTATTCTCACTCATAACAGTCATAAAATCAAATCATAATCATACAAGATCATCTCATAACAAAAATCATCAATACAACATGTCAAAAGTATAAATGCAATGCTTGACCCATCCCATCCTACTGTGCACCAGTGTGTCAATTTAATATTTTAATAACCACAGACCTAAAGCCCGCTCTGATACCAACTGTAACACCCCAGGACCCACATTACCCTGAGATGCCACTAAACCACTCTACCGCTAGCCAATTTACAAGATAACATAAACTGGCAACAATTTCTATATCATGATAAGCCAAGCGGAAGCATACTAAAGTAAGGTATTGGAACACTATTAATTAGAAAACAACTGCTAAAAGGTTTAACCAATTAAAATGAACTACTGTCTAGCATTATTACCCTAAAACAAACATCAATAAGAGAAATAAATCCATGATTAAGACTACATAACTATTACAACATTAATCATGATATGATGTATGACAGTGATGTGCCACTCTACCCTTCCCATGCATGCTCGATAATCACCTGGAGGAGGGAAAAGCAAGAGTGAGATAAAAATCTCAGCAAGCAAACTGTTTAACAAACTAATTAAACTACAATGTTGTTAAGCATCAATATATTATTTTCCACAGTGACCACAATTATAGCCTTAACCACTTGTTCTACCCACATTAATAAAACATTAGCAAATGAATATTGATTGACTAATTTATATCCTCAACCACTACCACTACCAATGACACTAAAATATTAACAGGTTTTACCTTACTTTTTTTTATTGTTTCTCACATCCACAACTGATATCAACAGTTACCACAAGAGAAAAGAATCTCATACCATAATCTCAACCCCTATCATACCATAAGGGGTGAACCCAATTCCACGACTACAGCCACATTTCTTATACCACAAATGACTCACATGAGCCAATTTCACATTACAACTATGGAGTTGCATTTGTTTACAAAATAACTTCACCACACTACATTGCATAAGTATGCAAATGATCTTTCCACAATACAATGCATATGAATGCGTATGCTCCACTGCACCCTTACCCAACATGGTAAGAGTGTGCATCGTACTACGGCAATGTACGATGCCGTACCGGTACAGTCGCTGCTATAAGCGGCGACATCCACAATGCAAATGTCATGATATGATATTAATGTTATGATAATCATAAACCACAAGAATTTAACCACGAAGATCAACAATATAATAATCATGAATACTTCCTCATAATCCACATGTATCTCAATAAGCACAATGCAAATGTTTCATAAGATCATTACCACATAGCCCACATTCGGTTCACTAAGGTCATAAACAATTGATCTATAGGGAATTCTACCATATAGACCACAATATATTCATCAAAAATGCTACCACCACAACCACAAATATTCACTAAGAATATTACCACCTATACCACAATATATTCATAAAGAATACAACTCCACAACTAAATTTGTTTCATCAAGAACAATTTCACATACCCACAAATAAACCATCAAGATCATAAACAGTTGAGTTCTTAAATTACTTTCACATGGACCATATTGAGGAAACATGTAATAATGTCATAGCACCTCAAATTAAGGAAATAAATAATTGTGAAGGTAGAATAATTAACAAGTTAAATATGTAGCACAACCGCTACGTTTACTTGCCTATACCGTTGGAGCGAAGCAATCACGTGCAATCAGAAGCAAAACCACCTGTTCAAGAGTACTTCTCAGCACAATTCCACAGCAATGAGAAACATGACTTAAGAAGTAAAGGCATTGCTTAGACCCGAAATCCCACATCAACACTCTCCGCTCAACGGTTCTACCCTCGGTCCGCTGCAGCAGCCATGCTTAATTTTTTTGTATCTTTAAGGTTACTAATCCTTTTACATAGAATGATATATTTCTAGTTTCCTCACTTGATTAGCTTCACTTTTCATGTAGATCATTTATTTTTATCTTGTCATTCACAAGGTGATATCTAATGCACAAAACAGAGGACGTCCTCTGTTCTGAAAGTCTGGACAGCCGACTTGTAACGCGTCCCCAGAACAAATCAAGGTTCTAAAAATTATGGTTCTTTTACAGGAGCTATATTACTTAATTTCCTACCTTTTCACAATTATAACCAAAAATTTAAAAATCATCTTCTACCCCTAATTCCCCTCTGAACAGCAAACAGCCCCAGTCTACACCCCTGACAGACAGCGGGGTTCCTGACCCTGTTACGCCCAGATCCCACGGCCAACAATTCTGCAAAAATTACAGTAGTTGCACCCCGTCATCCTCTACAATTGTCCTTTTGGGCAGATGCACAGGAAAAATCGTTTTTGGGGTCTAAACAGCACGAATAGCAACGCTGCGCGAATCAATCTACAGGCAGACAGCATGGATTCTCTAATCGGGGTTCTAAATCCGAATCCCCACCAAAATCTTAGGCTAAGAGCCCTAAAATAGCAGAAATCAGAGGGATTGGGATAAGCGAGAATTACCTAGGGATTTGGGATCACCCTCTTCTTCCTCTCCTTCTCCTTCCCTTCTTCTCCTTCCCTCTCTTCCTCTCCTTCCTCTTCCCTTCTTCCTTCTTCTCCTTCTTCTCCTTGCAGCAGCACTTGGGCAGAGGGGAGGTGCAGGGAAGGAGGGGGGTGGCGGCTTGGGGTGGGAAAAAGGGGGGAGGGCCAAGGGAGGGGGTTTATAAAGGGGGTGCTAGGGTTTGGGAGGGGGTATGGGCCCCCTTTTGGGCTGTCTGGCCCAAAATAGCTAGCCCGCCCCTCCGGATAGCACAAAACATCTTAATTAATTATTTTAATTCTCTTTTTATTATTTTAGACTATTCCGAAGGATTTATTTTTACCTCCCACGATTTACCGAAAATCCGGGCGACTCCACGATTAATTTAAAAACTGACGCCGAAACGATGATCAGTATATTACAAGATGTATTGATTTAGCACTTGAAAGTTGGAGTCTCACAAACCGATGAACGGCAAAACTGTTCAAAGACAGAATAATCTAAACAAGACCCGCCCCCTAATGGTGGGGGCCGCGGCTGGATATAGAGGAGTGGGGGCGTGCAAGACCCCTAGACGCGCCCTAATGGGCTTCAACATGATACAAGGCCGAACGGCCCAAAAAACGGTGGCGCAGCACCCTGATAGATTCTGAATGCCTAATTGTTTCGACGATTCCCGTTGACTCAGAAGGAATTTTGACATGGGACTAGAGCCATTGGAAAGGTCGCCTTCTCAACTTTCCATCCATATGTAGAACGTCCAAAACGGAGTTCGTATGCGATCTGGGCGTCCGTTTTAGTGCAGCCTGGTCCTGGACTCCGAATTAGATTTGAAGTCGGCTTGAGTTAGGCCTCCAACTTGAATCGACCGCCCTTGCTGGACTTGTGCGCCTCCTAGCCCTTCTCTAAGTACTTCCTAGTCCTCTCCATGGTTCCTAATCATAAGTAAATCATTAGGTAGCAATCGATTCTCAAATAAACAAAAAGAAGTACTTAGGAACGAGCTCACCTGTAAATTCAATTGTCGGGCGCGAGCTCTAGTGATTGGTCCTTGAATGTAAAGTGAAGGAGTGTTGTGTGTATCCGAAGAAGTGATGTCCTCATCAGTTAACATGTGAGAGCTGCGGCGAGTCGAAGAGGAGAGTGTGGGGAACGTGATGCTCACCTTGGTTTTGGTCGGGCATGCACGGTCGGCCGGTGGCGACGCGAGGAAGGGGAGATGAGCACCGCGTAGAACGCGATGAGGCGAAGCCAACGGTGTGGTCAAACACAGCGGGGCTTCACCGGACGAGGGGCAATAAGCCGAAGAACGCTGCTTGAACGACAAAAGTAAAACTTCGATTGCGACCAAACGAGTGGGAGTGAGGATTTGAGATTTTCGGGGGTGAGTGAGGATGAGAAGGGGCTCACGGTGCTCCCTTTTATAGGGGTTAAGGAGGTCCGAGGAGGGAGATCGACGGGGCATTGTCTTTGAATGGCATGGGTTAAATTCTCGTGAAACGGCTCATGAATGAGGGGGGAAACGGTGGGAAATGAAGGAGCTTGATAAGAGGAAGTGAATGCAATTTATTTCGCGTAAATCCATTGAGGAAGTCAAGAGTTATGGGAGATTGAAAAAGCTCCAAAAATGAGCCATGGCGATGCTGCTCTCTGTGAGTTCACGTAACGCTTGGGAAGAAGAAAGGAAAGGAGGAGAGAGAAAAGAGAGAAAAGAAAAAAAAGAAAAAGAAAAGAAAATTTGGAAAAATTTTAAGAAATTTTTTTTAGAATCCTTGGAACACCTTTGATTAATTTGATTTTTATTTTAAACTAAATTAATTATTGTTTTACTTTATATATTTTTATTTTAAATAAACAGCTGGGCTGTTACAGGGCACCTTGGGATATATACTAAAAGCACAATGCAGCATATATATACTAAAAGCACAATGTAGCACCTTGGGATATATACTAAAAGCACAATGTAGATACAGAGCACCTTGGGATATATCAAGATTGTGACGGGGACGGCGGCCAGCAACAGCAGGCTTGGGGACGGCGGCGGTGACGGGCTCAGGACGACGGCATCAGGCTCGGGAAGGCGGCGTTTAGCTCGGGGACGGCGGTGTCAGGTTCGGGACGGCGGCGTCGGGCTTTGGAAGGCGGTGGGGACAGGCTCGATCGGGAGAGCGAGACAAGTGCTGGTTGGTATATAGCTATAACTGCAGTGTACGCGCAAAACCCTATCTTCCGGGTATTTATAAAAGGCTTATTACAGACGGTTCTATTTTAGAACCGTCTGTGATATCTTTATCACAGACGATTCTTAGTTCCGAACCGTCTGTGATATTTATTATCACAGACGGTTCTTAACTAAGAACCGTCTGTGATATATAAATATCACAGACGGTTCGTAACTACAAATCGTCTGTGATATTTATTATCACAGACGGTTCTAAAATAGAACCATCTGTAATAAGTCTTTCCTTCCCACGCACTTGAGTTATTACCTACACCAACCAGTAAGCACTGTAATAAGACCTCACAGAGTGTATTACTTTACAACAACCTAGTGTATTTTTTTACAACAGCCCAATGAACATAGAGATATGACTCATTCTCAAAATTCACTGATATATCACACATTTTCACATATACATACATGCAAATTCACAAATACATCACACACATGCATTGTTATATACATAAATGCAAATTCACATATACACATCACATACATGCATTGTTATATACATAAATGCAAATGCCCATATATATATCGCACATTCTCATTCCACTTGCTTATTTCCTTTGAAAATTAGCCCTTCATGATGATCAATGCATATATAACTAGTTTCGTCACATTGTTCATCGTCGACCCTTATGCCATTTTCAAAAAGTGGTAACTCGTCAAATTGATTGTATTCGTCCTCATCCACTACATTCTTTACTCTGACAATTCTCCTTTTTCTATAAAGAACTACATGGCGCTTCTTATTTGCCGGGTCGGTTACATAGAAAACTTGAACAACTTGGTTCGCGAGTACGAATGGTTCGTCTTTGTATTTGACACGTCGGAGGTCCACGGTAATGACACCATACTTGTCAACCTTCACATGTGGGAGATGCACCCAACGGCAGCGAAATAAGAGGATCTTGAAAATCACGTAGTCGAGCTCCCAAATCTCTTCTATAAACCTATAGTACGAGTTTCACAACCCATCGGTACCGAACATATCTATGCGGACACTGCTGTTCTGGTTAGTGCTCTTTTCATCTTGAGTCTGTGTATAGAATATGTACCCATTTATATCATATCCTGGCCATGTCACAACTGTAAATGTTAGCCCTTTTGCCAACCATGTCAGCATCTCACTTCAACCATTGATTGAACCGACTGTTGTGTTATCTTATGATCCAAACATCCGGCCGCTCTGAATTCTGTTGCCGAAGCACATCCTTGTGCTGGTCGACATAAGGGGCCATTTCAGTCATGTGTTGCAAGACCATGAAATGGGCTTGAGCATACGCATCCATATCTGGAGTGATTGCTTTCCTTCCAATAGTTTCGATACCCATAAACCTCCCTTCCTGATAAGATTGAGGCACACCTATCGGTTCAATCTGAGCCATATAATCGACATAAAACTCAATGATCTCTTCACTTGCATACCTTCGACGATGCTACCCTCCGGCCGAGATCGATTCTATACATAGGACTTGAGAATTTCCATGAACCTCTCAAACGGGTACATGCTACATAGGAATACGGGCCTGCATATTTTTTATCTTCCACACAATGTGAACAATGAGATGGACCATGATATCAAAAAATGAAGAAGGGAAATACATCTTAAGATGACATAGAGTCATCACCACCTCGTCCTGCAGAGCATCTAGTCCTTCGGGATCGATGACCTTCTAAGCAATTGTGTTAAAGAAATAACATAGCCTCATGATTGTCTCTCGGACTTTGATCGGTAAAATATTTGTAATTGCAATAGGGAGCATCTGTGTCATTAGCACATAACAATCATGAGACTTCATGCCATTTAACTTCAAATCTTGCATCGAAATAAGTTTCTTCATGTTGCCCGAGTAACCAGACAGAACTTTGACACCATGCAAGCACTAGCACAGTTCTGTTTTTTCGACCTTGGACAGAGTGTAACACGCAGGGGGAAGGTACCTTCATCTATTATCTGTTTCTGTCAGTGCTAACTCAGGCCTAATGTCCATATTAGCTAAGTCAAGCCGTGCTTTGACGCTGTCCTTTGTTTTATCACAAATGTTCAGTAAGAGACCAATCAAGCTGTCACATATATTCTTCTCTACGTGCATGACGTCGATGTAGTGCCAAACATCTAGGTAGTCCCAATAAGGTAAGTCCCAAAATATTGATCTCTTCTTCCAGATGTTCTTCTCATGAGCCCTCAATTTACGTCCTTTTCTAAAGACAACATCTAAATCCTTAACCATATTATAAACCTCTTTTTCGCTTAAATGCCTTGGAGCTGAACCGTCCTCCATCTCTCCGTTAAATTGTTTCTTCATCTTGCGGTATGGGTGAGCCCTCTGAAGAAACCAGCGGTGACGCACGTACACGGTTTTGCATGAGTGTTTCAGCCACACACTCTCGGTACCATCTAAGCAGTAAGTACAAGCTTTGGCACTTTTGTACTCTGGCCTGACAGGTTAGCATGGGCAGGATAATCATGTATGGTGCAGAACAATAAGGAACGCAAAGTGAAGTTCTCTCATTTGCGTGCATCCCATACCTGTACCACTTCGTTCCACATTACTTTTAGATCTTCCACCAACGGTCCTAGGTGAAATATTCCCAGGTTACTTTAGCCCTTGGATAAGTATCGACAGTAAAATATACTTTCGCTTCATACACAACTAAGGAGGAAGGTTATAGATTCAGAGAGTCACGGGCTAACTGCTATGTCGGCTACTCATGCTACTGAAAGGATTCATTCCATCTGTACTCAATTCAAACCTTATATTTCTCGGTTCTGCACTAAAATCTGCAAACCTCTTATCGATGTTTCTCCACTGGACGGAATCAACAAGGTGTCTCAGTATTCCATCCTTCTTGCGCTCCTCTGAGTGCCAACGCGGCAGTTTTGCCTCATTTGGATTCGCAAAAAAACGTTTCAAATGGGGAATTATAGGAAGATATCATGCCACTTTTGCAGAGGCCCATTCTTCACCTCTGTTCCCTCGCCATCATCTGATTGATTGTTACGTTTGCATTGGGATACGTTGCACACCGAACATACATGTATGTTTGCATACTCTTTACGATAGAGGATATAGTCGTTCGAACATTCATGTATTCTTTCTACTTCTATTCCCAATGGACAAAGAATCTTCTTGGCTTTATACGTGGTTTTAGGAAACTCATTTCCCTCCGGAAGCATGTCCGCTAAAAGACCTAGCAGCACCGTGAAACTCTTGTCGGACCAACCGTTGCTTGCCTTCAATTTCAATAGTTCAAGCATAACTAACAACTTCGTGTACTTTGACCTATAGCATGTGAACAAAGGTTTCTCTGAGTCCTCCATCAAGCCTCAGAATTTAACATACTCTCTCTCATCATAGTTCTCTTCTACATCACGAAGCATCTGATCCAGATTGTCATCGTGCAGCCTATTCGAATCCGAACCACAATCGACATCATCCGACGGCATATCATTGACTTCACCGGCGATGTCATCCAATGGCATATCATTAACTTCACCGGCGATGTCATCTGGTGGCATATCATTGACTTCTCCATGACAGGTACAATAAGTATACCCTATTTTGAAACCCCTCCGAACCAAGTGCGTTCAATCTGCTCTCGATTCTTAAACATCTTTAAATTCTCGCAGTCAGTGTATGGACAATACATATATTCCACCCCCTTATTCAACATATCCTCCTCAGTAGCTCTTGTAAAAGCAGACACGCCATTAATGTACTCTTCACTCACACGGCTTGCAGTATACATCCAGCTTCGGTCCTATATTATGCACATATATAATAACTTAATTAGTATTAAAAACCACATGCATTGAAGCCAACTAAATCTAACTTAGCTAGATCTTCAAAGTATATATAATAGTCACCGAAAATTAGCTAGATCTAAATTTTGATGCAACGAAAAATAAACTTCATTACTAACCATATCTAGGGTAACCAAGAACTTAATGAATCTTTAAAGTTCTCCGGCCAAATAAGCCTCCTCCCACCAAATTAAATGGCCTGAAAGCCTTGTCGCCTCCAGTTGTAGCACCGGCTAGATCTGGATTGAAATAAAGACAGATACGGTTCTGACATGTGCAATAAATACCTGGTCGGATTATCACAGACGATTTTTAACAAAACCCGTCTGTGGTAATGAAATATCACAAACGGTTTTATATTAAAAGCCGTTTGTGATAATATGGATTATCACAAACGGTTTTTAATATAAAATCGTCTGTGATATTCCAGTATCACAGACAGTTCATCGATAAGAACCGTCTGTGATACTCCTTTTTCTCACCACAAACACCACAGACGATCTCTAAATTAAAACCGTCTATGATAATGTACATCACAGACGGTTTCACAAAACCATCTGTGATTTAGCATCTAATATTAGGCTTTCTATAGTAGTGAACACCCCATCTAGGATATGGGCGTGTCAAAATACTGCTGTAAACTCCACCCAAGTGGTGCTTTCCTAATCCTCATGAGCGGTGCAATAGTTCTCTCACCACTCTGCGGTGTCTCCCTCTAGCTAATGGGTGGTGTAGAGCACTTTCTTGTGATCGGTGTAGAAAGTGGGGTTTAGCTATTTCTTGACTGAACAAATCCAATCATCCAGCTCCAAAGTCTTAGAAGACCAACAATATGTGGGCAGTCTTGTCCTCATGAATTCTGTAAACTTTGATTGATGGTAGGTAGGCTGAGGTGTGGCTGCTTCCTAATTCTACCAATTCATCATTGCATTTATGTTCTACATCATAGTGTTTATCAATTGAGTCTGAGCTACCATAAACTGACTTAGGACTAGATCTATTCTCATTGGGGTTGCTTGCGGTCCCTCAGTTGTTAGATTTGTATTGCTACTTTCTGGGCCTTGGTTCACCTAACCATGACCAGCTGAGTTCTGGGTATCAATCATCTTTTCACTACTCTGAAAGAAAACACAATTTGATGAGACCTGACTTCACAATGCTTAAAAAGGTAAGAGGAAAAAGCATATATAAAAGGTAAACTCATCTAATGGGATTTCTAATGTCAAATCCTAGACTAAACAAACATTTAGCTGAGAGGCTAACAAAAGAAGCAATTAAATTATTCAAATAAAAGGTTTTAACATGACTACAATATGATATTTTTAAGGACAAGACTATAGCTCACATCACAAGCAATTGCAAATAAAAACCAAAACGTCCTACTCACGCTTTCTAAATTATACATGGGTCTAATCTAAGGGCTCCCACTTAGGTCCTGCCAAGTAAGGCTCGCTTGACTCATCTTCTAAGTCGCTATAGATTACCCACGAGTTGCGAACTCGCGACAACTGCTCTTCGTCTATGTCTAGAATGAAGTGCTGAAGATACTCCTGACGGTTGCCTGCTATGCATCACCTTTCCTCTGGACTCGATGGCGTAGGCGAAGGTAGAGGTACTGGCAGCTGCGGTTAAGGTTCCTCCATGGCTCCCTCCTGCTCTGCTACATTGGGAGTAGCTACATATTGCTCTTTGAACTTCTGAATGAGCTTGGCCATGTTGATCTTGTACAATTTACAGAGACGTCGAACGGCCTTGTACGTGGCTCCTTGCGTGGAGCACTCTCTATAAGCACCGGTGCACTTGAAACCATAGTGTAGAACTTGGTTGCCAATCCTTGTGGTGAAGAGTAGTCCGGTGATACATCCAAGGCATTGGCCTTTTACCTTCTCATTCTTGGTGAAGCAGACTAGTGACCTCTTCAATCCAAGACTCCACAACAAAACTCGAAGAAGTCCTCACCATCCTCCAGTCTAGCTGTAGAAAGCTTGAGACATCGAAGGTATTATAAAGGAAAGAAGTCAGTTTAAGGAATTGGAAAAAAATAAATTTTTCAATCAGGTGGAGAGCAATAACTTTAAGAAAGAGGAAAGAGGTTAGAGAGGTTAAGAAAAAAAAATAGATTTTGAAATTTGGCTAAGGTGATCACTGTAACTAGGGATTTATCCTATAGTCGATATGGCTCTAACACCACTTCTATCGAGACCCGAATATATGCAAATTCGGACTCTCTATGTATACCGCACTAGTCCATGATCACGCTAGTGCACATAATATAAACAAACATAGATGAAATATTGATCATAAACACGATTAATAAAGGAGAAGACTCAAATATTATTAATTATTAGAGTATGACCTTATGGCCAAGCAAACAACTTACTAGCCTGAAGAGCTTAAGAAACTAGTAGTAAAAAATAGAAATAAGCATGGTAGTTATTTGACATGATTACAGGCAATCGACTGAAAAACGAAGTCCTAATCTATGAAATCTTCAAAGTATGCTCTCTCAGGTACCTCCTGCTGATATGGTTCCTCCTCTTCAATTAAGCAACACTAGGCGTAAAGCCATGAGTACATTGATACTCAGCATGTCATTTGTAACAAAGATGCAATATAATATAAAATGCTTACCAATGAATGGCTGAAAGGTTATTTTGTAGAATACAACAATTTAAAGTAAATACAGTAATTAGATCGAAAGCGATATTTAAAGAAAATGTTATAAATAAATAATCAAAGGAATTGAATAAACCACTTATGAATTAACCGTCCACACAATGAACCACACTTGAACTAAACATTCACGTAATGAACCATCAATGAACTAACCATTCACTTTTCAAAATTAACAAAATCATATTTTTATGAAATATCTACTCTTCGTGTGAAATCACCAAGTATTGTCCACAACCGGGGACACGACTATTCAAATAGTTTTACACTCTGCAGAGGTTGCACAATTGTGCCCACACGATGTGACCATTCTCACATTAAAAAAATTACAACAAGGCCTTCACAATGCTTAACCTCAACTCAATTCTACCCGCTAGGGTTTTGCATCACACCCCCCTTGCGCCTCATGAAATTCAGCAACCACCGCTCAATTCCATCCACCCAAAGCACCTCTGTGATCCAATGAAGTTATCCCCAACATCACCCTCCCTTCTCCTCCCCTTCGATGAGTTGCCTCAGCAACACCCTTCTCGCTGTCGTAGGCCCTCGTCACCAAAGCACTACACCACCTCTCCACCCCCGCTAAGCTTTTCGGTGAGTTTGCCATGCCTCCAAGATGCTCTCCGTGTGTTCAATTGCTCAAGCCACCGTTGCCACTAGGCTCACCATCGACCGTCACTAAGCTCAAATTGAGCCATGCCACCTCGTACATGGGTACGGTTTGGCTCCAGCAACATGTTTTTGGGTTCACTGATGACCGCCACCGCTTGCACCGCAGCGACGAGCATGGCAACACCACCGCTCTGTTCGGCCATTAGGAAGTATTGTTCCATCATATTATTGGGGAGTAATTGATTAAGTAATTAATCACTATCATTAGTGTAGGTTAATAAGTCTACAACATATGAGCCCAACCCTATTAAGGAAATCATTTAAAGTTGGTTTAAAGACTATGAGCCACTAACATGTGGGACTCCTTTTACTGTGGCCTGCAAAGTGCTAAGCCCTACCTATCAGTCTCTAGGCTTTTCTGTTAGAAAAATAATTCAAAAATAAAATAAAAACCAAGAGGGCCCCACCTATCAGCCATTATGGTTTTTCCCATAGAAAAATAAATAAAAAAGCAAAATTAGAATCCTCATAACCACCTGTCAGGGAGAGAACATTCTCTCTCATCTATGTATTTGGTATTTAATCCTGACTTAAACTTTGGAAGGCGCGTTCTCACTTATTTTAAATCCAAATCGAATGAAACCAGTTTCTAAATTCAAGATCTTTCTATCAACTTTAGAGTTCATTTGAAATTTTGTTTGGATTTTATTTGCATCTCTGGTATTCATTTGAATTTCCATCGAGTCAAATTCGTAGACCTAGAAGAGTCATCGTTTGAACAAAACCAGGAGTTTCAAGACCAACTAACCTGTGAGCTAGGCGAGTCAACACTTTGATCATATTGTGCCTACATTTGAGTGCAAAATATGTTGATTTAAATTATTAGATTGCAAACTTTACTTTATTACACAAATATATATTCATATTAGCTCATAGTTAATACCTTAAGGATAATTGTTTAATATTACCCCACTCCTTGACCTTGAACATATAATCCTTGTCACCCTAGAAATCTAATTGTAACATACTAGTTATAAGTTGTATCTAAGTCCATGCTTAGCCTTGCTTAGATACCAGGGGCATTAATTTGCTCTAACATAATTTTAAACATAAAAATACATATTTGGCTAGTCATTGGAGGGAAATAACTGGTATTTTAAAAATAGAGATATTTTTCATCCCAAAAACTCTAAACTCACTTAAATATCAAGGCAGATGATAAGAATAGTTGGTGCGGATAGAGCATGAGAAAATATGGTTTGTGCTAGAATCACCCAGGTAGTTGTAACACCCCAGGACCCACATTATCTTGGGATGCCACTAAACCACTCTACAATCTAGCTAATTTACAATAAGCTGGTAACAACTTCTAAATCATGATAAACTAAGCGGAAGCATACTAAAATAAAGGTAATGGAACACTAATAGTCAAGAAACAACCGCTATTAATTTTAACCGATTAAAGCGAACCACAGCTTAACATTAATAATTATACATGATCAACAATAAGAGTAAAGATGAATGACCGGAGGCTACACTTATTTATTACAATATGAAACAGCATATGGTGTGTGACAGTGATGTGCCACTCTACCCTTCCCATGTATGCTCGAGAAGTCACCTGGAAGGGGGAAGCAAGAGTGAGATAAAAATCTCAGCAAGCAAACTATTTAACAGGCTATTCAGACTACAAACAAATATACAACATCATTAAAGTATCCACATGTCCACATTCACAATGTGCATCCACATTCATTAACAAACTAATTAAACTACAATGATATTAAGCATCAATATCTATTTCCCATAATGATCACAATTATAGCCTCAACCATATCTACTACCAACAATGGTAAAATATTAGCAAATAAATCTTGATTAACTATTTCATATCATCCACCACTACCACTACCAACGACAATAAAGCATTAACATGTTTTACCTCACTAACTTTATTATTTCTCGTATCTACAACTGCCATTAATAATTACCACAAGAGAAAAGAATCTCATGCCACAATCACAGCCCCTACCATACCACAAGGGATGAACCCCAATCCACGACCACAGCCACTTTCCTCATACCACAAGTGACTCTCATGAGCCAATAACGCATTACAACTATGAAGTTGCAGTTGTTTATAAAATAACTTCACCACAATATATTGCACAAGTATGCAAATGATCTTTCCACAATACAATGCATATGCATGCTATACTCCACTGCATCTTTACCCAACAAGGTAAAAGTGTGCATCGTGCTACGGCAATGCACGATGCTGTACCGGTACGATCGCGGCTATAAGCGGCGACATCAACAATGCAAATATCATAACATGTTTATGAATGATATGATAATCATAAACCACAATAATTTAACCACGAAGGTTAACCACGTAACCCACATTCGGTTCACCAAGATCATAATCAATCGATCTATAATGAATTCTACCACATAGACCACAATATATTCATCAAGATTGCTACTACCACAACCACAAGTAATACAACTCCAAGGGCATCATTATGATCCTCATGAATTTAACAACAAGAAAAGATGTCATCATATCCACCATGCATTTACTTTCATAAACCACAATTAGCTCATTAAGCAAATTACCACAATACTACCAAAACTCATCCAAACATGGCAAGTGATTAATATCTTGCTACCACATTCTTACTTAGAAAGCATGTAATCATGGCATATCATTTAACATTACGAGAATCATGCATATTGCAAGTAGTAAGAATAACGGGTTAAACGGTAGCACATCCGCTACGTTTACTTGCCTCTAACGGCGAAGCGACGAGATCACGCGCATTCAGAAGCAAAACCACCTGTCCAAAAAGGTACCTCTCAGCACACATTGCAACAATGAAAACGCGACTCTCGAAGAAAAGATATCGCTAAGCCCCAAAATCCCACAACATCCTTCCCCGCGTAACGGTTCTACAATCTTTCCACTGCAGCAGTGTTGCTTAACAATTTTCTATCTTTAAAAATATAACACTAATCACAGCAAAAGATATATATCTAGATTCCTCAATTAAATAACTACACTTTTCATGTAGATCACATATTTTTATTTTATCATTAACGAGGTGATATCTAATGCACAAAACAGAGGATGTCCTCTGTTCTGAAAGTCTAGACAGCCGACTTGTAATGCGTCCCCAGAACAGATCAAGGTTCTAAAAATTCTGGTTCTTTTACAGCAGCTAGATTACTGAATTCCCTACAACTTTCTCAATGGTGTCCAAAAATTTAAAAATCATCTTCTACCCCTAATTCCCATCTGAACAGCGGTCTGTCCCTGTCTGCACCCCTGACGGACAGCGAGATTCCAGACCCAGGTACGCCTAAATTACATGGCCAAAAAATCTGGAAAAAATACAGTAGGTGCGTATCATTGTCCTCTACGTTTTTCCTTTTAGGGAGACCCTCATAAAAAATCTTTTTCGGGGTCTAAACAGTACGAACAGCAATGCTACGCGAATCAATCTATAGGCAAACAGCAGAGATTCTCTAATTGGGGGTTCTAAATCCTAATCCCCACCAAAATATTGGGCTAAGAACCCTAAAATAGCAGAAATCAGATGGATTGGGATGAGGGAGAATTACCTAAGGATTTGGGATCACCCCTCTTCTCCTTCCCTTCTTCTCCTCCTTCTCTTCCTCTCCTTCTTCTCCTTCCTCTCCTTGCACAAGGGCAGCACCAAAGGGGAGGGAGAGGGCGAAAGGAGAGTGGGGGTGGCGGCTTGGGGTGGGAAAAGGGGGAGGGAGGGCTCCCCAAGGGGTTTATATAGGGGATGCTAGGGTTTTGGATGGGGTACGGGCCCCCGTTTGGGCTGTCTGGCCCAAAAAGGCCGGCCTACCCCTCCAGAAAGCCCAAAACTTCTTAATTAATTATGTTCATTATCTTTTTATTATTTTAGACGATTCCAAAGAATTTATTTTCACCTCCCGCGATTTACCAAAAATCTAGGCATCTCCGCGATTAATTTAAAAACTGACGCCAAAACGACGTTCAGGATATTACAGTAGTCATGTCATTGGATATAAGCTACCATGAGCATAGGCCATGTCGCTAGATATAAACCACCGTGTGGCTCAAGAGGGGGTCTTGGTGAGGGTGGACGTAACTAAGATGAAGCTTTAGCGGGTGTAACCTTGTTGGGTGATGTATTGTGAAGGCCTTGTGGTGATCTTCTTGATCTGCATATATAAGGAAACATGTGGAATATAACAAATTGGTTATCTCTTATGGGTAATGTGTATACCCTCTGTATAGTGTAAACTGTTCGAACAGCCAAGCCCATGGTCATGGGAACTTACTTGGGTTAGTATCCATTTACAAAATGATCTTTGTGGTTGGGGTGAAAAACATGAAGGGTGGATAGAACCCGAAGTATTGATTTTCCCTAGGTGGATAGAACCCAATAATTATAAAGGGTGGATACAACCTAGGTATCAAAAATAGCATATGGTGGAAGGAACCATATAACAGTTAGATGGAACCTGCACTACAACTATTGCAATTTCTCAAACACTTTAGAAAAATCTTGTTTAGTTAAAACTGCTAGGTCTTAGGAATTTTCATACTTGTTGTGGTATTCAAGCCAACGCTGTTAGCAAATAAAAGAACCCAAGCCACCCCTTTGATAAGCCTTGCATCTATATTATTGCATTCTATTTTGTGTTGGCTTGCGAAACATGATTGATTGTGCTCACCCTCTCTCACTAAATCCCTCAGAACCTGAGGACCACGATCACTATGTGTACTACAACACCCTAGGAGCTGATGGAGGAGAAGACAATGGAGTTTAGAATGCTCTCTAGTAGTATAGTTTTTACCTCAGATAAGCAGACTCTGTTGGTAACTATATGCACATCCATTATCCAAATTCTTGGAAAGTAGTAACACACCCTTTTTACCCACAGTCACTTGCTTGTGGCAAGTTGTGGTCTCATCCCCCTAGCTGTCATTTCCACTTCCACTTTTGTAATGTTGCATTTAGCCTGATTGGACCTTATATAAAACTCAGGCCAATATGGTCTATTTAAACTCTGATATGTTGTATTAATGAATGGTATGGTTCATACGATGTATAAAATAATTTAGCGATGTATCTATAAGCACTATCTACTGATCTAGGGGATAGTATAATGTTTTTATAGAGGATTCTGGATTGGCAAAATATAGGTCCGATGGAGTTAGTATCAGAGAATACGACTGTAGGGTAAAAAGCCTTAGTTACAATGGTCTTATCTAAGGATTGGGGTCTTGTTTTCAAAAACTAAGCAAAATTTTAAACAAAATATAGCGTACTACTGCTTTCACTTATCACTCTTAGTTCTTGACTGCCCACATTTCCTTCATATCTTCAATCTATTTTCTGACGCTCTTGACAAAGAAAGAATAATCATCTAATTATTACATCATTATATAATTTAATATACCCCTTATCAATAAGGGAGGAAACCCATCTCATAGTCGCAAGCTTTTCTATGACCATCTCACAGTCGCAAGCTATCCTACGACTAACTGGTCTCAATCTTTCTACGACCTTCTTGTAAACGTAAGATCTTCTGCGAGCAAGAGATAATTGTAAGTGGTCCTACGACCAATTATGGTCGTAGACTTTCCTGAGACCAACATATTTTCGACTAGCCTATCCATAATGACCTGCCATGTGGCACATCCATCTAACAAGGTAGCTAGAACTTTCGTTTATGCCTAATAACAACACATGATCTCTCTGACAACAAACATCATACGGTGAATGGCTAATCACGTCTCTCTGACAATAACCTCCTCCTGGCAGTTATACCATAAAGCGTTGAGATATCTCTTGGCGCATGACAACGGCTGTCGCTTTACTAGCTATATAAGGATTGATGTCGGAGGAAGAAAGGATGAGAGCTAGTAGGTTCAAGAACTATTGCAAGTTCTATTCACATTACTTTGTTGTAATCAATCTCTTTGTGCAATAAGGATGCATAACATAGGGTTATTATTCTTCAGGGGAAGATCCGAACCTGCATAAAAATTCCTGTGTCTTCTATGTACTTGCGGCCTATACCTTGAGAGAGTTTACCCAGAATCCATACAACTCATATGTAACATCGATATTAAAACATTGACAGTTGGCACCGTCCATGGAAAACTTTTCTTCCAAAAGTCTGGTAATCTTCTTGTCAGTAAGCTCTCTTCCTTCTGATGTCCTCGTGGAAGGAGAGTAAAATGAGGAGAACTGGTTCAATGTAGCTGAGTACGCAGACCTTGACATGAGGTATGTTACAAGTATGAGCAGACAATGTTCGCTTCCAACTGTGAGGCTCTCTCTAGAGGTTTGTCTAGATGCCCCGCTGTTGTATCCCCAAACAATAACACTAGAACTCTTTAGATAAATCTCACTATCCCATATAAAGCTAGTGCACACAGGGTTAACAAGGATATATATCATGCATAACAATCACACTTTATTATAAAACAAATGTATGGGCCTTATGGCCAAGTTTACAATACAAGGTTCGTGGCCAAGCATAAAGGTAAATCAGCAGAAGATAAATCATAAAGGAGTAGTCCATCCTGCCCACCCACAGGTGAATGACTGTAAAACATGATCTATTCATCACAATCCTCACCATAGTTGATGAAGTCATCCTATGGCAACAGTAATTAAGCAAGGAGAGTACATAAAGTACTCCATAAGTTATACCAAGAGGTTTAACAAAGTAAATACATGTATAAGGATTAACAAAGGAAGTCATATAATGGTTATTTGTGCGAAAAGCAATATTGAAGTAAATACCATAAATTAAGTGCAAAAACTGAATTTAATACAATAATAGAAACAACATTTTAATTAAAATAATATCGCTACTGTAGGCACCAACCTAACACTAACATAACCACGAGTATCCCACTCATACCATCTTTTCAAAAGATTTCTCACTTGACTGCAAACTAGATTTTATAAAACCAAAGTCTAATCTATGAAAAACATAGCATGTTCATGACCGTGGACACGGCTATCCAGAAAAGTTTGTTACTCTGCAGAGGTGTATAACTTTACCCACAAGACATGTCCTCTCGTTTTGCCACGCGATTAGCACACTACCTTAGGTGTGCAGCTAAGAGTTCATAACAAAGTTGTTACAATTTTTGAAAACCAAATTAGTTACACCGCCACTAAGGTTACAAAGAGAATAGATTTGGAAACTTGGCTTTAAGGTCCTCGCACTCCTAGGTGGCTTCCTCCTCTGAATGATTGCTCCACTGGATTTTGCAGGAACGGACAACCTTGCTCCTGGTCACACACTCTATCATTTCCAAGATCTTGATAAAGTGCTCTTTGTATGACAGATCCTCCTGAAGATCAACGGCCTCAATTGGCACAACTTCCTCTGGCACTCACAGACACTTCTTCAACTAGGACACGTGGAAGACGTTATGTATCCTACTGAAGGCGCAGGTAGCTCCAACTGATATGCAACTCCTCCCCAGCACTTTAAGATCTTGAACGGCCCAACATACCTCAACGCAAGCTTTCTTTTTAACTGAAACCTCTTGACACCTTTGAATGGCGTGATCCTGAGATACACGTAATCATCTGGCTCAAAACTCAACTCTTAGCGTCGGGTATCCGCATAACTCTTCTGCCTAGCCTAGGCAGTCCTCAGTCTCTCCTGTATCAATCAGACTTTTTCCTCGGCTTCCTTTAGACAATCTGGCCCAAACACTTGGCCTTTCCCCATCTCTTTCCAATTGAGAGGGGTCTTGCACTTTCTGCCATACAGTGCTTCAAATGGTGATATTTGCAAACTAGCCAAATAAATGTTGCTATAAGAGAACTCTGCGAAAGGCAAACAACTGTCCCACTTGGCCCCATGGTCTAGCACACATGCTCACAACATGTTCTCGAGAATCTGATTTACTCGATCAGTCTACCCATCAGTCTGGGCATGATATATTGTACTAAAATTCAAATGAGTTCCCATAGCTTCATGGAAACTCCCCTAAAATCGTAAGGTAAACTATGATCCACAATCTGACACTATTTTCTTGGGTACTCCATGAAGACTCACAATCCTTGACATGCACAACTCTACCAGTTTATCGCCTATGTAGATTGTTTTGACTAGAATGAAATGAGCAACCTTAGTCAATCGATCCACAATGACCCAAATTGAGTCATACCCATCTTTATCATTGGCAATCCTATAATAAAGTCCATACCAATCTCTTCCCACTTCCACTCAGGATTTTTCAACGGTTGTAGCAAACCTATTGGCCTCTGATGCTCAGCCTTCACCCTCTGACATACATCACAAAGTGCCACATACTCTGCGATCTCACGCTTCATGCTTGACCACCAATATTTGTCTTTAATATCTTGGTACATCTTGGTGCTGCCCGGATGAATCGAATATACGAACTCATGAGCTTCATTTAGTTATAATGCCTTTAGCTCCTTCTTGTTTGGCATACACAATCGTTGCTTGAACCACAGGGTTCCTCAGTCATCCTCTGTAAATCCTTTCGCTTTCCCTTTACTCATGTTTACCCTGATCCGCTAAAATTCTTCATCCTCTTTCTGTGCCTGGTGAATCTGATCATCCAAAGTTGACTGTAACTCCATTGTGGCTAGAAATCATTATTCGACCAACTTCAAGCTAAGCTTCTGGAATTCCTCATGCAAAGTCGGCTGACTTTCCTTGACCATCACTGTATTGCAATAAACTTTTCTGTTCAAAGCATCTATGACCACATTGGCTTCCCTAGGTGATAATGTATTCTGACATTGTAATCCTTTATTAGCTCCAACCATCTCCTTTGCCTAAGATTGAGATTGGCCTGGGTGAAGATGTACTTCAACCTCTTGTGATCTGTGTAAATCTCATATCAATTACTCATGAGATAATGATGCCAAATTTTCAAAGCATGTACTAGGCTGCTAGCTCCAAATCATGTGTAGGATAGTTCTCCTCGTGTGGTCTCAACTGGTGTGAAGTACAAGCTACCACCCATCGGGCCAGTCCGCGCCACCGGGTCCATTTCCAACCGTCCGATCCCACTTACCGGTTCACCCCGCCTTCCCTTCCTCTCTGGCCGACACATGGACTGATCTGAGCTGTCCGCTGTTGTCGGATTAGATCCCGCGCGTCCGTAGTCACTTACCCCTTCGGCCCTCACCCGAACGGCCCCGATTCAACCTTCGTTGCCGGATTGGATCTCACCCGCCCGCTTTCGCTTACCGTTTCACCCCTGATCTAGCGGCCCCGATCCTCTCCCTTACCACCTGTCGAAGATCCGACCACCCGCTCTCCCTCTTTCCTTTCTCCCACTCTCACAGGCAGGCGGGCCCCACCTGTCGGGTCCATCGTTCCCACCCCTTTCCTTTCTTCTCCGTGCGATCCCCACCCGCTGCCGCCATTGATGCCGAAAATCGAAGCTTTTAAAGCTTCGGTTTCCTTCCCGATTGATCTCCCGCGCCAACTGCAAATTGAAATTCTCCCTCTACCGCATCTGTTTCTGGCATTACCTCCTCATTTAAGCCCCCGATCGCTGCTGCATTGAAGCTCTCCGGCCGTTTCACCCAATTGTCAATTCACGCGCCCGTTACTCCCCTTCCCGGCCTATAAAACCCACACCCCAAGGATCCCCTCTCCACACCGCCTCTCCCTCACTACTCAATTCGAACAATTAAGCCCCGAAACCCCCCCCTGTGCTCGTTTCGCTCCGCCGGCCTCTAGCGACTCTGGCGAGCAATTGCCGCCGCCCCAGGCCTCCCCGCTCCTCGCCGACGACACCGACACCTTGCCGAGCCGCCGAAGCCCCCTCTGCCCCGAGCATTTGCGCCACAGGAGCATTTGCCCCAGGCCGCCCACGCCAGCGCCACCTCGCGCCCCCGTCACCCGCGTGCCACCTCACCCTCCCTCGGGTCCGTGGACTCAGTCCACCGTAGACCAGCCCCACCTGTCAGTCCCACGTCCGATTATTTAATTCCCAGGGCTGACGTAGCTAACGTCATAAACCCAATTTTTCCATTTAAAAACAATTCGGCCAAAATGTAATTCCTGTGCTGACGTCATTGTAACACCCCAGGACTCACATTACCCTGGAATGCCATTAAACCACTCTACAGCTAACCAAAAATTTCAAGATAATTTATTCCGGCAATAATTTCTAGATATGAAGCATTAAGCGGAAGCATAAACAACTAAGCGAACAAAGATAACGATAACAAGTTCAATAATTGAATTAACCTCTAGCAGATTAATCAAAGAATAGTTCACAAGTTCATCATTGTTAAATAAAATAATCGTCCATGGTTAGCTAGGCATTTAGCTAGAATTCCATCGACTTTATTATATCATGATTTGATGAACTAAGTGCATTATTGTGGTGCCGCTCTACCCATCCCATGAATGCTCACGAATCACCTGTAGGGGGAAACAAGGGTGAGATAAAAATCTCAACAAGCAAACTGTTTAACAGGCTATTCAGAATACAAACAAATATACAACATCATTAAAGTAACCACATGTCCATATCCACAATGTGCATCCACATTCATTAACAAGCTAAATAAACTACAATGATGTTAAGCATCAGTATTCATTTCCCATAATGACCACAATTATAACATCAACCACATTTACTACCAACAATAGAAAAACATTAGCAAATGAATCTTGATTAACTACTTCATATCATCCACCACTACCACCACTACCAATGACAATAAAGTATTAACATCTTTTACCTCACTAATTTTATTATTTCTCGCATCTACAACTGCTATCAACAATTATCACAAGAGAAGAGAATCTCATGCTACAATCACAACCCCTACCATACCACAAGGGATGAACCCCAATCCACGACCACAGCCACTTTTCTCATACCACATGTGACTCTCATGAGCCAATTCCACATTACAACTATGAAGTTGTAGTTGTTTGTAAAATAACTTCACCACAATATATTGCATAAGTTTGCAAATAATCTTTCCACAATGCAATGCATATGCATACTATGCTCCATGCACCTTTACCCAACAAGGTAAAAGTGTGCATCGTACTATGGCAATACACAATGCTGTACCGGTACGGTCGCGGCTATAAGCGGCGACATCAACAATATAAATATCATGACATGTTATGAATGATATGATAATCATAAGCCACAAGAATTTAACCACGAAGGTCAACTACATATCCCACATTCGGTTCACCAAGATCATAATTAATCAATCTATAGTGAATCCTACACATAGACCACAATATATTCATCAAGATTGCTACCACCACAACCACAAGTATTCACTAAGAATACTACCACCAAGACAACAATAATACCAACTTCAAAGGCATCAATATGATCCTCATGAATTTAACAAGAAGGAAATATCATCATATCCACCATGCATTTACTTTCATATACCACAATTGGCTCATTAAGCAAATTACCATAATACTACCAAAACTCATCCAAACATGGCAATTGATTAATATCTTACTACCACATTCTTACTTAGAAAACATGTAACTATGGCATATCATTTAACATTACAAAAATCATGTATATTGCAAGTAGTAAGAATAACGGGTTAAACGGTAGCACATCCGCTATATTTACTTGCCTCTACCGACGAAATCACGCGCGTTCAGAAGCAAAACTGCCTATCCAAAAAGGTACCTCTCAGCACACATTACAACAATGAAAATGCAACTTTCGAAGAAAAGATATCGCTAAGCTCCAAAACCCCACAACATCCTTCCCCGCGTAACGGTTCTACAATATTTCCACTGCAGCGGCGCTGCTTAACATTTTCCTATCTTTAAAAATATAAAACTAATCACAGCAAAAATATATATATATCTAGATTCTTCACTTAAATACCTACACTTTTCATGTAGATCACATATTTTTATTTTGTTCTTAGCATGGTGTAACTAAATGCTCAAAACAGATAACTTCCTCTGTTCTATCAGTCAGGACAGTCAGGTTCAAATGTTTCCCAACAACAGAGTAGGGCTCTACAAATTTTGCTTTTTATGCAGCAGCTAGCTTACTAAATTCCCTACAACTTTATCAATGGTGGCCCAAACTATAGAATTCATCTACTATCCCTAATTCCCATCTGAACAGTGGTGTGTCCCTGACTGCAACCCTGATGGACAACGAGATTCCAGATCCTGGTACTACTAAATTACATAGACACAAAATCTGAAACAAATATAGTAGATGCGTATCATCATTCTCTACGTTTTTTCTTTTGGGGAGACCCTTGGGAAAAATGGTCTTAGGGGTCTAAACTGCACGAACATAACATCGTGCGATTGGATCTACAGACAGTCAACCGGGATTCTCTAATCGGGGGTTTCTAAAATGCTAATCCCCACAAAACTTGGACCAAGAACCCTAAATTCAGTAGAAAACAGAGGGATTAGGGTGAGGGAGAGTTACCTAGTGGATTGGGATCACCCTCTTCTTCCTCTCCTTCTCCTTCCCTTCTTCTCCTTCCCTCTCTTCCTCTCCTTCCTCTTCCCTTCTTCCTTCTTCTCCTTCTTCTCCTTGCAGCAGCACTTGGGTAGAGGGGAGGCGCAGGGAGAGGGTGTGTGGCAGCTTGGGGAGAAAAGAGGAGGGGGGAGGCGCCCACAAGGGATTTAAAGGGGGAGGGGTAGCTAGGGTTAGGGAGAGGGGGTGCAGCCACCCCTTGGGCCCATTGGCCCAAGGTGGCAGGCCCGCCCTCCTGCCAGCCCGCTAAAGAGTTTCTTTTTAAATTATCTTTTCCACATATTTTTTATTTATGCTATTCCATGAAAATTTATTTCTTCCCTTACCGCATTTTACTGAAAATCCAGTGACTCCACGATTAATTTAAAACCGACTTCGAAACGACGTTCAGGGTATTACATTCTCCCCACCTAAAAAGGATTCGTCCTCGAATCTAACTCCTCAACCCACGAGACAAAAGAACAATCAAGGAAAGAAAAACTAAAGGATAGAGCATCTCAAGGATAGAACATCCCAAGGGAACAACAACTACGGGTTCTCACTCGCCTCGAAGGACTCGGGTTCTTCTTCTACGTTTGAACTTCATGCTCCCACGTCACCTCCTGCTCGGACTGATTTGTCCAAAGGACCTCCACACACCTGGTGGCCCTCTTCCTCATGACCAGTTCGGGCGAGTCCACGACACACACCGGTCGACGCCGAGCACCCGCAACTCTTCTGCCGGCTCTGAGCGGCCAACAGGTCCTGTCATTTTCACAAAATTCCCCGCCACAACTATTAAACCAATATCTAATACCATCCTCCTTCTGTAACATCCTAAAAATTTTATTCCTTTATTAAAGTATTTTCTGGAATTTATTGGATTTTCCTGGATTTTATTCCAAGCCCTGAATTGAGAAAATTAAAAATTTCTATTTCTTAAAGGCCAAAATGAATTTATTTCATTTTATGAAAGCCAAAATAAATGCATTTCATTTTTCTAAAGTCAAATCTGTAATTATAATAATTTTTAGGATTTTGCAAAGATTTAAAACCCTCCCTTTAAAAGTTAATTTGTGTTTTTGAAAAATTCAATTATCAAAATGGGTTGAAAATATTTCTATTAAGTCTAAATTAGTTCCAGGAGGTTCTCTGAATTTTTCTGAAATTTTTAAATTTTATTTGGTATTTTTATGAGTATTTTAAAGCCTCTTAATCATTTCTGGAAAATCAAAAAGAAAATTAAATCCTAAAACACCTCCCCGGCCACCAAGTGTCAGCCATTGGGATAATCCATGCTGCCAGATCCTTTCCTAGCCATCTGATCTAACTTACCGATCCATCCCGCCTTCCCCTCTCCTCTGGCCGACGCGTGTCAAGCATCGAGCCATCCGCCTCCCCGCCCGATTCAATCCCCACCGCCCGATCTCACTTATCGCTTCGCCTGCCTTCCTCTCCTCTCCAGCTGACACGTGGTGCGATCGGGGCCGATCACCATTGTCAGATTAAATCCCGCCCGTCCGCAGCCACTTACCCCCCTCGTCCGAAACCCCAACGGCTTGGATTTAATCTCAGTTGTCGGATGGAATCATGGCCGTTCTCTTTCACTTACCGGTTCGCACCCAATCCAATGGGCCGCACCCTCCCCCTCCGCCACTTGGCACGCATCCGACCATCGCCCCGTCCCTTTCCTTCCTTCCCCTCTCGCTGACCGGTGGGCCCCACCTGTCAGATCCGTCTTCCCTGCCCCTTTCCTTTCTTCCCCGCGCGATCGCCGCCCCGCTGCCTCCATTGATATGAAAATCGAAGCTTTAATTGCTTCGATTTCCTTCCCGACTACTCCCCCGCGCCAACGGCAAATTAAACCTCCAACTACACCGCGTCCATTTCGGGCATAATTACCTCCAATTGCGTCGTTTACACCGTCGTGTTAAGTCCTCCGCTCGTTTCAACCCCCGCATGAAGCGTGCGGCCGTTACCTTCCCTCCCCGCCTATAAATGGGGCACCCCGAGGACCCTCTACCCACACCGCCTCTCCATTGCCTCTTAATTCAAGCTCTGGAGCCCGCAGCGCCTCCCTGTGCTCGTTTCCCTCTCCGCGGCTTTGGCGACTCCGGCGAGCAATTGCCGCCGCCTCCGGCCTCCCCGAGCCTCACCGACGCCTCTCCGACGTTCCTCGTGCCCCGGCGATCCCCGACGACCCCTTCCCCGAGGCGTTGCACCACCGGAGCCGTTCGCCGCCGTCGACCCCTTCTCCGACCGCCGCCCCTCTCCGTCGTTCATCCGCTCCGACCGTCCCCGTTAACCGCGCAAGGTACCAGTGGACTCCCCTCACTCCCCTCTACGTCTTGGTACCTTCGGCCAACACCGCCGCTCGCCGGATCGCCGGCAACTCTTGGTCCCCGAGCGCCACCGCCGGTCGGCCCGCCACGTCAGCTGGCCGCGCTGACATGGTAGCCGACGTGGCTGCCACACAGGCGCCACGTGTGCCCCAGGCTGGTCACGCTAGTGCCACCTCCCTCCCCCGTGTCCCGCGTGCCACCTCAGCATTGCCCGGTCCATGGACCAGATCCACCGTAGACCGGCCCCACCTATCAACCTCGGTTGGATTATTTAATTCCCAGGGCGGACGTCATGCTGACGCAATAAACCCAATTTTCCCGTATAAAAATAATTCGGCTGAAAATGTAATTCAGAGCTGACCACATAATCTGTTATTTCCTTTAGAAAAATAATTCTTGCTAGCGTCATAAATGCTTTTCGGTTTAAAAATAATTTCAGAAATTGGGTATTTTCTTTTTAATTGTATTAAAACTTTGGAAGGCTATAACTTCTTCATTTTAACACCAAATTGACCCGCTCAAATTTCTAAATTTTTCTAAAATCATGAACTTTCCATTTCTTGCCTCCTTTTGAATTTTTTAATTTATTTGAATTTAGTTTTTGATTTTCTTTTGAATTGGTTCTTTACATTAGATTTTGACGACTCCGGAGAGTTCGATTTTGACGACGATTTTCAGCAAAACTTCGAGCAAGGCAAGTTACACCTTTGACCATGTTTAACCTAATATTTCAAATTTAGTTATGTTGTTTTACTGTATATACATGCGTACTTCTATTCAAATTTAATGTAAATTCAGTTTAAACTTTAGTTATACCCATGATCCTTTGATTATAGCCCATTTGAATCTCGAATTCATATATCTTGTCACCCTAGCTGAAAACTAGTTAGTACTATATTATTGACTTGAAATTTTATAGAAATGTTTAGCCTGGCTTAGTATAATTTTAGGTGGGATCAATCCTTTCTCATGAAATGACAGACTTTGGAAATGAGTTCTTGACTTCGATGAGTGAAGGATAGTTTATAAAATGGTTTAAAAATAAAAATAGAAACTTATGATTTGGACTTAGGCTAATGGTTAGGTGGTGGGTGCCGGCATGCCTCGTGTTTGGTAACACCTGGTTTATTGTCGTGCATGTGGTTCTGAGGGTTGAGCCTAAATCAACTTAAGGACCGTTTCTGTGAATCATTTTGCGAAGTCACTTCGTACTACGACAAGTCCGGTATGGGACGGACCTGGCTAAGTAATTTGTGAAGTTCCAAATATAGTTTTGCTATAGGCTGAATGTGAGCGTGGCGTAGGCCACGAGAAGTCTCACATGGCACCAGAGGGGGCTCCAACTCGTGGATTTGAGTTGTGGTGAAACCTTAGTGGCAGCGTGATTATTTTGGCTGTGGATTATCGGAACAGTCTTGTCATGAACTCTCCGCCACACACCTAAGGCAGTGTGTTTATCGCGTGGCTCAAGTGAGAGGGAATGTCTTGTAGGTAAAGTTGTACACCTCTACAGAGTAAAACCTATCCTGGATAGCCGTGTTCACGGTCATGAACATGCTGAGTAGAGTCTTCACAGATTAGACTTGGTTTTATAAAACTTGGTTTTGACAAAACAACAGTGGTTTTGATAGTGGTCCGGGTGGATTCCCGTGTTTAGGTTAGTGTAGGTTGGAGCCTACACTAATGAAATTACTTGTTTCGAACATTGTTTCGTATATTGTATTAAAATTCAGCTTTTGTACTTACATTATTGTATTTAAAATTCAAGTACTGCTTTTCGCGCAAATAAATTATTAAGCCTTCCTTTGTTATCCCTATGCATGCATCTACTCTGTTAAAATTCCTGGTGTAACTTGCGTAAGCACTTAATGTACTTACCTTAGGAGTACTTTATATGCTCACCTTGCTAAAATCTGTTGCCAGACTTCGACGGCGACTACGACAGTAAGGACTACTTCAGCGAGTAGGATGCGTCTTACAGTCATTCACCTGTGGGAGGCTGGATGGGCTGGTCTGCTACCTTTATTGTTTTTCGTTGCTTTTATTTTTAGTTGGCCTCGTGCCATTTTGTTGTAAGACTTGGCCATAAGGACGTACCTTCGATTAATAATATTCTGTGGTAATTTTGCATGATATACATTACTGTTGACCCTGTGTGCACTAGCTTTTCCTGGGATAGTGCGATTTACACAGAGGGACTCAGAGTTATTGTTTCGGGTCCCGACAGAAATGGTATTAGAGCAATAATGACCCTAAGACGTGACCTTACCTAGTGACCAACCTTAAGGATATATCTTGATAAGGAATACCTCTTTTAAAAATCATTTCCTCCTTTGCTCAGTCTCTTACCAAAACTGGTTACTAACTTCCTCTCCTCTTCAAAATTTTAGATGGAGCAACCTACCCGCGTCTCCTATGGAACCCTTGCCGGACTCTTCGCTGACGACCTTTACAATCTCATGCGAGAGCTGAACTTCCGTCCTTATCCTCTCTACCAAGGGTACTTAGGCCTGTACGGAGACGAGGAGCGCTGGAGAGTGGAAATGAAGATTTTCAATGATTTTGCAGTGGACACGGTCATTCACATCTTCGACGCCCCCCTACCTCGAGCTACTTTCTTCGACGGTGTACAGGATGCAGCCCGGGAGGCCATTCGCCAATTAAGGAACATCTATGCCTGGGACCTACAACGCACAGACTTCCGCTACTACCCCAAGAAGACTCCTCTTGGTGCTGCCAGCGACTTCTCATCCACGGAATACGAGAGCAACCCCTGTCTCATACGACAGGTGGAATTCACTAAGTCTATGGATTACATGTACCAGACCACTTTGGACGAGCTGCACACCGCGACTCAGAAGCTGCGTGCAGTAGAAGAAGAACTGGCCGACTTTCGCGCCGAGGATGAAGACTCTACTACCTCTAGACTACCCCCGAAGAAGTTCAAGCGTAGCGCCAGTGTTTAGGGAACCCTGAGTCTTAGTTTTTAAAGCGCTATCTGCGAGCTGTAGTCCTTTGTTAACAGCCGCAAGACTATTATAATAAAATAAAAGAAGTTTTGTTGGTTCTTATTTGTGCTTTTCCTTGCTTTTTGTGTGTTCTTGTTTGTGGGATTGTTGCAAGAAAACCTCTCCTTTAGTTCTCTCTCCCTCCTCTAAATCTGGGAGCTTCGGCAGATGGTGAACACAAGGAGAAATCTCAGCGACAATGCCAACCCCGGAGCTCAGGGGAACCAGTCAGCTCCCATTCCCTCGCCTCCGCCGGCAGCAGGACCAGATTGGTCTCAGTTGATGGCCAACCAAAACCAGTTGATCCAATTGCTAGCTCAGACCATCAACAACCCCGCACCTCAAGCTCATCATCAGCCTGCCCAAGCTCCTCCGAACAGGCTTTCAGAGTTCCAGAGGATCAAGCCACCGACTTTTGCCGGCAGTGCCGAACCCATGGACGCCGACGACTGGCTCAGGTCGATTGGCAAGAAGCTGGATATTTTGCAGTGCACCGATCGGGAGTGAGTCCTATTCGCTTCCCATCAGTTGAACAGACCCGCATCCGAATGGTGGGACACTTTCACCGCCTCACACGCCAACCCTCAGGCTGTGACATGGGATGAGTTTGTGTGGAGCTTCCGCAAAGCTCACATCCCCACCGGCACTATGACTCTGAAAAAGAAGGAGTTCAGAGCCCTGCATCAAGGAAGTCGTACCGTCAATGAGTACGTGCAGAAGTTTAAACAGCCGGCCCGCTATACCCCAGAAGATGTGGCCTCCGATGAAGCCAAGCAGGAAAGGTTCATGGAGGGCCTGAATGATAACATATCAGTGCAGTTGATATCGGGTGACTACGCTGACTTCCACCAGCTAGTCAGCAAGGCCATCCGCCAAGAGGGCAAACATATGGAGATGGAGACCCGGAAAAGAAGGATGGTAGATCAGAGAAATAACTCTGGAGATTCTCACAAGGTTCGCAGTGCTCCCCCGCACGCGAAAAAGTTCAGACCTCAAGGCAGCAACTTCAAGACTCAGTCGGGCAAGTTCAAACCATCAGCCAGCCGCCTGCCGTTCCAAACCATCCGTCAGCAGTTCCAGACCACCCGCACCCCAATTGCCGGTGGTCAAGTTCAGAAAAGCAGTCTCTCGTCGGACGGAGTGACCTGTTTCTACTGCAAGGAAACAGGGCACTATGCCAAGGCATGCCCCAAGAAGATGCAAGCAACAGCAACCCCAGGAGCCTCCGGAAGCCAGAACCAGGGGCAGCAGAAGGCGCAGACCTTCATCAAGGGGAGAGTGAACCATGTGACAGCTGAAGAAGCTCAGGCTGCACCAGACATCGTGCTGGGTATGTTCCTTGTTAACTCAGTACCAGCATCAGTTCTTTTCGATTCTGGAGCTTCGCATTCCTTTGTGTCAAAAGCATTTGTGGATAAGTTTGGGTTGGGCAAGGTGACCCTTAGTAACCCTATGATAGTTCACTCCCCTGGAGCAGAAATGAGAGCAGGGACCTTGTGCCCAAGAGTAGAATTGCTCATAGATGGAACCCGATTCCTAGCCGACCTTTTGGTGTTGGAATCGCAAGGGTTATATGTTATTCTCGGGATGAATTGGTTACCCAAGAATCAAGGCCAGATCAATTGTGCTACTAGGTCCATCACCCTCACCAATGACCAAGGCGTAGAAGTGAACTTCTCTCCTCAAATTCCGGAAGCAGAAGAATGTGCCCTCTTTCACCTTCAAGTCTTAGAATACCCAGATGTATTTCCTGAGGAGTTACCTGGAATGCCATCGGATAGGGAAATCGAGTTTGTGATTGACCTAGTCCCGGGCACCGCCCCAATTTCCAAGAGACCATATCGGATGCCTGCTAATGAGTTAGCAGAGTTGAAGATGCAGCTTAAGGAATTGGAAGACAAGGGATACATCCGACCTAGTTCGTCGCCTTGGGGAGCACCCATCTTGTTTGTCAAGAAAAAAGATGAAAGTGTGGATTACAGAGTACTCAATGATGTCACAATCAAGAACAAGTACCCTCTGCCCAGGATCGACGACTTGTTTGATCAATTAAAAGGAGCTGGTATCTTCTCCAAGATTGACCTACGGTCAGGATATTACCAGTTGAAGATCCGTGAAGAAGACATCCCTAAGACCGCATTCTCTACCCGATATGGACATTATGAGTTCACTGTCATGTCTTTTGGACTGACCAATGCACCTGCCTATTTCATGAGCATGATGAACAGTGTATTCATGAAATAGTTGGACGAGTTTGTGGTGATCTTCATCGATGACATTCTCATCTACTCCAAGAATGAAGAAGAGCACGAGCAGCATCTCAAGATAACTTTGGAGAAGCTTCGGGAACATCAACTTTTCGCCAAATTCAGTAAATGTGAATTTTAGCTTAAGAAGGTTGCCTTCCTTGGACACATCGTGACAGCTGAAGACATTGCTGTAGATCCTTCCAAGATAGAAGCAGTAATAGAATGAAAGCAACCAAAGTCTGAGACCGAAGTAAGGAGTTTTCTTGGACTTGCGGGTTATTACCGTCGATTCATAGCAGGATTCTCCGAACTAGCCAAGCCCATGACACAGTTGTTAAAGAAGGAGAAGAAGTTTGAATGGACGAAAGCTTGTGAGCAGAGTTTCCAGACCCTCAAGAAAAGGCTAGTCTCAGCACTCGTGCTCGTTTTGTCGGATGTGCATAAAGGCTTTGAGGTTTTCTGTGATGCATCTCGCCTTGGCTTAGGCTGTGTTCTGATGCAAGAAGGCAAAGTGATAGCCTATACATCACGCCAACTAAAGCCTCATGAGTGCAATTATCCTACTCATGACTTGGAATTAGCAGCCGTAGTGCATGCTTTAAAAATCTGGCACCACTACCTCATCGGTAACCGTTGTGAAGTATACACGGACCATAAGAGCTTGAAGTATATCTTCACCCAGGCAGAACTCAACCTGAGGCAGCGAAGATGGATAGAGTTGATGAAAAACTATGATATTGGTATACATTACCATCCCAGAAAAGCAAATGTTGTGGCCGATGCCTTGAGTAGGAAGTCTTATGCAAATGTGGTTTTATCGGAGGGAGACTAGACCCGCCTTCAGGAGGGAGTCGCCCGTCTAAGTCTAAATCCAGTGAATCCAAGCATTCTCGCAACATTGGAAATCCAGCCTGCCCTGCCAGATCAGATCAAAGAAGCTCAAAAAGTTGATGAGGATATTTACGAAATAAGAAAGAATATGAGAAGAGGCAAGGCACCAGGATTCAGTGAGGATGAGCAGGGCACAGTTTGGTTCGAGAACCGCATCTGTGTACCGGATAATCAGAAAATCAAAACCCTGATTCTCAAGAAAGCTCATGACATCCCATACTCCATTCACCCAGGTCGTACCAAGATGTACCAGGACCTGAGGGAAAGATATTGGTGGGTCAGTATGAAAAGAGAAATAGCGGAGTTTATTGAAGTCTGTGACATCTATCAACGAGTTAAAGCAGAGCATCAGAGACCAGCTGGACTTTTGCAACCATTACCAATTCCAGATTGGAAGTGGAAAGAAATCTGTATGGATTTCATAACCGGACTTCCGAGGATGCAATCGGGTTATGATTCAACCTGGGTAATCATCGACCGATTGACGAAAGTGGCTCATTTCATACCAGTCAAGACCACTTATTCCGGAAGTAAGTTAGCTGAGTTGTACATGTCCCGGATTGTGTGCCTACATGGCATTCCGAAGAAGATAGTGTTAGATCGAGGCAATCAGTTCACTTCTTGATTCTGGCAAAAACTACATGAAGAGTTAGGGAGTAAGCTCAGTTTCAGTACCGCTTACCATCCCCAAACAGATGGTCAAACCAAAAGATTAAACCAGATACTCGAGGATAAGTTAAGAGCTTGTACATTAGACTTCGGAAACAGTTGGGACCATTCATTGCCCTATGCAGAGTTCTCGTACAATAATAGCTACCAAGCCAGTAAGTGCAGGAAGTTGGGACCTTTCGAAGCTTTGTATGGCAGGAAGTGCAGAACACCCTTACTTTAGGAACAGCAAGGAGGACCTCAAGAAGCTGGACCGAATATGCTTCAAGACGCAGAAGATAAAGCCAAAAAGATCAGAGACAGACTGAAAATAGCTCAATCTCGACAAAAGAGTAATGCGGACAACCGCCGTCGAGATTTGACCTTTGGGGTCGGGGACTACGTCTATCTCAAAGTGTCCCCACTCAGAGGAGTTAAAAGGTTTCAAGTCAGAGGGAAACTTGCACCAAGATATGTGGGACCTTTCAAAATTCTGAACCAAAGAGGTGAAGTTGCTTATCAGTTGGACCTACCGCCAAGCATGTCAGGAGTGCACAATGTCTTCCATGTCTCTCAATTGAAGAAGTGCCTTCGAGTTCCCACAGAGCAAGCTGCATTGGAAACCTTGGATCTTCAAGATGACCTTACCTATCAGGAGCAGCCGATAAAGATTCTCGAGACCACAGAGCGTCAGACCAGAAGGAAGACCATCAGATTCTGTAAGGTTCAGTGGAGCAACCACACCGAAGACGAAGCCACTTGGGAGCGAGAAGAGGATTTGAAGTCCAGCCATCCCCATCGAGGGCGAGATTTCTTTTAAGGGGGATAGGTTTGTAACATCCCAAAAATTTTATTCCTTTATTAAAGTATTTTCTGGAATTTATTGGATTTTTCTGGATTTTATTCCAAGCCCTGAATTGAGAAAATTAAAATTTTCTATTTCTTAAAGGCCAAAGTGAATTTATTTCATTTTATGAAAGCCAAAATAAATGCATTTCATTTTCCTAAAGTCAAATCTGTAATTATAATAATTTTTAGGATTTTGCAAAGATTTAAAACCCTCCCTTGAAAAGTCAATTTGTGTTTTTGAAAAATTCAATTATCAAAATGGGTTAAAAATATTTCTATTAAGTCTAAATTAATTCCAAGAGGTTCTCTGAATTTTTCTGGAATTTTCAAAATTTATTTAGTATTTTTCTGAGTATTTTAAAGCCTCTTGATCATTTCTGGAAAATCAAAAAGAAAATTAAATCCTAAAACCCCTCCCCGGCCGCCAAGTGTCAGCCATCAGGACAATCCACACCGCTGGATCCTTTCCTAGCCATCTGATCGAACTTACCGATCCATCCCGCCTTCCCCTCTCCTCTGGCCGACGCGTGTTAAGCATCGAGCCATCCGCCTCCCCGCCCGATTCAATCCCCACCGCCCGATCTTACTTATCGCTTCGCCCGCCTTCCTCTCCTTTCCAACCGACACGTGGTATGATCGGGGCCGATCACCACTGTCGGATTAAATCCCGCCCGTCCGCAGCCACTTACCCCCCTCGTTCGAAACTCCAACGGCTTGGATTTAATCTTAGTTGTCGGATGGAATCATGGCCGTTCTCTTTCACTTACCGGTTCGCACCAAAACCAACCGGCTGCACCCTCCCCCTCCGCCACTTGGCGCGCATCCGACCATCGCCCCGTCCCTTTCCTTCCTTCCCCTCTCGCTGACTGGTGGGCCCCACCTGTTAGATCCGTCTTCCCCGCCCCTTTCCTTTCTTCCCCGCGCGATTGCCGCACCGCTGAGGCCATTGATATCAAAACTGAAGCTTTAATTTCTTCGGTTTCCTTCCCGATTACTCCCCTGCGCCAACGGCAAATTAAACCTCCAACTACACCGCGTCCATTTCGGAAATAATTACCTCCAATTGCGCCATTTGCACCGTCGCGTTAAGTCCTCCGCCCGTTTCAACCCCGGCATGAAGCGTGCGGCCGTTACCTTCCCTCCCCTCCTATAAAAGGGGCACCCCGAGGACCCTCTACCCACACCGCCTCTCCCTCACCTCTCAATTCAAGCTCCGGAGCCCGCAGCGCCTCCCTGTGCTCGTTTCCCTCTCCGCGGCTTCGGCGACTCCGGCGAGCAATTGCTGCTGCCTCCGGCCTCCCCGAGCCTCACCGACGCCTCTCCGACGTTCCTCGTGCCCCGACGATCCCCGACGACCGCTTCCCTGAGGCGTTGCACCAACGGAGCCCTTCGCCGCCGTCGACCCCTTCTCCGACCGTCGCCCCTCTCCGCCGTTCATCCGCTCCGGTCGTCCCCGTTAACCGCGTCTTGGTACCTCACTCCCCTCTACGTCTTGGTACCTTCGACCAACGCCGCCGCTCGCCGGATCGCCGGCGACTCTCGGTCCCCAAGCGCCACCGTCGGCCGGCCCGCCACGTCAGCTGCCACACAGGCGCCACGTGTGCCCCAGGCTGCCCACGCCAGCGCCACCTCCCTCCCCCGTGTCCCGCGTGCCACCTCAGCATCGCCCGGTCCATGGACCAGATCCACCATAGACCGGCCCCACCTGTCAGCCTCGGTTGGATTATTTAATTCCCAGGGCTGACGTCATGCTGACGCAATAAACCCAATTTTTCCGTATAAAAATAATTCAGCTAAAAATGTAATTCAGAGCTGACGTCATAATCTGTTATTTCCTTTAAAAAATAATTCTTGCTGGCATCATAAATGCTTTTCGGTTTAAAAATAATTCCAGAAATTGGGTATTTTCTTTTTAATTGTATTAAAACTTTGGAGGGCTATAACTTCTTCATTTTAACTCTAAATTGACCCATTCAAATTTCTAAATTTTTCTAAAATCATGAACTTTCCATTTCTTGCCTCCTTTCGAATTTTTTAATTTATTTGAAGTTTGTTTTTGATTTTCTTTTGAATTGGTTCTTTACATTAGATTTTGACGACTCCGGAGAGTTCGATTTTGACGACGATTTTCAGCAAGACTTCGAGCAAGGCAAGTTACACCTTTGACCATGTTGAATCTAATATTTCAAATTTAGTTATGTTGTTTTACTGTATATGCATGCGTACTTCTATTCAAATTTAATGTAAATTCAGTTTAAACTTTAGTTATGCCCATGATCCTTTGATTATAGCCCATTTGAATCTCGAATTCGTATACCTTGTCACCCTAGCTGAAAACTAGTTAGTATTATATTATTGACTAGAAATTTATAGAAGTACTTAGTCTGGCTTAGTATAATTTTAGGTGGGATCAATCCTTTCTCATGAAATGACAGACTTTGGAAATGAGTTCTTGACTTCGGTGAGTCAAGGATAGTTTATAAAATGGTTTAAAAATAAAAATAGAAACTTATGATTTGGACTTAGGCTAATGGTTAGGTGGTGGGTACCGGCATGCCTCGTGTTTGGTGACACCTGGTTGATTGTCGTGCTTGTGGTTATGAGGACTGAGCCTAAATCAACTTAAAGTTGTGCACCTCTGCAGAGTAAAACCTATCCTGGATAGCCGTGTTCACGGTCATGAACATGCTGAGTAGAGTCTTCACATATTAGACTTGGTTTTATAAAACTTGGTGCTAATGGGTAAAGTGTTTTGTAAATCCATTAGTGCTATGGGTTGTTGAGAGATAATGGATAAAGTGCTAGGAGTTGGTGTGACCTAATGGGTAAAGTGATTTTGTAAACCCATTAGTGGAGGCTATAAATAGAGGTGCTCTGTAGTGAGATGGGGTGCAATTGTGGAGAGAATTGAGGTTGAGATGGGTGTGAGTGTTAGGGTTTCCTAATGCTTGTGCTCTAGGAGAGAGATGTGTGCAAGAGTTAGGGTTTTCTAGTTCTCTCCTTGTGTGTGTTTATTTTCTTGAGTGTGACATGGAAGAGTTGATGTAAACATTCATCGTTTATAATCATTCATCTCTCTTCGTCTCAATATGAAAATTTCTGTCTTATATTTTGTGCTAGCTATTTGTTTCCTCTCCGTTATTGTTGTTTTGGATTGATGTTCTTGTTCTAGTTGCTGCTATATGTATTTGCTTTGAACGGGGATTCACCTCAAGGCCATTTGGCCATATCTTTCCCGAAAGCAAAGTTTTTATTTAGCGTCATCTCATTAGTTCTCTTGCTACTCTGTGATGGGAAGTGGCCTCAAGATCATTTGATCAGATCATCCCAAGAGTATGTGTGTTTTCTTGTATTCCTTGATCTGAGTTTTCCATTCGGGAAACAGTGTGTGAGCTCAGGTTCTTGGTCTGTTGGTGCTAGTCTACCAGAGAAGAAGTCATCTTTTCGGCAGCCTTCCCTTCTGGTTAGCTACAGATTTTGCATGCTAGTTTCGGAGTCTTCTGAGCAATCCTCAACTCGGCCAGGAACTTCTGTTCTCTGCAGTATTTTCGAATAGATTGCTGCATGTCCCAATTCTTGTCGTGAGTCTTAAGTCTGAAATCTGAGTGCATACTTTCAGGCAGACAGGTTTCCTGCAGCCCACAGGATCGGTTTTCGGCACAGCACCTAATACCATCTGTTCGGCTGGGTTCCTACTGCTTGCTGTTTTTCAGTTCGGTTCAGGTTGCAGCAGGTTGTGTTAAGTCTTCTCTTTGCTCATGCAGTGGACTGCTTTTTGGCTGCAACATCAGACTTCTCTGTGCTCTTCTCTGTTCAGTTTCAGCCAGGGTATTTGCTGTTCCTTTGCTGCTTTTCGGCCAGGTGTTTGATGTTCCCTTGCTGCAGTTTGGCCAGGCTGTACCAACTGTTTTATCTGCAGTGTTTTCTATCCTTGTTCCCCGCTCTGTTCGGTAGCAATTGTGGTAGTTAAAGACTGCTTTAAGGCAAATTGCTGTGTGCTGTTTACTACTCTTTCCAATCAGTTTAGACAGCACCTTGATCTCTTTTTGTGGCCTTTTTCTTTTCAGTCTTAGACAGCAGTTTGCAGAGTTGTTAATTGTTGTTCTCTTCTCTTGTTTTTCAGCAAGCAGCTTGTGTTTCTTTTAGTTTGTTAGGGGCAGCTACTCTACATGTTTCCTGTTGTTTTATTTCAGCTTTTCGTCTCTAGTTTTTGTTGGTCTACTTTTATTTAAAGGTTATGCTGAAATTCCAAAAATCTAAGTTCCTTTTTGTGAAGTTCTTGGGTGTACTTTCTTCTTCCATTGAACAAGTTTTATTTTCTTTCTTCATAACTATTATTGCTATCAGAGAAGAAACTCGAATGGATACTTGGGGCGATTTTTAAATGCACCATTCACCCCCCTCTGTTGCCGTTTTCGATCCTTCAATTGGTATCAGAGCCGGTTAGTTCTCGTCTATAGATCTTAACCGGTCTGCGAGCCATGGCGACAGACAGGTATTCCACCAAGCCTCCTATCTTTGATGGGGTCGACTATCCCTTTTAGAAGAGTAGGATGGAGTCTTACATACAGGCTCAGGGCTATGCGATTTGGCAAAAAGTAAAGACTCGTTTGTCCATTTGGAAGTTATTTTTTAACAAACATGATTTAAGCCTATCATACCATGCTCTGAGTGCTTGTTTTAGACCATATAAATCTTTGGATAATTTGTAGACATGATCAGGAAACTTAGGATTCTCAAAACTAGGTGGTTGTCTAACATAAACTTCCTCCTCAATATAGGCATTAAAAAGCATTTTTCATATCCATTTGATATAGTATAAAACCCTTTGATGTAGCAAATGCCAATAGAATTCTAAAGGCTTCTAATCAAGCAACACAAGCAAATGTTTTACCAAAGTCAAGACCTTCTACCTGGGTGAATCCTTAAGCCACAAGTCTAGCCTTATTTCGAACAACAACACCATCTTCACTTTATTTGTTCTTAAAGACCCATTTAGTTCTAATAACATTATGCCTCTGAGGAGGTGAAACCAATGACCAAACTTTATTATGCTCAAAGTTTTCTAATTTCTCATGCATGGCATTAATCCAAGACTCATCAAATAAAGTGTGACTTACATCTTGGGGTTCAAAAGTGGAGATGAATGCAGAATGAGCATATGAGGCATTGGAATTGTACCTGCTATGGATAACTATCAGACCCAAATTTGAAATCCAGAATCCTTTGTGATTCCACCGCACTATTCTCTAGATCAGTAGATAGTGCTCACAGTACATTGATGTATCAATTCAGACATTGCATGACATTCATTAAGCCATAGCAATATACATCAGAGTTTAAAGTACACACGTTGGGTGACAGTTTTACATAACGGGCCACTAAGGCCAAATGTAAAGTTCAAAAGTACAGCAGCGGAAAAGTGAACAAAAGTGGGACCAATAGCCACAAGCAAGTGACTGAGGGGTAAATGTGTGCAAACTATATTGCCTAACCCTAGGTAATATAGGTGCACACCCTTCCAGCAGGTCTACTTGCCTAGGACTAGACATTTTAAAACTCGCCCTAATTGCCATCGTCTGCTCCATTACTTGGTGTGTCATCATAGGTGTAGTGGTCTTGACATTCTGCTTCTGGATATGATGTTGAGAGGGTGAGCACACAATCTACCGTGCTCTGTGAGCCAATACACAGTATGCAAATAATTTAACATGCATGGCTAGTCAAGGAAGGGCTCAAGTTGTTTTATTTGCTGGAAAATCATGTTTAAAAGTAATATGATACGTAGAAATCTCCTAAGACCTAACAGTTTGGACCCAAAATCATAGTGTTTGTAAAAAGTGATGTAAAGATAGCAGCGGTACAGATTTTATCCACCTTTATATGCCACTTGTACCATATATTGACCTTTCAGCGTTATAGCCGCTTACATTATCGCTGGGACGACACCTAGGGCAACATGAAAACCAGGACTATCTACCGTCCTCCATTTTTCTTTTCCAATTACTTCCCATAAAAATTATTTTTGAAATAGAACTATATCTGAGTTAGGTTCTCATGTCCACCCTTGACCGCGGGCACAACTATTCGAATAGTTTTGACTCTGTAGAGTGTATACACTTTCACCACAAGAGACAATCCACTCGTTGCCCCACATGATTCCTTAGTCATGTAGTTAAGTAGATCGTCACAGTAACATTTCAAACTATCTTGCCTCTTATTCTCATCTCACCCTATGGGCTACTTCCACTTGCGATGGGTCCCATATATTGTACGGGATGTTAACCACTAACACTAGCGCCTCCAGGCTCCACTCCCCATAGTTGCTGGCCTGAACTTGCTTGACTGAGGCTTGAAGTTGTTGCCTTGCGGCCTGAACTTGTTCACTTGCGGAGGGGTGCTGTGAGCTTTAGGATAACCCCCTGGGTTAACCTTTTGATCAGCCATCCTTCTCTTCCTGTTCTCCATTTCCACGTGCTTGCCTTCCTGGCGAATGGCTTTGCTGACTAGCTGGTGAAAATCAGCATAGTCGCTCAAGATCAGTTGTACCGAAATGTTGTCATTCAGGCCCTCAAAGAATCTTTCTTGCTTGGCTTCATCAGTAGCCACATCTTTCGAAGCATAATGTGCCAGTTGATTGAACTTCTGTAGGCATTCATTCACTGTGTGGCTCCCTTGACGAAGGGCTCAGAACTCCTTCAGAGTCATGGCACCTGTAGGGATGTGAGCTTTGTGAAAACTCTGCACAAACTCATTCCATGACACCGCTTGGGGATTGGCATGAGAGGCGGTGAAAGTGTACCACCATTCGAAAGCAGGTCCGTTTAGTTGGTGAGAAGCAAACAAGACTCGTTCCCGGTTGGTGCACTGCAGGATATCCAACTTCTTCCTAATTGCGCGGAGCCAATCATTAGCGTCCATTGGTTCTGCACTACCCGAGAAGGTTGGGGGCTTGATCCTCAGAAATTCTGACAACCTGTTGGGAGGAGCTCGAGCTAGCGGTTGATGAACATGCTAAGCTGGGTTGTTGATGGTTTGGGCAAGCAGTTGAATTAGCTGATTATGGTTTGCCATCAGCTATGCCCAATCTAGTCCTACTGCTGGTGGAGGTGGAGGAATGGGAGCAGACTGACTTCCTTGAGCTCCGAAGTTGGCGTTATCACTGCTGTTCCTCCTAGTGTTCACCATCTGCCGAAATCTTCCAGATTTAAAGGAAAGAGAGAGAGAACTAGAAGGAGGGTTTTCTTGTAAACATCCCACAACCAAGCATACAAAAAGCAACGAAAACAACCATTAAGAGCCAATAAAATTTCTTTATTTAAATAGGATAACCTTGAGGCTGTTAACAAAGGAACAACAGCTCACAAGTAATGTCTTATAACTTATTCTTATGGCTCCTAGACACTGGTGCTACGCTTAAGCCTCTTCGGGGGTGGTTCTAAAGTAGTGGAATCCTTATCTGCGACACGATAGTTGGCGAGCTCTTCCTCCGCTGCATGGAGCTTTTGTGTCGTGGAGTTCAACTCGTCCAAGGTGGACTGGTACATATAGTCCATGGACTTAGTGAACTACACCTGCTGGATGAGTCGAGGGTTATTCTCACACTCTGTGGATGAGAAATGGCTGTCGAGACTGACGGGAAGCTTCATGGGGTAGTAGCGAAAGTGGTGCATTGAAGTTCTAGCGTGTAGATGTTCATCAGTTGTTGAATGGCTTCGAGAGCTGCATCTTGGACACCGGCGAGAAAGGTTTCTCGTGGTATGGGGCGTCAAAGGTGTGGAGAGCTGCTTGATCTCCAAAGTTAGTGAAGATCCTCACTTCGACTCTCCAACGCTCCTGATCTCCATACTGTCCCAAATATCCTAGATAAAGGGGACGAGGTCGGATGTTCAACTCTCGCATAAGGTTATAAAGGCAATCCGCTAGATGTCCGGCGAGGGTTCCATGAGAGGCTCAGGTAGGACGCTCAGCCATCTAAAATTTTGAAAATGAAGGAGAGTTAGTAAACAATTTTTGGCATAAGAACATAGTTAAGTGGGGAAGAGTATTTTGAAAATAGATCCATTTATAAAAATATGTCCTTAAAGTTGGTTCATTCTATCTATGGTCGCGTCTTAGGGTAATTAATGCTCTGATACCATCTCTGTCGGGACCCAGAGCAACAACTCCAAGTCCCTCTGTGTAAATCGCACTATCCCAAGAAAAGCTAGTGCACACAGGGTCAACAGCGATACATATCATCCATAACAACCACAAAATATTATTAAGCAAAGGTACGGGCCTTATGGCCAAGTTTTACAATAAAAGGGCACATGGCCAACTAAAATAAAAAGCAGCGAAAATAACAGAAGAACAGCTCATCCTGCCTGCCCACAGGCAAATGACTGTAAGACGCGGCCTACTCATCAAAGTCCTCATCGAAGTCATCGGAGTCATACTGTAGCAACAGATTTAAGCAAGGTGAGCACTTTAAAGTACTCCACAAGTTACACCAGAGAATATAACAGAATGAATACATGCATAAGGAATTTCAAAGGAAGGCTTAATATGGTTATTTGTACGTAAAAGCAATACTGAATTTACATAAAAACATAGTACAAAAGCTAAATTTTAATACATCATAAGAAATAATATTTTAACAGAGTATTATCGTTAGTGTAGGCTCCAACCAACTCTAACCTAACCATAGGCATCCCACCCGACCATCAAAATTGTTGTTTGTCCATAAACCAAGTTTTATGAAAACTAAGTCTAATCTATGAAAACTCTACTCAGCATGTCCATGACTGTGGACACGGCTATCCAGGATAGATTAAAACTCTGCAGAGGTGTACAACTTTACCTACAATACGTGTCCTCCCGCTTGAGCCACGCGATTAACACACTGCCTTAGGTGTGCGGCGGAGAATTCACGACAAGGCCGTTATAATGCTGCATAGCCAAAATAGTCACGCTGCCACTAAGATTTCACCACAACTCGAATCCACGAGTTGGAGCCCCCTCTTGTGCCATGTGAGACTTCTCGTGGCCTACGCCACGCTCACATTCAACCTATAGCGCATCTATATTTGAAATATCATAAATTACTTAGACAGGTCCGTCCTATACCGGACTTGTAGTAGTACGAGGTGACTTTGTAAAATAATTCACAGAAACAGTCCTTAACTTGACTTAGGCTCAACCACAATTCTCGTGCTCGACAATCCACAACATGTCACCAAACACAATGCATGCTGGCACCTCACCACCTAACCAATAGCCTAAGTCCAAACCAAAGTTTTCTATTTTTATTTTTAAACTATTCCATAAACTATCCTTGACTTTCCGAAGTCAAGAATGCATTTTCAAGATTCATCATTTCATGTGAAACAGTTAATCCCACCTAAATCACTCTAAGCCAGGCTAAGCAATTTACTAAAAATTTCTAGTTAATACTATTGTACCAACTAGTTTTTATCTAGGTGACAAGGTATATGATAGCAAGAATCAAATTTGGCCATACAAAGGAACTTGTGTATTAACTAGGGTTTAAATCATCTTTAAATTACAATTGAATAAAAACTACGCATGCATATACAGTAAAACAACATAAATAATTTAAAATAATAGGAACAATATGGCCATGGGTGTAACTTGCCTTGCTCGAAGTTCTGCTGCGAATCGTCGTAAAAATTGAACTCTCCCGAATCGTCAAAATCTATACGTGAAGAACCAATTCAAATTCAAACATAAAATTCAAATAAAATTGAAAATTTCAAAAAAAAAAAGGCCAGAAATGGAAAGTTCATGATTTTAGAAAAATTTAGAAATTTGAACGGGTCAAATCAGAGTTAAAATGAAGAAGTTATGGCTTCTGGAAGTTTAAATACATGAAAAAGAAAAAGTTCATTTTTCGGAATTAATTTTATACCAAAAAGGATTTATGACGTCAGCATGAATTATTTTACTGAAGGAAATATAAGATTATGATGTCAGCAACCTAATTAAATTTTGGTTTGATTTATTTTTATACTGTAAAATCAGCTTATGATGTCAGCATGAAATCAGCCTTGGGTTTCAAAATACCCGGCTTGACACTCACAGGTGGGCCCGGCCACTGGTGGACCTAGTCCACAGACCGGCTTGCGGCTGAGGTGGCACGCGGGCGGTTGGAACGTGAGGTAGCGCTGACATGCCAACACGAGGCCAAGGTGGCTTCCGAGTGGCGGCCATGCCGACTGCCATGCAGCCGCCACATGCATGCGGCCGCCTACATGGCATGGCTGCTGAGGGGGGTGGCGCATGGGGCCCAATGGCCACTGGCGCTCCGATGGGCGGTGGCGCTGGCTGAGTGCACCAGAAGGTAGAGGAGAGCGAGGGGAGGTGATTGGTACCGTGCACGGATCCTGAGGGTGGCCGGTGCGGCGTGTCAGTGGTGAATGGCAGCGGTCGGAGGAGGCTCACGGCGGCGAGGCAGTTTCGACGGCGGAAGAACTCGGGGAAGAGGTGTGCGATGATCGCCGCAGCACGGGGAAGGTGGAGGTGGGGTCGGCGAGGCGCGAGGAGTCCCGGAGCGGTGGCGATTGCTCGCCAGAATCGATTGAGGCCAGCAGAGGAGAAAGGGCACGGAGGGGGGCTTCGAGGCTCGAACACTCGAATTGGAGAGCAAGGGGGAGGCAGTGTGTCGAGGGGAGGCTCGGGGGAGGGTTTAAATAGGCGGATGGGAGGGGTAACGGCCACGTGCGTTAACGCCGGAGTGAAACAGGCAAGGTGATCAATGCGATGGCACACAGGGGCGTAATGGGGAAGGAAATGCCCGATTCGGTGGCGGTGGAAGGGGGACTTTAATTTGCATCCACGCGGGAGGGAAATCGAGAAGGAAAGCTTAAAGCTTCGATTTCGGGGCGCTAATGGCGGCAACGGCAGGCGCGAGGAGGAAGAAACGGCGGGGACGATGGACCTAATAAGCGGGCCCCACCGGTCAGTGAGAGAGAAAAGAAGGAAAGGGGGCGGTGGCTTTGGATTTGTGACACGTGGAAAAGGGAAGTGATCGGGGCTGTAGGATGCTGCACGAAGAGGTTAGTGAAATGGGGTGGGTGAGATCGATCGGGTGAAGCGAGTTTAGATCAAGGCCGTCCAAGAGAGGGACGAAGGGGTAAGTGGCTGCGTAAGGCTAAGATCAAAACCGGTAGCGCTAGATCGGCTTGATGCGCGACACGTGTCGACTGGAGGGGATGGGAAGGCGGCCTAAGGGGTAAGTGGAAGGGGGTGGCGAGGATTAGATTCGGCGGCGGTGGGTTGGCCCGATTTGTGACACTTGGCAGCCCGAGGATGATTTGGGGTTTTAATTTCCTTTGTAGATTTCAGAAAAGCTAGGAGACTTTAAAATACTCAGAAAAATACCAGACAAATTTTAAAAATTCAGAGAATCTTATGGAACTATTTTGGACTTAATAAAAATATTTTCCACTTATAACAGTGTTTAGATATTTTTGTAAAAACATAAGGTAGCCTTAAAAGTGAGTTTTTAAATTCTAGAAAATTCTGAAAATTTCTAAAAAAATACATAAATAACTTAGAAAATTGTAATACATTTATTTTGACCTTTATAAATAGAAAATTAAATTTTCTCACTTCAAGGCTTGAAATAAAATCAAGAAAATCCAATTAAATTTCAATAAATCACATAAAATAGAAAAAGAAATTTTGGGATGTTACAGTTTTGTTCACCTGTTGGTGGAAACTAGTGATGTCTTGTATAATCAGTTGTACGTGCAAACTCCTCATTCATACCTTCAATGAACCGATCAATCTTTTCCTCCTCATCTGTCACATCCTTGGGAGCATAGTGGGCAAGTTGATTGAACTTGGTGAGGTATTCACTAACAGACATGTTCCCTTATTTCAGGGTGCAAAATTCATTTTTCTTCATCCTCATCACTCCTGTAGGGACAAAGTTGGCTTTAAAAGCTGTCTTGAACTCCTCCCATGTTATGACTGAGCGATCATGCCGGGTTCACGAGGCTCGATGGGCTTGGTTGCGTCCTTCTGGTTCTTGACCCGCAGCTGCTCCTTGTCCTTCAGCTTCTCCCTTGGAGTCATCTCCAGTCGGTATATCCTCTTGGCCTCTGGTGGATAAGTAATTCTCCCACCAAGCTACGGCTGCTCCTTTGAGTTGGTGGGTGGCGAATATTACTCGATCTTGATCAGAACATTTGGCCAATCAGAGTTTTCTTTCAGTATCTCGTAGCCAGTCTTCAACTTTGAGAGGCTCATCCTCTGAGGAGAAGGTCAAGGGTCGTGTTCTTAAGAAGTCACCCAACTTGGTGCTATGGCCGTCGGCACTATCTTGTTGACCGGTGTACGTGACCTGTAGAAGCTGAGTTTGTTGTGCCATGACCTAAGCCAAAGTGGGGTGTTCAGGGTGGAGGATTAATTTCTGGACCTCGGCCTCTGCCTCGACCCACATGCTCATGACTAGCCTCAGCCTCGGCTTGCATGCCCAGAGCGGTGCTAGCCTGGGCTTGTGTAACTTGTTGGGTTGCCATCTATAGATACCAACTGCACTTCAAATATAAGCACTAAGCATGCGGGCTTTTGGCCCAAACAAATTCATGCAAAAACCAACGAAAACAAGATAAACGACAAATCAAATTACTATACAAGGCCTACATTTGGCCGCATTACATTCATAATTTAAATGTTCACATAGCTCAACACCTACATAGAACCTAGCTGTGTTGAGCATTTAGTTACAGCAATGTACTAAGTCTTAATACACTTCTTGCTACTACAGGGGCCAGTGCTTACCTCACCATACTGAGCATTACACTAAAGATCTACTCCTCCATGATAGTCCGGCGACAGGGAGCGGGAGTAGCTACCGCTGAAGTCTGAAGAGTCTGAACAGGAGCGAGAGCGGCTACGGACATAGCGGGGCCCTCCAAGAGTGACAGCCGCCCTCGGACCAGGGGGTCGCACGCTCTTACGTGCAGTGAGCCGGGTGCGAGGCCCATTAGCCTGAGGCTAGGGTGAAGCAGAATCCGTGATGATGATGGGGGACGCAGCGGGAGCTAGAGCAAGGATCGTTGTGGCAACGATAGTCTGGTGAAGCTCAGTGAGGGCGGCGCCTTCTCCTTCTCTACCTCCGCAAGTGCCTTCTCGCACTTAGCAAGCTGCTCCTGTAGTGCCTTCTCGCGACTGTAGCTGGCAAGTAGCAGCTGGCGAAGGTTGGTGAGCTCCTCAAGTGCTGCCTAGTAAGGTGAACCTAGTGGGGGAGCGTGGGGTTGTCCTCTGCCTGTGGGAGAAAAGTCTCGTTATGGGTCACCCCCTCCTGGCGGGACGGATAGTAGAAGAATGGAGACATCAGGAGTGCAGGTCCATGGATGTCGCATAGCCGAGCAGCAATTAAGCGAGCAGCATCTTGAAGAGCAGTAGATGCGGTGCTCCTCCTATGCAAACTCCTAAAGACGTGTGGTGATGCAGTCTCGTCCAAGGCATAAAGAAATATCTCCATAATCCAAGACTCCCTGGGTCCCTCTATGGTCTTATGTCCCCTATAGATAGGCTGATCCTTATATTCCAAATAATGCAGCAGCTTGCACAAGATACAGGCAAAATCCCCCACGCTCTGCCTATGAGTGAAGTAGTCCCAATTACCCTCTGCAGCTCCAGCCATCTATATAGTAAGGCACTAAGGTTAGTATGTCTTTTCAAAACAAAAGAAGAGAGACAAGATCAGATCTAAGAGGGACAAGAGAGGAAATAATACGCTATATTTTTCTAAAACCCATTTTTATAAATTTGTAAAAGTAAGTCCTTAGGTTTTTACCTAGTAGCCTTCCTAAGGTATTACCCTACAGTCGTATGCTCTGATACCAGCGCTGTCGGACCCGGATTTAAAATCCAGAATCCTTTGTGATTCCACCACACTATTCCCTAGATGAGTAGATAGTGCTCACAGTACATTGTTGTATCAATTCATACATCGCATGACATTCATTAAGTCATAGTACTCATAACTTGAACTTTCAATCCCGGATTTAATCCTTTCTTGAAGCGCTTATGGTAGGCATCATCTATGCCTACATCCTTCGGTGCATAGCGATCTAGTTGAGTGAACTTGTTGAAATACTCACTGACATGTTCTTCTGTTATAATTCACAAAATTCTTCCTTCTTCGTTTTGATCACCCCATCCAAGATATGGACATGACAAAACGCTACCGTGAACATGGCCCAGGTGATGCTGTCCTGATCCTCATGAGCGACGTAGAAGTTCTTCCACCACTCTACGGTGGCTCTCTCTAGCTGATGGGCAGCGTAGAGCACTTTCTCTTGATCGATGCATTGAGCGAGGTTCAGCTTCTTCTCTATGGATCAAATCCAATCATCCACCTCCAAAGGCTCGAAAGACTGTGAATAGGTGGACAGTCTTGTCCTCATGAATTCTGCAAACTTTGATTGCTGACGGGCCGGCTGAGGTGCAATTGCTTCCTAATTCTATCAATTCATCATTGCATTCATATTCGGCATCATAGTGTTCATTATCAGAGTTTGCGTGTAACATCCTTTTTTTAGAGTGTATTTGAAGCTTTTAAAAGAAAATTCACTGTTTAAATTTTTTAGATTTAATTCAATCTTAAATTAAATTTTTATAAATTAAAAGGATTTAATATTACTAAAATAAATATTAACATTTGCTAGAAGTATTTTATTTTGGTAACTTGTGTCTCAAGAATTTTTCTGAAATTTTCTTGGATTTTTTGATTTATTTACTATTTTATAGAGCTCAAAAGGATTTATTTGAAGTCCTGAAATTGGAAAACCCTTCGACCATTAAACCTCAGCAATCTAATCCCATCATTGCCACATGTTGGCCATTTGAGCTAAGTTTTCCATCGTCCATTGGATCCCCCAGGTGACACGTGTAAGTATCCAAACCACCGGTCACTGTTTGTCCATGCTTTCTATCGTCTCGGTCCAATCTCACACCATGCCACATGTCATCGATCTAGCCACCTCGGCCATTATTAATCTTGTTCACGGGAGACGTCGTCGCAGTGTCGGTCCTGGACTCTGCCACTGCTCATTGTAATTGCCTTGGACTCCGTGTCGTGTGCAACTCGGATACCACAATGGCCATGCTATAAGTAGTCGTTGCTGCTCCCTCATTTTCCACAGCCACAGCATCGTTGTCCACACCAAGTCGTACCATCATTTTCAGTTCTGACCACCGCCCATCTTCACCGTTGGCGAGACTCCGCCGAGCCATTTGCTCCGTCGACCTCATCGCCGGTGCGCCATGACTTGTCCTATTACCGTCTGCCAAACCACTATCGGTAAGTTTCCCCATCAGTCGAGCATCACGCTGCCCCACCCTACCGACCAAAGTTTCCCCATCAGTCGAGCATCACGCTGCCCCACCCTACCGACCAACTGGTTCGTCGCACCGCACCGCTCGCCTCGTTGCCTTGGTTCACGCACCACCATGTCATACTACATATTCTCCCGACGTCACTTCAGCTTCTGCATAGACTGAGTCCTTCGTGCACTAACTCACTGACACTTGGGACCCACCTATCAGAAGCACTATTCCACGAGCCCATAGGCCAGCCGAGTTAGCCATGTTAATTTAGCAACCACGTAAGCCCTAGCGTGATGTGTCCATCCATGTGTCGGCCATGTCAGTGCCACATCAGCACTCTAGCCGATCCTAATGCCACATTAGCTACCACATGTAATGCCACGTCAGCCCCAATAGCCAGCTATCAGCCACATGTCAATGCCACATCAGCCCTAGTACACATGTTAGTTGCCATGTCACCGCCACATCATCCTTAGCTGCCACGTCAGCCAATCCATCACCAGTTCACTGTTTTGTGCATGAGTCCACCATAGACTAGCCATTCCGTGTACCGAGTCCACAGTGCAGTAATATTTTCTATTTTCTAGTATTTTTCCTTAGATTAGATTTTTCAGAGCTCGTTCTCTTCGTCCTAACTCCGATTGATCCGATTTTTTCTTAAATTCATCTAAAATTGAGCTCTATCTTTTGGTTCTAGTTTTATAGTTTTTAGAGTTCATTTGAATTTTTATTTGATTTTATTTTATGTTTTATTGTGTTTTCTCTCTCATTAGATCGCGTTTTCGACAGAGCTGAAGCATGATTTGAAGATCTAGAGCCATTAACTGGGTAAGGCTAAGGCAAGTCATGTCCTTTGATCATGTTAAACCTAGTTTTTAAATTTATTTATTTATTATTTTATTTTAAATTACCATGCATTGCTATTTCATTACAAACCTTTGTATCTAGTAGCTATAGTTCCAATTGCTTAATTCCGTTTTGATAATTTAAATGCCATGATACGATTATTACCATAGGATGAAAAATGATTTAGTCCTACAATACTAGATGTCACATGGGTTGTGCGATTAATATACTTAGCCATGCTTATATTTACGTTGGGCTCATTATCGTATGTGATCAATTAATAAATTTGACTTAATGAGATATTTAATCATAGTTGTAGCCACAGTTATAAATTTGTGTACCATGACATTGGTGTGTCATTAGTGGTAATTATACAAAATTAGTTTTCACTTGGGTGAATGATCGTGCAGTAAAGGTGGAAGTGTGGATTTCACTTCGAGTGATGTGGATGGCTCGTCTGGATAATATTTAAGAACTTAACTTTGTGCGCCATTGATCTGAGCCCTACCATGCAACCACATGTTTAGTATGGGATAGACCTGACTGATTAATTTTTGATATTTTAATTTCAATTTCACCAATATGGTGAACATGGATGTTAATTTCCATGAGGCACAAGAGGGGGCCGAGATGTTGAAACCTTAGCGGGCAAAATTGAGTTAAGGTTAAGCAATATAAAGGCCTTTTTTGTGATTTTCTTTAGCGTAAGGATGATCACATCATATGAGTAAAGTTGTGCAATTTCTGCAGAGTGTAAAACTATTCGAATAGCCATATCCCTAGTGATGGACAATGCTCGGTATTTCACATGAAGGGTTTAGATGGCGTGGCGGTGACATGTAGCACTAGGACTGAGGTGGTGAGGACGTGGTATGCTGACATGGTAGCTAACGTGGCACTGCTATATGGCAAGTGGAAGGGTTTGGGTGCTGACATGGCGTACACATCAGATTTAGGGCCTACGTGGCTACTGATCTGACTGCTGACTAGGATGATCAACGAGCTCATGGAACAGTGACGCTGGCGTGTGGGGCCCAGCTATCAACGAGTCGGTCTACAATGGACTAAGTTCATCGAGGAGACAAACCGTCACGGGGGCGTGGGTGCGGGGTGAGGTCAACACTAACGCAAGCCGCTGTATGAACCAAGGTGATGATGGATGAGCGAGGCGGGCAGCGCGACAGGTTTGAGCGGTGGAAACGGCGAAGCAAAGTGGCGCAGAGCTCATCGGCAGGCAGCGAACGGCGATGGAGACGGGCTGGTCGAGCGTCGGTGCTCAGCGAGGAAGACGACACCATGGACATCGAGGCACTGGCGAGAGTGACGATGGCTGCAAGGGACACGGAGCTCTAGGGAGGCGGCGTTGCTATTTATAGCATGGATGCCGAGGTGTATGACTCAAAGACAGCAGGAGTTCACGACGAGAACGGCGCAAACGCCGAGGTGGCGACGGAGTTCGCACTAGAGATGATGATGAATAGTAGCCAGCCCAGCCGATTAATGACACGTGGCAAGATTCAGATCGGATGGTCGATGGCTGATTGCACAGATGAACAGTGATAGGCTCACGAATGCTTGACACATGTCCCCATGGCCAAATCCGACAGCTAAAGCGGCTCAGGCTAGATGGCCGACATGTCGTTGGGGCAAAACTGGACGGCTGAGGATTAATGGCCAAAGGAAATTTGATTTTCTAGGATTTTCTATTTTTCAGAAATTCAAGTAAAACCTTTTGAGCTCCAAAAAATATCAAATAAATTCAGAAAAATCCAAGAAAATTCCAGAAAATTTCTTGAGATGCAAGGAACCTAAATAAAATACTTTCAAAAATTTTTAATGTTTATTTTAGTATATAAATCCTTTTGTTTAATAAAAATTCATTTTAAGCTTAACTTAATTCCAAAAAATCCAAATTGTGAGTTTTCTTACTGTAGGTCTCACAGAGCTGGTGAAAACTGGTCGAGGACTAGTCTAATTAGTATTTAGTTTTAGGAAGAAAGACACAGATGGTCTACTCATTCCTACACTAGTACTCATACCCATACTCCAAAAGAAAACACTAGCAGAAGGAGCAATAGTATTCACCTGAAAATTTGGGTTTGCCATAAGCCCACTTGAGAATCTGTGAGCTGAAGGTACAGGCAGATCCATTGTAGCACTTCAGGGTCTTCTGTGATTTCTTGTTCAGGGTCTTTTGTAGTTTCTTCCACTCCTACTTCAGTCACCAGTTTCTGTGGACGTAGATTCCTCAGCATATTCTTGGTTGCATCCACATCAACACGCAGTCCCTATAGATCGGATTTTCACAGTTCCTCCTTAATAGCCAAGATATCTGATCTGGCATCAAAAGTGTCTTTTCCACTTGCCAAAAAACCGTGAGATCTTGTAGTAGCCACCATCTTCGCCTGGATCCGAGTGTTCGACTTGAGTGAGGGATTTTACCAGCACAAGGCCAACCTCTTACCAGACATGCTTGGATCTACATCACTGCCTTCTCAAACAGATCCAAGTCGGGGATTTTACAGCGGTCAAGCCACCAACCCTTCCCAATCAGCTTGAGTTCTCCGCCGCCAAGGATTGAGCTAAAGCTCTCATACCTTTGTCAGATCTGGCGTTGCACAAATCCTAGTTTTTTCCGAAATGGAAGAGGGAATTCAAAGTTTTTTAGGACACTAACTTTTGCTTTCTCAATTCTTACTTCCATTCAACGAATTTCCCATGGTTCATACCCGAATAGTTACAATGCCAAGTTACAAAAGTAAAAGCTGAATGCTCAGTGGAAGTAAAGCGCGGGTGGGTGAATTCGAATAGCGACATTTAACTGACATCAACAGCCCTCTCACAGTAAATACTGAAAATGTTGTCGTCCGTTTTCACTTAACCTTCCATCCAATGGTTCACAGCCTTCCGTAGGCTCTAGCCAAAGTCCTCAAAGCTTACTCTGGGCACCGAATCAGGGTTTTCAATACCGGTCTATCTTTTTCACCGGAGTGGACTGATACAGGTGATAATCCCGATAATCAGAAATTTTTGCTGATTTTCGACCTGAAAATTTTAAACAAAATTTGAATTTTAAATAAATTTCGGTCGAAAAATGGTGAAAATTGGCTGCGAATCGGTTCAAAATATCGGCCAAAATTTTTAAAAACCAATTTCAGCAAAAAAATCTTTTATATTTGATAAAATTCATATAAAATAATTTTTAGAGTCAGTTTGTAATTTTACCGAGGGACCAGTATAACCGATAAAACCGACCGTTGGCCGATTATCAGAGCCATGCACTGAATCTCCATTTCCAGTTCGCTGTTGCTCTGAACCTGACGTTGTGATGTCATCAAATCAGCGACACCCTTTTCCACTAAAGACCTCCACCTCCCTCGGTCAGATCCAAATTTTGGAGCAAATAGTCAATTTGGTCGACCGTTTCCTTCTTCACCAGTGATCCTCCAGCCGATTCATGGTTGTCTCCATTGAACTATTGAAGGGCTTGAAACCGGCATGTGTCTCTTTTTTTTTGTGAGAATCACTGGATGATCTCTTCTCGCTGGCCAAGTATGGGCAGCAACGCCAAGGTTGCCCCTTCATCGTCCCGAGCTGCACGGAGAAAATAATCCGCCAACTGACCACTCCCTTTAGGAACCTCACAAACTCCAGGGTTGCCCGTGCAGACGAGTCGCGAGAGCTCTCGAGTTCAGAGGGTCTGCAGATTTCTAGACGAACTCGGACCAGCGTTTATGTTGTTTTGGTTCCTGCCATCATATTTGATCTAGCATTGGGGTGGTTTTCTCTTGCGCAGAGAGACGTCGAGGCATGGGAAAACTGAGCAAAACTGACAATCATGTAGAAGTGGAACTAAAAAATCAAGCACATATTGCAATGCAATGGCAATGATTGATGTGCAACTTCTAGTTGACCCAGCAACAAATGATTAAGCCATGATAAATAATATGGTTAATCACGAGTTACTTGAGCGAAAAATTCAAGTGAAATGCTACTTCAGGAAGAACTATACAATTGTACTATAATGGTGTTAACAATATGGTTGACAAATATCTATTTCACAAATTGCAGAAGATACAAGCCATGCACGTCACACCTAATCCTGGAGACCATTTCAAACTGTCATAGTAGGCTTTTGTCCATTCATCATAAATCATAGCCATCAGGATATGGCTTTCTCTAACCACCTCTACCGAGTCTGTAGGCTTCTCAATTTGTCCAGTCCTGACACTAGGAACTTGGCACTTCTAAGTGGATAAGCTTAATGCCAGCAGATTACACCACATATAAGCAAACTAAACGGAGGTTAGAAAAGATCATTTATACTTCATCTATAATTGCTTATGTTTGTACTGTCGATCATTGGTCATCAGCAACTGATCCATCTCCAACACTATTAGAGACATCTGGAGGGCCGCTGGAAGAGCATCTGCTTGAACTGCTGCCTTCTGTAAGACTGCTACCATTAATTTGCTTTATGCATTGCTTCTTCTTTTTCAAGTCAGAAGAAGAATCCTGTGATAATGACGTAACACCCATTAAAAAATTGGCTCCCTTTTGCTCTTTTATCTAATTTGCACATAAAAAAGGTAAAAAAATTACAAGAAATGTATTTCCTCACTATTTTCTGTAGCTTTAAACAAATCAATAACATAAATAGCTCTGACAGATTGACATACTGATCATTTATAGTGAAACCGAGTAATGGATGACCCTTACCTTGTTAGCAATCTCTGAATGTGAAGGAGCTAAGGAGCCTGGAGTTTTTAGTTCCAGGTCAGTTGCAACGTCACCAAAATCATCACTTCTCCCTCCGCAGCTTGCTTGCTGCAGCGTGGATGACTTGCTTCTACAGTCTTGTGCTGGAGTATGAGATATATTACTACTTGAATGTGGAACTGGAGTATTGAATTGGGTAGATGGTTGATAAGTAGGAGGATGACAGAGCTGTGCGTATGCCATGTAAGGGGTGCATGGATTGGGGATGGTTCCAGATGTTTGATTTCGGAAGAAGGGGTATGTCTGAAGCTGTGGATGCATAGGTACAGCACCAGAGGGTATTGGAACTGGGACTGGGAAGGGATATGGTGGAGGTGGACCGATGACTACAGAAGGCTCCATTCCAGTCCATGGGTACAAAACTCGCGTTCGTTGCTGATTCTGGGCATTCAAATTATCAACCTCGGACTTCAGTGAAGCTTTCTCATCTCTAAGCTCATTCTTTTCTTGAGTCAACTACAAGAATCAGTAAAAAAAATTGTTATTTATATGTTTGAATTTCTCGGTGGCAGACCTGCTTCTTTACACTAATATTATGAGGTTACCTCGTGTGCTTCTTCAGAAAGTGATGAGTATTCAGTTTTAAGCTTGTTCACCTGAGAAGTCAAATCTTTCAGCATCTGGATTGCATCACCAATAATAGTTGCCTTCTCGTTCCTGGGCCGATCTGGATCTGCATATTTGAACATAGCTGACATGAGATTATGAGAAAGTGACAGCAGCAAGTCTAGCGCCTCTGAAATCGAATAGATGCAGCTAGTAAAAGGAGTATACACAATTTTCAAGTGTTTATTTCATCTTAATTATGCAGAAACTATCGAAACTATATCCATACAAAGGGGAAGGATTCACATCATGAAGCCCAAAAAAACATGTGGTTTCTTAATTTTGGATCAAGTAACTACATTTCCTTTACAGGATTTCAAAATCAGGTTGGGAGTAGTTCCCAAAGATCAACCTTTGTCATTTGCTGGTGTAACCAGCCTGCATGGGCTGACTACAGGCTTAAAAATCAAGGGACTATAGGCTTTTATTTGAAAACTCAACCAAGAACAGAAAGCTTCCAACAAAAAGTGGTCAAGAAACAGTAATATCGAACTTTTTTCCATGATTTCATGGCATTTCTTCATAAATTTTGTTAATGGTTGCTTGAAGTTAGCTATTCAAGAACAACCAAACCAGTTCATAAATGGTTCGCAGCTGGCATTTAATCACCAAAAATATAGCTTTACCTCAAATAGTAAACCAAGCAGTAAATGTGGTACCAGCCTTGGCTCGTTTGCCAAATCATCAGTACTAATTGTTCTCCAAAAGACCAGCAGTAAGCAAGCTAAAAGCGTAGGCAAGTCATCATCGTGAAGAGAATAAATAAAAGTTCAACAACTTTATGAAATTCAGTGTTTCTTAAATTCACAGGATGGAGACCAGCAAGGGTAAAAGTAGGGACTGAGTTCCAAATGTCTAAATTGCCACTGAGCAGGTGATTAGATGAGCCTAACTATTAGTTAGATGCCATTTCTAAAATGCAGTACAATAGTAAGGGAGCTCCAACACTACTGCTCAGTTCTTGCATAAGAACTACGCAGGGATCTGTTCTGTATACAGAGGAGTAACTTAAAAATAAAGTGTATGAGTCCATATTCAAGTTCTTGAAAGCCATTTTTCAACAATTGGTCTGGCAAGTGGAACATAATAGGAGCTCAATGGTACAGCATCGGTAATAGTTCAGTCTCAATCACGTTCTACCAGCACCAACAGTTTGAGAGTTGATGATTGGCTATGGTTTGACTATAACAAGAAATTTAATTTCATCTCCGGAGCAAGCTGACAGCATAGCACTTCCATATCCAGTGCTACGAAAATTTTCCAATTAAAATATGATCATCCATATCAGAGACTAAGTAAAGGCCGATCTACCTATTCTATGAGACTTATTTTTGGTATCAATTTGCAATATAATTTTCAAATATACCTTGAAATACTATACTAAATATTACTTTTCCACAGCCGTAAAGTAGAACTGTTTCTCTGATTTCTTTTCAAATCTGAACAGGTTCTTGTGGACATATACGCCCTGAGTGGGTGTGGTTGGTTACAAAGATAGTTAACATGCTTGGGTTTATCTTAATAAAACAGTACAAAATCATATCTAAAACACTAAAATTGGCTCACATTTCTGATCACTGATATGGAAATTTTATGGATCATCGTACAGTTTCCATTCCACCAACTAACATAGTCACATGCAAAATTCCATTTTTCTCTGTGATTAACATTAACATATCACAGGATATTTTCTCACTTGTAATTATAGATGTCAGTTGGAACTTAAATGTCTTGTAGTCCAACCCACCCACAACTTGCCCTCATCGAACAGCACACCCTTTACACTGCAATACAGTATAGTTTCCAGTAAACCCAAACCAAGTAAACATCTCTATATGTACATGGGTACATCTAAGCATTCAGCAGGGAAGGATAAAAGAGCTGTTGAACCAACAAGGGTTGTTACTGGGAACGGTCCAGTTTGTAGCAACCATGGGGAACCGGTGTTGTTACTTCCAGTAAGACCATAAATGAGGTGCTTTCTGATTTGAACTGGGTATGTGTGCTAGTGATGATTCAGTATATTAGAAACATATAACTTCAAAAAAAAATGCAAAGAGCAAAATCAAGAAAATGTTGGTTAGGGGAAAATTGGAAAGTGGCCGGTTCTTGGGAGGGGGTCACAAATAGGGGAAAAAAACGAAATTCCAAACCCTGACACCAAACATGACATCTCTCAAGCCCATCCTGCTAAGGTATTATATCACATCAACCCAAACAGAGAGTTATCCAGGTGTCATGTGTTAAACAGGGGTTGAACCTCAAAGTGGAAACACATAAATGAACTTCCACCAACACTAGGGCCTCATACGTCCATAAGAAGGTTATATTAAGCCAAGTAGTATTTCCAATGCCAAGCATTAGATATGGTAAATTGGTAACTTCGCTTATTCTTGCAAATCTGGCATAGTCCAAATGGTAAGGACCTAAAATGTTATTGTAGAGGTCCAGAACTTGGCATACACTGCAGTTGCATGGGAATTACACAAAACATCGGAGTATTTTTTGGTATTACATGGATGATTATGTAAACCCTTCAACTGACATGTGCTTTAAGGTAGCCGCTCTTGCCAATTTAGTCTTTAAAATACATTTCTTTTTCTACTGGAACTGCAACTTGACGGTGTATAGATTTCCATCAGAACCTATAGAAGCAACCAGAGCCAAGAAAATGCCTGGGCATCCTACAAGGAGCAATTGTGAAGTTCTCTGCTTGAGACAAAGAACTGCATCATACCAAGTGCATTTCCCAATTCCTGAAACTGCTCATTTAATTTATCTCTTCGCATTTTCTCTCGATCAGCCTTTTGAATCTTACGTGCAGAAACCGAACTCTGGGCTTTGCATTCTGTCCTTTGACTGTGAACAAAAGAAGGAACAATTGTTGTCACCACATGTCATATCAGATGTATGAGTAGCAATAATTTTGTATAGAATCACATAAAAACACACCGGGTAGTAGATGGACCATGCATAAATTCTAGTATTCTACTGTTGACCTCCAAGACCGCTTTGTTCATGGACAAATGTTTTCACTCTAGCGTGTCTTGTCTTGGTGCCCACAAACCAAACCCTACGCACCAAGATATACTTCTTGGGATATAAGTGCTATGCAAGGAATATCAAGGGACAAACTCAACGCACTATCGCAATCGTTTTCCCAATGTTAAAGAAATCCACCGAACTCGACAATCGGGGATACATAAGCTGTTCGATTTGCATCATCAAATGTAACATTACAGAATCCGCCTAATCTCACATCCCTCCAGAATTTCTCAGATTTGAGCATGAAGTGGCTAACAATTCCCATCAAACTGGCTCCCAACTGGAAACATCAAGAATTGTAACGCAAGAAAGGGTAGGGAAGTTGTCGCAATTAATTCAGAAAAATAACTAAAGAACCAAGAAGTGGTGTGCGCAAGGCGACCTGGGGTCGGGGGGGCACGCGCCGTCGCGTTGGTGGAAGAAGCCGCCGTCCTGCGGCTGGTGGCTGCACGGATCCATGGTACTAACGAGGTGGAGGCGGAGGCGCGTGGTCACGCCCCTCCCGTGGCGTGGGCGCAGGGAGCAGGGGCAGGGTCAGAGAAGTGGACGGGTAGTGGGTAGGGCTGTAAATGAGCTGAGTTCGAGCGAATTTGATCTGCAAGTTTGAGTTCGGTAGAAACTCGAGCGAGCTTGAGATTAACATTGAGCTTTAAGTTGAGCTCGAGTTCGACTCGGATAAAACTCGAGATCAGCTCGTGTAGGCTCAGTGCCAACTGCCGAGGTACTGGGAGTAAAGAGGGAGTACTGGCGCGATTGGAGGAGTCAGGCGAGTAGCGAGAGGAGGTGGCGCCGGAAGGCCGAGTCGGCCGGAGATGCGGAGGAGCTGTGATCAAGCTGCAGGGGACGGGCCGACCATGGATCTAGCCGAATCTGGGTCGAGGAGGGGCGACGGCGGCGGGGGAGAAGAGGGGCGTCGGGCGGGGGAGAGGACGGGCGTCGGCGGGTGAGAGGACGGGCGCCGGGGGGAGGAGGGGCGGCAACGGGCTGGGTCAAGGAGGGGCGCCGACGGGGGAGAGGAGGGGGATGGGGGGCGAGGAGGGGGACAGGGGCGGTGGCGAGGAGGGGGACAGGGGTGGTGGCGAGGAGGGGCGGCGGCGGGGGGGCGAGGAGGGGCGGCGGGGGAGAGGAGGGGCAACAGGGGAGCGAGGAGGGGGACAAGGGTGGCGGGGGAGAGAAAGGGGACCCAAGGCCTGGGGATCGGGGGGATCGGGGGAACTTGTAGTGGGACTGTGGGAGTGGGGGCATAAAAAATCTCAAACTCGCGAGCTATTTGAGTTCGGCTCGTTGAAGCTCGTAAGTTTGAGATCAAGCTTGAGTTCGGCTCATTTGGAGCTCGAGCCAAGCTCAAATCGAGTCTAAAGTAAGCTAAGTTTGAGAGCTCACGAGTCTCGAGCTTTTTTTACAACCATAGTAGTGGGGGAGGACTCGTACCCCACACGAGGACGCGTTATCATCAAATATTTCTATTCGGATAATTGCAGTTTTAACCTTGCACTCTCCTCGTTCGCACACTTTAGTCCAAATTTGGCCAAATCATACAAAGAACTTGAGAGTGGTTTACCGCTTGTACATGGACGTTTCTGTACGTGCTAAGCCATTGGATCGCTTCAAGATTCTATCTCTCTTCACTCACCCCCCCCCACCCCTACTCGAGCCACCACGTCCTTGTCCCCCACCCTCGTCCTCTCCATCCATTAGATCTGTGCCATCTAAACCACTTGTTGGGATACGAACAGACTAAACTAGCATAGATTAGAATTTTCTACTGCATAAACCAGAAATCCTTGTGAATAAAAGATTATAGATCGTTACCACTAGACACGCAATATCGCGGAGGTAGAGTTGAAGCGGCCATTCAATGAAGCACGCGTTAGTGTAGTGAAAGTAGTCAATTATCCCCTGGCCAACCGTTTAGTCCTCACAATCGTCATGATCAACGTCGCAGTTTCAACAGCACCTCTACCGCAGTTGCAAGACCTCACTTTCAAGTCCCATCCAATACAGATTCTAGAGAAATCGGAGAAAGTGTTGAGGCACAGAATGTTAAAGTATTGTGGTCGCATCAGTTTAAACGAGAAGCAATGTGGGAATTGGAGGCTCGCATGCACGAGAAGTACTCGGAGCTGTTCACTACAGGTACGAGTTAGAGTTATTTTTCGTTCAATTCAGTTTGTTTTGTTTTCTGTGTAGATTACCTTGTTTCAGAATTTAGAGTCGAATTCTATTAAGAGGATAAAATGTAACACTTGGGCCAGCTACGGCCCAGCCTGGCCCACATCGATGCCCCACAAAAGAGAGAGCCAGGAGGGGGAGGAAGCAAAAGCCGATTCGCTTCCCTCCCCCGTGCTCACCCGGCTGCCACCACCACCCCCGTTCTCACCCTGTGGCCGCCACATCCCCTCACGCTTGCAGCCGCCGGCACCGCCACTTCTCCGGCCGCGCCCAGCCGTCCCGTCCCCTACTGCCAGTGTCACCCTGGGCAACTGTGCATCGATGCTGCCCGCATGTGCCACCATCGCCCCGCGCCGATGCTGCCCGCGTGCGCTACTGTCACCCTACGCTGCTGCCTCCCATGCATGCCGCCGTCGCCCAGCGCTACTGCTCCTCGACGATTCTTGTAGCCATTAAAATGCTGATTATTAGGATTGATGCTTGTCGGGCTATTTAGCGACTTCTTTGAGTATGCAATTAGTTGCATATGTGATTAGTGAGGGGATAAATAATCAGTATAGCCGTATGAATGCTTGGATGGAGATATTGGTGCTGTTGTGTTCAGAGTGGTGGAATTGTGACTAAGTGCAATAAAGACTAGTATTATGTGGTGTAGTGCATGCGTGTGCTAGAAATAGATAAATTAGTGTAAGATTGATTAGTATATCTAATTGAAGGGAGGGAGATCTGCAAGAAGAAAGATTAGATGATTTGTCTTACCGTTCTGATAGTGAGCAAAGATAAGCATATAGAGTTCGATCCGTAAGTATAAATGACGAAATCGCTAAATTCTTAGGTCAATTAAGCACCGGGACAACAGGAAGGTGTCCGGTGGAGAGGGATTGACTATGTCGGGTTCATGCATAAGAGTGATGTAGTTTGCTCGTATGTGTATGTATCGTGTTAGAGATGAATTGAAATGGGTAATATTTGTTTAGATGGCGGTTTGATTTTGGTGCCATCCGCACATCCTCCGCCATGTTAACAAGTAAGTGTATGGTAGAATATTGGATTGTGATGAATGATTACTTCTTGTATTTCCATGCTATGATCTATAGTATTTATGAGATGATGTACATGATTACGTGCTAATTATACACTGATGAGTGCTGCTTATGATTAAATGCCAACATTGGAAACATGTGCATTATGCATTGCACTCATACATAAGAGTACATGACCTACTTCAGTAGGAACTCTACGGGAGTGGAGATTGAGACCTTGTATGAAAGAGGACCGGGCGATTGAGTGATCATCGATGGGTGAACACTCCGCTATACCGGTATGAGCTGCATTTACAGATGCATCGCATTGCATTGCATAAAAGTAATAGAAAGAGTGATATAGCTCAGAGATTATGATTTACAGTTTACAGTTATGGATTTGATTTACAGATCACAGTCATAGAATTGATTGAATTGCTAAATGGATGCTACTGTCTTATCGTGTGCTTGTTGAGTCTTTGGACTCACGCTTATTTGTTTGTTTTTGATATGATCCGGGTTGACGGCATACATGGAATGGGAATAGTCCTTTTGCATTGCACTTGTGAAATAACAGCTAAGTCACACATCGAGCATTTATGTTTAATCTCTTGTTAAGATGCTTTAGTTAATTTGGTTAGAGTATGTTTTGAAAATGTTAAAGGTTGCATGGGGATGCGGCCAGTCTCCTTTTGCTTGAAGCAGAGAACAGGTTTCTCCGGTTAGTACGAATCTTATATGTTAAGTCTTTTGTGGCTCGCCATTTGTTTAGTATATTTCTGAGCCGTGGTGGAGAGCCTCCATGATCATGTAGCTCAGAGTTCTGTTTATATTATGGTTGTTTGCAATATGAAGCTAGTTGGCATATTGCAATTATTCTATATTCATATATTGAATGCTCTCTCTTGGTAGCCATATACACAGGGAAGGTGTTGCAAAAATTTTTATTAGTATCACCTAATTGAGTTGGTAAGTGCGTAGTGGTAGAATCTTTATCCGATACAATCAGATATCGTATCTAACTCGGAATGTCTCAGGCTAGATCTTTATTTAATACGAATAGAGATCGTGTCCTACTCAAAGAACCTCCAACCGGATCCAATATGAGTAGAAATCACATCTCACTCAAAGTCTATCATCCAGACCTTTATCATTCTGATCCGTTAAGTGTGTGAGTATATAGGTTCATGTATATTTGGCTATTGACCAAAAACTCTTTTCCGGTGTAATATCCCAAAAATAACTCATAAGAACTTGTGCAAAAATTAAGGTAAAGGGACACGTGAAAAAGTGATACAAGATTTTAGAGTGGGGTTATTTTCGTGGAACGCGTCTTGCGGGAAGTTAGAACCAGATTAGGATTTCTCCCATGGTAAAAGGATCATGAGGGGAGATGAAATCCATAACTCTAGCCTTTATTTTTTTTCTTCTTGCGCTGTCACCCCGCGCTCAGCCGAACGCCATTCCCCCTTCACCAAATCACCATCCGTTGCGTGCCAGTGTGGTGCAGCCACCGAACACGTCGGCCAATTCCTTCCCATATGCGTAATTAGTGCACCACGTGCACACTCGGCGTTGCCCGCGCGAGGCCCTCTCGTGTGTGTTTGTTTGGACAGTAGTGAGGCTAGAAAATTTTTATTAAGTGTGCACACTGTATCTCTTGGATGCACTCTAACTACCATGTTGTATCTCTTGGCACATACTCTTGTAGTCGTCGATTTGCCGTGACACTTATATAAATTTTTTAACTAACGTCCTATAATCTATGCCATTAAACTTTCTAAAATTTGACTGCTAATACGTTTAAAACTATCTAGATTTATCGCTAAAAATACTTACGTAATATATTTTATTAGTATATAACTTGAGAAAATTACAAATAGTAATAGTCAAAGTCACATCTTGTAGACCGTCAAAAAAAAAGAAATGTCGCTTAAAAAAGAACGAAGGGAGTAATAAAATATTAGCGCTAGGTAAACCATGCATTGTGAGTATTGTATTCACCTGGTACTTTAGTGTTGCTATATAATTAGTTGAGTTTTTCATCCCAATTAATTGACTACTTTATATATTTTGTTGTGAAAACAATTTAATTTTATTACGTCATAACGAAAACAAATATTAGCATTGACAAATAAATTCCATAGATTTTTGTTAGTTCACTATATAACCAGCATGATAGTTCATATACTCTACCACTCGAAAGCATATAACGTTTTTAATACATCTATACCTAGTACAACAATACTAATACGATTTATTAACGTTACATATAACTTCACATTTTATAAGTAAAATGTGCTGGGTTGCTTAGAAAATTTAAGGGAAGGTATGAAGTAAAATTTGTATATAATTTCCTTAGGCATTATTAAATTGCAATGAAGCCTAACTTCAATTAAAATATATAGTAAAGAAATGATATATATAATTTTCAAAAATATTGTGATGCCCATGGGCACCCCTTTGTTTGGCCGCCTCACTGCCTGTCGTTCGCCGCCACGCGTCGACTGCTGAGATCTTGCGCGCGTGAGGGCGCACCACCGCCGTACTGATTGGCTGGCGCGTCCTTGCACTTGAGCGGCAACGCAACAGGAAATTTGGACATTGTTGGACCCGTAGCACTCCGAAATTCTATTTTTGGCCCCCCGAAACAAAAAATTCCAGAAATGGACCCCGTTTGAGCGCGCGACCACGGAGGCGCCGCGTGCCCGTCGTGCGATGCAGTACCGCACGACCGCATCGCTCATCGTCGTGCGGTACCGCATCGCACGCATCGCGGCCTGCGACGCTCCGAGCGCCAAAACGCGCGGCGGGGCGGCGGACGCGCTTCGGCGGGCGGACGCGCGCTCGGCGACGCGTCGCGCGCGGCGCGTCTGCAGCACGACTGATGAACGAGCGCGGTCGTGGGTACCGCATCGCACGACCGGGGCACGTGGCGGCCTCCCGTAGTCGCGCGCTCAAACGGGGTCCATTTCTGAAATTTTTTGCTTCGGGGGGCCAAAAATGGAATTTCGAAGTGCTACGGGTCCAACAGTGTCCAAATTTCACGCAACAGCACGTCTGCATGCGTTCGTGGCTGCGTCTTGGTGCTGGCCGACATCTGGCGTGTGGGAGCAGATGCTCCACGGTGGTTGCGTGTCTGCTGTTTACAAAGGGGGAACTTTGGAGTAACAGTAGAGCAATGCGGGGCAAGATTAGAAAGAAGAAGTCTCAAGAGATCTTGGTAACAATCTAGTTTTCTCTTTGTTGTTTATTTAAGTAGAGATTAAAGATCCGAGTTTACAGCGGGTCATAGCAAGTATTTGTTGAGGGATTTTGTAGTAAATTGATTTAATCTGCTAGCTATTCTACTATAAATACAGATATTGTATGTGCATAATTTGAAATTTTCATCTACTAAAAGGTTGCATAGAATTTCAGTTGCTTTCTGTGGAATTTTTATTCATGTCAATTAGATGAATAGATTGTGCATATCCTACTGTCTGGTAAATTCATCATATTTTGGCAACCTATAGTAATCAGTAGATTAAAAATAGTAAGTGAAGTAATTGGAAATTTGGTCAACATGAACATTGTATAGAATTTCTTAAGTTTTCTAGAAAGTCCATGGTCATGTACCTTAGAGTTTTGTTTATATTATTGCTATTTGCAATATGAGCTAGTTGGCATATTGCAATTATTCTATATTCATGTATTGAATGCTCTCTGTTGGTAGCCATATACATAGGGTTGGTGTTGCCAAAATCTTTATTAGCGTCATCTAATTGAATTGGTAAGTGCATAGTGGTAGCATCCTGTGCCCTGTGGAGTGGTGTTACACACACACATCTAGGGATGAACGGCGTATGTTGGTGTGCTAGCACCAACATGCACAATAGGAGTTATAAGAGGTGATAGTTAAGATTTCGATGGGTGTGTCTCGGGATCCCTCTCTTAGCTCGCGCACCTCCCTTTATATATCTTTCAATCGGATCCTTATCCGATACAATCAGATGTTATATATAACTCGGAATGTCTCAGGCTAGATCTTTATTCAATACGAGTAAAGATCATATCCTACTTAGAGAACCTTTAACTGGATCCAATACGAGTAGAAATCATATCCCACTCGGAGTCTATCATCCGGACTCTTATTGTTCTGACCTGTTAAGTGTGTGATCATGTAGGTTCATGTATATTTGGTCATGAACCAAAAACTCCTTTTTGGTGTAATATCGCAAAAATAGCTCTTAAGAACTTGTGCATAAATTAAGGTAAAGGGACACGTGAAAAGGTGATGCAGGATTTTAGAGTGGGGTTATTTTTGTGGAACGAGTCTTGTGGGAAGTCAGAACCATATTAGGATTTATATATCCCATGATAAAAGGATCATGAGAGGAGATGAAATCCATAACTCTAGCCTTTTTTTTTCTTCTTGCGCTGTCACCCCACGCTCAACCGAACGCCATTTCCCCTTCACCAAATCACCAGCCGTCGCGTGCCAATGTGGTGCTACAGCCGAACATGTCGGCCAATTCCTTCCCGAGCGCGTTATTAGTGCACCACGCGCCACACTCGGCATCGTCCGCGTGAGGCCCTCTCGTGTGTGTGCGTTTGGTCATTGACGGAGCTAGAAAATTTTTATTAGGTGTGCACACTGCACAGTGCCATATTACACCTCTTGGATGCACCTCCAACTACCGTGTTGCATCTCCTGCACACGTCCTTGTAGTCATTAATTCATCGTAACACTCACATAAAATTTTTAACTAACGTCCTATAATCTATGCCATCAAACTTTCTAAAGTTTGACTGCTAATATATTTAAAATTATCTAGATTTATCATTAAAAAATACTTTTATAATATTATAATTTTATTAGCATATAATTTGAGAAAGTTACAAATAGTAATAGTTAAAGTCACATCTTGTAGACCCTGAAAAATAAAAAAATATTATTTGAAAAAGAACAAAGGGAGTCATAAAATGTTAGCGCTGGGAAACCATGCATTGTGAATATTATATTCACCTGGTACTTTAGTGTCGCTATATAATTAGTTGAGTTTTTCATCCCAATTAAATGGCTAATTTACATATTTAGTTGTGAAAACAATTTAGCTTTTTCACGTCATAACGAAAACAAATATTAACATTGATAAATAAATTCCATAGATTTTTTATTAATTCACTATATAATCCATATGACAGTTCATATACTCTACCACTCGAAAACATATAGCGTTTTTAATACATATATATCTAGTACGACAAGAATGATATGGTCTAGTAACATTACATATAGCTTCACATTTTGTAAGTAAAATGTGTTGGGTTGCCTAGAAAACTTGAGAGAAGGTATGAAATAAAATTTGTATCTAATTTCCTCAAACATTATTAAATTACAATAAAATCTAACTTTAATTAAAATATATAGTAAGAAAAGATGTATATATATAATTTTCAAAAAATTGGGGATGCCCATGTATCCTGGGCACCCCTTGGCTCCGCCCGTGTGTTTGGCCGCCTCACTGCCTGTCGTTCGCCGCCACGCGTCTACTACTGAGATCTCGCGCGCGTGAGGGCGTATCACCGCCGTACCGATTGGTTGCCGCGTTAGCGGCAACGCAACTGCACGTCTGCATGCGTTCGTGGCTGCGTCTTGGTGCTGGCCGACATCTGGCGTGTGGGAGCAGCAGCTCCAGGTGGTTGCGCGTCTGCTGTTTACAAAGGGGGAACTTTGGAGGAACAGTAGAGCAGTGCGGGGCAAGATTAGAAAGAAAAAGTCTGAAGAGATCTTGGTAACAATCTAGTTTCATCTTTGTTGTTTATTGAACTAGAGATTAATGATCGAGTTTACAGCGGGTCATAGCAAGTATTTATTGAGGGATTTTGTAGTAAATTGATTTAATCTGCTAGCTATTCTACTATAAATACGGATATTGTATGTGCATAATGTGAAAAATTCTTCTACTAGAATGTTGCATAGCATTTCGATTGCTTTCTGTGGAATTTTTATTTATGTCAATTAGATGAGTAGATTGTGCATAATCCTATTATTTGGTAAATTTATCATGTTTTGGCAGCCTATGGTAATAAGTAGATTAAAAATAGTAAGTGAACTAATTGGGAATTTGGTCAACATGAACATTGTATAGAATTTCTTAAGTTTTCTAGAAAGTCTAATAACATAATTTTTAGATAAGTAGAACATGAGTTATGAATTTTGGGACGCTGCTATCTAATACCGAGTTGCTGCTGGATGCAATCATGGGAAAATATTGATTTGACTAACTTAATACCATAATTAAAATTTAGAGATATCTACAAATGGTAGAAAATTTCTTGTAGATTTTAAAAATGTCATAGTTCAATAGGTTTGCACGAGTGGATTAAAATATATTAAATTAATAAGTTTGCTATCCAAAAGATGATAAATCTGTTTTCTGGGTTAAAACAGGGGTTTAAATGATTTAATTTGAACATTTGGCTAACTAAGAAAACGTAGGGAATTTTGTATAGATTCTATAACCAGTATGGTTTGCTATATTTCGTTATGGGAATTGAAAGTTATGATAATTTTAGTCCTGAGACAACAAGGGGAGATTGTCCGGTGATGGGGAAAGTTGTGGATTTGGGGAGCATGTAGGAGTGTTGTTGATAAATTGTTGCCTTATATTGTTGTAGTGTGTATTGAGATGGAGTATTTACTGTAGAAGGGGTAGCGTCGGGTGCGTTGTCACCTTTAAATCATTCTAGCCATCACAACTAGAAAAATAAGTGCACAGTAGAATGGTAACTCGAGTATTAAAATTATTGTTTGATTGGTTGAATACTTGCTATGATGATTTATATGTTTTTTCTTGTTTTTATATTGCTCTTATGCTTATCATAAAATTGATGATGATATTGATGACTATAGAAAAATGATGTGTATGTCAATTGCTAATGAAGAATGATAATATTCATTGCATTGCATGTTGAGCATTCATGATATACATATATGACCCACGGGAGTGGGATATGATCCTTGTATGTAAGATATGGGCAATGAGGTCCCTGTATGAAAAAGAACAGGCAATTAGTCTCCACACTAAAGAGTGCAAGCATAAGTGAACACCGATGAGTGTTACACTTTGCTAGACTAGTGTAAGCTAAAGATGAGACATGAGCATGAGTATTGCATTACATTCATGAAAAGTAATAAGTGATTTGATATAGTGAGACACATGAATGAAAACAGATGAGAATGAATATGAGAATTGAGTTAATGATCAATGAATGTGAATTTTTGATAAGATGATGCCTCATTTATTATTCTACTTGTACTTGCTAAGTCATGGACTCACTCTTACTTATTTGTTGTTTTTAGGTAATCGTTGAAGGTGACATGCATAGATGGAAGTAGAACATGGAATATTGCACTTTATAGCTCTTCACTTCACATAGCGATTCATCACTTGGTCATGAACAAATAGTAATTTCTATTATAATAATTGAATAATTTATGGTTTTCTTAGTTCCTTGTAGTTCTTAATGTTGCTAATTAATAGATCATTGGTTTAGTTTATTAATTGATTAGTCTTAGTCATTATTTGGTTTATCTTAAGCTCAAGCTATTTTTTTACCGTGTTGCTGAAATTTACATTCAAGATTGTTAGGATGATTATCCTTCATGCTTAGCATTTGGTAAGGTGTAGTTAATGGTTTTAAATTGGTAATGTATTTAGTTGTGGGTGATATTTTAGGCTTTTATTAAGCCAAGGTATTACATCTGGTCTATAAGTCGGTAGCGGTCCTTAGTAGGACATAATGACTCCCAAATATATATAAAAATCATATCGGATAAACCTATATAGTGCTTATGTACCGATCTCTTTGGCTGATGATACCAGATCTAACTCAAGGAGAGAAGCATACCACTCTATGATAGCTCGATCCTTCACTCGAACCTATAGTGGATTACTCATTTAAGATTGACTTCACAACAACATTTGGTATAGCCATGTACTTTCTTAATCCAACACATCGAGGGGCTCAAAGATATCTCTCCTGTTATATTAGAGAGGTAAATTCTATCTTGATCGCTCATATTCCTCTGCATATTTCATATATAGTAAACCTGAAAGCTACCTTTATGACCACCTAGTTACAGAGTAGTATTTGATAACCCCTAAGTAAACTATTACACATATAGAAAATTATAAAAATCTTAGGTCTAAGGATTCTACATGCACTATGTATGAGACTAACTGATGATACTTCAGAATATAACAATTCTTACAGTGTCTTATGGTAGGTCAATTCAACTCCATATTCTCTAACATGTGTCCATATTATTGATTTGATATCCTCATATCCATAATCCGTGAAACATGATCATTAGTCAATACATGTGATTATCTGTAAATCATCATTGTCTCATATAATGTCATAAGATTAGAGATGATTTAGAATAATATCAAAACATGAATAAAGAGTTCCACAAACAAGACATATACTTGTTGATTAATATAAAAGATATTTATTCAAGGGACAAGATAACATATTATTTAAAAGATCATAAACATAGAAGTGATATAATCATTTCTATAGTTGCCTCTAGGGTATATCACTAACACTGCCCACGTCATCCTCCTCTAAGCTTGCCACTAGAGCCACATCAATGAGCTCCCCATAGCCCTTAAGCCACACGTCACGTCATAGCCTCACCGGTGAGCCAGCGCCGTGGTGCCACCTGTGTCCTCCTCACTTGAGCCCACGTCACCAGAATCACTTCGGTGTTAAGAGAGTGTGAGATGGAGAGAGTGAGAGGCCAAAGTTGAGAGAGAAATGGGGGAGAGAGAGAGGCTAGCAAGAATCTTGGCACCGATGCATGGTGGGGATGGTACATAGATGTTCATGTATATGTGTTTTTGGTTTTTTCCATGAACTTTGAACAAACCATCCTGATATGCATGCTTGTAGGTGTGTGTGCATGTACCTTGTAATATCAAAAAAATCTTGCACCCCAGGGACGAAGGGAAATGGGATTGATTGGGACCTGGCCTCCTATGGTTATGTTGGCAGTGTGGCCTCCAAAGGAGCATGTTATTAGTGTTCTTTTTCTTATTCTTCTCTCCGTGGTGTTAATATATCTTTTACTATATATAGACACCCATTCAATTATATAATTAATTCACTCGCTTATTGAAGCATCTAGGCTCCTATTTTCAATAATTTTAGTGTTTTAGTGATATAATGACGTTTGTTGGTCAAGACTTAATATGTTTGAAGGTTTTAGGATAAGTTAGTGCTTGATATTGGTATATTGAGAGTTATTGGTATTCATGGATCCCTAAAAGCATAAAAAATAACCCCATTGTGTTGTTTCCAAATATGCCAAACAACAATAATAAAAATCTCCATGAAGCATGATAGGTTGGATGTGCAATTGGTGAATAGGATCATGCTCTCAATACATGTATTGAATTGCTAGGTAATCCCAAGGTACTGTCAATACTGGGTACTAAATGGATAGCCAAAGAACAGATGAAACGATGTCTTCTCCTTATGCCCATCACACATGACACAGGTTGTTGGACTATCTATGTGATTTTTTTTCTTTTTTTAAAAGATCTCGAGTATTGAGTCTATCCATGAATATGAGCCAGGCAAAGACTTTAAGCTTCATGGTGCATTTACTTTTCCAGATGAGCATAAATCCTGAGGAATTTTGGAGAGAATCATATTGCTGTATGTAGTACCTCCTCGAAGTATAGCCTCCATGGCCCCAAATGTAAGTTCAAGAATCATGTCCATCACTCTACTGGATCAAACTTAACCAAGTCTGAAGCTCTTCAAATTCATCAAAAGGCCTCCACCGAGAGAGGTAATTGGAAGTGAGCCAAAGGATTTGGAAGGGCAAGGAAATCATGGATAGAAACATCCGGCACCTTAGCAAAGGAAAAAAGTCTAGGGAATTGATAACAAAGAAAAAAAACCACAAAATCTAGCAGGGTATTGAGATGGCATAGTATGTGGAACAGATCAAGTGAACCCAAGGGATATTAAGCCGACCATACACTAGTACAGAAACCATTATCACAGACGGTTTTTTGAACCGTCTGACTTTATGGGTCAGTGATAATCGAAGGTTATCACAGACGGTTTGAAAACCGTCTGTGGAGTATGTATCACAGACGGTTTGTAATTACAGACCATCTGTAATAGTTAGCATCACAGACGGGTTGTAAGAAACAAACAAACCATTTGTGATATGCCTATATCACAGACGGTTTGTTTGTTTCTTACAACCCTCTGTGATGCTAGCTATCACAGACGGTCTGTAGTTACAAACCGTCTGTGATATTCTTTCCTACCCCTAGATCTATTTCTGTTTATTGGCTAGCCTCAGGAAATGCTAGCCATGCCCTCTGAAACAAGCAGATCAACATGTACACATACAGACAATTCACATCTCAATTCATTTTACAAACATATAACATCAAATTCATTTCACAAACATATAACATCCAATTCATATCTCAATTCATTTCACAAACATATAACATCCAATTCATATCTCAATTCATTTCACAAACATAAAACATCCATTTCCCAAATCAATTAATTGAAATGAAGTAAAATATCCATTAACAATACACAATTGCAAAAGATCTACATTGCATTTGCACTTAGATGGTAATATTGTATTTTTTATTGCTTTATCACTCCGGAATCGAGGTCTCGCGAAAGAAACAGATCCATAATCAACGAACTTGTCAAGCTGCATAAGCATTACTTTGATGGTGCATGATTGCCATCCAAGTATTGCTTGTGCAGCCTGACAAATCGTTGATTATGGATCTATTTCTTTCGCGAGACCTCGATTCCGAAGTGATAAGAGCAATAAAAAAATCATTGTGGGTTGTGGAACTCTCCCTTTTGAGCTAGGACTTTAGCCACCAAAAAGTATACGGACTCTCCTAGAATTCGTTCAAGGTTGAGCTGTTGCAATGCAGTTTTCGAGATGGACGCAGCCTGTCGATAGGAATATCAATATGCGTATATATATAACTTGATAAGTATGAAGTAATTATGAGAATATTGACAAACCTTAGTATTGGCATTGGTGATCCTCGAGGAATCGAGGAGTAGTTTCATATGGTGGCAAACGTAGAATCCACACGTGTTACCCGACTGCTGCTGGTGGCACTGCAAAAAATAGAATATGTTAATTCAAGAGGCATTAATACTACTAACTGTTGCATAGGATTAATTAATATGTACTAACGAATACCTTAAAGTTTCGATCGTGTGTTAGGGGTTTGGCCCCTTGCGTCGAGAGCTTTGCCTTTTTAACATACGTCGCGAACGCCCTACGTGATTTGAAAAAGTTGGCCTTAGTCATTCGGAAGGAAAGAAAGAGTACAATATAGTTACGATAGAAAAATGTACTTACCTATTGATTAATTGGCTGATAACTGTGTAGTCGGTTTTATTCTTACTTAGGGAATCAAGGTATATTACCCTGTTCCACTTTGGTACAATTACTATTAAAATCCAATGAAACGCCTGATTGTAGGGCATCAGTATATATTCCTTATCACGGTAAGCCAGCAGTGATGCTGTAATGTACCTCTCGACGACACCAAAGATCCTCGTTGATGGTATAATCAAGACCAAGTGTGGGTCCAAGAAACCAACCGATGATTTGGATGCTCTAGCTTGAGTCACCATGTGTCTACATATATACACACGAAAGCAACAAATTATATATGACATTTATCGGTATGACATGCACAGAGACTATGATTGTACACACTTACAGTGTCCAGCATCGAACGAGTGAGGCGTCGAGGGCGTTGAGCGTGTAAAGATCAAATAAATCATCGAAGGTCACCACGAAGACACCATCTTGAAATTCGTGCTGGAAATGCTGATGCGTGAATTTGACAGTGAGACCTGTGTACCGTTCATCCTTTGGCTTATTGGATTGTTCCATATACCAATTGTGTAATGTCCTGCAACTTATTGATAGGAATGGGAGGCGTATCACCGGGTCGACCATCGGCTCGCCAAGCACAAATTTGCGGGCCAATGGCAGGTACGGGATATCATCATCGGTCTTCTTTGCTTTGCCCTTGCTGCCTCGGCTGTCCTTGCTACCTCGGCTGTAGGTCGACTGTAAAGGTAGCACCGGTAGAAGTTGTTGCACTGGGAATAGCTCCCGTGGACTCATCACCGGTGCAGGTAGCGGTGGTGGAGGTAGACCTTGTGGAGATGGCACTAGTGCAAGTTGCTTTGGTTCGTCTTGCCCTTGTGAACCTACCACCGGTGAAGAAGCCTCCAGGTAGATATCACTTTTGGGCCACTGGATGAAGGTTCCAATGGCTTGCCCTAGAGTCACGATCTCGTCGTTGGAGGGTTTCGGTAGCGGGACAACATCGAAATTGGCATGCACACCATCTACAGACACTTTTTCGAAGCCTGGAGGTAAAGGTGCACGATGCATCATGGCCTCTTCACCGGACGGATATGCCAGGCCCCAAGCAGCGCACAAGGCAATGGAGGCATATCTCACTTGAAGCTTGCACTTCGTAGTTTGCAAGATGTCGTCCACAGGAAATCTGCCGTCGCATTCCGACGTAGGATTGGACGCGCAGCTACTCCGACGGTTGGGGGCAAGCTAGCACAGAGCAAAGGGCGGCTCGCTGATTTTCTTCTGTTTGTTTTCGCACCTCATCTCTGACGTAATCAGCAAGCTCCTCTCTAAGAAATGCCTTGATCTCCTCTCGTAGCCGTACGTCACGCTCGGCTTTGTTTCTTTTCCTACTCCGATATAATTCGGGATTATCTGAGAAACCTTGATTCCAAGGAACATAAAACCCAAGGCCTCTCGTACGACCTGGGTGCTCCTTGTTTCCTAGTGCTGCGAAGAGTATATCTTTCTCCCTAATTGACTGGAATGATTCTTGGGAAGATTCGACACTCAGTGCATCCTGCAAGAGCCCGACATGTCATTTAGTTTTCAGGGAAGTAGTGGAGTAATTACAAGCTACATAGTTCGATATCTTACCAGGCGGTGGGACACTTCCTGGTTTGCAAGGTTCTGGAAGGAGATGTCCCCCGACGACGTGGTAGATGACCTCGCTCTAATCCAATTTCGAGCGCACTCATCCGGGATCGTGGCAAATGGTGGGGCGTGTTCGCAGATTGCTCGCTCGCCCTCCCGCCTCCATCGCGGATTTTACCCGCATACCCAGCTGTGCCGAGTCTGTGGGGATGTGTGTTTTTTGCCTGGAGGGCCTTGTGCGCCGCGCTTGCACTTCTGAAAGCTTCGGTCGTCTTCATCGCCTTAAACTCATCCCATTGTGGTTTCAGGAATGGATATGTAGCACCCCGGTCAAACGATGACCCGGAATGCCACTCGACTTGAAATAAAACAATAGAAATTTAACTATGCTAGGCACTAAAATTTCGACAGAACCTCCCCTGTATTGTGGTTCCAAACAGAGGTTGCAACAAGTGTAGATAGTAGAAGTAAATGACATCACGAGTATTATAAAAACCGTAAGGTAAAAGTCTTCCAAGTCATCCACAAGTCTAAGCATTAAGTAACGAAGGAAACTAACATAAGGGAGTCCTAATCTTTTATTACAATTCAAAACTGGCAACCAAGAATCCTTTAAAACTTAGGTAACTCGGGCAATTAACTTTTAGCTTCTTTACTCTCCTATGGTGGGTAGTTCGTGTAAGGTGCAACAAAGCTATTTGGTTCCTTCCCCATGCATGCCGCTTTCAAGAGGGTACCTAAAAGAAAACACCGCAACAGCAAGAATGAGTCCATTGACTCAGCAAGTATAATCGATAACACAGTTATAAACAACACTTCAAACAATCCAACCATCAACCCTATGAACAGTTTATGCTATGCAAGATGGTCAAAATCTCTTTATCCCTTTCTCTTTTGCATTTTACCGGTAATGCAAAGTGTGCATCCGTCGATGCACACCCATGCCTGTACCACATGGTACAGGAACCAATTGCCCATACTCCACGGTATGGGGACCTTTAGCCCGTCATGTCCTCGACATGACGGGGACCTCGGCGCTTAGTCACTTGATGACCAAGACTTCAATAAGTCAACATGATGCATATGCGTGAATGTCTCAACAAGTAAATCTTGCATTCACATAGTTTATGCATCCAATATTCTCATGACAAGGTAATTTGCAAACATCCATAAACATCAACAAGTCATCTGTATTATAATCATGAACACGCAGGTATTCAAGTTATATCTTTATACTTGCCTTAACCGCGAGAAAACGGAGCGTGTGCAGAAGGTGCCGCCTCTGGGGTCCGTCCTCCACCTGAGTCATCATTGATATATCCGCTAAGATACTAGTAGAGGACATTTGCCCCAAATAAAAACGAACACAACCTAGTAAATTTGTCTATCTCGGTTCCAACTCCTAAATCCTACCGGTCCCGCCGCCTACCTCTGCGGACAGTCAACTTCAAAAATTCGTAGTTAATGGCACAGCAGTCCGAATGGGATGTTCTTTGACTTTCTGGAAAGATAATTAAATTATCTAACTAAACCTATTTGGGGAGCCTCCCTGATTCGGCCATCTTCTACCCGCATCATCCAGTTTTCTAAAACATCAATGTTCACATCGGGTTCTCTGGGCAGCACACTAAAAAGGCCATAACTTCCAGCCCGAGTGTCCAAAAAATAATTTCTTGACCTTCCTGGAAATCTGAAACAATTATCTACAACTTTCATAATATGGAGAACCTCTGATTCTGCCGTTTTCTTTTGCTAAAACCAATCTACCGAAAACTGAGAGAAAACTGTCGATCTGCAGAACAGTCCTACAAGAAAAATCGTAACTTTTGCTCCACAGGTTGGATCGACACGTTCTAGTACTTCATGGAAAGATAACGACGACCACTACAACTCTCTAGGAGAGGCCCAGACCCGAATCCTCACGGAACTAACCCAAAACTGCAGTTCAAAGGAACCTGTCCTAGCAGTTCAGATTACCGATGAATCTATCCCAACTAAAATATGCATTTAATTGGAGAAGAACAGGGATTACCCTTGACGCGTTGCCGAAGAACACCACGAATCCCCCACGAGTTCCTTCCCTCTTCTTCTTCCCTTCCTCTTCCTTTCTCTCCTTTCCTCTTCCCTTCTCTCGTTTCTCTCCTTTCCTCCTCCCTTCTCTCCTTTCTCTCCTTTCCTCTTCCCTTCCTCCTCCTTTCTCTGGATGTACACAGCAGGAGGCAGCAGGGGAGGAGGCGCACAGGGGGGAGGAGGCGCAGGGGGAAGAAGGCGCACAGGGGGGAGGAGGCGCAGGGGGAGGAAGGCGCAGGGGAGGGAGGCGCAGGGGAGGGAGGCGCAGGGGAGGAGGCGCACAGGGGGAGGGAGGCGCAGGGGCGGAGGCACCCAGGGGGAGGGAGGTGCAGGGGAGGAGGTGCCCAGAGGGAGTGGCGGCTAGGGTTGGGGGGAGAGAGGGCACCTCCCCCCTCCAGGCCGAAATTTTTCCCCACCTGGGCCAAGGCCCAAGCCCAGGTTGCCTGGAAAAAACAGAAAACCCCCCAAAACTCGCTATTTCTCGCTTCCTTTTAGGGTCCCTCTCTGCCAACCACAATTACTAATATGACAAACTTTTGGGGTATTACAGGATACCTGTCAAAGGACGTTAGATCCTTCTGCACATAGTCCTTGACAAGTACGCTCTTGAAGTTCTTCCATGCTGTACACGTCGCTGCCAACGCATGTCGTTGCACGGAGTCGTGGTGTTCTTCTGGGATCTCGAACGATGCAAAAATCTCTATCAGCAGCTCACGTTTTTGAGTCTCACTCACGCTCTTCCACGAATCGAATGTGATCTCAATTCGTTCTCGTGCAACTATTCCGATCGTTCTTCGAAATGCCCTTGCTGCTTTGTCAGGAAGGAGAGGGGTCCCAGATCTATCGACCTATGTGATGGTAAATCGACCCTCGGGCTTTTTCAATAGTTCTCTTGCTTTGCGTGTTGATTTTGGAGCGGACGCTTCCGGCGATGATGTTGAAGAATGCGCGGATGACATGTTGGCCTTCTCATATATACGTAAATAGTGCGGTATAAGCACATACTTAAATTTAATTCCAATATATGTATACATATATTCAAGTATATATATATATACATATGTAAGTTCATTAGCAACATATATATATATACATATACATATGTATATGCATAACTGTAAGATTTAACAACAATAAGATTTATGAAATAAGAAGAATATATGTTCAAGTAAGTGCCTATTCTTTCCTATATATACAACATGCATGATACTGTACAACAGGCATAAAAATGACTTAATCAACATATACACATATAAATATTTTAAGTTATTCAAGTAGAAATTTATGCCCAACATAAATATCATGTATCTAAAATCAGCATAATGCTATGCAACAGTTATATGACAACTATATATCTTTACTATTATAAAAGAAGGAGTTGGTGGTTGACCCGTCGTCACTCCTCTTCTCTCAGCCCTTCGATCTGATTGCGAGATAAAATCCGAGCCGTCTATCTCGTAGCCCCCTCCCTCCCACCCCGCGCGCCTCCTCCTCTCTCTCTCTCTCTCTCGCAGCCGCACCGCCTCCCCCGCGCACCGCTCCTCCTCCCCACCCCGACCGCCTCCCTCGCTCTCCCCGCCTCCTCTCGCTCTTCCCGCCGCCTCCCCCACCCGCCGCCGCCGCCTCCCCTCCTCCTCCCAAGCGTATCCTGCCGAGCAAGAAGCCCAACTTGGCCTCATAAGCCCACCTCCGAGGCCGGAGCAATTCCTTCGTTCTCCTCGACCTCGACGCCTCCGTCTCGACCTCGTCTGCGAACTCGCAACTACGGCCATGTCGGTGAGTCCCCAAACACCCTGCGCCCCAAACCTTCCCCTCGCCTCAGATCTCAATTTTTCGATGATTTGGCTCGCGCGCTCGCAGATCTTCGAGTACAATGGCGCCGCCATGGTGGCGATGGTGGGAAGAATCGCCGCTATTGCCGCGACCGAGGTCGGGCGTGCACCGCAGACCGTCGCGACCGATTTCCAGAGGGTGTTCAAGATCCACGACAAGCTCTACATCGGCCTCGCCACCGACGCCCAGACGCTGTGAGTCGCAGTCAGATCCCCCTTTTGGTTGTTTCTTGGTTTGGTGACCACTGATTCGGCGGATTAGGGTTTGGGTTTTTGTGTAGGTACCAGCGCCTGGTGTTTAGGCACAAGTCAGATCACCAAGGGAGGAGAGGAACATGAAGCCCCAGACCTTCGCCAACCTCGTCTCCGCGCTTCTCTACGAGAAGAGGTAAGGATTCCACTAGCGCAAAACGAGTTGAATTGTGTAGTATACCAAGTAGACTAGAGTTAGTGGGGTTATGTGTGTGTATAAATTTAAACGCTAATCGAGATCTAATATTGTCCAAAAAGATGCAAAATTTGGATATGTTAACTGTTTAGTGTTATATAGGGCATAACAAGGTATTTATACGATGTTGCATAAGAGCTTCATTATACAAAGGTAGGGTTATTGGAGGCAGGCAGTTACTCTGATTTAGATGTTTCAATGTAGATATATGTAGTGTTTTTTGGAGCAGATGGGAAAAAAGTATTATGGCCATACAAATATAGTTAAACATTTACTACTTGTATAACTGTATTGCATGATTTGTGCTAAATGGGCATCCTAAGAAGTAAGAACTGTTATATTGCCTTGATTATTGATTGGTTCATTTAGAGCCAGAAATAAGCACATATTAATCTTTAGGCAGGATTACTAGCTCACTAATTGTTCAACTGTTTTCAATATCTTATGCCATGATGATTGTTTAGGGATGTAATACTTGGGAGCTACATGTGAATATGCGATGTTTTACCTTTTAGATTTGTCCCCATTTTCACCAAAGGAGTAATTCTGATGAACTTTATGGACTTATGTCAGGATTATGTTGGTTATGTAATTGTAATGGTGCTTTTAAAGTATTTGTTTGTGTAAATGCTTGTTTTTTATTTGCAGTCCAGAACTGAGAGGTTAGCTGAACATCAGTCAAGTTCGTCTTCTAAAATAAAATTTGACACAACTAGAAAGATAGGTCCAGAGGTTCCTCTTTTCCAAGAAGGAAAAAATTGGTGATTATCTGGGAAATTGGGTTAGATATAAACCGACATTTCTGGTTGATAAGCATAATTCATTTAAGCTTTTTAGATATGCAGTAATCAGCCTTTCTATGATTTACATAGCATAATTAACCTTTGTATGCACTAATTAGCTCTGTGATTAACCTTTGTATACTAATATTGATATATGGTTTATCTATGCTGAACCATGTTTCTTCGTTTTGTATGATTGGGTTAGGGAGAAGGTTTATCTAACTTTTCGTGCTGCATGAAAATTTCAGATTTGGGCCATACTTCTGCCAGCCGGTTATTGCTGGACTTGGAGATGGCAATGAGCCATTTATTTGTACCATGGACTGCATTGGTGCAAAGTAGATATCCATTTCATTTGTGCTTTGTTTTTCCACAAGTATGTTTTTTTCCTTTTTGATGTATTTTATAGTTTGCACACATCTGGTTGATTATCTACTTCTCATGTGCTGCCATTTACTCCGCTGAGTGCTATGCCTTTTTTTTAGTTCATGTTGTTCATCTGGGGAAGATTCCACATTCCAGGGGTAGGGGGAAGCTTTTTTATACGATTTCTTGAATTTATACATATATGTTGGAATAGTCTCACATTGGTTGTGGAAGGGTAAGGGACCTAACTTAAAAGTGGGGGAGTCTCTCACCTCATTGGCTAAATTTGAGGTGAGAAGGCCCTTAAGATCCAACAAGTGGTATCATAGCAATTGTTGGCCAAACTTTTGCAAACGCCTAAGTACTCACTGTTACCGAATGGAAAACAGGAACAAAACGTAAGAACACGACGAACAACACAAGATTTGGCGCTGCAGAACTTGGCAGCTTTTCAAGTTTACTTCCTCCCTTTATATAGCAATTAAACAAGAGAAACTAACCCACTAATTACCTACTAATTACCAAGAAAAAACTGCAAACACTAAAGCACAAAAACTGCAAACTGCAAGCACTAAGCACTAACTTTCACTAGAAACTGCAAGCAATAACTCAGCATAAGAAAACTGACTTGCACAAGACTTATTCAACAATTTCCCACATTGGTTGTGGAAGGGCAAGAGACCCAGTTTAAAAGTGAGGGAGTCCCTCATCTCATTGGCTAGCTTTTGGGGTGAGAAGGCCTTTACGATCCATCAAGTGGTATCAGAGCCCGGTTCTAACATATCTGGCCCAATGGACACTAGGGTGTGAATGCCTGATGGACTGTAAACCTGAGGGACCGTCGGTGTACGGTGAAGGGGACCCTGAAGGACCGTTGGTGTACGGTGAAGGGGCAGTGAACGGCTGAGAGACACCAATATGTGGAGGGGGAGATTGTTGGAATAGTCCCACATTGGTTGTGGAAGGGCAAGAGATCTAGGCTAACATGCAGAAAATACGATCAAAGTATATGACCTCCATTACCATTTAGTTTCTGTTATTTTGTGTACCATTGATATTCTTTGCGACAATTGGTTCATCTTTTTTTTTAAACACAGCACCCAGCGTATCCTTACATCATTTGGATGAATACCAGCTACGGTCCATTAGGTTGCAACAAATCAAGTGATCTTATGCTTATCTTTCAGTTACATCTAGCAATTTATTTCATATCTGTTACCTATTATTTTATGGTACAATGGGGATTTATTGATTGATTGTTGCTATATTATGGATTGAAAGATAAATCTTATAGTAGAATATTATGGATTGAAGGATAAATCTTATAGCAGAATATTATAGATTGAAGGATAAATCATATAGGAGACCAGATTCAGTGTTTTGCGCTGATTTCTTGAGCACCTCATGTTGATTGGTGCTTTTTTTTTTTGAAAAAAAGGTAGCTCATCAAACGACTGTAGCTGGAGGGGTCTTCTAACAAAAGAACCTCTATTTGCTTCAGCAAGGTATGATGTATACGAGCAAGTTATCAAACTTTTATTTGTAGGTCTATACTGTCCTTAGCATGATACAATTAAGATTAAGGTTTTGCAAGGCTTGCATTGTTAGATCATTTTAAATTTCTCTTCTTTGGTTGCTTCAATTCATCCACACAAGCTTTGATTTTTCAACTACGATATATAAAACATGATCGGATCATCAGTCTCTCTATTTGCTATATGTAATGCATACATCTTTCTAATTTAGAGAGTATATGATGGGATTGCAGATATCCAATTCATTCTGGAAAATTGAGGAATCTGAGTGAGAACGTTTCAAAGTTAGGTGGATCCTATGTAGTATATTGATGTGGCTATCCAGTCATGTTTAGGACTTTGCAGCTTCTGTTAGGTTTAGACAACAGCTAAGCTTTGTGTGAGCTTCCATGATTGATGTGTCTTAACTGTATATAGGATCAAATTTGTAAAACTGTCAGTTGGTGTTGTTAGTATTGATAATAATACAGAACATGTTTGCTTGCATAATAGGGCCGCCTCCTCCCTTCCCTCCCACCCCGTGCGCCGCCTCCTCCTCCCCCACCCCTCCGCTCTGCCGCCGCCTCCTCCCCCCACCCCGCGTCGCCGTCGCCTCCTCCTCCTCCCCACCCCGCGCCGCCGCCGCCTCCCCTCCCTCCCAGCCCGCGACGCTGTTGCCTCCTACTCCCCCCACCTCCTCCTACTCCCCTGTTTGATTGGTCCCCTCGATGATTGTAGGGAAGGAAAGGTTTTCTTGATTTGCTGAAGAAATTAAAAGAATGATGGTAAATTTCAGTTTTCTGATCCATGAATGGAATTGTATCATATTTTGTGGCAATAGTCCCTCGCAACATGAGGGGGATGGAATGAAATCACTTGAAAATTTTGATCACTATTGCAAGCATCCCACCAACCAATTAGAATGTTAATATGGAGATTTTAGTTTCTCGATGTTTAATTGGTTGTCAAAGGAGTAAGTAGCAAGGTCATATGCCCTTTCAAATATGAACCCATTTACTAAAGCTCGCTTTATTTATTTAGATTAATCCAGTCACATGAAAAAATGTTGGAAATGATGACCAATTGGTGTATAGTCTTAACTTTCTATGTATTTTTGAAAACTAATTATCACAAGATATTACTTATGTACCACACCTTTTGCATTTGTGAAGCTTTTATTCTAGCCGCATCACAGAGATGATATTATTCATACCAAAGATATGTCACCAATATGGCATGATATCTTCTTTACTTAAGTTTTGTTTCATCAAGGTCCTGTTATATAATTCTACATTATCCTTGGTTCTACAAAAGTCTCTGTTGTTGCTTTGATGAATAATAATTCATGGATTTGCTCATTAATATATTTACTCTATGTTCATTAAAGTTCTAAAAAAAAGAAGAGGAGGAAAGAAGAGCTGGTGTCCGACCAGTCAAGTCAATTGGTTATCTGCATTTATAGTTTTATTTGAACTTTAGCTAATTGTCTGTTTAGTATCTGAAAGCTATGTTTAATATTTGTCCTGTTCCACCAATATCACTTTATGTTCATGGATACTTTATAAAAGAGTTATTGCTTTCATCCCTTTTTTAAAAATATTGTATATTTGATGTCCACTCGATGAATATTTCAGGTTATTTGCTAGGTGCATTTAGAATTTCATATTCCTTAAGAAGGTTAGATGTGATCTTCAGTGCACATATTCTTGTTTGTCATATTGTTATCCATATCATATGTATTAAGAATACTATGAAAAAATATTATTTACTATCATTTCTGTACATATTGTTTTATGTGGTGCTTGTTCTATCATGCTTAACTAATATGATGGTTGATTTATTTACGAGTATGAACATATATGTTTTGTTTGATATATGATGACGTAAGATAAAGTTAATATTTATTATTCAGTTTGATATCATATTTGATAGTATGCATCACTTTTATTTGGTTTTCCGTTGCAACGCACGGGCACCTTACTAGTTAGATCTTAATCTTAAATCAACATTTTCTATTAAAAGAAACCAACAGACTCGGGGGGACGGAGGCGGCCGGCGACGGGCTCGGGGATGGCGACGGGCTCGGGGGCTCGACGGAGGCGACTGGCGACGGGCTCGAGGACGGCGACGGCCTCAGGGGGACAGAGGCGCGCGGCCGGTGACGGGCTCGGAGACCGGAGGAGGCCATCGACGGCTCGGGGGCGGCGGCGGCGGGCTCGGGGCTCGACGCAGGCGGCGGGCGACGGCTCGAGGACGGCGACGGCCTCGGGGACGGAGGCGGCGGTGACGGGCTCGAGACCGGAGGAGGCCGGCGACAGCTCGGGGACGGCGGCGGCGACGGCTCGGGGCTCGACGGAGGCGGCCGGCGACGGCTCGAGGACGGCGACGGCCTCGGGGACGGAGGCGGCCGTGACGGCTCGAGACCGGCGGAGGCCGGCGACAGCTCGGGGACGGCGGCGGCGACGGCTCGGGCTCGACGGAGGCGGCCGGCGACGGCTCGAGGATCGGCGACGGCCTCGGGGGGACGGAGGTGGTCGTGACGGGCTCGAGATCGAGGAGGCCGGCGACGGGCTCGGGGGACGGCGGCGGCGACGGGCTCGGGGGATCGGGAGAGCGACTAAGTCTAGGTTGGTATTGCTAAATAGCTGGCGATGTACGCGCAAAACCTTAGCCGGGGTTTTATATGAAGGCTTATTATAGACGGTTGTAAGACTAGAACCGTCGTGATAATAAATATCACAGACGGTTCGAGATAAGAACCGTCTCGTGATAATCAACTATCACGACAGTTACAACTAAGAACCGCTCGTGATATCTATGATATCACGCACGGTTACGAGATAAGAACCGCTCGTAGTAGTTATTCTCACGATTTGGTTCTTATCTCGTAATCGCTCGTGATAATAATCACGCACGGTTTTAAACTTACAACCGTCTGTAATAAGGCTTTGCCCGGCTGTAGTTAATATAACTGCACCAACCAGCATTCAATAAGCCTTTGCCTAGCTGTAGTTATTTCTTTACAACAACCCGGTATATTTCTTTACAACAGCCCAATGAACATAGAGATACATTTGTATGACTCATTCTCAAAATTCACCTACATATCTCACACATGCATGCATTAATTGTTATGTACATAAATGCCAATTCACATGCATATACATCCCATACATACATATATGTCGCCATTCTCATTCCACTTGCTTATTTCCTTTAAAAATTAACCCTTCATGATGATCAATACGTACGTAACTAGTTTCGTCACATTGTTCGTCGTTGACCCTTATGCCATTTCCAAAAGGAGGTAACTCGTCAAATTGATTGTATTCTTCCTCGTCCACTACATTCTCTACTCCGACAATTCTCCTTTTTCCATAAAGAACTACATGACGCTTCTTATTTGCCGGGTCGGTTACATAGAAAACTTGAACAACTTGGTTGGCGAGTACGAATGGTTCATCTTTGTATCCGACACGTTGGAGGTCCACGGTAGTAACACCGTACTTGTCAACCTTCACCTGTGGGAGATGCACCCAACGACAGCGAAATAAGGGGATCTTAAAAACCACGTAGTCGAGCTCCCAAATCTCTTCTATGAACCCATAGTACGAGTTTCTCACCCCATCAGTACTGAACGCATCTATGCGGACACCGCTATTCTGGTTAGTGCTCTTTACATCCTAAGCCTGTGTGTAGAATGTGTACCCATTTATGTCATATCCTTACCCTGTCACAACTGTAAATGTTGGCCCTTTTGCCAACCATATCAGCATCTCACTTGACGAGCTCCTAGCGATTTGCTCCTTCAACCATTGATTGAACCGACTATTGTGTTGTCTCATGATCCAAACATCCAGTCGCTCCGGATTCTGTTGCCGAAGCACATACTTGTGCTGGTCGACATAAGGGGCCACTTCAGTCATGTGTTGCAAGACCGTGAAATGGGCTTGCACATACGCGTCCATATCTGGAGTGATTGCTTTCCTTCCTATAGTTCCGATACCCTTGAACCTCCCCTCATGACGAGATTGAGGCACACTTATCGGTTGAATTTGAGCTATATAATCGACGCAAAACTCAATGACCTTTTCGCTTGCATAACCTTCGACGATGCTGCCCTCCGGCCGAGACCGATTCTGTACATATGACTTGAGAATTCCCATGAACTTCTCAAATGGGTACATGCTACGTAGGAATACGGGCACGTACATTTTTATCTCCCACACAACGTGAACAATGAGATGGACCATGATATCAAAAAATGAAGGAGTAAAATACATCTCAAGATGACATAGAGTCATCACCACCTCGTCCTGCAGAGCATCTAGTCCTTCGGGATCGATGACCTTCTGAGCAATTGTGTTAAAGAAATAATATAGCCTCATGATTGCCTCTCGACTTTGATTGGCAAAATATTCCGAATTGCAATAGGGAGCACCTGTGTCATCAGCACATGACAATCATGAGACTTCATTGCATTTAACTTCAAATCTTGCATCGAAACAAGTTTCTTTACATTGCCGGAGTAACCAGACGGAACTTTGACAACATGCAAGCACAGGCACAGTTCTGTTTTCTCGGCCTTGGACAGAGTGTAACACGCAGGGGGAAGGTACGTTCGTCCATTATATGTTGTTCTCGGTGCTAACTCACGCCTGATGTCCATATCAGCCAAGTCAAGCCGTGCGTTGACGCCGTTCTTTGTTTTATCACGAATGTTCAGTAAAAGACCAATCAAGCTGTCACACACATTCTTTTCTACGTGCATGACGTCGATGTAGTGTCGAACATCTAGGTACTCCCAATAAGGTAAGTCCCAAAATATTGATCTCTTCTTCCAGATGTTTTTCTCATGACCCCTCAATTTACGTCCCTTTCCGAGAATAACATTTAAATTATTAACCATATTATAAGCCTCTTTTCCGCTTAAATGCCTTGGAGCTGAACCGTCCTCCTTCTCTCCGTCAAAATATTTCTTCATCTTGCGGTATGGGTGAGCCCTCCGAAGGAATCGGTGGTGACGCATGTACACAGTTTTGCGCGAGTGTTTCAGCCACACACTCTCGGTACCATCTAAGCAGTGAGTACAAGCTTTGGCACCTTTTGTACTCTGGCCCGACAGGTTAGCAAGTGCAGGATAATCATTTATGGTGCAGAACAATAAGGAGCGCAAAGTGAAGTTCTCTTGTTTGTATGCATCCCATACCTGTACCCCTTCGTCCCACAGTACTTTTAGATCTTCCACCAACGGCGCTAGGTACACATCAATATCATTCCCAGGTTGCTTTGGCTCTTGGATAAGTATCGACAAAGAAAATATACTTTCGCTTCATACACAACCAAGGAGGAAGGTTATAGATGCAAAGAGTCACAGCCAAGTGCTATGTCGGCTACTCATGCTATCGAAAGGATTCATTCCATCTCAGACTCAATCCAAACCTCATATTACTCGGTTCTGTACCGAAATCTGCAAAGCACCTATCGATGTTTCTCCACTGGGTGGAATCAGCAAGGTGTCTCAACATTCCATCCTTCTTGCGCTCCTCTGAGTGCCATCGCAGCAGTTTTACCTCCTTTGATTCGCAAAAACCGCTTCAAACGGGAATTATAGGAAGATACCATGCCACCTTTCCAGAGGTCCTCTTTCACCTCTATTCCTCGCCATCATCATCGATCGATTGTTACGCTTTGTAAGCGGGATGCGTTGCACACCGGATGACATGCATGTTTGCATACTCTTTACGGTAGAGGATACAGTCATTCGGACATGCATGTATTCTTTCTACTTCCATTCCCAATGGACAAAGAACCTTCTTGACTTTATACGTGGTTTTAGGCAACTCATTGCCCTCCTGAAGTATGTCCGCTAAAAGACCTAGCAAACAGTGAAACTCTTGTCGGACCAACCGTTGCTTGCCTTCAATTTCAACAGCTTCAAGCACACCGACAACTTCGTACTTTGACCGCAACACGTGAACAAAGGTTTCTCTCGAGTCCTCCATTAAGCCTCGAATTTAATATACTCTCTCTCATCATAATTCTCTTCTACATCACGAAGCATCTGATCCAGATTGTCATCGTGCAGCCTATCCGAATCCAACCACAATCATCATCCGCAACATATCATTGACTTCACCGCGATGTCATCCGGCAGTATATCATTGACTTCGCCGCGATGTCATCCGCAGCATATCATTGACTTCGCCATGACGGTCTAACACGTATACCCCTTTTGAAACCCCTCCGAATCAAGTGCGCTTCAATCTGCTCTCGATTCTTAAACATCTTCAAATTCTCACAGTCAGTGCATGGACAATACATATATTCCACCCCCTTATTCAACATATCCTCCTCGGCAGCTCTTGTAAAAGTAGACACGCTATTAATGTACTCTTCACTCACACGATTTGCGGTATACATCCAGCTTCAGTCCTATATAATGTACATATATAACAACTTAGTATTAAAATTAATTTAATTAATTATTACTACATATATACCACATGCATTGAGGCTAGCTAAATCTAAAATATTAGCTAGATCTTCAAAGTATATATATATATATAACAGTTCACCGAAAATTAATTAGCTAGATCAAACAAATTTCATTACTAACCAATCTAGGGCAACCAAGATCTCAATGAATCTTCAAAGCTCTCCTGCCAAATAAGCCTCCTTCCACAAAAAAAATTGGCATGAAAGCCTTGCCGCCTCCAACTGTAGCACCGGGCTAAGATCTGGATCGAAATGAAGACAGATGCGGTCTGAGCAACGCAATAAATACATAGCAAGATTATCACGCACGCGGTTTTTAAACAAACCCGTGCAGTGATATTATCGCAGACGGGTTTATTAAAAACCGCTCGTGATATTCCGATTATCATAGACGGTTCATTGGTAAGAACCGCTCGTGATGTTTGATCATCACGCATTTGGTTCGTTAGTAAGAACCGTCAGAATACTTATCACGCATTTATCTCCAAAATAAAACCGTCGTGATAGCTCCATCGACTCGGTAGCACTATCGTTATACGGAGCGTCTCGGCATACGAACCGCCTCGATCATTAATTTGGTATACGAACCGTCTCTGCTAAAGGTTAAATATGCGCGCCGGCCTAATTCTCAACGCACAGTACATGCAATATGGCTTCAGTGATGATCTTCTTCCTTTCATTTGTTCATCAAGAGTTGTTCGGCCAGAACCTTGCATAGGCGGCCAGCAATTTACGTCTGGAGCAGCTTCTCCACACACGCCCTGCTCTCCTTCCCTAACTTTTTGCATCCGCTCGCCTTGACTGATCATCCGCCGCCGACGGAGGCGTCTCGCTGCCGCTCAAGAAAGGGAATTCGCCCTCACCCTAGTTCTTCTCAACAATGTGCACAGAGCGGAAAAAGCTCTTGTGGCATTGCACAGACTAATGGATAGCATTGCCGATCAAGCAGAAACGGCAGAGTCTGAGGAAGCTTACAATGCAATCCTCTTCAAGATTATGGACTATGCTACTGATCATTTGCCCAGGCTGGAGGAGGAAGAGCTGAGGGCAAGGTCAATCTTAACGGCGTTCGAGAACTCAGCGGCTCATCCAACGGACAAAGTCGAAGAAGAAGCGTACGAAGCCCTGAAGATTAGAATTTGGGAATCTCTTTATGTGCGACTTTTGTAATAAATTTTCCTTTAATTTATGATCTTGTCTCAGTAGTTTTGTACGTAGGTTATAAGTTATTAGAAGCAACTTGTAATACAAACCGTTTGATCTGTAGTTATATATATATTAACATCGGACAGACAACATCACAGACGGGTTTGTATTACAAACCGTCTGTGATAATTCTAAGATTATCACGCACGGTTTGTAATACAAACCGTCGGTGATAGCGACTATCACGCACGGTTTTAAATAAAAAGCCGTCTGTGATAATGCCAGATTATCACAGACGGTTTGTAATAGAAACCGTCTGTGATACGGAAATATCACAGACGGTTTATTGGTAGGAACGGTCTGTGATACTCGTTTTCTCCGACGCCATCAACACAGACGGTGTCCAAATTAAAACCGTCTGTGTTAATGTCGTTCACAGACGGTTTGACAAAACCATCTGTGATTTCGCGTCTAGTATTAGGCTTTCTGTAGTAGTGATAGAATTTATGTAGGTTTCATTCTATAGTCTTAAGTTTAAGATGCTCAAGCCTCCACACCGTTTAGGGTAACATACTTTGTCCCAAACCACAAGGGAATGACAACGAGCCGACAAATCCCGACCCTCTCCAAAGACAATGTCGATGTGCATGATCTATATGAGCAATGACATTTTGTGGTAGTTTAAGCAAACATATATAATAGATCGGCTGTAAAGAGAGAACAATATTAACCACCGTTAAGCGGCCACCAAAGGATTGGAAAGTTGTAGTACTTGATAGTCTTCTTTCCACTTGATCAACTAATGGAGAGAAGTCCTTGACTGAAGGATGAGTAGTTCTCAAGGGTAAACCCTGATAGGTGAAAGGTATAGATTCCACCAGGCAACCAAATAATCGGGCCAAATGCTATATCTTATCTGTATTGATGTTAAGGGGAATCATTTATGACTTATAAAAATTGACTCGCAAGTGACTTATAAAAATTGACTCGCAAGTACATAAAAAAAATGAGAAAGTAGATAAAAAATCTTTTACGCAAAGCAACTGACGACCATATGCTAACATGATTAGCAAAGTATCACCCGTACATTGAACTGTGTCTAAGAACGCACATCGAAAATCGACCAGAAGGAACCCGACCCGGAGTCTCTGCCGGGCCGACGCGGACTCCCCAGGCCCCCAACCTCTCCTTTCCGGATTCCACAGCCCACAGGAGCCCCGTCCCGTCCGTCCGATAAAACCCTAATCGCCTCCGCTTCCACCGGCCTCTCATCCAAAAATTCCCAAATCGCCAACGCACGCCAACGACCAAGAGCGCACCGCAGCCAGCCGACGAGCGACTCCGACGACATGGCCGTCGTCTCCGCGTGGGGCAAGCCCGGCTCGTGGGCCCTCGCCGCCGAGGAGCAGGACGACCTCCCCCCGCCGCCGCCGCCCGTCCCCGCCGCCGACTACCCCTCCCTCGCCACCGCCGCCACCACCAAGGTCCCCAAGAAGAAGAAGCCCCAGTCCGTTCCCCTCGCCGCCTTCAACAGCGCCAAGTTCGTCGCGCCCGCTTCCCGCGGGCCCACCCCCGACGAGCTCCTCAGCCTCCCTACCGGCCCCCGCGAGCGCACGGAGGAGGAGCTCGCCAACGCGGGGCGTGGCTTCGGCGCGCGCTGGGGCGGCGTCACCCGCGGCTCCGATGAGCCGCGGCGCGGCGGATCTGGCCCCGGGGGACCCCAGGAGTTCGGCCCGTCGCGCGCCGACGAGGCGGATGACTGGGGTGCCACCAAGAAACCGCTGGAGAGGAGGGAGCGCATGGGAGGGTTTGGTGGGGACTCGATGTCGTCGCGTGCTGATGACGTCGACGACTGGGTATCCACCAAGAAGGCGGCGCCCGCTCCGCTGCCCGAGCGGAGGGAGCGTGTCAGCGCGTTTGGGGGCGACTCGAACTCGCGCGCTGATGAGTCCGCGAGCTGGGTCTCGAACAAGAGCTATGCTCCGCCCCCACCCCCGCCTTCTGATAGCCGTCGGGGTGGGTCAGTTTGGGGTTTCAATAGGGATGGCGGTCCAGAAGCCGATTCTTGGGGGAGGAAGAGGGAGGAGCTGATCAATGGTGGTGGGAGCGGCGGTGCCCGGCCACGTCTGGTTTTGCAGAAGCGGACCTTACCGCTTGCCATTGGCACTGATGGAGAGAAGGAGGATAAAGAGGAGAAGGGAGAGTTGCAACCGAAAAGTATGTCTTCCAACCCGTTCGGGGCTGCCCGCCCACGTGAGGAGGTGCTTGCTGCGAAGGGGGAGGACTGGAGGAAGGAGGAGAATAAAGAGGATGAGAAGCTAGAGATTCAACCGAAAATCAGGTCTTCGAATCCGTTCGGGGCAGCCCGTCCACGTGAGGAGGTGCTTGCTGCGAAGGGGGAGGACTGGAGGAAGATTGATGAGAAGCTTGAGGCGATGAAGGTGCGGGAGGCACCGCCTGAGAGGAGGTCCTTTGGGAGGAGGGGTTCCCCGGTCACAGCAGAGGAGAATGGGACCAGCCAAGTGCCAGAAAGCCGTGCTGAGAGAGCTTGGAGGAAGCCTGATGCAGTTGAGGCTGCAAGAGAATCTGAAGAAGGGTCTGATAACTGCTCTCATTCCTCTGAACTTTATTTCAATTGAGTGTTGCTCTATCTCTTCATGCCCTTTCCTAGCCATGTTTGATTCTGGTTATCTTGTTCATATTATATTTATGTTCCTCAAATTTTGCTCCGTATTATTGAATTGATTCGTTTTATTAGGTTGCCTTGTTCATCTTAACTGGCAATGTTTTAGTCTGACCGGTCCTTGTGATTGTTTGGGGAGAAAACAAATTGAGTTTATTTTGTTGAGCAATCTGCGTTTTGTGGACCTAGGTTGTCATCGGTAACTTACATATGGCCTTTACATGAAGTGCCAGTTAACACGCTGGTGCACATTAAATAGATAAATACAGATGTTACTGACTGTCATAGGTCATAACTACATTTTAGTTTTATTAAAAACAGATACATTCACACAAAAGATCATGGTTGGTCTGTGATCTATGGTTTGGTTGTTTCATTACATGTTTCGTTGGGAAGATTGAGTTGCTCAGCTTGTAAGATATCCATAGGAGCAAAATCAAGAACACCTTGTTTCATGGTAGATACGATACCTAAGAAAGAAAGATACCTTAGTAGTTAGCCTGTTGGTGCACTTCTGTTTCTGACAGCCATCCTCTGTGTGCAGTTTGACTAGCGAGCTTGTAGTTAAGAGGTGCAGACATAGTTATTAAGGCGGTAAGGCGAGGCGAGGCGACCCACCCCCCTCACAACTTTTAAGCGGTAATGCGCGAGGCGAGGCGACGTCTTACACGCATCTTAAGGCGAAGAAAATGGAACTCTGGAAGTCTAAATCAGAAGATTTCTAACAAGAAGGACTTAATTGCAATTTTAAAGAACGCTGAGGACTAAATTGTAAAATATCCAATCCTTATAACCCCCCAACCCTAGATCGACCGAGTGAGATTGATCGAGTCTCACTCGGGCGATCTCCCCGAGCGCCGCCGGCCGCATCCTCCCTCGAACACGCGCTTCTCCTTGGATCGCGCGCCTCCTCCGCCTCGGCCGACCGCGCCTCCCCGGATCGCCGCCGCCTCTCCGCCGGCTCGGTTGCGCTCAGCCAGATCCGGCCTCCCCGCGCCGGATTTGGTCTGCGCCGCCCCCCTCCACCCGGACGCTGCAACCTCCACCGAGATGATGCCAGATCCGGCCTCCCCGCGCCGGATTTGGTCCTGCGCCGCCGCCGCCTCCACCCGGACGACGCCGCCGCCACCGCCTCCGCCCCCCAGGCCGCCTTGGGCACGGACGGCAAGGCGGGGTCGACGCCTTGCCCCCCCGGGCCGCCTTACCGCTTAGCGACGCCTTAATAACCATGGGTGCAGATGTAGATGTAGCAATTAAAATGAAATTATAGTATCATAGTATCCTAACAATAGGGGAAACAATGACATTGTGACTTGTTTGCAACCCTGAGTTTAAGCTATGCATATTGCAAGGCTTCCATTTTCTGTTCTTCATATACCATGTTAGTTATACCATTGCATAGCAAACCAAATTACCATAGTAACTTACTATGCTGTTATATTTTTGTATTGTAAACTTATATGAATGACATGGTAATGTTTTGTGCTTTACAAATGAAATTCAAATTGTGAATTAGGTGAACATGATTTTTCATTTTATAAGTCACAATGTTGTTAGTATTAGAATATGATGTTATTGCTGATATGTTTTTTTGCATCACTGTAGCATGGTAATGTTTGTTGCAATTCCTGCCATCTGAAATTAAAGACGGCAGGCTTGCAACAGTGTCTTTTTTTCCCCTCATGGCATTTGAATGCACACTGGGATTGGAAATAGATATGGGATATGTTGAGGTCAGTTTTGAACAGGCTTTAGTACAGTTCCCTCCCTTAGATGCTTTGGGACTGGGACACATGAGGGGCTGTAGTTGAATTATACACTTTCAAACGTATCTCAATCCAGTCCCAAAGCCACCTCATATCCCAATCCCATCAACCAAACATGTGTATGAAGGTTTCTGACATTGCCACCATTCATAACCCGTGAACCAAATGCTACCTTCCTAGTTCTCTAGTTAAAATCAGGTCCATTGCTATTCTCAAGTTAAAATTAGGTCTATTGCTAGTTTGCTACTTCATAAAAGAACAGAGGAGTGTGTACATGATCTGTGGTCGACCACCTCGCGCGACAAGCTCGCGCTGTGGTACTCCCAGCGCGGGGCACGAAGCCCATGTCATCGTCATCTTCCCTTAGTCGGATCTAGCCGTTGTCCTCTTTGTCCTTGCGCTCCTCGTCGTGGCTGCCACCGCACATGCGCCTGGCTTAGCTGGATCTAGCCGAGAGAGTACATGTCGGTGCCGGATCCGAGCACGAGACGAGGGCTCACCGAGGCCACCACCACCCTCTCCTATGACCACCGCCAACTTAGGTGTCGCCGTCTCCTCCCCTTGATCTGCATGGACCCGGTCTTGTCGAGGTCGTCGATGCCCACTCCAGTTGTCATGGCTCTCGAGCCTGATCTGCCATGGACGATGCGCTCACCATCGCGCTCGCCTCACGCTGGATCCGCCTCTAGCACTCGGTGCTTGGATCTAGTCATCTCCGCTGAGCTCCGCCGTCGTCCTCTTGGACCGCCATCGCCGCTCGCTTCTTCTTGGTTGCCGCTGCCCTGATCAGATCTGGATCGGGCTGCGGCCCTTGTCTCTCAAGCTGGTGACCTCAATCCTTCTCAAGGAGCTCGGATTCGCACGACCTCTCCTTGCGCTAGGTGCTGGTGGTGGTAGAGAAACAACGAGGGGGAGTCGGGTAAGAAAGAGAAGGGTAGAGAGGAGCAGCCATGGGAAAGAGAGAGAAAGAAAGGATGCAGGAATTGCATGGAAGATCTGCTCATCCTCTGCTCTGCTTTCTACAGTGTTGATAGTTATCTCACTACCGCAATTAAGCCTTTTTATTTCTTAGTCTTTCATTGCGTCCATCCAAGTCCGCTGCCCTCTCTTTGAGTTCGTTAAAGCTGCGTGAGTCCGCAAATTCCTTGTTAGTTAGCCAATTACTTTGCTAGCTACAGTCTATCCTCTTGGATCGAGTGTGGTCCTATCCTTCCTTTTCGTATGGTCACAATCGCTACAGATTGTAGAAGTCGTTGTGATGTCGTCGCTTCTCTCTGAGCTGTCATCCCGAGCTTCTAAGACCATAGCCGCTGCAGATCGTAGAAGTCGTTAAGGGTATTTGTGGTATTTCCTTGTGTTCTAGGGTTTAGTCATGTATGTGTCCCAAGTACTTTATATATAGCCCTTTGGGGCTGAGTTCAATATAACTAACCTTCATTCATTCCTCTCCATCTAACATTTTCAATGTACATCTTGCCTTTTATTTGTTTTGAGGGCAGTGTTATTTTCTTGTTGGGATTTGTGATAAGAACCATTTTTTCCCATGTTCATTTATATCTTTCTTGTGAGATGACAAATTGTGGTTTTTGTAAATTGCATTGCTTTTGTTACAGCAGAGCCATGTTCTTTTGTTCATATGTGCGTTGGAAAGTACTGGTTCATAGTGATTCCTTTTTGTTTGATGGAGCTGATACATCCTGTTAGCATTTTGTTAGCTAAAAGCTTGTGTTTTTCTTCTTCCTTTGTTATTTCACTAGAAGCTTAATTTTTTCTTCTTCAATTTTTGTTTTCTGCAGTCAATATATTTGTTCTTGGTTTTATCTAGGACAATCTCTAATGGACCAAACATTGATTTTGCAATTGCAGATCAGAGGCCACTGGAGAGTGTGTTCCTGCAAATTAATCTATGCGAGTACATTCTATCAAGGCACTTTGCAATCCGTGGGTTAAAACCAGTCATCTACTAAATATATTAGCCTTGTTTTTATTATTTGCTACTTGTGTGCGGCAGCAGTTGTAACGCCGAGTCAATTTTGGGTCTGTTCGTTTTATTGTTGTAGCACCTGGTGATCGTGGGAAATGGTGTTCAGAATTTTGATCTGGTATTGTCTTAATATTAGTTTAAGTAGTATATTTATTGGTAGTGTTGTTAGTTGTCTGCTATGTTGACTTGGTGGTAATGTCTGGAAGAAATAGTTTTCCTTTTGTTATTTCGTTGCTGCATTCCGTTTGTAATTTGGTATATTTGAAAGTTTTGCTGGGTCTTTTGGTCCTGTTGATAACTTGATATTGCCATTGTGACCAGAAAGCCGATCCGTTGATCTGTGCAATTCAGTTTTGTTCGTAGAACCCTAGTTTCTTTCGTCAACAGTTCTTCATGGTGTTTGGTTGCTATCTGCGTGCCATTATTTGTAGTGGAGAAATCCGGCCAATTTTTTGTGAAAAATATAAGGTGGTACTGTATCGTTTGGGTCAGCTGTCTTGGAAATTTTTGGTGCTCACAATTTCGCAAATTGCCATTCGCCTAAAAATTTTGCACGCCAGCCCATTACAAAATCCGACGTGTTTACCCACTGTCGCCCCGTCATTGTACTTTTACACTAGGTATGGTTTCCAACTGGATCCAACCCGCTAACTTGATAGGCTAGGTGATGAGGACATCCTTTTCATAGATACAACTCATCCACAACAAGGATCACTTACTCGAGCTCGTGTTCGTTAACTTAATTACCAGGTGAATTTATTCCTAGTTTCATATATTACTGAGAATAGACCGCTACTTAATGCAAGTGATTTAATCGTGGTTAGGAACCTGGGAAAGGAAAAGGACATGGAGTCATGGACATGTAAGGACGGAATCATGGAGGTTACCACGTCACTTTGGGATCAAGTCAAGCAAGAATCCGAGTTGGACATGTTCTGGAATCGGAGTCGGACTGCTGCGATGGTATCACATTCAAATGGGCATAACTTCTTCATACGGACTCCGTTTGGGGCGTTCTTGATCGGTGCAAAAGTTGCACTTTTTGAGGTTACCAAACAAACGTGCATCCCTCAAAATAATGAAAACAGCATGTAAGTGTTCAAGATGTTCATCTAGTGACTTGCTGTAAATCAATATATCATCAAAGTAAATTACCACAAATTTACTAATGAAAGCACGTAAAATTTCGTTCATTAACCTCATGAAAGTGCTAGGAGCATTAGTTAATCCAAAAGGCATCACTAGCCATTCATATAATCCAAACTTAGTTTTAAAAGTCGTCTTCCATTCATCTCCAAGTTTCATTCTAATTTGATGATATCCACTACGCAAGTCAACTTTGGAAAACATTGTAGAACCACTTAATTCGTCAAGCATATCATCTAATCTAGGAATATGATGACGGTACCTAATGGTAATATTATTGATAGCTCTACAATCAACACACATATGCCATGATCCATCTTTCTTAGGCACTAAAATGACTGGAACAGCGCAAGGACTAAGAGATTCACGTACATACCCTTTATCAAACACTTTTTGAACTGTGATACATGAAATACATCATGTACATCTGACAACTGAGGAGGAAGTTCTAGCTGATAAGCGACTTCACCTCTTCTTGCTATAACTAAAAATGGTCCAATATACCTTGGGGCAAGCTTACCACTGACTTTGAATCGACGCATCCCTTTCATAGGTGACACTTTCATATACATGATCGCAAGTAATTCCAACATTCTTCGACGATTATCAGCATAACTCTTTGTGCAGTCTGTGCTGTTTTCAATCGGTCTCGGATTAGCGAACTTGATCTTCTGCTAACTTCAAGACATCCGTCCGAATACTTGACTCTCTCCTGGTCTCGACTAATATAACGACGTTCTACATTTTCGCCATACAAGGCTTCAACGAGACATCTTGGACTAGATTGATAACTATTATTATAGTTTCTTCTAGGTTTGATCCCAGTGTTTATTGGCTAAAGCACATGCTCAAGATATCTTCCAATATCGATTTACCTGGATAGTTGAGGATGATAGCATCGAAATTTAAATTGGTGCCCAAAACTTTGAAGCTCAAAATCTTGAGGTAAATTGTGTTCCTCTATCCGACACGATCCTCTTTGAACTCCATGCAAATACACAATTTTTGACATGTAAAGCTCGGTAGTCTTCAATCGTATGAAATGAGCAACTTTTGTTAAAGGTCAACTATCTTTGAGTCATAACCTAACCGGGAATTAAATCAATTTGATGCTCAATCCCTCGAAGCGGAGGCAATCCCGGTGGTATGTCCTTCGGAAAGATATCTTTGTACTCCTGCAAATTGTTAGTGACAGCAGGGGGCAAAGAAGATGGTATCTCCTCAAATGAAAACAAAGTGGTTGTGCAAACTAATGCATAGCAAACAGCATTACTAGCATCCAATTCAGTCATATCAGATTTAGTAGCAAAAAACTAGCACCTTTTAATTGTATTTATTTTTTGTTCACATGAGCAGATTTCAGTTCTTTCTTCTTATGTTGCGCAAGCTCTTTTGCTACAATCTGATTTTCACTCTTAGATTTCTCTACACTCTTCTCTCTACTAGCTCTAGCAAGTTCATCTTTAACAATTTGTTCTGGAGTCATAAGATGCAGCACAATTTTCTTTCCTTTGAACATGAGAGAGTATTGATTATTTCTACCATGATGCACACAATCAGTATCGTATTGCCAAGGTCTTCCTAATAACAATGAACAAGCTTGCATAGGTACAACATCGCAGTCAACATAATCATGGTAGGAACCCATAGAAAAGTGTACTTTCACCATTCGTGTTACCTTCAACTTACCACTGTTGTTGAACCATTGTATATGGTATGGGTGAGGATGAGGTTTAGTCGGCAAAGTAAGCTTCTGTACCATGTCCATACTTGCCAAATTGTTGCAACTCCCACCATCAACAATTATGCGAATCGAGTGTTCCTTGACAACGTCCTTGATTTGGAACAAATTATGGCGCTGGTCTTGCTCGGCATAAGACACTTGAACATTTAGTACGCGTTGCACTATAATACTCAAATACTTGTCGGCATCTTCAGCGCCAACATGCTCCTCATGATCAGATTCTTCTTCATCTCCTACAGGGTCAGTTGCAAGCATAGTATATGTTTCATCATCAAAATCACTAGCAGAGGAATACTGTAACATCCCAATTTTTGCTTTTATTTTGAAGAAATAATTTTAAATTAATTATTTCCAATTATCTGGAATTTTCAGAATTTAAAGTTTCTGTTGAAAAGAAAATTTAATAGCAAAATAAGTTGGAAATATTTTTCATATGTTTAAAACATTATCAGTGAATTATGTGAATTTTTCTGGAATTTTTGGAATTTATTTGGTATTTTTCTGACTATTTTAAAATCCTCTACTAATTTCTGAAATGTATAAAAGATTTAAATATCCAAACTCTTCCTCGGGTTGACACTTGTCACCCATCCGTTCGCTCTCCCTCCGGCCGAGCTAATCCCCGCCGTCTACGCCTCACACCGCCTTTCCCCTTCCGCTGGCCGCCAAGTGTCGCGCATCCACGCTCGCGCCGCGCGCGTGCTCATCCGAGCCGCTCGCTTCCACTTACCGCCGTCCACCTCTCTTCCCTTTCTGACGCGTGGCTTAATCCGCGCCGTTCTCTGTTGCCGTCTGACATCTCGCCCGCCCACGCCACTTAATACATCTCATCGGCTCGATTTAATCCAAAGTTGCGGATTGAATCTCGACCACACCCTTTCACTTACCCCTTCCATCATCATCCAACGGCCCTCACCTTTTCTCTTCGCCACTTGTCACAAATCCCGCCGTTGCCCTTTCTCTTCTTCCTTTCCCTCTCTCAGCGACATGCGGGCCCATCGGCGATCGTCTTCCCGCCACCTTCTTCCTCCCGCGTCTCGCTTGCGCCGCCATTAATCGAAAAAAAAGCAAGCTTTAAAGCTTGGTTTCTTAACCAATTATTTCCCGCACTAATGCACATTCAAATAGCCGCCTTCCGCAACCGTTTCGCATTATTTCCTTTAATTATGCATGCGCGCTGCCGCTTTCATTCTCCGGCAGTTCCAAGTCCGCGAGCCATACGCTGCCGTTCCGCCTCATCCTCTATAAAACCTCGCCGCCCGAGCTATATTTCGCTTCCTTTCGCTTTCCACCTCCAATTGCCTCTCTGCCGTGCGAGAGCTCTTCTGTGCTCGATTCTCTCCGTCGGCCACTTTCGACTCCGGCGAGCAATCGCCGCCGCCTCAAGCCTTTCCGAGCTTCACCAGAACCTCCTCGACGTTGCTGGTGCCCAGGCGATCACCGGCCACCACTTCCACGAGTCGTTGCATCGCCGGAACCCCTGCGCCGCCGTCAACCCTCCTCGAACCGCCGCCCCTCTCCACCGTTCGTCTCCTCCGTCGCCTTGGACACCGCGCAAGGTACCAAAACATTCCCCGTCTCTCCCTCTTGCTTTTGCGCACATCGGCCGGCGCCGCCGCCCGCCGGAATGCCGGTGACCCTCGGGTCCCGCGCGCCTCCGTCGGCCGGCGTGCCACGTCAGCTGGCTGCGTCCGGGTGGCAACAGACGTGGATGCCACCGGGATGCCGTGTCAGCACAAAACCCCGCCACGCCAGCACTCCACACACACTCGCCTCGCCACGCCGGCCGCCGTACACACGTGGCGCACGCGGCGCGACCACGTGTATGCCACGCCGCATCGCCGGCCTCCCCGTTAATCCTTAAGAGGATTACCTACCCTTATGGGGTAGGCAGTGCCTCCCCGCTCACTTGGCTAGCGCCGCTCTCTTCCCCTCTCACTCCCTCGGCGCGCGTTCGAGCCCCGCTCCGCGCGCTGAGGTTGAGTTTTCTCCGTTTTAATCCGCGCTGACAAGTAGGCCCCACCCGTCGTGACCACCCCTCTGCGCTAGTCAGCGACAAGTGGGTCCCGAGTCCATGGGTTCCACATGTCGAGACTGATTGTATTATGGACTCACCGACGATGGACCCCACTGTCGGTAATTTCCGAATTTCTAGATTTAATCAAATCTGAGAATTTCAAATAGCCATATTTTGCTCATTTTAGCTCCAAATTGGTCCATTCAAATTTCTAAATTCATCTAAAATTTCAATCTTTCAATTGGTATATTTATTTTCAATTTTTGAATTTTTATTTTATTTTATTTATTTGGATTTCTCGATTTACGTGTAGAGACCGATTTGTCCGAGCAACATCAAGATCAAGTTCAGGAAGATTTCAACCTAGCACTAGAAGGCAAGTCTCCTTTGAACATTTTGCTCCCATGTTTTGCAAGTTTCCTTTGATCAACTTGCTCAAATGATTTGGAAAAATGTTTAGGTAGTTATTTTAAATTAATGCATGCTTATGTTATATCAAGTGATAATTTGATTTAGAAAATTTAGTTAAAGACCCAATTTGTTATACCTTCCATTGAAAATTGTTTACCTTGTACCATTGTCAACTTAGGATATCCTTTGACTCAATAATGAGTTAGCATTACATTGGTTGAATGTTTAAAATACTAGCAAATGCTTAGCGTAGCAAATCAATGTATTAATACTCAAATGAGTAGCATGTTTATCAAATGTTTTGATGAATGATTTGTTTGAACATTGGTAATGGATGTTACCATTGTTAAATGCTTTGTTTGAAAAGTGGTAATGGGTGTTATCACTGTTAACTTAAAAGTAAAAAAATGAATTTCAAAGGGAAAAGTTGACAAGGGTGGAATGGAAGGTTTGGCTGGTGCAGTTAGCACGAGAATTGTTGGGTTTGTGAATGAGCCACCCTGGTCGATTAAGGACCGACGCTTGTGTTTGTCCAAACTGAGCAAAACAGTGCAACCACAAGTCTATATGGGTACGACCTGGCCAATTACCCTATAAAGGTATAACTTAAATATCACAGTGGTGTATTGAGTGCCAGGGTGTACTGGTTACTCATAGTGAGGGACAGCGTTTACTGTACTCACATGGCGAAAGAGGGGGCTCCAACTCGTGCGATGCGAGTTGTGGTGAAACCTTAGCGGGTGATATTTAACTATCTTTGGAGTAGGTGAAAAGCCTTGTGATAATTTATCTGGGTCTCATGCCAAAGGAAGCATGTTGGCTATTAAGATGAATTATCTCTTGTGGGTAAAGTGTACACACTCTGCAGAGTTAAAACTATTCGAATAGCCGTGCCCACGGTCAAGGGCGGGCAAGGAATGCATACACATGGTAGAAAGTTTGACTTTGTTTTCAAAACAAAATGAATTGGAGAAAAACTCGGGAGTGGATGGAACTCTCGTGATCTTTAGACTAGTGGTGTAACCAGTTCAGGTGGATTTAACCTGAGGTTTTGAAAGTTGGCAGGATTGCCTGAGATTTTAGTGTTGGTGTTGTAACCTTCACTAAGTTCCTCATCTAATTTCTATTATGAAAAACAAGACGTTTACAAAATTGCTTTCGAAGTAATTATGTATATTTAAAAATAAAGCTGATCTTTGCAAAAGAACTCTATAGCCTTTCTTTGTGAAAGCCTTGCATCTATGCATCTTTCCCAAGACTTGCGGAGTACATCTTTGTACTCACTGTTGCTCTACAATTTAATAGCAGAGGATGAAGAAGTGAAGCCGAGAGTACGATTCTGTCTTTGAATGTGGATGCGGTGGATTCTTCCCGAGGATTAGGACTCGTTTCCCACCAATTGCCCGTGGCGATTGATGGGTCGATCAAGTTATCTTTTGTGCTTCCGCTGTGTTTAATCTTTTGGTTTTAAGGTTACGTGAACCTTTGTTAGGCAATGGCCTATGTTAACTTCAGATTACTATAGTAATAAAGCGTTGTTGGCAATGTATCATCTTTTCTGCTTGAACTGTGTGTACTAGCATTGATCTCTGGACTAGTACAGTATACACAGGATCTAGGAGTTTCTACTCCGGTCTCACGTAGTGGTATCGAGCCATCTTGGTATAGGACGAGCCCTAGGTTTTGGGAAGCTTTAAGGATTTATATTTAATAAAAATTTATGTACAAAAATATAAGTTTCTTTTGCTTCTACTCTTTTCTTACTTAGTATCTTGTTCTTGTCCTACTCTCACTATTTAAAAATCTTTCTTGATCTCTCCTTATTTTCAAACTTATAGATGGCGGGTTCTTCGTCGTCTTCACCCCATGGGATCACCATTCTCATGGCGAGAGTGAGGAGCTTTGCGACTCTTCTCGACGATTAATGCAGCATCGAAATATAATCAACAGCCCATTTTCAGAGGGCGGAACACTAGAGTGATGACTATGGATTCATGGATCATGGAGGTATTCATCTATGCTCGGATGGGCATCTTGACCCGTCATCGCAGGATTGAGCACCCTCGGACCCATCAGACGGACGCTATCCAGATGCGGCCAAGATGGCGATAGCGAGTTGTGCAGAGGCACAAGGAGGAGTTACGACGATCGCCCTTCGCTTCTTTCCGACTACCGAGCGGGGCAGACCCACCCCGAGGCTTTCGGATCGTGGTGGGCGACCCACGCTGTCTCATCAGTGCGATTCACCCAAGCATCGTCGCGACTTACGCGAGCTCGGCGGGAGATAGGACTTCTCCGGATGCTTCGACGCCGAGCTACGACCACTCCGACACTCTCCGAGCACACCGCCAGAGTGAGGCCGCCACGCCGACGCCAGACATGCGAGGACGGGGCCGAGGCGCAGGTGGAGCGTCTTGAGCCGCCACCACTACACCGACTCCACCAGCTCCCGTTGTCGCTCCGGCCGACTCTCGGACCTCGCACTAGGCTCACTGCAAGGAAGAGTGTGCGACGCCCGATCCGCTACCCGACCTCGACATCGGCGGATCCAAAGAGGACGCCAGCGCCTGCGTTCGGATCACCTACTTTCACCAGAGCCGATCACGGTCGCGTTCACGAACAACCGCCGTGGTTGTGGGCAGAGTCACTCGTCGGACTCGGAGGAGGATCCCGAGGAGGAGCCAGAGGAGCGTATCATCGTTGAGGACAATTAGATGTTAGATAGACTACCCTTTTTCAGGTTGTTTATCGATACTAGAACGCTTTTATAATGTTATGATGTAATAAAATGAATTGTACCGAGCCTTGCGCATTTGTGGTACAGCCATTTTCAAAAGTTAATTTGAATTTCAAAAGTTGAGTTTTCTCAATCTGTTGTGTTAATCTTGTGTGATGTTTTGGGATGATAAATTGCCCCGTCTCTCATCTATGCTTTTCCCTCTTTTCTGTACTTTTCTTGATGGAGCTTCAGATGGTGAACACGAGAAGCAACATCAACAACAACCCAGCGCCCAACAACAATGAAGCCCCAATTCCACCTCCGCCAGCCCAAGCTCCCAACATGGAACAAATGATGGCCATGCAACTTCAACTTCTTCAGGCTTTGGCCCAAAATCAAGTCAATCAAGCTCAACAAGTACCTATTCAACCACCGCAGTCTAAGCTCGGGGAATTCATGAGGACCCGACCTCCGACCTTCGCAGGATCTGCCGATCCATTGGAGGCGGATGATTGGATCAAGGAAGTGGAAAGGAAGCTGAATCTAGCTCAATGTGCTGAACATGAGAAGGTTATGTACGCTGCTCACCAACTCCAAGGAGTTGCTGCCAATTGGTGGGACAATTCTCACACAGCACACCGGATGCCCGAACATTGGTTGGGCAGAATTTTTGGAAGCCTTCCGTAATGCTCATATTCCTATGAGTATTATGGAAATGAAGAGGAAGGAGTTCCATCATCTGCAGCAGGGAAACCTGAGCGTTTCCGCTTATTTAAGCAAATTCATTCAGCTATCTAGATATGCCCTAGAAGATGTGGCGATCGATGCCGCAAAGATTTGGAGGTTCATGGGAGGATAGACCCCAACCTCAAGGTTCAATTAGTCTCCAATGACTACCCTACTTTTCAGATCTAGTGAATAAAGCTTTATTGCAAGAAGATGCTCAACGCCAACTCTTCGACTCCGGAAGAGGAAGTTCCAAGCTCAAGATCATGCGGCGGTTCACGATTCACGCCACCACAAGACAACCGACCTCCAAGACATAGTCATATAAGGACACCGATTTCGCACCTCGCCCTTTACCTCAAGCTCCTAGAACTGGAAATGCAGCCCAATCTGCAAAGAAAGCAAATGTAGCTGCAGGAGTGCAATGCTACAATTGCAAGAATATGGGACACTATGCCAAGAATCGTCCCACGAAACGTCAGCGGTAACCCTGTTCGTTTCAATCTTGACCCTACACCAGCAAGAGCTCCAACCAATGGTCAAGGACGTGGAAGCCCTCAAACTCCCAAGACTCCACAAAACATTAATCGAGGGCGTATCAACCATGTCATCGCAGAGGCAGCGGAAGATGCACCAGACGTAGTTCTGGGTAAGTTCCTAGTGAACTCAGCACCAGCAATTATATTATTTGATTCTGGAGCTACACATTCTTTCGTAACAAAGGCTTTTGTTGAAAAGAATAATTGGAAAATTTGTTTGCTAAAGGACCTTATGATAGTCCAATCTCTGGAAAAGAATTGAGGACTAATTTGGTTAGCCCTAGTGCAACCATAATTATAAGCGGAGTAAAGTTCCTAGCTAACCTTATTATAATAGACTCCGATGGCCTAGATATAATACTTGGTATGGATTGGTTGACCAAGTATAAAGGGCAGATCGATTGTGCCAATCGTGCTATTATTCTTACCAATTCTGATGGAATTCAGATAAGACATGAATCCGTTATGCCTTCCAGAAGGACGAGATGTTAACCACTCTAAAAGGAAAAAGCTTAGAAGATGTGACAATAGTCCGCGAATACCCCGATGTATTCCCTGAAGATTTGCCAGGATTACCACCTGATCGAGAAGTTGAATTTGTTATAAATCCGTGCCCGTACAGCTCAATATCAAAGAGACCCTATCGGATGTCACCGATGATTTAGCGTGTCAAGAGGCGATCCAAGAATTGTATGAGAAAGGATTCATCGGACCAAGCTCTTCGCCTTGGGGAGCCCTCAAGCTTCTAGTAAAGAAGAAGGATGGTAGTCAACGGATGTGCGTTGATTATCGAGCTTTAAATGAAGTCACTATAAAGAATAAGTATCCCTTACCTCGGATCGATGATTTGTTTGACCAACTCATAGGATCAAGTGTCTTTTCCAAGATTGATCTTTGGTCAGGATATCATCAGTTGAAGATTAGACATGAAGATATACCAAAGACAGCCTTCGCCACAAGATATGGATTATATGAGTATACGGTGATGTCTTTTGGTCTGACAAATGCACCGGCATACTTCATGAACTTGATGAATAAAGTCTTTATGGATTATTTAGATAAGTTTGTTGTTGTTTTCATAGATGACATTCTTATCTATTCGAAGAATAACAAAGAACATGAAGGTCATCTAAGGATAGTGTTGCAAAGACTCGTGAACACCGCTTATATGCCAAATTTAGCAAATGTGCATTTTGGTTAAAGGAAATTGAGTTTTGGGACATGTGATCTCAGCAGAAGGAGTATCAGAGATCCCGGAAAAGTTAAGGATGTATTAAATTGACTCCACCCAAGACAAGAACTGAGATCCAAGTTTTCTCGATTAGCTTACATTATCGTCGATTTATTGAAGGCTTTTCCAAGATTGCGGACCTTTAACCCAGTTGTTAAAGAAGGAGAAGAAATTTGAATGGAGTAAATCTGTGAGGATAATTTTCAAGAGTTAAAGAAAAGGTTAACTTCAGCACTGTTCATGCGGTTACCCGATATTCAAAAGATTTTGAGGTATTTTGTGATGCTTCAAAACAAGGTCTTGGTTGTGTACTAATGCAAGAAGGAAGGGTGGTAGCTTATGCATCAAGGCAGTTAAGACCGCATGAAGAAAATTATCCCACTCATGATTTAGAACTAGCTGCTGTTGTGCATGCTCTAAAGTTATGGAGGCATTACTTAATCAGTAATCGGTGTGAGATATATACAGATCATAAAAGTTTAAAGTATATATTCACCCAGCCTGACCTTAATCTGAGACAAAGAAGGTGGCTCGAATTGATAAAGGATTATGATGTGGGAATACACTATCATCCAGGAAAAGCTAATGTAGTAGCCGATGCTTTGAGTCGAAAGAGTCATATGAATAATCTGTCAATTCCAGATAAGCAGTTAACCCTCCATGAAGAATTTCAACGATTAAATTTGGAAATAGTTAACGAAGGTATTCTGTCTGCATTGAAGGTTCACCCTACCTTGGAAGATCAGATCAAGGCAGCCCAACGAGAGGATGAATATGTTAAAGAAATTAAAGAGAATATGAAGAAAGGTAAAGCGCCTGGATTTTCAGAAGATGAAGAAGGGACTCTTTGGTTTGGAAAGAGAATACTAGTACCCGGGAAAAAGGAAATAAAAGATTTAATCTTAAAAGAAGCTCATGAATCAGGATATTCAATTCATCCCGAAGTACAAAAATGTATCAGGATTTAAAGGAAAGTTACTGGTGGAACAGTATGAAAAGGGAAATTGCGAATATGTAGCCTTGTGTGACATATATCAAAGAGTTAAGCAGAGCATCAAAGACTCGCTGGTCTTTTGCAACCTCTGCATATACCTGAATGGAAATGGGAGGAAATTGGAATGGATTTCATAACAGGACTACCAAGAACCAAGTTAGGTTATGACTCAATTTGGGTTATAGTTGACCGTTTAACAAAAGTTGCTCATTTCATACCAGTGAAGACTACATATTCGGGAGATAGATTGGCAGAGCTTTACATGTCAAAAATTGTGTGTTTGCATGGAGTTCCAAAGAGGATCGTGTCAGATAGAGGAACACAATTTACCTCAAGATTTTGGCAGAAGCTTCATGAAGTTTTGGGCACCAATTTAAATTTCAGTACTGCTTATCATCCTCAAACAGATGGTCAGACAGAACGGGTAAATCAGATATTGGAAGATATGCTGAGAGCATGTGCTTTAGCCAATAAAGCCAGCTGGGATCAAAGTTTGCCCTATGCGGAATTCTCATATAATAATAGTTATCAATCTAGTCTGAAGATGTCTCCGTTTGAAGCCTTGTATGGCGTAAAAATGTAGAACGCCGTTATATTGGTCGAGACCGAGAGAGTCAAGTATTCGGACCGGATGTCTTGAAGTTAGCGAAGATCAAGTTCGCTAATCCGAGACCGATTGAAAACAGCCTGCACTGCATACAAAGAGTTATGCCGATAATCGTCGAAGAATGTTGGAATTTACGCCAGCGATCATGTGTATCCAAAGTGTCACCTATGAAAGGGATGCGTCGATTCAAAGTCGATGGTAAGCTTGCCCCAAGGTATATTGGACCATTTTTAGTTATAGCAAGAAGAGGTGAAGTCGCTTATCAGCTAGAACTTCCTCCTCAGTTGTCGATGTACATGATGTATTTCAAGTTTCCCAGGTTGAAAAAGTGTTTGAGAGTACCAGAGGAGTTGATACCTTTTGAGGATGTTGATTTAAAGGAAGACTTGACGTGCCTGCATTTCCTATCAAGATTTTAGAAGAGGCGAACGCGCACAAGAAACAAGACTATCAAATTCGCAAAGTGCAATGGAGCAACCGCCCGTAATCGAAGCAACTGGGAACGAGAGAGGATCTTGAGCGAGTTTCTGATCTATTTCTCGCTTCTTCCAATCTCGGGTCGAGATTCCTTCTAAGTGGGTAGGTTTGTAACATCCCAATTTTTGCTTTTATTTTGAAGAAATAATTTTAAATTAATTATTTCCAATTATCTGAATTTTCAGAATTTAAAGTTTCATTGAAAAGAAAATTTAATAGCAAAATAAGTTGGAAATATTTTTCATATGTTTAAAACATTATCGTGAATTATGTGAATTTTTCTGGAATTTTTGGAATTTATTTGGTATTTTTCGACTATTTTAAAATCCTCTACTAATTTCAAATATATAAAAGATTTAAATATCCAAACTCTTCCTCGGGTTGACACTTGTCACCCATCCGTTCGCTCTCCCTCGGCCGAGCTAATCCCGCCGCCTCGCCTCACACCGCCTTTCCCCTTCCGCCGCCGCCAAGTGTCGCGCATCCACGCCGCGCGCGCGCGCGCGCCATCCGAGCCGCTCGCTTCCACTTACCGCTTCGCCCACCCTCTTCCCTTTGCCGACGCGTGGCTTAATCCGCGCCGTTCTCTGCTGCCGTCTGACATCTCGTCCGCCCGCGCCACTTAATACATCTCATCGGCTCAGATTTAATCCAGGTTGCTTGGATTGAATCTCAACCACACCTTTCACTTACCCCTTCCATCATCATCCAACGGCCCTCACCTTTTCTCTTCGCCACTTGTCACAAATCCCGCCGTTGCCCTTTCTCTTCTTCCTTTCCCTCTCTCATCGACATGCGGGGCCCATCGGCCGCTGTCTTCCCGCCACCTTCTTCCTCCCGCGTCTGCGCCGCGCCATTAATCGAAAAAAAGCGAAGCTTTAAAGCTTTTCTTAACCAATTATTTCCCGCACTAATGCACATTCAAATAGCCGCCTTCCGCAACCGTTTACGCATTATTTCCTTTAATTATGCATCGTCGCGCCGCCGCCTTCATTCTCGGGCGGTTCAAGTCCGCGAGCTTATACTGCCGTTACGCCTCATCCTCTATAAAACCTGCCGCCGAGCTATATTTCGCTTTCCTTTCGCTTTCTCACCTCCAATTGCCCTCTGTCGTGCGAGCTCTTCGTGCTCGATTCTCTCCGTCGGCCACTTTCGACTCCGGCGAGCAATCGCCCGCCTCAAGCCTTCCGAGCTTCACCGTAACCTCCTCGACGTTCTTTGGTGCCCAGCGATCACCGCCACCACTTCCACGAGTCGTTGCATCGCCGAACCCTGCGCGCCGTCAACCCTCCTCGAACCGCCGCCTCTCCACCGCTCGTCTCCTCGTCGCCCTGGACACCGCGCAAGGTACCAAAACATTCCCGTCTCTCCTCTTGCTTTTGCGCGACATCGGCCGGCGCGCCGCGCCGCGGAATGCCGGTGACCCTCGGGTCCCGCGCGCCTCCGTCGGCCGGCGTGCCGTCGCCACCGGCTGCGTCCGGTGGCAACAGACGTGGATGCCACCGGGATGCCGTGTCGGACAAAACCCCGCCACGCCAAAGACTCCACACACTCGCCTCGCCACGCCGGCCGCCGTACACGTGGCGCACGGCGGCGACCACGTGTATGCCACGCCGCATCGCCGCCTCCCACTGTTAATCCTTAAGAGGATTACCTACCCTTATGGGGTAGGCGGTGCCTCCCGCTCACTTGGCTAGCGCCGCTCTCTTCCCCTCTCACTCCTCGCGCGTTCGAGCCTGCTCCGCGCCCGAGGTTGAGTTTTCTCCGTTTTAATCATGGCGACAAGTAGGCCCCACCCGTCGTGACCACCCTCTGCGCTAGTCAGCGACAAGTGGGTCCCGAGTCCAGTGGGTTCCACATGTCGAGACTGATTGTATTGCGGACTCACCGACTGTGGACCCCACATCGGTAATTTCCGAATTTCTAGATTTAATCAAATCGAGAATTTCAAATAGCCATATTTTGCTCATTTTAGCTCCAAATTGGTCCATTCAAATTTCTAAATTCATCTAAAATTTCAATCTTTCAATTGGTATATTTATTTTCAATTTTTGAATTTTTATTTTATTTTATTTATTTGGATTTCTCGATTTACGTGTAGAGACCGATTTGTCCGAGCAACATCAAGATCAAGTTCAGAAGATTTCAACCCAGCACTGAAGGCAAGTCTCCTTTGAACATTTTGCTCCCATGTTTTGCAAGTTTCCTTTGATCAACTTGCTCAAATGATTTGGAAAAATGTTTAGGTAGTTATTTTAAATTAATGCATGCTTATGTTATATCAAGTGATAATTTGATTTAGAAAATTTAGTTAAAGACCCAATTTGTTATACCTTCCATTGAAAATTGTTTACCTTGTACCATTGTCAACTTAGGATATCCCTTTGACTCAATAATGAGTTAGCATTACATTGGTTGAATGTTTAAAATACTAGCAAATGCTTAGCGTAGCAAATCAATGTATTAATACTCAAATGAGTAGCATGTTTATCAAATGTTTTGATGAATGATTTGTTTGAACATTGGTAATGGATGTTACCATTGTTAAATGCTTTGTTTGAAAAGTGGTAATGGGTGTTATCACTGTTAACTTAAAAGTAAAAAAATGAATTTCAAAGGGAAAAGTTGACAAGGGTGGAATGGAAGGTTTGGCTGGTGCAGTTAGCACGAGAATTGTTGGGTTTGTGAATGAGCCACCACAGTCGATTAGGACCGACGCTTGTGTTTGTCCAAACCGAGCAAAACAAAGGCAACCACAAGTCTATATGGGTACGACCTGGCCAATTACCCTATAAAGGTATAACTTAAATATCACAGTGGTGTATTGAGTGCCAGGGTGTACTGGTTACTCATAGTGAGGGACAGCGTTTACTGTACTCACATGGCGAAAGAGGGGGCTCCAACTCGTGCGATGCGAGTTGTGGTGAAACCTTAGCGGGTGATATTTAACTATACTGGAGTAGGTGAAAAGCCTTGTGATAATTTATCTGGGTCTCATGCCAAAGGAAGCATGTTGGCTATTAAGATGAATTATCTCTTGTGGGTAAAGTGTACACACTCTGCAGAGTTAAAACTATTCGAATAGCCGTGCCCACGGTCAAGGGCGGGCAAGGAATGCATACACATGGTAGAAAGTTTGACTTTGTTTTCAAAACAAAATGAATTGGAGAAAAACTCGGGAGTGGATGGAACTCTCGTGATCTTTAGACTAGTGGTGTAACCAGTTCAGGTGGATTTAACCTGAGGTTTTGAAAGTTGGCAGGATTGCCTGAGATTTTAGTGTTGGTGTTGTAACCTTCACTAAGTTCCTCATCTAATTTCTATTATGAAAAACAAGACGTTTACAAAATTGCTTTCGAAGTAATTATGTATATTTAAAAATAAAACGCTGATCTTTGCAAAAGAACTCTATAGCCTTTCTTTGTGAAAGCCTTGCATCTATGCATCTTTCCCAAGACTTGCGGAGTACATCTTTGTACTCACCTGTTGCTCTACAATTTAATAGCAGAGGATGAAGAAGTCAAGCCGAGAGTACGATTCAGTCTTTGAATGTGGATGCGGTGGATTCTTCCCGGAGGATTAGGACTCGTTTCCCCAGTCAATTGCCTGTGGCAGATTGATGGGTCGATCAAGTTATCTTTTGTGCTTCCGCTGTGTTTAATCTTTTGGTTTTAAGGTTCTGTGAACCTTTGTTAGGCAATGGCCTATGTTAACTTCAGTTACTATAGTAATAAAGCGTTGTTGGCAATGTATCATCTTTTCTGTTTGAACTGTGTGTACTAGCATTGATCTCTGGGACTAGTACAGTAATACACAGGGGATCTAGGAGTTTCTACTCCGGGTCTCACAAATACCCACCATCATCGCATATAATCAATACACGCTTGCTTGGACAGTCCCGCATCATGTGTCCATAGCCTTTGCAACGATGGCATTGAACGTCCCTTGTTCGTCCGGTCGAAGCAACTGAAGAGGATGTTTTTGTAGGAAGTTGTGGTGCTGATTTGTGTGCTTCAGAAACTCGTGGCGCCGAAATTGATGTAGTAGGGCGCGGCTTGTTGTTGGAGTGTAATGGCGCCACAATGGACGAGGGAGCAGGGGTGCGCGGAGTCCATGAATTTGTGCGACCTGCAGAAGAATTAGATCGCATTCTCGTCCCAAGGCCCCCGCAACTCACGTTCAGCTTTGCAAGTAAGATGAAACAATCTAGTAATGGAGTTGTAATCTTTATAATCAAGGATGTCTTGAATTTCTCGACTCAACCCTCCCAAAAACCTAGCCATTGATGCCTCCTCATTCTCAACTAACCCACAACGCAACATATCAATTTGTAATTCCTGATAATATTCTTCCACAGATTTTGCACCCTGTTGTAGACGTTGCAGTTTATTTAACAGATCACGAGCATAATATGAGGGAACAAATCGATGGTGCATAAGCAATTTTAAAGCCTCCCAGGTGTTAGGAATGTTATTGGGATTTTGACGACAATGTTCTTTCCACCAAACAGAAGCAAAGTCGGTAAATTCACTAGTAGCAGCCCTAATTCGTCTATTCTCAGGAAATTCATGACAAGCAAATTTTTGATTAACAGCTAGTTCCCAATTAAGATAGCTATCAGGATCATATTTACCATTGAAAGAAGGCATAGTGAATTTAACCTTAGTAAAAGAATCGTCGTGGTCACGTACCTCACGCCGTGGGGGTTCCCTTCGCATACCTTGTCGGTTAAAACACAATTGTCGACGAGCTCGATCGTTGTTGTGATTGACCATGCCATCGGCCTCGGAATCACCCATATGGTCGAGTCATCTTGTCTCCGTATCGTCGCAGCAGGGGGAACAGCAGACGAAGCTTGGGCAATCTCCTCAAGGCGCGCCATAATATCTGCCAACGAATTGTTAGTGGTACCTTGCGCTTTCTCCATCGCAGCGAGTGTGGCATTGGTCTCAATATGGGTGCTCTCAAGTTGAGCAAGTCGCTCATTCGTCACTCTGACATCCTCCTCAAGACCCTCTGCACGAAGGTTCATAAGGTGTAGAAAATGTTGTACAATTACCTTAGTACGAGGAGTATGAGATTGATCCTCATCCGTTGTAGGACCTGCCATTGTTAGCAAAACACAAGAATATGTCCTTAACAGCAACTACTAGGATAAGGAGGTTCAAATAGTCGCTCACACTCAAGCCTTTTATCGAACTCTTACCAATTCTTACCAAGCAAAGCAGAGGTGATCGGCTCCCAGCGATGTCAATGTATCTCTGAAGATTAGATGGAGCGATTGCCAGGTGAAGCTCAGCCTGTACGGTGTAGGAGAGGTGTAGCTGAGAAGGTTCAAGTTTGGTAGCAAGGATTAGCAATAATCAAATCAGAAAACGCAAGCTGAAAAATCGCTCAACGTCGGTTGGTGCTGGTCCTAGGCTAGACCGTACTAGAGATGCGAGCCTAGAACACAAACGAGTATACCGCACAGAAAGAATCTAGATGACGTTGCCCACGGAGTTCAGAGGCTTAGAAAAGGACACCGTCTTCACGGAACACCTTAGAATAATTTGTAGAAGGTCCCTGTAAATTTTGAGCGAATTTCGAGAAAGTTGACTTTTGTTGACTTTGCAGGCCTGTTTTGAGGTCCTAAACGACCTTTTCTGGGGTCGAAGTCGCTGCGCGTATGCGTGGTGGCTTACGCGGAACTAAAATCTTCAGATTTTTCAGAATTCATTTTTTCTGGCTATATTTTCCCGTTTCCTTTCCAACGGATCAAGAAACGCCTCAATCGGAAGTCGTATACAAAAGTTAGGGGTTTCTCTCTCCTCTGTTTTTTTTAGCCGCGGCTCTTTCTATTTGTGGCTGCCTTTTCCTTCTCGTCTATCTACTTTGATCCTCGTGATGACTCCAGATATGGTTCAGTCTACTATGATGTTGATTCAGACTCTAATCCCACCAACCGAGTCCAATTCTGAGTCCTATTCCGAGTCCAACTAGGGCAAAGCCTCCCTAGAAACTGAGTCCCCCTCTTTTCATTCCCTCGACGTGGCAGTTCGAAACCAACCGCTACGGTGAAACCAAGACGTGAACAGAACTCGAAACTCTAGAGGAACTAGGCACTAAGACCAGCAAAGGACACGGCGATGCAACCGAAAGTTCAACAATGCAAAGTACTGAAAAGAAAAATTGCGAGGCTAAGATTGGTTTGGACCGGGTGATCTACTATGAATAACTAAAATTTTTGGGCTTTTTCGTGTATTGATAGGTAATGAAAATCAATCTAATCTATGAATAACTCGAAATGTTATTGATCTCAAGCACGATCAACCTTGAGCTCAATACCACTTGATGGAGTAGAAACTCCTGCACTTCGGGTGTCCCGAGATCAATGCTAGTCGAAAAGTGAGATTTGCCAACAACGCTTTATTACAATAGTATTTTTTACAAAGGCCATTGACTAAGGTGACTCTAACCACGATCAAACTAAGCAAAGATAACTTGATCGACCCATCAATCGCCACAGCAATTGCGCCTTATCAATCCGAGAATAATCCACCGCATCCACACTACTCGAGATCTTCTCCATTCTCTCTTTTATATTTATAGAGCAACAGTGAGTACAAAACGTACTCAAGTCTTGGGAAAATGCATAGATGTAAGGTTTCACAAAGGAAGGCTATATGGTTTATTTGCAAAAATCAGCATTTTATTTCAAATCTACATAATTACTTTAAAAGCCATTTTGTAAACAACTTGTTTTTAATAATCGAAAATGGATAAGTACTTTAGTGAAGGTTAAACTATCAACACTAATATCTCGTGCCATCACAAACCAATTTTCAAAAACTCAAAGTTACACCCCTAATCAACATCACGAGTTATACTACTCCCGAGTTTTTCTCCAACTCATTTTGTTTTGAAATTAAAACCAAAACTTCTACCATGTGAATGCATTCCTTGCTCGCCCTTGACCGTGGGCACGGCTATTCGAATAGTTTTAACTCGCAGAGGGTGTACAACTTTACCCACAAGAGATAAGTCATCTTTGCAGTCAACATGCTTCCTTTGGCATAAGACTCGGATAAATTATCACAAAGCTTTTCACCTACTCCAGATAGTTTAAATACCACCCGCTAAGGTTTCACCACAACTTGAATCCACAAGTTGGAGCCCCTCTGCGCCATATGAGTACAAGAAACCCTGTCCCTCACTATGAGTAACCAAACACCCGGCACTCAATACACCACGGTGATATCTAAACTACACTATTATAGGGTAGTTAGCTAGGTCGCACTCCATATAGACTTGTGGTTGTACTGTTTTGCTCAGTTTGGACAAACACAAGCGCCGGTCCTTAATCGACTGTGGTGGCTCATTCACAAACCCAACGATTCTCGTGCTAATCGCACTCCAAACCTTCCATCCACCCTTGTCAACTTTTCCCTTTGATTTTCAAATTAACAAAGGTAACATCCATTACCACTTTTCAAACAAAATATTTAACAACGGTAACCTCCATTACCAATGTTCAAACAAAACATTTAACAATGGTAACATCCATTACCAATGTTCAAACAAATCATTCATCAAAACATTTGATAAACATGCTACTCATTTGAACATTAATATATTTATTTGCTACGCTAGGCATTTGCTAGTTTTTAAACATTCAACAATTGTAACACTAACTTATTATTGAGTCAAAGGATATCCTAAGTTGACAATGGTACAAGGTAAACAATTTTCAATGGAAGGTATAACAAATTGGGTCTTTAACTAAATTTTCTAAATCAAACTATCACTTGATATAACATAAGCATGCATTAATTTAAAATAACTACCTACTCATTTTATAAATCATTGGAGCAAGTTGATCAAAGGAAACTTGCAAAACACGGGAGCAAAATGGTCAAAGGAGACTTGCCTTCCCGTGTCCGGTTGAAATCTTCCACAACTTGCTCTTGAGATTGCTCTGACAAATCGGTCTCTACACGTAAATCGAGAATTCCAAATAAATAAAATAAAATAAAAATTCAAAATTGAAAATAAATATACCAAATGAAAGATTGAAATTTTAGATGAATTTAGAAATTTGAATGGACCAATTTGGAGCTAAAATGAAAAGATATGGCTATTTGAAAATCTCAGATTTGAATAAATCCAGAAATTCGAAATCTCGACATGTGGGGTCCACTGGTCAGAAATTTCATTTAGAATAAGTCTCGACATGTGGGACCCACTGAACTCGGGACCCACTTGTCGCTGGTTAGCGCAGAGTGGTGGTCGACGGGTGGGGCCTACCGCGCCGTGGAATAAAACGGAGAAAACTCAACCTCGCCACGGAGCGGGCTCGAACGCGCGCCGAGGAGTGGGGGGGGAGGAGAGCGGCGCTAGCCAAGTGAGCGGGAGGCACCGCCACCCTTACGGGTAGGTAATCCTCTTGAGGATTATCTCGCGGAGGCCGCGGGCAACGTGGCACACACGTGGTCGACGCGGTCGCCGCGCGTGGCGCCACGCCACCGCTTTGCCGACGGGCGCGCACGCGCAAGGTGGCGGGAGGCGCCGGTGGCGCCGACGTGGCGCCGACCGCCGCCACGCCGCTGCCACCTCACCCGACGGCCGACGGCCGGGCGGTGGTGGCGCACGGGACCGAGGGTCGCCGAGTTCGTGACGGCGCGCCGCCAAGGGTACCAAATGAAGAGAAGGATGCAGGGAATGCATCGGTACCTTGCGCGAGGCCGAGGGTGACCGGAGGGAAGAATCGCGAGAAGGGGCGGTCGAGAGGAACCTCACGGCGCGGAGGTGATCCAGCATGCGCAGCAGCTGGGAAGGGGTCGCGGAATCGCCTTGGCACCAAAGAACGCTGGAAGGCGCGGCGAGAATGAGGTAGCCCGGCGGCCGGAATTGCTCGCCGGAGTATTTGAAGCCGCGGGAAGAAATCGGGCGAGGAGGGCTCGCGCCGGTGATTCGTTTGAGAGGTGAGGAGGGGCGGCAGCGGTAGAGGGACCTCGGGTGCGGGTTTTATAGACCGGGAGGGTTGTAACGCCGCGCGGTTCGCCGGACTTGAAACCGCTGGAGGAGATGAATGCGACGCGAGGAGAGGAGTAACGCGTCTTTATGCCGTAAACCGACGCGTGGAGGCGGGAATTAATATGCGATCGGCACGGGAAATAATTTAAGAAACCAAGCTTTTAAAGCTTCGCTTTTTTTCGCGAATGGCGGCAGCGGCGAGACGCGGAGGAAGAAGGTGGCGGGAAGACGATCGCCGATGGGCCCGCATGTCGTGAGAGAGGAAAAGAGAAGGCGACGGTTACGCGCGGATGCACGACGCGTGGCGAGAAAAGTAATCAAGGCCGCAGGATGATGGGTGAAGGGTAAGTGAAAGGATACGCTGAGATTCAATCCGCAACGCTGATTAAATCGAGCCGATGGGGTGTACTAAGTGGCAACGGGCGCCGCGATTTAATCGGCAATCATGAACGGTCAAGATGACGACACGCGCTGGGGAACGACGGCTTTGACAGTGGGACTCGCCGCGCGTGAGTCCACACGACGGCCAATGACAGTGGGGCCCACTTGTCGCACAATCGAAAAGAAACTCAACTCGCGCGCGAGCGGGCTCGAACGCGCGCGAGGAGCGGGAAGGAAAGAGAGCGCGGTAACGATCGGGCGGGGAGGATCAACCTACCCTATAAGGATGATTAATCCTTTGAGTGTTAGTCGATAGCCGGCCGCCAGTTGGATGCGCGACACTTGGCGCCGCGAGAGAGGAAGGCGGGATGAGGCGAGACGGCGGGATGAGCTCGGGCGGGAGGAAGGGCTCGGATGCTTGACAAGTGTCACCGAGGAGATTTGATATTTAAATCTTTTATATATATTTCGTAAATCATTAGAGACTTTAAAATACTCGAAAAATACCAAATAAATTCCAAAATTCCAGAAAAATTCACATAACTCATCGATAATGTTTTAAACATATGAAAAATATTTCCAACTTATTTGGATATTAAATTTTCTTTTCAATGTAAACTTTAACTTCGAAAATTCCGAAAATTGGAAATTATTAATTTAAAACTATTTCTTCAAAATAAAAGCAAAAATTGGGATGTTACAAACCTACCCTCTTAGAAGGAATCTCGACCGAGATTCTGATGAACTGAGAAATAGATTAGAAACTCGCTCAAGATCCTCTTCTCGCTCCTGTGTTGCTTCGACTGGACGGTTGCTCCATTGCACTTTACTGAATTTGATAGTCTTGTTTCTTGTGCAATGCTCGCCTCTTCCAAAATCTTGACAGAAATTCAATATGTCAAGTCCTCTTTAAATCAACATCCTCAAAAGGTATCAACTCCTCTGGTACTCTCAAACACTTTTTCAATCTGTGATACATGAAATACATCATGTACACTGACAATCGAGGTGGAAGTTCTAGCCGATGTTTACTTCACCTCTTCTTGCTATAACTAGAAATGGCCCAATATACCTTGGGGCAAGCTTACCATCGACTTTGAATCGACGCATCCCTTTCATAGGTGACACTTTCAGATACACATGATCGTCAAGCGTAAATTCCAACATTCTTCGACGATTATCGGCATAACTCTTTGTCCGGTCTCTTGCTGCTTTCAATCGGTCTCGGATTAGCTTAACTTGATCTTCCGCTAACTTTAAGACATCCGGTCCGAATACTTGACTCTCTCCGCCTCGACCAATATAACGGTGTTCTACATTTTCGCCATACAAGGCTTCAAACGGAGACATCTTCGCACTAGATTGATAACTATTATTATATGAGAATTCCGCATAGGCAAACTTCTATCCCAACTGGCTTTATTGGCTAAAGCACATGCTCTCAAGATATCTTCCAAGATCGATTTACCTGCTCATTCGACCATCCGCTTGAGGATGATAAGCAAGACTAAAATTTAAATTGGTGCCCAAGACTTCATGAAGCTTCGCCAAAATCTTGAGGTAAATTGTGTTCCTCTATCCGACACGATCCTCTTTGGAAGCAACACACAATTTTTGACATATAAAGCAATCTATCTCCGAATAAGTCTTCACTGGTATGAAATGAGCAACTTTTGTTAAACGGTCAACTATAACCCAAATTGAGTCATAACCTAACTTGGTTCTTGGTAGTCCCGTTATGAAATCCATTCCAATTTCCTCCCATTTCCATTCGGTATATGCAGAGGTTGCAAAAGACCAGCAGTCTTTGATGCTCGCTTAACTCTTTGACATATGTCACACAAGGCTACATATTCTGCAATTTCCCTTTTCATACTGCTCCACCAAGAACTTTCCTTTAAATCGATACATTTTTGTACTTCCAGATGAATTGAATATCCCGATTCATGAGCTTCTTTTAAGATTAAATCTTTTATTTCCTTTTTCTGTACTAGTATTCTCTTTCCAAACCAAAGAATTCCTTCTTCATCTTCCGAGAATCCAGCGCTTTACCTTTCTTCATATTCTCTTTTATCTCTTTAACATATTTATCCTCTCGCTGAGTCGCCTTGATCCGATCTTCCAAGGTAGAGTGAACCTTCAATGTAGACAGAATACCTTCGTTAACTATTTCCAAATTTAATCGTTGGAATTCCTCATGGAGGGTTAATCGCTTATCCGAATTGACAGATTATTCATATGACTCTTTCGACTCAAAGCGTCGGCTACCACATTAGCTTTTCCTGGATGATAGTGTATTCCCACATCATAATCCTTTATCAATTCGAGCCATCTTCTTTGTCTCATATTAAGATCAGTGGGTGAATATATACTTTAAACTTTTATGATCTCAGATATATCTCACACCGACATCGATTAAGTAATGCCTCCATAACTTTAGAGCATGCACAACAAAGAGCTAGTTCTAAATCATGAGTGGGATAATTTTCTTCATGCGGTCTTAACTGCCTCGATGCGTAAGCTACCACCCTTCCTTCTTGCATTAACACACAACCAAGACCTTGTTTTGAAGCATCACAAAATATCTCAAAATCTTTTCGAATATCGTAATCGCAGAACCAGCAGTCTTGAAGTTAACCGTTTCTTTAACTCTTGAAAACTATCCTCACAGGATTTACTCCATTCAAATTTCTTCTCCTTCTTTAACAGCTGGGTTAAAGGTCCGCAATCTTGGAAAACCTTCAATAAATCGACGATAGTAACTGCTAATCCCAAAACTTGGATCTCGGTTCTCGCCTTGGGTGGAGTCCAATTTAATACATCCTTAACTACGAAAGACAATCGTGAACCGATATTGCGAATAACAAAGTATAACAAATTGGGTCTTTAACTAAATTTTCTAAATCAAACTATCACTTGATATAACATAAGCATGCATTAATTTAAAATAACTACCTACTCATTTTATAAATCATTGGAGCAAGTTGATCAAAGGAAACTTGCAAAACACGGAGCAAAATGGTCAAAGGAGACTTGCCTTCCCGTGTCCGGTTGAAATCTTCCACAACTTGCTCTTGAGATTGCTCGGACAAATCGGTCTCTACACGTAAATCGAGAATTCCAAATAAATAAAATAAAATAAAAATTCAAAAATTGAAAATAAATATACCAAATGAAAGATTGAAATTTTAGATGAATTTAGAAATTTGAATGGACCAATTTGGAGCTAAAATGAAAAGATATGGCTATTTGAAAATCTCAGATTTGAATAAATCCAGAAATTCAAATCTCGACATGTGGGGTCCACTGGTCAGAAATTTCATTTAGAATAAGTCTCGACATGTGGGACCCACTGAACTCGGGACCCACTTGTCGCTGGTTAGCGAGAGGGTGGTATTGAATCATGAACAAAGGTGGGATCCACTTGGCGCCGCGAGAGAGAAGGAAGGGGATGAGGCGTGAGCGGCGGGATGAGCTCGAAGATATTTAAATCTTTTATATATATTTTAAATCATTAGGAGACTTTAAAATACTCGAGAAAAATACCAAATAAATTCCAAAAATTCCAGAAAAATTCACATAACTCACTGATAATAGTCTTGAACAGTGGTCGTCTGACACAATTGAAGAACCAAAGTTTGCGCAATGGCTAAATTTAAACTCAACGAAATCCCAGTTCTAGCAGTGGGTGGCGGCTCCTATATATAGAGAAACGACCAGGGGCGGCGCCCTAGGGTTACAAGGCCCATGGGCCCAAGTGGTGGTGGCGCAGCACCCTTTTTGACTCGGATTCAGAAACCAACGTGGATTGTTTTGATGATTGCGACCGACTCAGGTGGAATTTGAAGATGAGGTCAGATCCGTTGGAAAGTAGACTTCATAAGCTTTCCATGAAGTACAAGAATGTCCCAAACGGAGTCCGTATGAAGAAGTTATGCCCATTTGAATGTGGTACCATCGCAGTAGTCTGACTCCGATTCCAGAACGTGTCCAACTCGGATTCTTGCTTGACTTGATCCCAAAGTGACGTAGTGACCTACATGATTCCGTCCTTACATGTCCATGACTCTATATCCCTTTCCTTCATCCTTTCCCAGGTTTCCTAACCACGATTAAATCACTTGCATTAGGTAGCGGTCTATTCTCAGTAATATATGAACCTAGGAATGAATTCACCTGGTAATTAAGTTAACGAGCATGAGCTCAAGTAAGTGGTTCTTGTTATGGATGAGTTGTATCCATAGAAGAGATATCCTCATCACTAGGTCCACTTGCAGGCACCAGGTGTGCCACTGCATTGGCGGCCGCCATAAAAATTGATCGATAGCTACTAGATTCGTTGCCTCCAGCCGCGTGGGCTCATCCTTGAGGCAGACGTTGGCGAGTCTACGGAGTGACATTCCCAAACCTGCTCCCGCCGAGGCGACTTGCGCGGCGGGAAAGACCCTCGACGTCCGCTACCGTACAGAGGAGGTCACGGCTACACACACGGATTAGTGTGTTCTCTGCTTCAACATGCACGCACCTGGCTTTCTTTTTGACGTTGGCGTGAGGCCGTTCATATTTTCTTTTACTAATATTTTTTGTTTTGGTTTATGAATAATAACAATTTGTTAAAAGTCATATGGAGAGAAGTTTGAGTGTAATTTTAATAGATATAAATAAAATCATTACAATATATATTACAAATTGACTAGTAGATCTTATTTTAAAAGATAATTTATTTAAAAATTAGATACTATATAAAAGTTATTTATTATAGAAAAATAATTTTTAAATTATTACTTCATTATCAAGTTGGCATGTAGTTACCTTAAGTTTTGACATACATTTGCATAATAAATTAAAGCATGCAATTTGATAATTTAAAGGAACGTAATTTTCCATAAGAGGTAGGATCAGCATGATCAAAGTGATGACTTGCCTTGCTCGATTTACAACGACCTTGATTTAACTCAAAGTCTGCTCATTCAGTTAGTAGTATTGAATCCTTGGTCTTCGTCTATACCCAAGTCATGATTTTGCTCGAATTTGTCGCTTCGTCGAGTCTTCTGATTCTAATACATGGCAAAAGAATGAAAGACCAAATAAATCTAAATAGCTTTAAAAGTTTAAATAGATTTAATTGGGTTTGTTTAAGTTTGGTTGTGATTGAGGTTTTGAGAGAGGATTTAGCGAGTGCGAAGTAGGCACTGAGTGAAAAGAATTGGGTACAAGGAGGTGGCTGAGCAACTTTACTATGAGGAAAAATTAGGATAAGTATGGATCAAAGGTAAATAAATACTTACAGAAATATTCTGCTTTGGAAATGAAGGTGGCCAGACAGAGATGATTAGGGAATGCCAAGGCTTGATCTTTCACTTAATGACTTTCTTTTTATAGATTTATATTTATCAAGGAAATTCCATGAGTTAGGGTAGACATATGGATAGGTATGAGAGATTGCCTGGGGCACTGGATATTATTATTTATCTTGGGGTACGGTTTCACATGCAATGGCTACCTTCTTTAGTATGTTAAATCTTGATATTTCTAGATGAAGTATTATCTGAAATTGCAACGGCCAAATAATCGACCTTATTATTTTAAGAACTTAGTTAAGGCATGGAGTTTGTTATTTCAGTGTATTTGATATTATGAACAAAGTTGATTATTTTAATGATCAACAGTCCGTTTTTATTAAACATGAGTTAATATTTTAATCAAGTTCTCTTTTCGGACTGGGCTTATCTACTAACATATTAAATATTCTTGATTATCATTTTGTGTGTCAAGACATATTTAAATTAATTGACTTGATTTGCATTAAAGTATTTAGATCTAGGGATAAAGATACGATAGATATTATCTAAACCACTCGAGTTTTTGATATGATTTTAAATTAGTATTCAAGTTTCTAGAGTGGAGTTTGGGAGTGTTTGAAATTATGAGTTTGGGAGTGTTTGAAATTATCTTTTATAAATCTTTGAATCCTACTTCACGATAACATGCATTTTAATTAATTATTTTCAGAACAATTAATTTGCTAATTCTTTATTTATAGAACCCTTTACTTAGTTTCACATATTAGACTTTAACATTGACATTTATTTAATCCATGTTAAATATTTGGAGAAGAGTTCACACATAGTCTTGTTTTAGTAAACCTTTACATGAGGATTAATTTATTTATCTTTATTGGTATAAAGAGTTGAGTTTTTAATTTAATTTGCACCGACCCTGTTCATCATAATTCTGTAAGTAATTTCTTATTCTTGTTATTATTCACAAATTACATTTTATTAGATGGTGTGCCTTAATATTCCTTAAACATGATTTCATTATTTTAGTCAGATGATGGAAGATGCAAGCAAGGGAGGGGCACTTATCTAGCTGGGCCCGCTGGTCGTAAGAAGAGGGAGGGGGAGAGAATAGGGGTGGCGGTTTGGCCAAGGGGGAAAAACAGGGGAGGCGTAGGGGAGACGTGCCGCAGGGGAAAGATAGCGGCGACACCAGCGAGGGTCGGCCAGGGAGACACCGTTATCGGCTAAAATGGAAAACCTTAGAGGTGAGGAGGCCCATAGAGGTGGTGGTTCATGTAATATCCTGAACATCGATTCGGTGTCAGTTTTTAAATTAATCGCGGAGTCGCTTGGATTTTCAATAAATCACGGGAGGTGAAAATAAATTCTTCGGAATAGTCAAAAATAATAAAAAAGAGAATTAAAATAATTAATTAAGATGTTTTGGGTTGTCCGGAGAGGTGGGCCAGCCACTTTGGGCCCGCTAGCCCAAACGGGGGCCCGTACCCCTCCCAAACCCTAGCACCCCCTTTATAAACCCCTTGGGGAGCCCTCCCTCCCCCTTTTCCCACCCCAAGCCTCCACCCCCTGCCTCCTTGCACCTCCCCTCTGCCCAAGTGCTGCTGCAAGGAGATGAAGGAGAAGCAGGAAGAAGGGAAGAGGAAGGAGAGGAAGAGAGGGAAGGAGAAGGAGAGGAAGAAGAGGGTGATCCCAATCCCTTAGGTAATTCTTCCTCATCTCAATCAGGGTGATCCCAATCCCCTAGGTAATTCTTCCTCATCTCAATCTCTCTGTTTTATGCTGAATTTAGGGTTCTTAGCCCCAGTTTTGAAGGGATTAGCAATTTAGAGAACCCCGATTAGAGAATCCCGATTGGCTGTCTGTAGATCAAATCCCGAGATGTTACTGTTCATGCGGTTTTGACCCCTAAAACGATTTTTACCGAGGGTCTCTCCAAAAGGAAAAATGTAGAGGACGACGATACGCATCTACCGTATTTTTTCCAGATTTTTTGGCCACGTAATTTAGGCGAACTAGGGTCTGGAATCGCGCTGTCTGTCAGGGGTGCAGTCAGGGATAGACTGCTGTTTAGATGGGAATTAGGGTAGAAGATGAATTTTAAATTTTTTTCCACCATTGAGAAAGTTGTAGCGAATTCAGCAATCTAGCTGCTGTAAAAGAACCAGAATTTTTACAGCCTTGATCTATTCTGGGGACGCATTACAAGTCGGCTGTCCAGACTTTCAGAACAGAGGACGTCCTCTGTTTTGTGCATTAGATATCACCTTGTTAATGACAAGATAAAAATATGTGATCTACATAAAAAGTGTAGGTATTTAAGTGAGGAATCCAGATATATATCTTTTGCTGTGATTAGTTTTATATTTTTAAAGATAAGAAAATGTTAAGTAGCACCGCTGCAGTGGGAATATTGTAGAACCGTTACGCGGGGAAGGATGTTGTGGGGTTTAGGGTTTTGGCGACATTTTTCTTTGATAGTCGTGAATGTATTGCTGTGTATTGTGCTGAGAGGTACCTTTTTGGACAGGCGGATTTGCTTCTGATCGAGCGTGATCTCGTCGCCTCGTCGGTAGAGGCAAGTAAACGTAGCAGATGTGCTACCGTTTAACTCGTTATTCTTACTACTTGCAATATGCATGATTTACGTAATGTTAAATGATATGCCATGATTACATGTTTTCTAAAGAAGAATGTGGTAGCAAGATATTAATCAATTGCCATGTTTGGATGAGTTTTGGTAGTATTGTGGTAATTTGCTTAATAAGTTAATTGTGGTATATGAAAGTAAATGCATAGTAGTTATGATGATATTTCCTTATTGTTAAATTCATGAGAATCATATTGATGCCCTTGAAGTGGGTATTATTGTGGCTTTAGTGGTAGTATTCTTAATGAATACTTGTGGTCGTATTGTGGTCTTTGTGGTAGAATACACTATAGATCGATTGATTTTGATCTTGGTGAACCGATGGTGGAATATGTGGTTGACCTTCGTGGTTAAATTCTTGTGGTTTATGATTATCATATCATTCATAACATGTCATGACATTGTATTGTGGATGTCGCCGCTTATAGCCGTGACCATACCGGTACAACATCGTGCATTGCCGTAGCACGATGCACACTTTTACCTTGTTGGGTAAAGGTGCAGTGGAGCATAGTATGCATATGCATTGCATTGTGGAAAGATCATTTGCATCCTTATGCAATATATTGTGGTGAAGTTATTTTACAAACAACTGCAACTTCATAGTTGTAATGTGAAATTGGCTCATGAGAGCCACTTGTGTATGAGGAAAGTGTCTGTAGTTGTAGATTGTGGTTCATCCCTTGTGGTACGATAGGGGGTTGTGATTGTGACATGAGATTCTTTTCTCTTGTGGTAAGTGGTGATAGCAGTTGTGGACACGAGGAATAATAAGGTTAGTGAGGTAAATCGTGTTAATGCTTTATTGTCATTGGTAGTGGTGGTGGTGGATGATATGAAGTAGTTAATCAAGATTCATTTGCTAATGTTTTACTATTGCTGGTAGTAAATATGTTTGATGCAATAATTGTGGTCGTTTGGGAAATGGATATTGATGCTTAATATCATTGTAGTTTAATTAGTTTGTTAATGAATATGGATGCACATTGTAGATGTGGACATGTGAATACTTTAATGATGTTGTATATTTGTTTGTAGTCTGAATAGCCTGTTGAACAGTTTACTTGCTGAGATTTTTATCTCACCCTTGTTTTCCCCTACAGGTGATTCCTGAGCATTCATAGGATGGGTAGAGCAGCACCACAATAATGCACTTGTTTCATCAGTTCATGCGGTAATAAAGTCGATGGATTTCTAGCCAGATGGCTATCTATCCATAGATGGTTGTTTTATTTAATAATGATGATCTTGTAAACTATTCTTGATTTAATCCGCTAGAGGTTGTTATTGAACTTGTTACCATTATCTTGTTTCTCTTAGTTGTTTATGCTTCCGCTTAATGCTTCATGTCTAGAAATTGTTGCCGAAATAAATTATCTTGAAATTTGTTTGGCTAGCTGTAGAGTGGTTTAGTGGCATCCCAGGGTGATGTGGATCCTGGGGTGTTACAGGGAGGCACTGTGGTGGGCCGACGGCAGCTTGCGGCAACAGGAGCGCAGAGGCTATGGGGTAGTGGCGGCCGAAGAGGAGAGGGAGTAGAATAAGATGAGCATGAGCAAGAGTGAGGTGAGGGAAACTCACTAGCGGTGACGGCTTGGCCAGGGAGGCGTCGAGGCGGGCCGACGTGGGAGCCATGGGCAGTGGTGGGTGGCTCGTGTGGAGGGAGTAGCTCGGGCGAAGGGAGGTCCAGGTGATGGTTGGGGGAGTTCTGGGGCAGCATGAAGATGCTCCACGAGCGAGGAATTGGGCCAAGGGTGGCTGAGGAGATGGTGAAGTGGAGGCAGCGTCGACCAGTTTTGGGGAAGAAACGACCGTTGAGGCGAACTCTGCCGGTGGAACCTCAATTAAACAGAGGGGGAGGTGGAGGATGTTCAGGGGCACACCATGACACGGATGGCATGGGAAAAGCTCACCAGAGGCCATCGGGATGGCGCAGGTAGCGACGACTGATGTGGGCACAGAGGTGGCTCGGCCACTTTTGGCTTAGGGGGGAGAGGAGAGGCTATGTGAGCAAGAAGAGGTGGCACCGGGGGTTCTTATAAGTGAGGAGGGGGGAGGTTGCCATTGGGCGAATTGAAGATGCACGCTCGATGGAGTAATGTTGGGCGGTGGTGTTGGCGTGTCGTGTAGCTTAGGCGGCCATAGGCCGGTGCAAGGGCGTAGGTGGAGGGGAGGAGAGCAGGGCTAGCAGATGGTGGCGTGGATTTGGCACGTGTTGAATCAATGTAGAGCGGCACCAGGGGAAAACCGGGGGCATTGTGTGGTGGAAAGGAGGGGAAGAATGATGCGCGACAGAGCTAAAGAGAGGAGGTGAGGAGCTAGGTATGGTGAGGGAATCTAGCGCCGTAGGAGGGGAGGATCTAGGAAAGGGGCGGAGATAGGCGGAAGGGGTGACGCGAGCTCGGCGGCTGACGCGGTGCAATTTTGTAATAGATATTAGATGGAAAGTTTTTAATATCAATTTATTTTTTATTTCTATTTGGTCAAGATTTTGATTTAAAAATTTTAATTCAAGATTTTGGCTCAGATTAATTTTCCAGATAGTTGGTGCTTGATCCAGATTCAGTCCTAATTAATTAAATTACTTAGCACAAGACCAAACAAGAATTTCAAATGAACTCCCAAAATTTTGAATATTACGGAAAATCGACAAAAGATTTTAAATTTTTGCAAATACAATAGTCTTGTATTTTTGGGATGTTAGAGTGTAGCAGTCTATAATACACAAAGTGTAGAGGCTAAGAAAGCAGAGGTAAATGGGAGCAAAGTCGACCGTGGCAACACGATAAAGAGGATGTGGAAAGTGACATAAATATAGATAGAGCTATCAAATCAAGCCAAAAAGAGATAGATAGAAGCATGTGGCGTAAATTGAAACCCGAGATGGCCACTGGGCGGAAGGAAGTGTGGCATCATAAAGACTTATACGATCTGTAATGGCTCAAAGAGAAAAGCAGTGACTGTTGTCATGCAAAAGGGAAGGAGAGCTAGAAAAGCAATCGGTTGATCGACAAGAAAATTATGGACTTACCCGGCTTTGACAAACTTAAAGAGTGATTATACAAACTTGGATGGGCACAACGGAAGATTCAAAAGAAAAAGACTCAAAGCCAGCATATTCTAGCAACAATATTTTTCAGCAGCAAAACCAAGACTAAAGATCTAGAACTCCAACATCTCCTCAGCCAGCCAAAATAAACGGTCCTGTCCTTCCATACTTTGAACGGCATTTGTCCTCTCTTCCATCACCTCCTCCCAATTCACCACAAAGACAAATTTCCAATCTCACACACACAGAGAGGAAGAGACCCCAAGAAAGAAGCAGCGTATTGTGGGGGTGTCCCAAGGGGAGAGACCAAACGGGCGCATAGGATAGCGAAGGCAAATGTTCTAATCACTATATTGGAATGGACATATTAATCTATATAAGACACTCGAAACTTGCATCCAACAGAAACAAGATAGCGAAGGCAACTGTTTGCACAAATTTGATTCCACTCCACACCATAATTAAGGCAAATATTACCATAACTTAAATAATAATGGTAATTCGTATTTTCAAATTGATTAACTCAAAAGGTGAAATTTACGTGTCATATGTATATTGTCAAGATAATGAGATGTTAGACGTAGGATTTTCCATTAAAACAAGATTTAGGCATAAAAAATTCGTTGAACAACTCCAAAGTTTTAGCCCTCAGCGAGGACTAAAAATAAAAAAAAAATGCACAATACATATAGTTACAGTGAACTGAAATCGTAAAGAATTCTGAGACCCAACACAAATTAAGCCAAAAACACACAAAATCAAAATGCATTAAGCACAAACCCATTTCTACAAAATAAATTGCTATCACCAACATAAAAGCAAAATAACAGCAACAGGCTACTACTGAGAAGGTGCGCATAAGTTATTTTCCAAGGGCAAAGATTGGAAAATCTTAGTTTTTTAGCTACCATATAGATTCCAGGCCAACAACTCCAACTTACGCCAAAACATTTAATTTAACGCAAACCATTAAGATGCTTGCTTAATCACGCAAAAGCAATACAAAAAGAATGAATTTTTCACAGAAAAAAGATAAGAGGCTTTGGCCCTGATCATATTAGCTTCTAAAAGCTACTTTTTGACAATAAATGACTTTTCTATATTACCTAGTTTTCAAATGGAGTATCTTTTCAAGATAGGGTATAATCGATTGTAGTACACACTATCATTACTTTATTTATATCAGCCAAAATCGCACGTAAATGACTTTTGTACAAGCTTTTTATAAAGTGTTATTATTTGCAAGCTAAAATCAAAAGTTTATATGAATGGACCCTTATTTTCACTAAACCTCAAAGGTCATGAGAAACGTCTTCTACACGCTGAAGTCTTACCACTTTACTACAACAGCATCAACTAACACAGAATAGTACAATAAGAGAAGGCTAAAGACCGCCGAGTTAAACTACTCATATTGTCAATGGCGTCTACCACCTCGGTGAGCGCCGATGATATATCCAGCAGACCACACCTACAGAAGCGCAGAAAATGAAACAAAACACTGTAAAAATCTATTCAAGAATTGAATTTAAGCAAAAGTAGGGCTAAAAGCTTTTTGGGGACAAAAGGGACAACATCATTATAGAGCTAAAAACTTTGAGAGAAAAGGGGGCAAAACTAGAGCTGAAAATTTTGGCTCCATTCAAAACAGCTTTTGCTAATGGTTTTTGACTGTGGCTGTTAACTTTTAGCTAACATAGGCATTGTTGTGGCTATTAGCATTTGCCTAAGGCATTCAATTAAAGGAAAATAAAGAAAAATAAGGGGCAAAATAAAAAAACAATATATCTTCATGGACAATGTAAAATAAAAAGGAAAAAAAGAGAAGAAGCCAACGTGTTCAAAACGACTTTCAGAAGCTAGAAGCCAAAAGCAGTTTTGAACGGGGCATTTTATCCTATTTGACGAGGATAGAATAATTCTCAAATTATTACGTTATTGTATACTTTAAATATGCCACTTATTATTAAGGGAAAAATTTCATAGAGTGGTCGTAAGATCTTCTACAACCGTCTCACAGTCGTAAGTACTTCTATGATTACTTGGTCTTAAGTCTTTCTATGACTATCTCATACTCGTAAGTTCTTCTATGATCATGAGTTAGTCATAAGTAATCCTAAGACCACCCCGTGGTCGTAGACTTTCGTGCAAGCAGTACATCTCCGACCAGCCTATCTACGACGACCTACCACGTTGTGCGTTCGTTATTGTTCGTATCTGTGATATATATCTAACTCCTAACCCTTTCCCTAGTTGTTTATTTTTCTCGTGTCCTTTCTGATGGGGACGGGGTCCCGATCTTCCAACAGGTTCTGAATATGTTCGATTTGGTGGAGGCGCGACACAAATCGATTCGGCTTCCGACCAACACGTTCTGAACCCCACAATCGCAGCACCACGTCTCCTCAGGTTATCAACCGTGCACTGCCCGGTTGACCTCGCCAAGAAGGCTAATCCTCGCCTGCGAATCGAAGAACACAAGTAAGAACAAGGAAGAACACAACAGAATTGCAGATGTATTGGTTTAGCACTCGAAAGTTGGGGTCTCACAAACCAATGAACGGCGAAATTGTTCAAGACAGAATTAATCTAAGCAAAACCCAACCCTAATGGTGGGGGTGGCGGCTGTATATAAAGGAGTGAGGGGCGTGCAAAACCCCTGGACGCGCCCTAATGGGCTCCAACACGATACAAAGCCGAACGGCCCAAAAGACGGTGGCGCAGCACCCTGACAGATTCTGAATGCCCACTTGTTTCGATGGTTCCCGTTGACTCAGAAGGAATTTTGATATGGGACCAGAGCCATTGGAAAGGTCTCCTTCTCAGCTTTCCATACATATGTGGAACGTCTAAAACGGAGTCCGTATACGTCTTGGGCGTCCGTTTTACTGCAGACTGGTCCTGAAGACCGAGGCAGACTCGAACTCGAGTTGGACTGGGCCTCCGGCTTGACTTGGACGTCCTTGCTGGTCTTCTCCGCCTCCACACCTCTCTCCATGTACTGCATGACCCTCTCCAATGTTCCTAAGCAAGATAACATCATTAGGTAGCAATCTATTCTCAAAACTATAAAAAGGATCGCTTAAGAACGAGCTCACCTCTAGATTTAATTGTCGCATACGAGTTCGGGTCATTGGACCTTGCATAACGGTTGGAGGATCAGCGGTTGCATCCGAAGGAGTGATGTCCTCATCACTTTCTCGTAGGTTGATCATATATGTGCTTATTGAGGCTATGGCTTACTATTCTGATTCTCGTGGATTTATGAGCACCCCTCGTACTTATGATACTCTTAAAGAATAGGTAAATGTAATGTCTTGTTAGTTAGAACGCTATACTTTAGAGTGAGGGATTGTGTTAGAGAGTGGGCATGATTAGTATAGTGCTTTATCAGGCGCCCACTCTCCTGTTGTTCCTATATGCTAGACTTATGGTTTTTTGGGCTATTCACCCGCTGAGTGCTAGTATGGTTATTTATCCACTCTAGAGTGTCATGGGATGAGCTTTGCTCAGCCGAGCAGGCCATACCCTAACACTTACCACTCTGGATGGCCTGAGCACTCGAGTCTATCATATGGAAACAACAACCCTGATATCTCATCATTTTCTTCTAGTACACCATTGTAGGGTTTTAGGTATGGAGATCAAGATTACTCTCATTGGTCACACCAGCACTATCATGTACCTTAGCATCAGACTCCGACTCCTGAGCTCGATCAGATGACTAGATTTGATGAGAGGATGTATAGGATGTTAGGAGATTTTGAGAGGAGAATGAGTAATGACTTCGCATTGGATCCGACACCTCCTGCCTGCACTTTACTTGTACCTTCACCTAGACAATTTACAGCTCCTGTTCCTGAGTTCCTAGTGCAGTCTCATGAGCCACCTCCTTCACATGAAGATCAGGCTGCCAAACTTGATGAATTATGCAAGGAATTCATAGCTATGCCTTCTACTAGTGATCGTGCGATGGTGATTCAGGACGAGATTGAGGTGATTATGAGCACCATGTCTACTCGTGTTGATAGCTTTACCACTTCACACCCTTCCTTTAGCACCACAGAGATAGTTCTTGATAGAGATGAGAGTCAGCTTACCAGTCCTACAACTGATCTGGCTAGCGAGGGCCTGTCGTTGGAGACACTTTAGATTCACATAGAGTCACCTCAGTTGGATCCTTCGCCTGATGACTCTGAGAGAGAGATCATTATTCTTGATGATGAGGGGGCTGCTTCCGATGTCAAGGAGGAGCATATTTCTTTTGATCCACCATCGACTACTTCCTTAGTCGACATCGCCCCTTCGGAGGTTTCTACTATCGTACATTCTACTTCACCTTCACTTCAGGTAGTATTGAAACCCCTCCCCGACCATCTTAGGTTTGATTTCCTTGGCTTAGATGAGACATGTTCTTTGATTGATGTTGCTCATATTACTTATGTTGTGATTTGTAGTCCTCATGATGTATCTTATTGATATGCCTACGTGATTAGATATTCTATTGATGACTTAAAGGGTGTTGACCTTATCACACATAATTGCCATGTCTTCGAGTTTATTTGAAGGGTTACACTTGTGTACCATCGACCATGAGTGGACTTGGCTTGAGTCGATATTCCTTGGGATCCAGGTGGATTTTGAGGCATGCTGCTTCATGAGGAGGGCGAACATGTACCTTTTCCATGTCCTGTACTTAGCCCTCCTCCCGCTACACCTATATGAGTAGCTCTTTATCTTTTTATTTCCATTCCTTTTGTTAGTTTATGTTGTTTTCTCCTCTTTTATTTCTTTTTATTTCAGGTCCTATGCTAAATCCTCATCCTTATATGTGTGAGAAGCCATGGGATGATTTGACTACTACCACTACATCATATATGCTTGGTGAACTATTTCTTAACCTTTCAAGCACACTCTCGATTCATTGCCCAATTTAATCTTGGGGGGACTTTATGTGTATGGATGATGTTTTAGAATGATTGTATTATATTTGTGAGCATTTGAGCTCATTGTTGTGTAGTTGATGATATACAGTCATTCTTATGCTTCATATTATGCTTATGTGATGATATATGACCTTTACTATTTGCTCTCTTGTTATGCTTATTGTGTATTTTGGCTGTGTGAGCCCATGCCATGGTAAATCTAGAAAGGTCATGCCGAAATTTTCATTGAGCTATATTGTTACTAGTTCTTTGTATGTCTTAAGTCACTTTGCATCATATTGTAGAGCTTGAGCTTAGTTTATTATCCCTGATATGCTCAAAAACCTTGTGATCCTTTAGCATTTGATTCATTGCGAGCTACGCATGTGTTTTAACCATTTGCGGATTGAATTGGTTCTAGTCATCGCCTCTTGATTGATTATATCTTAGATTCATACTTGGGCATACTATGCTATTTTAGATATTGATGCTTTACTTGAATGGAAAATTTGTGAAAGGGGTAGTCTAACTTGAGCCAATGACTTGCTTGATTTATCTAGGTATCCATGTGTCAGTTTTACTGATGTGGACTGACACATGATGACACGTGGTATCTAGGGCTAACGTGGTGCTGAGCTGACGGCTAACTTGGCTCGTTTGGTGCATGGGTCTACAGAATAGTGCTTTTGACAGGTGGGTCCAATGTGTTAGCCTCTCAATGCATGGTGGACAGGGTTCACCAAGAAGAAGAATCGTCGGCCGAGCATGGGTGCATGCTGGCGTCATGATGATCGAACAGCGGCAGACGTGCCATACGGCTGAATCTGCTCCGTTGAATACATCGGTCGGTGCAGATCAAGATGGACGACTACGATGTTGGATCAGATAGCTGTCATTTTGATGCATGGCGTGGTGCAAGTCCCGAGGTGACCCTTCGGCGAGCGAACATGCGTGGGTCCACGAACTGAGGGGTGGTCTAACAGATGGTGCGACGGCTGGGGCTAAGCAGAGTGATGCGAGGTGGTGTGAAGGTTTACCGGTGACGGGGACTCATAGGCGGGGATTCTTAGGATGGCGGACGAGACAAGTGGTCGGCGCCGACGATGGAGACCTTTGGCGTGAGGTTGACGGCGGTGGCCGAAGGCAAAAATGAAGGCGGTGGCGTCCCGAATAGTAGAAAATGGCGACGGTGAAGATGTCAACACGTGGGCAGCTTGGACGCTAGGACCAGGCAACTCCGAGTGTGAAAAACAGAGGTGGCGGCTCGGCTTTTAAGCATGGAGGCCAAGGCGACCGCGTCGTGCACGGCACGGACACCGAGATGCCGGCAGAGTCAGAGTCCCGAGCGAAGATGATGATGAATAGTGCCTTCATGCACCGATGAGCGACACATGGCATAGGGTTGGATCGGATAGCAATGACCCATCGCACAGATGAACAGTAACCCGGCATTTAGATGCTTGCCACATGTCCCAAGGGAGAGATTCGACGGTTGACTTTGGTGAACTGCCAGATGGATGACACATGGCCAAAGGAGGATCGGACAACTGAGGTTTAATGGGCTAGGATGAATAGTAATGGGCTTGGCCCAGTACTATTCCTAGAATTTTTGGGGTTTTTCTATTACTAGAAATAAAATAAAATCAAATGAGCTCTAGAAAATAGCAAATAAATCTGAAAAAAGCATAGAAAATTCTGAAAAAATTCTTTGAGAGACAAGGAACATAAATATGATATTTCTAGCAAATGTTGTTATTCATATTAGTCATATTAAATCCTTTTAATTAATAAAAAATCTAATTTAAGATTGTATTAAATCTAGAAAAATGTAAATGGTGAATTTTCTTTTAAAAGCTTCAAATAAACTCGAAAAATTAGGATGCTACATTCTATCTACAGTTAATCCCTAATTCCACTCCCTTTCTCTCTTTTCTGTTCGTCATATGTTGCTCAAATTAATTGTGAATTGTTTAATAATTAACTATTACTCTTTATAGCACCGTGGATGGTAATTGTGACATGTGTTTGTGACTTGTGCCCTGTTATGTATGAATGTTATCTATTGATGTTGTTTAGTAATTGTAGTACTTTGGTGATGTCTAGGCAGTGATTTGATGTTAGTAATCTTTGTTGGTTTTTGTTATTTATGATCTTTGTTAGCCATGTCTTGTGATCTGTGATGTATGTGGGTTTGTGTTGTTCCTTGTCAGTATTGGTATCTGAATAGTTATTTGTGAGTGTCTATGATCATTATTCTGTTAGTAAGAATCTATGAAATGTTTATGATAGTGTCTGTGTATGTTTGAGTTACACGAATTAGCTAGTCAGCGACTGTTCCCTTTCCCCTTTCTATCTCGACCCCCTCCTTGCTCTAGACCCCCTAGTGCTTCTAGACCTGCCTATTTTCTTCTATTTAGTGGTCAGTCGGTAGTTAAGTCATGCATGCATTAGTCATACTTTTGTGTTTGCATTTTCCTGTCGTTGTAGTCTAATTGGTTGTTACCATCTTCCCCCTCTCCCATGACTCCCTCCGTGCTTCTCTATTTCCTTGTTCTTTCTTGCGGTCTGTAGTTAGTTAGGTCATCGATTGGTAGTTTAGCATGTTCATTCATGTAGTTGTCGTTCATTCGGTCGTACGACATCCATTCATATGGTCATTCATCTCGTTGTCTTTTGTTTGTGTGTTTGTTAGTTCGTTCATCATTTTGTCCATGCGACTACGGATTCGATAGGTTGTTTTGGTTGTTCGGTAGATTTGGTAGTCGTTTTAGGTTTAGCTTTCTGTTTTATCCCCCATCTCGGTAGACCTAGCTTTAACTAAGCACCGTGGCCTTAGTCTAGTCCCTGTGGAGAACACGACACTCACCACTATTTTAGTGGCAACCCATGTAATTGCGGGTGTGCTATTTTTGCATGATCAACTTTGTGCCCGTTGAGCTGAGATACTTGATTCATTCAAGTGAGGGTCTCCGACTTGTTACTCCTGGAGTTTGCCAACTCCTAGATGGCTTTAGAGGTGTGGTAGTCCAATGATCTTCTCAAGAAGCTTGTGAGAAGGCTCGGTGGATTGTGAGTGGGTGGTGCACGCCATCTCAAGAGTGGAGGAAGAGCAACTATAATGGATTGAGGTGTTTAGGCTTAATTCATGGAGGTGGTCTAATTAGTTTGGGCTTACCTTAACGTGGATTAGGAAAAACTGGCAAGTTTTTGAACACCACAGTAAAACATCACGTATCATTATGGTTTGTTCTCTTGTACTCAATTTACATTCAAGCAATCTATATTCATTGAATTAAATTGAATGCTTGTCTTCATAGAGTAACTTATCCTAAGATAGAACTATATTGTTGGTGCACTTAATCAAACATAGACACTTTAGGTTTTACTTGTGCAAACCAAATAGTTTACTCTTTCACATTGTTAAATTTGGCTATAGCCTAAAGAGAATTTTAAAACCGCATATTCACCACCCTCTAGTCGGCCTCCTCGATCTTACAAGTGGTATCAGAGCTTAGTCTCTCATTTATTAGGATTCACCGCCTAGAGAGTTAAAGGATGACAACTAGTAAAATAGTGCACCTAGATGAAACACCTTTGTTTGCTGGCACAAATTATGCAAATTGGAAAATCTGTATGACATGTTACTTTAAGGCCATGAGCCTTAAAATTTGGTGGATTGTAGATGTGGGATTTTCTCCTCCATCAGATCCTCTTGCTCCAACTATTGAGGATGAAAAATACTCACATTTCAACGCTCAAGCAACTAACTCCATATTTACTGCTTTGAGGGTAGAAGTGTTCAATACAATATGCAATTTTGAGAGTTCTCATGAGATGTGGACTAAAATTCAAGATGATTATGAAATGCCCACCTCAACTGATAAAGATTACTGATGAGGGCATCCCTACTACTTCCACATTTGTCACTTCTAGTGTGTATGAGAATGTTCAAGATGCTATACCTGATACACCTAAGGGTCCAATGACTAGAGCAAGAGCTAAACTTTTAAACCAATAGGTGCTTTTATTTCTTAAAGAATTCCCTTTATCCCTTGATAAGAATTGGATGCTACCCGAGACAAGTACATTGTGTGTTCTCAAGTTTGAGATAATGGAGGACCAAGAGAGGTCAAGGCACCTGCACCAAGGAGAAGCCTCATACCACCACCTGGCCAAGGAGATCAAGTCCACAAGGAATTCGCACAAAAATTGCACATGTGACTCGATAACAAGCATTTAAATTGAAGTATCTAGCCCATGCCATGAGTTTTCTTATAGGCCTGTGTGCTAATTATGGGCTAAGAATACTTAATTTGGCCATGTATCTAGTAGAGTTTCAATCTGAATTACTATTAGGATTTGAGTTGGCTTCATTGGCCAAATAGATTAGAAATCGGGCTTAATCCCATTGCTTGTGTGTGAGGGTTAGGAGGGTCTTTAAAAGACAGCCGCCACCCCTTGAAATCCTCAGACCACTTTTGATAAAAATCAATCTACTAAAGTTCTTGTTTGTGTTCTTCCTAGTTGCCAAAATTTCATAGAGAATTAGGCGTGTTCCTCAATCAAGATCATTCAGCCTTTCCACTGGGAATTGGGTGCGTGATAGATCTTCGTGTAGTGGTTGGCGAAATCAATGAGAGTGTGTTTTGACAGATTGAAGAGTGTTTATCCCTTGCCCTTGCATTGGAAGATCACTACGATTCGTCAAGATTACTACGAGTATCCAATCCTAAGTCGAGAAAATCAAGTGACACCATATCGATTGCATACACGAATGGATGTCGGATGAGGAATGCTCAACTTCTAGCTCCAATGATGAAGAATCCACTAGCCCCTTCGCATCAACTCATTGTCTTATGGCTAAAGGTAATAAAAAGATAAATAATGATAATGAAAGTGATAAACCTTCTTATGATGAGTTGATGGATATGTTAAGAGCCTAATTAATATCTTGGGAAGGAGAAGACTAAGTTTAAGATTTTTAAGAAAGAATACATATCTCTTCAAAACAATTATGATGTGCTAGAAGAAGAACATGAGTCTCTTCTTCTTAAGGAATCCATTAAGCCTAGGGTGGATATAGGCATTACATATAATTTGTTAGATGATATGCTATGTATAACTCCTAATCCTTTCATTTCATCTAAGGCAAGCAAATCCACCTCTTGTGATGATTTAATTGAAATGCTTTGTTGCTCTAAAATAGATGCTTCTATTTCCTCTATATCTTGTGATACTAACCTTGTAGAGGAAAACAAAAGGCTCAAGACCCAAGTCACTAAATTGAAAAATGACATAGAAATAAGCTCTAAAGGGAAGGTCTCTCTTAACAAACTTGTGAGTAATCAAAGAACGGCAAATGACAAGAGAGGTATTGGCTTTGTCTCCGAGAAGAGAATAGCAAGGCACGGCACAATGCAAGACACACAAAGAAAGCCAAGTATCATGGTTGCAACAAGAAGGGTCACTTAGCCTCAAAGTGCCCCTCCAAGATAGATGACAAGCCAAGGTCATGAAAAGTGAGGAGAATTGGCAATAAGCAAGTTAACAAGACAAGAAAAGAAATAAAGGGTTTAACTTGCTTTAGTTGCCACAAGAAAGGACATCTTGCCTCCGTATGTCCTAACAAGATGAATGTCAAGCCAACATCATCAAAAGGAAGGCAAGCCAGTAATAAGCAAGACAACAAAATAAAGTATCGAAGAAAAGGTCAAACTTGCTATAATTGCCGGGAAAAGGGATACTTTAGTAAGGATTGTCCTAAGGATAACACTTCTAAGCCAGCTCTCTTCAATAATAATTATTTGCTTAGGAAGAATAAAAATGGCATTGTAATTGATAGAAATGTTAGTTCACATAAAATTATTGCAAGGACCATTTGGGTGCCTAAATCCATTGTAACTAACATCCGTGGACCCAACCAATTTTGGGTACCAAAATATGCTTGATTGTCTAATAGGTGCTTGGAGATGCATTAGAAGCTTGGATCTTTCATAAAGAGGTGGACTTCTGTAACATCCCAAAAATTTTATTCCTTTATTAAAATACTTTCTGGAATTTACTGAATTTCCTGGATTTTATTCCAAGCCCTGAATTGAGAAAATTAAAAACTTAAATTTATAAAGGCCAAAATGAATTTATTGCATTTCATGAAGGTCAAAATAAATGTATTTCATTTTCCTAAAGTCAAATATGTAATTACTTTAATATTCAGGAAATTATAAAGATTTAAAACCCTCCCTTTAAAGTCAAATTATGTTTTTATAACATTCAATTATCAAAATGGGTTGGAAGTATTTTTTTTAAGTCTAAAATAGTCCCAGAAGGTTCTCTGAATTTTTCTGGATTTTTCAAAATTTATCTGGTATTTTTCTGAGCATTCTATAGCTTATTATCTTTTCTGGAAAATCAAAAAGAAAATAAAACCCAAAACCCTCCCCGGGGCCGACACTTGTCGCCCATCGGGCCAATCCACGCTGCCAGATCTGTTCCTAGCCGTCCGATTTAACTTACCCCTTCACCCCGCCTTCCCTCTCTCCACACGCGACACGTGTCGCGCATCAGACCGTCCCATCTCCGCCCGAACCAATCCCAGCCCCTCGCGGCCACTTACCGCTTCGCCCGCTTCCTTCTCCCCTCCCTCCGACGCGTGGCTCCATCCCAAACATCGCCTGTTGCCATACTAGATCGCAACCGCCCCCTCCCACTTAATGCACCGATCGGCCCCGATTTGATCCCTGTTGTCAGATAGAATCTCGGCCGTTCCCGTTCACTTACCCCTTCGCACAGCACCAGCGGTCCCGATCATCGCTCCTTACCACCCGTCGCAAATCCAACCGTCCCCCTCGCGCCTCCCCATTTCTTTCTCTCGCTGACGCTTCGACCCCATCTGTCGGACTCGTCTTCCCCGCGCCCTTTCCTTTCTTCCCCGCATGATCTCCACCCGCTGCCGCCATTGATGCCGAAAACCGAAGCTTTTAAAGCTTCGGTTTCCTTCCCGATCACCCTCCCGCACTAATGCACATTCAAATTCCCGCTCTCCCGCATCCGTTTCTGGCATTATTTCCCCCAATCACGCCCTGTGCGTCGTCGCATTGATCCTCCCCGCCGTTCCAAAACCGGCGAGTTGTGCGCGGCCGTTACCACCTCTCCCCGCCTATATAAAGGACACCCCGAGGACCCTCTACCCACACCGCCTCTCCCTCGCCTCACAATTTGAGCTCCAGAGCCCTCAGGCCTCCCCGTGCTCGATTTCCCCTCCGCGGCTTCAACGACTCCGGTGAGCAATCGCCGCCGCCTCAAGCCTCCCTGAGCTTCACCGACACCACCCCGACGTTGCTCGTGCCCCGGCGATCCCCGACGATCACTTCCCCGGGACCGTGCGAGTAGGATGCGTCTTACAGTCATTCGCCTGTGGGAGGCTGGATGGGCTGATCTACTACCTTTATCGTTTTTCCGCTGCTTTTTTTTTCAGTTGGCCCTATGCCATGTTATTGTAAGATTTGGCCATAAGGCCGTATTTTCGTTCAATAATATTTTGTGGTGATTTTTGCATGATATACATTACTGTGACCCTGTGTGCACTAGATTTTCCTGGGATAGTGCGATTTACACAGAGGGACTTGGAGCTGAAGTTCCGTCCCTATCCCCTCTACCAAGGCTACCTAGGCCTGTACGGAGATGAGGAGCGTTGGAGAGTGGAAGTGAAGATCTTCAATAATTATGCAGTCGACGCGGTCATTCACACCTTCGACGCCCCCTTCCTCGAGCTACCTTCTTTGACGGTGTACAAGATGCAGCTCGGGAGGCCATTCGCCAGTTAAGGAACATCTACGCCTGGGACCTGCAGCGCACAGACTTATGCTACTTCCCTATGAAGACTCCTATTGGCGCTGCCAGCGATTTCTCATCCACGGAGTACGAGAGCAACCCTCGTCTCATATGACAGGTGGAATTCACTAAGTCTATGGATCACATGTATCAGACCACTTTGGATGAGCTACACACTGCGACTCAGAAGCTCCGCGTAGTGGAAGAAGAATTGGCCAATTACCGCGCCAACGATGAGGACTCCGCTACCTCAGAACCACCCCCAAAGAAGTTCAAGCGTAGCGCCAGTGTTTAGGAAACCCTGAGTCTTAGCTTTAAAGCGCTATCCACGAGCTGTAGTCCTTTGTTAACAGCCGTAAGACTATTATAATAAAATAAAACAAATTTTATTTGGCTCTTATTTGTGGTTTTCCTTGTTTTTGTGTGTTCTGTTGGTGGGATTGTTACAAGAACCTCTTCTTTAGTTCTCTCTCTCCTCTAAATCTGGAAGCTTCGGCAGATGGTGAACACGAGGAGGAACCCCAGTGACAGTGCCAACCCCGGAGCTCAGGGAAGCCAGTCAGCCCCCATTCCCCTACCTCCATCGGCAGCAGGACCAGATTGGGCTCAATTGATGGCTAACCAGAATCAGTTGATCCAGTTGTTAGCCCAGACCATCAACAACCCCGCACCTCAAGCTCATCATCAACCTGCCATAGCACCTCCCAGTCGGGTTTCAGAGTTCCTAAGGATCAAGCCACCGACTTTCGTAGGCAGTGCCGAACCCATGGACACCGACGACTAGCTCAGGTCGATTGGCAAAAAGCTGGATATTTTGTAGTGCACCGATCGGGAGCGAGTCCTGTTCGCCTCCCATCAGCTGAATGGACTTGCATCTCAATGGTGGGACACCTTCACAGCCTCGCACACCAACCCGCAGGCTGTGATGTGGAACGAGTTCGAGCAGAGCTTTCGCAAGGCTCACATCCCCACCAGCACCATGGCTCTGAAAAAGAAAGAGTTCAGAGCCCTACGTCAAGGAAGTCGTACCGTCAATGAGTACGTGCAGAAGTTCAACCAGCTGGCCCGCTATGCGCCAGAAGATGTGTCCTCCGATGAAGCCAAGCAGGAACGATTCATGGAGGGTTTAAATGACAACATCTCAGTGCAGCTGATAGCGGATGACTACGCTGACTTCCACCAGCTAGTCAGCAAGGCCATCCGCTAAGAGGGCAAACATATGAAGATGGAAACCCGGAAGAGAAGAATGACGGATCAGAGGAATAACTCTGGAGGTTCTCACAAGGTTCGTAGTACTCCTCCGAACACGAACAAGTTCAGACCTCAGTGCAGCAACTTCAAGACCTAGTCGGGCAAGTTCAAGTCCTCAGCCAGCCGCCGGCCGTTCCTAACCAGCCGCCAGCAATTCCAGACCAACCGCACCCCAACTACAGGTGGCCAGGGGCAGAAGAGCAGTCCCCCATCAGACGGAGTGACCTGTTTCTACTGCAAAGAATCAGGGCACTATGCCAAGGCGTGCCCCAAGAAGATGCAAGCGACAGCAACTCCAGGAGCCTCCGGAAGTCAGAACCAAGGGCAACAGAAGCCGCAGACCTTCATCAAGGGGAGAGTTAACCATGTGACAGCGGAAGAAGCCCAGGCTGCACCGGACGTCGTGCTGGGTATGTTTCTTGTCAACTCAGTACCACCACCAGTTCTTTTCGATTCCGGAGCATCGCATTCTTTTGTGTCAAAAGTTTTTGTGGATAAGCATGGGTTGGGCAGGGTGACTCTTAGCAACCCTATGATAGTTCACTCCCTTGGAGCAGAAATGAGGTCAGGGATTTTGTGCCCAAAAGTGGAATTGCTCATAGATGGGACCAGATTCCTAGCCGACCTTTTGGTTTTGGAATCGCAAGGGTTAGATGTTATTCTCGGGATGAATTGGTTAGCCAAGAATTAAGGCCAGATCAATTGTGCTACCAGGTCCATCGTCCTCACCAATGACCAAGGCGTAGAAGTGATCTTCTCTCCTTAAATTTCGGAAGCAGAAGAATGCGCCCTCTTTCACCTTCAAGCTTTGGAAGAAGTGCCAGTAGTGCGGGAGTACCCAGATGTATTTTTCGAGGAGTTACCAGGAATACCGCCGGATAGGGAAATCGAGTTTGTGATTGACCTAGTCTCAGGTACCGCCCCAATTTCCAAGAGACCATATCGGATGCCTGCTAACGAGTTAGCAGAGTTGAAGAAGCAACTTAAGGAATTGGAAGGTAAGCGATACATCCGACCTAGTTCGTCACCTTGGAGAGCACCCGTCTTTTTCGTCACGAAAAAGGATGAAAGTTTGAGGCTATGTGTGGATTACAGAGCACTCAATGATGTTACCATCAAGAACAAGTACCCTTTGCCCAGGATCGACGACCTGTTTGATCAGTTAAAAGGGGTCGGTATCTTCTCCAAGATTGACCTGCGATCAGGATATCACCAATTGAAGATCCGTGAAGAAGACATTCCTAAAACTACCTTCTCCACCAGATATGGACATTACGAGTTCACCGTCATGTCGTTTGGACTGACCAATGCACCAGCCTATTTCATGAGCATGATGAACAGTGTATTCATGAAATACTTGGACAAATTCGTGGTAATCTTCATCGATGATATTCTCATCTACTCCAAGAATGAAGAACAACATGAGCAACATCTCAGGATAACTTTGGAAAAGCTTCGAGAGCATCAACTTTTCGCCAAATTCAGTAAATGTGAATTTTGGCTAAAAGAGGTTGCATTCATCGGACATATTGTGACAGCTGAAGGAATAGTTGTGGATCCTTCTAAGATAGAAGCAGTGATGGAGTGGAAGAAACTGAAGTCCGTGACAGAAGTCAGAAGCTTCCTTGGACTTGCAGGTTATTACCGTCGGTTCATAGCAGGGTTCTCCGAGTTAGCCAAGCCAATGACACAGCTGTTAAAGAAAGAGAAGAAATTTGAATGGACGAAAGCTTGTGAGCAAAGTTTTCAGACCCTCAAGAAAAGGCTAGTCTCAGCACCCGTGCTCGTTTTGCCAGATGTGCGTAAAGGCTTCGAGGTTTTCTGTGATGCCTCTCGCCTTGGCTTAGGCTGTGTCTTGATGCAAGAAGGCAAAGTGGTAGCTTATGCATCACGTCAACTCAAGCCTCATGAGTGCAATTACCCTACTCATGACTTGGAGTTAGCAGCCGTAGTGCATACCTTGAAGATCTGGCGTCACTATCTTATCGGTAACCGTTGTGAAGTATACACGGACCATAAGAGCTTGAAGTATATCTTCACCCAGGCAGAACTCAACCTGAGGCAGCGAAGATGGTTAGAGTTGATAAAAGACTATGACATTTGTATACATTATCATCCAGGAAAAGCAAATGTGGTGACTGATGCCTTAAGCAGGAAGTCGTATGCAAATATGGTGTTATCGGAAGAAGACCAGACCCGACTTCAGGAGGGAGTCGCCCGTCTAAGTCTAAATCCAGTAAATCCAAGCATTCTATCCACCCTAGAAATACAACCTGCCTTGCCTGAGCAGATTAAGAAAGCTCAGAAGGTTGACGAGGATATTCAGAAAATCAAAAAGAATATGAGAAGAGGCAAAGCACCAGGATTCAGTGAAGATGAGCATGGCACTGTTTGGTTCGAGAACCGCATCTGTATTCCAAATAATCAAGAGATCAAAAGTCTTATTCTGAAAGAATCTCATGACACCCCATACTCCATTCACCCAGGTCGTACCAAGATGTACCAGGACCTGAGGGAAAGATATTGGTGGGTTAGTATGAAAAGAAAAATAGCAGAGTTTATTGAAGCCTGTGATACCTGTCAACGGGTCAAAGCAGAGCATCAGAGACCAGCTGGACTTTTGCAACCATTACCAATTCCAGAATGGAAGTGGGAAGAAATCGGTATGGATTTCATAACCGGACTTTCGAGGACGCAATTGGGTTATGATTCAATCTGGGTAATCATAGACCGATTGACTAAAGTGGCTCACTTTATACCAATCAAGACCACTTATTCTGGAAGTAAGTTAGCTGAGCTGTACATGTCCCGGATTGTGTGCCTACATGGAGTTCCCAAGAAGATAGTGTCAGATCGAGGCAGTCAGTTCACTTCTCGATTCTGGCAAAAACTGCATGAAGAGTTAGGGAGCAAGCTCAGTTTCAGTACCGCTTACCATCCCCAAACAGATGGTCAAACAGAACGAGTTAATCAAGTACTCGAGGATATGCTGAGAGCTTGTACTCTGGACTTTGGGAACAGCTGGGACCGTTCATTACCCTATGCAAAGTTCTCGTACAATAATAACTACCAGGCCAGTCTGTAGATGGCACCTTTTGAAGCCTTGTATGGCCGACAGTGCAGGACACCCTTGCTTTGGGATCAGCAAGGAGAACTTCAATAAGCTGGACCAAATCTACTTCAAGGCGCCGAAGATAAAGTTAAGAAGATCAGAGACAGACTGAAGATAGCTCAATCTTGATAGAAGAGTTATGCGGACAACCGTCGTCGAGATTTGACCTTTGAGGTTGGGGACTACATCTATCTCAGAGTGTCCCCACTCAGAGGAGTCAAAAGGTTTCAAGTCAGAGGAAAACTAGCACCAAGATATGTTGGATCATTCAAGATTCTGAACCGAAGAGGTGTAGTCGCCTACCAGTTGGACATGCCGCCAAGCATGTGGTTGCTCCTGATAGGTAAGGTCTTCCATGTCTCTCAGCTGAAGAAGTGCCTCCGAGTCCTCACAGAGCAAGCCGCATTGGAAACCTTGGATCTTCAAGATGACCTTACCTATCAGGAGCAGCCGATCAAGATCCTCGAGACCGCAGAGCGTCAGACCAGAAGGAAAATCATCAGATTCTGCAAGGTCCAGTGGAGCAACCACACTGAAGACGAAGCCACCTCGGAGCGAGAAGAGGATTTGAAAGCCAGCCATCCCCATCTCTTTTGCTAGCCAGTGCAAATCTCGAGGGTGAGACTTCTTTTAAGGGGGGTAGGTTTGTAACATCCCAAAAATTTTATTCCTTTATTAAAATGCTTTCTGGAATTTATTGAATTTCCTGGATTTTATTCCAAGCCCTGAATTGAGAAAATTAAAAACTTTAATTTATAAAGGCCAAAATAAATTTATTGCATTTCATAAAGGTCAAAATAAATGTATTTCATTTTCCTAAAGTCAAATATGTAATTACTTTAATATTCAGGAAATTATAAAGATTTAAAACCCTCCCTTTAAAGTCAAATTGTGTTTTAATAAAATTCAATTATCAAAATGGGTTGAAAGTATTTTTTAAGTCTAAAATAGTCCCAGAAGGTTCTCTGGATTTTTCAAAATTTATTTGGTATTTTTCCGAGCATTCTATAGCTTATTATCTTTTCTGGAAAATCAAAAAGAAAATAAAACCCAAAACCCTCCCCGGGGCCGACACTTGTCGCCCATCGGGCCAATCCACGCTGCCAGATTGTTCCTAGCCGTCCGATCTAACTTATCCCTTCACCCCGCCTTCCCTCTCTCCGCACGCGACACGTGTCGCGCATCGGACCATCCCATCTCCGCCCGAACCAATCCCAGCCACCCGCGGCCACTTACCGCTTCGCCCGTTTCCTTCTCCCCTCCCACCGACACGTGGTTCCATCCCAACCATCGCCTGTTGCCATACTAGATCGCAGCCACCCCCTCCCACTTAATGCACCGATCGACCCCGATTTGATCCCTGTTGTCGGATAGAATCTCGGCCGTTCCCGTTCACTTACCCCTTCGCACAGCACCGGCGGTCCCGATCATCCCTCCTTGCCACCCGTCGCAAATCCAACCGTCCCCCTCGCGTCTTCCCGTTTCTTTCTCTCGCTGACGCTTGGTTCCCATCTGTCGGACCCATCTTCCCCGCCCCATTTCCTTTCTTCCCCGCGCGATCTCCGCCCGCTGCCGCCATTGATGCCGAAAACCGAAGCTTTTAAAGCTTCGGTTTCCTTCCCGATCACCCTCCCGCACTAATGCACATTCAAATTCCCGCTCTCCCGCATCTGTTTCTGGCATTATTTCCCCCAATCACGCTCTGTGCGCCGTCGCATTGATCCTCCCCGCCATTCCAAAACCGGCGAGTTGTGCGCGGCCGTTACCACCTCTCCCCGCCTATATAAAGGACACCCCGAGGACCCTCTACGCACACCGCCTCTCCCTCGCCTCACAATTTGAGCTCCAAAGCCCTCAGGCCTCCCCGTGCTCGATTTCCCCTCCGCGGCTTCAACGATTCCGGCGAGCAATCGCCGCCGCCTCAAGCCTCCCCGAGCTTCACCGACACCACCCCGATGTTGCTCGTGCCCCAGCGATCCCCGACGACCGCTTCCCCGGGACCGTGCGCCTCCGGAACCCCTACGCCGCCGTGAACCCTTCTCCGACCTCCCCCCTCTCCGCCGTCGATCCGCTCCGGCCATCCCCGAGCTTCGTGGAATGTACCCGAGCACTCCCCTCACTCCACTCTTCATTTTGGTGCCCTCGGCCGGCGCCGACGATCATCGGAGCTCGGGCGACCATCGGGCCCCGAGCGCCGCCGCCGCCGGCCAGGCCACGTCGGCTTGTCAAGCCAAGCTGGCAGGAGCGTGGCGGCCAGATCGGCGCCACGCCAGCGCCACCTGAGCCCCTCCTCGCCACCTCACGCGTGCCTGTCCACGTCGGCATATTGCCGTGATGTGGCAGCCACGAGGCAACCACGTGGTGCCAAGTGGCAGCCACGTGGAGGCCACGTCAGCCCCCATTTGCCACGTCAGCCCTACCAAATTTTAATAAAATTAGAAAATCCGTGCTGACGTCATGCTGACGCAATAAAACTGATTTTTCAGTATAAAAATAATTCGGCCGAAAACTAATTACCTTGCTGACGTCATAATCTTTTATTTCCTTTAGAAAGATAATTCATGCTGACGTCATAAATGCTTTTCGGTTTAAAAATTAATTCTAGAAATTGGGTATTTTTCTTTTAATTGTATTAAAACTTTGGAAGGCTATAACTTCCTCATTTTACCTCCAAATTGATCCATTCAAATTTCTAAATTTTTCTAAAATCATGATCTATCCATTTCTGGCATCCTTTTGAATTTTTTAATTTTGTTGAATTTTTTTAAATTTCTTTTGATTTGGCTCTTTATGTTAGATTTTGACGATTCCTGAGAGTTCGAGTTCGACGATTCTCCGCAGGACTTCGATCAAGGCAAGTTACACCTTTGACCATGTTGACCCTTTTATTTCGAATTTAATTATATTGTTTTACTATATATGCATGCGTATCTTTACTCAAATGTAATTCAAATTTGTTTTAAATTTAGTTATACCCATAATCCTTTGATTATAGCCAATTTGAATCTTGAATTCATATACCTTGTCACCTAGATGAAAAACCTAGGTAGTACAATAGTATTGGCTGGAAATTTTATAGAAATTGCTTAGCCCGGCTTAGAATAATTTAGGTGGGATCATCTGTTTCATATAAAATGATGATTTAAAAATGAATCCTTGACTTCGGATAGTCAAGAATGGTTTATGAAAATGGTTTAAAATGAAAATAGAAACTTATGATTTGGACTTAGGCTATTGGTTAGGTGGTGAGTGTCGGCATGCCTTGTGTTTGGTGACACCTGGTTTATTGTCGTGCATGTGGGTATGTGGTTAAGCCTAAGTCGGATTAAGGACCGTTTCTGTGATTCATTTTATGAAGTCACTTCGTACTACCACAAGTCTGGTATAGGACGGACCTGGGTAAGTAACTTGTGAAGTTCCAAATATAGTTTCGCTATATGCTGAATGTGAGCGTGGCGTAGGCCACGAGAAGTCTCACATGGCACCAGAGGGGGCTCCAACTCGTGGATTCGAGTTGTGGTAAAACCTTAGTGGCGGCGTGATTATTTTGGCTATGGATCATCGGAACAGCCTTGTCATGAACTCTCCGTTGCACACCTAAGGCAGTGTGTTTATCGTGTGGCTCAAGTGAGAGGGAATGTCTTGTGGGTAAAGTTGTACACCTCTGCAGAGTTAAAACCTATCCTGGATAGCCGTGTTGACGGTCATGAACATGCTAAGTAGAGTCTTCACATATTAGACTTGAGTTTATAAAACTTGGTTTCTGGCAAACATCAGCGATTTTTGGTAAAGGTCCGAGTGGATTCCCGTGGTTAGGTTAGTGCAGGTCGGAGCCTACACTAACAATATTAATTACTCAAATATTGTTTCGTATAATGTATTAAATTCAGCTTTCATACTTACATGGTTATATTTAAAATTCAAGTACCGTTTTTTGCACAAATAAATTGTTAAGCCTTCCTTGTCAATCCTTATGCATGCATTCTACTCTGTTAAAATTCCTGGTGTAACTTGCGTAAGCACTTAATGTGCTTACCTTGGGAGTACTTTATGTGCTCACCTTGCTAAAATCTGTTGCCAGACTTCGACGGCGACTACGATGGTAAGGACTACTTCAGCGAGTAGGATGTGTCTTACAGTCATTCGCCTGTAGGAGGCTGGATGGGCTGATCTGCTACCTTTATCGTTTTTCCGTTGCTTTTATTTTTTTCAGTTGGCCCTGTGCCATGTTATTGTAAGACTTGGACATAAGGCCGTATTTTCGTTCAATAATATTCTGTGGTGATTTTTGCATGATATACATTACTGTGACCCTGTGTGCACTAGCTTTTCCTAGGATAGTGCGATTTACACAGAGGGACTTGGAGTTGTTGTTCTGGGTCCCGACAACTTCACCATGACCAAATATGGAGCCAAGCCTGAAGATTAAAAATTCACATCATGAGCTAATGCTATTTTGGTAACGGGCAATTAAATTGAAGTATATAACCTGTGCCATGTGTAGTTGCATTAAATGAAAATCTTATTCAAAATTATGTTATTGCTCTTCTTCGAAATTTCCTTGATTGCAATCTTGATCAAGTTGGGTGTGGCACATTAAGGGTGAGTGCTAAATAATAACCATGTGTATCACATCCTTAAGTGTGCCTAAATTAATTAAGTGCTAGAAATGATTTTCAAAATTGAACCGTTTGGCCAAAAACAAAATTCTTTGTAACTATTAGTAATTTTATTAAAAACTAACTACAAAATGTATATAAAAGCTTTGCAAATGTTTTTCAAAAGATTTTGGATATGTAAAAACTAATTTCAAAAGAAAACAAGGTTTTAAGCCTAGAAGACAGTTACTAGTATCTTGTTTTTGTCATAAATGTATATTTTGCATAAAAGAAATTATAAAAAAACTTTGGCAATAGTCCCAAAATGAAAATCCTAGAGTTGGTCATTCTTCACATTTCTTGTGTTTAAAGTTCTCTCAAAAGACCAATCTATCAAATGTTATTTGATTTTGAAACTCACCCTAAACTCATCCTTGATCTATATTGGTCGTATTCTAACAGCATGTGAGTTATGCCTCTTGGACCGGATCGGTGTTTCGAATTCATACATGCTATTTCAAATCAAAGAGTCTCTTACTTGCCTCATTTGGTTTTCATGGAATGAAATATCTAATGATATGCATGTCTAGTCTTTCAAAGAGCTATTTCGGTCAAAAATCAAATATCTTGTTCAAAATATCCAAATTTGTGAAAACCTAGAAAAAAGTACTTAACTATGTATTTCAAATATTTTTGAAGCCTCTTGACTAAAAATTTCTAGTTTAGAAACAAAATTAAAAAATTTGGCCCAAAAAAAGATATTATATGATCGTGTTTTTGAGTAAAATGATTTATTTTCATGTATTAAAATGTATCAAGTTTTTGAAAAGTTGTCAATGACAAACTCATAGGGTTGGTCATTTCAAATATTTCTCAAATTCAAAGTCTTCGCAAAAGACAACCATTGAAAAGTTACGCTCATTTGAAACTCGCTAAGAACTAGTCTTGACCTGAAATGACATATTCTTACATATAATTAGTTTTGTTGTTTGAGCTGAAATTCCTTGTGTATCTTAGCTTAAGATAGTGATTCCAACTCATACACAGCCTAAAAAGATAGAAACTCCATGAATCTCAAATTAGATTGAGTTTTGAGTTTTATTGAAAATTAACCTTCTCTATTGTATTCAAAGTGGCTTTTTGCCACATCTTTGGAAAGAAGAATCCTTTTTCAAGAATTCATTTTGGGAAATTCTCTATCTAGTCCAAAGCTCAAATCTAGGAAGTTTCAAAGTATTTGGACCTCATTTGAATGGTTTATGCATTTCGTCTCGTTTTATGTTGAAAGTTCTAAATGAAAGCGCATTTTGGCATATCATTTGATTGGATAAACCCTTTTCCAAAATTCTTGTTGGAAAAGGTCCCCAATAGTATAAAGTTCATATCTGCCAAACTTGAAAGTTTGTCAGGTTAATTTGAAAAGGTTACATTCATTTCTCTCTGTCAAATTGCTGAAAAATTTAGAATTTTTATGATTCTGAGCCGATTTGTGATTTTTATATCTTCAAATGGGTTTCGATTTGGAGAAAGTCACAGTGATGAAAACTGATCCTCTATAGTTGATCTTCTATTCCAAATTTTCTGATAATTTATAAAGACCATTGTTCAATTTTCCATCCCTCTCTATAAGCTCAAGTAAGATGCAAAAAGTCTGAATCTGAATTTTTAGATTTCTGAAAACTTGAATCTTCTACTCCTAAAAGGGGATTAAGATCTTGGTAAGGCTTCCAATTGTGACTCATCTTGTGCTAAAAAGAATGAATTTAATGCTTTCAAAATATATCCTAGAGTATACAATTGTTTCGTACAAGGTGTATACTCGAAAATTAAACTTCTACTTCATTTCTTATTTAGTATTGTCATTCATTACCAAAAAAAGGGGAGATTAGAGGATCTAGACCCGTCACTATGAGTTAATGATATGTTTTGGTAATTAATAACAATCGAATTATAGGACTAATAGTTTTATTGAGATGAATGAATAGGATATGTCTCACGGTGATGAATGACTTGAGATGGGTTCATGCTATTGATCATCGTCAAGTAAAGATTTCATGTGTTGATAAGTTATGACACAAACTTGGAGTTGAAAGATGTGTCATTAAGCTTTAAAGAAATGTACAAGGCAAATGTATGACTAATTAGGGCTAAGAATGTATTTTTAGATTTTTATCAGTCTTGGTGTTTGGTTGGAAGACCGGGTTACTTGTATAGGATACTATACTATTAAGAAGGTATGACTCTGTAGCATTACGCTAATATTTTTTAATGTGTTTTGAAAATGATGGTGGCTCATGCATAAGTCCTTTGTGACTAGATGTTTGCGAATGTTTTTTGTAATATGATTGAAGTCCATATTTTTCCCTCATTGTGGCATGATGCTAATATTTTTAAATGTGTTTTGAAAATAGTTGTATCTCATGCATAAGTCCTTTGTAACATGTGACTAGATGTTTGCAAATGTGTTTTGCAACATGATTAAAGTCCATATTTTTCCCTATTTGAGGCATGGGCATGTTGCTAGTATTTGGGATATGTTTCTCGAATGTTTGTAGCTCATGTAAATACCGTTGCTACATGTAATTTAAGTTTGAAAAGGCAAATTTGATTTTGGTTTAAGTCCATATCATTGTTCCTTGAGATGTGATTCTAAAGGTTGATGGATGAGTTCTGACCTTGAATGCATAACATCGCAATATGAAAAGTTGTTGTGCAAAGTGCTCAAGAAATTTGCAATGTCTTGACTTCTCTTGAGCCAGCCCTAAAGGGGGCAGTCAAACCAGCCTACATGTGGCAGTTTGACCGGCCTGTATATAGCGGTCAGACCGCCAGATAGTCAGACCTACAGTGATTTGACTCTTTGCGGTACTTCCGTTTTTCTCGCGGTATGTTTTTCTAGAGGGTGACTTTTCCAGTGGTGGTCTTGCCGGACTTGGAGGTCAGACCGGTCCCTATGTGGGTGGTGTGACTGGTAGCTTGCTCTAACGGCTAGTTTTATAGCCGTTAGAGGGACCACAGTACTACCAGAGTTTGCACTACGGTACTACCAAGCCTCAAACTGATTCTAGCCTTCTCCTTGCTCCAATAGCTAGTTTTTGGGTGGAATGTATAAATATCTCCCCAAGGGCTATTGGAACAAGGTTACTAGTGCTGTTCTTCCTCCCTTTGAGCTAAGAGCAAGTCTTCTCCTCCATATATGCATGTATTGCACTCAGTGTATTTTGGAGAGACAACCTTATGATGTGTTGCACTAAGTGGTGGACTTTGTGTCCGTTGAGCTGAGATACTTGATTCGTTCAAGTGAGGGTCTTTGACTTGTTATTTTTGGAGTTTGCCAACTCATAGATGACTTCGAAGGTGTGGTGGTCCGGTGATCTTCTCAAGAAGCTTGTGTGAAGGTCCAGCGGATTGTGAGTGGCGTGGTGCTCGCCTTCTCCGGAGTGGAGGAAGAGCAACCATAATAGATTGAGGTGTTTAGGTTTAATTTGTGGAGCTAGTCCAATTAGTTTGGGCTTACCTCAACGTGAATTAGTGGAAACCGATAAGTTTCCGAACACCACGGTAAAATATCGTATGTCATTATGGTTTGTTCTCTTGTGCTCAATTTACATTCAAGCAGTCTATATTCCTTAAATTAAATTGAATGCTTGTCTTCATAGAGTAACTTATCTTGAGATAGAACTATATTATTGATACAGTTAGTCAAACATAGACACTTTAGATTTTACTTATGCAAAACAAAATAGTTTACTCTTCTACATTGTTAGATTTGGTTATAACCTAGAGAGAATTTTAAAACCGCCTATTTGCCCCCTCTAGTCGGCTTCCTCGATCTTACACATATCTCTCAGACAATAATTATCACCAGGTAGTTATCTCCCGAGACATCAAGACGTCTTCCGGCGTGGGGCAAATGCCATTACTTCGTCAAGTATTTAAGAGTTGATGTTAGAGGAGAATAGGGATCGAAGGTTGGTAGAATACACCTAGTGCAACGTACAGTGCAAAGCTTTCTTCGCATTATTCTCACTTGTAATCATTCTCTATGAACAATAGTGACACAGAACGTAGGATTATTATTCTCTTAGGAGAAAATCCGAATCTGTATAAAAATCATTGTATCTTTCCTTTGCTACTCATAGCTATTTTTTTGAGAGAGTTTTTCTAAATTTAAATAATTTATATGTAAGATCGGTATTAAAATACTAATATTTTTTTTAGGATATAGCTAATAGGCGCCGTGTATTTTACAAGTACGTTCAAGGAAGAATATATTAACTATGTGATGCTCGGATCCGAGCCCAACACGTAGGTCCTGTTCCGTGTAAGTTGGCCCACGCACACGCAGGAGCTTGGAGATTTCGAGCTGCCGCCGACCGGGTCGCCCGTGGTACAGCTCGCGGCGTCGGCCATCCAATCAGCACGGTTGTCAGATTCAGTAGGGTTGTTTTTCATCTGACGGAATAGAATTATAGGATCAGATCAATGATTTTATCAAAATTTTAAATATATAATATATTATATAAAAATTAAATTATATTTCTAAATATGCAAGTCTATAATAGATTTGTAAATTTAATTTTATAATTTAAGTACACTTATTCATATTATATTGAATTAAGGTTGATTTTTGAAACTTATTTAATTATTTTTAATAAACTAATAATCTAAAAATGTAATATGTCAAAGATAATACCTTTTTATCTTAGAACAATATGTAAACAATAAAACAAATTAAATTAAACTAATGTAACTTAAATTAGCAATATATAATATTAAATTTTATATGCTAATATAATTTATCATCAGGATCATGATCCCACTACGAACCTATCCGATTCTAACAATTCTACAAGTAGAATCGCGATGGCACTACGGTAACCTAATTCCAGTCCATATTGCAATCCGTATAATCTAACTCCGATACGTGTCGCGATACTGACAACCTTGCCAATTAGGACTCTTCCTTTTTGGTTTTTATATTTTTGCTATAGTAATTAGCTTTGAAACACCTTTTTAAAGCGAAGTCTACAAATTAATTGTAATAAATAATGTATTAACTTCATCTGTATCTGCTAAAATCGCATAACTCTCTCTCATCTACATAATCTCTCTCACGAACAACCCAAATTTAACATTTATAAGTTATAGTCTTAAAAAAACCCACTTAAGTCACCCTCTGCAGGGGGTCGAGATTGCAAGGGGTCATTCTCCTACGGTATGCACGGGGGCACACTTTCATAGTGCGGTGTGCTCACGATTGTGCTGCATTGAAGCTTGAGCTCCTAGACAAAATGCTAACGCTTCTACTCCAAACATCACACCACATGATCATATCCTGTAGCAAGTTCATCCTACATTAGCACGAATTCGATGAAGGATATAAACAATGTCCAGAAAAGAGCAGTTTGTTCTTCATATCTGACCTAACAGGCGTTTGGCACGTTCGATTGATGGCAAATGCATATGGGCAAGGCAAATTTATTCTCTACGCCGCTGAATAATTGCATTGCGGGTAACTTCTGATTCTAGACAGGACTGACTTCGGCGAAAAAAAATCACACTAGGGCAATCCCGAATGATACTACAACGGTTTATGACACTGATCGTTTCAGCTTTTTTCGATTTCAACTTCTAGTTTCAGCTTTTTTTTCACTATCCACTACACTATCCACTAACTCAGCTACAGTAAAATTTCAGCCAGCTACAGTGAAATTTCAGCCAAAAGTCAAAAGCCATCACTAAAACGATCACCACCTATATCGCCTTATCCGTTCACATACCACTGCAGCACACGAAAATGGATGAGCCAGGCAGAAAAACTTCAGTAATCCTCCATAAAGACAACATCATGTCATCAAATGAATGAGCTAGGCAGAGAGACCATCAAAGAACTTCATGTGGTCATCAAATGTCTCCCCATGCCTGATCTTAGAGATGGATCCATCGTCTTCTACCTGGAAAGCAAATACAAAATATATTAGTTGAATGAACAAGGAATGAAAAGAGGGAAGGGAACAGACAGAGACACAAACAGCCAGTTTGAATGACTATCTCCAAATGGAATTGGGATGAGGAAATAGAAATGCAGTAGCATTGCGAGCAACAATCACTCGAAATTGCAAAGGCATAGGTCATAGTCTGTACCCAATACTCCGGTGGTCTCAACTTCAGGTTGTAGGTTGAAGCCATGCTCATGCAGTAGGCTCCTGCGTCATGAACAACCAAACCAGCTCCCTACAAGCGCAATGTCAGCAGACACAATAGCTAAAATTGTTAGAAAGAGAATATAGAGGATATTGTCAAACCTTGTCAGGTGTCGGAAGCTCCCTATCTTTGCCAAGGAAATCTGCAGATTCACAAACTGGTCCAACAATATCAAAGGTTGCTACTTCCGCATCTGGTGAGGGAGGAGAAACTAGTTCGATATGCTGCACCATGAGAATTATGGTTGCCAGGTAAATAATATGATATAAGAGCTCTAATAGCTGCAAATGTATAGTTCATGTTTATTTCTACAAAACAAGGTTGACATTATTTTATGTACTCAGATGAGAAAGAGAAGTTGCAATGGTATCCAAAAACTGTACATGTATTTATGAATGGTGAGTAGCTTACTTTTCCAAATGAATTGCACTATGATTTTTATCTTTCATGGATAAAGCTGAAGCTATTGTTTCAAACCATCTTTAAAAGTTACAAGAATGAAATATGTTCAAAGAACAGCCAAGGGGAAATCATATCGCTCATTATCAGTAAATAACAAACCTGATATGCTCCATATAGACTAGGTCTGATGAGTTCTGCCATGCTACCATCAACTACAATGAAATTCTTTGTACCATTAGATTTAACACCAGTGACCCTATTGACCAAGCAGCAAGTATTAGCGATCAGGGATCTTCCAGGTTCAATGATGAGAGTAAGATCCCGTGAGAGAACCAATTCTCGCACCTGCAATTAAATAAAAGGGAATTGCATATAAGCATCACACCATAAGCCGAAATTTGATACCACAAAATGAAAGGTGCTCTATTAAAGAAAGCATTTATGCGTACAAACATATGAATAAAAAACATAATATGGATACTGTACTCACAGTATTGATGAGATCCATAGGCGTAGGCAAGACTGCATCCGTGTGGTGGTAATCTATCCCCAAGCCACCTCCAATATTCAGGTACTCCAACTCAAAATCTTGCGCTGGAATTTCATCAATAAAGTTCACCATAAGAACTGCAGCGTCTCTAAATATGTCAACCTAAACAACAGGGAACAGCAACTCAGATACCATGTAGCACTTACGTCTAATAATCTCACAACACTTGCAACTTGCTTTAGAGACACATTGTCAAGTTACATGATTTCAAGGAGGAAAAATATTATTTAACAAATAGCAAGTACATGATTTCAAGGAAAATATATTATTTAACAAATAGCAACTTTAACATAAGCCCCAAGCCGTATATTAACAAGAGCATGTATTTAGGATCAACAGAAACAAGCACATATTAGGAAGTTTAAGGGGAAAAAATACATATACTGCATAAAAGCAGCCAGTTCAGCAAATAGAAGCAAACTATTCTGGACACTTAAATATCCTCTGGCTATGATAGCAAATTCAAGTCACACATAAACTAACTATATCTAAGTTCATTTCTACAAGGGACTAGCCCCTGCACGCGCTTAGAACATTGTTATGCCAAAAACCTACTTCATGATCTTTATCATATTATTGTACTATACTACTCTGACATGTCAATAATACATTGAGTATTCTACCATATAAAGAGAAGGGGATCCTATAATTCTTAAGCAAATGATTAAAATGACGTGTTATTAACATGAGCAAATGGTACGCTACATTAAATGGCAACACTCATGCAAGGTAGAACTCAATTCGGGCCCAAATGCATCTTTTTTAGTTTCAAAGAACTGTAACCGTTACATACTTGTTTTCAAGTACCCAAAAATTATGGATTAGTCTTTTATGGTGACACTACTGCAGCAAACATCTGCGCACATATGCAATAAATAGTATGCTTGTTTGCAGTTAGCATAACAGATTAACAGTGCATGGAAAGTAGTGCGATATGGACCACCCTTCTATTCCCAAAGTCAGAATTTACCTGAACACAACCATCCCTCATTGATATTTGACTTAGAAAAAATACATGTGCTGACTTCAAAAACACCCCCTCCGATCACAAATACATATAATTTTGGACATTGACATAGTCTCTAAAACACAACTTTGCTCACTAATTTTTATTGTAATATATTTATAAAACCCAATAAAATTATAATATTATGAAAGTATTTTTTCAACATAAATCTACACACATGATTTTTATATATCCAATTTAAATACTTAAAAAGATATTGATAGTCAAAGTTTCTAAAGTTTGACTGCACCTATGTCCAAAATGACATGTTTTTATGACTGGAGGACGTAGTATAGTAAACATAAAAAGGGTGCATTTAATGCAAAGTAATGCAACACGGGGATTATTCTGTGGGGGTGGTAAAGTTAACTATTCGCAGAAAAGTGTCTGTTGACCTGACACAAGATGCTGTTACAGCACAAAGATATGCAACCTAGTACCGTGAGCAAGCTCAGCACAACAAATGTTCGCAATTCTAGATAACTACAGAAACAATTATTATCAAACGGTGCAAGACATTACCTTTGTAATGGTAGATCCCAGATGACAATGAACACCCACCAGTTTGATATCATTTGAGTATGACTTGATAGAGTCTAAGAACCATTGCAATTTTTCATTGCGAATCCCAAATTTGGAAGTTTTATTTCCAGTGGCAACATAAGGATGAACCTGTTAACAGAACAGCAAGATTGTATTTCACAATCTGTATATTGGTATGTGATATGAAGATATCTTGTGTCAAGTGCAGAAATAAACAACACTTGTAATATTTCAAATGATTTCTTACAAGTAAAAATAGAGATGATTTGATGTGATTTCAAAGCAGCTGCATTTAGTCCCATAATAGGAAAGAGTAGAAACACTGGAACAGGTAGCAGGGGTTGTTGTCCAGATGCCATTTAAATTGGCGAAAAATTGGAAAGGCAATTTTGCTACCACAAACAACAACTAAGATCAACAAATGGTGGCCAAAGTAGTAAATAAAGAAAAATAAAGGGAAAAACGTAAAGGGCATCCAATCAACAAAATAGTCTAATTTGCTACATTATATGAAGCAATAGCCTACTAATACGATCATTTCATTCATTGCATATGTGCTTGTTTTGGGGAGGGAGGGACAATTGTACCTGTGGATCCACATCTGGATTTATTCTGAGCAAAACAGGCACTTTCTTTCCAGCAACTCTCGCAGCAGTGACAATATTCTCCAAATCAAATTCACTGTCTACATTCACAAATACTCCATTCTCTGCAGCTAAAACCAGATCTTCCAATGTCTTTCCATTTCCATTAAATATGCACCTGATCATCAAAATGCAAACTCAACATAGTTAGTTACCTTTTATTTAGCATAATCAGTCATCAACTGAAGTACAATGAAGAGTTACAGACATCACAAAAGCATTTGATTCAGTTTCTTGGTCGTTTATCCTTGAGGTTATGAGGAATTTGGGATTCGGTTCCATTTGGTGTGACATGGTTTGTAGGCTGCTGGGCACATCTTCTTCACAAGTCCTTCTCAATGGAATCTCTGGGGAGGTCATTCTTCACAAGCGTGAATTGAGACAAGGAGAGCCTCTCTCCCCAATGCTTTTCATTCTTGCTATGGATACTTTAATTCACCTGTTCTCTAAAGCATCAAGGGAAGGTTTCCTGCAGCCCCTCTCTACTCGAGCCTTGCAACACCGAATCTCTCTTTATGCCGATGACGTGGTCGTCTTCCTTAGGCCAAACACCATGGATTTCGAGGTCACTATAGGCATTCTTCTCTTGTTTGGAGAAGCTTCTGATCTTAAAACCAATATGCAAAAGAGCAGCATATTCCCCATCGATTGCTTTGAGACAGAGATTGCTATAGCCCATGAACATCTCCCCTGTGAAGTGATGAATTTTCCTTGCAAATACCTTGGTGTGCCCCTCTCCCTACGGAAGCTGACAAGGGCTAAAGTTCAACCTACTATTGATAAGATTGCTGATCGTCTTCCGGGCTGGAAAGCAGAGTTGCTAACAAGGGCGGGCAGGAAAACATTGGTTTAATTTGTGCTAACCTCTATGGTGGTCTACTTGGTTATGGCAGTTGACCTCCCCTAGTGGGCTATTAAAGAAATAGACAAAATCCGTAGAAAATTTCTGTGGAGAGGCAGAAAAGACATTAAGGGCGGCCATTGCTTGGTGGCTTGGGGCAAAACCTACCGACCTCTTGAACTCGGCGGTCTTGGTATTTCTGATCTCCAACGGATGGGATGGGCTCTTAGAATGAGATGGCTTTGGCTTCAGAAGGTTGAACCTGACAGGCCTTGGTCCACATTTCCAATACAGGTTCACCACTGTGTTCGATCCTTCTTCTCTATAGCAATTTGCACTGAGGTCGGTAATGGCTCCCGCACTCTCTTCTGGACAGACAGGTGGATGCATGAGCAAAGGATCGCTGATATGGCGCCCCGCCTGTTTGCTTTGGTCCCCAAGAGACGTGCCAATAAGCGCACGGTCAGGGAGGCACTCACAGATCACAACTGGACTGCGGATTTGATAGGGGCAATGACGGTTGGGACCATTGCTGATTTTTTGAACCTTTGGGAGCTCCTTTCATAGGTGGTGTTGCAACTAGATTTAGAAGATAAACACTTATGGCGCTTCACTGCCAATGGGAACTATTCAGCAAAATCAGCATATGAAGGCTTCTTTCAAGGAGGCATTGAGTTCAATCCCTGGGAGCGAATTTGGAGAACTTGGGCCCCAAATAAATGTAGATTCTTCATGTGGTTGGCTGCACATGATAAGTGCTAGATTGCGGATCGTTTGGCTCGCCGAGGACTGCAACACCCTCCCCGATGCTTACTATGCGATCAAGAGGAGGAAACCATTAACCACCTCTTGGTCTCATGTGTGTTTGCCCGCCAATTTTGGTTTGATTTGCTCCAAAAGGTAGGATTACAGAACCTCTCCCCTCAACCGGGTGAGTCATCCTTGGAAGAATAGTGGTTCAGATTTCACAATGTAGTTGATGGCTAGGTCCGGAAAGGCCTCAACTCCATCATCCTTTTGGGGCATGGTCTCTTTGGAATCTCCTTAATCGCTGCGTCTTTGATGGGGCTACACCGGTTGTTAGGGCTCTCTTGTCTTTTGTCAGTGACGAGATGAGGATTTGGACTCTCGCTGGAGCAAAGGGTATTACTTACCTAACTGCTCCATCTCAGGGTTTGGTCTAGATCCTCTCTGGTCGAGGGCGTTTTTGTTCTTGTGCCTTAGGCGAGTTTAAGTGTGTTTGGTTTTATGTTTTGTGTTTGGGCCTGTAAGGTTTTTCTACCCCATGTAATTATCTCTTTCTTAATGCAAAGATACGTAGTTCTCCTATGTGTTCGAGAAAAAAAAGAGCTCAGAAAACCAGTCCAATATATAACTTGAAAAACATGTTTTACAATAGGATTTCATCATGGATTGTCACAAGCGCAAGCTCTATAAAATACAAAGACTATTATCAGACTCTATAAACCCAGAAATTGCCAAGTGTCGAACAATTTAGTTCAGGGTATGTTTGGTAACCTAATTTTACCTTATAACTCTGCCACCCCTGCTTTTGCCAGAGTTTCCCTATAAAACAATCACGCTAGTGTGAACAGAATCGTGTCAAAATTTTGGTACTGAATCAAGCCCTTGACAAATTTGCACATCATTACATGGCAACCTTGGCTACAACGAAAAATACCCAGACTCATGTGCTAAAATTAGCTCCACAATGAGTCATTTTCATACTTCATTCTTCTTGTCTTAGATCTACCCTAGAAAAAACAAGTTTATCATAGCGATGATTATGAAGGTAAAAACAAGATGGTTTTGCAGTTTTGCTCTAGTTCATCATAAACTAAGTATTTAATTCAGAAATTTGAACTCGGGAGTAATTAACGTTGATCCACCAAACTATATATCCATTACAAATGAAGCATCTACCAAGAATAATTCTTACTATCATTCTTCGAAGCGAAACACAATGATCTGCACAATTTTTTCAAGTAGAAATAAAAGTTGTTTCAGATTTTGGATTAGCAAGGCCCAAGTATAGAACTAGTGTTCCCCTAGGTAGCCACCTAGTCCGCCTAGGGACTGGGTGATGGGGTGCCGCCACGATTTGGGGGTAGTCGATCGTTTGGGCGGGGAGCCGGCTGGTCGGGTCGAAGGCAGTCAAAGGTGGCGCTTAGGTGGCTGGGCAAAGCTGGATTCAGCGGGATAGGCGGCCGATTCGTCGTTGTCGCGTCGCTAGGCAGCTATTGGAGGACACAAGGAGGAAGAAGAACAGGAGAGCCAGGGTAGCTTCTTGAAAGGGATTCTCCAAACGGTTTCTCAAGTCCAAAACCATGTGCGCCATCCACAACCATATCGAAAAACGCAGACAAAACTCATCAGCTGCAGCCTAAAAGAACAGTGCCTTAGTACAATTATTTTAATTTGTCATACAAGATACTAGCACTTGCAGAACTATGATAAACAATACACTCAAATGCCTAACTTGTGCACATGTGATATGCTTTTAGGGCATGTTGGTCATATGCCAAAATCAATCTAGATAAAACATCAATTTATACTATCTACAACCCTTGCTCACTTATGCAAACAACACAAGACGTGTTGTTCAATTGTTCACTTGTGCCTATGCACCTCTAACCCTAATTATCCTTTATTGGTTCATTTTTTATGTTCCAACTCCCAACCAAAGAGGATGCTAGATTTCGTCATCAACGAGAGCCAGGTACACCTTTCTTGCCAGTCTGTGCAAGTGACCCAACATAGGAAAATAGGATACTTGCAACAGCTCAACCCACACAATGAAGAAGCAACATAGGTCTCGTTCCATCTTCATTGCATGTATTTAACCCATCTCAGCTCATGTTAGCTGTTATATGACATGATGCGCAGTTTCAGAAGGGTTGATTTGTTTGCAACAAGACTTTGCCCATGTCCATATACTGCTTCAAGATGTATATGTGGGCCTGTTCTTTTGCAATATTCTGTCAAGACATCCCATCGAACCACTAGGCTATCCAAATTATATCTGGAATTCTTTACAAGTAGTTCAAACTTATCATGTTATTTGCAAAGATGATAATGCCAATTCAAAAGCATCGTTTACATTAAATAGAAATCTTTTTTTCAAAAATTGTATATTATCTTACAATCACACTCTAGGTAATTAGATATACCCAACTATAAGAACCATAGTAGAGTTTCCTATCCTTTTGTAAATATTGCACAACTGCATCATGTAATGAGGATGAACAACCACAAACTGTAAGCCTATGTGGGCCCAGTGCAGCCATACAAAAGTCTTCAAGTCACGAACCAAATGAATTGGACTCACGCTAACCTAGTTGCAGAGTACTTTCAGAACTAAACAAAAGATGATAGGAAGTTGTAGTAAATGTACTTTACGCTTGTCATTGGACCAAGATGGGATTTTAAAGATGTACAATGCTTATATGCTCTCCCAAAACAGACCACAACTCCACGAGCTAGATATAGAAACTGGCAAGCATATAAACAGCACCCCCTCTGTTCCATGTTTGCTGGCAAAACCCTGAGCAAGGTATCATCTTTACACAAATAAGCTCGGCATGGAGCTGACAAGACCAGCACTAACTTTCAACAATAATATAAGTGCCACCCAAATGCATGAGACTGCAACCACATCCCGAGTCAACAGACATTCTTATTTCTCAATAAAACTTCCTTTTTCATCTAAAAAATACTTCCCTTTTTTCAACCAAATAAGAAAAATACCAAGACAAGTAAAATAAGTTACTGCATTAGTTGGAGTCTAGTCCAGATGAAACACCAATCCCGCAAGTATATGCCCTTATCCAACAATCCAATTAACATTATTTTTAAAATCTCCCTTACTTACCACTAAATTCTGCACCTTTCATACAATGCCGCTATACTCACTTTTTACACTCACTGATACACATAACGCGCGAAAAGAAAAATATCCACGTTCAATATTAAAGAAGGTATTGATAAACGATATTTTCTTCCAAACTATCATCCAGATTTATGGCATATGGATTACCGTGCATTCTCTTCCTTCAAAAAAAAAAGGGCCGTTGGATAAAAAAAAGGTGCTTTCTCATTAGCAAATGAAACACATTGTGCTCTAATCCAACCAAAATTCAAAAAAAAAAAAGAACGACAGCAAATGCATGATATTTTGGCCTAATCCAAACAAAGTAGAAAGCCAGGAGATGGAAGTAAGCCGGACCTGGTGGGGTCAAATCCTGCCCGGAGGGCGAGGCGGAGTTCGTTGCCGCTGACGAGTACGGCGCCGCAGCCGAGTTCCCGCAGGAGCTGCAGCACGCGGAGGTTGTTGTTGGCCTTCACGGCGTACCCCACGACGGAGCGGAGCCCCTCGAGGGCGTCGCGGTAGGCGACGAAGTTGCGGACGACCTGCGGCTTGCTGTAGAGGTAGAAGGGGCTCCGCTCCGCCGCTGCCATCGCGTCCTCCACCCGCACCCCCTCGCAGTAGAGGTGCCCATCGGCGCCGCGCTGGAAGCAGCGCTTCGGCGCCCCCGCCGCGGCCACCGGCCGCGGCGGCGGGGACGGAGAGGCCGTGGAGACTGAGGCGCGGAAGGGGGCCGGGAGGCCGTGGCGGCGGCGCAGGGAAACGGCCGCGGGGCTGCTGCGGCTGGGGTGGGCGGTGGGGTTAGGATTCAGGGCCGTGAGGAGTGAGCGCGAGAGGAGGTTGGCCGCCGTCATTGCTAGGGCTTTCGGTAGCGAGGAGTGTTGTGAGGGGAGGGTTTTACGTAGTCGCCTAGTGGATCTTGATTCTTGAGACTTTGACTCACAGTCAAGGGTTATTCGGCTCGGTCGGACCCCGACTGGCTTGCTTTTTTGAGCGGTCTTGACGGGCTTGGTTGAGTGACCCGACCTGAAGCCAGGTACTTCAGGTCTAGCTTGAAAGATGCGGCCCGGCCCGGTCCGCAAGACACTAGTCGTAGGATTGCTGGCTTGGTAAGGCAAAGCAACTGCGCGTAGACCATATTTTCGGTTGATTTCGATCGACTTTGTTTTACTCTTTTGATATATCAAGTACTTGGCAACCTCTTCTTATACTAGAAAATCGCTCGGCCCGTTTGGCTCCAAGGAATTAGCCTAGGAATTGTAGAATTGGGATTTAATTCCAGAAATTGGGTTGTTTGGCTTTGTTAGAAATAATCCTGCTAAATTCATTTCAGAGACTATGTCGAGTTGAGTCCGAGTCAGTTTTAGAATTAGAAATTTATGTTTCAGAGTCGATCTCTGTATTTGAATCTAATTTGTAAAGTTGTGTATAAATAGTGAAGAAAACAAAAAAAGTACGGCAATTTGAGCACCACCAAAATATTTGTGTCATATTCTGTCACTCAAAATTCTTATACTGTTGTCGCTGTTCTCGAAGAGTAGAGGAAGTAGTCATGAAGAAGAGGAGACATTCGGACCAGTCCGAATGACATCAATATCTTGGTGTCCGATCAACACTAAAAGGCTCCGACTATTAAAGAAGCTCGAAGCATTACGATCGGAAGCTCATAAGTACTAAAGTACTCGTGAAAATACTACAACAGTGAAGTTACTGCAGCACATGTAAAGTCACTGTAGCACTCGAGAATCAAATCCAAGACAAGGAAGTGACCATGGATCTGGCAATTGGCGTGGTCGTGGTTGTGGTTAAGGTGGCCGCAATTTTGGTTGAGGAGACCGTGATTTTACTGCTAGTCGTGGAGATAAGTAATACGAGGTGAGTCCTCTTATAACCGAGATAAGCCAAGAATAAAATATTTTACCTGTGGCAAATAAGGTCATTATGCTGTAGTCTATTGAAGGCATATTAAGTGTTCTGAGTGTCACAAGTTTGGACACTACACTACTGACTGCCAATACAAGAAGAAGAAGAAAGAGGCAATTTTGATTCAAACCAAAACAGAGCAGGAGCCAGCACTTCTGTTGTCTATATGTAAAGAGAAGAGCGCACAACTTATGTTGCTAATAAAAGAGCATGTTCAGCCGCAACTACTGAAAGTTGAAGAATAGATGGTGGAGTCAAATCTTTGGTATTTTGACAATGGTTCTTCCAATCATATGACTGGACAAAGAGGAAAATTCAGTAAATTGAATGAAGGTGTTAGAGGCAAGGTAAGTTTGAAGATAGATCAATTGTTCATATAGAAGGAAAATGCATTATTTTATTGCAAAGTAAGAATGGAGAGCAAAGAGCATTGACTGATGTCTATTATATACCACAATTGTGTAATAACATCATCAGCTTGGGCAGCTAACTGAAGAAAGTTGTTATGTGTCTCTAAGTGGACCATACTTATTATTGCATGATAGCAAGGGATAGTTATTGATGAAGATGATAAAAACACCAAATCAGTTATATAAGATTGAACTCAAGTCAGCCAAATCAACTTGTTTTAGTGCTAGGGTGGATAATACAATATGATTATGGCATGATCAACTTGGTCATATGAATTTTTGGTCATTGAAGCTGATGATAGAGAAAATGATGGTTTATGGACTGCTTTCCATCAATTATCCATCTCACATATGTGAAGGCTGCATCATTGCCAAATAGGCAAGACTCCTGTTCCCTTAGCAAGCACAATATAGAGACACACAACCTCTGGAACTGCTTCACATTGATCTGTGCGGTCCAATTATCATTGAGTCAAATGGAGGTAACAATTACTTTCTGCTTATTGTTGATGATTATTCTAGAATTATGTGGGACATGCTCAAAAGAAAATCAGAAGTTAAAGACATATTTCAGAAGTTTGTGACACTAGTTGAAAAAGAGACTGATCACAAACTAAAGTCAGTAAGATTCGATCATGGAGGGGAATTTTTGTCACAAGAATTCGAATCAATCTGTGAAGAGAAAGGAATCAGAAGATATTTCACAGCCTCTTATAGTCCACAACAGAATAGAGTAGTAGAACAAAGAAATCGAACAGTTATGAACATGGTTAGAAGTTTACTCAAAAGCAGAATACTACCTGGAAGATTTTGGTCTTAGGCTGTCAGACACACAGTGTATATTCTCAATCGAGTACCCACAAAAAGTTTTGGAAGAGAAGACTACATATGAAGCATTATATGGAAGAAAATCAAGTCTAGAACACTTGAGGGTGTTTGGTTGTTTAGCCTATGCAAATGTGCTCACTCATCTAAATAAATTAGATAACAGATCAAAGCATTTGATATATTTGAGAGTTGAACCAGGAACTAAAGCCAGCCGATTATACAGTCCACATGAGAACAAAATTGTGGTAAATCGAGATGTGATCTATTATGAAGATAAAGCATGGGAATGGGAGATAAAGCCATCAGAAGAAAACAATATATAAAAGTGGCTTATTTTTTAATTTAAAAGAGAAAACAACAGTGATATAGATCAATCTCAAGAATCAGTTACACTTTTTGCAAATGTAAATCCTCAGAAAGCTAAAGAGGATGCTCTACTTTCTCCTCAAATTAACCAAGAAGAGGTAGAGACCCCGCCGAGCAAAACACCTATATATCGAAGCCTAGCTGAGATTTATAAGTAGCCCGAGCCAATAGAGATTGAAGAAAAACTTTAGCTGACAACCTTAGATGAACCTGTAAGTTTGCATCAAGCACTCTCCAAACATCACTGGAAGATTGCTATGCAAACTAAATTGGAGTCAATAGAAGAAAATAAAATTTGGCTATTGATTGATTTGCCTCATAACCATAAAGGTATAGGACTAAAGTGGATTTTTAAGGTGAAAAGAGGTGTAGAAGGGAACTTTGTTCATTGCAAGGCAATACTTATAGTAAAAGGTTATGTTTAGAAGAAAGGCATAGACTATGAAGAGGTGTTTGTGTCGGTGTAGGATCGAGGAGGCCGACTAGAGGGGGGTGAATAGGCGGTCTTAAAAATTATCTTACAATCTAAAACACTATCTATTTGTCTAAACCAAGTATATAATACGGAAGCTTAACTTAAATTGGTTTAGCACAAATATTGCCTAAAACAACTAGGTTCGCCTAAGTGCACCAACAATCTAAGTCTATGTCAAAGGTTTGCAATCCTAGAGTGACAAGTAATCAATATAATTCTATGAATGTAAATTGCTTGAAGGTAAATTGAGCACAAGTAAACAAATCACAATTGACACAAATTACTTTTTACCGTGGTGTTCGGAGACTTGCCGGTCTCCCCTAATCCACGTTAAGGTAAGCCCAAACGAATTGGACCAGCTCCACGAATTAAGCCAAACACCTCAAATCTACTACTGGTAGATCTTTCCCGCTCCGGATAGGTGAGCTCCAACCTTCACAATACGCCAGGTCTTCTCACAACCTTCTTTGAGAAGATCACCGCGCACAAACACCTCCAACGCCGTCTAGGAGTCGGCAAACTCCAAGAGTAATAAGCCAAGCCCCTCGCTTGACTCTCATCACGTGCAACGAATGCACAAGCTCAAGTGGTTGCTAAATCCACCTCTAGATGCAACACATGCAACTAGAAACCTCTCTCTTTTGCTCACAAGGTACAACACATGCACAATGGAGTGGAGAGACTTACACTAGCTCAAGGAAGTGAAATGAGATGCCAAGGAATACTCTCCAACCAGCCACAAGTGAGTATTTATACCCCACACATAAAAACTAACCGTTGGAGTCAAATCCCTGAAAAAATCAGGGAAATCGGTACTACCGCCGTTATAAGTGCGGTATTACCGCACTCCACTTTAACGGCTAGAAAAATAGCCGTTACTCAGCATTTGCGGTATTACCGCAGTGTAACTTGCGGTATTACCGCAGTTGGGTGCGGTATTACCGTACCTCTGTTTTTCAGCACAGACATCACTCGGGAAAACGGTCATAACTTTTGACTCCGATGTCGGAATTGAGTGATCTTGGACTCTATGGAAAGCTTATTCAGAGGGCTACACAACCTATCTATTTGCATGATCTCAAACAGAGTAGATCAATGCAGAAAGCATAAGAGATCCAAGGAGTCATTACCACGGTCTAAGTCCGAGAAAAATAATATTAGACCATGCCAAGGGACATTGTATGACCTCCAACAACTTGCAAAACATATTTGCAAATTTAGGTCATAACACAAGGAAAGGTACATGGATTTCAACCATTTACAAAACATATTTGCAAAGTATAGTCAAATGTTGCAAGGATTAGATGCATGAGCCTCAACTATTTGCAAATAATAGTATCATACCATGGAGAGCTAGTGTAAGCAAGATTGAGCTATCAACACATGATAAGACTCAAGCTACTAGACAAGACCCCTCTTAATAGTACGGCAAACCTATACTAGCAATCCGGTCTTCAAACCAAACACCAAGGCCGGTAAAAGACTAGGAACACATCCTTAGCCCTAGCTAGTCATACCTTTGCCTTAAGCATTCTCTTGAAGCTTGACGATGCTCATCAACACATGATGCATCTCCTCTTCTTGATGTCCTTCAACACATGAAGTCATCTTCTCTTCTTGATGGCCTTCAACACATAAAGCCATCTTCCATCCTGAACTCTTACTCGATAATCTTCAACATATGAAGCCATCCAAAGTCTTCATCATCATGGAACATAACCTATTCATCCAACTCATAAAAAATATTAGTCTCATAATGTGATTATCATTAATTACCAAAACATACCATTAACTCATAATGGTGTGTCTAGATTCTTCAATCTTCCCTTTAGTAATTGATGATAATCACCACAATTGCAAATAATTAAACATAAAATTTTAAACCCAAAATGTGGTACTACCGCCGTTATAAGGCTGGTAGTTCCGCTCTCCGGTAGTACCGCTCAGGATGCGGTCATACCGCTCTGCGGTAGTTCCGCCGTTCAAACTCCGGTACTACCGTTTTCAGAGAGACCAAGTATTTCAAGGGGTGCTCTCTGAAAAATACATACCGAAAATCGGTATTACCGCAGTACCATGCGGTACTACCGCATTGCGGTAGTTCCGCTATTGAAAATCCGGTACTATCGATTTCTGTTGAGTTGAAGTCCCCAGAAGGGTGCTCTCTGGAAAAACGTATCGCACAAAAATCCCGGTACTACCGCACTGCGGTAATACCGCTGTTTACACACCGGTACTACCACACTGCGTAATACCGTAGGTGGGTGCGGTGCTACCGATTTTTCTGAGAGAGTACAGTTGACTTTAGACTTTAAATTCAAATGCATGCTGACCTTTGTGTCAAGCCATATTGATCTTCTTATCAATCTTTGCATGCATCTCCAAATATTCAAACGAATTCCGGGACTAAACCTTTCAATCACTTGACATACATTTTAGTCCCTTTTTGCAAACACAAACAATTGAGTATAAAGCAATATGATTCAATGTGAGTATATATGAACTACACAAGTTTTATATACTCAAATGATATATTTTAAAGTAGAGATCCCAATGTATGTGAAAAAGGAAACATGGATCAATACTAATGAAATCACAAAATATAGAGTGAACTCCCCTAAATGTGTGCATACAAGAATATATAATGAGATCATATGCACATATTCATTTTAGACTTTTGGTAGAGTTTAATCTATATTTTGTATCCGAGGAATACACTAGGATATAGTAATGTAAGTGTCGAATGCATTCCTTTTTAATTTCACCTTTTCATCCAAATGAGACTGAATCATATCATTACTAATAAGCATATTAGTCTCACAATAGTATTTATCATTATCACCAAAACCAACATAATAGAGCTTGAACTTACAGTCGGTTACAAGATTAGAAATAATTAGACTGATATTTGCTCTTGCAGCTCAATTTGGATGGGAAGTATTGAACCCAATGTAATTATAAGTATAGCTAAGCATACTAAATGTACGACCTATGTGACAACTAATATCGCATCACTAAATATTTCTCATCCTATGGTAACAATGGAATAATGGCATTCAAACTATCAAGGTAGATTTAATCAAGTTGGACAATAACTATCAAGTACAAATGTTTGTAATAAAATAGTAATATATGATAATTTAAAATAAAATAATAAATAAATAAATTTAAAAATTAAGTTCAACATGATCAAAGGATATAACTTGCCTTGGCCTTGCTTAGTTAATTGCTCTTGATCTTCAAATCTTGCTTTAGCTCCTTAGATGACGTGATCTAATGAAAGAGAAAGCAAAACAAAGCACAAAATAAAATCAAATAAAATTTAAATAAACTCATAAAACTTCAAAACTAGAACCAAAAGATAAATCTCAATTTTAGATGAATTTAGGAAAAAATAATAGGGTCATTCGGAGGAGAACAGGCTCTTGGAAATTAAATCTAAAGAAAAATGCTGAAAATTCAGAAATTCTACTGTGATGTGGACTCGGTGCACAGAATAGCTACTCTATGGTGTACCTAGCTTATGAAATAGTGCATGGCGATTGGGATTGCTGATGAGGCAGTGACGTGGCATTAGGGCTAATGTGGCAGTGACGTTGCGTGACACATAGCTGACAGGTGGTCTCTAGGGTTGATGTGGCAGTGACATGGCATATTAATGTGGTAGGTGGAAGAGTTCGGGTGCTAATGTGGCATGTTGATGTGGCCTGACATGTGGCAGCTACATAGGATTAGGGCTTGCGTAGCTACATGTGTGGCTTGCTAACTTGGATGATGATGTGGCTAGTCTACTGGTTCATGGAATTGTAGTCGCTGACAGGTGGGGCCTGGCTATCAGTGGCTTGGCTCATGTGGATAGGGTTTACAGAGAATGTGAAGCATCGACCAGGCGTGGTGCGGGGTGACGTCAGCCAAATGATGTCAGTGACGCTCGGTCCAGGGAGGCTCTTTGGGCGTGCGAATGGATGCATGGCGGCGGTGAGTTCGCGGCGGCACACACAGACTATGTGGACAGCAGGGCTCCTAGCGGTTGACCGGAGAGGCCGCAAGGCAGGACGGCAGCCTGATCGGCGATGACTCATCGGTAATGAGGGAAGGATGGCTGGAGATGGTGGATCCAATGAAGCAAACCACATCGAAGAAGAAGACGACGATGATGGCAGAGATGACAGCACTTGGCTTGGCATGGATGTCGAGGGTGGGTGGCAAGCTCGGCTATGGGTATGGGAAACGAGGGGGCGGCATGCTTATATATGCGCGAATGTCGAGACATCCACGGTATGCACGGCACGGATGCCGAAACTAGGCTAGGTGCGAACGGCGGTAGAGTCCCACTCGGAGATGACGGTGAATAGTGCACCCTCCTATTGATGCATGACACATGGTGTTGTAGGGGAGGCCCCCACCTAACCCCGGTAGGCCTGTTAAGAGGTTGTAAAGCCCAAAGTGAACACGTGTAATGACATAATTGCCCTTAGGGATATTTGGGTGTAAGGGCACGATGCAAAGACACTCCCGGTGAGGACATATATACGCGATACTAGCTATGGGGAGACCCCAGAGAGCATTGCTCATCTAACTCTCCACTACCACTCTCTCTCTGTTTGGTCTGTAACCACAACACATGGCATGGAAGGAGTTTGGATGGTTAGCACTAGATGGCACAAATGAACTATGACTAGCGGTTTTGATGCTTGACACATGCCCCCATGGTCAAATCCGACGGCTAAATGTGGGCATGGCCTGGATGGCCAACACATGGCAATGAGGGGATCCAACGGTTGAGATTTAATGGCTAGAAGGTTTTTGATTTTCTAGGATTTTCTATTTTCAGAAATTCAATTAAATCCTTTTTGAGCTCCAGAAAATAGCAAATAGAACCGAAAAATCCAAGAAAATTTTAGAAAATTCCTTGAAGCACAAGGAACCAAAATAAAATACTTTTAGCAAATATTAATATTTAATTTAATCATATTATATCCTTTTAATTACTAAAATTTTAATTTAAGCATTTATTAAATCTAGAAAAATCCAAATGGTGTATTTTCTTTTAAAGGCTTCAAATAAACTCTGAAAAATAGGATGTTACAATCGATGATATCCCCTACTTGCCATTTGTCCAAAAATTCAAGCTAGACGAGCCGTTGATCGTCCCGGTAGAGCACCTCCGAATCCTAGGACTAGATTGCCAGAGATTACATGCATGGTACATGGAATAGGCCAACAAGCTAGAGGAACAGTGGCGCCTGGGTGTCACCGTCAAGTTCAGGCCACATCATCTTCAGCATAATATTCATGACAGTGTCTTCATAGTGATATTCGAGGATTTATTCTTTCTCCTTAAACTCGACACCCTCGATGCCTCACTTATTCGATGCTGGACACTATAAGTATGTACAATTATAGTCTACATTCATGTAATACTGATAAATATCATATATATAACTTTTTTGCTTTTGTATGTATATATACATGGTGATTGGTCATATATAACTTCTTGCTTTTATTTGTATGTCATATATTAATGAAATCATTGGTCGGTTTTTTCGACCCACACTTAGTCTCCTTGGATACCATCAACGAGGATGCATCCTTCATCCAGCGTTACATGACGTCGGCATTGGTGGCTCACTACAACAAGGAATTCATACTTATGCCATACAACTAGAAGTAAGTGCTGCACTAGTGGCTATACTTGTTAATTTGTACTTTATAAGCAACACGAATTTAGATTTAATGACCATGACGATATACTTGTGTAAATTCCACTAAATTTTAATTGTAATTATACCAAAATAGGACAAGATATATAACTTGATTCCTTAAAGAGGGCCAAAACTGAATTCATAGTTGTCCAACAATTAATCGACAGGTAAATACATTTCCTCCATAGATAACTCTATTGTAGTCTTTTTTTCCTTCGCAGTTACTAAGGCTAACCTTTTGGAATTACGTAGGTCGTTCGCTGAGTACGTTGCTAATGTACGAAAATCCAAGGGAGGAATCAACACCCTACGACACGATCTAGATTTTTTGGTATTTACTAGTACACATTAATCCTATATAATACTTTATAGTAATGCCTCTCGAACTAATAAATTCTATTTTTGCAGTGCCACCAGCAGCCGCTGGGCAACACCAGCAGATTCTATGTTTGCCACAACATGGAACTACTCCTCGGTTCCATGAAGACTAATGATCATCAGGTTTTTCAATTTTGCAATAATTATTATTTTATACTTATCAATTTATATGTATGCATGATGTTGATCTTCCTACTGATAGGTTGTGTCCATCGCTACAACTGCGTTGGAATAGGCGGGCCTCCAAAAAATTCAAGGATAGTGTGCATTTTTCTTGTTGTCTCAGGTCATAAATAAAGATGGGGAGTTCCATAACGTAGAATGAATTTGACTAGGATAACATTGAGCTTAATTGTACATGTGTGTATTGGTTCATGGATGGTTATTTTATTTTATTTGAATTAATTGATTTGTGAAATGGATGTTGTTGTATCTTAAATAAATATGAATTGCATATATACATGTACTTGTTGTGTTTCTACTTGTTTCAGAGGGTATAGCTAGCATTTCCTAAGGCCAGTCAACAAATAAAAAATATATTTAGGAATAGAAAAGAATATCACAAATGGTTATGAGTTATTAACTCATAACCTTTTGTAATAGTTGACTATCACAGACGGTTTGCAATCAAAACCATCTGTGCTATCTCATAAATCATAGACAATTTCAACTATAATCTATCTATGATAGTTGACTATAATAGATGGTTTGTAGTTAAAACCCTTCTATAATACATTATATATCACAAATAGTTTCTACTATAAACCATCTGTGATAGTCAACTATCACAAACAGTTATGATTTAATAACCGTCTATGTAGTATGTATCGTAGACGATTCAAAAAACTGTTTATGATGACTTCATGTTATTATTGACCCATAAACTCAAATGGATCATGAAACCGTCTATGATGATATTTTTGAACTGTCTGTGATAATCTTTTCTATAGTAGTGGTAGGCTGTGTGTGAGTGTGCAGCTATGGCGAGGCATGGTGCAGGTGGCACGGCCGTGGGCACAGCGCTAGCCGGCTTGCTCTGGTCGAAAACAGAGGATAAATATAGAAAAAAAGAAAAAGAAAGAAGGGATTGGGCTAACTAGTGGGCCAGAGGAGAAAATAACAACAGGGAATTAGCCAAGAAAAAGTGGGCCTAGCCTAATTGGAAAATTCATGAAATTAAATTTTCACATTTTCTTTTAGCGATAATTTGAAGAGTTCGGCATTTATGTTTAATTTTTAAATTAAATTTTTGGCTCAGGATTTTCGTCTTTAAATTTTTGCATTGGTTTGAAGTTTTTAAATTCAAGTTTGAATTTCTTGCTCCTAATTTGAAACAGGCCTCATTTTCATGCTCTAGTTTCTGTTTCTTTTCAAATTGATTTTTTGGGTCAAAAATTTCTTCTCCAATATTTTTAGTTACATTCAAGTTTTGCATTTAGCGAATATAATTGAAGTTCAGTCTTTAGGCTACAAATTTAAGTTCTTAGATTTTTAACTACTCAATTCATTGTTTCAAATTCTCCATCCTTTTATTATTATGATTATCACTTACATTTGGGAATTATTCCCTATCGTTAACCTGCATAGCACAAAATTTAGAAAAGATCCGAATAAACTTTCATAAGAACTTCAAATGCTAGCAACATGAATCAAAAAGTTTTAAATTTTTCACAATTTTGAACATTTGAATTTTAGGGTGTTGCAATAATCAACTTTCTTTATTGCATGAACAAAAGCAAGAATTTCCTAATCATATTTGTCTAGCAAAGTTTTAATGGAGCTTCAATTTCAAAGGTGAGCTTAGGATAACTATCGCAAGATTTAGCTCTAGCACAATTAAACTTATCAATTAATTCTTTGAGTTTTTCTTCCCTAAACTCACAGTGTGCACAAAAATATTTTGGACTGAATTAGAGCAATTTGTACTGAATTAGAGCAGTTTTTTTAGTTTGCATGGCTAGTTGTTTTCTAATTCATCACAATTCATGCAAGGCAAAGCACTAGCTCTAGAAGTGTCACCAGCTCCTAAGCAACTAGAACATGGACTAGACTTGATGTCAACAATTTTAGCTCTACTATTTTCTAGTTATTTTAGCAAGGATGATCTGGATTTCTCAATTTCAACATACAAAGTAAGGCAAGAGCTATAGCTGTCATTATTAGGAATAAGAGATTTAAACTTATCAGTTTTATTATTTAAGATATCATTTTCATATTTTAGCTTGCTATTTGTTCTCATGACATGTTTCATGCCCTCAACATACAACATACTTCAAGTGATTAGCTACTACTCTATCGTATCTAAGTATAAGTGCATCATATGGGTTTACCTCACCATGCTTGATGTAGATATCATTCACATCAAGTTTGTTGTCATGATCATCCTCGCTTGCAGCCATGAAGCACATGCTGGTGAAGTCGATGACATTCTTCCTGTCCTTCCACTCCGTCTCCTCATCATCACTTGAAAGATCAATATCGTTTAGGTCTCAATTATCAAAGGGTATGATCAATGCCATAGTAGCCCTTTTGAGTGTGGCATCATGCTTGGTGAATCGATGAGGCTTCTTATTATAGTCTTTCTTACTATGATCATCTCTTTCTCTGTTCAAAAGTTTAGGACAACTAGCACAAATATGATCTATCTCACCACAATCAAAGCAAATTATTGGACCACCTCTCCTGTGTTGTCTTGCTTTATGATAGGCATAGGTGAATCTACTAGTGATGGGTGCTAGATCATCTATGAAAACGCTCTCAAGTAGCTCATCACTCATGCCTTGAAAAGTGGACAAAGAAAAAGAAGAAGAAGCATTCTCAAGAGAAGAAACTACACTTGGTAGGATAAGCCACAAGAGCACCTTGGACTGCTTGGCTATGACACCCATCTCGTGAGTCTTAAACCATGAATACAACTTTTCAATGGTCATAGTTGCAAAGTCCGCCTTGTCTCTAATGGATGTGACTTTTATTTCCTAAATACTCATGTCAAGAGTACTAAGAGCATGAGCCACATTATTTATTTACATTTGAGTAAGTGACTCTCACAGACCTTAGATCATTTATGATCTTATGGAATCTACCAAAGAAGGAATCGATGGATTCTCCATGTTCCATCTTCAGCTTCTAGTGGTCCTTCTTGAACCGAGTCTCACGTACTTTCTTGATTTTTGACATTCCCTTAAGGTAATCCAAGAGGGTCATCCAGATCCCATGTGTGAATGCAAGATGAGCCAACCTATTGAACTCATTTCTCCCTAGGCCTTGGATTAAGAAGTTGAATGCCTTAGCATTTGCCTCGACCTTAGCTATCATGACAGCATCAAGGAACATGTCATCGGTAGGCACAACAAAGAGACTTCTCACTTTGTTCTTAATGGTTAGGCCTTGAGCCTGACTATACATCACCATCCTTGTCTTCCAATAGAGATAGTCAACTCCATCGAAGACAGGAGGCTTATTGTAATACCTCTTCGACACTATTATTCAAAAGACCGATTTGAGTTTATGAAGAAGAGCTAACCGAGCTCTAATATCAATTGTAAGATCAAGTATGGCGAGTCAAAGGGGATGAATGACTTCTCAAAATCTTCCCCTAGTATTATCAACTGAATACAGTGGAAACATAAATTCACCAAAGCCAAGAGCCAAAAAACACAAACCAACAAAGACTTTCCTGTCTCATCGATCTAACCGCCAACCAGGGGCGATGGGACCATCGTAACTAGTCTTACCGCTAGGTCACCTATCTAACCAGGATCAACTAGTTTGACCTCTCAGATCATAGCATCCTAACCACTCACTGAGGCAGATGCATAGAACAACACTACACATGATCCAAGAAAAAGGCTAATTCCCAAACAACTGATCCAAACGTAGTAAAACTTGACACAAGTTCTCCTTAGGATGTGAGGAACCTATTCCAATCATGGATCATGAGGAGCAATTATAAAGTTTTGACCTTTATCCAAAACAAGGAAGGTTGCACTAAAATCGGGTAAAAATAAAAAAACTTGAGCTACTCTTGTTCGTGAGTCCTTGATGATATAAATAATCATGGATATGTTTTCACTTATCATAGCAAGCTAGATCATAGTACAAACTCAAGCCAAATCACCCTCAAGATCAAAATCCCTAAATCACATTACTTTTGAGCTAAACCAGGTAATCAAGAGAATTTTCTATAGAAAGTGCCTAGATGAATATGACCTGATCTTCAATAGATATCTCTACCTTTTACATATCTTTGGCACCAGAAAAGATAAAAAAGAAATGAAATTCAAACAAGAAAGCTAAGCAACTCAGAAGCATAAGGATAAATCCATGCCACAACTCACTTGGACGAACTTTGGATATTCATTTCACCTTAAAAGGAATGATTTATAGCCACTCCCTCATGTAAGGTTCCAACATAAGAAAATCTAATCTCTCTTGCAAACCCTTTCCCCACTTTCTCTACAACCCTTTCCTCAACTAGCACACTCTTAGTGGATACGACTACTTACAAATGAGGAAACCTAGTAACACGTACACAAACGAGTTTTACACTTACACACACTTGTACGCTTTTCAAAGTATGACTTCCACTTGTACGTTTTACACGTATACTTCCACTTGTACGTCATAGCCAGATATGACGCTTCATCCTCCAAGACGTGTCCTAAACCCCTTAGGCCACTGCCGCAGTATTGCAAATTGCCTCTCCACCTGGTATCAGACAATTTCCTCAATTACCACCCACTGGCTTTCACGATGTTTTTCCTCAAAGCATCCTTCACACGAAAGATGTGATGCCCAATGACTTGTCGTCAAGATTTTATTCCTCCTCCAGAGAACCATCACCACTTGAAACATCTCAAGCTCTATGGCGCACCACACCACAACATAGTCTGTGATGCTCAATTACTTACCACCAAGATCGTATGCCTACTCCAAGTACTATCACCACTTGAAACTCATATGTTCAATTGGCACACCAAGAGCAGACATTTTACTCATCACGATTATTGTTTTTCTCCCATACTTCTCCTCTTGAGATGATGCTCCACCTAGACTTACGCGATATGCTATAGCCTCAGAACACCTTCCTTAGCCTCGGTCTTGTCGTTGACGGCAGCAATCACCAAACACCTAGCACATCAAAGACAAATCAACCTTTATGATATGCACTAGACTCTTATTAGTAAAACAACACATGCATAGACTCACGCCATGCCTCACACTACCACATGCATGAACTCCGCCACACAGCCAAAACCAACTTAGACTCACTCCAAAACCAAAGGCAAGTCAGACCACCAACAACCAACTTAAACTCCTCTTGGTAATAGGGTACCAGTCGCCCGACTCCACTCCGGTTGGACAGCCAACCTTTGGCCAGTCGCAGTACTCTCAAAACTTTGTGTAACGCAATGAGCACCTCTATGGAAAATAGCAACTGCCAACTACAGGATGGTACTACTGTAACTTTGGTCGGGTTGCCTCCCTCAGCCAGTCACACTGCTCGCCGGTCTGATCATCTCTGCACAGCGGTCAGACTGCTATCTACCAGACAACAAAATTACAAAGCAAAAGACAAAAAATCAAACTCAAATTTCAACAACGAAGCACAAGTACCATCAAATGCCCCCATCCACGTGGTCTCATAGATGCTACCTAGATTATTTCACCTGTGGCATTGGCTTAGTCGCTAAAGATTACATGCTCTAAGTGACTTAAGGTAGGGCATGTGAATGAATGGCACCCTCACCGAAAGTCCGAAAATGCAACAATCCCAGCTAGGGATGGCAATCAAGCGCGGCAGGCGCAGGTAGTGCTCACCCATACCTATGCCTGAGACCCCCCCGATTTACCCCCACTAGCATGCCCGCGAAGGATGACGAGTGAAGAATCTCGCCCATGCCTATCGCCTGCGAGCATGCTCGTGTACCGCGAACAATGCATCATATATTGACATTCACACATAAACTGTTAACTAATGAAATGCAAATCCACCCTGAACTATGAACTAAAAGTATGTTAACCCATGAAAGGAGAGGTCTACTCAACTAAAAGTATGTCAACTGAGTGACTAAGCAAACCTGTCCAAATGGGCCGGGCCTACACGGGCCGCACCGCGTCCGTGCATCAGACCGGCCCGAAATGGCACGGCACGATTTCCGCGGACGGGCGCGTGCTGGCCGTCGGGCGCGCGTGCGGCGGGGTGCGGCGGGCGGGCGCGCGCGCACGCCCGCTTAGCAATCGGGCACGCGACGCGCGGCGACGGCACGGCCCGCCCAATGGCTCTAAACGGGCGTGCCGCCCGCACGCACGCCCGGCCCGCAATTTCGAAAAATAGCCGTTTTTCTAACCGTTGGGGTAAAAATTCGAGAAAAATAGCAAAAAATTCGAAAAAATCTGAAATTTTTTCTATAAATAGGTGGGCATCCGACCTCCATTCTCTACACCTCAAATCTCACTCTCCTCTCTCGGTTTAGCTGTGAAAATTCCGAAAGTGCTTGCACGATTTTGGTGAAAATTCAGGAAAAATTCCGAAAATTCAAAAATCTTTAGATTTTTTGTAAGAGCTGCAAAGGAGGTAATAATTCTGTCTTATTTTAATTTTTGAGTATTATTTATTAGTTTAATTTGTTGCTATTATTTGTTGGTTTAATAGGAAGTTAATCATTCTTTACTATTTTAATTTACAGTTGATTTAATGGAGAACTACGATTTTGAACTCTCCGAATTCGGCCTCTCGGCGGAGGATATGCAACCGTTTCCACAAGCATATCCATCTGAAAATGCCGAAGAAACGATGGCCCCGGGAGCGCAGGGTCCAATCGATCCATCTTCTGCTGACTCAACAAGTGCATCCACGACTCAAAGCACGGGTGCAAAAAGATCAAGAGCTAGTACATCAACAGTTTGGAATGATTTCGACAAGAAGTTCAAGACCGAGGATGATGGGACTTCGGTGAGGTATGCTGTTTGTAAAATTTGTGGTAATGAATTGACTGCAAAATCTTCAGGTGGGACGGGTCATCTACAACGACATGCTGCAAGTTGCAAGAAAAAGCAAGGAATACAAATGCGCCAGACACAACTGCAATATAACCCTGACGGCTCGGTACGTACGTGGGAGTACAACCCAGAGGTAGCTCGGGAATCTCTTTGTAGATTAATTGCTTCTCAAGATTTACCTTTAAATTTTGGTGAGTCTGATGCTTTTCAAAAATATATTAGGACTGCTCATAACCCTCGATTTAATACTGTATCTAGGCAAACAACAACTAGAGATTTAATTAAATATTATAACAATTGTCGTGATAAAATGAAAGAAATGTTTCATACCTGTACATTCTCTATTGCTTTGACTTCTGATATATGGAGTGGTAGAGCTAGAGAGGATTATATTAGTGTTGTTGCTCATTATATTAATGATGACTGGTAATGGAAAAAAGAATTATAAGATTTAAATTAATTAATGTTTCACATAGTGCTGAAAATATTGCAGAAAGTATTATTAGAGTTGTAGAAGATTTTGGTCTCATAGATAAAATTTTTTCTATAACTTTAGATAATGCAGCTGCAAACACTAAAGCTATGGAAATTCTTACACTGTGTTTAATTCTTATGCACACTCTTTCTTATTGCATCAACGTTGTGCTTGTCATATTATTAATCTTATTGTTAAATCCGGTTTAAAAGATTAAATGCTTGTATTGATTCTTTTAGAGATGCTATTTCATTTATTAATTGTTCAAACCAACGAATAGCCGCATATAAGAGTTTTTGCGTAGCAATGAATGTTCGTCCTAGAAAATTTGCTTTAGACATGCCTGTTAGATGGAACTCTACTTATCTTATGCTTAAACATATATTGCCATATAGGAGCACCTTATCTGCTTTCCTTCACACCCAAAGCCATCAATCTCGTAGCTCCTCCAAAGAGAACCCAAGTTAGAGACCCCGAACTTCATCAAAACGATTGGGTTGTTGCTGAAAAATATTTTCCTTTTAGAAATTTTTCATAAAGTTACACTTTGCCTTTCTCGGAGTATATTACCCTACTTCTCCTATAATTGTTCATAATATTGTTGAAATTGCAACTCACCTAAAGGCTTTTGAACATGATCATATACTACGGGATCTTTGAGGTGCCATGAAAATTAAGTTTTTAAAATATTGGAGAGAAATTCTATTTTATATGCATTCGCTTATTTTGGATCTTAGGGCCAAACTCCAAGGATTTACGAATGTTTTACAAATTTTAAGTGAGGCTACCGATTTAGACTATTCTTCATACTTTACATTAGTTAAGAATAAATTATATGAGGTATATGATAAATATGAAAATAAGTTTGGATCTCATGCGTTTGGAAAGACCCCGGTAGTCCCTAGCACCTCTAGGGGCTATGCAATGGGGCAAGATTTTTGGTTCTTCGTCTAGTTCTCGTGCAGGTACACATCAGTTAGGAGGAGGAAGGCGACAAAGCACTAGAGACCTATCAAGCTATCTCAACAGTGATAGCGTCAGTTTCGAGCAGGAGTTGAACATCCTCTCATGGTGGCAAGCCCAAAAGGTGTCATATCCAGTGCTATCCATATTAGCGCGGATGTGTTGATCGCTCTGTCTCTACGATCTCCTCGAGTCGACATTCGATCTTTCCCTAAGAATAATCGAGGAGCGACGAACAAGTCTGTCCAACGAGATGGTCGAAGTACTTATGACCGTCAAAGACTGGGAACAAGCTGAATCAAGACTCCAACATACTGCAGAAAATAAAGATTTAGAAGAATCTTTTGAGAATTTGTATTTAGATAGCAATGAATAGGATTTTCAATATTTTTCTTCACATATAGTCACTAATGAGCTTTATAGGTTGTACTCTTTTTTCTTTACCAAGGTTTTCTCAAATTGAGTTTTTACTTGGTAAAATTTTTAATGAGGCAGCCATCCCATGTAATTTAATAAGTTAATAAAGCTCATTATGTCATTGCAAATATTTATTTTTATGATTAGCAATGTCTATAAATTTCTATATTTTTTGAATTTTTCTAAATTTTTACAAATTTTTACAATTTTTCTTATTTTTCTATAATTTTTTTATTTTTCTGCTTTTTGGGCTAACGGGCTGGCCGGGCAAGACGCCCGCTTAGCCTTAACTGCGTTCGCGGGCGACGACGACGGCTTCGGGCCGTGCACGGCTTGCTCACGCTCGCGGGCGCGGCGCACGGCCGCTTATTACACGGGCCTTAACGGGCCGTGCCTAAGCGGGCGTGCGAGCACGGGCCGCGTGCGTGCCGGCCCGCACGCCCAAAGGCCAGCTTTATGACTAAGTGACTAATAAGTAATAACTCTACTAGGGTTTTAGTAGTGGTGTTGACTGTTGGCCCACTTATCAGCGTATGTCACAGGTTAACGGGCGAGATAGGTACAGGTGGAGCTCACCCATATCCATGCCCATTTACCTGATGGACAAAGTGTTTCCCTATTTTCATACCTGTAGATATAGAAAATATCTTATATCTGATTCTCTCAGGGTTTTTTACCAGTGAACACGCATGTAAACGTGCACAATTAACATCTCTAATCCCAGCTAACGGATCTCCTATGTTTGGTCTTTTCCCTACCAAAAATTAACAACGGAGGCTAAGGCAAACCGGCAGGAGCTCACCGTCCTCCAGCAACGCCAGTTGGCAACTCCGGACGTCGTGCGGCCCTCTCATCATTTGCGTGTCCCCCTCGCGAGGAATACGCGCCCTCGAGCCTTTTTAATACCCCTCCCCGCCGCTCCCTCCATTTCCCCCCAACCACCCCACCTCCCCCTTCCCACCCCCAGGCCGGCTCCTCAGGGAGGTACGCGTCCTGAATCATCGTTGTTTCGATCTTGGCACTAGCTGTGGAAACTAGCAGCGATTAGTTTCGCTGGGCATCAATTAAGCTAGTTTCTTCTTGCATTCCTTGTTCTTCTGTTCCGTGACTGTTTTGCTCCCCTTCTCGGTTTCTTCCGTTGTTTAACCTTCTCATTTTTTTGGGTAACGGGTGCTCAAATGACATTCGAGAATTCTTTGGATTCTTGGCTAGCTTGGTCTTGGTCTAGGAGGGCGGCGATACTGATCAATTTTAATTACGAACCGTGACGAGGAGGAGCTTGGGTGTTGCGAGAAGGGACGAGAGGATCTTTTAGGAGCTAGGATTCACAATATGTTCACAGTTCATTTTGGTTTTCTCTGCGTTTATCCTTTATGCTTCTGATCACTTTGTCTTAGACTGCTAGAAATGAAATAGTTCAGGGTAAGCAAGGTGCTAACTATGTTCTGATTGTTCAGGACCATTTGCCTTCAAGAGTTATTGCAAATTTCGGGTCAGGTGGTGAATTAATGCAGTTTCTTCATCTTCTTTTTAAGAACAAATGCGTTTTCTTCATACTTTCCAACTTTTAGGGGGCGATCGTGGTCAAAAAATTTAGGCGTCACGATCTTTTTTTTTTTGAAGGCTGATACTCTGATCCTTATTAGTTGTCCTCAATGTGTTCTGGTAACAATAGAGAATAGCAGTCAAACATTCGTTAGTGTCTAGTGCCCTTAATATTTTCTCCTCTGCAAGTAAAAGGTTTGATTTTTGGGCAGTCTTGATGGATTTACCATGGCATTCACGCATAAGCAGAAAAAGGAACACATGCTAATCAAATTATAGTTGTCTCTAAAGAGGGAATGTATACCTTCAGTCCGTTGAAATATTCAGAAACTTTATTTTTTATTATGCATAACAACTTAGCCATTGACCTGAGCAAATAATATTGTGCATCTTTGATCAGGTCCAGATAGGGCATACCAATCATGGCAGAAGTCCTGTCAGGACCTCTCGAGGTCCGTCTAAGCTCTGGTGAGAATTCAAATCATTGTCATAACCATTATCTTGTTGATTAAAGTGGGGTATTATGCCACAATACTTTCTCTTTTCTTCAAAAAAGAACTTCTGATGTTGTCTTCTATCTCAATGTATACATAGTAGTTTTAATTGAACTGTATGCCTTGTTCACAAACAAGGAAAAGCTAACATGATTGTTCAAAATCGCATTTAGTCTACGAAACAATGCTAAATTTAACTAATGTACAAATGATGTCAGCGACGTTAGATGGTCACTATGGAGAGAAGAGGAAATCCAATGTGGAATACTCAGAGGATGAAAGGAAAGCAAGGATCGCGTCGCTAAAGAAGAAGGCGATGAGTGCCTCGCAAAAGTTGAGGCATTCCATGAAGAAGGGAAGGAGGAGCAGCAAGGTCATGTCCATCTCAATTGAGGACAAGCGCGACCCTGAAGAGGTGCAGGCTGTAGATGCCTTCCGTCAGCTTCTTGTACTAGAAGAGCTGCTACCATCGCAGCATGATGACTACCACATGATGCTGAGGTGTATAATCTGATAATGGCACATGTATGATTTGATTTTTATGTGGAGCAGTATTACTGAAAGTTGCGATGATACAGGTTTTTGAAGGCGAGAAAGTTCGATGTTGAGAAGGCAAAGCAAATGTGGGCTGATATGCTGCAGTGGAGAAAGGAGTTTGGTGCAGATACCATCCTTGAGGTAATTACATCTTCAATATGGTTTGTAAGATTATTTTGATTAATCCTTTTCTGACTGATAGTTACTATTTAGTTCATGAACTATTGTCACATTTTTCTTCTAATCTCATCTTAGGATTTCGAATTTGAAGAAGCCGACAAGGTGGCAGAATGTTACCCTCAAGGTTACCATGGGGTGGATAAGGAAGGCAGGCCTGTCTACATTGAACGGCTCGGACAGATCGATGTCAATAGGCTAATGCAGGTCACCACAATGGATCGCTTTGTCAAGAACCATGTCAAGGAGTTTGAGAAGAACTTTGCTGTTAAGTTCCCAGCTTGCTCAGTCGCTGCCAACCGCCACATTGATCAGAGCACAACCATTCTTGATGTGCAGGGAGTGGTATGCATCTACAAACAGGTGGATAGTTCATTCAATGGTTGCAGTTTTACTATGGCTAAGATAAAGCACATTTTCAGGGGATGAAACAATTTAGCAAAGCTGCAAGGGACCTCATCGGTCAGCTTCAGAAGATCGATGGTGATAACTACCCGGAGGTAATCCCTTTGACATATAACTCATCGTACTTTTGCAGAAACTTTGAGCTTTGTAAAAAATGTTCTTACTGTGTCGGTTATATGACTACTGTCCCAGACACTGTGCCGAATGTTCATCATTAATGCAGGCCAAGGATTCCGGCTCCTCTGGAGCACAGTGAAGAGCTTCCTTGACCCGAAGACCACTGCAAAGATTCATGCAAGTTTCCTTATTCCTATAATTTTTGTTCTATAGTAATGATCAATCCTACTTATCCAATGTTCAGTTAGCCGATTGTTTCATGAACTGTGCATTTCTTTAATTAGGTGTTGGGTAGCAAGTACCAGAGCAAGCTTCTTGAGGTGATTGATGCCAGGTACGAACAATGCTGTAATTGGTAGCTAACTGGCTATTATTTATCAACTTGATGAAGCTCCTAAGTTACTTCTACGACAATATTTGCCAATTTAATTATGCTCATTTGTGTTGTTCAGTGAGCTGCCAGAGTTTTTTGGTGGAACTTGTCAGTGCGAAGGTGGTTGCATGAAGGCCGACAAGGGCCCCTGGAAGGATCCTGAAGTCATGAAGGTGTGTACTCCAATCTGATATTTCAATCTCTCCCTCTTATATTCTTTAATAGATCATCAAATTACAAAGGACCTTGCTCAGTGTTTTCTATGCTACTTTGATGTGAAGATGGTTCAAAGTGGTGTCGGGCGGTGTGGAAAGCTCAATTTGAACTCTTTTGAGTCCGAGGAGAAAACGATTTGTGAAGATGACGCCGTACACCCCAAGGTACCATAAAGAAGACCAATTTTTTCACAATCACATATTCATATTAACGTATTTGATAATACATTAGAAAATAGTACTTAACCATCTGGGCTTGCATTTTTCTAAAATGAAGAAGCAAGATTCCTTCAATGGGGAAGCACGTTTAGTAGGAGACGAATGGCGCACTCTGTCTCGAAAGATCTCCCGTGGCCGAATCGAACATCCTCAATTGCCACCTGTTCGTGAGGAACTTGTTCATACGTTGTTTCCTGTAAGTCGTGTTTCATTTCTGATATATAATTGCCTTTATTTGACAACTAGCAATGATGTAATTGATACTTAACAAGTTTGTAGTTAGTGTTAAACCATACAGATAATGAAGTCTCCCATCTGTTGTGAACGAAACTAGAGGTAGAATAATTTTGAGGCTCAACATCAAAACTTAGGTGGGTTTTCTAGTTGACAATAAGAAGGAATACATCACAAGTGCAAGGGTCGTTCCATCTCTCAGAAGGACGGATTCAAGAGAATAATTTGACTACTATTCCGTTTTTCTCAATTTAATCATATTCACAAATCACGAACAATTGACTTATGTGCTGATAATTTAGTTTTTTTCTAGGAAAGGCTTGAGTCTAAAAAAAATCCTAAGCTTAAACCTCAAATAAATCCTAACTCTTATCATGCATAATTGCATATACATATATCTCACTAATGTTTGCAATTTTTGCCAGACCCCAGGGTCACCCTATTCTTGTGATGTTCCAATGGTTGAGAAGGACATAGATGCCATGTGCCAGAGCAAGGGAATAACAGATGAGAAGCTCGCAATCACCAAAGGTTAATACCACTCGTACATCTTGACAAACTTCTGACGAAACATTTTTACTCCCACTTTACTTCCTCTAACTGACTGGCCAAAATAATGTTCTTCATCAGCTGTCGTAAGTGCCTCGAATGGATCCAATCCCCCCCTATTTGGTGGCATCATGGCTCTTGTGATGAGCATTGCAACGATGCTCCGTGTGAGCCGTAACATGCCCAGGAAGGTACTTGGTGCTGCCATAGGCGGTGCTAGTCCTTCTACCCTTGGCGCCCAAAGTACATCAAAAAGCCAGGCGCAGCAGCAATCCAAGATATCACCGGAGGCTGTGTCGGCGGCTGAAAATGCTGTCTCTGCAAAGCGCCTCACTGATCTTGAGGAGAAGGTCGTTGCACTCCTCGCAAAGCCTGTGGAAATGCCCTCGGATAAGGAGGAGATGCTGAAGGCTGCTGTTAGCCGTATCAGTGCATTGGAAGAGGAGCTTGCAGCTACCAAGAAGGTAACTTATTTTGCACCTTGCTGAAAAAGCTATTTCTTACTACACGATATCAAGGTTCCAGTGTTGTCATGTTAATTAAGTACATTTGTGCATTACTAAATGAATTGAAAACACGATTGAAGTATATGTTTCTCTGTATATTTTTAAACCAAGCATTTTTGAAACTTGTTTTGGTATGAGTTTTTGCAGGCCTTGCAGGAAACTCTGGAGCGGCAAGGGGAAATCATTGCATACATTGAGAAGAAAAGGAAGAAGAAAAGCAAGGTAACCAAAAAAACAAATGGCATAACAAAATACATCCTTCTACTCTAGTTTCGAGTTTTGGCGCTTACTGGCTGAAGGAGTACTTTACAATTGTGATAAATCTTTCTACTAAAAGTATGTGTGATTCTACTAAAATAATTAGTATTATATTGGCATCCTAAGAAATTAATCTACTGAGTACTTTTATAACTATAAATTAATATTCAATGTGCTCAAGTATGTTCTCAAAAATAGGTTGTCTCCATTAACTGTTCCATTCTTTTATTCCTTGAAATTAATACTGCCACTTGAAATTGTGCTTGCAGCGCTTGTTCCATTGGTAGACACAAAGAACAAAAGTACTCCGTGAACATAAGAATCTTTGGTTTGATCGAGTGAGCTGGTGTTTTCGTCTGTCAGCAAAACATGATTCTAAGTGTAACATATAATGTTCGTTTATTCTTTTGCCCGTGTTGCTTCAATTGATTGATCCGAACTTCTCAGCCCTAATGCACATTTTCCCTTGACCATATGGATGTGCTGCCAATACTCTTATTGTTGTTGTCAATTGAGAGACTGTTGAGTGTTAAGAACATAAATTTATCAATTTCAAACTTGAGAATATGCACTAACTGCTACGAGTAATAACAAAATACTGAAGCACAGCATTAAGTTGATAAGTTGACTGTACTTAGCACTTCTTTTTTGATATTGTACTTAGCACTTGATAGAACACACTTTTGGGATGAAATCCATCATTAGTCCTACCCCAAGTGTCTAAAATTATTAAGGTCCATGAGGCCATGATGTATAGAACATTTTTGAACTCGGACTTGTAACTAAGTAGTACCTACAAGTAAGATTAGTTGCACCAATTTTATTTGTGAAGACGGTGATTTCTAGACGGAGCTGCTCTTAAAACCTTTTTTTAAAAATCACTCTTGAAACCTAAATTTTAATGGCCCATTGTCAAATTTGAAGGCTTTTCACCATAATACTGGTCAATTGTTCAATGACTATTATGTAGAACACATGGAGCAGGATTTCATGGTTGCACTACAATCAATTAAATACGATAATGTTGGTCAGTGAAGACAAACTATACTTTGAGATTGATCTAACACCTTGACATGCAAGAGCGAATTTATAGAGGTAATTCTCAAAGTAATTACTGTTCTATATATATATATTAAAATTCAAACTTATAGAGGTAATTTATTGATATTTTCCTGACTTAAAATTCCAATTTAATCATAAACACAAGGAAAACAATAAAATTCTAATACTATATTGTTGTAGTTGATGTTGGTTGGATATGGATCTGAGGACCGATGGTAGGATGCTCGCCCTCATTTAGCCACCAGCAGGGCTCTTCTCTGACATGGTAGAAAAGGTTCTGAGGTGTACTTTAGAAGAAGAGAGAGACTAGAAACTTTGTTTATTCATTGCTTACTTATGAATGGTGCGACTCCTCTCTTTATGTAGATGAGGTTAGCCCCTAACAATACGGAAACTAATACAATCTAATGCAATCAACTAAAGATAATATCTTATCTATACTATCTAAATATTAAGATGTCTATTCCTAATATAAAGATAAGCATATATTTATTCCTAATATGAAAATATGTATCGAACCCTTCCTAATAGGACCGCTACAGTGCATGTGGTACCACTACTATAAAAATGGTCATCACAGACGGTTCAAAAGTATCATCACAAATGGTTTTTTGAACTGTCTGAATTTATGGATCAATGATAATCAAAGGTTATTATAGACAGTTATGAGCCGTATGTGAAGAATACTATCATAGATAGCTCGAACCAAAAACCATCTGTGATACTCACAGATGACAGATGGTTCTAGTTACCAACTATCTGTGATGGGTAAGTATCATAGACAGTTGGTATATAGAATCGTTTGTAATACTTTCTCATCACAGGCGGTTGATAGATGGAACTGTCTGTGATGTGTGAGTATCACAGACAATTTTTGGTTTGAGATGTCTATGATAGTTTATTCTATATCTAAATGTTTGTCTATTTTTTTGGCTACTCTCAGGAAATGTTAGCTATATCCTTTGAAAACAAGCAAATACAGCAGCACATTCCATTTCCATTAAGATTAGAATATACCATTACAACATCACAAGATAACGAGTAGGTTAAAAATCTAACACAGTAAGAACAGGGCAAAAACATATAAGAAGTAGAGATCCTACGAACCCAACTCTTAAACATGGCAAGAACATACAAAAAGCAAATATCGTAGTAGACCAAGCTCAACCACACCGACGAGGCCTCTATCTCACCCTGCTTGCAGGTGGAGCCAGAGTAGATGCTATTGCCAGACAACCTGTTGACAGGAAGGGACTCAGCGATGAGCGCTGACTAGTCGATCTTGAGCGTGTTGCCCTCCAGCAGCCTCACGTTGGCCAAGAGATGTCACTAAGCTTGATGCTAATGGTGTCGAGGCTTGGGGGTGAGGCTGGCCATGAGGGTAGAAACGGTGTTGTCGGCGTTGTTCTCCTCAATGAAGCTGATGTTGAAGTTGATGAAGAGCAGCATGACGATGCTGATGAAGTCTTGCCAGTTGAGAGGCCACCCTTGCAAGCACGCACACCGCAAATTATATACACATTACATGCTTACACGTTGGCGCGAGGATGGAGAGGTGGAGCTACGATTCGTGAAGTGGGGGTTGGTGGGTTTCTATTGGCTGGGATTAGGTTAGGGAGGATCGACAGGCCTAGCTGTCAGAGACTAAATTATCACAGACAGTTTAAACCACAAACTGTCTATGGTGCATATATATATCGATGCAATGTAAATAGCTAGTCTCAAAATATGAAATAGCAAAGTTCTATATGGCTTATATATACTTGTTTGAAAGGTTTTGATGAGATTTACAACTTTACAGTTGAGGTGAATCCCAAACTCTAAAGGAAAGATAAAATTTTTTGGCAACAACAGAAACCAAAAATTTGCAATGCAAATTTAAGGCTAAAGATGGCCGATTTTGGGGGGTCTTAGAACGGAATCCTACTTGGACTTAGGTGGGAGATTATGAAATTTTACGAGATTGCGAGGCGGAAAACATATCACAGACAATTTTTAATACAAATTCTCTATGATAACTTCATTATCATAGATTATTTGTAATACAAACCGTCCGTGAAATATCACAGATTGTTTAAATAAAAAACCATCTGTAATATTTGGTAATATCACAAACAGTTATTGATAAGAACCGTCTGTGATATTTCACAGATGGTGCTCACCATGAACCATCATAGATGGTGCTCTCCATGGACCGTCTGTGATCTTATCTCTTCATAGACAGTTTTTAGCATTGCCACCAATACAAACAGTCTCTAAACCTAAACCATTTATGATTGCATTTAATACTGACGGTTTTGGTGAACCGTCTATGATGAGACATCTAATATAAACCTTTTTGTAGTAATGTACTATTTATATACTACAGTACCCACGATACTGTTTATCTGCCTGCTATAGTACCTTGCCAGACCATTGGCCATAACATTACACCCCTCACGGCGAAACGGCTCATCCTTGAGCTATCAGGTGGTGGCTATGGTTGAAGTCCTTTGTCATCCCATATCGACGAGAGCCTGTGGCACCGACGGATAGTTGTATGGAAGAGAGAGTGCAATAGTCTTATGGATAGAAGTGAGAACTGTGGTCCCTTAGCTTGGCTTGTCATTGCAAGAGGCACTAGTGGCATGGACAAGCTACATGGTGTAAGCAATGAACATAACGTTCAGACCATCCGATCGACAAGCGAATGTTTAGACAATCCAAACGACAAGGGGCTTTTGGACCATCCAATTGGCCAATGAATGTTCGGACCAGTCCAAACGGCAAGAGGAGTTTGAACCATCCGATCAGTAATGGACCATCCGATCATCCAAGGAATGTTCAGACTAGTCCGAACAACAAGACGAGTTTGGACCGTCCGATCGACAATAGATCGTTCGATCGGCCATTGAACTTTCAGCCTGTCCGATCAATGAGAGAGGTTATTACCAGAGAAAGGTGAAAGGCAATCGACGACGAGGAGGCAAGGCGACGGTGCTAGGGTGTCGACGGTGAGGTAGCTCCGATGGTGAGTTCGCTCGAGAAGAGGCAGCGGGGTTTTGCACAGCAATGAGGAAGGAGTAGGTGGCATCGGTAAGGCATGGTGTGGACCGAGATGGTGGCGATTGCTTGCCGGTGCTAAGGAAGAAGCGAGCGGTGCTAGGGTAGCTCAAGGCTCGGAAGAGGGAGTGGAAGTAGAGGCGGGGTGGTGTGAAGGGAGAGGATGCCGAGGGGGTCTTTTATCAGGGCAAACTGGGGTAACGGCCAGGGATTTACTCACCAAAGTTAATGCGGTCAGAAGAGATGCAAACAATGGTGATGGAGTTTAAAGAAGTGGAAACGGCCAGGATTGAGTGTGGGAATGAAGGGGCAATCAACGACGCATTTGCTTAGAAATGAAGGAAGGGAACCCAAAGCTTTGATGGCACGGTAATGGCAACCATGACAATTGATGGGGCAGGAAGGAGGAAGAAGAAAGAGATGACAGGCAGGTCCCGCATGTCGAAGAGAGGAAGAGAAGAGGGAAGAGGTGGGGCGCACAGATGGGTGCCACATGGCCAAAGAAGAATCTCAGTCGTCGACTCATTTAAGTGGGAACAGATGCCCAAGATTAGATCGTGCGGAATAGATTCGATCTAGGCTTGACATGTGTTAGCCCTAGAAGGAGTTGGGTTTAAAATTATATATTTGATTTCAAAAAACTAGGAATCTTCAAAAATACTTAGAAAATAGCAAATAAAGTCTAACAAATTTAGAAAAATTCACAAAAATTCTTAAATATATTCTAGACTTAGAAAAAATATTTTGAACATAAAGTTGGTCTTTAAATATTTATAGTGCCCCTTTGTCTTGGATTGCCTATACTTCTGCGGCTCGCTCATTGGTCATGCTAACTGTCATCCATATCATTACGGATACGGCGGGACTAATGTCTTCTACGCCTAGGCTACTCCAGTGTGTCGTTCAGCACTTACTTCACTTCTCCTGGCCAAAAGTCAGTATATTGCATATCCCCCCATAGTAGTTGAACTCAGCACTCCAAATCCTGCCCAAATGATGGATGTCATAGTATTTCAAAATGTACTATGTGAATACCACCATGCAGCACACGCGGTGTAGATATGCTACCAAGGCTTGTGAAGGAGCTTTGGCTTATTGCACATGCAGATCACTACTTTGTTGATGGTGCACGTATGCTTGCGATCGCCTCTAGCATGGTCCATGATGTACTTTTTCCTCAAAAGGATCTCAAACTTCTTCCTAATCCTATCCTTGATTTGAGTGATGTGCACCCATTTTCTACTCCATGTACACCAGCATCACTTATAAGAGTTGCTTTCCTTCATCTAGGTGCTTTTTTACAATCATGGATCTATTAACGAAATAACTAATAGTGTGGCACCAACTCTAATCCATAATTGCAGTGATCAGGAGAGAGCACACACTCTTTAACACACCTTTATACACCTTAGATATATTGGTTATCATAATTCTGTACCTCACACCATCAGTGTTAGGAAGTAGGGACCATTTCTCTAGGTTGAGGGCATGCAAGTTGATTCATTAGGTGAACTCACCCATTGTTGCTGGAGTGGCCTAAGTTGTGGCCAGTTCCACTTCCAACAACTCCCTCATAGTTCTAGAGGTCTCCTCGTCAAGCTCTCTCTACCCCTCGATCGCTTGCCAAAACACCCAGAACACTCGGTCAAGGATAAACAATTAGGCCACTTCAAAGGATGCGCCTCTCCACTTGTTTATATATGTCCTGGGATTGGCTTTGGTGATCTGATGTAGCATTATTGGCACGATGTAGTAGGCCTCTTCGTACATGCCAGACATTCTATGTATGACCTTTCTCCTCACCCACTATACCTTACCATAACTCACCAGAAAACCAACTAGGTTCAAGACATCGGCCATCAATAGCTTCAACGAAACTATGATGTTTGCAACCACAAGGTGACTAATCAGGAAGGCGACGATTGATGAGGTCATATTCTGGTGCATGTGCAAGCTCACAGGTGTGATCCTTCACCATCATTATCCAGAAGTCTATTGTTACGCCTCTAAATCTTTGTACACAAACCTTCCTAGGATAAGAACCATCCATACACTTAACCACATACGTGTCGGTGTTTGACCTGTGTATCCAATATGTGTGGCATATGCGACGACACATCTTGCAATGGATTATTGCGCAACACACCAGTTTAGGAAGCATTACTCTTCCACTGAGTGTCTTCATCAAAAGACCATTGTGATCCATCTTCGGATGATAGAACAAGGGAGACCAACACAACAGCATTCAATCTTGAGGAGATGCACTCAACATACATGCACACAATGTCACTAGATACACCGCCCCCACCAGCACCTACACCGGCCTCGTGTCCACTACTATCTATATTGGCATCGTCCTCCTCGTCAAAATGGCTTTCATTTGATAAGCTATCTAAATATTCAGTGTAGTCAATACACACTACCCACCATCTCCTTGCAACTTTGGTTAGTTCAAAGTTATAAGCTAAACTCAACAGCCCTCTATCATCTCGACCGGTACTATCTTCCACCACACCACCACCATAGGCAGCAACAGTAGTGTCGATGTTTTAATATCGATCTTACGCATGATTTCTTAGATTTTGGGGGAAAGTACTCAAGGGTCTTGTATGATCATGCAGAGTAAAGACACATAATTTTTTATACAAGTTCAGGGCTTCTCCTAGAAGAATAACAACTCTACGTCCTATACTATTGTTGCTGAAGAAACGCTTACAAGCATGGATAGTGCGAGAAATTATACACTGCTTACAGAACTAATTGCTCCCTACTAAGTCTTGTCTCCCATCAGACTAGCCTCTCTTCTCTCAAGATTTGTCCCTTATATTGGCGATTGGATGGAGGTTATTATCTGAGAGACGTAGATAGTAGTTTGTCGTAGGATAGTTGTTGTCAGAGAGATGTGGGTAAGATCGTGTGTGGTTATGGAGTATAAAGACATGTTCTAACTATCTTGTCAAGCTAACCCACTATGAGAGTAAGTTAGTCGTACATAGGAGAATGACCAAGCCATCATAATAGAACTTGCAACTAGCTAGTCGTAGCATAACTTACAATTAGGTGGTCGTAGCAGGACTTACAACTAGATGGTCGTAGCAGGACTTAAGACAAGGTAGTCATAGTAGAACATATGGCTAGGTCGTCGTAGCAGAACTTATGACTATGTTATCGTAGCAGAACTTAGGATTAGGTAATCATAGCATATCCTACAACTATTCTACGAAAGCTTTGTAAGAGACTGAGAAGATCCCTCCACGAAAATTTGTGAAGTGGATAGCACTGGCCATTAGGGGAGATTGGTCAAATCCCAGTGTTTCAAGCTTTTTGTGAGTGCAAACTTTGTCTTCCTGCTCATTCCTTTCTCATGGTAGTACTCGAGTACTTTGGGGTTAAGTTGGTGAATCTGGTTCCCAACTCAATTACCATATTAAGCATATTCGTGTACCTTTGCAACACATATTTGGGGATCCTGGCAGATTTGGAGCTTTTCTGGTATTATCATGAGATGAGCCATCAAACTAGAATCACTGAAAGCTGTGGACTGAAGCTTTATGTCGGGAAGTTGGAGGCATACATTCAGATGTTCACCCGGTCATCGTGGCTAGGGTGGAAGAAGAGGTGGTTCTACTGGGATACTTGAAAGTATCTAGGTCCCTAAGATTGGATTTTGGTAATTAATGACGAATTATGAACATGGGACTAATGTGTGTGCTAAGATTGTATAGATAAAGTCTCATGTGTGTAAAGTATAGAACAAACTGCAAGGATTATTGACGCCAAAAATTCGAAGATGAGGTACATAAGTTTTTGGGTCTATTTTAAATTTCACCGGTCTTAGGAGTAAAGGTGGAAGACCGGATTATAGATTAGATGCTATACTATTAAGAGGGATTGTTGAAAGTAGCTTGATAGCATGTTTTGGTGCACATTGGATCAATCTAGGAATATGCATTAATTTGAAATTAAGTTTGAAAACTCACTGGGCTCTCTCAGAAAAATCGGTAGTACCGCACCACAAACAGTATTACCGCAATGCGGTAATACCGGCATATACACAGCGGTATTACCGCTCAGCGGTAATACCGGAATATATGCGGTATGTAAATTCTAGAGAGCACCCTTCTAAGGACTTCAACTCACTGAAATCGGTAATACCGAAATTTGAACTGCGGAACTACCGCAGTGCGGTAGTACCGCATGGTACCGCGGTATTACCGTTTTCCGGAATGTTTTTTCAGAAGACCTCTAAGTCAAGACTTAGCCGGCCAGAAATCGGTATTACCGGTAATAGCACGGCGGAACTACCGCAGTGCGGTAATACCGCATCGACCTGCGGTATTACCGCTGAGCGGTAATACCACACTTACAACGGCGGTAATACCGCACAAAATTCCAACGGCTAGTTCTGTTCGTCTTACATAGCCGTTACTATGTGCTACAGAAAAGTGCGGTAATACCGCACTTTGTACAGCGGTAATTCCGATTTCCCTGATTTTTCAGCATTAATTTTCAACAACGGCTAGTTTTGGTTGGTGAGGGTATAAATACCCCCCACCTGCACTTGGGTAGGCTGCTGAAGTTTCATTGAACTCATTTGAGCCCTAGAGCATTTACTCCACTCTCTTTTCTCTCTTGAGCATTGTTTTTGAGTTTGTGGAGTGTTTTTCAAGTGCATTCATTCTAGTTGATCCAATTGCACTTGCGCGCCATCAAGTGAAATTAACGATCTATTCTCTTGGTGCTTGCTGGCACCTAGACGGCGGGAAGATTGATTGCCGGTGACTTCTTCAAAGGAGATTGTGAAGAAGCCCGTGCCGAATTGTGAGTGGTTGGAGCTCACCATCTCCGGAGCGGAGGAAGAGCTATCAATAGTGATTGAGGTGTTTTGGCTTAATTCGTGGAGCCAGTCTGATTAGTTCGGGCTAATCTCAACGTGGATTAGTGGAAACCGAAAGTTTCCGACACCACGGTAGAAACATCGAGTGTCACATTGTGTTTGTTTCTTGTCTATTATAGTAATTGCTCTTACTCTCTATTGCTTATTATCAATTGATTAGAATTACTTGTATTGTGTAGGATTGTTCTTCACTCAATTTATTGCTTAGTGATCATCTAGTTATTAATTATTTAATTTAGTTAAAAATTTTAAAACCTCCTATTCACCCCCTCTAGTCGGTTATCCTTGATCCTACAAGTGGTATCAGAGCTTGATCTCTCATTCATTAGACTTAACCGTCTAGAGAGAAGAGGATGGCTAACGAGGGGATAGCCATAGGCAAAGCACCACAATTTGATGGCACAAATTATTTTTATTGGAAAATTAGAATTTCAATTTATCTCAATGCCATGAGCCCAAGCATTTGGAAAAATAGTAAATGAGGGTTATGTTATGCCTCTCGATCCATTACATCTTACGGATCAAGATACACGTAACTCTCATTTAGATGCCCAAGCATTGAATGCATTATTTGGATCATTGAACGCGGATGAGTTCAATAGGGTGAGCAACCTAGAAACTTCTCATGCTATTTGGAAAACCCTCTCGGAAATCAATTAGGGAACATCCACGGTCAAGAAAGCCAAATTGCATCGGCTTCGGATCAAATATGAAATATTTACAATGTTACCTCACGTGGGTATCAATGAGATGTACTCTCACTTGAACAATATTGTAAATGAGCTCAAGGGCCTCGGCACGTCACTAACTGATCTTGATATTGTGAAAAAAATGCTTAGGGCGTTGTTGAAAAAATATGAGATGTTGGTGACCCTCTTCCTCAACTCGCCCGATTTGCCAAGGATGACCCCAACACAACTCTTGGGTAATTTAATTACTAATGAGTTGTACAAAAAGGACAAGGATGAGCTTTTGGAGCAATCCTCCTCCAAGGGCAAAAAGATCACCGCTTTCAAGGCCAAAGCGGTATCAAGCGAAGAATCTGAAGATGAGGAAGATGACTCCGAAGAGGAAATGGCTCACATTGTGAGAAGAATGAAGAGGTTCATGAGAAGGTATCCACACCGAAGTGGAGGACAAGGATCAAGCAAGAAGGATCGATCCTTTGACTACAAGAAGCGCTATAGCAACATTCGTTGTTATTAGTGCAATGAGAAAGGGCATATTGATTCCCAATGCTCCACCAAGAAGGAAGACAAGGAGAAGTCATCAAAGAAGAAGAGCTACCACGGCAAGAAGAAGCTATTCAAGAAGTTTCACAAGGATGGCAAGAACGAAGCCCACATTGGTAAGTGGGACTCCGAGGCGGAATACTCCGACTCCGACTCAAGCGAGGATGAGCCTTCCAAAAAGAAGGGACTCGTAGGCATAGCTATCAAGGAGGCATCATAACTATTCTCTACTCCTACATGCCTCATGGCCAAGGGAGAAAAAGTAAAAATTTGCGATGATGATGATGGACCTTCATATGATGAATTGATGGACATGCTAATTGACTTGAATGAATTTCTTGGAAAAGAGAAGGCAAAATTCAAAGAACTCAAAAGAGAGCATGTTTCTCTTAAGGAGTCTCATGAAGAGCTAATTGAAACTCATGCCTTGCTTCTCCAAGAAACATCGAGCAAGTCTACCTCTAGCATTGGAATTACTTGTGATATTATGGATGACATGCATAGAATGGAAAATGCTAGAATTAATACTTCTACTTCATGTAATAATTTAAATGCTATGTTTTGTAGTTCAAGTATTAATAATTTTGTTAATTTATGTGATGAAGAACTTGTTGTTGAAAATTGCAAATTAAAAGATCAAGTTAATCAATTGAACAAAAGTTTAGAAAGATGCTACATGGGTAAGGCCACCTTTGATAAATTATTGAGTGAGCAAAGATGCTCATTCAATAAGGAGGGACTTGGGTATGTGCTCAAGAAAGGTAAGAAACCCACAAAGCCGGTCACAAGGTTTGTGAGGCCAAGTGGTAAGCAAAACATAGAAAACAAGATTGCTTCTATCAATTTATATGATTCTTGCTACTTGCTTAAGAAATCTAGTAGTGGCAAGGTTATTGCAAAATTCATTGGCAATTCAATTTTAGGCGCTAAAAAGAATGCTATTTGGGTGCCCAAAGCCTTGGTCACTAACCTCCAAGGACCCAAACAAATTTGGGTACCTAAAAGAAATTGATTTTCTTTTGTAGGTGAATTATAAGATCGGTGGTCGATATTGGGTACTTGATAGAGGGTGCACTCAACACATGACCAGAGACCGAAAGATGTTCACCACATTTGAAAATAGGAGCAATGAAAAGATCACCTTCGGTGATAATAGCAAAGGAAAGGTATTAGGATTGGGTAAAATTGCTATCTCAAATGACCTTTCCATTTCTAATGTCTCTTTGGTAGAAACATTGAATTTTAACTTGCTATCTATTGCTCAATTATGTGATCTGAGCTTAATTTGCTCATTCTCAAAAGATTGTTTTTAAAGGCTTTCGTTTTGGAAATCTCTATTTAGTAAATTTTAACTCAAATGATTACGGTTTGAAAACTTGTTTATTAGCTAAAACCTCTTTGGGTTGGTTATAGCATAGAAGGTTAGGTCATGTGGGCATGATTCAACTCAAAAAACTTTTTAAAAATGATTTAGTTGTTGGCTTGAAGGATGTGAAGTTTGAGAAAAACAAGCTTTGTAGCGCTTGTCAAACCGGTAAACAGCCTACACATGGACTTGTTTGGGCCAACAACCTACAAGAGCTTAGGGGGCAATAGCTATTGTTTAGTCATTGTGGATGATTATTCCCGATATACATGGGTTTCTTCGTAAATGTCAAAAGTAATGTCCCTGAGATTTTCAAAAGCTTTGCAAAAAGGGCCCAAAATGAATTTGATTTTAAAATAAAGAAAATTAGAAGTGACAATGGTTTTGAGTTGAAGAATGCAAAAATTGAGGATTTTTGTGAAGAACTTGGAATAAAGCACGAGTTTTCTGCCACCTACACTCCGGAGCAAAATGGAGTTGTAGAAAGGACAAATCGTACATTAATTGAAATGGCTAAGACAATACTTGATGAGTATAACACTTCCAATATCTTTTGGGCGGAAGCTATCAATACCGCTTGTCATGCCATAAATCGCCTTTATTTACATCGTCTCTTGAAAAAGACTTCCTATGAATTAATCATGGGAAGGAGACCGAATATTTCTTATTTTAGAGTGTTTGGATGCAAATGCTTTATTCTAAGAAAAAGAGTTCGGCTCTCTAAATTTCATAGTCGGTGTGATGAAGGTTTTCTTTTAGGTTTTTCTTCAAATAGCAAAGCATATAGAGTGTTCAATAAAAATTCCGGTATAATTGAAGAATCGTGTGATGTGCAATTTGATGAGACTAATGGCTCCCAAGAAGAGCAAGAAAATTTGTATGATGTAGGTGATGAAGAGTTAAGAAAGGCTATGGAAAACATGCAAATTAGAAGCATCAAGCCAAAAGAGGGTTCAAGCGATTCACCTTCATCAATTCAAGTTCAACCTCCTACTTCATCCACACCAAGCACCATTCAAGCTCAAGATGAAGACACGGAAGAGCAACCTCAACCATTAAGAGTTCACAATATTTTATCAAAGGATCATCCAATAGATAAAATATTGGGTGACATGAGTAAGGGTGTTCAAACTCGCTCTAGATTAGTTTCATTTTGTGAACATTACTCGTTTGTCTCTTCTCTTGAGCCCAAGGTTGTGGATGATGCATTGGATGACCCCGATTGGGTAAATACCATGCATAATGAGCTAAACAATTTCGCAAAAAATGATGTATAGAATTTGGTGGAAAGACCCAAGGAGCATAATGTGATTGGGACAAAATGGGTCTTCCGAAATAAACAAGATGAAAATAGAATTGTAGGAAGAAACAAAGCAAGGTTAGTTGCTCAAGGTTATACTCAAGTCGAGAGATTTGATTATGATGAAACCTTTGCTCCCGTAGCAAGATTTGAATCAATTAGAATCTTGCTTGCTTTTGCATCATGCTTCGATATTAAATTTTATCAAATGGATGTTAAAAGTGCATTTCTTAATGGAAAAATAAGCGAACTTGTATTTGTTGAGCAACCTCCCGGATTTGAGGATCCTAAGAATCCAAATCATGTTTATAAACTCTCAAAGGCGCTATATGGACTTAAACAAGCCCCTAGGGCATAGGGCATGGTATGGGCGTCTTCGAGATTTTCTAATCTCCAAAGGATTCAAAATCGGGAAAGTTGATACAATATTATTTACAAAAGTTATTGACAATGAATTCTTTGTATGTCAAATTTATGTTGATGATATCATTTTTGGTTCCACTAACCAAGACTTTTGCAAAGAATTCGGTGATATGATGTCTAGTGAATTTGAGATATCGATGATAGATGAACTAAGTTATTTCCTTGGACTTCAAATCAAACAACTCAAAAATGGGACTTTCATTAGCCAAACCTAATATGCAAGAGATTTACTCAAGAAGTTTGGCATGGAGGATGCAAATCTCATCAAGACTCCCATGGCAACCAACGGGCATTTGGATCTAAATGAAGGAGATAAGCCGGTAGATTTAAAACTGTATATATCAATGATAGGTAGTTTACTTTATCTTACCGCATCTAGGCCCGACATTATGTTTAGTGTGTGCATGTGTGCAAGGTTTCAAGTATCTCCAAAAAAGTGCCATTTAGTGGCCGTAAAGAGAATTCTAAGATATTTAAAACATTACTCTAGTATGGGTTTGTGGTTTCCAAAAGGTACTAAATTTAATTTAATTGGATATTCGGATTCCGATTATGCGGGTTGTAAAGTGGATAGAAAGAGCACATCGGGAAGTTGTCAATTCCTAGGAAGATCTCTAGTGTCTTGGTCATCAAAGAAACAAAACTCCGTAACACTTTCAACCGCCGAGGTTGAATATATTTCTGCAGGTAGTTGTTGTGCACAATTGCTTTGGATGAGGCAAACATTGATGGATTACGGAATAAAATTTGATAAAACGCCTCTTTTGTGTGATAATGAAAGTACGGTAAAAATAGCTAATAACCCTGTCCAACATTCAAGAACAAATCATATAGATATTAGACATCATTTCTTGAGAGATCATGTTGGAAAGGGGGATATTGATATTAACCACATAAGAACCGAGGATCAACTAGCGGACATTCTCACCAAGCCATTAGATGAAAGCCGGTTTTGTAAGTTGAGAAGTGAGTTAAATATTTTAGACTTCTCAAATATTGCTTGAACCCTTGCTGCATGTGGTTGAATGTTACTTGTGGTCATTTGAATAATTTTATGATGATTTATCAAAGGTTTTTGCCAAAAGGTTGTACATTCATAAAAACTATGTTGTTAGTCTTCAAATAGGTTCTCTAATGTTAAATGATCCTGAATGATTCTTCCTTGAGTGCAAAACTAGGGATCATTTGCATAAAATCAAAATCCAATCTCAAACTCAGGAAAGTCCCAGAAATATCGGAATTACCACTGTTAAATTGGCGGAATTACCGCTGCGCGGTAATACCGCACTCAGCGCGGTACTACCACAAAACGGTAATACCGCAACGATGAGCGGTCATACCGTAGAGCGGTAAGACCGCGGGAGTGGGCGGAATTACCGATATTTCATAAAGGGGCGGTTTCTCAGGATTTCTCTCCTATTTCATTCCAAAACCGTTCCCTCTCTCTCCTCATTACTTCAAAACATCCGAAACTCTCTCTCTCTCCTCTCTCTCAACTCCAAAATCTCCTCTCAAATCCCCACCTCGATCTTCAAATCCGGTGGGATTCTTGACGTTTTTGGTCTCAAATCTGGTTCACAAGAGTTCAACTCCTTCATTGCTTGAGGTATTTCGAATCAAACTTCAAGTTTTCATCTCTTTTGAACTCTTTTATGAAATTAGGTTGAAGTTGAAATGTAGACAATTTTGTTGATAGATTCTTGGGCAAAACACATGTTTAAGTGATGTTAGATGATTTAACATCTTTCTATTGGAGCTCATCCAACAAAAACATCACTCAAAATCCTAGAAATATTTTCCCTAGAACTGTTCAGGAAAAACGGTAATACCGCTCGAGAAGCGGTGCTACCGTTGGGCGGTAATACCGCAGTTGACCCTGGAACTACCGCTGAGCGGTAATACTGTGGGGATCAGCGGTACTACCGCAGATCGGTACTACCACACAATGCACAGTGGTACTACCGATTTTCCTCGAATTTCAACAAATTGTTTCATACTTTCATTCATTCATTTGACTTCCAAATTATCCTCTATTGTCAAGATGGCTCCCAAGATAAGAAATGCTTTGAAGAAAGTCCGAGATGTGGCAAGGAAGATCTATGGCAGTAGCGGGAGTCCAGGCTAAGGTTCATCTCGTCAAGCTCCTGCTCCAGCTCTACCTCCCGCTGAATCTGAACATGAGGAGTCTCCTAAGAGGACTCCGGAGGTCAATGACAATGGAACCTCCAATGGTTCAGACACCAAGTCAGATCGGTACATGAACACCTCTTCTGACAGTCGGATTCCAGAAGTAGCAGTAGAGTCAGAAGAAAAAAGGCAGATATAGGACCAGCTGATAATGAACGGAGGAACATTGCTGATATGTCTGCTAATGATTACACCATTCTTAGACATCATCGGCAGCAACTCCTTCGAAAGAACACCAGCAATCCATTGTTTCATACAGAACTTCAGGAGTAAATTTATGAGGAGGTGTATCGGCATAACAAATTTGCCGATCACAAGTATGTAAGCTGAGAGCATGTTGATAGGCTGAGCATGTTTGATGGAGCGTGGCGCATGTTTCAGAATGCAGGACTTCTCCATTTGGTCTCACTCCAGTCGGATTATAATGAGAAAGTAATTCGTCAGTTCTATGCCACCTTGTGGATATCGCCTAATTGTGAGAATCTAGAGTGGATGACTGGAGAAAGGTACTTGAGTGCAAATAAGGGAGATTTTGAGGCGGCTTTGAACACTGTCTCAAGTGGGTATCCAAAAGTGTTTGATAGTCCTGCGATCCCACTTCATCAATGCTCAGATTTTTATGATCAAAGTGTGAGATATGTACCTGGCAAGCTCTATGGCCTTCTCCCCATTCCGAGCCTGATTAACAGGATTGTCAATCACACAATTATGCCCAAGAGTGGAAACTTCGACGCCATTCGAGGGCATATTTGGAATGTAATTCAGTATATCATGACAGGCACCAAGTTTGATGTGATTGATCTCATGATTCAAGAGATGGAGGACTCTAAAAATGACAGGAGCCGAAGGATCAACTTTGCACCTTATATCATGGCTCTCATCATTCACAAGACAGGACCATTTAGAGGAGGAAGGGGAGGTGTTCACAAGCCCTATAAGCCTCGTGAGAAAGGCCCGGTGCCTCCGCGCCCTAGTGCGCATCATGGAGCTTCCTCATCATCTCAACCTCATGGAGGGTAGGGGCCACAAGCGGATGATATTTCGATGGCTCAGCTTTATGCTGCAGTTATGGGATTAAGTGGCAGTATGACCACCATGACAGATAGCCTCAGCTTCATCAGTGGAAATGTCTCCTCTCTCAATGATCACTACTCTTCTCTGTCTGGTGATGTGTCCAATCTCACTTCGGCTATCTCCTCCCTTGGCGACTGGATGACAGCGCTTGAGACTACTGTTGCTCCTCAACACTATGTGCGTTGCCCCTGTCGTCGTCTAGATCCTACTTCTCAAGCCCAAGACCAACCTCCTCAGGAGTAGCTTTTTAGTCCTTGATGCCAAAGGGGGAGAAGAAGAAGAAAAAGTGCTCATGAAGAAGTAGGAGAAAAAGAAGGAATTTTGAGCTTTCTCTATATTTTATGTAAAAGACTATGTGGTGTAATAACACTATGGATGTTTACTTTTTAAGTCAGATGAACAATATGCTCATGTCTTTTATGTTATTGTCTTCGTGAAATTTCAAGTGTTGTTATTTGCATATCTTAATCTCTTCAAATTCATATATACTCCAAATACAATTACTGCTCATATGTGCAAATTTAATTTTCTCATTTATGCACACATTTAGGGGGAGTATGTCAAATTGACTTCAGAAAGAAATTGAATCACTTCTACACCGTGAAACAAATGAAAGATTCAATTCCTTTCTCAAAAAGTCAAAATTAGAGTATGCAACTTGTTCTTATGCAAGTAGTATATTCAAACCCTGTTTTTCTTACATTTTAAAAGATGTTGTCATCAATTACCAAAAAGGGGGAGATTGAAAGTATCTAGACCCCTAAGATTAGGGTTTTGGTAATTAATGACGAATTATGAACATGTGACTAATGTGTGTGTTAAGATTGTATAGATAAAGTCTCATGTGTGCAAGGTATAGAACAAGCTGCAAGGATTATTGACGCCAAAAATCCGAAGATGAGGTACATAAGTTTTTAGGTCTATTTTAAATTTCACCGGTCTTAGGAGTAAAGGTAGAAGACCGGATTATAGGTTAGATGCCGTACTATTAAGAGGGATAGTTGAAAGTAGCTTGATAGCATGTTTTGGTGTACATTGGATCAATCTAGGAACATGCATGAATTTGAAATTAAGTTTGAAAACTCACTGGGCTCTCTCAGAAAAATCGGTAGTACCGCACCACAAACGGTATTACACGATGCGTAATACCGCATATACACATGATATTACCGCTCGCGTAATATCGGAATATGTGTGGTATGTAAATTCCAGAGAGCACCCTTCTGAGGACTTCAACTCACTGAAATCGGTAATACCGAAATTTGAACGGCGGAACTACCGCAGTGCGGTAGTACCGCATGGTACCGCGGTATTACCGTTTTCCAGAATGTTTTTTTCAGAAGGCCTCCAAGTCAAGACTTAGCCGGCCAGAAATCGGTATTATCGGTAATAACACGGCGGAACTACCGCAGTGCAATAATTACGCACCGACCTGCGTATTACTGCTGAGCGGTAATACCACACTTACAACGGCGGTAATATCGCACAAAATTCCAACGGCTAGTTCTGTTCATCTGACATAGCCGTTACTGTGTGCTACAGTAAAGTGCGGTAATACCGCACTTTGTACAGCGGTAATTCCGATTTTCCTGATTTTTCAGCATTAATTTTCAACAATGCCTAGTTTTAGTTGGTGAGAGTATAAATACCCCCCACCTGCACTTGGGCAGGCTGCTGAAGTTTAATTGAACCCATTTAAGCCCTAGAGCATTCACTCCACTCTCTTATCTCTCTTGAGCATTGTTTTTGAGTTTGTGGAGAGTTTTTCAAGTGCATTCATTCTAGTTAATCCAATTGCACTTGCGCGCCATCAAGTGAAATCAACGATCTATTCTCTTGGTGCTTGCCGGCACCTAGACGGTGGGAAGATTGATTGCCAGTGACTTCTTCAAAGGAGATTGTGAAGAAGCCCGTGCCGAATTGTGAGTGGTTGGAGCTCACCATCTCCGGAGCGGAGGAAGAGCTATCAATAGTGATCGAGGTGTTTCGGCTTAATTCGTGGAGCCGGTCCGATTAGTTCGGGCTAACCTCAACGTGGATTAGTGGAAACCGGCAAGTTTCCGACACCACGGTAAAAACATCAAGTGTCACATTGTGTTTGTTTCTTGTCTATTATAGTAATTGTTCTTGATCTCTATTGCTTATTGTCAATTGCTTAGAATTGCTTGTATTGTGTAGGATTGTTCTTCACTCAATTTATTGCTTAGTGATCATCTAGTTATTAATTGTTTAATTTAGTTAAAAATTTTAAAACCTCCTATTCACCCCCTCTAGTCGGTTATCCTTGATCCTACAATACTACACAATCTTTTCTTCATGGGGAAGGCTACCGAAAAGAATCCATTCTGGAATTCAGTCCCAAAGGACATTACCATGATTGCCCCCTTCATCTCGCTATCAAGGAGCTGAGGAATAAGGTGCTTACAAGATGGCATGTAGTAAAGGACTACACCACCCGCCGCATCAGCCCCCTGAAGAGACAAGTTCATTCCATATGGATGTACTTGGGTGTAGTTGATGCTACCAGAGACTACAAAACTGATACGTGTAGTAAACTCGTAGTGGGAGGTTCAAATTCCATGTACTGTATACTAACCTTTTTGGTTTGAATGAATCATATCTTGACTTGGAGGAGATTGACTCCCGAGTCAAGAATATCTGTGAGAATGTTCTGTCACTGGAAACGGAGGCTCCTCATATCTTGGTGGATGTTTCCACTGAGGAAAGAAAAGAACATCTAAAGGTAACCAAAAATTTGATATTACCCTTTAGGTTTATGTAATCATAGAAGAACTTATGACTGACAGTCATAGGAAAATTTACGACTAAATGTTACTCTTCCTTTCTTCAGAATGTGGGCATGAACAACCATCAAGACAACCAAGGGGTCGAATTGATGGTTATCAGAGAAATGGCAGAGATGGCAGACGCTTTGGCTGCCAAGATGCGTCGGCTGACTAGAGCTGTAGACAAAGGGAGAGCAAGCTCAAGCGCCAATGTTTCCTCAGCAATATATTCTCGCTGCTGCTTAGACTAGGCCAATTCAAAAATTTGTTGTAGACATAGGCACTGCATTTGAGATAGGGGTAGCCATATTTGAGCGATCGACTCCCAAAGATCAAGATACCCTTCTACTATAATATTGAAACCAATTCAATGTGTGCTTCTCAAAATTTTATCAAGCAGCTCAACAAAGAATACTAGAAGAGTTTCGTGTCTTTTGTGAAAGAACTTGCTGCAATAGCAGTACCTATGATCGAGGGGAAGTCGGCTATTCAGGTAGTCGAATCTGGTTTTGACTGTCAAAGAGCCAAGAGAAGCAAGGAGCAAAGGACTTTGCTCAAGATCAAGGAGCAAAGGACTTTGCTCAAGATCCTCAAATTCGGTCTCTCTGGCCGCACTAGTCGAGGATCACGCTAGTGCACACGATCAAACATAGATGTCATCACGATCATACACACGACAATAATAAAGGAAAACTCGAATCTGATAAAATATCAAAGGTGCGACCTTATGGCCAAGCTTACAATATCTCTAGCCGGAAGGGCTTAACAAAATAGCAGCGGAAATCAAAAATAAAGCGTAGCGACCAATCGACAAGCCACAGGCTATCGAGTGGAGAACGAAGCCTAATCCGTGAAGTCGTCGTAGCACTCTCCTTCTGGCACCTCCTGCTGATAGTACTCCTCACCCTCAACTGAGCAACATAGGCGTAAAGCCGTGAGTACATTGGTACTCAGCAAGTCGTTTGTAACAATAAATGCAATATAATATGCAAGGCTTACCAAAGGAAGGCTGAAAGGTTAATTTGCATAAAGGCATTTATTGATGAAATATATTAAATAACTTGAAAGCGAAAGTTAACTGAAAACAGTAACAATAGATAATCAAAGGAATAAACATGAACCACTTGTGAACACCAATTCACAAGTTAAACCAACAGTGAACTACCTGTTCACTCTCAACATAAACCACCAAGTTATAAATGAAACACTAACCTCGTGTGAAATCCTCGAACACCGCCATGACCAGGGGCGGCTATTCGAATAGTTTTACACTCTGCGAGGTTGCACAATCTGTACCCACCACGATGTGATTAGCCTAGGCCTAAGGAGAATCACAACAAGGCCTTTACAATGCTCTACCTCAACCCAATCCTGCCCGCTAGGGTTTCGCATCACACCCCCCCTTGCGCCACATGGAAATCAGCAACCATGTTCATCACAATGGCAGAATTGAATTGAAATATTACAAATTAATCAGCCAGGTCCATCCCATAATAGACATGTGGTTTGCACGATTAAACTCAGATCAATGGCGCACAAAGTTAAGTCCTTAACATTACCCGGGCGAGACTACCACATCCCCCAAAGTACAAATGTACTTCCCCCTTTACTGCACGATCACTCGCCCGAGTGCAAAACCAATTTGTATAACCAAGCCAACGTCACACCAATGACGTGGCACAAATTTTAATACACGTGGCACCAACCACAGTTCCATATGTCATTAAGTCAAATTAATAATTTATCAGGTGTGAGGAGACCAATCGTAAATATAACAGGCTAAGCAATCTAATCGTACCAACCCATGTGATAAATAAACTAGCATCACTAATAAATTTCCCAACCTATGGTGACAATGGCATCATGGTATTCCAAAGTGTCAAGGAGGTATAATTGCAATTGGGACAATAACTACCTGTGCAACGGTTTGAATAAAAATAGCAATGCAATGTAATTTAAAGCAAAATAATTAAATAATAGTTTGTAAAATTGGGTTCAACATGATCAAGGGACACGACTTGCCTTCGTTATGCTCAGCGGGGTACTCCTGGTCTTCTGGCGCGAAACCTGCTCCTCCGGAATCCGAATCTAACGAGAGAGAAAACGACCGAAAACAAAGAAACACATAAAATGACAAGCAAAAGAACTCAAAAATTCACAAAACCAGAACCAACAGCTAGAGCTCGATTTTAGATGAATTTAGAAAAAAGAACGGGGTCAATCGGAGCTAGGACGGAGGAGAACGGGCTCCCGGAAAATTAATTCAAAATTAATTCGGGAAAAACGAAAAAGTCACTGTGCTGTGAACCCGGTCCACGGGATTCCGAGTCCACCAGGACTCGGTGCGTAAGCTGCACGGGGGCGGCCGACGCGGCGGGGCGCTACCGGCGTGGCGGCGGCATATGCTCGCCACGTGGCGCATCTTGGCGTGGCGGTGGCGTGGCTGCCACGTGGCTCGGAGGCGGCTAGGGCGGCGTGGCGCCGACGTGGCATGCCGCGTGTCATGCCACGTGGCCTAGGGCTGGCGTGGCACGCTGCCGGTGCTGCCACGTGGCTAGGCCGGCCGGCGGCTCGGCGCGGCGCGTCGGCGGAATCCGGCGGCGGGGATGCGAACGCGCGGCGATTCGAGCCTCGGCTCGATCCGAGCGGCGGCGAGGATGCGGCGGCGCGCGGCGACGGACAATTGGCGGCAGCGTGGCGGCTCGCCGCGGCGGCGCGCGAAGCGCACGGCGCGGCGGGCGAAGAGCGGATCGCAGCAGCGGGCGGCACGCGTGGTGGCGCGCGGGGGCGGATTGGCGGCAGCGTGGCGGCGCGCGCGCGCGGCGGCGAAGGGTCGCGGCGCGGCGCAGCCGTGGGCGAGGCGGCGGCGGCGGCGGCGGCGGCGACGCGGGCGACGCGCGCGCGCGGCGAACGGCGCGCGAGAGCTCACCGGCGGCGACACGGCGGCGGCTGCTCGCCCGGCGACCTCGGCGGCGGCGAGACGCGCAGACGGCGGCGCGCAGCTCGGCGGCGACGGCGGCGGGCGCGAGGGCGGCGGCGAGGCGGCGGCGAGTGCGTGCGCGCACGCGAACCGAGGACGGCCGACCCGTTTTAACACGCGAACCGAGGAGTTCGATCCGGCATCTGGCGCGACGCGCGCGACGCGGGGTTAGACGGCTAGGATGCGCCACGCGGCGAATCGGACGGGCTGGGATTGGTTAGGAGTTAGGGTTAGGGTTCGCGCGGCGCGTGGCGAGCGGCTGTGATCGCGTGCGCGATGTCGGCGCCGAGGCGTGGCGAGGGGCGGGCGCGGTGCCGCGTGCCGCCATGCGTCAGTGCGAATCGCGACACGTGGCGCCTTGAGCGGGATCGAGCGCGGAGCGAGCGTGCGCGAAAGAGGTACGGATGGCGGCGCGGCGCGGGATGGACGACGCGTGGAGGAGAGAGGGAGATCGGGCGGCTGAGGATAAACCCTTTTCTTTTCTTTTTCCAGAAATTCAAATAAACTTCTAAAAGCTCTAGAAAATAGCAAATAAATCCGGAAAAATCACCAAAAATACCAGAAAATTCCTTGAGACCTGAAGAACACAAATAAAATATTTTCAGCTTATGTTAATGTTTATTTTAATCACATTAAATCATTTAAAACTTTAAAAATTCATTTGAAGCTTCAATTAATTTCAGAAAATTCCAGAAAATTCATTTTTGAAATCCAGGCTTTAAAAATCTCAGAAAAACAGGATGTTACAAACCTTACCCCTTAAGCGAGATCTCACCCGAGATCCGGGCCAACTAAGAGAATAGGTTCGGGAACTCCGCTCTGAGATCCTCCTCGCGCTCCCAGGTGGCTTCCTCCTCAGAATGGTTGCTCCACTGAACTTTGCAAAAACGGACCGCTTTATTCCGAGTGACTCGCTCGACACTTCAAGATTTTGATTGGGTGCTCTTTGTACGATGAGATCTTCCTGCAGTCAACGGCCTCAATCGGCACAACCTCCTCTCGCACGCGCGAGCACTTCTTGGTGGGACACATGAAAGGCGTCATGTACCCCAGAAAGGCGCGAGTAGCTCCAAGCGATAAGCAACCTCTCCCTGCGTTTGAGAATCTGAGCGGACCAACATATCTCGGTGCAAGCTTCCCTTTTAGCTGAAATCTCTTCACACCTTTGAATGGTGTGATTCTCGAATACACAAAATCATCGGCTCAAAACTCGGCTCCGTGTCTGGTATACGTGCATAGCTTTTCTGCGGCACAGGCGACTTTCAACCTTTCTGAATCAAGCGGACCTTATCCTCGGCTTCTTTCAAACAATGCGGGCCAAAACGACCTTCCCCGTCTCTTTCCAATTGAGAGGGGTCTGCATTTCTGCCATACAATGCCTCAAGCGGTGATATCACAAACCGGCACGATAAATCGTTGTTGTATGAGAACTCGCAAAAGGTAAACAATCGTCCCACTTAGACCCATGATCAAGCACACACGGGCTCTCAACATGTCCTCGAGAATCGATTAACTCGTTCAATCGACCATCATGCGGGGGTGATATGTCAGATTGAAATTCGGTGGGTCCCCATAGCCTTATGGAAACTACCCCAAAACCGAAAGGTGAATGCGATCCGATCGACACAATCTTCTTGGGCACACCATGCAAGCGACAATCTCGGACATATATAGCTCGCCAATCTGTCACCACTGTAAGTCGTCTTAAGCGGAATGAAATGAGCAACCTTGGTCAAACGGTCCACAATGACCCAAATCGAATCATGACCCTCTTTGGTTTTAGGCAACCCGACTATAAAGTCCATACCAATTTCTTCCCACTTCCACTCGAGGACTTTTAATGGTCAGCAAACTGCGCAGTCTCTCGTGCTCTGCCTTTACTCTCGACAAACATCACAAAGGGCTACATACTCAGCAATCTCGCGCTTCTTGCTTGGCCACCAATACTTATCCTTAATATCCTGGTACATCTTGGTACTGCCTGGATGAATCGAATATAGTGACTCATGAGCCTCTTTTAATAACACATCCTTTAGTTCTTGCTTGTTGGGCACACACAAGCGCTTGAACCACAAGGTTCCCGATCATCCACCAAAATCCTGACTCTTTACCTTCACTTAAATTCTTTACGATCCATTGAAATGCCTCATCATCCGACCGAGCACGCGAATCGCCCATCAAAGTAATTCGCATCTCCATAGTGCCAAAATCCAGCTCAACCAACTCAAGGCTAAGCTTCAAATTCCTCATGCAAAGTGGTGACTCTCTCGAATCATCAGAATTGCAGTATACCTTTCGCTCAAGGCATCTGCAACTACATTAGCTTTCCCGGGATGATAATGTATGCCCACATTATAATCCTTTATCAGCTCTAACCATCTCCTCTGCTCGAGGTTGAGCTCGGACTGGATAAAGATGTATTTGAGACTCTTATGATCCGTGTAAACCTCACATCCGTTACCCATCGATAATGACGCCAAATCTTTAAAGCATGCACTACGGCTGCCAACTCCAAATCATGGGTAGGGTAGTTCTCCTCATGCGGTCTCAATCGGCGTGAGGCATAGGCTACCACTCTCTTGTCTTGCATCAAGACACAACCCAAACCTTTGCGCGAGGCATATAAAATATCTCAAAATCCTTGTTAATATCGAGCAACACAAGCACTGGGGTGTGGTCAAACTCTCCTTAAGTTTAGAAAACTCTTCTCGCACTCTGGCCCAAGTGAATTTCTTTTCCTTTTTGAGCAAGCTGCGTGAAGTGCAGCCACACCGAAAATCCCTTAATAAAGCAGCGGTAGTATCTGCCATACCAGAAAACTCGACTGGTAAGCAAGTGGGTGACTGCCAATCCAAAACATCACTTACTTTCCCTAGGTCAACTACGACTCCTTCTGCTGTCAACACATGCCCTAGAAAGGCGACTTTCTTCATCCAAAACTCACATTTGCTGAACTTTGCATACAACCGATTATCTCTCAATTTACGCAAAGCTAACCTTAAGTGCTCTTGATGTTCCTCCTCGAGTCTTGGAATATATCAAAATGTCGTCAATGAATACAACGACAAACTTGTCCAAATATTCCATAAACACTTTATTCATCAAGTACATAAAATATCTTTGGAGCATTAGTCAAACCAAATGACATCACTTTGTGAACTCGTATAGACCATAACGAGTCGAGAAGGCTTGTCTTGGGTATGTCCTCCTTACGTATCCTCATCGATGATATCCCGATCTCAAATCAATCTTGGAGAACACTCCTGCTCCCTTAAGCTGGTCAAGCAGTCATCGATCCCGGCGGAGGGTACTTATTTTTGATGGTGACCTCATTAAGTGCTCTGTAGTCCACACACATGCGGCGACTACCATCCTTTTTCTTGACGAACAACACGGCGCTCCCCACGGGGCGAACTCGATCGATGTAACCCTTATCCAAGAGCTCCCGAATTTGCTTCTTCAACTCTGCTAAATCATTGGCCGGCATCCGGTAGGTCTCTTGGAAATCGGAGCGGTACCTAGCACAAGCTCAATCGAAACTCAACCTCCTCTCTCGGTGGCATACACGGAAGATCATCTCGAAATCGTCGGGTACTCTCGACAACCGGTACACCCTCCAAGCTGGATTACCTTACTCGGCAAACCATGGTAGCTCTGCCGGCATTCACTTTGGCTGCGAATCGCACCTTAACTCCGTCTGAATTAGTTAAGGTCACTGCTCTGCTCCCACAATCTAACACTTTGCTGCGCTTACGAAGCCAATCCATTCCCAAGATTACATCTAGGATGCATATCCAACAAAATCAGTCGCCCTGAACTCAACTCCACGAATGGTTATCCTAACTCTGGACAACCTAGGTTGGATCTCAACTCGGATCAGGGATTGGATTAAAAGAAGATCCAAGAGCAACAGATTTTCAATTGTTGCTTTAAAGCAAAACTCAGAAACAAGCGAATGCGAAGCTCGAATCAAATAAAGCGGTGGCGAGAACCCAGATATGCGAAACGTCATCGATCACAACGTCTGGTGCTGCTGGGCATCCTCTGCGGTGGCGTGGTTCACCGACCTCTCACCACCGGCGTCCCGCTGGCACGTCACGAGCCGGGTGCTCCTCGCCCTGCTCCCGGGGTAGAAGTGCGGCCGGGTGTGGCTCCCAAGTCAAAGCAGGCGGCGTCGGAGCACGCCTGCGAGGGCACTTGCTAGCATAGTGTCCCACCTCATGACACTTGAAGCAAGTGATGGATCTTTCTTGAATTATTGCTTTTCTGCTGCTGCTGTCCATGGAACCACTAGGGCGCCGTCCCGACCAAATCGCGCGGTGCGGTGGGGTCCGGAATCTGAGAGGCTAACTGCTGCTGCTGCTTCTTCTTTGCTCTTGTGGCGCTCGTGCGGTGGTAGGAACCAAAGCGAGGCCTCGAGAGGCTGGTGTGACCGTGATCCTGCTAGATCAACCTCCTCTTGCGAGACTCCTCGAGCTCGCGGCGACTCTCCTCGATGAGAATGGCCTTATCCACCAACCTACTGAAATCGGCATAGTCGCGTGCCTCGACTTGCACCTTCAAAGCTGGGTTCAAGCCTTTCTTGAACCTCTTACGCGAAGCTGCATGCTGCCGCTACGTCCTGCCGGCGCCAGAAGCGAGCCAAGCGAGTGAATTTATTGAGATATTCACTCACCGATGAGTTCCTCTCTTTGGAACTCCCGAAACTCATCCTTCTTCATCTCAACCACTCCCTCCATGACATGAGCGGTGTGGAAAGCCTTTGCGAATTCCTTCCGTGATGTTGTCTTTGGTCCTCATGGGCGGCACGGTGGTTCTCCCACCACTCTGCTGCTGGTCCCTCAAGGCGATGTCTTGCATACAAAACCTTCTCCTGCCGGTGCAGAGCCAAGTTCAGTTTCTTCTCAATCGAACGGACCCGATCGTCGGCCTCCAAAGGCTCGATGAACTGGAGAAAACAGCGGTCTCGTCCTCATAAACTCTGCATAGCTGGTCTGCGACGAGTCTTTGGCGGTGGTATCGCTCTGGTCTTTGTCATTGCATCATAGTCTGCATACCTGCATCATGTCGCATCATCATCGTATGCGCCATCAAGAATCGGTGAGTGCGGGGATCCAAGGCAGTGGCAGGCTGCGCGACCTTGTTCTCTGGGTCTGGTTCCCGATTGCGGTGGAGGAGTTCACGGTATCAACCATCTTGCTCAAAAGAAAACAAGCTGGATGACCAAAGGTGAAAGACGAGAGGAACAAGCATAGATAAGAGGTAAATGCGTCTAAGGGGTTTTGCTTAATGGAGACCTAACCTAAACAAACACTTAGCCAAAAGGCTAACTAAGAAACGAACAAAAATAAACTCCAATAAAAGATTTGACATGATCGCAATATAATGCTTTTAAGGCAATATTTGCAGCTCACATCACACACAACCGCAAATAAAATCCAACGTGTCTACTCGCACTATCTACTCAAGGCTCCCACTCGGGTCACGACAAATAAGGTATCTTTGCTATCGTCCTCGAGAATCGCTTGTAGACAACCCACGAGTTGCGGATCGGCGGCGATCGCTCTCGGCGCTGGAGTGAACCGGCCGAGGTAGGCGCGGCGATCTTCGGTGATCTGACGTCTCTCCTCCGGGCTCGGCGGTGTAGGCGGCGGTAGAGGTATCGCGGCTCGCGGTCGGGCTCCTCCCGGGCATCTCTCGTAGTCTCGGGGTGGCTCCGTCTGCTCCTTGAACTTCCGGACGAGTCGGCCATGTTGATCTTGTATAGCTTGCAAAGTCGGCGGATGGCTTTGTGCGCAACTCCTTGTCTTGACATCTCCCCACCACGGTGTTCTTGAAAGCGTGATGTAGCACCGCTGCCGACTCGGGTGGTGAAGTATAGCACGGAGATGCTCCGATCGTTGACCTTTTGCTTCTCATCCTTGGTGAGGTAGACGGCGATCTCTTAAATCCGAGGCACCGCAACAAAACGCGCGTAAAGTGACCTCCATCCTCCCGCTTGTAGGAAGTTTGGGACATCTAATGCATTTATAAAGGAAAGATCGGTTTATATCTTTGGGAAAAACAAATTTTGCAAGAGTTGGGGCGAGAGACAAGAATCCTTAAGAATGAGGTAAGAAGATAGAGATATTACTAAATATCAAATTTAGTTGGTTTGATTTAGAAAATAAATTTTTGGGCTACGAACAATTTAACTAGGACTTAGTCCTCTGATCGATATGGCTCGATACCATCTCTGTCGAGACCGAATATGCAAATTCGGTCTCTCTGTATGCTGCACTAGTCGAGGATCACGCTAGTGCACACATCAAACATAGATGTCATCACGGTCATACACACGACAATAATAAAGGAAAACTCGAATATCGATAAAATATCAAAGGTGCGACCTTATGGCCAAGCTTACAATATCTCTGGCGGAAGGCCTTAACAAAATAGCAGCGGAAATCCAAAATAAAGCGTGGCGACCAATCGACAAACCACAAAGCTATCGAGTGGAGAACGAAGCCTAATCCGTGAAGTCGTCGTAGTACTCTCCTTACGGCACCTCCTGCGATAGTACTCCTCACCCTCAAGCGAGCAACATAGGCGTAAAGCGGTGAGTACATTGGTACTCGAAGTCGTTTGTAACAATAAATGCAATATAATATGCAAGGCTTACCAAAGGAAGGCTGAAAGGTTAATTTGCATAAAGGCATTTATTGATGAAATATATTAAATAACTTGAAAGCGAAAGTTAGCGAAAGCAAGAACAATAGATAATCAAAGGAATAAACATGAACCACTTGTGAACACCAATTCACAAGTTAAACCAACATGAACTACTGTTCACTCTCAACATAAACCACCAAGTTATAAATGAAACACTAACCCTCGTGTGAAATCCCGAGCACCGCCCATGGCCGAGGACGCGGCTATTCGAATAGTTTTACACTCTGCGGAGGTTGCACAACTGTACCCACACGATGTGATTAGCCTAGGCCTAAGGAGAATCACAACAAGGCCTTTACAATGCTCTACCTCAACCCAATCACGCCCGCTAGGTTTCGTGATCACACCCCCTTGCGCCACATGGAAATCAGCAACCATGTTCATCACAATGGCGAAATTGAATTGAAATATTACAAATTAATCAGCCAGTCCATCCCATAATAGACATGTGGTTTGCATTAAGCTCGGATCAATGGCGCACAAAGTTAAGTCCTTAACATTACCCGGCGAGACTACCACATCCCCAAAGTACAAATGTACTTCCCCCTTTCTTGCACGATCACTGCGCGAGTGCAAAACCAATTTGTATAACCAAGCCAGCGTCACACCAATGACGTGGCACAAATTTTAATACACGTGGCACCAACCACGGTTCCATATGTCATTAAGTCAAATTAATAATTTATCAGTGTGAGGAGACCAATCGTAAATATAACGGCTAAGCAATCTAATCGTACCAACCCATGTGATAAATAAACTAGCATCACTAATAAATTTCCCAACCTATGGTGACAATGGCATCATGGTATTCCAAAGTGTCAAGGAGGTATAATTGCAATTGGGACAATAACTACACGTACAGCGGTTTGAATAAAAATAGCAATGCAATGTAATTTAAAGCAAAATAATTAAATAATAGTTTGTAAAATTGGGTTCAACATGATCAAGGGACACGACTTGCCTTCGTTATGCTCAGTGAGGTACTCTGGTCTTACAGCGCGAAACCTGCTCCTCCTAATCCGAATCTAACGAGAGAAAGCGACCAAAACAAAGAAACACATAAAATGACAAGCAAAAGAACTCAAAATTCACAAAACCAGAACCAACAGCTAGAGCTCGATTTTAGATGAATTTAGAAAAAGAACGGGTCAATCGAAGCTAGGACGGAGGAGAACGGGCTCGGAAAATTAATTCAAAATTAATTCGGGAAAAACGAAAAAGTCACTGTGCTGTGAACCCGGTCCACGGGATTCCGAGTCCACCGTGGACTCGGTCCACGAATGCAGCACGGGCGGCGCGCGACGCGGCGGCGCGCGGCGTGGCGGCGGCATATGCCGCCACGTGGCGCATCTTGGCGTGGCGGTGGCGTGGCGCCACGTGGCTCGAGAGCGGCTAGGGCGGCGTGGCGCCGCGTGGCATGCCACGTGTCATGCCACGTGGTCTAGGGCTGGCGTGGCACGCTACCGGTGCTGCCACGTGGCTAGGCCGGTAGCGGCGTCGGCGCGGCGGCGTCGGCGGAATCCGGCGGCGGGGATGCGGGCGCGTGGCGGTCGAGCCTCGGCTTCCGAATCGGCGGCGGCGAGGATGCGCGGCGCGGCGCGGCGGCGGAGGCGATTAGCGGCGCGTGGCGGCTCGCCGCGGCGTCGCGCGGCGCGCGGCCGCGCGCGGCGGCGAAGCGGATCGCAGCAGGCGGCGACGCGTGGCGGGCGCGAGGGCGGATTGGCGGCAGCGTGGCAGCGCGAAGCGCGATCGCGCAGGCGGCGGCGAAGGCGGCGACGGCGAGGCGACGCGGCGAAGCGGTGCGAGAGCTCACCGGCGGCGACACGCGGCGGCTCATCGCCGGCGACCTCGGGCGGCAGCGGAGACGCGGCGGCGGCGGCGAACGGCTCGGCGACGGCGGCGCGCGCGCGGGCGGCGGCGCGCGGCGAGCGTCGGTGCGTGCGCCGAACCGAGGACGGCCGACCCGTTTAACACGCGAACCGAGGAGTTCGATCCGATTCTGGCGGCAGCGCGACGCGGACGGGTTAAACGGCTAGGATGCGCCACGCGGCGAGATCGGACGGCTGGGATTGGTTAGGAGTTAGGTTAGGGTTCGCGCGGCGCGGGGCGAACGGCTGTGATCGCGCCGCGCGATCAGGCCGAGGCGTATGGTGGGGGTGGGGCGCGGTGCGCCGCGTCAGTCGAATCTGCGACACGTGGCGCGAGCGGGATCGGCGGCGGGCGAGCGGAGTGCGCGGGAAAGAGGTCTGATGGCGGCGGGCGCGGATGGACGACAGCGTGGAGGAGAGAGGGAGATCGGGCGGTGAGGATAAACCCTTTTCTTTTCTTTTTCCAGAAATTCAAATAAACTAACAGTCCCTATCCGACCAGAGATGGTCGAAGAGAAGAAATCAAAGAAATTAATTTCTAGGAAGATTTCTTCTAAGTTTAAAATCAAGAGAATGAAAATGATATACATATAGACATACAGATATTTTCTTTACCTCGATATTTTACTAGAATATGGTCTTACCTCTGTGGCTTGCAGCTCAGTGCCTCCATCAAAGAAAGACGAAACTGGGGAAGAGTCTCTTACGACTTTGCCCACTGTCATAGAAGAGATGAAAATAGTGGTCGAACAAATGATGACCACAGTGATAGGCGCCGATGCTAGTGTCATAGCGCCTACGACCACGGAGATGGTCATTGGGGCAAAGGAGGGAGGAGAAACTTCTGAGCGGTGCACTGAGAAGCCCACCGGAGAAGCTCCTCCTCGATTTCGAGAAGGTAATATCTGGGAAGAAGACAAGCTTCCCAACTTGTTCTCCTCTATTTTTAATCCCCCTTTTGTAGTGAGGCATTATTTTAAATGACCCCAAGCGCCACACCCAAACGACTTGCCAAACAAAGGGCAAATTTTTGATGACGAACATCTTGAAAACGTGTGGTAGAGAAGGTTGATGAACTTAATCAGCTACAATATTCTACAAGCATTCTCGCAAACTTTGCTTGAAGGGAGATGAATGTAAGTATCTAGTACTTAGACATTCGCACATATTTCTTTCTTGTTTCTCACTACTTTCTTGAAATGTAGAGAGCATTAGAGAATATGATGACTGTGTATGAATACCACAGACAGCTAACTCTCTTTCAACAAGAGAACGCCAAACTCTCCAATGCGTGAAAGCATGGTAAGTTGACATTTTTTTACAATCAAATTTTGTTTTGATTGCTCGATCGATCTTCTCATGTTTGCTACCAACCATTCTTGTTCAAGTAGCGATGCAAAGTCTTTAGCGATTGTGCTTGAGGATAAGAAGCTCGAGATGTAGAAGCTCGAGAAGAAGGTCACTAACCTTAGGATAGGCTTAACACAAGCCAACTCCAAGGGTATAGCTTTGGAAGAAACAATAAACAGTAAGTCCTAAACTCAAGACTGCTTATCTTCTTGACTTCTCCCTTATTTTCCCTAATTTCCTTCCTTTGACAGAAAAAGAAATCAAAATAAAAAGTCTCCACGTCACAGTCGAAGAAAAGATCAAGGTTATTGGTGCACTTTCTAGAATGAGCAAGGAAAAAGAAAAGAAGATGAAAACCAACCTTAAAAGCCTTGACACATGACTTTCAGGTAAAAGATATTTCACCTTCAACTAGATAGTCGTAGAAGAACTTACAACTAACTAGTTGTAGGAAAACTTTATTTTGACTAGGTAGTCATAGCACAACTTCCAACTAGGTCATCATAGAAAAACTTATAACCTTGTATCGAGAAGTAGTGTCATGATATGTCATATGACCTAACCGTCGTTATTTTGTTTGCAGGAGCTATAGCCGAAATGAAACGATTCTCTGAAGTTTCAACTCGCAATGAAGAGGAGACGAAGTTGGCGAAGATAGTTCTCCATGACAACGTTGAACTCTTCAACAATTTACTTGGCAAGTTCGGTTCTGAGAAGATAAATCTTCTTGAAGATACTATGACTACTTGCATGAGTACAATTGGGTTGCAAGTGAAGAACTTAGAGAGACATTTAGCTAATCTGAAGGACAAACAACTCGAGTCGATTTAGGAAGCTATTAGAGGTGTCATAAGCTATGCTTTGACAAAACTCAAAGCACGTGACCTGAATCAAACATTTCAACCAATCGAGCAAGAATTTGACTGCTCGGAAGCAACAGCCGTTGGACTGATCAAGGAAGCTGAATCATTTGCTCAAAAGGTCACAGAGGAAATGCAACTCGACTCTCATTTAGAATAGTTGTGCAAAGGAAAACTTTTGTATAAGACTTACCTCTCCTTCAATGAATGATAGGTCTCTTTGTTGTCCTGTAATTCATCTTCCCTTGCACTCGTAAGACAGAAAAGCAAGAAAAAAGGGAAACAAAAACTTGAAGCTAAGAAATGAAGTTATATAAATAACCTTAAACTAGCCCCTGACTATTTACTTAGTTTATATATATAAACTAAGCAAATAGTTTTGAGAAGGGAATATCATCTGGCTGTCATTGTCAAATTTGATTGTCGTGCTCTGGTAGCAAAAGTTAGGAATGAGTTAATACTAGGGAGTTCCTTCTAGTGGGCATGGCCATACGCAGAGAGGAAAGTCCCCGACTTGGTAGTCGTTAGTACACTTTGTCCAAATTAACCAAATCAAAGACGCAAACAATAGCGAGATAATCTTTCGAGTTATTTCTCTTATTTTTGTCCAACATGTTCGTAGATGACTCAGTTGTTTTGCGCTGGCATCAAGAGTTTGGAACAGCATGACACTAGGAAGCTCCTTCTAGTGGGGCAGGACCATATGCAGAAAAGAGAGATTTCGACTAATGTTATCCCCTTATCCGACCGGGTGAAACCAATTGAATATACTAGAAGAGGTCGATCAAATATTGTCAAGACTCGAATATGCAAATTCGGACTCTCTGTGTGAACTGCACTAGTCTAGGATCACGCTAGTGCACACAGTCAAACATAGATGTAATCACAAACATACACACGATAAAATAAATGAAAACTCAATTATCGATAAATCTCAAAGGTACGACGACCTTATGGCCAAGCTTATAATAGATTAGCCCGAAGGGCTTAACAAAAACTAGCAGCGGAAATCAAAAAATAAAGCGTAGTGGCCAATCGACAAGTTCACAGGCTATCGAGTGGAGAACGAAGCCTAATCCGTGAAGTCGTCGAAGTACTCTCCTTGTGGAACCTCCTGCTGGTGATACTCCTCTTCCTCAACTGAGCAACATTGGGCATAAAGCCGTGAGTACATTAGTACTCAACAAGTCGTTTGTAACAAATGAATACAATATAGTATGCAAGGCTTACCGAAGGAAGGCTGAAAGGTTAATTTGCATAAATGACCGTTGAAAGTAAATACAGTAAATAGATTGAAAGCAAACTTTAAGAAAAACAATAATAAATAAATAATCCAAGGAATTGACATAATCACTTGCGGACATCCCATCTACAAGCTAAACCAACCGCTTATGGACCTCCCATCCATAAGCTAAACCAACTGTGAATTAACCATCCACTACCCAACCACAATCCACAAGTTTTTAGAAATAACTATACCTCGTGTGAAATCACCGAGCATTGTCCATGACTGAGGACGCGGCTATTTGAATAGTTTTACACTCTGCAGATGTTGCACAACTGTACCCACACGATGTGATTAGCCTCGGCCTAAGGTAATCACAACAAGGCCTATACAAAGTTTAATTACAACTCAATCCGCCCGCTAGAGTTTCGCATCACACCCCCCTTGCGCCACATGGAAATCAGCAACCATGTTCATCTCAATGGCAAGATTAAAGTTGCAACATCCCAAATTAATCATTCAGGTCCATCCTATACTAGACATGTGATTTGCACGGTAAAGCTCAGATCAATGGCGCACAAAGTTAAGTCCTTAAGTCTATCCGGGCGAGACTACCACATCCCTCGAAGTGCTCCAACACTTTCCCCTTTACTGCACGATCACTCGCCCGAGTGCAAAACCAGTGTTGTATAACCACGCCAATGACACACTAATGCTATGGCCCAAATTTTAATAAACGTGGCACCAACCACAGTTTCATATCTCATTAAGTTGAATTAATAAGTCACATGTGATGACGAACCCATTCGTAATTATAAGCAAGACTAAGCATTCTATCGTATCAACCCATGTAATAAATAGCATAGCATCACTAATATGTTTCCCAACCTAAGGTGACAATGGTATCAGGGTATTCAAAGTAACAAGGAGGGATTAATCAAATTCGGACAATAGCTACCATTTACAAGGGTTTGTAATAATTAGCGATGCAATGTAATTTAAAATAAAATAATTAAATAATAGATTACAAACTGGGTTCAATATGGTCAAAGAACACGACTTTCCTTGGTTATGCTCAGCGAGGTACTCTTGGTCTTTGGGCGCAACTCCTGCTCCTCCGGAATCGGAATCTAACGAGAGAGAAAACAATCGAAATAAGAAAAATACATAAAATGATAAGCAAATGAACTCCAAAAATCATGAAACCAGAACCAACAGCTAGAGCTTGATTTTAGATGAATTTAGAAAAAAGAACAGGGTCAATCGGAGCTAGGCCGACACGTGGCACGTGCTGACGTGGTTGCCACGTGGCACCGAGGGCACGTTTTGGCTGACGTGGCATGACACGTGGCTGCCATGTGGTGGTAGGGCTGACGTGGCAGCTGGTGTGGCTAGGGCTGATGTGGCTCGATCGGGTGTGCGGCGACGGCATGGATCGGGCGGCTGGGGTCTTGACGTGTGGCGGAATCGTGGCCGTTGATCCAGATCTGGATCAACGGTGGTGATGCGGGGCGACAGCCGCTAGATGGGTAACGCGTGGCAGGCGCGTCGCGCTGCGCTCGCGGCGCGGCGCGCGCGCGGCGTGACGCGGCCGAGCGCGCGAGCGAGGCAGAGCGGGCGACGCGTCCGGCGCGCAGGACCGAGGCGGGGCGGTGTGCACGGGGCGATGGCGAGGGCGATGCGGGCGACGGGAACATGCGGCGCGGGCGCGGTCGAGGGGCAGAGCAGACTCGGGCGCGACGGTGGCGGCTCCGGTGACCAGCGCGCACGGCGAAGGGTCCGACGGACGGCGGAGGGGTTCATTGGCGATGAGGATGGATGTTCACGGGCAAAACGAGAGGGCTCAGGGCGGCGCTCACCGACGGCGAGGACGAAGGTGGGGCGGCGAGGGCACGACGGACTAAGGTGACGAAGGTCCTTGGCGGCGAGGACTCCGACGGCGGCGGGGCCCGAGTGAGGCGGCGACGCACAGCTGACGGCGGCGGCGCAGGTGAGAAGAGGCGTCGGCGGTGCGCGAACCGAGGGGCAAGCACACGAACCGAGGCGGCTGTGGGTTAAATGGCACACGAACCGAAGCATCCAGATCGGTCACAGCGCAGGCGCGGAGGCGGCTAGGGTTTTGCGAGGAGCGGTGGGGCGCACGAGAGCGGGCGCGTGGATGGGCTCTACGTGGTGAGGCTACCGATCGGGCGGCGGGGCGAGTGCAGCGGGGTGGAGTTGGGTCGGGCTGGGTGCGCGCTCGGGCGAGGGCGGCCGAGGAAGGCGGCGGGCGGGGATGGGCGAGTGATGAGATGTGGCCGCGTGGCGCACCGCCGCCAGGATCGGCGTGGGGCGAGCGCACGTGCGGGAGAGAGGCCGGATGGCCGACGTGTGTCGGGGAAGGCAGATCCAACGGCTGGGGAGGCACGGGCGCGGGAGCGGTGAGGCGGCAGGGAGATGGGCCGGGGCGTTGGGCCAGAGGGAATGGGCCAGAGGGGGTTCGGCCCGAATGGCTTTTAAGGATTTTCCCCCTTTTTCTTTTTAATAATTCAGAATAAAATCCAAATAGCTCCAGAAAATAGCAAATAAATCCCAAAAATTCACCAAAAATACCAGAAAATTCCTTGAGACCTGAAGAATCCAAATAAAATATTTTTAACTTATGTTAAGGTTTATTTTAATCAGATTAAATTATTTTAAATTCTAAAAATTTAATATAAGCTTGATTTACTTCCAGAAAATTTCAAAAATTTATTTTTAAATTCAAGGTTTTAAAAATCTTGGAAATCAGGATGTTACAAATATAAATGAAAAAAATTTCATTGAACAAACATAAAGACATTGGGAACCCCAAAACTTTATTGCAGAAAATGAGAACACTCAAGTGTAAAACTTACGCATTTGGTCAATGTTCCAAGAGTTTGAAAGAACCTAGCCATCTTCTTTGCAAGTCATATGGAGTCTGGTCGTGTGACCTCAACTACAGTGTAAGGACCTTCCCACTTGGGGGAAAACTAGTTCCGATTAGATTGGGATTGGATTTTTCTCAACACCAAGTCACCGACAGCAAGGCTGCGAGGTTGGACCTTACAACTGTAGTACTTACGCATGGCTTGCTGATAGACTACCAATTGGGTTAAGGCTTGGTTCCTTCTTTCTTTGAGCAGGTTGATGTCATCTGCTCAAAATTGCACTTGGTTGGAGTCACTGAAGTTTTCAATCCTCGTTGACTGGATTTTTAGTTCTAGAGGAAGCATGGCTTCTGCTCCAAAAACTAAGAATAAAGGTGTTTCTCCTATTGCTTGACTAAAAGTCATGCGAGTTTCCCATAACACCAAAGGGAGTTCCTGTACCCAAGCCCCTAAGCGCTTTACCAACTCGAAGACTCAAGTTTTAATCCCTTGCATTATCTGTCCATTCGCACGCTCAACTGCCTATTGCTTTGAGGGTGGGCGACTAAGGCATAGCAAAGCTTGGAGCCAAGCTGATAAAAAACTCTTGAAATTTTATATTACAGAATTGCTTATCGTTGTTTGTAATTCTATGACTTGGAACTCCAAACCGAGTAATTACACTTTCATCATGAACTTTTTTGCACCTTCCGTAGTTATTCAAGTGACCGGTTCAGCCTCTATCCATTTTGTGAATGTATCAATTGCTACAAAAGGAACTTGAAGCCCTTCGATGCTCACGGAAATGGTCCGAGAATGTCTAAACCCAGTCACAAAAGGCCATAAAAGAGGAATCGTTTGAAGAGCCTGCACTGGTTGGTGTATTTGCCTGCTATGAAACTGACATTGTACACACTTCTTAACCATTTCTTTGGCGTTATTGAGAGCTGTTGGCCGATAAAAACTTATTGAAAGGTCTTACCGATCAGTGTTCTATAGGAAGCATGCGCTCCACAAATGTCTCCATGTATATCGTTGAGGAGTTGTAACCTCTCTCTCTGCGATATACATCACATGAGAACACTATGAGTACTCCACTTATAGAATACCCCTTCGACCAAGGTATACATCTTGGCTTTGCGGGACAGACGATCTACTTCCAAATCATCCTCGAGTACGGAACCCTTTTGAAGATACTCGTAGATGGTTAACATCCAGGTATCTTCATACTCAATAGATGCCATCTCATTTGGAGTTGTCTCTAGTCCTTCGACCATAGACAACTTCTAGAGTTGCTCTAAGAAGACTTGTGATGGTACTTGTAATCGGGAAAAGTTATTTTAGCCAACTGGTATGAGAGAAAGTTATCCTTTTGAGAAATGTACTATAATTCGAGACCGAAAAAGTGCTTTTCTAGTTTGTGAATCTTCTGACAAGTACTAAGACATGGTCAAACTCGAGCATTGGTACTCTTTGCCGACTTGATTCATGACTAGTTGAGAGTCTCCTCTCACGAATAGTCAATGAATCCCAAGCACTTTAGCGGCTCATATGCCAGACAACAAGCCTTCATACTCAGCCATGTTGTTCGTAGCTAGAAAGAGTAATTGAATGCATACTTTAAGGTCTATCCTATAGGATATTCCAGGACCACCCCAGTCCTCGAGCCACTTAATGTAAGTCCACTGGCCATGGGAATCGTACTGTTGGGGATCCTGAACAGGTTCAAGATTTGTCTATTCGTTGACAAAGTCTACCAAGATCTGTGATTTAATGGCTGTTCAAGATATGAAATGGAGGTCGAACTCTCTAAGTTCCACCGACTATTTTGCCATGCATCTCGCTGTTTCCATACCTAGGAGGACCACTTCTAAGGAAAACTCAGACGGCACAATAATTTTGTACGCCTTAAAATAATGTCATAGTTTACTTGAAGACATGAGAAGGGCATATAATAGCTTTTGGACCTGTGGGTAGCACTCCTTAAGCCCATGTAAGACTTCGCTTACATAATATACAAGTCGTTGAACGTTTTCACATTCCGCAACGAGTACAACACTTACTACCTATGGCGTGGCGGAAAGATATACAAGTAGTACCTCACCTAATTTCGAAGAAACCAATATAGGAGCACTTGTAAGATATCTCTTGATATCCTCGAAGGCATCATTAGCCTCCTTCGACCACACGAAACCTTCATGTGTCCTAAGAAGCTTAAAGAAAGGATGCATTTTCTCACCCAGGCGTGTGATAAAACGACTTAGAGCCGCCATGCAGCTAGTGAGATTTTAAACTTCTTTCTTCATTGTTAGAGGGTGCATCTGCTCGATGGCCTTGATTTTTCAGAATTTACTTCGATACCCCTTGCCGAAACAAGGAATCCAAGCAACTTCCCTGAAGAAACTCCAAACACACACTTCTCAGGATTAAATTTCAAGCTGTGTTTCCTAAGGTTATCAAAAGTCTCCTACAGGTCTAAAATGTGATTAAGTCATTTGATGCTTTTGACAACTACATCATCATCATAAACCTCTAGATTGCAACCCATTTGATGTATAAAAGTCAGTTGCATCAAACGCTGAAAAGTTAGACCAGCATTTGTCAGACCAAATGACATTTTGACATAACAAAATATTCCAAATGGTGTGATAAATGTGGTCTTCTTTTCATCTTCTGGAGACGTACTAATCTGGTGATAACCAGAGTATGCATCTAGAAAACTTAAGAAGAACTAGCGGTAGAGTCAACCAACTGATCGATGTGAGGAAGTGGGAAACCATCTTTTGGATAAGCTTTATTTAAATTGATATAGTCTATACACATACATCACTTGCCATTAGACATTTTTACAATTACGGGGGTTAGCCAACCACTCAGAGTGATCGATTTCTCTTATGAAGCCTACTTTTAACAGCTTTTTCAATTCTGATTTAATAGACTCTCACCGATCTGGTGCAAATCTCCATAATTTCTATCTTACGGGCTTCTTATCAGGCCGTAGAGCTAGCTTGTGCTCGATTACCTCCCTAGAGACTCCGGCCATGTCAAATGGCTGCCACGCGAACACATTTGCATTTGCTTGAAGGAAGATGATGAGGGCGTCTTCCTATACAGGGTCAGAAGTAACTTCGATTCGAATAGCCTTCGAAGGCTCCACTTGATCAGAGGAACCTCCTTGACTTCCTCGTTCGGCTTCGGCACAGCTTTAGACTTCGAGTGCTTGCTTAAAGGCTACATCGTAATAGCTTCTTGAGTTGGTGATTGGTTGACCATCTTGAGGGACTAGCGGTCACATGTTAGCATCATTTTCTTGTCACAGCGAACTGTGATACTCCCTGGGGACCTAGAAACCTAAGACATTGATATACATAATGAACAGCTATTAGAAACGTGCCAGAGTTGGCCGACCGAGTATGGCATTATATGTCATATCGAAATCAACCACATCAAAGGAGATTTTCTCTATCCTGAAGTTGCTTGGCATACCGAATGTTACAGGTAGAGAAACTTGGCTAATAGGCTTAGCTGAAGATCCCGGTATGATTCCATGAAAGGAATACTGCACCGACTTTATTCTGGTTTGAGAAACCTGCATCTCGTCTAGTGTGCTAACAAATAAAATATTTAAAGAACTATCACCATGAATCAATACACGATTAACTCAGCAATTGTTGATGTGGGTTCGACCATAATCGAAAACCAACCGGGTCTTGTCAAAGGGACTGGACAGTCACCCCTCTCGAAAGAGATGGTAACTTTTGACCACTTAGGAAAGTTATTGACTAGGAAGGCGTTAACAGAGTTTATCTCTCACTCGATAGCCTTATACTGACACTTCGACTCATACGTGGACGAACCCCCATAGATGTGTTCAATCGTATGATTCGGGCTCTAGAAAGGCATATCTTCATCTTCGTCTGAATGCTTCCAACCTCTCGACTATCCCATCTCCTCGAGTGTGTGAAGTGGTCCTTTGCCAGAATAGTAATTCTCGAGTTTTCTTTGAAAAACTTAACAATTGCGGAGATCGTGGCCCTCCTTCTTGTGAAGTGGGCACCACCTAGGCTTGCGATCCCTCCGAGTGGATGCCTTGCCTTTGCCTCGATCGAAGTATTGCTTGGGGTTATGAGGCTTCTCATCACCTATGACCAAGACTTCATTTGAGGAATCGACCTGGGACTTCTGACCTTTAACTTTGTTCTTGGACCTCTTGGATTTCTCCTTCCTTTTACTACTTTTGCCTTCCCCTTTAACACCCTAATTGACTTGATCAACGGTTTTCATCCATTCGACTGCCTTAGAGGCAGTCACATAACAATCAACCATCTCAAAAAGCTCAACGACGGTGGTTGGAGGATGCAAGGCGTTGTCTTTAGTGAATCTCCAATTGCGAACTCCCTGCTTGAATACTCTGATGATAGAGGCGTTAGAGACTTCTAAAATCGAGTTACAAACCTGGCTAAATCGCCTGATGAACTATCATAGGGTCTCACTGCTATTCTTCCACATCCGATGCAAATCATCCACTTTCCCAGGGAAGTTGTACGTCTCTTAGAAATTGGTTAGCAGTAGTACTAACAAAAAGTAATTTGCCATAACATGCTCATCATCTACTGCTGCCCGTACCGTAGTCATGTAAATCTGAAGGAACTCGATGGGATTCGGAGTCCCATTGAACCTCTCCATGTTCACTAGACAAAAACATGGCAGCCAACATATTCCTCGGAATTCGAGTATAAATGCTTGGCACCCGGTAACCACCTCTTGACATCTCCTTTACAAGAAAGGGTAATTCGGGTCATCAGGAGACCGTAGTTGACGGTGCCCGCTGGTAGATTGACCTGACCTGCAATAGGCCTGATCCATACATGGGTAATACTCTCCGTACTCCATCTGTCACTGCAGATTCCTTGGCTGAAGAGGTGATCGATCACCTGGTTGGTTGGTTCACCGATCTAGAGTCACTCGAGGAACTCTTCTTCGGCTGGAATTATGACCAGATGACCGCCGTAACCTGTCATCATATCAAACCTTACATGGTGAGTTCTATCCGACTCCCAGAATTATGCTGACGAGGTTGCTCAAACTTGTCCATCATCTTGCAAAGTCTTCGCGCAATCCCCTCGGCAAAGAGGTCATAACCGGGCGCCCAAGCAAGTTCTGGAGTCGGATTCTTGAGAAGGTCATTGATGTGTTGGAGCTCTCATGCCTCTTCAGACTGATACTAGACGTGCCCGGGCAAAGTTCCCTAGGTAGCTAGTCGTCTCCTCCGAGCGGTGTTGAGATCTTCAATTTCTAAGGCACGCTGTAGCCGCCTCAAAGGAGAGCGATTATTTCTAGGATTTCTCCCACGCTCATCAGAAAATTGATCATTTTCATCGTCGGAGGTCTCCATGCCAATTTCAACTTCCAGTGGAGGTCGACTCATCTGAAGAATCCTTGACCGATAGCACATCGTGACCAGGAGTAAACCTCGCCAAGTAGGGGAACTCTGGGTTATAACCGTCTTCGACGAGAGGAGCACTTTGCAACTGGATGGACAAATACTTAGGGTGCAAATCCCCTGAGATTCCAATGGAGTGTCACAATCAGCAGGCGACACCAATTTCCCCAACTCTGGGTCTCCGGGATTGGCTGGAACTGGACAAGTTATCGCCGTTGGTAAACTTGGACTCCTTGAGGTGGAGATGTGGTCACATTGTAAGCCCCTTTTGCCATCAGATTGACTTTTTCCACTTGGAAAAAATGAGCTCTCTCGTGGGTGTACTGCTATAGGGGATTTAGATCCCTCCTCAGCCTTTCCCACAATGGAGTCTCTGGGATCTCCTGACGGATCTCCAGTGATAACCTCACCATCGGAAGCAAGTAGGACCTTCTTGTAGTGGTAGTAGACCTCCATGTTGATATCTGCATAGTCTACCAACTCTAACCAGTTTTTCTCATTCCATTCTCCAGCCATGATGGCATCAGAAGGAAGAGAACCCACCTATAAAGAATTTTCTGGAGCCTTGGAAGAAATTGATCCTCACGAGACAGTGCCAACTATCAATGTTTTAATATTAATCTTACGTATGATTTCTTGGATTCAAGTAGAAAGTACTCAAGGCTCTTGTTTGATCATGCAGAGTAAAGACACAGAAATTTTTATACAAGTTAGGGCCTTCTTCTAAGAGAATAACAACCCTACGTCCTATGATATTTTTGCTAAGGAAAGGCTTACAAGCGTGGACAGTACAAGAAATTACACACTGCTTACATAACTGATTGCTCCCTATTAAGACTTGTCTCCCCCTCAGACTTGCCTCTCTCCTCCTAGGATTTATCCCTTATATTGGCAACGATTCGGCGGCAGTTGTTTCTTGCCAAAAGATGTCTTGACACTTCGAGAGTTAACCGCTGGATAGAGGTTATTGTCAGAGAGATGTAGGTAAATAGTTTACCGTAGGAAGGTTATTGTCAAAGAGATGTGGGTAAGATCGTGTGCAGTTATAGAGCATAAACACACATTCTAACTGCCTTGTCAGGCTAACCCACTGTGAGAATAAGTTAGTCGTACATAGGAGGTCGACCAGGCCGTCGTAATAGAACTTGTGACTAGCCAATTGTAGCATAACTTATGAATAGGTGATCATAATATAACTTATGGCTAGGTGGTCATAGCCGGACTTACGATAAGGTAGTCTTAGCAGAACGTACGACTAGATAGTCGTAACAGAACTTACGACTAGCTTGTTGTTGTAGAACTTATGACTAGATACCTTATCGTTAAGGTGTATATTTGAAGAATATTATCCGTAATAAATAGAGGATTATTATATCCTCGTCAAGTTGGTTCCACTTTGCCACCACCATCCCCACCAACATTACTCTCCACACCATTACCGCCAACCAACTACGACACTTCCACACCACCACACCCATTGGCCTCGCCCCTACTCGATGTTCTACCCTCTCCAAAAGCTGCACATACACCATTGGCCTTTCATATATCGCTGCACCAGAATTGCTTACAATCTCCATGTACCACCCCAAGCAACATTGCCAACCACCTTTTTCAGTTCCTAGAAATACTCCCCTGAATCCCCAACTACTGTGGTTGTCACCTCCTTAGTGACAAGCTTCTCCTGCCTATCTCCCTATTAAACATACTCCATACGCACCTCCTGAGCTCAAATAGGCCTATCTCCTTCAACCTTGGAGCCCAGATTACTGTCCGTTCACAAATCTAAAGGTCTGCCCCGTACGGCCTATCCTGTATGACACCCTCTCTATAGAACACGAACAAATGTTCCATATCTGACATCACATGCCTAACATATTGCAAATGAAATTCATTTATTTAAGATGATGCTAAATACAACTAAACATAATATAAAATAATCATACATATATACATAGCTCAACTATCAATTATACCTACGGCCATGTGCTTATAATACAAGTACACACATATATGCATGTATACAGTGCACAATTATACAATCTTAAAATTATTTTCTGCATTATTTAAAATGTCACAAGAGAAATGCATATATATGTGCATATCTACATATATTTCCTAATTTGCGAAGGTAGTGAGAACAATGTGTATTTCTTTAGCTATTTACAAAGAATCATTATTAGCCACTAATACATCATTAACATGGCTAATTATAAAATATTGTTTGCACAAACTAAATACATAAGTCAATGAAACATTGTTATCAAGTAAATTATATACTACTAAACCACCATTATGCTAATAAAATGCTAATGACATATTAAGCACATTGCTCATAGACGAATAGAACATACCACTTTTTGAAGGTCTTCACCGGATCTACATTAATTCCAACTGTGAAATATCCCAAATCATAGTAAAATCACCTCAAAAATCTAATTTAAACTCTCATATACTCTTTCTTTCTTCTCCCTCGACTCTCTCTCCCAGTAGGGAAGAAACTCTACTATGTAGCTACATATGAGAGGGCAGAGAGGGACGCAAGCCATTTTATGCATGTGGGGAGGCGTTGGCGATCGATAGAGAGACCCGGGCGCAAGAGGCAACGCCAAACCTTGCCAAAGGCCACGGGAATCACTACCGAGAGTTTTGTGTTGCATTGTGTCCATGATTAGCACCGAACCACCTACCAAGGAGCGGCAGCTCGGTAGGGCTATGAGCTCCCCTAGCTCCCACACCCTATCCTCGCCTGCCGCTGTCGCACCATCCTGCCAAGCTCTTGTGATTCAGGAGGAGACTCGTGTCGCCTGCTATGCTTGCCAAATAGGTGTCTGAGGGTCAAATTTGAAAAAAAAATTACGCTACAATGCTAAACATGCAAACAGTTCCATGGGTTCGCTCACTAACCCCACTTAACAACTTTTTTGGAAATTTTATATTTTGTTTTCTTTTTTTTACTTGGAACATTATTTTTATTGAAGGAGAAGCCTCTGTGGATCCCACCTATCATCCACCTAAAATTGGCTAACGTGTCATCTGATACGGCAAAACTGCCTACTCATCAAACTATGTGGGCAATACCATCTTGCGAAATTGGGTCAGGGTCTATTTGAACCGGATTGGGCATCAAATGTTTGGCTTTATAGTTCAGGGTGCTGGTGGACTTTTGAGCAAAATTTAGAGTATTATATAGACTTCTTCCTTGATTAAATAAGACACACAGTGTTAATCCTAGGATGGAACCTTGGTGATGAAAGTTATATTCACACTTCTACACTAATTATCATGAGGGGCCCAAATTATAATGATACAAATCAATTTAATGTATTAGATGGCATACACGATATATTGGTAAGATTAGATTGAGAGAATTATGTAGTTTGCCGTGCAATAACAGTACGACACATTGATCAGGCATGAAAATTACTGATGACTACGATAACCTGCAAAAGAACTCTAGAAATCCTCTCATCAATCCATCTATTATATAATCAAAGCTCATGACAGTTGTATCACAGTTACTAAGAAAATAAATACTAGAAATTCTAAAAAAAGAAAAACATGTAACCCTTGGTTAATTGAGAGGTGTTTCTATACTTTACTCAGCGGTGATTTATATAATTTTTAAAGTACAATGAATGGTGGATAGATATTACTTATATTTTTATATGCTTTGAGATTAGTATTACATCTTTATGTATTTTGAGGTTAGTATTAGCGTAGTCTCCACTATCTGAATGTCCTGCCCTCTGGTGAAGGCAGGTCATCCTATTATTTTCAGCTTTTGGATTAGTGTTGAAAGGTACATATTAGCATCCAAACATGACAGTCCAATCCTAGCTGTTGCTGGCCATGGGATCTAATTCTAACGTCATAGATTCGACCCAATCATCCCTTCAGTCCTCCCTCCCACCACCACCCAGGCCTAGGCACCCACCAACCAGTCCTGTCCTGCCTCTTGGCTCCTCCAAATTGTACGTAACCGTTGCCGCTGTTGCAAGCAGCGCTTGTGTACTCGCGGCGCGTCAAGAAACCGTTGCGAGAATTCCATGGCCAGGCGAAAGGTTACGCATCGTGGCTCTTATTCATCGACCCCCTTGCCACTCCGCTCCTCCCCACCAGGTTTGTCGCACGCACTCTTCTGTTCCTCGCGGGCGCAGCGCAGGCTGCATATTGCCTTTTCCTCCACCACGGCAGCCGCAGTGGCCGTGCCCTCAGTATCAAGCCTTCTCCCTACGGCAGTCGCGATGAGCTTGCTCTCCATCCCAATCCTCCCTTGCCGTTTCCAGGTGATCCATGTCTTGCTGCTGCCTAATTAGTGTTTTTCACGTCGCATTCGTTCAATTTTATGAACTTCCCGCTGGCTTAGCGATTTCTGTAGTCCATCCGTTGGTTGCACTATGCCTATTCGATGGAATTCCCCATAGGGAATCTGATGTATAAATCTAGGTTATGATTTGCCTTTCTCATTATTGTTGCTCATCGTACGGCTAAAGTATTTCATTATTGTGTTAAGATCCTATCGTATTTTTTCTATCGATCCCTTTTGCTTCATATCATGTGTGCCCTGTTAGCATATGCAATATGCCCTGTTAAGTATGCCTGATGACTGGGTTTTCTATGCTGTAGGAGCAGGACATTTATGTCGCCATTGCACTCTACTGCGTGATTAATTTTTATGTTGTTGTGAAGCTTACTTTCTCGCTTTTACACTATTGCTTATTTATTCCATTCCTTTCCATTTTGTATTTGCCCAATCATTTGTTTGTGTGTGAATTTGTATGAGCATACCATTTGTTTGTTTATTTGCTATACTTACTTTTCAAGACTGTAGGATCAGAGCATCGATCGATTTTCTTCATACGTTGCCCCAATTCATTTTCCTGTATGTCATTATCATGCCTTATTTATCTCCTGTTCTGCTTATAAATTTGAGTTTGGCGTGCACTGCATAGAGGTTTGTTCATTCAAAGCAATTGCTTTATAATGCATTCGGAAAATTGAAACATAAGAATATTTGTGGAAGAGTGCAGAGATTGTGGAAGAGAGACGTTGAGAATAGTTGTCATTTTCATGACCACTCCATTACTGACAAGGTATTTCCATTTAATAATTTTACATTAAATGAAAAATCCTGCCATACTGATGTCTGGTGCATCCATTATGTAGATCATATAGTTGGTCCAATTCAAACTCCTTGAAACTGAAGTCTCCATGAGTTGCTTGGGGAAGCCCAAGCCCTGTACACAGATTTTTTCCTTCCAAAATGCTGAATGATGTATCACTTTTCTTGCTAAATCTTGGTGTTGACATCTGTAAATTAACTTCAACGCTCCAACTGTACTCTCAGTGCAAGTTCCTCTTATTAACATCCTTGATGCAAGTTTCTCTAATCCAAACATCCTTGATGCAAGTTTCTCTAATCCAAACCCCTTTTTTTTATATTTTTTCTTTTCTGATTAACATCAGTAGTTTGATTGTACTTCTGGACTTCGACTGTTGTTAGTACTGACCTGATATTATTGCTACAAGGCATAGGTCCATATTAACACTTTAAACTTTATTTAAAAGTTCGTTCAACACTCTGAACTATGAAAGTAGATATTTGATATCTCGAACTTTGCAATCCGATTTAAATAACACTTTGATCCAATTTCATATGATGGTATTGCATGTGATGTGTGAGTGGATGGTTTTGCTAGTAAGTTGACACATTGGCCAAGTTGAGTTAGTAACATATGTGGTCCACAAGAGCTTCTCCCCTACCAAGCTCCTAACTGTGCTTCCATAGTTACCGCCCTCTGTAGTTCCCTGCCTCTCTGTTTTGATTTAGGAGAGAAGGTCCTATGGACCTCATCTGTCATTTAACTAAACTTAACTAGCGTATCATACTATATGATAAAATCACCTACTCATCATGCTACATAGGTAATACCACAATGCGAAACTAGGTTAGGATGTTATTAAAATTGGATTGTAAAGTTTGGGAACCCAATGTCCAGTTTCATAGTTCGATATGCTAAATGAACTTTTGAACAAAATTTGAGTGTTATATGGACTTTTTTCTTGCTACAATGGCATCATAAAATAAAAACATTTTTTTCTGCAACAAGTTCACGTCGATGCTCTTCACCTACGGACTGCTACGTGCAATTTCCTTCATCTATAAATGTTTCACTCTCTGCACAAACTAAGGACGCATGCACAATTACTGTGTGAATGTTACTCTCCAACTATACAAGGCATGAATCTTTGTTATTCTTAAGTGGCTAAGCGCTACTCTCCTTAGGGTATTCCCAATGGCTAGTTTTCATAGCAATGTCCATAAAGAGAGAGTATGTATTAAATAAGCCTAATACTAGACGCCAAATTACAGACGGTTTTGTAAAACCGTCTGTGATGTACACTATCACAGACGGTTTTAATTTGGAGACCGTCTGTGTTGCTGAAGGAGTATCACAGACGGTTCTTACCGATGAACCATCTGTGATACTGGAATATCACAGACGGTTTTTAATTAAAAATTGTATGTAATAATTTCAGATTATCATAGACAGTTTTTAGTTAATAACCGTCTGTGATACTAAAAACCGTATGTGATACTAAAAACCGTCTGTGATATTCCAGATTATCACAAACGGTTTGTAACTAAAAATCGTCTGTGATATTCTAGTATCACAGACGGTTTTTGTTAAAAGCCGTCTGTGATAATCCTGCTATGTATTTATTGCGTTGCTCAGATCGCATCTGTCTTCATTTCAATCCAAATCTAGCCGGTGCTGCAGCTGGAGGCGGCAAGGCTTTCAGGTCATTTTATTTGGTGAAAGGAGATATATTTGGCAAGAGAGTTTTGAAGATTTTCATCAAGTTCTTGGTTGCCCTAGATATAGCTAGTAATAAAATTTATTTTTCGTTGCATCAAAATTTATATCTAACTAATTTTCGGTGACTGTTATATATATATACTTTGAAGATTTAGCTAATTTAGATTTAGCTAGCCTCAATACATGTGGTATATATGTAGTAATAATTAATTAAATTAATTTTAATACTAAATTGTTATATATGTGCATAATATAGGACCGAAGCTGGATGTATACCATAAATCGTGTGAGTGAAGAGTATATTAATGGTGTGTCTGCTTTTACAAGAGCTGCCGAGGAGAATATGTTGATAAGGGGGTGGAATATATGTATTGTCCATACACTGACTGCGAGAATTTAAAGATGTTTAAGAATCGAGAGGAGATTGAAGCGCACTTAATTCGGAGGGGTTTCAAAAAGGGGTACATGTGTTAGACCAGTCATGGTGAAGTCAATGATATGCCGCCGGATGATATCACCGGTGAAGTTAATGATATGCCGCAGGATGATATCGTCGGTGAAGTCAATGATATGCCGCCGGATAATGTCGATTATGGTTCGGATTCGAATAGGCTGCACGATTACAATCTGGATCAGATACTTCGTGATGTAGAAGAGAACTATGATGAGAAAGAGTATGTTAAATTTTGAGGCTTGATGGAGAACTCAGAGAAACCTTTGTTCATGTGCTGTAGGTCAAAGTACACGAAGTTGTCAGCTGTGCTTGAACTGTTGAAATTGAAGGCAAGCAACGGTTGGCCCGACAAGAGTTTCACGGCGCTGCTAGGTTTTTTAGCGGACATGCTTCCGGAGGGAAATGAGTTGCTTAAAACCACGTATAAAGCCAAGAAGGTTCTTTGTCCATTAAGAATAAAAATAGAAAGAATATATGCATATCCGAACGACTGTATCCTTTACCGTAAAGAGTATGCAAATATGCATGTCTGTCCGGTAAGCAACGCATCTCGATACAAACATAACAATCAATCAAAGGATGATGGCGAGGGAACAGAGGTGAAGAAAGGACCTCCTGCAAAGGTGGTATAGTATCTTCCTAGAATTCCCCGTTTGAAGTAGTTTTTTGCGAATCCAAAGGAGGCAAAACTACTGCGTTGGCACTCGAGGAGCGCAAGAAGGATGGAATGCTGAGAGACACCTTGCTGATTCCAGCTAGTGGAGAAACATCGATAGGAGTTTTACAGATTTCGGTGCAGAACTGAGGAATATAAGGTTTGGATTGAGTACAAATGGAATGAATCCTTTTAGTAGTATGAGCAGCCAACATAGCAATTGGCCCGTGACTCTGTGCATCTATAACATTCCTCCTTGGTTGTGTATGAAGCGAAAGTATATTTTGCTGTCGATACTTATCCAAGGGCTAAAGCAATTTGGGAATGATATTGATGTATACCTAACACCGTTGGTGGAATATTTAAAAGTACAGTGGAACGAAGGGGTACAGGTATGGGATGCATACAAACAAGAGAATTTTATTTTGCGCTCCTTATTGTTCTGCACCATAAATAATTATCCTGCCCTTGCTAACCTATCGGGCCAAAGTACAAAAGGTGCCAAAGCTTGTACATGCGTACCGAGAGTGTGTGGCTGAAACACTCACGCAAAACAGTATACATGCGTCACCACCGGTTCCTTCGAAGGGCTCACCCATACCGCAAGATGAAGAAACAATTTGACGGAGAGAAGGAGGATAGTTCAGTTCCAAGGCATTTAAGCGGAAAAAAGGTTTATAATATGGTTAATGATTTAGATGTTGTCCTCGGAAAGGGACGTAAATTGAGGGCTCATGAGAAGAACATCTGGAAAAAGAGATCAATATTTTGGGACTTATCTTATTAGGAGTACCTAGATGTTCGACACTGCATCGACATTATGTACATAGAAAAGAATGTATGTGATAGCTTGATTGGTCTCTTACTGAACATTCGTGATAAAACAAAAGACCGCGTCAACGTACGGCTTGACTTGACTGATATGGACATCAGGCCTGAGTTAGCACCGACAGAAATAGATAATGGACGAATGTACCTTCCCCCTGCGTGTTACACTCTGTCCAAAGTCGAGAAAACAGAACTGTGTCAGCGTTTGTATGGTGTCAAAGTTTCGTTTGGTTACTCCGGCAACATGAAGAAACTTATTTCGATGCAAGATTTGAACTTAAATGGCATGAAGTCTCATAATTGTCATGTGCTAATGACACAGATGCTCTCTATTGCAATTAGAAATATTTTGCCGATCAAAGTCCGAGAGACAATCATGAGGCTATGTTATTTCTTTAACACAATTGTTCAGAAGGTCATCGATCCCGAAGGACTACATGCTCTGCAGGACGAGGTGGTAATGACTCTATGTCATCTTGAGATTTATTTTCCTCCTTTGTTTTTCGATATCATGGTCCATCTCATTGTTCACGTTGTGTGGGAAATAAAAATATGCGGACCCGTATTCCTACGTAGCATGTACCCGTTTGAGAGGTTCATGGGAATTCTCAAGTCCTATGCACGGAATCGATCTCGGCCGGAGGGCAGCATCGTTGAAGGTTATGCAAGCGAAGAGGTCGTTGAGTTTTGTGTTAATTATATGGCTCAGATTCAACCAATAGGTGTGCCTCAATTTCATCATGAGGAGAGGCTCAAAGGTATCGAAACTATCGGAAGAAAAGCAATCACTCTAGATATGAACACGTATGCTCAAGCCCATTTCACAGTCTTGCAATACATGACTGAAGTGTCCCTTATATCAATCAGCACAAGGATGTGCTTCGGCAACAGAATCCAGAGCGGCCGGATGTTTGGATCATGAGACAACACAATAGTCGGTTTAACCAATGGTTGAAAGAGCAAATCGCTAGGAGCTCATCAAGTGAGATGCTAACATGGTTGGCAAAAGGGCTAATATTTACAGTTGTGACATGGTAAGGATATGACATAAATGGGTACATATTCTATACACAGGCTCAGGATGTAAAGAGCACTAACCAGAACAGCGGTGTCCGTATAGATGCGTTCAGTACCGATGGGTTGAGAAACTTATACTATGGGTTCATAGAAGAGATTTAGGAGCTCAACTACGTGGTTTTCAAGATCCCCTTATTTCGCTACCGGTGGGTGCATCCCCTACAGGTCAAGGTTGACAAGTATGTTGTCACTACCGTGAACCTCCAACGTGTCAGGTACAAAGATGAACCATTCGTATTTGTCAACCAAGTTGTTCAAGTTTTCTATGTAACTGACCTGGCAAATAAGAAGCGCCATATAGTTCTTCATGGAAAAAGGAGAATTGACAGAGTAGAGAATGTAGTGGACGAGAAAGAATACAATCAATTTGACGAGTTACCTCCTTTTAGAAATGGCATAAGGGTCGACGACGAACAACGTGACGAAACTAGTTACGTATGCATTGATCATCATAAAGGACTAATTTTTAAAGGAAATAAGCAAGTGGAATGAGAATGTGCGATATATATGTGGGCATTTGCATTTATGTATATAACAATACATGTATGTGATGTATATCTGAATTGGCATTTATGTATATAACAATGCATATATGTGATGTATATAACAAAAGGAGGGGACTAAATGCTCTTTTTGGTAACTGCTGATTAAGTGCTAGAGTCAAGTGTGTGCAAACGTGCAATGAGACTAGGGAAGTGACCAATGATGCTATTTTATCTTTTTAAATTTAGTAGTATTATTAGGAGTGGCTATCGAACACTATGCAATGCTAGTACTCCCTGATAAGTAGTATCATTGGTCATTTCCCTAGTCTCATTGCACGTTATACACTTATGAATATATACTTTTCATATTGATATATATATATATATATATATATATATATATATATAATATGTACTTTTTATATTGATATATATATATTCTACATTGTGCTTACTTTTCATATATGAGAAGGCCAACATGTCATCCGTGCATTCTTCAATATCATCGGCAGATGCGTCCGCTCCAAAATCAACACGCAAAAGAAGAGGACTATCGAAAAAGCCTGAGGGCCGATTTATCATCACAGAGGTCGATAGATCTGGGACCCCTCTCCTTCCTCGCCAAGCAGCGGGCGCATTTTGAAGAACGATCGGAATAGTTGCACGAGAATGAATTGAGATCACATTCGATTCGTGGAAGAGCGTAAGTGAGACTCGGAAACGTGAGCTGCTGATAGTGATTTTTTGCATTGTTCGAAATCTCAGAAGAACACCACGACTCCGTGCAACAACATGCCTTGCTAGCGGCGTGCAAAGCATGGAAGAACTTCAAGAGCGTGCTTGTCAAGCAGTATGTGGAGAAGGATCTAGCGCTGTTTGATAAGTACCCATCTCTGGAACCACAATGGGAAGAGTTTAAGGCGACGAAGATGACCGAAGCTTTTAGAAGTGCAAGTGCGGCGCACAAGACCCTCCAGGCAAAAAGCACACACCCCCACAGACTCGGCACAGCTGGGTATGCGGGTAAAATCCCGTAGTGGAGGTAGGAGGAGGAATAGACTATGTAGTTGCCTGCAATTACACATGTGGTATATGGAACAGTCCAATAAGCCAGAGGGAGAACGGCGTTCAGGTATCACTGTCAAATTCGGGCCGGATCATTTACAGCACAATATTCAAGATTGTGTCTTCGCGGTGATCTTTGAGGATTTATTTGATCTTTACACGCTCAACGCTCTCGACGTCTCACTCATTCGATGCTGGACGCTGTAAGTGTGTACAATCACAATCTCCGTTCATGTCATACCGATAAATATCATATATAATTTGTTGCTTTCGTGTGTATATATATAGACACATGGTGACTGCAGCTAGATCATCTAAATCATCGGTTGATTTCTTGGACCTACACTTGGTCGCCATGCATACCATCAACGACGATACACCCTTCGTTGAGAGGTACATTGCAATAGCCTTGGTGGCTTACCACGATAAGGAATATGTATTTATGCCCTATAATCAGGGGTTTGATTAGATTTTAATAGTAATTGTACCAAAATAGAACAAGGCAATATACCTTGATTCCCTAAGTAAGAAAAAAATGGACTACATAGTTGTCGGCTAAGTAATCGATAGGTAAGTACATTTTCTCCGTACATACCTATATTGTACTCTTTCTTTCCTTCCGAATGACTAAGGTTAACTTTTTTGAATTACGACGTTCGCGATGTACGTTGCAATGGCAGGTGTCTCGACACAAGGGACCAAAGGCCTGACACATTTTCAAATTTAAGGTATTCGCTATTACACATTAATTAATCCTATGCAACAGTTGGTAGTGATGCCTCTTGAATTAACACATTCCATTTTTTGCAGTGCCACCAGCAGTCGCCGGGCAACACGTGTGGATTCTACGTTTGCCACCATATGAAACTACTCCTGATTCCTCGAGGATCACCAATTCCTATCGACAGGTTGTGTCCATCCCGTCAACTGCATTGAAACATGCCGACCTTTTACAAATTCGAGGAGAGTGCGCGTACTTTTTGGTGGCTAAAGTTATAAACTCAGATGGAGAGTTCCACAACGTAGAATAATTTTTTATTGCTCTTATCACTCTGAAATCGAGGTCTCACGAAAGGAACAGTCTATAATCAACGAACTTGTCAGGCTGCACAAGCAATACTTGTAAGGCAATCATGCATCATCCATGATTGCCATCCAAGTATTGCTTGTGTAGCCTGATAAGTTTGTTGATGCATGATTGCCATCCAAGTATTGCTTGTGCAGGCTGACAAGTTCGTTGATTATGGATTGTTTCTTTCGCAAGGCCTCGATTCTGGAGTGATAGAGCAATTAAAAAATGCAATTTACCATCTAAGTGTAAACGCAATGTAGATCTTTTGTAATTGTGTATTTGTTAATGGATATTTTATTTTATTTCAATTAATTGATTTACGAAATGGATGTTTTATGTTTGTGAAATGAAGTGAGATTTGAATTGTATGTATACATATACATGTTGATCTGCTTGTTTCAGAGGGCATGGCTAGCATTTTCTGAGGCTAGCCAATAAGTAGAAACAGATTTATGGGTAGAAAAGAATATTATAGATGGTTTGTAAGTAAAAGCCGTCTGTGATAGGTAATAATCACATATGGATTTTAACTAAAAATCGTCTGTGATATATCCATATCGCAGACGGTTTTTAGTCAAAAATCATATGTAATTATCACTTATCAAAGACAGTTTTTACTTACAAACCATCTGTGATTATCAGCTATCACAGACGGTTTTTAGTTACAAACCATCTGTGATATTTACACCACAGACGATTTGAAAACCGCCTGTGATAACCTTCGATTATCACTGACCCATAAATTCCATCTGCGATGACATGTTTGAACCGTCTGTAATACGATTTTCTGTAGTAGTGTTAGATACAACTATCCCAATAGATAGTGTCTATGTGTTTTATTCTAATATTATTATCGTTGCACGTATTGTGTTCTACTCTATCTTTTAACCTTATAGCCTACATTTTTGCTTTTTGCTAATACTGCACTAATATTGCAATACCTGGAGTTTTGAAAACCACCTATTCGATGAGGTTGATAAAACAACTTATCTAATTTAGCTAATGTAGGACAGTGTGTTTCTTGGTAGTAGACGCCAACAAATATCTAGTACATCGTGTTGTCAATTTACTAGCTTCATAAAAGACCATCGAAGATCCGAACAGGAGTATAAAATCCAGTTAGGCCCACAAAAATGTGCGCTATAGACATCCAATTCATCCTAGTGGAGTTTTTTCCGGTGTTCATCTGTCTTGATCCTCTAAAAAAGGTGATATCTTGTATAAGACATTGCTCTCCCCTCTCTTCTCCTTAAATATGCTTTCACATGAGATTTTTAATTATGTGATAGGCTAATTAAAACTGTGGCCACCATTGGGGGTACCCCTGATGAATTTGTTGTTTAGCTGACTGCTTGAAAGGCGAGCATGTTCTTTTTGTATATATATCGAGCAGCAGTCTCAAAAAAATGTAAGCATTGACAGTTCGACACTTTTTACGTAAACCAATAGTTCTCCATGCTTTCGGTCTATGTAAGAATTTTATGCAGTTTTTAATGTATTTTTTTCTGAACTTTAGGTTTTTTCTCTACTGCTCTTACTTGGGAGCATATATTTATCCTTACGGTGCACAGTTTTGTAGAAAATCAATTTGGGTTAAAGATTCCGCAACTACTGGGGATCTACACTTCAGATGGAAAAATGGAGTGATCGTGGCCCAGATATTTCCTATCATGCTTAGGTTTTGAAACATGCATGTGTACCAATATATCAGAGATTAGGATTTCAAAGGTTGCTTCAATGTGGTAGTTATGCATACATTGTTATTGTCATTCTTGAGAGCTCTTAATTTCCTAAACAATGAGACTGGAATTTCACCGTTCAATTTCTATAGAAATAGAAAAAAAAACTTGTGCGTTCCAATTTCCATAGAAATAGAAGAAACTTCTGCGCGTTCCAAACAGTGTTAACATATATTTCTGCATACTTCTAGAATTCGTTCTATCACGCTATTCCATGCCGCCTATGCCATCATCGGTCTCCCGTTGTGTCCCAAATCCACCACAACAGCTGAGTACATGTGACACCCTTATAAGCCGCTCTAGGATGTGTGAACGACTTGCTGGATGATCCACTGATTGTATTGCCGGCGTGGAGATCAACTAATCAACATGGTTTAAGACATGACGGTCAGTCGTAATCAAGACTTGGAACGAATTAATTTCATAAAATTTTTAGAAAATTCGTAGGAACTGATCAACTTTTGTAGGAATCTAAAAAAAAAATCCGGAGTTCCAATCGAGGGCGCCTAACACTACATGTAAATTTTATAAAACTTTTCTTCCAAACACTTCAGTTAAACTATAATGATGATCAGGGTTCGAAAATTCGGCCAAAAATCGGGAACATCGGATTTGCCGGACCCCACTAAATTTCATACCGGCTAAAAAAATCGGCTTCGGATGAATTTTCCCCAATGTAAAAGAAATTCTTAACCATGTTTAACCACACGCGTTCTTGCAACCTGGTGGTAATGTTCCTAGCCTAGGAGAAGGCAGGTCTTGGATGAGCCCTCAAAAAACTGCACTATTTTTTTTAGCTTTTTTGTTTTTACTTCGAAAACATCAATTTTAATTTGAAATTTTCTGACGAATTCCACCAAAATTTCCCAAAAATCAATGAAATCGGTTTTATTAATGACCCCCCGTAAAAAATAAAAACCAATTTTCTGAAACCTGATGATGATGCCCTCCATGTAAAAGTAACATGTATTTAGTAGAGTCCAAAGAATGTAAATCAATGTATAACGCAAAGAATGATAAAAATCATGGAAAAAGATACTTGCAGATACGTATATTTGAAGTACAAACTCATTTGGACTAAGCAGCAGCAACCTCTATGTCACATCTATATCAAATTACTAATTAAAATATTAGCAAGCCTGAGAATACCTCTATATCTATACATGAAATCCACATGTACGTAGATAGATTCCTCCTCCAATTGTTGCAACCTGGATGATCAGGTGATTAGTTGGGTATGAGCTTGAAGTGTGGCTTGTCCATGGATGGGGAAGGGTCGTATCTGCCGTAATCATTCGTTTTGACGTTGAGCATCCGGGCATGCACTTGTGCCAGGTCTTCGTTCCGTTCATCTTCTGGTCCCTGCAAATTGTTCCAGGAAATGTAAGCAAAAAATGGAGAGAAAGCAAGTACTTGAGATGGATGTGCCACTGGTCCATAGTTCAGTTAGTACTCTTGATGCTTCTTTCCTACAAAATTGCAAGAGAGAGAGAGAGAGAGGAAGTTTTGGAATGCTAGTTAATTGATTTTTCTTGCTCCATACCTGTCCTTGACGTAGAGAGTCTTGATCTATTAAGAAGCCCCGCTGTCTCCCTGAAAACACAGAATCAAACCTAGTAAAAACCAAGAACCTGGCTACTAAGTACATATCTTTTTTCATGACATGAACATAGCTAGAAGCTTCTTGAGCAGATGCTATCCTCATGTATCAAACAATGATCCTGTGCCATGCCCCAGCACCAGCTAGCAGGCACAGATTACCACTTTAAGCATGTTATCAGTATTTTCTTCAATTTTGATGCATTATAACATTAGCAATGCAATAGCAGTACTTTGGTGGTGTTAGCCATACTAGGAAAGGAAGGAAAGACTTGAAAGAAAGAAATATTTAATCAAGAACTTGCTAGAACAAATAATTACTCATACTCTCATACAAACCTGCAAACGAAGTTGAAAACAGCAAGGCGAAGACTAGAGCAGAGAGGGCAGCAGACCTCCGAGGCTTCAGTTGCATCCTGATTTCTGAACTCACGCTATGCATACGCGCTCAGTAACACACAGAACTCATGAACATGAAACGAGGTGAAGAAGGAATGGCAAAGCTAGCACAATGCTTTGCTTTTCTTTCGCAGAGAAAGCCAAACTTATAACTGTGAAGTTAGGCAATCCTTTACATGCCACAAATGCGAATCCCACTTCCTCTGAACAAATTCCAAAGGAAGGAAATTTATTTTTTTTCTGTGGCAAAAGTGGAGGGCCAGCAGCTTTCTGTATGGAATTTTCAGGATGGGGTCATCATAGTTGGTGGCGTCTTGCTTAGCTTAGTTTCCTATCCATATTAGATGCAGCTAATAGCTTTTGGTTAAAAATAAATAGTAATGATAAAAAAAATGACTTTTAGAAAGAGAACATGAGCAATAGAGAAAGTGAGAGAGATATGTGCATAAGACGGGAGTGAGAGGAGTGGGGCACGTGATGCGCTTGTGATTCACTGCCTTATCTCCAGAGTGAGAGGAGCACGGAACCGCTTTGGGAAGCCAAAAGTATTTATTAATAAGCAGTACCTGACAAGAAAGTGCAACTTGACAAATGGCTTCTTTCAGTTACAAATTGCCTTGTTTTCTCATACTGCTTTACCAGCACATTGCTACGTGGTTTAAGGAAATGATTAATTAATTACTCTCTTCCTCTTATTAGTGCCAGTTGTTGCTGGCATGCACAATTTTGAAGCCGGTCATATTTGCAGGAAGGGTTTCCAGTTCAGATATCAGTTTCAGGAACATGTACGTTGCGACTTTAGGTAAGTTTTAGTTTAACGAAACTAGGTGCTGAAATACCAGGTTTCAGATCTAATAGCCGTGCCACACTTTCAGAGTCCACCATTACTGACACCCAAAATCGTTTCAAGACACCGAAGCAAGCAATTCATCTTTAGCTCATACTAAAGGTAAACTGATTCTTGATTCTCTTTTGTGCGTGAGCGTTTTGTCGTAATCGATAAACCGGGAATCATATAATCAAAAGCATATTAGAATGTTAAAAATGGCAAGTAGGCTGAAATGCAGTAACCACACTAGAATAGTGCATTCCATTGTTCAGGATATGTGGATCACATAGGGACAGACATTAGACAGTGCTCATGCAGGCCCTCTCTTGTCATCATCCTTCATTTAGTTAGCATATTCCATCACCATGCCATGGGAACACCTAAAAAGGGCAGCAATGGCAGGGGGGTCAAAGTGAAAAAAAAAGCACGCATAACGGGATCACCACTGCCGATCGAACGCTCCTCGTCGCTTTCTCTGAAGCACGCGCACCGGGACAGCGTAGTAAAACTAGAACCGGATGGAGTGGTGGAGGATGAAGAGATAGTGCTTCTGATGATACCCTGGTAGAAAGTGGCCAGGAACAACCAGGCAAGCACATTGTCATCACGAGGCAGTAGTGGAGCATAAAGGGAGAGCTCCACTACGAGTGCTCTGCATACAAAGTATGTGATTAGATGCTGGCTTTTATGGGCTAGTGGACTCTAATTAGACAAATTAGATGCCGGCTTTCTGCACAAGTGGTTGGCAATGGCAAAGGTAGCACAATGCTTTGCTTTGCAATCCTTCGTGCATTCGTCACCACCGCAGAAAAGATTATCATAGACGGTTTAAAAACATCATCATAGATGGTTTTGTGAGTCGTCTGAATTTAGATGTCAGTAATAATATAAGTTCATCACAGACGGCTTTCGAACCAACTGTGATGCAACTATTACAGACGATTTCAACAACAAACTGTTTGTGATATTTGACTATTATAGATGATTTTCAGCAGAAACCGTCTGTGATATATAAGTATCACAGACGGTTTCAACTATAAACCATCTGTGATGGTGACGGTTTGTAGTTGAAACTGTCTATAATATATTAGATATCATAGACGATTTCAACTGAAAACCGTCTATGATAGTTTAATATCACAGAATATCACAGACGGTTTGTAATTGAAACCATCTGTGATATTTATTTCTATTTTTAAATATATTTTTGTTTGTTGGCTAGCCTCAAGAAATGCTAGCATGCCATCTGAAACAAATAGATCAACACAATATACATCCAATTCACATGCATTCATTTAAAAAACAAGAACATTCATTTCACAAATTAATTAACTGAAATAAAAAACTATCCATTAACAAATACACACATACAATTAAGGTTAATCTTATCACAATCAAATTTATTCTGCATCGTGGATCTCCTCATCTGATTTTATGACTTTAGATATCAAGAAGTACACACACTCTTCTCGAATTTTTGCAAACTCAGTCTGTTTTAACGCAGTTGTAGCAATGGATGCAACCTGTAGATAGGAATATCAATGTGGTACATATATATATATATATATATATATATATATATATATATATATAAATAAAACTTGATATCTATGAAATAATTATTGTAAGATTGACAAACCTGGGGATCATTAGTCTTTAAGGAATCGAGTAGTAGTTGCATATGACGACGAACGTAGAATCTAGAGGTGTTGCTTGGCGACTGCTGGTGGTACTACAAAAATAGAATTTATTAATTCGAGAGGCATTACTATGAAGTGTTATATAGGATTAATGTGTACCAATGAATATCGAAAAATCTAGATCGTGTCGCAGGGTGTTGATCCCTCCCTTGGATTTCTGTACCTCTGTAATATACATGGTGAACGATCTACGTGATTCTAAAAAGTTAACTTTAGTCATTGGGTAGGAAGGAAAGACTGTAATAGAATTATCTATGATAGAAATGTGTTTACCTATTGATTAATCGTCAGACAACTATGAAGTTGATTTTGTTCTTCTTTAGGAAATAAAGGTATATTATCATGTTCTATTTTGGTATAATTACAATTAAAATCTAGTGGAACCTACACAGCTATGTCGTCATGATCATTAAACTAATTTCGTGTTGCTTATAAAGCACAAATCAATAAGTATAGCCACTAGTACAACACTTACCTCTGGTTGTAGAGCATAAGTATAAATTCCTTATTCTGTTGAGCTACCAATACCATCATAATGTAATTTTTGATGAAGGATGCATCCTCCTCGATGGTATCTATGGCGACCAAGCGTGGGTCGAGGAAACTAATTGGTGATTTCAATAATCTAGCTTCAGTCACCATATATCTATATATATAAAAAAGCAATGAGTTATATATGACATTTATCAGTATTATATGAACGTAGCTCGTGATTGTACATACTTATAGTGTCTAGCATCGAACGAGTGAGGCATTGAGGGCATTTTGTGTAAAGAGATCGAATAAGTCCTTGAAGGTCATTGTGAAGATACAGTCATAAACATCGTGCTAAAAATGATGCGGCTTGAACTTGACGGTGAAACCCGAGCACCATTGTCCCTCTAGCTTGTTGGCCTATTCCATGTACCATATATGCAATCTCTAGCAATCCAATCCTAGGATAAGACGTGCTCTTTCGGGGCAACCATCGGTTCGCCTATCATGAATTTTTGGTCCAACAGCAAGTAGGGGATATCATCATCGGTCTTCTGTAGGTTGACTTCGCGGTAGTCGACCATAAAGGTAGCTCCGATGCAAGTAGATCGGGTGGGAATAGCACATGTGGTCTTGGCACTGGTGTAGGTAGCTCTGGTGCGGATAGCCCCTGCTGACTTGCACCGATGCAAATAGCTCTAGTGTGTATAGCCCTTGTGAACTTGGCATCGGTGCAGGTAGCTCTACTGCTAATAGCCCTTATGGACTTGACACCGGTGCAGGAGCCTCTAAGCAGATGTCCCTTTTGGACCACTAGATGAATGTTCTAATGGCTTACCCTAGAGTCACAACCTCATCGTTCAGGGGCTTTTGAAGTGGGACAACATTAAAATTTGCATAAACACCATCCACATTCACTTTTTCGAAACCTAGCACTAGAATTACACTATACACTAAGGCCTCAGGACCAATCAGATATGCCTGGGCCCAAGCAGTGCCCAAGGCAGTAAAGGCATATCTCACTTGGAGCTTGCACTTCTAGCCACCTATATAACGATACAAAATTAGCTACTCCAACATGCCTATCAATGGATCGAGTATTACAGAGATAATAATTATTACCAGGATGTTATCAACAAGAAATGTGTGGTCACTTTCCGAGGTAGGGTTGGACGCGTAGCTACTCCGATGGTTGGAGGGCTGGCTAGCATAAAGCGGCGAGGGTTTCATGCTGATTTTTTCTATACCTTTACATATCATTTTTGACATAATCAGCAAGCTCCACTCTAAGAGATGCCTTAATCTCCTCGCGTAGCCGTGCCTCACAGTCGGCTTTGGCTCTCTTCCTACTCTGGTACGATTTAGAATCCTCTAAGAAGCCATACTTCTAAGGAACATAAAGACTAATGCCTCTTGTGCGACTCGGGTGCTTCTTGTTTCTCAGGGCCACGAAGAGTATATCTCTCTTCCTGACTGCTTGGAATGACTTTTGGAAAGATTCTACACTCAGTGCTTCTAGGAAGAGCCCGATATGTCATTTCACTTCCTATGAAGTTATGGAGTAATTACAAGCTATGTAGTTCGATATCTTACTAAGCGGTGGGACACTTCCTCATCTACGGGTTTTCGAAAGGAGATGGCCCCTAACGACACGGTAGATAACCTTGCTTTAATCTAGTTTCGAGCTCGCTCATCAGGGATCACAGCAAATGGCGGGGAGGTGTCTCATAGGATTACCTGCTCATCCTCCTTCCTCCATTATGGGATTTTACCCACATAGCCAACTATGCTGAGTCTATGTGGGGTGCGTGTTTCTTGCCTAGAGGGCCCTATGCACCACACTTGCACTCCTAAAATTTTCTATCGTCTTTATCGCCACAAACTTTTCCCATTGCGGTTCTAGGAATGGATACTTGTGGATGGGTGTTAGATCCTTCTCCACGTATTTCTTTATAAGCAGGCTCTTGAATTTCTTCCTTGCTTTGCACACCACTAGTAATATATGTCGTTGCACGAAGTCCTTGTGTTCTTCTGGGATCTTGAACGATGCAAAAAACTTTCGTCAGTAGCTCACTTTTTTGAGCTTCAATCACGATCTTCCATGAATCGAACGTGATCTCAATCCATTCCCGTGCAACTATTTGGACCATTCTTTAGAATGCGGACGCTGCTCGGTGAGGATTGTGAGGGGTCCCAGATGCATCAACATCCATGATGGTAAATTGGTCCTCAAGCTTTTTCGATAATTCTCTTCCATGGTGCTTGGATTTTGCAAAGGATGGTGCATCACACGCATCCAGCAACGTTGACAAAGAATGAGCGAACGACATATTGGCCTTCTCAAATTAATTCTAAATTTGAGTGGGTTTAGCAATATTTCCATATTAATTCTAATTATAATTAAGAACATTCACATATTACAATATATTCAATAGAACAAGCATGTGAGCATATATATCTAGCATAATGCATAGATTAATGATGGTCTTTTGCTCATAGTTTGAGGAGTTGCATAAGTTATTATAAACTTGGCATGGAACATATGTATTATCTCTCTAAATAAATAATATATTCAAAACATTAACATATTGCCATATGCTTAATAGAACACATATGTGAGCATATAAAATTTGCATACTACATAAATATAATGTTAAATGTATTGCTCTTAGGGAGGAGTTGCACAAGTTAAAAGAAACTTGGCCTTCTTCGCTCTTGTCAGGTTTTTAATTATCACAGTGATACAATCTTTAAAGATACTACTAATTTAAGCTAATTCAATATTAACTTAGTGTAGCATAAATGTCAATAGCAAGTATAAACAACATATCTCAATAGAAATCAGACAATAGAGACCGAAACAAGCTACCGCAAGGATTAACTTATATTCGACAATTGCAAAATAAATACAGGTACATGATTTTTGCAAGATCTAACCACAACAATAGGCAATACTGAGCAAGAACGATAGCAAAGGCAATTGATAGGACTACGAACTACACCCAATATAGATAATCAATTAACATGTAATAGATTAAACTAGCAGAATCAATCTAGAGTATCACTGTGATTTTAATTTGACATATATCTTCATCGAGCAATTCATAAGACCACAATCTATCATGCAAAGCCTCCCCCCAGTGCTAGTAACATTCATAAGTTTCGAAGATAATGAATCAGAAACACTAGCACGGTTAACTAGAACACAATAGATATGAAAGAGTAGAGATCAAGCTCATAGAGTCACGGTACTCCAAGCCACCGTGATAGCAAAAGGGGCTAGGGGAAGGCGGCGTGAGGCCGAGGTACGAGGGCTAGGGGAGGACAGTAAAATCGGTACTCACAAGGTTCAGGGAAGGCGGCGTGCTTGGGGGAGGAGGAGGGAGCTAGGCGCGGAGGATGAGGGTAGTCGGAGTTTGGGGAGGCAGTGACGAGCTCAAGGGAGGTGGTGACGGGCTCGGGGGAGGTAGCGTCGGGCTTAGGGGAGGAGGGCGCCAGGACGAGCGCCACCGTAGTTGGGGGAGGCACGATGGGCTCAAGGGATGTCGGCGTTAAGTAGGCGCTGTGGTGTAGCGTTAGTACAGCGCAAACCCTAGCACAATATATATAGGGGAATAGTCATAGATGATTCTATTTACAAACTGTCTATGATATTTATTATCACAGATGGTTCTAAAATAAAACCATCTATGATGTTCAATTATTACAGATGGTTATATTTTCGAACCATCTATAATAAAAGAACATCACAGATGGTTTTACTTTACAATCATCTGTGATAATACTTCTCACGGAATCATATATATCACACATTCTCATATATATAAATGCAAATTCATATATATATGACTCATTTTCATATACATAAATGCAAATTCACATATATATCACGCATTCTCATATACATAAATGCAAATTCACATATGCATCACACATTCTTATATACATATAAATGCAAATCCACACATATATAACATATTCTCATATATATATATATATACACACACACACACACAAATATGTAACATATTACACATAAATTTTTCATTCATCATTTCACTTGCTTATTTTCTTTAAAAATTAGTCCTCATGATGATCGACGCATATATAGGTAGTTTCTTCATGTTGTTCTTCCTCGACCCTTATGCCATTTCTGAAAAGAGGTAACTCGTCAAATTGATTGTATTCTTCCTCGTTCACTATATTCTCTACTCCGATAATTCTCTTTTTTCCATGAAGAACTAAATGGAGTTCCTTATTTGCTTGGTCGGTTACATAGAAAACTTAAACAACTTGGTTAGTAAGTACAAATAGTTTATCTTTGTATTTGACACATTTGAGGTCCATGGAAGTGATACCACACTTGTCGACCTTTACCTGTGGGAGATTGACTCAATGACACTAAAATAAGGGGATCTTGAAAAGTACGTAGACGAGCTCCTAAATCTTCTCTATGAACCCATAGTACGAGTTCCTTAAATCATCGGTACTAAACGCATCTATGCAAACACTGTTGTTCTGGTTAGTGCATTTTACATTCTGAGCCTATATATAGAATGTGTACTTATTTATGTCATATCCTTGCCATATCACAACTGTAAATGTTGGTATTTTTGCCAACCATATCAGTATCTCACATGACGAGCTCCTAGCGACTCGCTCCTTCAACCATTGGTTGAAGCGATTGTTGTGTTGTCTTGTGATCCAAACATTCGGTCGCTCTGGATTCAGTTGCCGAAGCATTTTCTTGTGCTGGTCGATATACGGGGATACTTTAGTCATGTGTTGCAAGGCCGTGAAATGGGCTTGAGCATACGCATCCATATCTGGAGTGATTACTTTCCTTCCGATGGACCTGATACCCTTGAGCCTCCCCTCATGGCGAGATTGAGGCGCACCTATCAGTTTAACCTGAGCTATGTAATCAACACAGAACTCAATAACCTCTTCGGTTGCATAACCTTCGACGATGCTGTCCTTCAGCTAAGATCTATTCCGTATATAGGACTTGAGAATTCTCATGAACTTCTTGAATAAGTACATACTACGTAGGAATACAGGTCCATATATTTTTATCCCCACACAATGCGAATAATGAGATGGACCAAGATATCGTAAAACGATGGAGGGAAATACATATCAAGATGACATAGAATCATCACCACCTTGTCCTACAGAGTATCTAGTCATTCGAAATCTATGACCTTTTGAGAAATTATGTTTAAGAAATAATACAGTCTCATGATTGTCTCTCGAACCTTGATCGGTAAAATATTTTTATTTCCAATAGGGAGCATATGTGTTATCAACACATGACAATCATGATACTTTATGCCAATTAAGTTCAAGTTTATTCATGTTGTTGAAATAACCAAATGGAACTTTAACACCATGCAAGTACTGGCACAGTTCAGTTCTCTCGGCCTTGGATAGAGTGTAACAAGCAGAGGAAGGTATGTTCATCCTTTATTGGTCTTTGTCAGTGTTAACTTAAGCCTGATGTCCATATCAACTAAGTCAAGCCGTGCGTTGACACTATCCTTTCTTTTATCATGAATGTTCAGTAAGAAACAAATCAAGTTGTCACATACATTCTTCTTTATATGCATGATGTTAATGTAGTGTCAAACTTCTAGGTACTCTTAATAAGGTAAGTCGCAAAATATTGATATTTTATTCTAGATGTTCTTCTTATGAGTCCTCAATTTATGTCCCTTTTTGAGGATAACATCTAAATCCTTAACTATATTATAGACCTCTTTTTCACTTTAAATGTCTTGGAACTGAATTATCCTCCTTCTCTCCATCGAATTATTTTTTCATCTTACGGTTTGAGTGAGTTCTCCGAAGGAACCTACGGTGACGCATGTACACAGTTTTACGTGAGTATTTTAGCCACACACTCTTGGTACCATCTAAGTAGTGAGTACAGGTTTTGGCCCCTTTTATACTCTAGCTTGATAGGTTAATAAGGGTAGGATAATCATTTATGGTGTAGAATAACAAGGAGCGTAAAGTAAAATTCTCTCATTTGTACACATCCCATACTTGTACCCTTCAGTCCATAGTACTTTTAGATCTTCTACTAACAGTGTTAGGTACACATCAATATCATTCCTAGGTTGCTTCGGCCCTTAGATAAGTATCGACAGCAAAATATACTTCTGCTTCATACACAACCAAGGAGGAAGGTTATAGATGCAAAGAGTCATGGGCCAAGTGCTATGTCGACTGCTCATGTTACCGATAGGATTCATTCCATCTCTACTCAAATCCAAACATTATATTCCTCGATTCTGCACCAAAGTCTACAAACCTTCTATCGATGTTTCTCTACTAGGTGGAATCAGTAAGGTGTCTTAGCATTCTATTCTTCTTGTGTTCTTTTGAGTGCTAACACAGCAGTTTTTGTCTCCTTTGGATTCGCAAAAAACTACTTCAAACGGGGAATTATAGAAAAATACCATGCCACCATAGCAGGAGGTCCTTTCTTCACCTCTATTCCCTCATCGTTATCTGATTGATTCTTATGCTTGTATCCGCTTCAAATGGGGCAACATGGTCCTCGAGTGTGGCGATCCTTCGACATGCCTCCATGAGCTCGCGGGTCATATGATGGAGATATCCATCAAGGGACCTCACCAAGCTCGCTAGATGGAGCATAGGTGTATTGAATCCCATGGTAGGTGCCTAGTAGACATAGTCCTCATACTTTCCCGATCAGGAGGGGAAATAATAGAACATGTCCTCCATCTTGGGAAGGCTATAGCGAACATGGCGACATAGGCTACATCGAAGATTCACATCATTACGCTTGATCCTCGTTAGTAGAAGTGTAGTGGCTAGTCTCCGGGGTGTCATTCATGGATAAGCACCTCCGCAAGGTGCTCTTTGGATGCTGGGTTGGAGGAAGTGCTGTAGATGGTGTACTCAGGTGCTCAAGTGATGCGAACATGCTGCAACATGACCCATAGGGTGTGCGGCAGAGTGTTCTCCTTGAACGCACTAGTTTGATCTTGGGGTTCTAATGAACAGGCATCTACAAATTTTTTTAAATGTGGTCTAGGATTAGTTATTGATTTATAAAATACATGATGAAAGGCTAGGATAAGAAGTGACATTAGAGAGGGTAAGAATTTTGCATAAGTTCTGTCCATTTCTAGAGTTATTTGAATAAGGTGAGAATTATTGATCAAAAGAGGCTTAGATAATAGAAGAATGCTATGAAAGGAATATAGGGAAGTTTGCTATTTTTTGACTCTCTTATTTTAAAATAGGTTGTATTTGGAAGTAAATCCTTAATCTAAGGGTCATCCTATCTAGGGCTTAACCTACAGTCAGTATGACTCTGATACCAACGCTATGGGGACTAGACCTCGCATGTGTTCTATACTAATCCCATGATCAGTAGCTAATACATATATTCACCACGTTGAGATCATATCCATAAACATCTCACATAAATAGCTTATAACAAAAGGATGGTATATAAGCGAGGCATAAAATAGTATATACACATAGGGCCGACTAGCTGAAAAAAATCAAAGTCGTGAACAAAATGCAGCGGAAGTCTAAATACAAAAGTATCCAGTGATTTGCTATCATAACCCATAGGCAACCAACTGGAGTCAAATCCTAGCAAGAACCCTCGTCAAATTCCCTGGTGCCTAGGGCGAAATATGCATCTTCGGGCACGTAATCTTCATTCTCTAATCAACAATAATTTAAGCAAGGTTGAGTACATTGTGTACTCAACAAGACTTGTAGTGTATTATAAATTTTACATATATGCAAGGTTGTCAAAGGAATGAGGCTCTACACTAAGTTATTTTTAGTAGAAGCAAATTTTTATTTGCAATATCAATAAGAACTAACTTTTCAAGCGAAATGGTAAAGAGCATTTGACATGTAAGGAAATAACATTGTGTAATTTCCATAATAGCAGATCAAATCCATTCACAGCCCTCCCTGATGTGAATCAACGCATAATTCCCATTGATGGGTATGGCACACGGTTGCGTACATGCCATCCCATATTTTCAGTAAATCAATTTGATCCCATCACTGTGGTGTGAGAGCTCCTACGAGCCAGACCTTCACTTGGAATGCCCTTACTGTGTAACATCCTGTTTTTCTACTATTTTCAAAGCCAGAAATTTAAAAATGAATTTTCTGGAATTTTCTGAAATTAATTCAAGCTTCAAATGAATTTTTATAATTTTAAAAGATTTAATATGATTAAAATAAACATTAACATAAGTTGAAAATATTTTATTTGGATTCTTCAGGTCTGAAGGAATTTTCTGGTATTTTTGGTGAAGTTTTGGGATTTATTTGCTATTTTCTAGAGCTTTTCGAAGTTTATTTGAATTTCTGGAATTAGAAAAGAGAAAGGAAAAAACCTCAGCCACCCGATCCCTCCACCTGCCACGCGTCAGCATCGCGCCGCTCCCGCCGCCCTCGCCGCTCGCTCGCCCGTGCGTCCGCCCCGGCCGCCCGATGCGCCACGCGTCAGCATCGCCCGCTCCCCGCACCCCTGCCTGCCTTGCCACGCGGTGGCATCAGCCGCGCCCGCGCCTCGCCCGGCCTCACCCATCCGATCGGCCGCTCCGCGCCGTGGCTACATCTCCGCCGCCTGCTCCCCGCGCTCGCCCAAACCCAAACCCTAACCGCTCCGAGCCGTCGGATACGCGCCCGTGTCACGTGGCCGCATCCCAGCCGTCCAGCCACGTCCGCGTTCACTCCGCGCCGTCCCCGAATCAATCGCCTCGGTTCACGTGTTTTTATACATGTGGCTGCCTCGGTTCGCGTGCCCGTCGCTCGAACCCTAGCCGCCTCTGTCGCCTCCGCCGCTCTCACCTCGTGCTGCCCCGTTGCCGGATCCCGTCGTCGTCCCGTGTTGCCCCATCGCCGTCGTCCTGGCCGGAGCCGCCGACGACCTCGCCTACCCCGCCGGTGAGCCCTCCGCCACGTTCCCCGTTGCCGTCGCCCGAGTCGCCGCTGCCCTCGCTCGCGCGTAACACCTCGCCTCACCCGTTCTCCCGCGCACCCCTGTGCGCCCGCGCGACGCCGATCCCCGCCTATCCGCCTCCGCGCCACCGCATCGCCGCCGTCCACTCGGATCTGAGCCGAAGGCTCAGATCGTGCCGTGCGTCGTCGCCCCAGCCGTCCGATTTCGCGCCGCCGTCGCACCCGAGCCGGAGCCACATCAGCCCTGCCCCGTCAGCAAGGCACGTCAACCCTAGCTGACGTGGCATGCCACGTGGCCATGCCATGTCAGCGCCACGTCAGTCCGAGCCCACCCCCCTGTGCCACGTGGCGGCCACGTCAGCGACCACGTCAGCAGGACACGTGGCAGCACCAGCAGCTGCCACGTCAGCACCGCCTCCGCCCGCGCGTACTATTCCATGCGCTGGGTCCACGGTGGACTTGTTCTCTCGTGCGCCCGGTCCACAGCACAGTAACTTTTCTGATTTTCCCGTATTTCCTTTAGGGTTATTTTCCGAGAGCCCGTTCTCCTCCGTCCTAGCTCCGATTGACCCCATTCTTTTTTCTAAATTCATCTAAAATCGAGCTCTAGCTTTTGGTTCTAGTTTCATGATTTTTGGAGTTCATTTGCTTATCCAAATCTTGCAACTGGTAGTTATTATCTTATGTTATTTACCCCTCCTTGATAATTTGGAACACCATGATACCTTTGTCACCTTAGGTTGGGAAACATACTAGTGATGCTAGATTAATTATCACGTGGGTTGTACGATTGAATTGCTTAGCTCTGCTTATATTTACGATGGATTTCATCATCACATGTAAATCTTTAATTTGACTTAAAGGCATATGGAACTGTGGTTGGTGCCACGTTAATTAAAATTTATGCTGTGGTATTGGTGTGTCATTGGCAGGGAGATACAAATTTGGTTTTGCACTCTGACGAGTGATCGTGTAGTAAAGGGGGAAGTGCAGGTTCACTTCGGGGGATGTGGTAGCCTCGCCCGGGTAATGCTAAGGACTTAACTTTGTGCGCCATTGATCTGAGCTTAATCGTGCAAACCACATGTCTAGTATGGGATAGACCTGGCTGATTAATTTGCAATACTTCAATTCTATTCTGCCATTGTGATGGACATGGTTGCTGATTTCCATGTGGCGCAAGGAGGGGTGTGATGCGAAACCCTAGCGGGCAGGATTGGGTTGAGGTAGAGCATTGTAAAGGCCTTGTTGTGATTTCCTGAGATCGAGGCTAATCACATCGTGTGGGTATAGTTGTGCAACCTCTGCAGAGTGTAAAACTATTCGAATAGCCGCATCCTCGGTCATGGACCTTGCTCGATGATTTCACACGAGGGGTAGTATTTTCATTTATAACTTGGTGGTTTGTGTTGGAGGTGGACAGATAGTTCAGTGTTGGTTTAGTTTGTGAATAGGTATTCACAAGTGGTTCCTGTTTATTCCTTTGATAACTCATTATTATTGTTTTCCTTTAAATTTCGCTTTCAATCTATTTATTATATTTACGGTGAAATGCCTTTTATGCAAATTAACCTTTCAGCCTTCCATTGGTAAGCCTTGCATATTATATTGCATTCATTTGTTACAAACGACTTGCTGAGTACCAATGTACTCACGTCTTTACGCCTATGTTGCTCAGTTGAGGGCGAGGAGTATTATCAGCAGGAGGTTCCAGAAGGAGAGTACTACGACGACTTCACGGATTAGGCTTCGTTCTCCACTCGATAGCCTATGGGCTTGTCGATTGGCCGCTACGCTTTAATTGGATTCCCACTGCTATTTTGTTAAGCCTTTCCGGCTAGAGATATTGTAAGCTTGGCCATAAGGTCGTACCTTTGAGATTTATCGATATTTGAGTTTTACATTTTATTATTATCGTGTGTATGGTTGTGATTACATCTATGTTTGACTGTGTGCACTAGCGTGATCCTGAACTAGTGCAGTTTACACAGAGTGTCCGAATTTACATATTCGGGTCTCGACAGAGATGGTATCAGAGCCATATCGACTGTAGGACGAAGCCCTAGTTAGAATTGTCGTTAGCCCAAAATTTTATATTCTAAATCAAACCAACTAAATTTGATATTTAGTAATATCTCTATCTTCTTATCTCATTCTTAAGGATTCTTGTCCCTCGCCCCATTCCTGAAAAATTTGTTTTCATAAAGCTATAAACTGATCTTTCCTTTATAAATGCATTAGATGTCTCAAGCTTCTTACAGCCCGACAGGACGATGGAGAGCACTTCTACGCGTTCTGTTGCGGAGCCTCGGATTGAAGAGATTGCCCGTCTACCTCACCAAGGATGACAAGCATAAAGGACAACGCATCGGAAGCATCTCCAGGCTGTACTTCACCACCCGAGTTGGCAAGCAAGTTATACATCACAGCTTCAAGAATGTCGGTGCCAGGGGAGAGATGTCAGCACAGGGAGTTGCGCACAAAGCCATCCGTCACCTTTGCAAGCTATACAAGATCAACATGGCCAAACTCATCCGGAAGTTCAAGGAGCAGTACGGAGTCACCCCTAGACTACCAGAGCCAGTCAGGGAGGAGCCCCGACCGCAGTCGCCAGTACCTCTACCGTCGCCAACACCGCTGAGTCCAGAGCGGAGACGTCGTATCATCGGTGATCGTCGAGCATATCTTCGGCAATTCAACCCGGTTCTAGTTCGATTCGATCGAGAGCGATCGCGCCGGTCCGCCTTTCGTGGGTTGTCTCTGACGATTCGAGGGCGATAGTAGTGTACCCTATTTGTCAGGACCCGAGTGGGAGTCCTCAGATTAGACAATGCGCGTAGACACGTTGGATTTTATTTGCAGATGTGTGTGATGTGAGCTGCAAATATTGCCCTTAAAAGCATTATATTGCGATCATGTCAATCTTTTAATGGAGTTAATTTTGTTCAGTCTTTTTGTTAGCCTTTTTGGCTAAGTGTTTGTTTAGTTTAGGTTTCCATTAGCAAAACCCCATTAGACGCATTTACCTCTTATCTATGCTTTTCCCCCTCGTCTTTTGCCTTTGGTCAGTCAGCAGTTGTTTTCTTTTCAGAGCAACATGGTTGATACCATGACTTCCTCGAGCGCGGCACGAGCGAACGAGACCAGAGAGCGATCTTTGTGCGGCGATTCCCACGACTTTGGACCCGTCCTCGATCGATTTTGGTGGCCCAAACTCAGATGATGCAGACGATGATGCAGAATATGCAGGCTATGATGCAGCAACAGCACCAGGAGCCAATACCACCATCAGCACCTCGTCAGCAGTTCAGCTATGCAGAGTTCATGAGGATGAGACCGCTTGTTTTCTCGGTTAAATCGAGCCTTTGGAGGCGACGATTGGATCCGTTCGATTGAGAAGAAATCGAACTTGGCGATGTACCGGCAGGAGAATGTGTTATATGCAGCACACCAGCTTGAGGGACCAGCAGCAGAGTGGTGGGAGAACTACTATTCCACCCATGAAAATCAGAACAGCATCACTTGGAAGGAGTTCGCCAAAGCCTTCCATAACGTCCACGTCTTTGATGGAGTGGTCGAGATGAAGAAGGATGAGTTTCGGGAGTTGCAGCAGAAGAACCTGTCAGTGAGTGAATACCTCAATAAATTCACTCAGTTAGCTCGCTACGCGCCAGAGGACGTAGCCACAGATGCAGCTCGCGAGCGAGTTCAAGAAGGGCTTGAACCTAGCTTTGAAGGTGCAGGTCGTAGGCAACGACTATGCCAGTTTCCAGCAGTTGGTGGACAAGGCCATTCTCATCGAGGAGAGTCGCCGCGAGCTCGAGGAGTCTCGCAAGAGGAGGATGATCCAGTTGGGATCCTAGTCACACCAGTCTCAGAGGCCTCATTTTGTTTCTTATCAGCCTGCACGAGTGCCTCGGCGGCGGCGGCGATCGTCGGCTTCGAGACTCGATCCGACGCGCGCCGATTTGGTCGGGACGCGTCTGGTGGTTCCAATGATCGTGCAGAAGAGCAATAATTCAGCAGCATCCGTCACTTGCTTCAAGTGTCACGAGTCAGGACACTATGCTAGCAAGTGCCCCGAGCGAGCCCGACACGGTTCGCCCGACACGAGCCACACCTGATCGGACTCCTTCCCCAGGAGCCGGACGAGGAGCACCCTCGGCATCAGGACAGGCCAGCAGGACGCCGGTGGTGAGAGGTCAGGTGAACCACGTCACCGCAGAGGATGCCCAGGTAGCACTAGATGTTGTGATCGGTACATTTCTAGTCCATTCAGTTCCTACCACAGTTTTATTTGATTCTGGAGCTTCGCATTCGTTTGTTTCTCGGAGTTTTGCTTTAAAGTAACAATTGAAAACTGTTGCTCTTGGATCTGTTCTTTTAATCCAATCCCCCGGTTCCGAGTTGAGATCCAACCTAGGTTGTCTAGGAGTTAGGATAACCATTCAGGAAGTTGAGTTCAGGGCCGACCTGATTTTGTTGGATATCGGTCCTAGATGTAATCTTGGGGATGGATTGGCTTCAGAAGCAGCAAGTAGTGTTAGACTGTGGGAGCAGAGCAGTAACCTTAACCAATTCAGATGGGGTTAAGGTGCAGTTCGCAGCCAACGAGTGTCAATCAGAGTCAGCCATGGTTTGCCAGAGCAAGATGATCCAGTTGAAGGATGTACCAGTTGTCCGGGAGTACCCCGACGTATTTCCAGATGATCTTCCAAGTATGCCACCAGAGAGAGAAGTGGAGTTTTTGATTGAGCTTGTACCAGGTATCGCTCCGATTTCCAAGAGACCCTATCGGATGCCGGTCAATGATCTAGCGGAGTTAAAGAAGCAAATTCAGGAGCTTTTGGATAAGGGTTATATCAGATCGAGTTCATCCCCGTGGGGAGTGCCAGTGCTATTTGTCAAGAAGAAGGATGGTAGTCAACGCATGTGTGTGGACTACAGAGCACTTAATGAGGTCACCATCAAGAATAAGTACCATTTGCCCAGGATTGATGACCTGTTTGATCAACTTAAGGGAGCAGGAGTTTTCTCCAAGATTGATTTGAGGTTAGGATATCATCAGATGAGGATTCGAAAGGAGGACATACCCAAGACAGCCTTCTCGACTCGTTATGGTTTATACGAGTTCACAGTGATGTCATTTGGTTTGACCAATGCCTCAGCTTATTTCATGTATCTGATGAATAAGGTGTTCATGGAATATTTGGATAAGTTTGTCGTTGTGTTCATTGATGACATTTTGATTTACTCCAAGGATGAGAGAGAGCATGAGGAGCACCTGAGGTTAGCATTGCAGAAGCTGAGGGATGATCAGTTGTATTCTAAGTTCAGCAAATATGAGTTTTGGATGAAGGAGGTCGTCTTCTTAGGTCATATGATGACAGCAGAAGGAGTCGTAGTTGACCTTGGGAAAGTGAGAGATATGTTGAATTGGCAGTCGCCTACTTTAGTTACCCAGATCAGGAGTTTTCTGGGTATGGTAGGATATTACCGTCGCTTCATTGAGGGATTTTTCAGTGTAGCCAGACCTCTCACGCAGTTGCTCAAGAAGAAAAAGAAATTCACTTGGACGCCAGAGTGCGAGAAAAGTTTTCAGAAACTTAAGGAGAGTTTGACCACAGCCCCAATGCTTGTGTTGACTGATATAAATAAGGATTTTGAGATTTATTGCGATGCCTCTCGCAAAGGTTTGGGTTGTGTCTTGATGCAAGATAAGAGAGTGGTAGCCTATGCCTCACGCCAATTGAGACCGCATGAGGAGAACTACCCTTCTCATGATTTGGAGCTAGCAGCTGTAGTGCATGCTTTAAAGATTTGACGTCATTATCTGATAGGTAATAGATGTGAGGTGTACACGGATCATAAGAGTCTGAAATACATCTTTACCCAGTCCGAGCTTAACATCAGGCAGAGGAGGTGGATAGAGCTGATAAAGGATTATAATTTTGGTATACATTATCATCCTGGGAAGGCCAATGTTGTTGCTGATGCCTTGAGCAGAAAGGTATAATGCAATTCAGTGATGGTTCGAGAGAGTCAGCCAGCGCTGCATGAGGAGTTTCAAAGCTTAGCCTTGAGTTGGTTGAGCAAGGATTCTTGGCAGCAATGGAGTTGCAGCCTACTTTGGATGGTCAGATTCGTCAAGCTCAGTTAGATGATGAAGCATTTCAGCGGATCAGGAAAAACTTGAGTGAAGGAAAAGAGTCAGGATTTACAGTGGATGACCGAAGAACCTTGTGGTTCACGTAGCGTTTGTGTGTGCCCAATAAGCAAGAGTTAAAGGATGTATTGTTAAAAGAGGCTCATGAGTCGTTGTATTCGATTCATCCAGGCAATACCAAGATGTACCAGGACATTAAGGATAAGTATTGGTGGCCAAGCATGAAGCATGAGATCGCTGAGTATGTAGCCCTTTGTGATGTTTGTCAGAGAGTAAAGGCGAGTATCAGAGACCAGCAGGCTTGCTACAGCCATTAAAAGTTCCCGAGTGGAAGTGGGAAGAAATTGGTATGGACTTCATAGTCGGTCTGCCTAAGACCAAAGAGGGCTAGATTCGATTTGGGTCATCGTGGATCGATTGACCAAGGTTGCTCATTTCATTCCAGTTAAGACAATCTACAGTGGTGACAGATTAGCAGAGCTATATATGTCGAGGATTGTCAGTTTGCATGGTGTGCCAAAGAAGATTGTGTCAGATCGTGGATCGCAGTTCACCTCTCATTTTTGGGGTAGTTTCCATAAAGCTATGGGAACTCACCTGAATTTCAGTACAGCTTATCATCCCCAGACAGATAGTCAGACAGAGCAAGTAAATCAGATTCTTGAGGACATGTTGAGAGCATGTGTGCTAGATCATGGATTCAAGTAGGACAGTTGTTTGCCTTTTGCGGAGTTCTCGTACAACAACAGTTATCAGGCTAGTTTGCAGATGTCACCGTTTGAGGCACTTTATGGCAGAAAATGCAGAACCCCTCTCAATTGGAAAGAGACGGGGGAAGGTTAGGTTTTTGGTCCAGATTCTTTAAAAGAAACTGAGGACAAGGTCCGTCTGATACAGGAAAGGTTGAAAACTACCCAGGCTAGACAGAAGAGTTATGCGGATACCAGATGTCGAGAGCTGAGTTTTGAGCCAGATGATTTTGTGTATCTCAGGATCACACCATTCAAGGGTGTGAAGAGGTTTCAGTTAAAAGGGAAGCTTGCACCGAGATATGTTGGTCCGTTCGAGTTAAAACGCGAGGGAGAGGTTGCTTACCAGTTGGAGCTACCTACGTCCTTCAGTGGGGTACATGACGTCTTCCATGTGTCCCAGCTAAAGAAGTGTTTGCGTGTGCCAGAGGAGGTTGTGCCAGTTGAGGCAGTGGACCTGCAGGAGGATCTGTCGTACAAGGAGCACCCAATCAAAATTTTGAAAGTGTCAGAACGAGTCACCTGGAATAAAGTGGTCCGTTTTTGCAAAATCCAGTGGAGCAACCAATCCGAGGAGGAAGCAACCTGGGAGCGCGAGGAGGACCTCAGAGCAGAGTTCCCGAACCTATTCTCTTAGTTGGCCCAGATCTCGGGGTTGAGATCTCGTTTAAGGGGGTAAGGTTTGTAACATCCTATTTTTCTGCTATTTTCAAAGCCAGGAATTTAAAAATGAATTTTCTGGAATTTTTTGAAATTAATTCAAGCTTCAAATGAATTTTTAGAATTTTAAAAGATTTAATATGATTAAAATAAACATTAACATAAGTTGAAAATACTTTATTTGGATTCTTCATGTCTCAAGGAATTTTCTGGTATTTTTGGTGAATTTTTGGTATTTATTTGCTATTTTCTAGAGCTTTTCGAAGTTTATTTGAATTTCTAGAATTAGAAAAGAGAAAGGAAAAAACCTCAGCCGCCCGATCCCTCCACCTGCCACGCGTCAGCATCGCGCCGCTCACGCCGCCCTCGCCGCTCGCTCGCTGCGCGTCGTCGCCCGCCGCCGTCGCCACGAGTCGGCATCGCCGCTCGCCGCACCCGCTTTGCCTTGCCACGCGGCGGCATCAGCCGCGCCCGCGCCTCACCTGGCCTCACCCATCCGATCGGCCGCCGCGCGCCATGGCTCCATCTCCGCCACCCGCTCCCCGCGCTCGCCCAAACCCTAACCCTAACCACTCAGAGCCGTCGGATCCGCGCCCGTGTCACGTGGCCGCATCCCAGCCGTCCAGCCGCGTCTGCGTTCGCTCCGTGCCATCCCCGAATCAATCACCTCGGTTCGCATGTTTTTGTACGCGTGGCCGCCTCGGTTCGCGTGCCCGTCGCTCGAACCCTAGCCGCCTCCATCGCCTCCGCGGTTCTCACCTCGCGCCGCGCCGTCGCCGGATCCCGCCGTTGTCCCCGCCGGAGCCGCCGACGACCTCGCCCACCCCGCCGGTGAGCCCTCCGCCACGTTCCCCGTCGCCGTCGCCCGAGTCGCCGCTGCCCTCGCCCGCGCGCAACACCCCGCCTCGCCACTGCTCTCCCACGCACCCTGCGCGCGCCCGCGCGCACCTCGCTGGCCTTGCGCCACGCGTCGGTCATCCGACGATCGCCGCGCGCCATCGCCGCGCCAGCGTCGCGGCGCCGCGCGGCGAGCCGCCACGCGTCGCCGATCCCTGCCTTCCCGCCTCCGTGCCACCGCATCGCCGCCGTCCACTCGGATCTGAGCCCAAGGCTCATATCATGCCGCGCGTCGTTGCCCCAGCCGTCCGATTCAGCGGCGCCGTGCGGCGGCGAGCCACGTCGGCCCTACCGTCGGCGAGCACGTCAGCCCTAGCTGACGTGGCATATCACGTGGCCATGCCACGTCAGCGCCACGTCAGCCGAGCCCACCCCCGTGTGCCACGTGGCGGCCACGTCAGCCGCCACGTCGGCGGGACGCGTGGCGACACCGGGGCTGCCACGTCGGCCGCCGCCTCGCCCGCAGCGTCTTGTTCCATGCGCCAGGTCCATGGTGGACTGGTTCTCTCGTGCGCCCGGTCCACAGCACAGTAACTTTTCTGATTTTCCTGAATTTCCTTTAGGGTTATTTTCCGAGGGCTCGTTCTCCTCCGTCCTAGCTCCGATTGACCCTGTTCGTTTTTCTAAATTCATCTAAAATCGAGCTCTAGCTTTTGGTTTTGGTTTCATGATTTTTGGAGTTCATTTACTTATCATTTTATGTGTTTATTTTATTTTGGTCGTTTTCTCTCTTGTTAGATTCGGATTCCGGAGGAGCAGGTTCTACGTCCGAAGACCAGGAGTACCTCGCTGAGCATAACGAAGGCAAGTCGTGTGCTTTGATCATGTTGAACCCAGTTTGTAATCTATTATTTAATTATTTTATTTTAAAGTACATTGCACCGCTACTTTTATCCAAATCTTACAACTGGTAGTTATTGTCCTATGTTGTTTACCCCTCCTTGATAATTTGGAACACCATGATACCTTTGTCACCTTAGGTTGGGAAACATACTAGTGATGCTAGATTAATTGTCACGTGGGTTGTACGATAGAATTGCTTAGCCCTACTTATATTTACGATTAGTTTCATCATCACATGTAAATCTTTAATTTGACTTAATGGTATATGGAACTGTGGTTGGTGCCACGTTAATTAAAATTTGTGCCATGGCATTGGTGTGTCATTGGCAGGGAGATACAAATTTGGTTTTGCACTCGGGCGAGTGATCGTGCAGTAAAGAGGGAAGTGCAGGTTCACTTCGGGGGATGTGGTAGCCTCGCCCGGGTAATGCTAAGGACTTAACTTTGTGCGCCATTGATCTGAGCTTAATCGTGCAAACCACATGTCTAGTATGGGATAAACCTGGCTGATTAATTTGCAATACTTCAATTCAATTCTGCCATTGTGATGGATATGGTTGCTGATTTCCATGTGGCGCAAGGAGGGGTGTGATGCGAAACCCTAGCGGGCAGGATTGGGTTGAGGTAGAGCATTGTAAAGGCCTTGTTGTGATTTCCTGAGATCGAGGGTAATCACATCGTGTGGGTACAGTTGTGCAACCTCTACAGAGTGTAAAACTATTCGAATAGCCGCGTCCTCGGTCATGGACATTGCTCGGTGATTTCACACGAGGGGTAGTGTTTTCATTTATAACATGGTGGTTTATGTTGGAGGTGGACAGATAGTTCACTGTTGGTTTAGCTTGTGAATAGGTATTCACAAGTGGTTCCTGTTTATTCCTTTGATAACTCATTATTATTGTTTTCCTTTAAATTTCGCTTTTAATCTATTTATTATATTTACGGTGAAATGCCTTTTATGCAAATTAACCTTTCAGCTTTCCATTGGTAAGCCTTGCATATTATATTGCATTCATTTGTTACAAACAACTTGCTGAGTACCAATGTACTCACGTCTTTACGCCTATGTTGCTCAATTGAGGGCGAGAGTATTATCAGCAGGAGGTTCCAGAAGGAGAGTACTACGACGACTTCACGGATTAGGCTTCGTTCTCCACTCGATAGCCTGTGGGCTTGTCGATTGGCCACTACGCTTTAATTGGATTCCTTTTGTTAAGCCCTTCCGGCTAGAGATATTGTAAACTTGGCCATAAGGTCGTACCTTTGAGATTTATCGATATTTAAGTTTTCCCTTTTATTATTATCGTGTGTATGGTTGTGATTACATCTATGTTTGACTATGTGCACTAGCGTGATCCTGGACTAGTGCAGTTTACACAGAGAGTCTGAATTTGTATATTCGGGTCTCGACATACTGCTTCTGCACCTACCACAATGTAAGGCTACACTTGGACAACTTAATCAACTGAATGCCAGAGCCCATATAGCATATGTGGATGTACGGTGTGACTTAGATATGCGGCAATAGCGTTCGGTCCTTAATTAACCTGAGTGAAAATCTCCCCTACCTACATGCGAGGTTCCTCCTCATATTTTACAAATTATAGTATAACTCACCTGCATCCAAAAACTAGATTTTCATCTTATTTTATACCAAACTAATAAAGGTTTCCCTCTGGCTCAATATTTTGAAACCATCATGCCCACGTGTAAACTTGTTTGAATGTTCAAACTTAGCACAACTACTGCTTGGCCAAGCATCTAGAACATATATCAATGTAATATTCTCAATTTAAATGTATAACTTGTCTAAGCCATGTCTTAGGGATTTCTATAGTGAGGGTTTCAAATTTGCAAGGAAGGTTCAATGTATTCAAGTGGTCATAACTACCTTTCCCACAGTATAGCAATTTTAATGAAACATACACGCATGCATAATAGGTTTTGCAAACAATATATCATAATTAAAATACTGGGATCAACATAATAGGTGCTTGCATTACTCTTGTTGCTCAGAGAATGTTTCTGAGGCATTCTCGGCGTTGTCTGGCGCGGGGTCGTCTATCTGATAAATCCAGATGAAAACCAATAAGAGCCAAGTAAACGGAGATAGAACCAAAATATTTTTGTACAATAAAAAAGACCATGATTTTAAAAGAATTTAGAAGTAAAGATTATTAAATTTGAAGTTTGTATGCAAAATTTATAAGTGTTTGAGTTTTGATTATTAAATTTGGAGTTTGTATGCAAATGTTATAGGTGGTTGAGTTTTGTTTGGTTTGATTTACTCTTTCTCGGTTGGTACTGTGCTTTCTACAAGTACTATCGTTCTTCGATTGCCACGGTGTTCTACTAGCTTCGAACACTCCTCGGTCGCCACTCAATCCATCTATGATTACTGAAGACTATGATCACTGCAGCTTATGACTACTGTAGCTTACGACCTTGCAACCATTGTGGCTAATGACCATACGAGTCCTCTTACGACCTCCTCGGTACTCGGACGTTCTGACCACTGTGATACTCGGTTGCTCCGACTACCAAGTTCTAGTAACCAACCATGGTGCCCCAACTACTCAAGTCTTCAACCGATCATAGCTTCGATCGTACCGCGTGCATAGGGCAGATACTACCAGTCTTCATCTATGCGGGCCTTCCGAGCATCGACCAGGTTCTGTAACTTATGGGTACTAACTAGGTACTATTTTGTATGACTTCCAACTTGGATTTTGTAGCTGAAAACTACCAACCACATTCCTTAGCTTACAACCAATTTATAGTACTTACGACCAAGCTGCTGTATGTATGACCAATTCACTGTGCGTACAACTGGTCTAGTGTTTCTTATGACTACTCACTAGGTACTATATGTTTCGACTATCGACTAGGATCTGTTGGTTTCAACTACAAACTACGACTACCGATGAGGCATTGTAACTTATGACCGATTTGCCACACCTACGACCGATTTTTTTCTATACTTATGACTGATCTACTGTATCACATGATTGATCTAACATACTTATGACTACTGACTGGGTACTGTGGTTTACAACTGTTTGACCACTTATGGCTACCGACTATTGGAGCTATGACCACTATAGCTATCGACAACTAGGACTCATGACTATGACTACGACTGTTTGACCACACAGGTCTTCCGACTTCCGACCAGCTATGTGACTTACGACTACTACTATCGAAGATTACGACTACACAAGCCGTCGGAGATTTCAACTATGACTGTGGTTGAAGATTTTGACTCTAGCTGTGGTCAAAGATGTCAACTACGGCTGTGGTAGAAGATTTTGACTATGGCTATGGTCGAAGATTTCGACTATGATCGTGGTCGAAAACCTCGACACAGCAGCAGTCGAAAATCATGACCAGGTAAGTGGTCGGAGACCTCGACTATGCAAGTGGTCGGAAGTCTTGACTTCGACTCCTATAGTCCTTTTCTCGACTCCAACTACTACAGTTCCTCTTTTTTTAGTACGCTCACTTTAGTTCTCTTTTCGACTTTGATTGCTTTAGCCAACTACTCTACTGGGAAAAGGGGGTGCTCACCAAAAACAATGATGGTTCACGAGGAGAAGCAGAAGGAGCTGGCGTTGGAGATCTTGTCAGCGGCGAAGGAGGTCTGCTTCAACAACGGTTCTTCGAGCAGCGATGAAGCTACAAGAAAGGGGTATGCATGAACTTGCACGCATGCATGCAGAGTTGCGGGTGAAAGGTAGTGGAGATACGACTCACCGGAGAGGTCTTACAGTGGTGCTCTAGTCGGAGACGAGGAAGAAGGCTTAGCTGAGTGATCGGCTAGACAAAAAGTTAGATGAGTGAGTAGGGTGCTCAAGGGAGAGGAAGGAACACTGTGATGGAGTTTGGGGAGGAAAGAAGCTCACCAAGAAGATGTCACATGGCGGCATGCTCGTTGGAGTCGTGTACGACTTTGGTTTTCTTGTCGTTCCATAGAGTGGAGTGCTCAAGGACTGTACAAAAGAATAGAGAGGCAAGCTGAGGAGGAGATGGTACGGTCGGGGGGCTTTATAGGCATGGAGAAGCAATGGTAGAGTGGTCATAACTCACCGTGGAGCGTGAGGGGAGGATAGAGACAAGGGGGAGGTTGTACGTCGTGTCTGAGGTGACGGTTGGCAGTGGTTTGGTAGCAGCAGAGGAAATCCACGGGCATAGCTCAACCACGACCACAGTGCAGCTGGCGCTCACATGCGCGCGAGGTGGACGATGACTTCTTTAGTCGGGCCCCTCATGGCAGCGAGAGGAAGAGAGGAAGAGGTGTGCTGAGAGGGGTTTTGTCAGTTCGACCACCTCACCTCATATTGACCGCGTTGGCTCGACTATGTGGTATTGACCACACCGCGTCAACCATGTCGGTCTGACAAGGCTATATCTAACATGTTGGTCCGACTTCTATTAAATTTTTTTTCTAGAAAGGAAATATGAGAACTCTTGCTATACTTATTTGACTTGATCTTTGTTTTATGTACTTTTGATTTTCAAATTGCTTCAAGAAATTCTAGTGAAAGCCAAAAATGCCAAAATTCATTCAAACAGTTTAAAATTTCTCTCATTTTTTACATGCCCTATAATTTGGGATGTTACACTTTCTCATCATAATTCCCTTCTGCATCGCAAAACATCTGATCCAGATTGTCATCGTGCAGCCTATCCGAATTGGAATCACAATCGATATTATCCGACGGAATATCATTGACTTCACCGGTGATGTCATTATTACTACCTTCCTATGTAATCTGCTCTTCTCCATAACTGGTCTAACGTGCATACCCATTTTTAAAACCCCTTCGAATCAAGTGTTCTTCAATCTGTTTGTGGTTCTTAAACATCTTTAGATTCTCACAGTCAATGTATGAACAATACATATATTTCACCCCCTTATTTAGCATATTCTCCTCGGCAGCTCTTGTAAAAGCAAACCACCAGTAATGTACTCTTCACTCACACGGTTCCCAACGTACATCCAGCTTTGATCCTACGCTACGCATATATAAAAATTTAGTATTAAATTAATTAATTAGTATACTAGATATATACCACATGAATTGAGGCTTTGCTTAACATAAAAGCCATTTTCCCTAGAACCAATTATAACCAACTATTTTAACCAATTTGGCTCACATGATGGGCAATGACATGTATGGCCAAGTAGAAATAGACTATAACTTGACTAAATTCTAAACTCTAAACAATGCTAGATATAAATAACCTTCTCTTCACATCAAGCTAGCTAGATCTAAACCATCTTCAATTCTTCTATCACCAAAAGTTAGGTCTAAATTATAATACACTAGAAACAAATTACTAACCACAGGTAGTCAAGAAACTTAATGAATCTTCAATCACTCTTGCCAAATAGTCTTCTTTCACCAAATGTCCTCAAAGCCTCACCTCCAGCTCAAAGTAGTAGCCTAGATCTAGAATTTAAGAGAGAGGGTCGACGGGTCTGTGCATAATTAATATAGTGAAATTGTCACAGATGACTTTTCATAAAACTATTTGAGATGACTTAATTATCACAGACGGATTATAATACAAACTATTTATGATACTTCACAGACAGTTCAAAGAAAAAAATCATTTATGATATTTAGTAATATCACAGATGGTTCATGGTAAAAACCGTCTATGATAGTGCTGGTAGTAACATAGACGGTCTCTAAACTAAAACTGTCTGTGATAGTATTTAGGAAAAATTGATCATATACCCTCCATTTAGATGGAAATTGAGGATTTACCCTCCTGGCCCACGTGTCAGTGACTTATGATGACCCCACGTGTCATTGATATGTAGAGGGTAAATCATTAATTTCCCAACTAAATGGAGGGTATATGATCCAATCTCCCTAGTATTTAATACTAATAGTTTTGGGAAACCATCTAAGATGTGGCGTCTAGTATTAGACTTTTTGTAGTAGTGCGTGTACCTTTAGAACCATATTGAGAATGTCCATAATGTATTTGTGTTGACTTTTTGTAGTAGTGTGTGTACCTTTAGAACCATATTGAGAATGTCCATAATGTATTTGTGTTGAACAATTGATAATCATGTCAAGTTAAAGTTTAAATTTATAAGAGTTTGCAAGTTTTTAGAGTTGCTGTCAGTCAAGGGTGGCCTGACTGGTCAAGGAGGATGGTTTAACTGCTAGTCCAATGTGACCAAAGTTTGGTTGACGATCGAATTGCCGGTGCAGTGTGACCGGTTTTCTAGGTGGTGATTACATTTTTCCATAGAGGTGCTTCCTAGGTTCTCAACCTGAGCGGTTAGGCCAGCCATGGGGACGGTGCAACTAGGGCCAGTGATCTGACCAGCCGCTTAATGATAGTAAGATTGATTCTGTTTGAAAGTATCTAAGAGGTTTTAGATATTTGTGGAAAATGGTCATGGATTGAGTTTTGAAGACCTAGGTTATTGCATTCATGGTGTATAGAGCATGTTTGAACTAACGTATGTCAAGTGGTAAAGAAATTGTGCTTAGAAATGATTCCTTCATCTTTGATGTGTAAGAAGTTTGGAGTCAACCATGTTCAATGGAGTGGATCGGGACAAGGATCGGAGATGAGTTGTGGTACGGTCAAGGAAATCAGATAAAATATTCGAGCCTAAGCAAGGCACAGAGAAGACTAGGAATGTTGAAGAGAAGTTTCAAGCAATGGTTCATCGAATGGTGAGGTTGGTTCAAGTGAGGTGTAGTCGAGGGAAATGATACAGAGAGACTTGTCGATGTGTGAAGCATTGATGAACCTACATGTTACAAGCATGGAGATTACTTGTAAAGGAGGAGATGACCATGGACTAGACTCGGGAAAGAGGTCAGGTCCACGGTCAAAGTGAGGGTGTTTTAACGGGGAAGCCAAAACACTGGAAACGACGATGGGACCAAAATCGTGATGCTTGGTGAGCATTGGGAGAGTGGTTTAGGTCAAGGTGATGTTGACGATGCCACGTGGATAGAAAATTTGCTCCTTAGTGGGCTGGGGCTTATGCACTTTGAGAAGCATGTGTAAGTTATGTATGAGTGTAAAAACCTAGTGTGTGGGGTTAACTGGTTTCCCTGTTATACTAATAAATAGTATCTATTAGAGTTAGATGTGGAATTGTTGCTCCATCTATATAAGTGGGAGTATAAGAGGCATGTTGTTAGAAATAGGCTTAGGAGGCTCATTTTCTTAATTCCAAGGTATTCATGATTTAGTACTATATTGCTAAGGCAAAGGGGGAGACTAATTTATAAGGTGGAGTCCATACCATTCCTTGAATTATGGATAGGATGGCACGAGGAGGGTTTTGGCTAATCACACATGCACACGCGTATTTTCGCGTGAAAATCGCGTGACTTGCGACTTGCGACTGTGCCATGACGTGGCGCACCACTTGGCAGACCTAGCATACCTTTATTTTTGCTAAAACATACATCACTCTCTCTCTCTGTTTGAATGAAATTTAAATATTTAAATTTGGGGCTTTATTGGGTTTGATGACGGGCAGTTACCAGTGGGTAAATGGCTAATTAAATATGTCAGTTGCTAATGGGTAAATGACTATTTTTAATCATGTCAATTATCAGTCTGTCTATATATATGTATGCCTGGAGTCATCCAGAGTATAACCAAGAATCTCACTACCTCCATTTTATTCCTCCTACGAACTTGTGCTGTTATTCTGCGCTACCTAAGCCTCATCGACTCTTCTTTCCGGCGTGCACCGTGATGAAGGGGAGTGCTATCTTCGAGTCGTTGCTATGTGAAGACCTGCACGGAGGCAACAATAAGGTTTCTGAGCAGCGCACATCTACGCAATCTCTCAATTCACTGTATCATCTACGTTCTACACTGCATCGAGCCTGCGTTGTTTTCTATTCTTCATCAAGTCCAACAGTAAGTCGTTCACACGTTACATCGACTTTAATACTGTATTGTTTTTGTATTTTCTGAAGTACAATGAGTAACCTGCTGTTAGCTACGTGTTTTGCATCACTAGTTTATTGTATTTATCTCCTAGTAATATTTGGAATTAAAATATTACCTATATTTCGAACACATGTAACCAACTAACCAATCATGCATTCATTATGGTTTGAGGGAGAGACTTCCTTGTGGTGGAAGCTTTGGGTGAGTGCTTTTGTAAGAGATCTATCCTCTATGGTGAAGTGGCTATAAATTTTTATTCTATAAGTTGCAATATATCAATCTTGTTTATCTACATGGTGTTCTTACTCTTGTTGATTTTGCACTTATGTTGATTGGATTTTGTCCTCCCTCCTTCCCTCTTGATGTTGTTGGATTTTAAGGATGTGTAAGTAATGGATATACCTCATGATGATCATATTTCTCCATCTAGGTACCAGTTATAGTAAGATCTTTAAGGTTATCTGATTTGGTTTAATTTGGAGCCCTTCTAGTGATATCTCGTTTCTAGTATTTTTGACATCGAATTTTTAGGCGCTCTTGCTTGCTATGACATGTGGGAGCTTATTTAGAGCCATCTTGGCTATCCTCAACCAACGAGCATGTCATATCTCAAGTTCTTGAGTTTTGTTCGATTTTAGTGCAACTTTTCTTGTCTTGAGGAAAGTTTGAAACTTTAGTCAATATTCATATGATCCTTTTATATATAAGGTTTATGGGATCCTTAGCAAGGTGTTGGATATGTATTTTGGAGATTGCACTATTTTTAGTTTTGGCTCGGGCTGCTGTCTGACCACCCCAAGCCTACGATCTGATCGGAGCCCGGCTAATCTGTCATCTTTGGCAGTTAGATCACTTGGCTGGTCCAGCCGCTCCCTCATAGCGGTCCGACCAATCCAGAGGAGTTGAACTTCATTTATTTCTGTGCTTTTGTGAGTTCTTCATTGATGAGCAAATCTGATTTTCCTAACTTCCAGTAGCTAATGTAGTAAAAGTTTTAGAATACCATTTGGGGGTTGAATTTGAAGACATTATTCACCTCTCTTTGATTATCATATCGGGCCCAGTTTCAAGATCCGGACTAATTGGAAGTTGCTGAGTTGAATGATGGGATGTAGTGCTTTCAAGATCCAGCTTCATCCCTTGTTGATGTAGTGCGCTAAGGGATGAAGCAGTGGTCTCCTACAACTTTCAGCGAGAACTGCAACTAAGCCAAACATATAAAGTTCAAATTGGGATTAATCTGTTGGACAAGAAAACCTCCGATTAGCAGCTTTGTAAGAACCAAAAAAAAGACTAAAACTCTATACACAGGAACATAAAATAATTCTATCCATTGGTCCACCCAATTATAGTGTCTTGGACATCTTTAGCTTATTTTATGCCATATATTTTTTGTTACATAAAAGGTGAGGCAATCGCCAAATTTTACTTTAAAAAATTGCGAAGCTTATCTATAGCTTATAATTATAATACTATTCGCCACAGGAATCTATTAGCTTAAGGCTCTGTATATTGGAGCCTAAAATTGAATAAAATGGAGCATTGATGCGCTTCATTACAATGATCTAATAGCAAGTCTAGAACAATTTTTCAATACAAATACAAATTTGCGTGTGCTTCAAGAACAAATTTTCAGTACAAAAGCGAATTTGCATGTGTTTTAAAATTTGGAATTCTAGCTAAACTCTTTATCTTTTAGACCTAAAAACCCTTTAAATTGGTAGAAAAGAGTATGGAAGAAAATTTTGGTACAGTTAACTTTGATTATGGTAAGTTTGGGGGACCAAACATGATAAATTATGGAGTTTGCACATTACAAAATTCACAAAAACAAAAATTAAAATTACCCAAATATGGATCTACTCATGGCGAAGATTAGGTTTACTACTTTCAAACATATGCCTTGCACATGCCTTGAAAGTTCGATTGTTTTCTCCATACTCTATCAGACTGAATCTTATGGATCTTTAACTCTCTAATCCTTCGAAAGTGGCCTTCTGTGGTTCATCACTTGAAGTCACAAAATTGGCACCTTTTGCAGCTCACCACTTGTAATCCGCCAAAAACCTTCACTTCTGACTTAAGAGAAGGAGAAACTTGTTTAGCGAAGATCAAGGAAAGGGTGTACACTACTGACGAAGATGATACCATCTTGCCAAGATCTTGATGAAATTTCAGACTAGGAAACTCGTTTTGAAGCTGAAATTTCCGTTTGCAAACTTTTACCAGCACATCTCTTTAGAAACTCGGCATATATGCTACCAATGATTTCAGTAGTTTGGCTATTCAATCTATATATGATTAAACAGATAAGGGCATTCAATGAAAGTATTGCTCTTGGAGCCAAGCGTCATCTGCAACCTCCTTTTGCTCCGCACATTAAACATTGATTTGGTCTGTGTGAAATTACTTGGAACATCTAAAACACAAGTAGGTTTTGTTGTTACGCTGCTTTATTTTTATCCTGAACTAATTACATCTCTTTTTTAGACAAAGGAGGGAGTTTATGCATTCAAACTCAAAGAGTTTACAGACACAGAGCTTCCCTCCGGTTGATTTAGCAGCCAAACATGCCCGTCCCGCCTGGAGGTTACAAGAAGTTTTAGCTAACAAATGAACTATATATATCTAATGGAGGCAGCTTACGACAGGTACTTCAGGTTGATTGTGGGCTATTTACCTGTTGGGCCTTTTCTTTTCACAAATCTTGAAATGTGTGGACTTCTGTATGCCTCCCAAAATGGGCCACCAAATTTAGACTAACCGTTGCTAGCTGAGCTTTTGTTTTGGCCTTGTATTTTAGGACCGCCAAGATCCAAGGGATAATGGTGCAAGGGCTAATTGGTCGCGTATTATGTCTCACAATCATGTGGTGGCAACGGTGAGCAAGATACATGATTTTTTAAATAATATATTTTTATTAATGTTACATAAATATATTATTGCTTAAACAATTACATAAATGGTGACAGAGACTCTGTCGCCAACAAGGCAGGAATCTACTCTGATTCTTTTTGTAAGGATGCCCCTGTACCACTAGAGTATCCACGCGCCGTAGTGCGACTATAGTAATCATGCAAAGATCATTCAATCAACACATCCAAACATCGTTGCCCCGGGCATACCTCACGTGCGGGGATTACCGCGTAAATGAATATCACGTATTGATATTTCACATTGCATGTTGCATTTTACATATCGCTAACTTTCTTCATACATAATGGCAGCCGTCGGAGCTTGCTATATCTTCCGATGGATCGATGACCCGGAGAAGTATGACATGCTCAACTATGCAGTGGCGCCCAAGAATTTCACCCGTTAGAAACCTTACACCCCAAAGGATAAGAGAAAGGCCAAGAGGGGGAAGACAAGGAAAAGATGTCGATGGTCCCTGATGCCCATCCAAACATGAGGTTATTTCGGATTAGGACAAGCCTACGGACCGGGAAGACAAGTATTGGGTTTTCATGTATAGGGATCAATAGAGGAAGGCTAGAGCCCGTGCCTGTAGGGGAGACAAGGGAAACACATTGATGGACCCTGATACATAGGATGCATGACCGTAAGCTTGACTTCATTTCCATCCCCTGGTGTTTTCGATTCCAAAAGATGTACGTGTATCTTAGATGTAGTTCAGTTAGTGGTTCGTATATATGTTGCTATTTATATCATAGGAGCAGTCAGGCAAACATATGTATGTAACCAAATCCTACGTACCGTGTAATTCGCACATTTATTATGAAGTATTATGTCGGCTTGAAATAGTTTATTTAAATAAAAATTATTAATCCAACCTTAGGAGCATTAGTCAAATTTTATCTTTAATAGTTAGCTATTATTTCAAAACTACTAAAACAAAAAACGACGGTAGAACTTCTGTCACCAATTGAATTGACGACAAAACCTCTATCGCTAATTAGATTGACGATAGACTTCTGTCGCCAATTGGATTGGCAATATAGTTTCTATCATCATATTTCAATTGACGACAGAGATCCACTGACTGTCACGCAAGACTCCATGTAGGATTATCGTCATTTAAAATGGATATAGAGGTTTGTTGCCATTTGAAAAGACGATAGAAGGTTATTTATGTATTTTTTTTAGTGATGATATATTTATGTAACACTAGTAAAAATGTATTATTTTAAAAAAATTCCGAGATACATATGGTATTATGGTCAGCTCCACCTACCCTCCTCAAAATTGTTTTACTGCATTCCATTTTGTAAAAAGCCTTAGGCCCTGTTTGGATGAGCAGTAATTCGATCCTTGGGAGGTTTTGGGGCTTGGTTAAAATTCAAACTAGATCCTAAAACCTTCTAACGAAATACCCCTAATCCAAGCATCCCCCTACTAAGTGAGCCTCCAACAACCCAAAAGGTTGATCATTTGAGTGTGTAACTTAAGAAGTGTAGGATCATCGATGGCAATCAGAGGGGGTGAATGATTGTAATGCCTAGAGAAAGTTTTTTCTGAAATTTACTATTTCATGATTTTTGACCTGAGAACAAAACCAGAGAACAAAACAAAACAAAAAACATCAAAAATAATAATAATAGTAGTCATTATTTTCTTTTGGTACTGTAGTTAGTAAAGAATTAACTACTCGTAAGCAACCAGTCAGTAACTATTTAATCCAATCAAAAGAGAGCTTTGCATGCATGCATTCAAACTTCTTCTCACATCATGCATGTATGGACCACAAGTCACGTAACACAAAAAGAGAACAATTAGCCTTAACTAATTATCTTCTTAATCACCAAAAACACTCACGGCCTTGCATAACAAAACAAGGCATCGAGGAAGTAGCATGCGCATGCAAATCAAAGCAAAGAAATAAAAAGTAGCATCACGTGAAGAATATTTTCCATGCAAACATCACCTTGAATCTTTTACTATCCCCAACACAAAAGCAACCAGCACTTATATATTCATCAACTAGAAAAGAAGCTTGTCACCTATACATGCATGCAATCGCTTTTTTCTTTCTCTCCAAAATCACGGCTCGGAACTCTCCAGCGCCGCCTATTTCTTCTAAACAGCCGCCGCCTGAAAATAGCCGCTGCCACTGTGAACACCCACCTGGCTCCTTTTTTTCTTCCGAAAAAACTCGCCGTGCCGCTTTTCTTCTTTTCTTTCCAGAAAATCACCGCGCCTCCAAACAGCCGCCAGCTCCCAATTATCTAGTCGCTCACCCTCTTTTATACACAACTTTTTCGTTTTCCTTTTATACTCCCACGGCCACCGTTAGCTCTTCTAAAAATTCTCAACCTACTCAAATACGTAATTAACCTTAATACAACTCATCCTGGGCCTTTTTGCCTTAACCAGGCTTTTTGGCCTACTATTTTTCAAGGGACCCAAAACCCTTCATAACATAGATTTTTTTATTATTTTTACGCTTCCGATTTTTTTAGCTTATCATGTGTCGAAGCCTCCAAGACCGCACCTCCTGTATCTTCTCCACGTATCATCCACCTTTGATCTTCATATGCCCAAGTATGAGCTCGACCATCTTGTGACTCTGTCAACCGCCTGACCTTGATCTCCCCATCCTACTCCCGGTCCTCCTAGTCAACGACCACGATTACCTCCATGCTTCAACCTGCACATACAAAGACCAAAGAATATTTTTCCAGTACAAGTTCGTCCAAACTTGACCAACGTCAGTCCGCACACACACAACACACCTCGCATAATTACGCTAAATAATATTATCAAGTATTCATCATCACGAATTATCAATTATTCATCACATAATCTAACAATCTCCCCCCTTGATGAATACATTGACAATACTTCAAGATTACATGATGAATTAGTTTCAAATAGATATAAGTGAAGAACTGAAGCAGAAAAAGTATTTTAAGCCACAAGACTCAAATCTCTCCCTCTCAACACAAGAGAAGCAATTTTAATTTCTCCAAAAACTCTCCAATCTCTCAAATTTCTCTCCCCTTTGGTAATGTAGTTATCAAGAAACTTCAAGGAACAAGAATAATTCTAAGAAGGAGCAATGAGAATAAAAATCTAGAAGGTTTATAGATTATTCAAGTCACTATGCATTGATTTAATAAAGCAACCAAGCCATATTATTGAGTAAAGCTATCTAGATCATATAAAGCTATATATCATATAGCAATGTCAAAGTAAGTATGTCAATATAATTAAGCAATTTATATTAATGACAGGCATCTCAACAATGACCAGGCTAATTATGAAGAGCACTATGAGATATCACAACGAGAAGTCAAAGCCTAAAAGTGAAGCAAACCTTAAATTCAGATGAACTAGCAGTTTCATGTAATAACTTATTGCTCCAATTCTCGGGTATGTGACATGCTTATAGCACATTTCTTTTCATAATGACATACTTATAGTTTTTTTAAATAGTGGCATGCTTGAAACATACTTCTTTTCATTGTGCGTACTTTTATATTTTTTTCTTTTCGTTTACCATGGAATGTTTGAAGCATACATCTTTTCAATTGTCCCTTTGTTTTTTTTTATAATATACTAAATTGAGTGATCATAAAAAGAGTGCAACATGAAATATGCGAACCCCATAGTCAAGATTTAAAATAAGACTCACAATCAAACTAATCCTTTTCGATGGACATCGCAAAATAATAAATATAATCAATCTATTCAAAGTATTCCGCCATGTTATGCTTTTAATTTAAATGTAGCAATTTAATTATAACCAGTCGTGATGAAGACTACACAGCATATGAATAAATATGATAAAGAGAGCTCTACTACTCAATTGATTTCAATGACTTGGACTTGATGGGTTATTTGAAAAGGATAATAAACAAAGTTTTTGAAATTTTTAAACAATAAGCTCCTCCTCAGAATAATCTCATTGGAATGTAACACACCCAACTCACTTCAAAAATGAGCAAAATGTGAAGAATCAAGCAGTTTTATAAGAGTATCAGTAATTTCAGAATCTAACTCCATAAGACATAGGACAACATCACATTTTTCACATGATCTCTCAGAAAATGAAATCTCTTAGAAGCGATCAAAGAGAATGAAGAATTATCAAGCGTTCCAATTAAGCAATGATGTAAAAGACCAACACCTAATCAAGTTCATGTCTTCATCCTCATCAGTTGTTCTTACATCATAGAAAACATCAATCTCCTAATACCAGGGTTAGTGAAATAAGATTTGGGAATCCAGTACTGAGATACACGATGTGGAGGAACAGTAACAAAACTAGAACCAAAATCACGTGCATGTGGTCGATCGAAACGCCAAAAAGAACATGAATTATTTGAATTAAATCACAAACCAGCATGTGAAGTAGATTTAAAATCATCACAAAAGTTCTCTAAAAACCTAGCTTTCGCATCAACTCTAGGAACAAAAGATGGTATATATTGTTGTCTCATTGCATTTAATCTTTCTCTCCTCTGCTTTTTAGCACGCCTAAAGCAAAATTCATTCAAGTGTCTATCTTTTCCACAATAGATGCAATGAAATCTAATAAAATTAGAATTCTTTTGAGATGATAAACCAGCACCTACAGCATTAGCAACTGAACTTTGCACAAAATCAGCAGATTTAAAAATAGTTTGTTTTGGCTCAGATTTTACTTCAATTTTTTCAGATTCAAGAAGCTTAACAACCATGATTTTTCACACTTATTTTTGACTTATCTAGAATCATATTCAGATTTTTATTACCAAAAGAGAATCTCTCTAATTTGTCTTTAAGGTACTCATTTTGTTTAGCTAATGTGGGACAAGTTAAGCACTTCAAATGTTCATTCACAAGATTCTTAGAAGCACCAGACTGAACCAATATTTCTTTTTCAGCAAAATCATTAAGTTGTCTAGTCAATACTTCTATTTCTGTGTTAAGCTTAGGACAGTTAGAGCAAGAAGATATCTCATGATAAAATATTTGTTAGATTTATTCCTGAGATGAATTAAGTCTAGCTTCTAACAATTCACACTTAGAGTAAATTTTAGATTGAGCACATGAAATACTTGACTCCAAATATGTAGAGAAACTAGATTTGAGCTTTTCAATTTCATCATTTGCAAGTTTTAACTTTTCGTCACAAGAGTCATGTGCCAATTTTAATTCATCAAGTTTAGTAGTTATATCACTAAGTTGAACCAAGTTTGACATATTAATTGTTCTAGCAGTTTCTAATTTAGAATGTAAAACTTGATAAGACTCACAAGACTCATCCTCAGGAATAGAAGCTCTAAGTCTATTGATTTCAAAATTTAAGCTCTCAACAACGAATTCATGATTTTTAAATTTCTTTTTATACTTTTTGAGCTCCTCTGTCAATCTAAATACAGCACGAGATAAACCAGTATAAGAAGGTTTTACCTCATCAGAATCACTATAAAGATCATCATCGTTGAGTTCATCACTGTTGGCTATAAAACACATCCCTGTGAAGTTTACCTCCTTTTCCTTCTTGCCATTGCCCCCCATCGTCGCTTTCAGAATCATTATCACTCAAAACAATCTCATCAAGTGCTGAAATTATCTTGTTAACCGTCCTGCGATAATTGTGCTTCTTGTTTGGATCAGTCTTGACTTGGGAGCGACGAGTTGGTGCATTGTCATCCTTGACCTCTTTGCTCCTCAGTTTGGAGCAATTCATCTTGATATGATTTTGTTCACCACATTCATAGCATCTTATAGACCTTTTCTCCGTCTTGACCTGATATTGCTAATTGCCTTGGTCACCCTGTTGAAGAGATGTACAAACTGCTCTTCTGGAATCTTCTCTAATTGTTTATTTGAAATAAGCACAATGCAGACAAAGAAACAATGGAGGAACTAGAAGAACAGTTAGCTTGGTTAGTCGCTAAGCCGAAAGAATTATCCTTATTTATTTTGGCCAAAACATCAATCTCATGAGTTTTTATCTTGGAATAAAGATTATTCCAAATGAGTGTTTCCAAACAAACATATCCAAAGCATTTAAAATTTGACGGGCATTATCAGAATCAGAATATGTGACATCAACAGATTGCAAATCACTAATAATTTTATTGAAGCGATCAAAAAGTGCATCTACTGATTCTCCTGGTTTCATCTCAAATTTAGAATACTCCTTTTTGAATTGATTCTGATGAATACCTTTAACAAATTTAGAATCTTCATGATAATAAGGTAGAATAGTCCAAATTTTATTTGTAGATTTAATATGAATAATTCTAACAAATTCGTTTCTACTAAGACCTTGCAACAAAATATTTCTAGCCTTAGCATTCGCTTTAACATCAACAGCATTATCAATAGTAACAACAGGAGGTATAATATATAGATTTTTAACTTTTTGCCAAATTGCATTACCTTGTGCTTGCAGAAAGACCTCCATGCGTGTTTTCCAATAAAGATAATCAGATCCATCGAAAAATGGTGGTTTACTTGAGAAATGATCCCGATCTGATGCCATTGTAACCTCGCTCTGATACCACTTGTAGGATTAGAGGGGGTGAATGATTGTAATGCGTACCGAAAGCTTTTTATGAAATTAACTATTTTTTTTATTTTTGACCTGAGCACAAAAACCAGAGAACAAAACAAAACAAAAAAGCAATAATAGTAATAGTAATTATTCTCTTTTGGTACTGTAGCTAGTAAAGAACTAACTACTCGTAAGCAATCAGTCAGCAACTATTTAATCCAATCAAAAGAGAGCTTTGCATGCATGCATTCAAACTTCTTCTCCCTCATGCATGTATGGACCACAAGTCACGTAACGCAAAAAGAGAACAATTAGCCTTAACAAAGCAAAGGCATCGAGGAAGTAGCATGCGCATGCAGATCAAAGCAAAGAAATAAAAAGTAGCATCACGTGAAGAATATTTTCCATGCAAATGTCACCTTGAATCTTTTACTATCCCCAACACAAAAGCAACCATCACTCATATATCATCAACTAGAAAAGAAGCTCATCACCTATACATGCATGCAGTCGCTTTTTTCTTTCTCTCCAAAATCACAGCTGAAAACTCTCTAGTGCCGCCTATTTCTTCTAAACAGCTGTCGCCTGAAAATAGCCACCGCCACTGTGAACGCCCGCCTGCGCTTCTTTTTTTCTTGCGAAAAAACTCGCCGCACTGCTTTTCTTCTTTTCTTTCCGATAAATCACCGCGCCTCCAAACAGCCGCCAGCTCCCAATTATCTAGTCGCTCACCCTCTTTTATACACAACTTTTTTTGTTTTCCTTTTATACTCCCACGGTCACCGTTAGCCCTTCTAAAAATTCTCAATCTACTCAAATATGTCATTAACCCTAATACAACTCATCCTGGGCCTTTTTTGCTTCAACCAGACTTTTTGGCCCACTACTTTTCAAGGGACCCAAAATCCTTTATAACATGAGTTTTTTAATTATTTTTACGCTTCCGATTTTTCCAGCTTATCACGTGTCAAAGCCTTCAGGACCGCACCTCCTGTATCTTCTCCACGTATCATCCACTTTGAATCTTCACGTGCCCAAGCATAAGCTCGACCATCTCGTGACTCTCTCGACCGTCTGACCTCGGATCTCTCTATCCTAGTCCCGGTACTCCTCGTCATCGACCACGATCGCTCCGTCCTTCAACCTGCACATACAAATACCAAAGAATATTTTTTGAGCACAAGTTCGTCCAAACTTGATCAACGTCAGTCTGCACATACGCAACACACTTCGTATAATTACGCTAAATAATATTATCAATTATTCATCATCATGAATTGTCAATTATTCATCACATGATCTAACAAGAAGGTAGATGTGGCCCGCATGAAGGATTTGTTGATGAAGACAAAGAGGCAGAGAGAAATCCAAGAGCAGGACATTCCTTCAGATGACCTAAGTGAAGAAGCCTGGATTGAGAGGGAGCTTGAGTCAGGGATTGTTACTAAACAAGAAGCTGATCATGTTGTCACCACGGATGATTTAAGTGATGAAGCCTGGATCGAGAGAGAACTTGAATCTGGGATTGTTATTGGACAAAGAAAGGACCAGATAGTTGCTTTAGATGCTTTGAGTGAAGATGATTGGATTGAGAGAGAGCTCGAGTCTGGGATTATAGTTCAGCCAGGACCTGCTTGCAAGAAGCAGAAGCTATAGTCAAGCTGCTGCTAGCTCATGTGCTGCTGCGTTCAGAGGGTGTTTGTTGAACCAGTGAATAACAGAGGGAAATACATGGGAAACCAAATCACATTCGTCACATAAAATGTCAAAACAGATAGGAGATCCATTGTATAATCATTTTCTATTTAATTGTATTAACCAGACACCTCGAGTACTTTAAACGCAAGGAGTGTGCACAGTCAGATCTCTTTCTCCCTTTTTATAATTCGGGGTCATATCCACTGTGATGATTTTTTGTTCTCAGTGTAACTTGTGGCATTCCACAATTGCAGCCTTAGAATTTAGTTGTAACTGTACCAGGAATCATATTTTTTAGCCCTCTTAGAAGCTAATTATTCAGTGTAACTGTAATTGTCATTATTAAAAGAAAATAATTCTTTTGGTCTATCCCGTTTGTAAATTGAAAGTGAACATATATATGCTATAATTCTGTTGGAGTAGGGAGTTGGTTACATGCATCAATCATAGCGCTTCAGTTTTTCCTAGTATTAAATGATTTATTTGGGGGTTTGTAAGCTTGATGGTGGTGCTCCTATCCAATGCATTCCAAGGTACGGCATTCCTGGGTCTTTATCGAAGGTAACGGATGATCTACCGACTAACAAGCCTGCTGCTTACTAAGAAGCCAGAACCCTTTTATGTTTTAAGCAATTGTCAGTCACTATGCCAACTCAGTTATATATATATATGGCTTTATTCTCCAACAGTACTAGCCTGTCACTAATCATCATCTGAAAATATGAATTTACTCTTGGCAGGCATGCATCAGCGTACATAGGATGCATTTTCTGAATATCTTAACTTTGATATCGAGATGCTTGGCCACCACGAGGAGCAGATATCTCGTTGAAATTCAGATGGATAATAGCGAAGCAGAATTCTCCACAAATATGCTCAAATTGGTTTTGAGCCGTCAGCACGAAGAAGGCAGCAAATTCCCTTTCAGGCCTCTGAATTGCAGCATATGAACAAGCTACACATTGGGCATGTAAATTTTGCATTACAAACATTTAATTTCTATTTCTGCATCCACCCACTTTTCGGAATCTGATTCCCTTTTGATCTTGCTGAAATAAGTGAAGACGAGCTAAATATACTGATGAAAGATGGCGATGCTTGCCTGCTTATCTTTGTGATTTGAGCCCTCAAGAGGACAATGAGAATTAATTAGGTTAGCACCAGATTCCTCCTGGCCAAAAAGCAGCTGCAGCATCAGTGGCAACCCCCGCAGGACGAGGATACTGCTAAGGGCCAATCATTGGTATGAGCAGAAAACATTGCAGGTATGGAAAGCTATGGACGACCTGTTAGCCGGTCCTTTGGCTTCCAACCAAACTGTTTATTTGTCAATATCAACTCAACACCTTTCAATCTAGTACCTTTGTTTTTTTTAACAGCTATTCAATTTAGTAGCAGTACTTGTAAGCTTTTAAGTACTTTTCCATTTTGCTTATTTGTTTTACGTTTTTGCTTATCCTGCTAATTGCTACTAGTATTTTAACTGTGGGCAATGACTTTCAAAACTAGTAATACAAGCTACTAAAAAAGCAAAACCTGTAGGTACATGTTTAGAATTAAGTAACATGCATGTCCCCTCACAAAAAGAATATTTTTCCCTCGAAAAAACAGTAACATACAAATCTCTCTAGTGGCTAATTGTCATCAGTCAATTTTCCGGCCAATAAATCTATGTACCAGCAAGGGTCTGAAACCAAACATATTAACATATACGCAAAAAAAAACCCTCTGAATCACAAATATCCATGCAAAATTAAACGGACAGCAGGAGATCTCTCCATTCATTTTTTTAAGGAAGAACACCAAAAATGCCCCAAAAGGCATGATTCGTGACGCAATCGCGTGGGAGCACCAAATTGTTGAGATGGTACCATGTGGAGCATCCAACTGAGAGGTTATCCCGTTAGATCCTCACTTGGCAGGGTGCAGTGTTGCAAACTTTCACTATCTGGGAACAATGTCTGTCCTCGTTTGACAGGATACCGTTTTGTAGACTCCCCACCAGAAAATGCTGTCTGTCAAACTGCTTTTCTATAAAACATGCCAATGAAGCCTTGCAGGTAGTATATATCTTACTTGTTACACAAACCATGTTTGGAAAAAAGGAAAAATATCGACAACGGAGCGTTATGCGAAGAAAAACTGCATGAGATGAAAACAGAGGAGCGAGAAAATTTGAGTTATTTGGATGAATGGTAGGAAAAAACTGAAGAAAATAAAAAAACTGTGCTTGCTTGTGTGTGTGTGTGTGTGTGTGTTTTGGAGATGGTGCTCTTGCCATGGGAATGGCAGAGGAAACCATTATGATTTATGACCAATGTTTGCCGCTCCTTTGGTTGTAAACACCATCGTAAGGAAACGAGGCCTCTAAATGTGGTGAAGACTATATACTTTCTACATCCTAGTTACCTTAGAGCAACTCCAGCAGAGCCCCTACTTGAGCCTCTAAACTCAGATTTGAGAGTCAGAGTAAAAAATTGAACTCCAGCAGGGCCCCTACTTGAGCCCTCAAAAATAGGGGCCTCTCAAATGAGACCTCCAAACCCTCATTCCTAGGGGCCCCCTACTTGAGCCCCTAAACTTAGATTTATTCGTATTTGAATAAATACGTCCCTCATTCGGAACAAATCTGAATTTAAATTTGAATATTCGTATTTGATTTCATAAATTTAAACGTCCCTCATTGTGCTTTCAATTTAAATTCGGAACAAATTTGAATTTAAATTTAAATATTCGTATTTGAATTCATAAATTTAAATTCGGAATAAATTTGAATTTAAATTTGAATATTCGTATTTGAATTCATAAATTTAAATTCGGAATAAATTTGAATTTAAATTTGAATATTCGTATTTGAATTCATAAATTTACATATTGTCCCTTATTGTGAAATCATAAATATTTTATTGTGTATTGTGCTTTTGTCCCATATATATGCATATAGTGTGTGAGGAAATAGAGAGAATTGAGAAGTAGGGGCTCTGTTTTGAGGGCTCTCTTTGAGTCTGCCTGAAAGCAGGGCCTCAAAATAAAGAGAGCGCCGAATGAAAAATAGGGCTGTTTTGAAATTTCTTCTTTGGAGTTGCTCTTACGCTGCAACAAAGCATGCGACAACAACCGTACACAGATCCTAAGATGGCTTGTTTGCTAGCCAGCTGCTTGAATTTTCTACCACAGCTAAAAAACAGAAGACTCAATCAACCAATGCATATATATCTGTGTTCCTATCTGTCACCGGTCGATGCTGATTCCGTCGCTATCGCCATCACAGAAAGGAGCGATGGCGATCTATCAATCGCCGGCAATCGCCTGCTCCCTCTTTAGCCCTCGGTGACGCTGACAGCATTGCCTGTCTTCGGCACTTTGTAGCCAGATTAGACACAGCGGGCCAGGACCAAGTAGACAACCATCATAAAAAAAATCTATAATGATATGGAAGTAATTTTGATAGCAAATCTACTCATATAATTTCCACGTGACAAATCCAAATACTTTTATATATATTAATGGTGAAATTTTAAAAATGTCAACCAAATGCATTCTAAAACAACGTCTACTCGAGAAAGAATGCAGTATATGCTTACTTCAATTTCTCTCCCCCCATCTCTTAATATAGTATCATGGTATGATACTTTGTACTTTCTGATCGCTACATAGTTTGGTTCAAGTTATTGTCTACAAATAGGGCTAGAAACGAGCCAAACCGAGCCAAGCTCGGCCAAACTCGTTCTTGAGTGCGGCTTGGCTTGACTCGGCTTGAAATTTGGTTCGAGCTAGCTCAGTTGGCTCGCAAGCCATCAGAACTACTAACTATAGTATTAGCAAGATGAAGCTAGGGCTGTCATTTTGGCCGCCTCCTTCTCACTCTTGGACAAGTAATGTAATTATGCAATGTACTTACACACAAGCACGCAGAACAAAAAACATGTATCTGGTAACAAACTGTTAAGTTTAAAATCTAACTTTCTCCACTCTGGAAATGGTGGATACCGAATCACTCACAAATCAGTGTCGAGTCTCTTCACAAGCTTCTTGAAGAGATCACCTCACAAACTTTCGCCAAGGCGTCTAGGTGCCAGCAAGCACCAAGAGTAAAGAATTGTAGCTTGGCTTAACGATAATCAAGTGCCAAGAATCAATCTAAAATGAATATACACTTGATTTGGCTCAACCACCTCAAAATGAATACACAATGAAAAATGAGGTGTGGAATGAATGCTCAAGACTCAAAGATGTTCAATGAAAGATCGACAATATATCCTTGAGCTGGTGGGGGGTATTTATACCCTCACCAACCAAAACTAGCCATTGCATAAAACAATCTTGAAAAATCAGGGACATCGGTAGCACTGCTGTGTAAATTACAGTACTACCGTAATGTACTGTAGCACATAGTAACGGCTATGCCAGAATGTCAGAACTAGCCATTTGAATATCGGCGCGGTACTACCGCCGTTGTAAATGCGGTAGTTTCGATTATCGATAGTTTCAATTTCTGGGCGCGGTACCACCATTTTCCTCAGGGTCAAAAATCAACTCTCTCTAGAAAAAACATATCACTGGATTTTCTTCGGTGCTTCCGAAGTCCGGTAGTTCCAATTTGAGGTGCGGTACTATCGTTCTGCGGTTGTTCCGCCGTTCAATTTCTGGTACTACCAATTTCGGCAAGTCTAAGTCTCAAAGTGGATGCTTTCTGGAAAAAACGTACTGCTCAAGATGTCGGTACTACCGATTTTTGGTAGTATCGCAGTTAACATGTCGGTACTTCTGGACTCTGGTAGTTCCGCAGAATCTACTCTAGTATTTTCAATTTTTCTGATAGAGCACATATGGTTTTTAAACTTAATTTAAAGTGCATGCATGATCCTAAATTGATCCAAATGGCACTAGAACATACTATCAAATTACTTTCTATAATCCCTCTTAATAGTGCGGTAACTATCCTATAATTTAGTCTTTCAACCTTTCTCCTAAGACCGATAAAATTTAAAAAAGATCCTATACTACTTGTACCTTTGTCTTGAACCATCTTGATCCTCATTACATCCTTTAGCATACACCTTACCTTTGATATGCTCAATTTTGGGCCTTAACCTATGCGATACTCAACAAACATATTAGTCCTATATTTATATATTGTCATTATTTACCAAAACCATTTTTAAGGACCTAAATATTTTCAATCTCCCCCTTTTTGGTAATTGATGACAATACTCATATTTAAGTGAGAGGAAAAATTGTTTTTGAATATACCACTTGTTTGAAAATGAGTTGTATATTCTCTTGTGACTTTGGAGAAGCAATTAATTTTTTAAAGTGCTTAAATGAGGTTAATAACTTAATTGCTTTTTAATGTCACTTTTGGAAAGCTCTCCCTTAATATGTGCATAGAGATGACAATATACACTTAGCACGTAATAAGATAAAATTTTGGCGGAGCTTTTAAAAGATGGACTTCAAGAGAGTAAATAATTTGCAATTGTAAATAACAAAGAATGTAGAGCACACTTGAATTTCAACTTTAAAATTGATAACCATGAATGAGTTTAACAAGATAGAGCATGATACTTAAGCATAAGAGTCAACACATAGTTCATTATATCTCACAAGCAAAAATAAAGCAATACATGGTTCATTACACCATAACATTACATAATATAGAAATATAAAAAAATAGCAACTATTGGAAGCAGCTCTTGGCATCTCTTTTTCTTTGTCTTCTCCCCAAATCCATCTTCTCCCCCCCTCCCCCGAATCTTAATCTTCTCCCCCTTTGGCATCAAGATACCAAAAAGCTCTAGTCCTATGGTCCTTGAGGAGAAGGGACACGGCGGCGACGGCGTCCGTAGTGAACTAGGGCGACTGCATTCTTAAGGGCGGTCATGCAGTCCCCAAGTGAAGAAACGGCTACCGTCAAGGAAGTGATGCTGCCTTCGAGTCGCAAGAGACCTGAGAGAGAGATACGTCCTCCTTGCCTTGGCATTCTGCTACAGCCTCCTCTAGTTGGGCTCTAGGGCACAAAGGCATAGGAACTGGAGGTCCCTCCTTGGGCTTGTAGGGCTTGTGCACTGAGCTCAGGTTTCCTCAATATCCAGTCTTCTTTATGATCAGGGCTATAATATATGGAGTATAGTTAATTCTTCTGACTCTGCCATTCTTCAACGCTGCTATCTCTCTTATGATAAGATCAACTACATCGAATCTCTACCCAGTCATTACGTAGTTGATCAAGTTCCAAGCATGTTCACGGATAGCATCAAAATTGCTGCTCTTGAAGAGAATTATATGATTAATGATTCTATTTACCAAACTTGGGATGAGAAGAAGTCCTAAAAGCTTGCCTGGCACATATCTCACATTTTGGTCATAATACTCAATGCAGGTGGCAAGCTGAAGCGCCGGTATATCATACACTTTCTCATATGCGCTAGACTGAGTATGTAAAGCTTCCTCAAATTCATGTCTTATTGAATCCAAATATTAGTGTCCTATCATCCAAGAGATATGCTCATAGTTCGAAGAGATGTAGAGGGTGGCATAAAACTGCCTGATCATCTCCTCACTGTACTCTGACTTGAGAGCTAAAATGTGGTGGATGCCAACTCTCTGAAATAGTTGGTATGCCCCCTCATATTTCTCGACCTGCCCCAAGTGATTCCAGTCCACATATTTATGGTCAGCAAATTGCTTTGAAGGCCCATAAATCTGTTCATGAATTTGCTCCTAAAACTTGGTGTGAAATCTGGGGTTCTAGCTATTCCTTGGAAGCACATATTGACTACAGTGTCTTAGAATAGTGTAATCATAACTAGGGATTGTTTTGAGGTCCAACTGCTGCTCCTCAGGCTCCTATATTTCCTCATCTGAGGACTCATGCACTAGGCTATCTGTAGCACTATTCTGATGCTCTATTTCTATCTCAGAATCAGTCGCTATACCCTTTCCCATGTCCTCTCTACCCTTTTGGGCTGACTCATCCTCCAGCATTTGGACAGAGGGGGACGCCGGAATGGCGTGAGACTACTGCTAAGATGATGCTTGACCCGAGCCACTGCCCCTAGCATAAATCTTTGTTACATCGTTCCTTGTCCTCGTCATCTTTAGGAGGGTAGAAAAGGAAGTCATGGATATGATATGAACTTAGGAAATTTGGTTAGAAATGAATGAAATCACAATGCTGTCTTATCAGGATAATCAATAGTACCGACGCTCAAACTATGGTAGTACCAGCGTGTAAATTCCAGTAGTACCGCGTTTGTCGCGCGGTGGTTCCGATTTTCTTGAAACTTTCTAGGCCAGTCAATGCGATGATTTTGAGTGATATTTTTCTTGAATTGAATCCATAAGATAGATGAGTTATCATCATACATCACCAAAAATGATCGTTTGCCAAAGAATTTAGCATTAAATCATCTATATTTCAAATCTAATCTAATTTTAACCTAGGGTTCATAGAGATGAGATAAAAAGAGAGATTTGGTCCAAAATACCTTAAGGATCGAGGTAGGTGAACCCTTGGGATGCACAAAATCGCCCAAGAATGGAGAAATCCCTACGGGATTTGGAGATCGAAGAGAGGCAAAAGTGAGGTTTTTGGGGAAGAGAGAGAGAGAGGGAGTTAGGGAGGTTTAGGGGTGCACAGTTCAAATGTGAGGCGTGAGAGAGAAGAGGTGAGAGAAAATAGGGGTTGGACCCAGGAGTTACTATGCATTTCATCAGAAATCGGTAGTTCCGCAGTTAACATGTCGGTAGTTCCGAAAATGGGTAGTATCGCAACTTCAACATCGGTAGTACTGGACTCCAGTAGTACCACAAAATGTGAAGCGGTAGTTCTGATTTTTCTGGAACTTTTCAGATCTTGAACTTGATTTGAGAAATTATGCAAATGATCCCTAATTTTATACTCAAATTGCTTTCTGAACCGGCTTTCATTTAAAGGTTTGGTGAAAATATCGGCTAATTGGTTTTTGGTCTGGATGTGGCTAATTTCAATATCCCCCTTGCTTACATGATCTCTCAAGAAATAGTGGCGTATATCTATATGCTTGGTTCTTGAGTGTTGAACAGGGTTATTTGCTATTTTCACCGCACTTTCATTATCACACAAAAGATGCGTTTTATCAAATTTAATTCTATAATCCATCAAAGTTTGTCTCATCCATAACAATTGAACGCAACAACTACTCACGGAAACATATTTGGCTTCGGCGGTTGAAAGTGCTACGGAATTTTGTTTCTTAGAAGACCATGACACTAAGGACCTTCCTTAAAGTTGACAACTACCAGAGGTGCCTTTTCTATCCACTTTGCAACCCGCATAATCGAAATCCGAATATTCAATTAAATCAAATTTAGTACCTTTAAGGAACCATAAGCCTATACTAAAGGAATATTTTAAATATCTTAAAATTCTCTTTACGTCCATTAAATGGTTGATGGACGATGGCGATGACGACCTCCCCTTGGGTGGTGGCTAGGACGAGGGCAGTGACGTCAATGCGTGTGGCAACAACGCGTCAGTCAATAGGAGGGAGGCGCTATTCGTGCTAGCGTAGCTGGGGCAGAAACTCGAGAGCCTACTGGTGAACCTAGCCACGGTAGTGGAAAGTGGCTATGTCCCCACCGGCACTGCCAAGTGTAAGATCAAGGATGGTCGACTAGAGAGGAGGTGAATTGGAGGTAATAAAATTTTTACAAGATAATGACAATCTAACAAATTTAAAGCACAATTTAAACCTACACAATTCTAGTAACCCTAAAACACCTTAATGAGCAATAAATATACAATTAATGACACAATAAACTAAATAAATAAGAATCAATGGAGATAAAAATAATATCAAATGACACTCGATGTTTTATCGTGGTAATCAAAAACTTGCCAGTTTTCCCTAATCTATGTTGAGGTAAGCCCAACCAAATTGAACTGGCTCCACGAATTAAGCTTTCCACCTCAAATCTACTAGTGGTTGTCCTTTCTCCACTCCAGAGATGGTGGACACCGAACCACTCACAAATCAGCGCCGGGTCTCTTCACAAGCTTCTTGAAGAGATCACCTCACAAAGTTTTGCCAAGCCGTTTAGGTGCTGGCAAGCACCAAGAGTAAAGAATTGTAGCTTCGCTTGACGGTAATGAAGTGTCAAGGATCAATCTAAAATGAATATATACTTGATTTGGCTCAACCATCTCAAATGAATGCATAATGAAAAATGAGGTGTGGAATGAATGCTCAAGGCTAAAAAAATGTTTAATGAAAGATCAACAACATATCCTTGAGCTGGTGGGAGGTATTATATCCTCACCAATCAAAACTAGCCGTTGCATAAAATAATCCTGAAAAATCAGGGACATTGGTAGTACCGCTCTGTAAATTGCGGTACTACAGTAGTGTACGGTAGCACACAGTAATAGTTATATCAGAACATTAGAACTAGACGTTTGAATGTCGGCACAGTACTACCTCCATGGTAAATAAGGTAGTTCTGATCATCAGTAGTTTCGATTTCTGGGCGTGGTACTACCATTTGTCTTGGGGTCAAAAATCGACCCTCTCTAGAAAAAACGTACCGCTAGATTTTTTCCGGTGCTTCCGAAGTCCAGTAGTTTCAATCTGGGGAGCGATAGTTTCACCGTTTAATTTTCGGTACTACCGATTTTGGTAAGCCTAAGTCTCAAAATGGGTGCTCTCTGAAAAAATGTACCGCTTAGGTTGCTGGTACTACCGATTTCTGGTAATATCGCAGTTAACACTTGGTACTTCCGGAATCCGGAAGTTCCGCAGAATCTACTCCAGTACTTCTGATTTTTCTGACAGAGTACAGATGGTTTTCAAATTTAATTTAAAGTGCATGCATGATACTAGATTGATCCAAATGACATAAGAATATGCTATCAAGTTACTTTCTATGATCCCACTTAATAATAGGCAATTATCCTATAATTTGGTCTTTCAACCTTTCTTCTAAGACTGGTAAAATTTAAAAGGGATTATATACTACTTGTACTTTTGTTTTGAACCATCTTGATCCTCATTACATCCTTTAGCATACACCTTGCCCTTGACATGCTCAATTTTGGGACTTAACCTGTGCGATACTCAACAAACATATTAGTCCTATATTCACCTATTGTCATTAATTACCAAAACTATTTTTAGGGACCTAGATGCTTTCACCAAGGACCGAAAGCAAGTCTCTTCCCGGTCACCTATTGCATTCTCTTTTGGTCAAATTGGATCCATTCCCACCGTAGCCCGTTGCACCACTCTTCTTCCTCACTACTCGAGAATTGGCCAATTAAAGTCACCACTAACCAATTCATCTTGGCCAAGGCACCCCATCCCCACCCTTGGTCGAGGCTCCTACCACCCGTGCATCGTCGGCACCATGGAGTTACCCGTCTGTGACTAACACATCAAAGATGGTTCTAAGTTTAGAACTGTCTGTGATAGTGTTTTCACAGACGATTCTAGTTACAAACCGTCTGTATTGTATTTATCACAGACGGCCCATAAAACATCTATAATAACCTTCGATTATCACTGACCCATAAATTCAGACGGTTTATAAAACCGTCTGTGATGATATTTTTGAACCGTCTGTGATGATGGTTTCTGTAGTAGTGTGTGTGTGTGTGTGTGTGTAAAAGTTACAAAGTTGATGGATACATTTTCTTGAATTTATAAAAAAACGATAACAGAAAGCTGATAAATAAATGTGAACTATCGCACAAAAAATTTAAACACGTAATTTATTTTATCTAAAAGAAGCATCTTCAAATTCCAAAAAACGATAACATAAAAATCAAGAATAGAATGACCAAAAACTAAAACATCATATTTTTATAAAATGTTGACAAATTTAAACCTCTTTTATCATAAAATTTTGCGATAAAATTATGAAAATTATAGTATATAGAGAATTGAGGAATAAGATAAACTAAAACTAAAACAATTAAACTTTCATAAAAAATTTGAAACACATTTTTCTGTTGTTAGGAAGTGGTAACTCCGCTAATTCTCTTTTTTAAGGATACAACTCCAAATTTGCCCTAATTTCACTATGGGAGGCAATCAGCACATAAGACTCTTGTGAGGCATGTCCTTTTTTCCTTCTTTTTCTTTCATGCTTGCTTCCAGTGATAGTAGTGTGCAAAGAAGTAGGCCCTATTCTTTTGGGTTACGGCTGATGGCTTTTATTTGCCCTTTTCAAGACAGTGGAGACGTCCATATAGACAGCGTACATGGTTTTAGAATCGAGAAGGTGTTCCATTTGTTTTGGCTTCTGGAGAAACTAAATGATGCGGATACACATGTATCTTGTATTTTTCAGTTAAATATATTATTTAACTGGAAAGAATTATTAAACCGCATGAAATATTGCCAAGTGAATTCATTCTAAACTAAATATAATATTGTTATACATAAGAATGAAATACTACCTCATGTTATCAAATAGTGCATTCTTAGGTTTGTCAACGGCAAAGCAATGGAAGAGGATAACCACATTAGGTGTCAAAGATATGAAGGAAGAAAGCCCATGTAGTAGCAGAGCCCAAGGACTTAAACTACAAGTTTTGGATAAGATTTTTAAGCCTAATTCGTACCTCCCATAAGGCCAATTGGATTCAAACTCGGATTCAACTCAGAATTCAATTCGGATTCGGTTCGGGACAGCCTGACAGGTCATAACTTCAAGGACATAACTTTCACAAACGGAGTCCGATTCGGGTGTTCTTATACTCGTTGGAAAGATAACTTCAAGGGCTACGCAATGGATCTAGTCCCAGCATCAAATTCATCATGGATCAAAAGTTATGACCAAAACAATATAATAGTTGTAAAATCTAGTTTCCTTTTTGTGAGAGTTCGTATCTAAAACCATATAGGATTGAGTTGTACTAGCTTTGTGGACTCTATGGACGTCCTAAGGGGCTATATAAACCATGTATTGGTAGCCTTAGGGCTAAGACCACTTTTTCAGATTGAAACTAGAACAGCATATTGCTTGTTTCTTTTCACCAAAGTGTCCATGTGAAGATTACTTGAGAGGAATTAAGCGATCATTCTTGAATCAAGGTCGTGTTTGCTTTTCCATTGGGGATTGAGGGTACGACGTTTCTCCACTCGTGGTCTTGTGGAGAAAGCTCGGTGTATCTTAGCAAATTTTCAAAGAGTTGTGAGTTCATGCATTGGCACAGGTGTATAACTAGAGAGATTGGTTGAAAAGCACAGTTATCATGATCCTACGTCGAGAAGATCAGGGCTGCCTGTATCACTAAAACTAAAAGCCACAAAAAAGCTAAAAAGAACATGCCCGTAATCTGGTTGGAACGAGTGCCATTGATATACCTAGCCCACATGCTTCGAAGTAGCGTGAGGAGTGCCTCCTGTTCTTTTGGACACTTTTAGAGCATGTACAACACGGTGCCTAGACCTAGTGCCCCATAAGTCAAGCTAGGTTTGGATGCCACCGTGGGTGGCGAAGTGGGTGCCTCACAGGTGTTAGAGGCTTGCAAAAACAATGGTGGCATGGGGAGAGAGAAGCTGGTCCATATAGAGAGGGAGAGAGGAAAAGGCACCACATGTGGGTGGCTGGTGAAGACAGCAATGGGACAACAGAGACCAAGTGGGAACGATGGTGCCAGCAAAGTGGTAGCAACCAAGCGTAGATAGCAGCGCGGGCCAAGTGGGGACAACAACAAGCGAGATGATCATCAGCGAGGGTGCGGCGGCGGCGGCAACAACCGGCGGCGGTCACGATGGCGCCGGGTGGCGACAACGAGATCGGCTAGATCTAATCAGGCTCATCTAGATCTAGCGAGAAGTAGTGACGACAACGGCAATTGTGGGTAGCGATGGTCGAACAGGAGACTTGAGAGGAGAGGGAGGATGTGCCATGCGGGAAAGAGAGGAGGGTGCAGAGGAAAAAAAGAAGGGTGTACGACTTTAGTATAAATGACATGTAGGCAAAGGGGGCATGTGTGTGATTTTTTTGGTCTAAGGTTCTTGATGTAAAAGTTTCACTAAAAGTGTTAATTGAAATACTGTAAAGTCTGAAATGCAAAATTATTTGTGGGTCCATTTGAAGCTACCATGCATTGAAAGGGTGGGAGCTTGGACAGTGTCTTGAGTGACTTGTGTCTAGGTGGCGAATGAAACCACCACTTAAGGCTGCCATGCATCGTACATGCCCTTATATGCATCACCACGTTGCTTCTGTATCTATAAAGGGGGGAATACAAAAGAGGGAATTGACAATTTGCCACTCTATAGGTTGTTACCCTACAATATGCCATTGCTCAGGATGGAATTGATTTTTTTGCCACTCTTAAGCTTTCCTCCCATATTATTTTCTACTTTCAATTATTTCATTACTTTTTTTGGCATGCAAGCACTTAACCCATCTTCTCTTCCATTTTGCCCCTGTCCGCACCAGCTCCCGACCCCACCTAACTTAGAACTTGTCCAGCTTGATCAGCTGCTCCCACTGAACGAACGAGTGCAGCAGTGACATAGGAGCACGGTGCCCCCATCTCTCCCAACTTCGATTCCAGCAAGTAGGTAAAGCTAATCTCTCACCGTCCCTTTGTTTTTCCACCTCTTGCAATAAGCAAAGTGACCACTATTGATTCACAATTTCACATAAAAGAAGTGAATGGGAAGAGGGTGAAATCAAGCTCACCTCGGTTCTATTGTAGAACATTTAGATGTCTTCAACGTAATCAACCACTGCAAGCTCATTGTGTTAGGAATAGGCCTATAAAATGAGGCTTATTTTCTTAATTCCAAAGTATGCAAGATTTAGTATCATATTATTAAGGAAAGGTGGGGGAGACCAATTTATAAGATGGAGTCCATACCATTCTTTGAATTATGGATGTGGATGACATGAGGATGGCTTTGGCTAATCACACATGCATGCGCGTGTGTATTCGTATATTTTCGCATGAAACTCGCGTGGCTTGATGTGGTGCGTCACTTGGCAGACTAAGTCCACTTTTATTTTGTTGAACCATGCATCTCTCAATCTGTTTGAATGAGATTCAAATGTTTGAATTGAGGCTTTTATTGGGTTTGATGACAGACAGTTACCAGTGGGTAAATAGCTGGTTAAATATGTCAGTGTCAGTTACCAGTGGATAAATGACTATTTTAATCAAATCAATTATTAGTCTATCTATATATATACTATAATATCTATGCCTATATATATAGTCTGTCAATTATTAGTACATATATATATATATATATATATATATATATATATATATATATATATATATATATATATATATATATATATATATATATATATATATATATATATATATATATATACACACACACAGAGACGTCAGAGCATACAGCCAAGAATATTATCTATGCCTCCACTCTCTTCCTCCTTGTATTGTTATGCTACGCTGTCTGAACCTCATTGACTCTTCTTTTCGGCGTGCACCGTGAACAAGGGAAGCAGTATCTCCAAGCCGTTGCTACTGTGAACACCTGCACAGAGGCGGCAATAAGGTTTCTAGGCAGCGCATATCTGCACGACCACTCACTACACTGCATCATCTACGTTATGCACTACATCGAGCCTACGCTACTTCCTGTTCTTTGTCAAATCCAACAGTAAGTCGTTCGTGCGTTCGATCGACTTTGATATTATAATATCTTTCTGTTTTCTTTTCTGAAGTACAATAAGTAGCTTGCTATTAATTATGTGTTTTGCATCACTAGTTTACTGTATTTGTCTCCTAGTAAAACTTGGAATTAAAATATTACCTACATTTCCAACATTCCATAAACCTTATTGTGAACTTTGTTGCAATACAGAAATAGCTTGTGCTTCTGATGCGATGAAACCTGAGAGATTTTCTGGTCAGAACTTTCGTAGATGGCAGACTAGAGCCAAGTTTTGGCTCATATCTCTAGGGCTATGGTGGGTTATCCACCCATAGTATCCATATACGGTTGAGTAGTTCATGCAATTAGATAATGCAAGCAACACTGTTCTGGGTTGTATTCTGACTATTCTGGCGGACCAACTCTACGATATGTACATGGACTATAAATCTGCCACAGAGTTATGGGATGCACTAGAGCACAAATATGCTGAGGCAGATGTAGGTTGTTGGCTCTACATATATAAGTAATTTTTCGATTATAGCATGGATGAGGCAAAGTCCATAGTTGGACAAGCTTATGACCTCCAGCTACTAGTCGGTGAGATTACGCATCTAGGTTGTATGTTGCCTTCTAAGTTTATGGCTGCGGGCATTATTGCTAAACTCCCTCCTTCTTGACGGGATTTTGCCACTAGCTTGAAACACAAGAGGGAAGAGATTTCTGTTGAGGATCTCATTGCTGCACTCGATGTGGAAGAAAAAGCAAAAGCAAAGGATGCATCAAGCACCTCTGGCCAGAATAATGCAAATTTCATATAGAAAAAGACTGTAGCAAAGAAGTATAAATCCAACAAACTAAACAAGACAACTAGTTTTAAGAAGAAAAAATGAGAAAAAGGATTTGAAGGACATACTACTTTGTATGCGAAAAAGATGGTCATATGGTGAAGGACTATCATTTCTGCAAAATCAGAGATGGTGAACAGCCAATATAGAAGGCTGTCAAAATGATCATAGGTGAGGCCTCGACTTCAGGGGGGTATGGTAATCCACCTGTTATCTTTTTAGCATGTCAATTCACTGATTGGTGGATTGATACTAGTGCTAGTGTTCATGTATGTTCTGATATTTCCTTGTTTTCTTCTTACCGGGCAGCAGGGGCTTCCTCGGTCCTAATGGAAAAATGGCTTGCATGCTTCTTTTCTTGGTGTTGGTACAGTGGATCTGAAACTTACTTCAGAGAAGATTGTCTACTTTCAGAGAAGATTGTCTACTTGATGAACATGTAGCATACTCCTACAATAAACAAGAATCTCATTAATGATTCTCTCCTATGTAGGGATGGTTATAAGTTAGTTTTTTTGTCAGATAAAATTGTAGAGTATTGGTTTTGATAGTATTGGTTTTTCGGTCAGAACATGCCAAATGCTTGGCATTCCCATTTCTGTTATATTGGTTTTGATAGTATTGCTAGAATATTCAAATTAGATTTAATTCCAAAATATGAAATTATCAAAGGATCAAAGTATCGATCATGTGTGCAAGCAAAGCAGTCTCGAAAACCTTTTGAGGGATTAGAGGATGAAAAGAATTTGATACTGTTAGATCTTGTTCATTCAGATTTATGTGAAATGAATGTATTGTTGACAAAAGAAGGCAAAAGATATTTTCTAACTTTCATTGATGATGCAACACGTTACTGTTATGTGTATTTGCTAAAAACTAAGGATAAAGCTTTAAACTACTTTAAGAGTTATAAGGCTGAGGTTGAGAATCAACTAGAAAAAAATAAAAAGATTGAAATCCGATCATGGAGGAGAGTACGTCTCTCATGAATTCTCCTAATTTTATTTTAATTATGGAATAATCTATGAATTAACACCACCATATTCATCCCAATCAAATGGGATAGTTGAGAGAAAAAACCGGACACTAATAGACTTAGTTAGTGACATGTTAGAGAGTTCCGATATGCCTAAGGCATAGTGGAGGAAGTTATATTGACAGTAACTTTCATCCCAAACAGAGTAATCACTAAAAAGAGTGAGATTACTCCATATGAGGGATAGAAGGGGAGAAAACTTAATGTTAATTTTCTGCGAACTTGGAGGTGTTTGGCAAAAGTCAATATATCATTGCAGAAAAAGAGAAAACTTAGACTAAAAATAATCGATTGTATTTTTCTAGAATATGCTCAAAATAGCACAGCCTATAGATTTTTAGTAGTTAAATCAAAAACTCCTGAGATTATTGCTAACACAATAATGGAGTGTAGAGATACTTCATTTTTTGATAATATCTTTCCTATGAGAACAGCAAGTAGTACTTCAACACGAACTGAAAATGTTCAAACCGATAATTTCGAAAAAGAGAATAATCAAATTTATGAACTTCTCACCATTTGTGAACCACTTTGTAATAGTCATGAGAAGGATAACAATTTAGTTGCAGATGCTCCTCGCAGAGGCAGGAGACAAAAGGTTGACAAAACCTTTTGTGATGACTTTATTCTATACCTTGTGGATGATGTGCCAAATAGTCTTTTAGAGACTTATGCATCTTCTGATGCTGAGAATTGGAAAGAGACAATCCGTAGCGAGATAGACTCTATCATAACTAATGGGACTTGGAAGATCACTGATCGTCCTATTGGGTGCAAACCTGTAAGATGTAAGTGGGTCTTTAAAAAGAAACTGAGGCCTAACGGTACTATTGAGAAGTACAAGGCAAGATTTGTGGCCAAGAGTTACACCTAGAAAGAGGGAGAAGATTTTTTTGATACATATTTTTCTGTTGTCAGATTAATCACCATCAGAGTGCTCCTTGCATTAGCATCTTTCTATGGTCTACATGTTCATCAAATGGATGTGAAGACAGCTTTTCTTAATGGAGAGTTGGAGGAAGAAATTTATATGGATCAACAGGATTGTTTTGTCATTTCTGGATAGGAAAATAAGGTATGCAGATTAATAAAGTCGTTATATGGCTTAAATAAGCACCTAAACAATAGCACGAGAAGTTTGATAAGACTTTGATAACCGCTAGCATTATTGTGAATGAAGGTGATAAATGTGTATATTACCGTTATGGTGGGGGTCAAGGAGTGATCTTGTGTTTGTATTGGATGACCTACTTATATTTGGAACAAATACTATCGTAATTGATGAGGTCAAATCTTTCTTATCTCGATACTTTGATATGAAAGATTTAGAAGAGACAGATGCCATTTTGAATATTAAATTGATCAAGAATGAAAATGGAATCACTTTGAGCCAATCCCATTATACTGAGAAAATATTGAGCCTCTTTAGCTTTGAAAATTGTAAAGTTTCTCCAACACCCTATGATGCGAGCATTAAGCTTCGAAAGAACCAGGGGTTAGAAAAAGACTATTGTGTCACTCATGTATTTAGCTGGTGCCATAAGACCTGATATTTCATTTGCTTTGAGCAAATTAAGTCGGTTTACTTCTAACCTAAGAGTTGATTACTGGGAGACATTTGAAAGAGTGTTGTGCTACTTGAGAGACACAACATCTTATAGAATTCATTATACTGGATACTCTTCTGTATTAGAAGGGTACAATGACTCCAATTAGATCTCTGATACTGATGAGATCAAAGCTACAAGTGGTTATGTGTTTACTTTTTCTAGTGCTGCAGTTTCATAAAGGTCTTGTAAACAGATTATATTAATGAGGTCAACCATAGAAATAGAACTTGTTGTGCTTGACACAGCCACTATTGAGACTGAATGGCTTAGAGAGCTTCTGATAAACTTACCGTTGGTTGAGAAACCAAAATCGGAATCCTGATGTACTGTGATAATCAAACTATGTTGGCCAAAGTCACAAATACAAAGGATAATATGAAGTCCCTAGACATGTGAAGCGTAGGATTAAATCTATCAGAAAATTAAGAAACTCTAGAGTGATAGTTGTGAACTACATTAACACCGAGAAATATCTAGTAGACCCCTTTACAAAGGGATTAGCATGGAAAGTGATTTCCATTACTTCTGTGGACATGGGAATAAGGCTCATCTAAGTAACATCACAATGGTAACCCATACCTTCTTCATTGGAGATCCCGTGACTTAGATAATGAGAAAAATAAGTTGATGTTGTATTAAAAGAGTATATATTGATTGTACTTATATCATAATAAATAAACTACTCTCAATTGTATGGAAGGTTGGCATAAAGTCTTAATGTATTCTGTTGTCTAAATGAGGAAAATGTATTAGCCTGTAAGATACCTAGAAAGAATACACCTACTTGAGAATAACTTGGAACCTCACGAGAATAGGGCATTCTTTAGAAAGCCCATGAGCAAATAAGGGATCATGATTATATAACGCTCCGTTTAGGCGTGGTTCATTGGCAGCCTAGTACTAGTTGAGATTTTAAGTGAAATCTGATCGCAAAAAGTTGTGAATTCAAGATATAGTCCATTCATTAGTTGTGAGAAGATAAATCTTATTATTCTAGGTGCAAGTTCAACCTGTATAGGACTTACATTAAAAGACTGTTATATTAACAATACTTCAGCACAATATCTTTAATATCTTTTTGCTTTCTCCTCCAGAATTGGTGAGGATTGTTAGAAATAGGCCTATAAAATGAGGCCCATTTTCTTAATTCTAAAACGTGTAAGGTTTAGTACCATATAGCTAAGGCAAGGTGGGGGAAAACTAATTTATAAGGTGAAGTCCATGCCACTCCTTGAATTATGGATGTGGATGATATGAGGATGGCTTTCGCTAATCACACATGTGCGCAACCACACGTGTGCGTATTCGCGTGTTTTTGTGTGAAAATCGCGTGACTTCTGACTTGCGATGCGTCGACCGTGCCGTGACGTGGCGCGCCACTTGGCAGACTAAGTCCACCTTTATTTTTGCTAAACCGTGCATTTATCTCTTTTTGAATGAGATTCAAATGTTTGAATTGGAACTTATTGTGTTTGACGACAGGTAGTTACTAGTGGGTAAATGGCTGATTAAATATGTCAGTTACCAGTAGGTAAATGACTATTTTAATCATATCAATTATCAGTCTGTCTATATATATGCCTGGAGATATCCAGAGCATACAACCAAGAATCTCTGTGCCTCTATTCTCTTCCTCCTTATGCTGTTGTGCTGCGCCGTCTGAACCTTGTCGACTATTCTTCCCGGCGTGCATCGTGAAGAAGGGGAGCGGTATCTCCGAGTCGTTGCTGTCGTGAAGACCTGCATAGGGGTGGCAATAAAGTTTCTGAGCAGCGCACATCTGCGCTACTGCTCACTTCACTGCATCATCTATGTTATGTACTGCATCGAGTTTGTACTGCTTCCTGTTCTTCATCTAGCCCAACAGTGAGTCGTTCGCGCGTTCGATTGACTTTGATACTGTAATATCTTTCTGTTTTCTTATCTGAAGTACAATGAGTAGTCTGCTATTAATTATGTATTTTGCATCACAAATTTATTGTATTTGTCTCGTAGTAAAATTTAAAATTAAAATATTACCTACATTTCCAACACATTGTGAGCATTAGATGCATCTATGTCATACATCTGCCCCTTTTTTAGGCTGGAGATCACCCCATCAGAAGCCTACGTTTAGAATAAGAATTCAGCAAATGGCTCTTAGGATGAAAATTCTTGAGCTTAGATGTCAGCACACATGATTAGAGATGACAACGGGTAGATACCCGCTGGGTATAGCCAACCCATACCCGTACTCGATACCCGCACCCGCTACAATACCCGTACCTGCACACGGGTATAGAAACTTACCCATACCCGCACCCGCGTGGGTATTTGTACTCGACGGGTAACCCATACCCAAATTGATAAGGGTATATACGGGCGCGGGTATTTTCACAAGTATATGTACCTGTTGCTATCTCTAGTGTATTATGTATATGAACCGTCGGGTATATTTTACCCGCGGGTATGCGGGTACGGCTAGTATACCCGCGGGTGAAGATATCTTTTCATACCCGCCTCCTTATCGGGTAAAACCCATCGGGTACTCGGGTTTCGGGTACCCGTTGCCATCTCTACACATGATCATATCATACCCTGCTGCACTTCGTTAGGATTGAGGTACCGGCCTCCGTTGCCATCTCTACACATTATCATATCATAACCTGCTGCGAGGCAAGAGCCAAGCTTTTAAATAAGCGTTAGGATTGAGGTAAGTGTATTTTATGTATTCTTAGGATTGGCGGCCTCCAAGAGGCGCCAAATTCGCTCTCCTAACAGGTCCTATATAAGCCATGTATTGGCAGCCTAAGGGCTCAGACCACCTTTGAGAATAATCAATCTATTGAACTTTGTTCGAGTTTATCATTATCGCTGAAATTCCGTGAGGGAATTAGGAGTGTTCTTCAATCAAGATCGTTCAGCCTTTCCATTGGGAATTGGGTGCGCGATAGATCTTCGCTTGGTGGTCGGCGAAATCGGCGAGTGTGTTTTGGCGGATTAAAGTGTTCGTCCCTTGCATTGGCATTGGAGGATCATTGCGATTCAACAAGACTCCCGCGAGTACCCATCCTCGTCGAGAAGATCGGGCGACCCGTATCATCCGGTATCGAGCGCGGTTTACTCGGTAGGATCTTATCCCTTTACTTTTAGATTGATTTATTTCTGTCCTATAGTCCATTAAACCGAAAATTGCAACAACAAAATCCAAACCCTAGTTTCGCATCTGTTATTTTCGTGAGTTTTATTAAGTTTTGATCCATTAGAAATTTTGTTTACGTGCTGATCTCAGTGTCCTTTTGCGTTGCTTAATCGTTGTTATTTTGAACCCTTGAAAATCCGCTAGTTGATCTTTCAATTAGCATCCAAAAAAGTAGATTCAATTTACTTTTTGAAACCTTGTTCTTCTGTCCACATAAGATCTTTGTGCATCTTGAAAGAATATCACATCCGAATATATCCGGTTTCCTTTTTCTTGATTGATTTGGCCACAACAATCTTAGTGAACATATTCAGATCTTCACTTAAATCCTTTGAACCTTGAGACTAGTCTTTGATAATTGCTTTAGGGCTGTTCTAGAATTATCTACACATTCTTTGAACAACTTTGGATTTACGAACAATTAAACCTAGTTCGGCCTTGAGTATAAAAAAAAGAGAGCAAAAAAAAAAGAAGGCAGCTAATTGAAAAAAGAGAGCCACGGCTTGAGCCAAAAAAAAAAGAGAAAGAAAGAAAGAAAAAGAAAGCAAGAAAAGAAAGCATTGGCCGAATTTGGGTGAGTTAATCTTAGTCCATAAATTCAGATTGTGTATTTAATTTCTTTGGACAATCTTGTGCCCTCAAATTCATATTATTGCAATTGGCTAGCGTCTCTCCTAGTACTTGGTGCAAAACGAGCTAATATTCTCGATTGTTTCCTTTAGCTCATTCCTTTTGTTTGCATTGAGTCACATTGATCATTGCGTGTGCGTTCATATACTTCACTTATATCATTTGGATCGGCACATAGGCAATACTTTCTAGCTTGGATTATTACTTAATTTTACAATATCGTGAAATTCAGATTGTGTAGGATAAATACTTCCTAACCAAACTCCACAAAATATCCTTTGTCGTGCAATTGTGAGTCACTTTTAAATCCGCTTGATCATCACTTGCTATTGTAGCCACCACCAAGTGTAAGTTTCTTTTTGGCCTCAATTCACTTCGGAAAGGTAAGAACTTTACTTGGGAGAGGAAAGAGTGAGATTGAGTGAATTCCACATATCATACATATCTTGGTGTTGTTTCGTGTTTCTTTGCGTAATCTAACCATGTCACCGGAGATGATAATATGGACGAGGAGCATGATTTGAATGTGCGGTGACTCGACTCCACTTCCAAGCCTTGAGGGGAACTTTGCGCAATGAGATCGCCGCCACTCTGACATCTTGGAAGGGCAATTCAAGGAGCGGATCAACAACTCTGTGCAAGATATGCGCATTGAGATGAACCACAAATGATTGTACTACGTACAAACATTGTTAATGATATTGTCGCGCGCAAGTCCACAACAAGAGGAAGGAAGCGTTCATTGTGGGGAGCCATTCCTCCACGAGATGAGAGCAACCGCTCCTCGAGGTGGCCAAGAAGCTCAACAAAGGCGAGATCGCGTGATGGCAAATACCATTCGCCCACCCCTACAGGGAGAGGTGAAGGGTGGCTTCCATGGTCGAGGAGGGCCATGGACATGGAGGCCGTGGTGGGAGAGCAATACACTTCGGCGACGATGACTTTACGCACTACGACGATGGCTACCATCGTCGTGTCGTCTGGCGATGAGCGACCAAATGAGGAGAAATTTGGTAAGCTTAAATTTACAATGCCATCATTCTCGGTACACATGAGCCCAAGAATACCTCACTTGGGAGCTCAAGGTGGACAAGGTGTTCCGTTTGCACAATTATTACGAGGAGAAGAAAATTCACATGGCGGCACTTGAATTAGTTGATTATGCGTTGATTTGGTGGGAACAAGTGCAAAATCAAAGAGAGAGAACAATGAACCACCCATTACTACATGGGAGGAGATGAAGTACCACATGAGAGCAAGGTTTGTTCCTAAACATTATAAACGTGATTTATTTGACAAATTGCAACAGATGAAGCAAGGCACCTTCATGGTAGAGGAATACTATAAAGAGATGGAAATGGCCATGATTCGAGCTAATGTTTATGAGCAAGAAGAGCAAACAATGTCACGATTTCTTGCTGGTTTACACCCTCTATCAAGCGCATCACCGAATTTCAGCCTTACAACAACATGGTGGAGTTGGTACATCAAGCAACCAAGGCTGAAAGACAAGTGCGACAAGATATCACGGGCAACAAGAACATCATCCTTCATGCCTCGAACAGCACCTACAGGAGGTAAATCCACATCTCATTCCAATTCATTTAAAACTAATCCCTCTAGTGGAAGTTTTGCTCCTAGTACACGTGCTGCCCCAAGTACAAAGAATGCCACTCCTTCCTTCTCAAAGAAAGGACCAAACCCTTCTTCATCATCTTCTATTGGTTCTACGGCCAAGAGTAGCTCCATCAATGCTTCAAGTGTCTTGGTCGCGGACATATGCAAAGGATTGTCCAAATAACAAGGTAATGTTAATAGCGAGAATGGAGACTATGATTCTACTAGTGATGAAGATGGAGAATGCCTAGCTGATTTCGAGGCAAATGAGGATGGCCATGGGGAGAAAGAGGCGAGGACATGCTTGGGGATGGGTATTGTGACCCGAGTCGGTCCTATCCTTGTGTGCACTCCTTCGGTATTGAGCGTTCAAGCCAAATCCAACCATGAACAGCGCTGCAATCTCTTCCAAACAAGAGCTCGGGTAAGCAAAGATGGTAAGTGTTGCAAGGTTATTATTGATGGAGGTAGTTGTCATAACCTAGCTAGTAAAGAACTTTGCAACAAACTTGGATTGAAGTATAAGAAACATCCACATCCATATCAAATTCAATGGTTGAATAATGATGGTTCTATGAATGTTGGATACACTGTTGATGTTACCTTTCAGATTGAAATTACCAAGATACTGATAGAATGTGATGTGGTCTCTATGGATGTTTGTCATTTACTTTTGGGAGGCCATGGCAATATGATAGGTCTGTGAATCATGATGGTAGAACAAATCAATATAAATTCATGTGGAATAGCAAAGAAATAATATTACGACCTATGACCCTTCTCAAATTGTCATTGAAAATGCTCAAAAGAAAGAAGTGCAAATAGGGGTGAGAGAGGAAGGAACAAAAGAATGAAATTCCACATAAGGCGAGCAGAGAAAAATTGAAATTGAGTGGGAAAGCTGATATTGAGGAGAGAAAAAGTTAGTGATGATGGCAACAAAATCTGAGTTGAGGAGATGAGAGAAGACCCCACTATGTTTCACTTTGTGTTGCTATATAAAGAAGCTTTGATGACTACTAATGACTTAACCTCTCTTCCTAGTGTTGTCTCCCAAGTTTTGCAGGCTTATGGCGACGTGTTTCCGGAGGATGTACCTGCTGGACTACCACCCATTCGAGGTATTGAGCATCAAATTGACTTGGTTCCAGGAGCCCCTCTTCCAAACCGTCCGCCCTACGCACCAACCCCGAGGAGACAAAGGAGATTCAGCGGCAAGTGCAAGCACTTTTGGACAAAGTGCGTGCGTGAGAGTCTTAGCCCTTGTGCCGTTCTGTTATTCTTGTTCCTAAGAAAGATGGTACACAGCGAATGTGCGTAGACTGTAGAGCTATAAACAACATAACTGTTCGCTATCGTCATCCTATTCCTAACTAGATGATATGCTTGATGAATTAAGTGGTTCTACTATTTTTTCTAAGATTGACTTGCGTAGTGGATACCATCAAATAAGAATGAAACAGGGAGATGAATGGAAAACTGCTTTTAAAACGAAGTTTGGCTTGTATGAATGGTTAGTGATGCCTTTTGGGTTGTCCAATGCTCCTAATACTTTCATGCGCCTAATGAACCATGTTTTAAGATATTTTATTGGAAAATTTGTGGTAGTTTATTTTGATGATATCTTGATATATAGCCGCTCTTTGGATGATCATGTTGAACACATCAAACAAGTGTTAGAGGTGCTTAGGCGAGAGCAATTGTATGCTAATCTTGAGAAGTGTTCCTTTTGCACTAGTAAGGTTGTGTTCCTAGGCTATGTTGTTTCAGCTCATGGCATTGAAGTAGATGAATCTAAAATTGAAACTATTCAAATTGGCCTACACCTGTGAATGTTAGTCAAATTCGTAGCTTCCATGGACTTGCTAGCTTTTATCGACGATTTGTGAAAAACTTTAGCACCATTGCTGCCCCATTAAATGAATTAACTAAAAAGGGAGTCACTTTTGAGTGGGGAGAAAAACAAGACAAAGCTTTTGCTGAGTTGAAGAAATGTTTGTTGAAGCACCATTGCTTGTTTTACTGATTTCACCAAAACCTTTGAGATTGAATGTGATGCTAGTGGAATAGGTATTGGTGGTGTTTTGATGCAAGAAAGAAAACTGTTGCATATTTCAGTGAGAAACTTCATGGTGCACAATTGAATTATCAGTTTATGATAAAGAATTATATGCTCTTGTGCGTGTGCTAGAAATTTGGCAACATTATCTTTGGCCTAAGGAATTTATCATACATTCGATCATGAAGCTTTGAAATATTTGAAGGGCCAAGCAAAATTGAATCGTAGACATGCTAAGTGGGTAGAATTCATTGAAACTTTTCCTTACATTGTCAAATACAAGAAAGGTAAAGAAAATGTGGTAGTGATGCATTGTCTAGAAAACATGTGCTTTTCACTCAATTGGAAGTAAAAGTTCCAGGATTAGAAAGCTTGAAAGAGTTATATGCTTCCGATCATGACTTTTCAACACCGTATTATAATTGTAAAGATGGCAAAGGGTGGGATAAGTTTCATGTTCATGATGGTTTTCTCTTTCGCATGAACAAGCTATGCGTTCCAGAATCGTCCGTGCGTTTGCTACTATTGCAGGAGTCTCATGCAGGAGGACTTATGGGACATTTTGGAAGAGAGAAGACGTACATGATGTTAAGCGATCACTTCTATTGGCGAAGATGAGGCGAGATGTCGAGAGGTATGTTCAACGATGCATCACGTGCCATAAGGCGAAGTCGAAACTCAATCCACATGGTTTGTATACTCCACTTCCAGTTCCTAGTGCTCCTTGGGAAGACATTAGCATGGATTTTGTGTTGGGATTGCCTAGAACTAAGAGGGGAGGATTCTGTTTTGTTGTTGTGGATAGATTTTCTAAAATGGCACATTTCATTCCTGTCATAAGAGCGATGATCGTCGCACGTAGCTGACCTATTTTTCAGGGAGATTGTGAGATTGCATGGTATGCCCAGGACTATTGTTTCAGATCGCGATGTCAAGTTTATGAGCTACTTTTGGAAGACTTTGTGGGCCAAGCTTGGGACAAAGTTGTTGTTTTCAACAACCTACCACCCACAAACAGATGGACAAGCGGAGGTGGTGAATCGGACACTCTCAATGCTGCTACGGACAATGATCAAAAGAATTTGAAAGAGTGGGAAGATTGTCTACCACATGTTGAATTTGCATATAATAGGGCGGTGCATTCTACAACTCAACTATGCCCATTTGAGGTGGTGTATGGTTTCAAACCAATCACGCCACTTGATTTAATGCCACTTCCCTTACAAGAACGTACTAATATGGAGGCTTCGAAGCGTGCTGATTTTGTGAAGAAGCTCCATGAAAAGACTAAAGAGGTCATTGAAAAGAAGGTACGTGATTATGCTTCTAAGGCTAACAAATCTCGCAAGAAAATGCTTTTTGAACCAGGTGACTTAGTGTGGGTCCACCTTCGCAAAGACCGCTTTCCGGAGAAGCGAAAATCCAAATTAATGCCCCGTGGTGATGGTCCTTTTAAAGTACTTGCAAAGATCAATGATAATGCATACAAGATAGAGCTTCCAGGAGATGACTATGGGGTGAGCACTACTTTTAATGTTGCTGATTTATCACCATTCTTTGGGCAAGAAGACATAGAGTCGAGGACGACTCCTTTTCAAGAGGGGGAGGATGATGAGGACATCCCTATTACATACACATCTTCCACTCCAAGCAAGCATGAGAATGTCCAAGAACCTATGGGCCCAATGACGAGGGCAAGAGTCAAGCTTTTAAATAAACAGGTGCTTTTGTTTCTTAAAGAGTTTCCTTTAATTGATAATGAACTTGAGATACTACCTCATGCTAGTATTTTATGTATTCTGGATTTTTCCTCTCCCTCTCAGATTATGAACTTATCATGATGACTTTGGGCTTCACTCTGTTGTTCTCCTTGTGCTGTTTGATTGCTTTCCAACATTTGTCAGCTACTACTACTACTACCTTCTGATGATATGCAACAGCTAGAGCATCTTTGAGAAGAGGACGGGGAGAAAGGACTGAAGAGGCGGAAAACAAAGGGGCGTGGAGAGATGAGCATTACCTGCGGGAGGGAAGGGGGCATCGGAATGAATTTTAGATGTTTGCGATAGAGATTACGGAGAGAGATACTTACGATTTTTGATGATACAAATGTTGGGCTTTTAATGTGTATTATAATTAATTTGTAGACTCTATCTTAAAAAATACTCCGTTTGAAAGTTGGATACTGTAGCAAAAGCTAAAATCCATTTTGAAAAGCCGAAAAAAATAGGCCAGAAGAAAGAATGCTTGCAGTGGGAGCAGCTGATCGAGCCAGACCAGTTCTAAGTCGGGTTGGGCTAGGGGCTGGTGCGGGCATGGGTAAAATAGGAAGAAAAGATGGGGTTAAGTGCTTTCATGTCAAAAAAAAGTAATAAAATAATTTAAAGTGGCAAATAATAGGGGAGGAAAGATAATTACACCCTCAGCGATGGTATATTGTAGAGTGACAACCTATAGAGTAGCAGATTGTCAATTCCCGCATTGCAAAATAAAGGAAAGGAAGCTTCTTTCCCCAAAGAGGAAATAATGACGGGAAAAGGCAAGGAAATATTGACGGGAGCAACTAGCAAATGCTTTTTTCATCCCGGAGTACAAAATTTGGGCCGACCCCCGGAATGGTTAGCCCTTCTCTCTCTCTCTCTCTGAGAGAGAATTTTGAATGTGTTAAGGTCCCCAAGTGTTTAAGCTACAGCAGCTGATTGTATTGGTAATTTTTGTTAGTTTTATCAAAATTCTATAAAAAAATCACAGCAAGCATGGTTTTAATAGGGCATTTCTTTCACGATTTTGAAAAAAAATAGTACAAAAACTTTCAAAAATAGCATCATGTGGTAAAAATCTTGGCAGAGGTTTAGTCAAGCATACGTGAGAAATGAATCAAAGATCAATTTGATTGTGGTGATTGTTGTTGCCAAAGAAGTTGAGCTCGACAAGCTATTCGAGCTACTTGAACCTTATTGAGCTCGGCTTGATTAGACCCAAATGCATATATACAGTGGCGGACCTAGGAATAAAATAGAGATAGGGCGGAGTCAAAGTCGAAAGTGTGAAACAAACAGTATTACCCAAAAGCAAAGCAATCTATGATCAAACTATATTTGAACACTAATGGTTTGCGGCCATCAACTACCTACCATTCCCGATGGCTTCTGGCATCAGAAGGATCATCCCAGCGATCACTTCTAACCACATCAATACTTGACCCCTAGCGGTCTTCTTGACTGCTCGAATCATATCTACCGCTCTGATTCTACCACTATGTCATCATACCAGCCAAGCTGGGTGTAAACTATGCGTGTTTTTTCGGAACTATGCATGTTTTTTCGGTCACCCCATTCCCTTGTGGCATTCGATATCGACGAGGTCAAACATTACGGAAGTGAATGTATGACTATTGCACATATCAAGTGCCGACTGATCAAAACTGAACAAATTATCATGCTAAATAGACGGTTAGGCTTTTTTTACAACTTTTCATGAATGGTCTCGCTTCTTCCAGTTTTGAAAATTAGGTTCCATTTCCTTCAAAATAGGTTTAATTAGGTCTCACTAATCAACTTCTCTTTTTTTGGAGCTATTGCTAATTAACATCTATTTAATTCATTAAACTACTAGACTGATCAAAGGAACCTGTCCTGATATAGTAGCATTAAAACCCCACAAGAATGATTTAGAGATTACTCATATAGTCACCAATGCAGAGAACAAACAGAAAATATAAAGCCCCAAATTACTGAAAAATTGATTACACTTACGTTCTGAAGAACCTGTAGTGACTTTGCTTTTATAAAGCAGTCGATAGGTGTAAGGATGCCAGCCTTTGCTGTTGCGAGGCCTCCCCAAGGACGAACTGATGGGTCCTGAGCCTCATCTTGTTCCCCTCGCCTAATCCTTGCCGACCAGTTGTGCTCAGATTATCAAGATCTGAAACTTCTTGCTGCAGTGACTTCCCATACGTACAAGACTATTTTAAACTCATAGAAGAATAACATCTAGAGTCTATTCAATGGCAGAAAGAAACAACAGGTTGCTTAGTTACAGACGAGGGCCAATGTGACCAGGCGAGTAATGAGCGTGTTCTAGTGTGATATTTTGAAAATGCCGTTGTATGTCTGACACCTCATGTCACCGGGCGGGGACGGAGCTTGGGTGGCCACCCGAGTATGCCCGAAGGGCGGATTCGCCCCTGCATATATATAACACATTAATACACAACATTGGGGCTTCAAGGAGTTATTCATCATTGGAGCTTGGCATATCTGAAAACAACGTATTGGGAAAATATTTGAGCAAACTCAACCGTCTCTACAAAGCTGGAAGCATCTGTTTGACTCTTCATGTGATTGGTGTGAAGGAACAAATTAAGAGATTTTTTATTGTATATTATACTAATAATAAAAAAATAATAGTAGAAATAAAATTTAATCGTTGATTTGTAAAAATATTGTAGACTCTAAAATATCCGTGTCATACGTCCTCCGCGGCAGCGCGCCAGACTACAACGACGCCGCTGCCGTCAAATATCCCCCGCAAAAGTAGCAATCTTTTTCACCACATACTACCTGATTTGGGGAGCGTTTCTTGGGCTAATTTGTACATATTCACATTTCTTTACTGCAGTGGATGGAGCGAAGGTCAAGGAAGACTACGTGAAGCGAGACGACTTCAGCTTCGGGAACAGGGTAGCAATGGAGTAATTTGGTTTCGTCGCGCACGCAGGGCTGTTCATGGCGCTGCAGCCGCGGGTCTTGCATGCGGGAACAGGCGACGTACGCCATGGCCGTGCGGTTCCTGGCTGGCCCGGCCATGATGACTGCCGCGTGTGGCCATGCGCCCGCCAGCTGCTCGCACTGCCGTGCGTCAGTCATAGGTGATCCCGATGAGAGAGTTATTGGGTCTCACATGATCTGTGAGATCGGATATTCATAAAAATTAATTTTATACCATTTATTTTGTTTACAATTTTACTCTTTTGCAAATTCTACTACTAGTACTATGGATGGTAGTATAACTAAATTCTAACTAATCTAAACTATTGAATCGTAAAGCTAACGGCTTATATTCATTTTAAGATATCGTAAAAGAGCTCCAAATTAAACCTCTCATTTTTTATTGGCTAGACAGTCTTACTTGAGATTTGCCTCATTTGAGGATTGTACATTATTTTTCTCCCTTTCTCCTATACATAAACTCTTCATTACTTACTTTTAATAATATATGTATATATATAGGAAAAATACATTCTACTCCTGGTGTAGTTACTTCCACTGATGATATATCATCTAAACGAATTTAAAATACTCATTTATCATTTCAGATATACCCATATACTAATTCTAATATACTCCAATACCAACCGCACGAAAAAATTGCAAAGGAGCATATAGTTTTTGCTATATTTTGCTAATACCTTTATATTCGCACAAAAAAAAGGAGTATGTTAAAAAAAACTATGCATACCACCTTAAAAAAGTATACATAACACCTAGATGATCTTATATACTTACATACTACACATACATACCTTCTGTTGTTCGAGATACGGCAAAAGGAGTAACTACATCTGGGAGTAGAAAAAAGGCTAATCACTTTCGCTATATACCTTTCCATATATAAAAAGAGTATATACACAAATTATGCTATAAAAAGTGGACTCTAATGAGATTTTTCATAGAACTCACTTTGGAGTATCTTATAATTATTATTATAGTATACTCAAAAGGATGAAGAGGTATAACAACATCAATTAAGCGGTGTCGGTGTTCTAATACTGATCTTACGTACGATTATTTGGTTCGGGGGATCTCTCAGGCACCTAAATACATAGAGAAAGATATAGCCATTTTTATACAGATTCAGGCCTTCTTTAGAGAGAATAACAACCCTACTCCTGTGTAACTATATTGATTGCATAGATTACAATTAAGAGAAAGAGTAATAATGGATGTCTTGCACTCCTTTCTCCTGTTGCTTGTGTTGCTTATTCTTCTCTTCCCTTTCTCCCTAACTTCAACCTTTATATAGTGTACGAAGAGGTGGCGATTTCTCTATGACAAGAGATGTCTCAACGTATCAGACAATAAACTATCTGACGGAGGTTATTATCAGTGACGTGATACCTCCTCGCCGCCAGGCAGTTATCGCTAAAGGTAGAAAGAAGTTACAAGCGGTTATTCTAAAGAATAACTGCATACGCTAACTGCCTTGTCAGACAGACCCACAATATAGCATGTTATCGTAGATAAGCTGGTCGAAGTTAGGCTAGTCTTAGAAGAGTTCACGACCACTAGTTGTAGAACGGGTTACGATTATATCATGTTCGTAGAAAGATTTATGATCTTGAAGCGATTGTGGAAAGCCTCTCAACCATAGAGTGATCATGGAAAGGCTCATGACCACATGGTTAGGTCTCTCTTATGAATATAAGGGATATACTTAAGGAGCATAATAACACAATAATACTATTTATAGATAAATAATAAATTGATGACTATTATATCTTCATCATCTAGCTTTCCAATTCTAAATGAAAATAACTTGCTTAAGAAAAAGAGATCATAGACTAGTGAAGATCGAAGGCAAAGCTTTTTTATTTCATTTGACCAAAAGTAGACTTGGTTAAGAAGGTAATTTTGCTTGAGTGGTAAAGACATGCTGGTTTCGAACAGACAAATTTAAGAATTCTAATCGACTCTGACCGATTTGTCTGTTGGAGTAGTTTTCGAAGAGGTGATAACTGTTGAGTTCCCAAGATCTTTAACTCGATCATGTAATAATAAGAACTTACTGCAGGGTAACCTTAGGGTTCTTACTTTCCCCTTCAGTTCCGCTGTTCTTTGAGTTTTTCGTTACCAACAAAGTCATCTTCTTCCTCTGATTTCTTCTAAATTCAAACCAACCTCCTAGAGAAAATGGCCAAAACCTCTTCTATTTGGGTGGTGTTAGAGATGGATGTGCTAAGATGAAGGCCTCGGTCGCTTCTGAAAAGATCCCTCAAAGGAAATTTGTGAATTGGATTGAAGCTGCTGGACGACATTGGCCATAAGGGAAAATCGAGCAAATTTCAATATTCCGAGCTTACTGTGAGTGTGGCCTTCGATTACCTGCTCATTCCTTTCTCTCACTGGTTCTCAAACACTTTGGAGTGAAGTTGGTGAATCTAGTTCCCAATTCCATCATCATATTAAGCGTATTCATGTACCTGTGTGAGGATTATTGTCGAGACCTGAATATAAAAATTCGGACTTTCTATGTAAACTGCACTAGTCTATGATCACGCTAGTGCACATAGTCAAACATAGATGTAACTATAACCATATACACGCTAAAATAAAGAAAAACCTCAAATATCGATAAATATCCAAAGTACAACCTTATGGCCAAGCTAATCACTAGCCTGAAGGGCTTAAAGTCTAGCAGCGGAAAGAACAAATAAACGTAGTAGCTATTCGACATGCCCACAGGCAATCGACTAGGGAGCGAAGTCCTAATCCATGAAGTCGCTGAAGTATTCTCCTTCTAGTACCTCCTGCTGATAATACTCTTTCTCCTCAACTGAGCAACATAGGCATAAAGCCGTGAGTACATTGGTACTCAGCAAGTCGTTTGTAAAAAATGCATGCAATATAACATGCAAGGTTTACCAATAGAGGGCTGAAAGGTTAATTTGCATAAAATGACATTTCAAGATAAATACGATAAGTAGATTGAAAGCGAACTTTAATGGAAAACAATAATAAATAACCAATAGAATTGAAATAAACCACTTGTGAACCTCCCATCCACAAGCTAAACCAACAGTGAACTATCCGTTCACTTTCCAACCATAAACCACAAGTTTAAATGAAATCACTACCTCTCGTGTGAAATCATCGAGCATTGTCCATAACCGAGGACGCAGCTATTCGAATAGTTTTACACGCTGTAGAGGTTGCACAACTATATCCACACGATGTGATTAACCTCGATCTAAGGAAATCACAATAAAGCCTTTACAGAGTTCAATTCCAACTCAATCCCGCCCGTTAGGGTTTCGCATCACACCCCCCTTGCGCTACATGGAAATCAGCAACAATATTCATCACAATAGCGAGATTAAAGTTGAAATATCCTAAATTAATCAGCTAGGTCAATCCCATACTAGACATGTGATTTGTACGATAAAGCTCAAATCGATGGCGCACAAAGTTAAGTCTTTAAATCTGCCCGGGCGAGACTTCCACATCCCTCGAAGTGATTCCACATCAATGACACACCAATATCATGGCACAACTTTTAATAATTGTGGCACCAACCACGGTTCCATATTTCATTAAGTCAAGTTAAGTATTCACATGCGATGATAAACCCTTTCGTAAAATGAGCAAGGTTAAGCATTCTAATCGTACCACCCATGTGACATCTAGTGTAGCATCACTATTAAGTTTTCCAACCTATGGTGACAATGGCATCATGGCATTCAAAGTTATCAAGGAGGGGGTAATCAAACGGGACAATAAGTACCAATTACAAAAGGGGTTGTATAAATAGCGATGCAATGTAATTTAAACAAAGTAATTAAATAATAGATTGAAAACTAGGTTCAACATGATCAAAAGTTACGACTTGCCTTGGTTCGGCTCATCGAGGTACTCGGGATCTTTTGGCGTCGCTCCTGCTCCTCTGAAATCGGGATCTAACGAGAGAGAAAGTGACCAAAACAACAAAAATAAATGAAATAAAATTTGAATAAACTTCAAAAACCTTGAAACTAGAACCAACATATAGAGCTCGATTTTAGATGAATTTAGAAAAAAGAACGGGTCAATCGGAGCTAGGACGGAGGAGAACGGGCTCTCGAAAAATTAAATCTAATGAAAATGCTGGAAATTCAGAAAATTTACTGTGTTGTAGATTCGGTGCATGAAAATGGGGGGTTCACGGTGGACTCGGTCCACGGAACAGTGCACGGGGTCGGCGCTGACGCGGCGGGTTAGGGCTGATGTGGCATCCTCGGGTGTGGCGGCGGCGGCTAGATCCGACGGCGGGGAAGGAGACGCGTGGCGCGATCTGTGCCGAGGATCCGGATCTGAGACAACGGTCGCGATGCGAGGCTTGGGCCGTCGGATCTTCAACGCGTGGCAGGGCACGCTGTGCGAAGCAACACGGACGCACCGCGGGTGTGGATTTGAGCGCGGCGCAGAGCGGTGCACGGACAGAGGGGCGGCTTGCGGCTGGGTCTGACGACGTGTGGGCGACGCGGGCGCGGAGGGGGTCCGACGGCGGCGGAGGGGTTCGTGTTCGGCGACGGGGTGCGTGGGGTTCGTCTCTGGGATGGCGGCGATGAAGCAGGACGGCGGCGGCGCTTACCGGTGAGGAAGATGGCGATGATAGCGACGGCGCCGGTGGCGCACGGTGGGGAGGGGTGGTGGCGCATGATGAGGGCGTCGGCAGCGGCGGCACGAGACGACGGCGACAGCGAGGACGTCGATGAGGATGGCGGCGGCGCGGGGTGAAGGAAGGCGGTGAGGGTGGCGGCATTTATATGCATGCAAACCGAGGGTGGTGGCAGGATAAAATCACGCGAACCGAGGTAGGTGCGAGATGAACTCGGCGCGAAATCCGCATCGGAGACGAAAGGTGGAGAGGCGACATGTGGCACGAGTGATGGGATCGGACGGCTGAGGTGAGGCGGGGCGCGGGCAGACGCTGCGCGGGGGGCAGGTGCGAGCGATGCACGACGTGTGTCAGATCGAGCGGCGGAAGCGGGGCACGGGCACGGGCGGCTAGGGCAAGCGCGGGCACGACCGATGGCTTGCGGATCCGCGCTACGCGGCGGAGGCGGGGATCGGGCGGTGGGCGCAGCAGGGCGGGGCGTGAGCGGCGACGTGGGCTCGCCGAGGGGGAGGCGACGCGCGGGCACAGAGAGGGCCGACGTGTGGCAGCGGTGGGCCGAGGGGATTCAGCCCACAGGGGTTTTAGGGATTTTTCCCGCTTTTCTTTTTACAGAAATTCAAACAAAAGGAAAAGAGCTGTAGAAAATAGCAAATAAATCCTAAAAATTCACCAAAAATATTAGAAAATTCTTTGAGACCTGGGGAACTCGAATAAAATATTTTTAGCTCATGTTAAAGTTTATTTTAATCATATTAAATCATTTTAATTTCAAAAAAAATCATTTTAAGCTTTATTAATTTCAGAAAAATTCCAAAAAATTATTTTTAAATTTAGGACTTTAAATACTTTAGAAAAACAGGATATTACATTTATCTAGGGATTCCTCCAGATCTGGAACTCTTTCAGTATTATTATAGAATGAGTAGACAGGTTGGTATTGTGGGAGCTATGGTCTGAATCTCCATGATGGCAAAAAGAAGGAATACATCCAGATGTTCACTCGGTCATCATGGTCAAGATGAAAGAAGTTGTTCTACTAGGAAACAACCAGTGAAGACAGTATTTCTTTTATGGAGAATGCTGCAAAGTAGAATCCTTCCTAGGATTTGGTTCCCAAGGACATCAATCAGATAACTGCCTACATTCAAGCCATGAAAGACTTAAAGGATAAGGGGCTTACCAGTTGATATGTGGTGAAGGATTTCATCACGCACCACATTAGCCCCCTGAAGAGATGAGCGCATCCTATGTGGAGGTACTCAGGGGCTAAAGATACGACCAAGAACTACGAGAAAGGTAAATAACAATCAAACCCTTTTTTGGTTAATTTTGACTTTTGATTGTTGATCACTTTATCTTTCTATGCAGATCTTCCACTTGCGGAGATTGACACCCAAGTCAAGCTCCTCTGTGAGAAAACTCCACCACTTGATGTAGTGGCTTTTCGTATCCTGGTGGACATATCCGCGGAAGAGAGGGAAGAACGTTTAAAGATAATCAAAAATCGATTTCATCTTTAGGATCCTGTAGTCATAGGAAATGACTAAGTGATATTTTTCTTCATGCAGAGAGTATGCATGATGAACCATCAGGACGACCAAGAGGTTGGACTGGTGGTTATCGAAAAAAGGACGGAGGAAGTTAATGTTCCTCCGGCCAAAAGGCGTTGGCTAGTGAAGATTGCCAACAAGCAAGGCAATAGTTCGAGTGCTGCTCCTCACTCATCTAGCTCTATTAAGAAGTTATTTGTAGACGTAATTGCTACAGAGAAAAGAGGGCTAGTCGAATTGAAGCAACAAGCCCCTAAGATCAAGGTACCTTAGTATTATAATGACAAAACTTTTTCAGTCTGTGCTTTTCATGGCTTTGTTAAGCAACTCAAAAAGGAGAACTAGAAAAACTTTGTATCTTTTGTGAAGGATACTGCTGCACTGCAAAACCTATGATCAAAAGGGATGTTGCACCTCAGGTGGTCAAAACTGGTTTCGATCATCATGAGGGGCAAGAAGCACAAGGAGCAATAGCACTTGCTCAAGACTTATCACAAGACATGGTTGTAGATGGCCCCATTTCTTAGTGACCAGACGTGGTCATAGAGAACAAGTCAAAGAAATCTTCCATAGGGAAGGTTTCTTCTGGATCTATGATCAAAGCTAAGAAAACAAGGCATGTAATCGAAAGCATAAGAACAATATTTTACCCTTTTGTCTTCTATAATGCTAATCTGCTTCCCTTTTTATGAATTTAGCCCAGCTCCTCCATCTTCTGAGGATGCTTCTATCGAGAAACCCCCTGCCATTCTTCTTGTAGTCATAGAGACGGTAGAGAAAATGGTTGAAGAATCAAGCACCATCCGGGTGGTGGAAGCAGCCGTTGGAGCTAAAGCGACTACGACCATTGAAGTGGTCGAAGAAGCAAAAGCGAAGGTGGCAGAAGATGGGGTAGAAGCATCTGGCCGAGAAGTTGGAGGTACCTTCAACCGCCATGTCAAAAAGAAAATCATGAGGACGTTCCTCCCAATCTCTAAGGAGGATCTACTGAGACTGCCAAAACTGAAGTAGAAGAAGAAGAAGAAGAGTACATCAATTTCTTCTCTGAGTTTTTTTGGCCTGCCTCTGTAATAGGATCTTCTTCGTATTGATCTCGTAACCGAGTTCCTCACCCCAAGGATATTCCCAACAAAGGGAATGTCTTTGATGACAAGCGTCTTGAAAAGGTGTGGTGGAACAAGGTTGAAGAGCTTGATGAACTCAAAGATCCCCAGTGGGTATATACCAAGTTTGCTCAAACGAGCATAAATGTAAGCATTTTATACCCAGTCATTCTTATAATTGGTTTTCTGGCTTCTCAATCTCCTTCTTTATTCAGAGAGCTTTGAAAAATATTTGTTACTATGGGTGAATACCATACACAATTTATGCTGTTACGACAGCATAAAGCTGAACCCTACAAGAAGGCAGAGAGATGGTAAATTACTATCATATGTAGTCTTTTATGTTTCAACTACTTGTCCAGTTCTCATGTCTATCTTTAACCTTTACAGGTCTAAGAGCGATAAAACTTCCTTGGCTGATACACTCGATTTTGAGAAGCTCAAGACGCAGAACCTAAGGAAAGAAAATGAAGACTTGCAAAGCAGGCAGAGAGAGTTCTACAACTGGCAAGTTGCAAAATGAAATAAGAGTAAGTTCTCAACTTGAGACTGTTTACATGAATGACCTTCTTTTCTTTTTCTAATTCTTTTCTTGTGATAGAAAAGAGGTCGAAATGGGTAAGCTCCGCACTGAGGTCAAACAAAAGGCCTTAGTTATTGGCAATCCCTCCCGTCTTGGCAAAGAAAAAGACCAAAAGTTTAGGTCATGGGAAGAGCAATGTAAAAATGATACTACCTCTCACAACAATGAAGTCAAGAAGCATGAGTCTTGACTAGCAAGTATGGAATTCTTAACCTATGACTAGTTCCATAAAATAGTCTTTTAGGAACTATTTTTCTAACTAGCTTTGCTCTATTTCTAGAGTAAATAGTTGAAATAAAGCGACTCCAAGAAGCTTCAACTCATAGTCAAGAGGAGACAAAATCAATGAAGATCAATCTTCAAGACAACATCTCTTTTTTAAACAATTTACTCGGTGGACTTGGTGCTAAGGAAGTCACTCCTCTTGAAGACACCACAACAACCTAGACGAATATAATTTCACAACAAGTTGAAGCCTTAGAGAAGATAATAACTACTTTGAAGACCAACCAGGTCGACTCATTGAGAGAGGTAGTCAAATGTGTAGTAAGCTATGCTTGGCAAAACTTAAAGCACTTGACAAAAGCCTTAATTTTCGACCAATCGAGGATGACTTCAACTACTTTGAAGCAGAAGTAGCTCGTCTGATCGAAGAAGTGGAGCTGGTTTGCCAGAAGGTTGTGGAGGAGTGTAGATTGGATCTCCTTCGTCAGAGTAGTTTGTAATAGAAAACTTGTAAACACAAGTGTTTTGTTAATGAAATTTTAATCTTCCTTTTCCTGCAAATTATCTTGTCGAGTAGTTAGTAACTCAAAAGACAATAAAGAAATGAAAGGAGCTAAAATTTAGACTAAGAATGGAACTTATATTAATAACTTTATCTTAGCCCCCGACTATTTACTTAGTTTATTCGAATAAACTAAGCGAATAGTGCAAAATAGGATTTGTGAAAAACAGAGTAGTGTATCCAACTATCATTGTGAAAGCATCTAGGTCCCTAAAAATAATTTTAGTAATTAATGATAATATATGAATATGGGACTAATATATTTGTTGAGTATCGCATAGGTTAAGTCTCAAAAGTGAGCATGTCAAAGGCAAGGTGTATACTAAAGGATGCAAATAGGACCAAGCTGATTTAAGACAAAGGTACAAGTAGTATAGAATTCCTTTTGAATTTTACCAGTCTTAGGAGAAAGATTCGAAGACTAGGTTATAGGATAGTTGCCGTACTATTAAGAGAGATCACAGAAAGTAACTTGATAGCATGTTCTTGTACTATTTGGATCAATCTAGGATCATGCATGCACTTAAAATTAAATTTAAAAATCAATTATGCTCTGTCAGAAAAATTGGAAGTACCGGAGTGCAATGCAGAACTACCAGAGTCCAGTAGTACCGACGTGTTAACTGCGGAACTACCGGAACTCGGTAATACCAGCATCTTGAGCGGTATATTTTTTTCTAGAGAGCACCCACTTTGAGACTTAGGCTTGCCGAAATTGTTAGTACCGGGAATTACACAGTGGAACTACCACAGTGCAGTAGTACCGTACCCGAAATTGGAACTACTGGACTTTAGAAGCACCGAAAAATCTAGCGGTACGTTAACAGTAGTACCACACCGCTAAACCAGAACTACCGCATTTACAACGGAGATAGTACCGCACCGACATTCAAGCAGCTAGTCTATCGTTTTGACATAGCTATTACTGTGTGCAGTACTTTGCGATAGTACCGCAGTTTACACAGCGGTACTACCGATGTCCTTGATTTTTCTGGGTTATTTTTTGTAATGACTAGTTTTGGTTGGTGAAAGTATAAATACCCCCATCAGTTCAAGGACATGTTGCTAAACGTGCATTCATTTCACACCTCCTTTCTTAGTATGCATTCATTTTGAGGTGGTTGGGACAAATCAAGTGCATATTCATTTTAGATTGATCCTTGGCACTTAATTGCCATCAAGTGAAGCTGCGATTACTCTTGGCATATTCATTACTCTTGGTGCTTGCCGGCACCTAGATGGCTTGGTGAAAGTTTGCGGGGTGATCACCTCAAGAAGCTTGTGAAGAGACACAACGTCGATTTGTGAGTAGTTCTGTGTTCACCATCTCCGGAGTGAAGAAAGGGCAACCACTAGTGGATTTGAGGTGGAAGACTTAATTTGTGGAGTCGATCTAATTTGTTTGGGTTTACCTCAATGTGGACTAGAGGAAATCGGTAAGTTTTCGATCACCACGGTAAAACATCGTGTGTCACTTTAATATTAGTTTTGTCTATCTTTGACTCTTACATATTCATTTCTTTGTGTAATTAACTGTATTACAACATTGTGTAGTTATTGCTTTTAAGGTACTTTAGGGTTACTAGAATTGTATAGGTTTAAATTGTGCTTCAAATTTGTTAGACTATCATTATCTTGCAAAAATTTTGTTACCTCCTATTCACCCCCTCTAGTCGGTCATCCTTGATTTTACACATTATCGATCTCAATTTTCATGTTCTAGTAGCAAAAGTTAGGAATTAGTCGACACTAGGAAGTTCCTTCTAGTGGGTAGGGCCATGTACAGAAAGAAAAGACTTTAACTAGATGATGATACCTTTCTTCGACTAGACTAAACAAATCGATAACATAAACCGATAGGATAAATGTTCAGAGTTCCTTTTTTGAAATCATTCAACTTTTCTCAGTGAACTCAATTGTATTATACTGATAACAAGAGTTGGCAACAATGCAATTCTAGAAATTTCCTTCTGGTGAGCAGAACCACATGCAGAGTAGAAAGACTTTGACTAGGGATGTGTCCTTCTTTGATCAGTTTGAACGAAATGAGTTTACCAAAAGTGGTCGAACAAACATAAAGAAAGCCCTACTCAATTTATGACAACAAAGATTGGATAAAACTAAAAATTTTATTGAAAGAGTAAAATGCTAAACATATAATTACATAGCTGGTCAACATTCTAAGAGTTTGAGAGGATTTGACTATCTTCTATGGTAAGTCGTATCGAACCTGGTCGTATAACTTCAACCACTCTGTAAGGAGCTTCCCACTTGGGGGGAGTTTGTTCCAATTAGACTGTGATTAAATTTTCTTCAACATCAAGTCACCTATAGTAAGGCTGCAAGGTTCGACATTATGATCATAGTATTTACATAGGGCTTGTTGGTAAACTACCGAATGTATTAAGGCTTGATTCCTCTTCTCTTCGAGTAGGTTAATGTCATCTGCTCAAAGATGCTCTTGATTGGAGTCTTGAAATTTTTGACCTTTGTTGATTGAAACTTTAGTTCTAGAGGAAGCATAACTTTAGCCCCAAAAACTAGAAAAAATGGTGTTTCACCTATTGCCCGACTAGGAGTCATGCAAACTACCCATAATACCGAGGGTAATTCTTGTATGCAAGCCCTTAAGCACTTTACAAGCTGGTTGAAAACCTGAGTTTTAATTTCTTGCATTATTTAGTCATTCTCACTTTCGACTGCTCCATTGCTTTGGGGATGGGCGATAGAGGCACAACACAACTTGGTACCCAATTCTTCATAAAATTCTTGAAACTTTGCCCTCGAGAATTGCTTACCATTATCTATAATTATTTCACTTGGCACTCCAAATTGAGTAATTACGCTTCTCATCATAAACCTTTTAGCAGCTTCCGTTGTTATCCCAGTTAAAGTTTCAGCTTCAATCCATTTTATGAATGTGTCAATAACTACAAAAAGGAATCCGAATCCTCCTTGTAATAGCCTAGTTATTTATTTCAAAATTAGATTAAAAATTGTTTAAATTAATTTAAAATAAAATAATTGCATTTAGTTGCTTAAAATTTTGAAAGTTTAAAAGCCTGCTTTTCTGCTTTTAAAAGTCTTTATTTTGAAAAAGTAATTTGACCAAAAACATAAAAATAATACTAAATAAATGATATTTTAAATGCATATAAAAATCCTAATTTAAATTAATTATTTGAACTCATTTGGATTTTGTCTGGATTTTCTGTGTTTTTCTGGAATCTAAAAATAAATTGTATACCAACATAAGTTGGAAATAATTTTTCTATGTCCAAAATAGTTTCAGGAGTTTCTATGAATTGTTTTGGAATTTTTGGATTTTATTTGGTATTTTTTTTGAGCTTATATTTGGTTTCTCGGGCTTTCTGAAAATCAAAACCGGAAATTAAATATTTGAATTCCCCGCCTTCTCCATCGGGCGACATGTGGATGGCTTGATCTCGTCCATGTTACTGCCTAGCTTAATCTTCAATGTCCGCCCTCTCTTCTCGCTCTTTTCTCTCTCTCTTCCCCCGTCGTTGGATCCCTCCCTGTGCCATGTGGCATTCATCCACACCCCCTCTTCCCCACGTCCCCTTCATCCTCCTTCCTCCTCTCTCCCCTCTTCCCTGCCACTAACTCTAGCCAAACACCCAACCGCCCTTCTGGCCGCATCTATCGCCACCCTTCCCTCGTGCGCCCAGCCGCACCTACCTCCTCAATCCCCGCGCCCAAAATCCCCGTTCCCCTTCCTTTCCAGACTGCATTCCCCTCTTTCTCTCCCCACGATTGCCGCCACCTACATAATCTCCAACAAGAAATCCGCTAGGCTCCACCCCACCTCGGCCCTATATAAAGGCCCCCCAGCACCCCTTCTCCTCACACTACCCCCTCCCCACCTCGGTTACCTCTCTCGGGCTTCGAATCGCCCAGGCTCTGCTCTATCTCTGCCTCGATAGCCGAACTTCTCCGATGAGGAATCTTCGGTGCCTTGGCCACCTTCGTCCACCGTCGATGATGCCCTCAGGATCACCGTGCCACCACCAACCTCTCTCGCACCTCAGCCAAGCCTTCTCATCATTGGGGCGCCGTTAACACCGTCGCCTGAGCTTCGCCGCCACCTATTCCCATCGCCAGCCACCCTCAGTCCAAACTAGTAAAATCTTGGTACACCATTGCATTCCTCGAGCTTCCCTCTCTTTTGCACATCTCATTAGGCTCTGCCGTGCCCCACGTCGCCAGCGTGCCCTCGAGCTTTGAGTGTTGGGCCGCTGTCCCTGCCCGTCGCCGTTCGGATGGTTCGAACTTCCCTAGGACCGATCGGATGGTTCAAACTCCTCTAAACTTTCAAATGGTCTGAACGTCTCTTGGGTCGATTGATCGTCCATTGCCAATCAGACGGTCTGAACGTCCTTTATTATTCGGGCAGTCTGAACATTCATCGTCGATTTGACAGTCAAGTGTCAATCGGATAGTCCGAAAGTCTCTCACTGTTCAGATGGTCCGAATGTTGCCTTGATCGATCAAACGGTTTATTGTCGATCAGACAGTCTGAACAATCATTCACCATTCAAACTGGCCTAAACTTCTCTGTGATCACAGCCGCCCGATCCCCCATCCGATGGTTTCTTCTAGCCTTTCCTTCTTGACCCGCTTGTCAACCACGTGACAGCCACCTTAGCACATCTGCTGAGTCAGCATCCACGTGGCAGCCATGTGGCATGCCACGTCAGCACTGAAATCCACCCATGCCACATCACTGCCATGTGTCTGACACGTGGTAGCCACGTCAGCAAAACAACCATGTCTCCTACCACATGTCAGCATGATGGCATAAATTAGTTTTTCGTTTAGAAATTTATTTTGGTCAAAAATTCAATTCCTTGCTGATGTCATAATCTTGATTGTCCTTTAGGAAAATAATTCTAGTAATTCTTTGCTGACATCACAAATACCTTTTCCTTTAGAAAATAATTCAAAAAATCCCCTTTTTTCATATTTCTTTAGATTTGAACTTTCAAAAGATCGTTCTTCTTCATCCTAGCACCGATTGAGCCCGTTTAAATTTCTAAATTCATCAAAAATTACCATCTATCTATTTCTACCCTCCTTTTTAATATTTTAAGTTTATTTAAATTTATTTAAATTTTATTTGAGTTTGGTGGGTTACTTTCATGTGTAGACTTTGACGGCGATTCACATCAATTCGTAGACCAAGGCAAGTCACACACCTTTATCGTATTGATCCCAGATTATGAAAAAAAGTTATGTTGTTTTAAATTATTCTTCATGCATATTTTTATTCAATGTATTTAATTTCAGTTTTAAAATTTAGTTAATGCCTATTTGTTATTACCTTCTTTGACATTGATTCCTGAATACCTTGTCACCCTAGAATAAAACTCTTGTTAGTACACTAGTATGAACTAGAGAATTTTTATGAAATGCTTAGACCTACTTAGACATAATTTTATTTTGGGATAATTTTTTCACATAAAATGGCAAGCTTTTCAAATATACTCTTGACTTCGGTGAGTCAAGAAAGGCTATGAATTATTTCAAAATAAAATATAAAACCTAGTTTAGACTTAGGCTAATAGATAGGTGGTGGGTGCTGGTGTGCATTGTTATTCGGTGACACAATGTTGATTGTCAGACACAAGGGGTATGTGGTTTGAGCCTAAGTCAAGTTAAGGACCGGTTGGTGAGTTACTACTACAAAACCCTTATCGTACTACTACAAGATTGATATGGGACAGTTCTGGCTGACTAATTTACAGGTTTCAACCTGAGCCTCGCTGTAAGTTGAAAGTGAGCGTGGCGTAGGCCATGTGAAGTCTCAGTCGGCTCAAGAGGGGGGTCCCGGTCTGGTGGATTTCTTACTGAGGTGAAACCTTAGTGTTGGCTTGGCTAGGTTGTAGGCTTTGCTTTGTAAAGACCTTGTCATAATCTCTCCATCACACACCAAAGGAAGTGTGCTAATCGTGTGGCAATATAAGATGATCATGTCTTGTGAGTAAAGCTGTATAACATTTTCAGAATATATAAACTATTCTGGATAGTCGTACCCATGGTCATGGGAAAGCTGAGTAAGGTTTTTAAATCACTACTAATTGAAAAAAAATGTTTTGCTTACTCTTCTCAATCTTTGCTTACCCTTATCTCTCCATCCTTTCTCATCTTTATGTCATTACTTGAAAGCTTATTTCTAAATCTCCCTTATTCAAAATAACTATAGATGGTTAACAGATGGAATTCATTGACTCTACTGGCACTTTAATTTTCGCCTTGAAGGATCACACCTTGTACCTCAAGAACTGTGAAGGATCATTCCAAGACAACCCTTGCCCTTTACGATAAGTTGTTAGGCTAGCTATTAGACGGTGTTACGAGCTATCAGTTTTTTTCTTTTATCGATAGCTATAACTATTACCAATTATTTGCTTAATAAAAGTTTTGCTAAGTTAGAGTTTTGTGTTGGGTTGTGCAAAACATCCCCTATTCCCCCCTTTGCCTTGAGTCTCCTCTCTCCTAATTCTTAAAAGCATCGAACAGATGATGAACACAAGGAACACCAACAATGGTAACAACCACAATAGCAATGACAACAACAATGGAACCAAAGGAAGACAGCCCTTTCCTATCCCTCCACCACCGCCAGCAAATGGACCTGACTGGGCACAGATGATGGCTAACCAGAATCAGCTCATACAATTACTAGTGCAGACTATCAACAACCCTACACCACCCACTCCGCTAATACCAGCTCAAGCTCCACAATCAAGACTGTCAGAATTTATGAGGAAGCGTCCCCCAACCTTCTTCGGTAGCACTGACCCCATGGACACAGATGACTGACTCTAAGCCATAGGAAAGAAACTGGACATTATCCAATGCAACAATCGGGAAAGAGTCTTGTTCGCCTCTCATTAGTTGAATGGACCAGCTTCAGAATGGTGGGATACTTACACCACCGCTCACGTCAATGTTCAAGCTATCACTTGGAATGAGTTCGTGCAAAACTTTCACAAAACTCATGCCCTCACTGGCACCATTACCCTCAAGAAGAGAGAATTTCAAGCTCTACGACAAGGAAGCCGCTCTACGAATGAGAACCTATAAAAATTCAACCAGCTAACATGCTATGCACCAGAAGACATCACCACAGATGAAGCCAAGCAAGAAAGATTTCTTGAAGGACTCAACGGCGACCTATCGGTTCAATTCCTCTCCAACGACAACGCTAATTTTCACCAGTTTGTCAACAAGGCGATCCGCCAGAAGGCCAAGCATCAGGAGATAGAGAACTAGAAGAGACGGTGTAGGATCAAGGAGGCCGACTAGAGAGCCGGTGAATAGGCGGTCTTAAAAATTCTCTTTTAATTAAAAATAATTTCTATTCAGCTAAACCAAGTATATAATGCAGAAGATTAACTCATGTTGGTTTAGCACTAATAATGCATAAATCAATAATGTTCATCTAAGTGCACCAACAACCTAAATCTATGTTTGCAATTTTAGAATAACAAGCAATCAATTTAATTCTATGAATGTAAATTGCCTGAATGTAAGTTGAGCACAAGAAAACAAACCACGAATGACACACGATGTTTTACCGTGGTGTTCGGAGACTTGCTGGTATCCCCTAGTTCACGTTGAGATAAACCCAAACGAATTGGATATGCTCCATGAATTAAGCCAAATACCTCAATTTCATTAGTGGTAGCTCTTTTTCGCTCGGGTAGGTGAGCTCCAACCATCACAACACGCCAAGTCTTCTCACAATTTTCTTTGAGAAGATCACCGGACACGACGCCTCCAACGCCGTCTAGGAGTCAGCAACCTCCAAGAATAATAAGTTAAGCCCCTTGCTTGACTCTCACCGTGTGCAATGAATGCATAAGCTTAAGTGGATACAAAATCTATCTCTAGATACAACACATGCAACTAGAGACCTCTCTCCTTGCTCACAAGGTGCAATATGCGCAATAGAGTGGAGAAGCTCACACTAGCTCAAGAGAGTGAAATGAGATACCAAAGATATCACTCCCAACCGACCACATGGGAGTATTTATACCCCACACAAAAAAATTAGTCGTTGGAGCCAAACCTCTGAAAAAATCAGGAAAATTAGAACTACCGCTGTTGTAAATGCGGTACTACCGTTTTTCACTATAACGGCTAGAAAAATAGTCGTTATTTAGCATTCACAATACTACTACAGTTATAATTATGGTACTATCGATTTTTGAAACTACCGCAGTTATGATTGTGGTACTACCATTTTCGGTTTTTCAGTACAGACAAAACTCGAAAAAATGGTTATAACTTTTGACTCCGATGTCGAATTGAGTGATCTTGGACTCTATGGAAATCTTATTCAGAGGACTACACAACTTATCTATTTGCATTATCTTAAACATATTAGATCAATGAAAAAATTATAATAGATCTAAGGAATCATTATCATAGTCTAAGTGCAAGAAAATATTAATAAACAATCTTAGATCATGCAATGGATAGTGCATGACCTCCAATAATTTGCAAAACATATTTACAAACTTATATCATGTAACAAGAAAAAGGTACATAGACTTCAACTATTTGTAAAACACAATTGCAAAGTATAGTCACATATTGCAAGGATTAGATGCATGAGCCGCAACTATTTACAAAATGCATTCGCAAATAATAGTATCATGCTGTGGAGAGCTAGGGTATGCGAGATTGAGCTATCAACATATGATGAGACTAAAATTATTAGACAAGACCCCTCTTAATAGTACAGCAAACCTATACTAGCAATCCGGTCTTCCAACTAAACACCAAGACCGATAAAAGACTTTGAACACATCTTTAACCCTAGCTAGTCATATTTTTGTCTTGAGCATCTCCTTAAAGCTTGATGATGCATTTCTTCACTTCAAGTTTGAGTCATTGTCTTCTCTTGACTTGATGATCAACTCATGATCATTTTCTTTTCAAGATATTGATATGCATCAACACATGATGCATCCTCTTCTTGATAGCCTTCAACTCATGAAGCCATCTTCCATGCCAAACATTTACTTGATGATCTTCAATATACGAAGCCATCCAAAGCCTTCATAATCATGAAACATAACATATTCATCCAACTCATGAAAAATGTTAGTCCCACAATGCGATTATCATTAATTACCAAAACATACCATTAACTCATAATGGTGTGTCTAGATTCTTCAATTTTTTCTTTTGGTAATTGATGATAACCACCACAATTTTGAAATAGGTACTACCACCACTATAAGTCTGGTGGTTTCGCTCTCCAGTAATTTCGATTTTCTGATGCGGTACTTTCATTTGTCTTGATAACCAAAACTTAGTTCTTTCTGCAAAAAACATACCGCCCATAAATTTGGAACTTCCAGGGTTTGGTAGTACCGTTCAGGAGTTGTGATCAATACCGCTCTGCGGTAGTTTCACCATACAAACTCCGGTACTACCATTTTCAGAGTGACTAAGTGTTTCGAGGGGTGCTCTCTGAAAAAACATACCACCAACTACACGTCGGTACTTCCGGATGTCGGTAGTTCCGCTCTACCACTCCAATCATATTGCACTGCGGTAGTATCATCGGTTACACACCAGTACTACCGATTTTCCTGACAATACGTAGTTGGCTTTATAATTTAAATTTAAATGCATGCTGACCTTTGTCTCGAGCCATGTCGATCTTCTTCTCAATCTTAGCATGCATCTCCAGATAGTCAAAAAAATTCTAGGACTAAACTTTTCAATCACTTAACATACATGTTAGTCCATTTTTGCAAACACAAATAATTGGGTATAAAACAATATGAGTCAATGTGAGTATATATGAACTACACAAGTTTTATATACTCAAAGGATATGCTTCAAAGTAGATATCCCAATATATGTGAAAAAAAACATGGATCAATACTAATGAAACCACAAAACATAGAGTGAACTTCTCCTAAATGTGTGCATACAAGAATGTATAATGAAAACATATGCACATATTCACTTTAGACTTTTAGTGGAGTTCAATCTATATTTTGGATACAAGAAATGCATTAAGATGTAGAGATGTGATGTAGAATGCATACCTCCATGATTTTCACATCTTCTTCCAAATAAGACTAAGCCATATTATAATCATTCAAATATATTAGTCTCATAATTGTATTTATCATTTATTACATCCAAATGAGACTAGATAATATCATAACTAATAAGCATATTAGTTTCAAGAATGGCTATGAATTATTTTAAAATAAAATATAAAACTTGGTTTAGACTTAGGCTAATAGATAGGTGGTAGGTGCTAGCATGCATTGTTGTTCGGTGATACAATGTTGATTGTCAGGCACAAGGGGTATGTGGTTTGAGCCTAAGTCAAGTTAAGGACCGGTCGATGAGCTACTGCTACAAATCCCTTATCGTACTACCACAAGACTGGTATAGGACAGTTCTAACTAACTAATTTGTAGGTCCCAACCTAAGTCTCGCTGTAGGTTGAAAGTAAGCCTGATGTAGGCCATGTGAAGTCTCACTCGGCTAAAGAGAGGATCCCGGTCTGGTGGATTCCTTACTGGGGTGAAACCTTAGTGTTGGCTTGGCCAAATTGAAGGCTTTGCTTTGTAAAGACCTTGTCATAATCTCTCCGTCGCACACTAAAGGAAGTGTGCTAATCGTGTGGCAATATAAGATGATCATATCTTGTGGGTAAAGCTGTACAAACTCTTCAGAGTATATAAACTATCCTGGATAGCTGCGCCCATGGTCAAGAGCAAGCTGAGTAAGGTTTTGATGGATTAGACTTTGTTTTCAAAAATTGGTTTCGGAAAAGACTTATGGATGGATGGAATCTAAAGGAGATTTGAAAAGCATATAGATGGATAGAATCCGTGTGAGATTTTTTGAAAAAGATAGTCCGGGTGGGATGCACGTGGTTAGGTTAGTGTGGGGGATGGACCTACACTAATGATATTAATTTCAATTACAAATTTTGTCTTTACTTTGGTATTAAATTCAGCAATTTTAATCTATTTACTGTATTTCATTAAACGTTATTTTACGCTCAAACTAACCCTATTTGCATTCCTTTGTAGCCTTTAACATTACACTGCATTTTCCCATGTGACTTGCGGTGTACAAGTTGATACTCACCCTTGCTTTCACATCTTAGAGGAGGTCGACTTCGACTAGGGTAAAGACCAAGGTGAGTAGACCGCATCTTACTGTCGTTTGCCTATGGGCAGGCTCAGTGAGCTTCTTCCGCTTCAGTTTTTCTTCCGCTGCTATTATTTAAATTTGGACTATACCCCATGGATGTTAACTTTGGCAGTGTCACGCCCATATTTAGTTAATAAATAAATATCATTATAGTTGATATTTATCTTTGTTGTCCACTGTGTACATTAACTAATTCTAGACTAGTGCAATTTACACAGAGAATCTAGGAGTTGTTGCTCCGGGATCCGACACTCCTAATTCTTTTGTGAATGGACCTAGGATATTGAGACCTCATGTCACAAAAGGCCAAGAGAGAGGTATAGTCTGGAAAGCTTGAGCTGGTTGGTGTATTTGTCTGTTATGAAACTGGCATTGTACATATTGTTTAACTCTTTAGCATCATAGAGGGCTGTTGGATAGTAAAAACCTTATCGGAAGGCTTTTCTGACCATCATTTTATAAGAAGCTTGTGCTCCACAGATGCCCCCATACATGTCGTGAAGGAGTTGTAATCCTTCTTACTATGAGTCATGTGAGCTAACTAGTATGCGAGAAAATTTTTTTCGAGGGATAAATTATATCTCAAAATAGAAGAAATGCTTTTCAAGCATTATGAGCTCTGATAAGTACTGAGACATGGTTGAATTAGAGCATTGGTAATCTTTTCTGACCTAATTCATGACTAATTTAGAGTCTTCTCTCACAAGTAGTCGTCGAATCCTGAGCTCTTTCGTTGTTCATATGCCAGTCAACAAACCTTCGTATTTAGCCACATTATTAGTGGCAAAAATATTTAATTGAATGGTATACTTTAAGATCTCTTCTGTAGGAGATTCTGGGACCACTCTAGTCCCCAAGCCACTAAGCGTAATTGACCCATCAAAGTACATCATCCACTGATCGTGGAAATTGTACTGGGGATCCTGAAACTTGCCCTTGCCCTGGTCGGAGTACTGTTTGGAACTTTGTGGCTTCTTATCGCTTACAGCTAAGACTTCCTGGAATTGTTAGATTGAGGCTTTTGGCCTTTGGTTTTGTTCTTTCATTTCTTGACCTTCTTTTCCTTCTTAATGCTACCTTTTCCTGCTTCTTGAGGATTTTTATCATCTCGATCAATGGTTTTGTTCCACTCAACTGCTTTAGCAGCAGTTGCATATGATCAGCCATCTCGAAGAGTTCAGTAATAGTAGCCAGAGGATTCAAAGCAATGTCTTTAGGGATCCTTCTATTGCAAACTCCTTGCTTAAATGCTCTGATAATGGAAGCATCAGAAATCTCAAGTATGAAATTATGAACCTAATTGAAATATCTAATGAATTGACGTAAGGTCTTGTGGTCATTCTGTTTTATCCTGTGTAGGTTATCCTCCTTCCTAGGGTGATTGTAAGTGTCCTGGATATTAGCTAGTAGGAGGTCATAAAGTTGTTGCCACGAATGGATCAATTCTAGTGGTTGATTTAATATCCACGATCGAGCAGATCCCTCATGCACAGTTAGAAGGTAATTCGTCATGACATGTTCTCCTCCTTCTGCTGCTCGAATAGCAGTCATGCAAATTTGGAGGAATTCAATGGGATTTTGAGACCCGTTGAACCTCTCCATGTTCACTAGTCAAAACTACGGTGGCCAGCGAATTGCTTGGAGCTTAGGTGTAAATTCCTGGCATCCAATAATAGGATCATGATGCCTCCTTTGTGGAAATGAATGATTAGCGTCATTAGGTGATCATACTCACAATGCTCGGTAGTTGACAGACCCAACCTGTGATAAGTCTCGGCACTACGAGGGTAATACTTCTTGTATTCCATCTATCACTATAAATTTTTTGCTCGAAGTGGTGAACGATCACTTCCTCTGAAAGTTTGCCAATCTTGGGATGTTCAAAGAACTATCCAACTAGAGTTATGGTTAGGGGAACAACGTGACCTATTGTCATGTCGATTTCACGAGGTGAGTTATGCAAATGACTAGTGTTTGTCTTAGTCGTACCTGTTCGACTCCCTGAGTTGTGTCGACGTGATTGCTCGAGTCTGGCCATCGTGCTTTGGAGTCTTCATATGATCTACTTGACAAAATGTCTGTAACCTAGAGCTCGTCTAAATTCTTGAATTGAGTTTTCGAGCAAGTCATATATACGTTGAAGCTCTTGAGCCTCCTTGGATTGATACAGGATGTGCCTAGGCAAAGTCCTCTAGGCTACCAACCTTCTCCTTCGGATGGTCTCAGGATCTTCTACATCTAAGGCTGCTTGATTTCACCTTAACAAAGAGCGATTATTTCAAGGATTTCTCCTATGCTCATGAGAGTATTGACCTCATCCATTGTCGAAGGCCTCCTTGCCATCACCATGAGAGGTCATAGTGTGAGTTGCTGAGAGCATCCTCAGTCATTCTTTTGGGAGAGTGAGTAGTATCTGAAGGGAGAGCGAATACCTCCAGGATATGATCTCCACTTGCGTCCGATGTCTCCTGGCTTAAGGAGTAGTTGAACGACAGTGCCTCGTGATCTGGAGTAAGCCCCTCCAAGAAGGGGAACTCCAGTTATAACCATCTCTGATCGAAGTTGAGCCATGTGAAAGTATGGATGAACTCGTGGGGAGCTCACCCACATTCTCTACAGGGACAACCGAAAGGTGATGACCAGCAGATGTCGATGGAGCCCTGGAATGACAGATTCCAGGACTTACTGAACTAGATTGAACGACCGCTGAGGGACCCAAACATTTAGAGGTGAATCCCTAATCATGTTTCGGATCTACCTTGGTGTAGTCCTGTTTATGGTCATATTGGCCCTTGCTTTCTGGGAACCTAGTTCCTCTATTGAGCGTAACGTTGTGGGGGATAAGGATCCCTCCTCAACCTTATCCGTGGTATGATCTTCGGGGTCTGGTGAGAAATCTCTAGAGGCGACATCTCCACTGGATGAAAGAATATTCTGCTCATAGTCATAGCAGGTATCCATGTTGAGGTCTATGTATTCACCAGGTCGAACCAATTCTCCTCGTTCCATTCTGTTGGCATGAGGACATCAGAAAGAAGAGAATTTATCGATGAGGAATTACCAGAGTTGGATATCCCCATGAACGGCGCCAACTGTCGGTGTTCTAATATCGATCTTATATATGATTATTTGGTTCGGAGATTTCTCGAGTACCTGAATACACAGAGAAAGACACATGAATTTTTATACAAGGTTGGGCTTTCTCTAAAGAGAATAACAACTCTACTTCTGTGTAGCTATATTGATTGCACATATTACAATTAAGAAAAAGAGTAATGCTGGATGTCTTGCGCTCCTTTCTCCTGTTGCTTGCGTTGCTTGTTCTTCTCTCCCCTTTCTCCCTGACTTCAGCCTTTATACAACGTACAAAGAGGTGGCGGTTTCTCCATGCCAAGAGACGTCTCAACGTATCAGGCGATAAATCTGTCTAACAGAGGTTATTGTCAGTGATGTGATACCTTCTTGCTGCTAGGCATTTATCACTAAAGGCAGAAAGAAGTTACGAGCGGTTATTTTGGAGAACAACTGCATACGTTAGCTGTCTTATTAGACAGACCCGCAATGTAGCATGTTATCATAGACAAGCTATTCGAAGTCAAGCTAGTCATAGAAGAGTTCACGACCACAGTGTGATTGTAGAATGGCTTACAACTATATCATGTTCATACAAAGACTTATAATCATAAAACAATCATGGAAAGGCTCTAATCATATAGTGGTCATGGAAAGGCTCACGAACATATGGTTAGGTCTTTCCCTTACGAATATAAGGGGTATACTTAAGGAGCAGAATGACGCAATAATACTATTTATAGATAAATAATAAACTGATGATTGTTATATCCTCATCAAGCGGTATTAAGAAGTGAGAGTATGTATTTCTAGAAGTATGAAATTATTTTTATACACACCTCGTAGAGGCCTCTCCTCCAGTTTCATTGTAAAAAAATACATTAATATACAACTTTTAAGCCTTATTGAGACAAGCTTGAGCCTATTGAAGCCTATAATGTACTCATATATATGTATTTATAAAGTTACCAAGCCATGTCAATGGTGCAAGCCTATTCTAACCTTTAACATAATTGTATATATGCATTACAAAGTTATTGAGCCTTATCAAGGTAATCTTGAGTTCAATCTCAAGCTCAAACCAAGCCAGCTTAGTTGGCTACTTGGCTTGAGCTTGGCTCTTCGATAGCCGAGCAGTGAGTCGTAGAGGGCGCTTTTTTCCAAGAATTTATCCGAGAAGTATATCAAAGCAAGTGTACCTTCCTTTCCCAATTAAAATTCCTTTTTCGTACATCATTTACTATTTCTAAACCAGCATAAAGCACAGAACATCACTACGACATCTATCTTTTTGTTTGGTGGTACGCAACAACCACTCAACCCTCTCAGGTCATTTAGTGTGTGTGCATGAATGAGAAATGAAGAGCAAAACAAATTACCGTTACACACAGGGGCTCAAAAGAAACATCGTCATAATTACGGCGCGTCGGTGCAAACTGCAAAGAAAAAAAGAAAGTAGAAATAACCCATCTGTCCTGTTATTTTTGACTTACAGTTTATACTTTATTATTTTGCTCAAACAGATTAACAGAAAAATTTCTCTGTCGCTATTTGTAAGCAGCTTATCAAGGCAGAATTTTTTAATAATTTATTAACTCATTAACATTCAGACCATTCGCATAAATTTATATTAAAATCAAAGGTATCAATGGCAGCAGAATAGAACATGCACTTCACCATTCCAGTTTTCACAAACACCCCTAACTTACCACAAAAAGGAAAATACGTCCCAACCCTCGCACTAACGTCTAGTCGTGTAGGCGTGTAGCCCCCGCTCCCCCCGCTTTATGCGTGCAATTACCCCTCCCCGGCCGCACTACTCTTCAACGGAATCCCCCAGAAAAGCATTCAAAAAGAAGCGAAGTAACCTCCTCTTGCCCCGAACGCTGCCCACCACCGCCGCCTCCTCTACTTTCCCCGCTCACACGTGCAAATTCCCGGCCGTCGCAGCCGCCGCCACCTCCCCTCGCCGGGGTGCCGTACGACCGAGGCACGACCCGGCCGCTGCGGTTTGCCGCCCGGCGGGGAGGAGGTGGAGGAGGAGGAGATGTCGGGACCCCTCGATCGGTTCGCCAGGCCATGTGAGTTGTCCCTTTGTGTCGTTCGTTTTGGGGGGGATTCTACGTGATTTTTGTGTATCCGTGCGAGGACTTTTTTCTGGGTTAGAATTCGGTCTTTTAATTTTATTAGAGGAATGAGTTCTGCGGGAGTTGGGACTTGGGAGTTCGAATTTTATGAATTATTATTTTTATTTCGGGAGGTGTAAGAGAGTTCTTATATTTGGATTAGGTTAATTTTTTTAGTGAAGATTGGAGCTGTCAGTGCTAGTTATCCGGGAAGTTTGGTGCTCCTTGACCCAATTTTTCATGTGATTTGTCCGCTTCGTTAGCGCTTAGCACCACAAATCGGTGGGAGAAAAGGCAGCGGTTTGTGCCCTCGGAGAGACAATCTCGGGTTGCACGCCAACATGTTTGCAAGAACCCGACGAATCTTTCCTTAATATCTGCGAAGTTTACGAAACGATTGTAATAGACCTGGATTTGCTAGTTTCAACAACCTTAGAATTCCATCCTTTCTTTATGGATGTGTATAGCTATCATCCAGTTATTTTTTTAAACAATAGTTTAAATTTATGATCATTAAATTAGAGATTCAATCGCCCATTTTTACAGGAGGATGTTTTTTTGGAGGGAGAGAACTTGCGTTCATTGGATTTTTAATCTAACATAAATCCAATGGTCACAAATCTATAGGCCGCTCAGTTGAACTGAAATTTAGTGGTTTATAGCTGAAATTATTCTGTAGCTGGCTAAAATTACCCTGTAACCGATGGTGGTTTACTTGGCGTAGTTAATTTAAAAAAATTTAAAAATAGAAAAACAGGTTAGCCCATCATGTATAATACAAACGAATATAGAAAAAAACTGGTAAAAAAGCTTAAAAAATACTGAAAAGCTAGAAAAAGACGAAAATTATGAATAGTGAAAAATAAGATAGAAGTTAGAAATCTAAACCCAAATGAGCTTGGTTTTAGATGATAGTTTGAAAAAAAACATTTATCAATACCCTTCTTTATTGTTTAGGGAAGGCGAAACCAAAAAAAGATTCTTGCTTTGCTTGGATTTCCTTTTGATTTTAAAGGGTATCTCGAGAAGCATCTTTGGTGAGATGATTGTCACCAATCATTCCCTACTTGGGTTCGCGTGTCTGCTCGAAGCAACGTTGTACGGATCTCGACAATTTATTGGTCTGCACCGTGCGACAACTGGCGCACTGACGCTGAAGTCAGGACAGCACCAAGGCAGAGCCAAGTACTGTATTAGACAGTTCTTTAACTGGTGACCACCTGTGAGTTCTTGCGGATCGATGAAGTAATGATGATTTCAAATATTACTAGTGGGGATGTGGGCTTCAAGGATCGTGTTCTTGTGCTGCTCTTTGGTCTCATTCCGCGTAGATCACGTGCTGTGATCAGTTCTTGGTGGTAGCAAAGAACAGACAAGTGGTCTGTGATCTGCAGCGGGGGAAGATTTCATGGCAGGTTGGCGTGTTGCGTGGATTCTACTTTGTGTGGTTTGGCCGTGTGGGTGGGGAGCCAAATTGTCAAAGCCTTTAAATATGTATTTTAGGTTGAAGATAGGGTAATAGAGCATTTCCAATGGTAGATATCTCAAACTATGTCTATATGTTTTCACATCATCAAAAAATTATTGTAGACATTACTTCTCACTCTCTCAAAACTTGGGGGAAAGCTTTTTCCGATAAGACTGGAATTGGATTTTCCTCAATACCAAGTCAACTACAGCAAGGCTACGACGTTGGACCTTATGTTTGTAGTACTTATGCATAGCTTGCTGATAGACTGTCGATCGGATTAAGGCTTGATTCCTTCTTTCTTCGAGCAGGTTGATGTCATTCACTCAAAATTGCTCTTGGTTGGAGTCACTAAAATTTGTAATCCTTACTGACCGTATTTTTAGTTCTAGAGGAAACATGACTTCTGCTCCAAAGACTAAAAAGAAAGGAATTTCTCCTATTACTCGACTAGGAGTCATACGAATTATCCATAATATTGAAGGGAGTTCCTGTACCCAAGCCCTCGAGCGTTTTACAAGCTAGTCGAAGACTTGAGTTTTTATCCCTTGCATTATCTGGTCATTTGCACGCTCCACACCATTGCTTTGAGGGTGGGCCACTGAGGCATATCAAAATTTGGTACCGAGCTGATCGAAAAACTCTTGAAACTTTACTAGAGAATTGCTTACCGTTGGATGTAATTATACGACTTGGCACTCCAAACCAAGTAATTACACTTCTCATCGTGAACCTTTTTGCCCTTTCGTTGTTCTTCGAGTCATTGGTTCGGCCTATCCATTTTGTGAACGTATCAATAGCTACAAAAAGGAACTCGAAGCCCCTCGGCGCTCGCGGAAATGGTCACAGGATGTCTAAACCCCATGTCGCAAATGGCCATGAAAGAGGGATCGTTTGTAGAGCCTGCGCTGGTTGGTGTATTTATCGGCAATGAAACTGGCATTGTACATATTTCTTAACCAACTCTTTGGTGTCATTGAGGGCTATTGGCCAGTAATAACCTTGTCGAAAGGCCTTACCGTACAACATTCTGTAGGAAGCATGCGCTCCATAGATGCCTCCATGTATGTCATTGAGGAGTTGCAACCCCCCTCTCTGCGATATACATCAGATGAGAATACACTGAGTACTTCGCTTGTATAGTACCCCTTCAACTAAGGTTTACATCTTGGTTTCGTAGGACAAACGATCTGCTTCCAAATCGTAGATGGTTGACATCCAGGTATCTTCACACTCAATAGATGCCATCTCATTAGGAGTTGTCTCTAGTCTTTCGGCCAAAGACGACTTCTGGAGTTACTCTAAGAAGACTCCTAATGATACTGGCGATCGGGAAGAAACTATTCGAGCTAACTGGTCTGCAAGAAAATTATCCTTTCGAGGAATATACTGTAATCAAGGTTATTAACGCGGTAAAGCGAGATGAGGCGACCCACCCCCCTCACACCTTTTAAGCGATAAGGTGTGAGGCGAGGCGACGCCTTACACAACCTAAGGCGCTAAGGGGCAGCAAATAAAATGAGCATTTAGCAGCACGTATGTACCTTGTTGTTGCCAATTCTTGAGCTCATGTAGCACTTATCTTCCCATTCTAATTGCTCTGCTCCCATGTAGCATCCATCCTCTTGGCCCCTTGCAAGTTTCAACATATAGATTGTTATAAATGCAATAGATACAAATTGTATTTCAATTATTTGAGTAAATACAGATTGAGTGACATACCTTGTTGAGTGATGACAATCTCTCCTCTCCTCTTTTCCGAAGAAACAAGCCACATTCGAGCAACATAAGTTATTAAGTCCATAATAACAATTAAGTGAATCCGAGATTAAATATGAGCAATATAACAAATTAACAAGCATAACATAAGCGGCATAAGTCCACACAAATAACATAGGTGACAAGTCCACAAAAGTAGTCCATAAAACAAAAGTAGCATAGTTGATAGTCCAACTCTCTCATCTCTCAATATCCATCATCGAATATCTCAGCGAGCAAATAGAGCACAGCCACAGTGAGCTGCACACTAGCACAGAAGCTAAATAGCGAGCGAGCAGCGTAGCATCACTCTCCATCCCGCTCGCATCTGACTCGCTCGCAAACATCACTCCTCGACGGCTTCGCCTCCCCCTCCATCCTCGACGGCTCCGCATCCCCCTCTACCGACGGCTCCACCTCCCTCCCCGGCTCCCTCTCCCTCTCGACCTCCCCCTCCCGGCCGGCCTCAACCCTTCTCCCAGCATCCCCCTCCCCGGCGGCGACCCGGCCGACGGCTCCGCCTCCCTCCCTGGCTCCCTCAGAGGTCGAGAGGGAGTGGGAGCCGGGGAGGGAGGTGGAACTGTGGAGGCTGGGAGGGGGGAGGTGGGGAGAAGGGAGGGAGGTGGAGGATGACAGGGAGGGGGAGCCGGGGAGGTAGAGGGAGGAGGTGGAGGTCGGGAAGGAGGGGATGGGGCAAACCTAGAGTGGAGAGGGCGACGACGATGGAGACGGGACGGTGGCGCCGACGCGTAGCACGGCAGCGGTACTGCAGCAGATGGCCGTCGGTGCGCTGCTTCAGGGATGGAGGCGGCGCTAGGGTTTGGCTTCACGCGACAGGTTCGTCTCTGGCCTGGCCGCTGGCCCCCCATCCTCCCATCTCTTTATACTTTAGCGATGGATCTGGGGCGTCTGCCTCGGCTGTCCAGACGCTTTGCGTCGCCTCAGCGACGCCACGGCCGTGAGGCGGATGCCATACGCTCTCCTGGCAAGGCGACGCCGACGCCGATGCCTCCTCGGTGCCTTACCGCCTAAGCGTCGCTTAAGCGACGCCTTAATAACCTTGACTGTAATTCGAGACCGAAAAAGTGCTTCTCTAGCTTGCGCACTTCCGTCAAATATTGAGACATTGTCGAAATCGAGTATTGATACTCTTTGCCGACCTGATTCACGACTAGTTGAGTCTTCTCGCATGAGTAGTCGATGAATCCCGAGCGATTTAGCTGCTCGTATGCCAGCCAACAAACCTTCATACTTAGCTACGTTGTTCGTAGCTGGAAAGAGTAATTTAATGGCATACTTTAAGGTCTCTCCCGCAGGAGATTCCAGGACCACCCCAGCCCCTGAGCCACTTAACGTAAGTGACCCATCGAAATACATCTTCCATAGGTCGTGGGAATCATACTGTTGGGGATCCTGAACAGATTCAGGATTTGTTCATTCGGCGACAAAGTCTGCCAAGATCTGGGATTTAATGTTTTTGGGACACGAAATGGAGGTCAAACGCCCAAAGTTCCACCGACCATTTTGCCATGCGTCCCACTGTTTCCCTACCTTGGAGCATCACCCTAAGGAAAACTCAGATGGTACAATAATTTTGTATGCCTAAAAATAATGCCTTAGTTTCCTCGAAGACATGAGGAGGGCATATAAAAGCTTTGGACCTGCAGGTCGTTATAAGTCGCTGGACGTTGTCACGTTCTGCAACGAGTACAACACTTACTGTGTGTGGTGTGGCGGAAAGATATACGAGTAGCGTTTCGCCTGATTTCGGAGAAACTAGTATGTGAGCACTCGTAAGTTATCTCTTGATATCCTCGAAGATATCATTAGCCTCATTCGACCACTCAAAATCTTCATGTTTCTTGAGAAGTTTAAAGAAAGAAAGTCCTTTCTCACCCAAGCATGCGATGAAACGATTTAAATCCTCCATGCAGCCCGTGAGTTTTTAAACTTCTTTGTGTCGGAATGCGCATTTGCTTGGTAGCCTTAATTTTTTCAAGATCTGCTTCGATATCTCTCGCCAAAACGAGGAATCCGAGTAACTTTCCTGAAGAAACTCCGAACACATTTCTCGGGATTAAGTTTCAAGCGATGTTTCCTGAGGTATCGAAAGTCTCTTGCAGGTCTGAAATGTGATTAAGTTGTTTGACGCTCTTGACAACTACATCATCAATATAGGTCTCTAGATTGCGACCCATTTGATGTATAAAAGTTAGTTGCATCAAATGCTGAAAAGTTAAACCATCATTTTTCAGACCAAATGGCATTTTAACATAACAAAATATTCCAAACGGCGTGATAAATGCGGTCTTCTCTTCATCTTCTTGTGACATACTAATTTGGTGATAACCAGAGTATGCATCTAGAAAACTTAACATCTCAGAGCTAGCAGTAGAGTCAACCAACTGATCGATGCGAGGAAGCGGGAAATCATCCTTTGGGCAATCTTTATTTAAGTCGGTATAATCATACACATATGCCACTTGCCATTAGACTTTTTTTTTACCATTACAGGGTTAGCCAACCACTCAAAGTGATTGACTTCTCTAATGAAGCCTGCTTTTAATAGCTTGTCTAATTCTGATTTAATAGCTTCTTGCCGATCTGGTGCAAATCTCCGTAATTTCTGCCTTATGGGCTTCTTATCAGGCTGTAGAGCTAGCCTATGCTCGATCACCTCCTTGTGGACTCCGGGCATGTTGGATGGCTGCCACGTGAATACATCTGTGTTTGCTCGGAGGAAGGTGACGAGGGCGCCATCCTATGCAGGGTCGGAAGTAACTCCAATACGAACAGTCTTCGAAGGCTCCACTGGATCTAGAGGAACCTCCTTAACTTCCTCGTTTGGCTTCGATGCGGCTTTAGACTTCGAGTGCTTGCTCGAAGGTTTCATTGTAATAGCTTCTCGAGTTGGTGGTTGACTGACCATCTCGAGGGACTTGCTGTCACATGTTAGCGCTATTTTCTTGTCACAACGAATGGTGATTGTTCTCTTGGGACCTGGCAACTTAAGACATTGATAGGCATAATGAACAGCTATCAGAAAACGTGCCAAGGTCGATCGACCAAGTATGGCATTATATGTCATATTGAAATCAACCACATTAAACGAGATCTTCTCTGTCCTGAAGTTGCTTGGAGTACCGAATGTTATGGGGAGAGAAACTTGGCTAATAGGTTTAGCCGAAGATCCCGGCGATTCCATGAAAGGAATACTGCACTGGCTTTATTCCGTTTCGAGAAACTTACATCTCATCTAGCGTGCTAACGAATAAGATATTTAAAGAACTCACACCATCAATCAATACGCGATTAACTCGACAATTGTTGATGGTGGGTTCGACCACAATCGCAAATCGACCGGGTCTAGTCAAAGGAACCAGACAGTTAACCCTCTCGAAAGAGATGGTAATTTCCGACCACTTTGGAAAGTTATTGACAAGGGAGGCGTTAACAGAATTTACCTCTTGCTCGATATCCTTATACTGCCGCTTTGACTCGTACGTGGATGAACCCCTGTAGATGTGCTCAATTGTGTGCTTTGGGCTCTGGAAGGGCATATCTTCATCCTCGTCCGAGTGCTTCCGACCGCTCAATTGCCCCACTTCCTCGAGTGTAGGTAGTGGTCCCTTGCCAAAATAGTAATCATCGAGCTTTCTTTGGAAAACTCGGTAATTGCAGAGGTCATGGCCCTCCTTATGAAGTGGGCACCACCTAGGTTTGCTGTCTCTCGGGGTGGATGCCTTGCCTTTGCCTCGATTGAGGTATTACTTGGGCTTATGAGGCTTCTCACCACCTATGACCAAGACTTTTTTTTTGAGGAATCGACTCAGGGCTTCTGACTTTTAGCCTTGTTCTTGGACCTCTTGGATTTCTCCCTTTTCTTGTCACAATGAATGGTGATTGTTCTCTTGGGACCTGGCAACTTTAAGACATTGATAGGCATAATGAACAGCTATCAGAAAACGTGCCAAGGTCGGTCGACCAAGTATGGCATTATATGTCGTATTGAAATCAACCACATTAAACGAGATCTTCTGTCCTGAAGTTGCTTGGAGTACCGAATGTTATGGGGAGAGAAACTTGGCCAACAAGTTTAGCCGAAGATCCCGGTACGATTCCATGAAAGGAATATTGCACTGGCTTTGTTCTGTTTTGAGAAACTTACATCTCATCTAGCGTACTAACGAATAAGATATTTAAAGAACTGACACCATCAATCAATACGCGATTAACTCGACAATTGTTGATGGTGGGTTCGACCACAATCGCAAATCGACCGGGTCTAGTCAAAGGAACCAGACAGTCAACCCTCTCGAAAGATATGGTAATTTCCGACCACTTTGGAAAGTTATTGACAAGGGAGGCGTTAACAGAATTTACCTCTTGCTCGATAGCCTCATACTGCCGCTTTGACTCGTACGTGGATGAACCCTCGTAGATGTGCTCAATTGTGTGATTTGGGCTTTGGAAGGGCATATCTTCATCCTCGTCCGAGTGCTTCCGACCGCTCAATTGCCCCACTTCCTCAAGTGTAGGTAGTGGTCCCTTGCCAAAATAGTAATCATCGAGCTTTCTTTGGAAAACTCGGTAATTGCGGAGGTCATGGCCCTCCTTATGAAGTGGGCACCACCTAGGTTTGCTGTCTCTCCGGGTGGATGCCTTGCCTTTGCCTCGATTGAGGTATTACTTGGGCTTATGAGGCTTCTCATCACATATGACCAAGACTTTTTTTGAAGAATCGACTCAGGGCTTCTGACTTTTAGCCTTGTTCTTGGACCTCTTGGATTTCTCCCTTTTCTTGTCACAACGAATGGTGATTGTTCTCTTGGGACCTGGCAACTTTAAGACATTGATAGGCATAATGAACAGCTATCAGAAAACTTGCCAAGGTCGGTCGACCAAGTATGGCATTATATGTCGTATTGAAATCAACCACATTAAACGAGATCTTCTGTCCTGAAGTTGCTTGGAGTACCGAATGTTATGGTGAGAGAAACTTGGCCAACAGGTTTAGCCGAAGATCCCGGTACGATTCCATGAAAGGAATATTGCACTGGCTTTGTTCTGTTTTGAGAAACTTACATCTCATCTAGCGTACTAACGAATAAGATATTTAAAGAACTGACACCATCAATCAATACGCGATTAACTCGACAATTGTTGATGGTGGGTTCGACCACAATCGCAAATCGACCGAGTCTAGTCAAAGGAACCAGACAGTCAACCCTCTCGAAAGATATGGTAATTTCCGACCACTTTGGAAAGTTATTGACAAGGGAGGCGTTAACAGAATTTACCTCTTGCTCGATAGCCTCATACTGCTGCTTTGACTCGTACGTGGATGAACCCTCGTAGATGTGCTCAATTGTGTGATTTGGGCTTTGGAAGGGCATATCTTCATCCTCGTCCGAGTGCTTCCGACCGCTCAATTGCCCCACTTCCTCGAGTGTAGGTAGTGGTCCCTTGCCAAAATAGTAATCATCGAGCTTTCTTTGGAAAACTCGGTAATTGCGGAAGTCGTGGCCCTCCTTATGAAGTGGGCACCACCTAGGTTTGCTGTCTCTCCGGGTGGATGCCTTGCCTTTGCCTCGATTGAGGTATTACTTGGGCTTATGAGGCTTCTCATCACCTATGACCAAGACTTTTTTTGACGAATCGACTCAGGGCTTCTGACTTTTAGTTGTTCTTGGACCTCTTGAATTTCTCCTTTTTCTTGTCACAACGAATGGTGATTGTTGTCTTGGGACTTGGCAACTTAAGACATTGATAGGCATAATGAACAGCTATCAGAAAACGTGCCAAGGTCGGTCGACCAAGTATGGCATTATATGTCGTATTGAAATCAACCACATTAAACGATATCTTCTCTGTCCTAAAGTTGCTTGGAGTACCGAATGTTATGGGGAGAGAAACTTGGCCAATAGGTTTAGCCGAAGATCCTGGTACGATTCCATGAAAGGAATACTGCACTGGCTTTGTTCCGTTTCGAGAAACTTACATCTCATCTAGCGTGCTAACGAATAAGATATTTAAAGAACTGACATCATCAATCAATACGCGATTAACTCGACAATTGTTGATGGTGGGTTTGACCACAATCGCAAATCAACCGGGTCTAGTCAAAGGAACCAGACAGTCAACCCTCTCGAAAGAGATGGTAATTTCCGACCACTTTGGAAAGTTATTGACAAGGGAGGCATTAACAGAATTTACCTCTTGCTCGATAGCCTTATACTGCCGCTTTGACTTGTACGTGGATGAACCCCCGTAGATGTGCTCAATTGTGTGCTTTGGGCTCTGGAAAGGCATATCTTCATCCTCGTTCGAGCGCTTCCGACCGCTCAATTGCCCCCACTTCCTCGAGTGTAGGTAGTGGTCCCTTGCCAAAATAGTAATCATCGAGCTTTCTTTGGAAAACTCGGTAATATCGGAGGTCGTGGCCCTCCTTATGAAGTGGGCACCACCTAGGTTTGCTAGCTCTTCGGGTGGACGCCTTGCCTTTGCCTCGATTGAGGTATTGCTTGGGCTTATGAGGCTTCTCATCACCTACGACCAAGACTTTGTTTAAGGAATCGACTCAGGGCTTCTGACTTGTAGCCTTGTTCTTGGACCTCTTGGATTTCTCCTTCTTCGTACCACCTGCGTCTTCCCTTTTATTACCCCGATCAGCTTGATCAAGTGTTTTCGTCCATTCGGCTGCATTAGAGGCAGTCGCGTAACGATCAGCCATCTCAAAACGCTCAGCAACGGTGGTCAGGGGACGCAAGGCGATGTCTTCAGTGATTCTCTTATTTCGGACTCCATGCTTGAATGCCCTAATGACGGAGGCGCCAGAGACTTCTGGAATCGAGTTACGAACCTGGCTAAAGCGCCTGATGAACTGTGGCAGGGTCTCGCCGTTGTTCTGTCACATCCGATGCAAGTCATCCTCTTTCCCAGGGCGGTTGTACATCCCTTAGAAATTGACTAATAGCATATCGCAAAATTGTCGCCAGGAATGGATCGACTTGAATGGTTGGTTAAGTAACCAAGACAGAATGGACCCCTCGAGCACTGTCGGAAGGTAATTTGCCATAACATGCTCATCACCTCCTGCTATCTGTACCACAATCATGTAAATCTGAAGGAACTTGATTGGATTCTGAGTCCCATTGAACCTCTCCATATTCACCGGATGGAGACGTGGGCAGCAGTTCGTCGTAGGACAGTTGTTGTCAGAGAGACGTGGGTAAGATCGTGTGCGGTTATAGAGTATAAATGTACATCTTAACTGCCTTGTCAGACTACCCCACTGTGGGAGTAGGTTAGTTGTAAATTGGAGAACAATCAAACCATCATAATAGGATTCTCAATCAAGTGGTCGCAATAGATCTTACGACTAAGTAATCATAGTAGAACATACGACTAGGTGGTCGTAACATAACTTACGACTAGCTTGTCGTAGAAGAACTTATGGAATAGTCGTAGTGAGACTTACGACTACTCTATAAAATTTCTCCCTTATCGTTAAGGGGTGTATTCGGAGAATATGATGACGTAATAAATATAAGGATTATTATATCCTCGTCAAGTAGCATGTCCTAAAATCCATAGACACATACTTATCTTCTGCTTATTTCTATAATTCTATAGGGTTTTTCTGCGAGAGATAGAAATGAAGGACTTTTGAAGCATAGTAATGTATGTGTGCCATATTATATATGTTATTAGCACTAATTGTTCTGGTTGACCCTTTAGTTCTTATTACATGGGCCCTAATTGTGGCCATGCATTATGTTAAGCCATAAGCTGTAACACTTTGGCCCAATCCTTGAGCCCAGAATGCTACCACGATCCTAAAATTGTACCATTCACAATAATTGCTGCTAGAATCCGGTGGCAACTTCCCTGTTTCACTCAACGACACGATAAGCTATTAGAATTATTGCTTCCCTTGTATAGCTGCCTATGCTTTCCTTGTATAGCTATCAGTGCTTTACTTGTATAGTTGTCTATGCAGCCTTGTATAAGCTGCACCAGGTTATATATACAAAGCCACCCTAGCCCTTTGGCTGTGTGATGTTTGTGCCAATCTCCAATCTCTCTACATGGTATCAAAAGACTTCTCCTAAGCCCTTGCGCTGCCAAACCCAGGCCTCCGCCTCCCCCCAGGCCGCCGCCTCTCTTTAGGTCGCCGCCTGCCAAACCCACACCGCCGCCTTCCCACGCGCCGCTTCCCCTCGGCCGCCTCCCACCAGCCGCCGCCTCAGCGCCTCCTCCTGGCGTCGCCGGCCTCAGGCGACTTCCTCCCGAGCGCCGCCGCCCTCACACAGCTGCGCCTCCCATGCACCCTCCTCCCTGAGCGCCACCGCCCTCCGACCCGGCTTCCTCCCCGAGCGCCACCGCCCTCCCTGAGGGCCACCGCCCTCCCTGAGGGCCGCCGCCCTCCAACCTGGTCAGCTCCCAAGCGCCGACGCCCTCCGAGCCGGCCCCCTATGATACAGGGTCGCGCGATCTTCTTGACGTAGGATGGATACTCGCGGAAGTCTTGATGAATCGTAGTGATCCTCCAATACCAGTGCAAGGGACGAACACTCTTTAATCCGCCAAATCACACTCGCGTCAATTTTCGCCGATCACCAAGTGAAGATCTATCGTGCACCCAATTCCCAGCGGAAAGGCTGAACGATCTTGATTGAAGAAACTCTCTAATTCCTCACAAAACTCAAGCACAAACAATAGTAGATTTATTCTCAAAGGTGATCTTTTGTTTATTCTTGGGAGCTGTGGTCGTATGCATTTGTGGTGTGGTTACATCAGTACAAGATACGTGCGCATCCGCATCACCGTACCCGGGCTTCTTCCTCGAGCGCCACCGTCCTTCGACCCGGCCTACTCCCTGAGAGGCGGTGCCGCCTCTCCTTCCTCACCGCCACGCTCTGCACGCCGCCGCCGCTCCGACCATGTCGGCCCCTCTTGTCGATCCAGCTGCCGGTGAGATCGTGAATGTCAATGTCGCCCCTCCAATCGTCCTCAACCCCTACTGCATGGTCGTCGTCAAGTCCCATGTGCCAACCACCCTCGATCTGAAGACACCGAACTACTCCCGATGGTCCAAATTCTTCCAGACCATGTGCGTGAAGTTCGGCCTCCTCTCCCAAATTGACGGCACCGACATGACGCATCGCAGCGAGCCCAACTGGGTCCTCGCCAACTCAGCTGTACTCAGCTGGTTGTACGGCTCTGTCTCCGACGATGTCCTCGACTCGGCAATGACTACTGAAGAGATCGCGTGTGACCTTTGGGTCGTGATCGAGGCACTGTTCCGCGACAAGGAGTCCCGCGCGATCTTCCTCAACAACCAGTTTCACTCGCTCGACCAAGGCGATCTGCCCATCGCCGACTATAGCCAGCGGGTGAAGGTCCTTGTCGACAAACTATGTGACATCGGCTACCGCGTCAACGACACGCAGCTCGTCCTCAATCTGCTGCGTGGTCTCAACCCGCGCTTCTCCACCACCGCCGATGACATCGCCACGCTCCTCCGACGGCCTTTTCCTGTCTCAGCGACAGTATGCCGTCGATCTCCTACGACGAGCTGGCATGGTTGAGTGTCACTCTACTGCCACAACAATGGACAGTCAGGCCAAGCTATCCGGCCACGACGGAGCTCTAGTGGCTGATCCGTCTGAGTATCGCAGTCTTGCGGGGGCTCTGCAGTACCTGACACTCACACGCCCTGACTTGGCGTACCCCGTTCAGCAGGTGTGCCTTTTCATGCACAATCCACGAGAGCCTCACCTTGCGTTGATCAAGCGCATACTACGGTACGTCAAGGGCACTCTGGACGTCCTTAATAAAAACTCGCTCATCTCATGTAACAAAGTAGACCGCTTCCTCTAAAATCTATACAGGCTGACAACGGCACCGATTTGTGAACCATACCAACACATCCTTCCTTGCTTCCCACGGCATTACCCTACCCCTCTCTTGCCCATACACCTCCCCGAAGAATGGCAAAGCCGAATGCATCATCCGCACTCTCAACAATGCGGTTCACATGCTCCTGCTCCACGCCACTATGCCTCCCAAGTATTGGGCCGAGGCACTAGCCACTGCCACCTATCTCCTCAACCGTTGTCCATCCTATTCTGTCGGTGGTGACATTCCTATACCCTCCTTTATCGCTCCTCACCACAGTATAGTCATCTCTGAGTTTTCGGTTGTCTTTGTTTTCCGAACCTTTCCGCCACTGCTGCTCATAAGCTTGCTCCGTGTTCTGTGGCCTGTGTCATCCTCGGTTATCCTTCTCACCATAAGAGGTACCGTTGTCTTGATCTCGCCACACAACGTGTTATCATCTCCCGTCTTGTTGTCTTTGATGAGAGCATCTTCCCGTTTGCCAATAGTGACCGATCTTCACCCCCTCTCTCTCGCGCTGACTTTGATTTCCTCAACGTCGATGCTGCCATGCCGGTGTTCCGCACTACTGCAATGGCACCCCTGCAGGTACCCCAGATGGCTGCTCCACCAGTGCATGGTGTCGAGCGATTATCTCTTTCGTCCATGGCGCCATCTGGTTTACTCCAGACGGCCACGTGCAGCTACTTCGGACACGGCTGCACCAGCGCCGCTACCCACATTGGCCCCAGCTACCCCGGCTCCTTCAGCGCTCGCACCTCCCCGATCGGCCGCTCCCCTGGTCCATCCGATGGTGACACGGGCTTGGACTACCGCCGATCCCTTTGTGGAGTTTCTCCCTAGCGGCCGTACACTCCCCGGCATTGACCATTTCGGCAAACTATCGTAGCGCCCTCACCGATCCCAATTGGCGCACTGCAATGACCGAGGAGTACAAGGCCCTCATGGACAACGATACCTGACGTCTTGTCCCGCGCCCGCCAGGTGCCAATGTTGTCTCCGAGAAGTGGATCTTCAAGCACAAGTTCCACTCTGATAGCAGTCTGGCCCGCTATAAAGCGTGCTAGGTTGTTCGTGGCTTTTCTCAGTAGCACGATGTCAACTACGACGAGACGTTCAGTCTGGTGGTCAAACAGGCCACCATCCAGACTGTCCTCTCCATCGCCGCCTCCCGCTCCTGGCTGATTCATCAGTTTGATGTCAAGAATGCCTTCCTCCATGGCACTCTTAATGAGACCGTCTACTGCCAGCAGCCTTCTGGGTTCATGGACCCTGCTCGTTCTGCTCATGTGTGTCTTCTCCAGATGTCCCTCTATGGCTTGAAGCAATCTCCCTGAGCGTGGTACCAACGGTTCGCCTCCTACATCCGCGGCATCGGTTTCGTCGCCTCCTCCGACATGTCCCTGTTTGTACTCCGTCGGGGCACTGACATGGCCTATCTACTGTTGTACGTTGACGACATCGTCCTCACGGCTTCCACCTAAGGTTTTCTACAGCACCTCACAGGCTTGCTCCGTTCGGAGTTTGCTATGACGGATCTCGGTGACCTGCACTTCTTCCTCGGCATCTCCGTCGCAGCTCCTCCGACAGCCTTTTTCTGTCTCAGCAACAGTATGCCGTCGATCTCCTGCGACGAGCTGGCATGGCTGAGTGTCACCCTACAGCCACACTGCTGGACACTCGGGCCAAGCTATCTGGCCACGACGGAGCTCCAGTGGCCGATCAGTCTGAGTATCACAGTCTTGCGTGGGCTCTGCAGTACCTGACACTCACACTCCCTGACTTGGCGTACCACGTCCAGCAGGTGTGCCTTTTCATCCACGATCCACGGGAGCCTCACCTCGCGTTGATCAAGTGCATACTGCGGTACGTCAAGAGCACTCTCGACGCCGGCCTCCACATCGGCCTCTCCCCGGCGACCTCTATCACCGCCTACTCCGACGCCGACTGGGCCGGCTGCCCAGACTCAAGGAGCTCCATCTCTGGCTACTTCATTTATCTCGGTGATAACCTTATCTGTTGGTCCTCCAAGCGTCAGACAACCGTGTCTCGATCAATTGCAGAAGCCGAATATCGCGTTGTTGCCCATGCTGTAGCAGAGTGCTGCTGGCTGCGGCAACTCCAAGAGTTTCACGCCCCAGTTGCTTCGGCGACTGTTGTCTACTGCGACAATGTCAGTGCTGTCTACATGTCGACTAATCCAGCCTAGCACCGGCGCATGAAGAACATCGAGATTGACATTCACTTCGTCCGCGAGAAGGTTTCGCTTGGTGAGGTTCGTGTTTTGCACGTGCCCTCGTCTCATCAGTTCGTGGACGTCATGACAAAGGGTCTCCTGACCTAGCTTTTTTAGGAGTTTCGATCCAATCTTTGCGTCCGGACTCCCGCTATGACTACGGGCGAGTATTAGAATTATTGCTTTTCTTGTATAGCTGCCTTTTCTTTCCTTGTATGGCTATCGGTGCTTTCCTTGTATAGCTGCCTATGCCTTCCTTGTATAAGCTACACTGGGCTATATACACAAAGCCACCACAGCCCTCTGGCTGTGTGGTATTTGTACCAATCTTCAATCTCTCTACATAAGCACACATGCTTACCGGTGTGCATTGAGGTAACAATTCCCGATTACCAACTACCAAAAGAGACATAATCCACACAATACAAGACATTTCCAACAAGACACAATTTTAATGCTGACTACCTGAGCATATTATTAAAGTTGGATCATAACAACTAGAGGTCATTTGTGAATTATTGTTACACGTGGGAAAGTACGAGTGCTACTCTCGCCCATGCATATCACCTTCATCAAACACCTAAAAACAACAACAAAGCAAAGCTGAGTCCGAAGACTCAGCAAGTACAAAATAAAACAGTAACAACAAATGTGCATAACATTCTGTATCCAACACAGATGCTTCCATTCATTTTCAGACAACCTTTCTCATTTTTCATCACCCTTATTTACGTGTTGTTACTTTTCTATGTCACTATGCAAATGTGTATGCTTATGCATACGTCTTTCCTTTCTTTAGCTTATACCGGTATAGCGGAGTAAGCACCCGTCGATGCTCACTCAAGCCCACCCGCTTTCATGCGGGGATCTCAAGCCCGTCCTCTTTCATACGGGGACCTCAATCTTCACTCTTGTGGAGTGCCTATCGAAATAGGTCTTTCTCCACTCCCGTGAAGTGTCTACACAGAGTAAACCATAGACGCCACAGAGGCCATCTATTATCATGACAAATGCATGCAATGCAGCTTCTCCATTTAAACATTCCAACATGTCATGTTCCATTAACAACTATTTGCTACCCCAATAACATCGGGTATTCATCACATGTGCCATAACTCAACATTCATCGTTATGACAATATGCCAACAGAAATAAACAACTCATAATAACATGGTAGGTAGTGCTTCAAAACCAAATTCATAGCAATCACTACCCGAATTTACCATTTTACCATGCACTTGCCTGTTAACCTGGCAGACGATGTGTGGATAACACCAAAACCGAACTGCCGCCTGTACAAGCATCAACCCACCTCAAATATATGCACACATTCTAATGACGACATTCCTACATGCCAACACATGCTACATTTTTTTCCCACAAGATATCGTCCCACTGTTCCAGTACTTGACCGACTATGTCTTTCAAACCCAAAACATGACATATCAAATAATTTGGGTTCGGTAGTCTATCCAGCTTACCCTTGTAGGTCTATTTGTCACAATTTACAGACTATATCAGTAAACCACGGTTTTCAGTCCCGACGGTCGTGGTATCCCATTCTAGTTGCTGCCATCCCGAAGACATGACTCCCAAAACCTACTACCGAACTCGTCGTTCCAGCCTTCTATAGAGCTCTAGCAATTACCTCTATTAATTTAGTCTATACTAATTAACCCATACCTCTTAATCCATACTCATCATCCTCTCACCTCACGGTCCTCATCTACTCATCCAGAGTACCCACTACTACTCACCGACTCACTAATCTAGAGTACGCATGCAACGACACAACACTACACGCCCAGTGTTCTTCACCAGTTCTACACACATGGCCACAACATCACCGCTCTGCACATGGATTTCAGTCGCAAGCCGTGTTCTAAACAACGTACGCATTTATCTCGCTACTCGACAAATCGGCCCCTTCATGACCCAATCTCAAGAATCGACATTTTAACTTCTACCCAAAGCGGGGAAATGGTTTCGAGGTGTTACTGTAGCCTCTAACGACTGGATCAGGGTGCTGCCTTGGTCGGATCTGGCAAATCGGGCACCGGATTGGTCTTCCCCTTCTTTTTCCTCTTTTCTTCTTTTCATCCTCCTTTTCTTTTCTCCCTACACGCCATCGGCTCCTCCTTCCTCTCTTCACTCTCTTCCTCCACAGCCGGCAGCTCGTCCTCCTCTTCCAGCCAGCCAACCCCCCTCCATTCTTGGCCGGCTCCCAGCTCTCCCCTGACTCCCTCTAGCGCAGGGTGCAACCAGGAGGGTGACAACGGCGTGCGGCCGGCGGAGCAAGGGGGGCGCGCGGCGACGACCAACGAGCGCGTGAGCTAGGGCGTGCTCGGCGTCACAATGGCGGGGAGGTGCGATCGGAGGCGGGCGGTGGCGATGGCAACCCACAGCAACACAGTAGGAGAGGCGATGGCGGCATGTAGCAGTAGGGGGAGGCACGAAGCGGTGGCAGACGAGAGCGCACGGGAGAGGAGCAGCGGCGACGACTATAGGGGGGAGAGGAGCAGCGGTGGCGACGTTCGCATAAGGAAGAGGAGCGGCAACGGCGACATTCGCACACAGGGGGAGAGGAGCGACGGCGGCGTTCGCACACGTTGGGAGGCAAATCTGGTTTTTGTCTCCTCTCCCCTCCTGGCTCCCCTTATATGGGGGTGGTTGGGCCGGCCGGCTAGGCCTTGGGTTTTTTTTGTATTACATTCTACCTACCTTACTAGAATTCGACCCCGAATTCTAGCGCTCGACAAACAACAAAAAAAAAACAGAATGGACTAAACTGAGAACAACTCTATCTCATACCCGAAGAGAATAGCTCTGGGTACTTCTTGCGCATGCGAGACTCCAATTCTCAAGTTGTCTTACGCATGGCCTGATATGACCAGCGCACCTTAACAACCCTTAACGTCTAATGCCTCAGCATAAGAAAACTCCCCAATCCTTCAGGAAAACACTCTCATTGCTTACACAAAAGAGACCACGTCACTTTTGGTTGTAACAAAGAGGGAAGACTCTTTTAAAAAAGAAATATCACATAACATTCATTGAATCAACTCGCTTCTACAAAGCAAAGTCTTTCATAAATTTAAAATCGATCATGGGATCAACCCATTCATCCACAACCAACAACAACTCTGTTCCCAAAACCGTTGGAGACTCATTTCCCCACAAAACATCACTTCATGATGATAGATCTTCTAAAGAGAGAAAATCAGACAGGAAATCAATCCTCGTCCTAATAAACAACTCTATACCACATATAACATGCGGCAAATTTCCATTCCCTAAATCATCCCTTTTCATAAAAAAAGAAAGCGCACACTCAGGGAAACAGATAATGCCTTGATGAAAAAACATAAACCACATGTGAATCATGGGAACCCTGCAATTTTCTGTTAAAGAGATAGAGTTGTATTAGGATATAGAGTTTGTATTTTATTCCATATATGCCTTATCCCTATATGGCATATCCCCTTGTACTCTCCTATATATATGGCCTTTTGGGTCTTATATCAATACATACAATATTTATAACATGGTATCAGAGCAAAGGTTAGGGTTAGAGCTTACCGTAGCAGCCGTCGCCTAGCCTCCGCTCGTCTTCTGCTACTGCTGCCCTCGGGAGGATCGATCACTCCCGGGGGTGGCCACCTCTCCAACAGTTCTTAGATCCAGGCGCCGCCGCGACCGTGTAGTCCGCCATGATACACCTGGTGGTGCGTGCGCTGCTCTGCTCTGTGCGGCGCCTCTCTCCTCGGACGACCTCGAGACGCGACGCCCGACACGTCGCCTCGCCCTGATGCCCTCTCACATCCGGCATCGACCCCTCCCCGCTGGCTTTGCAAAGAGCACGAGCGCTTCGATGGCGCGGCCGCTGTTGCGGGAGGCGAGGTCGCCTCGGCCCCGCCCCGATCCGGCGGGCCCGCGGTCGGCATGACCACACTCGCCCGACGCTTGGATCCGACCTCGCGCTCCGGCGCTCGTCGTCGACTCGCGCAATCGGGGCGAATCAACCGCCGCTCGATAGATCCGGCTTCCAGCGGCGGATCGCCGAATCCGGGCTTCCGCCGCGGATCGCTCTCCCGGTGCGGTCCGGCGGATCAGCCGCCGTCGGCTCCCGACCGACCTCCAACGAGGAGGCCCCCACCAGCGGCAGGCCCAACTCGTCGTCCGAGGCCTTGAGCAAGAACCCGAGCTCCAACTGCGGCGCGGCCACGGCCTCGTCGGCGTCCCCTGTGGCTATCTCCTCCTCGAAGCTCCGCATGACGGCCACTTCTCGACGTACGCCAGCACAGCAAGATCTTCATGGCCGCTGGCATCGAGCCCTCCCCCGAGATCGCCGTCGGAGGACAGCCATGTACCTCTACAGCTTGGTGCTGCAGCGCGCGACGGGCACCGTCTGCATCGTCATCGGTAGTTTCAGCGGCCGCAACTCCAAGAAGTCGTCCACCTCTGAGTTGTCCACGCAAGAGATCGCCGTCACCCGCGGCGGCACGCTCGATCTCCTCCGCCCCGACCCGGAGATCGGCCGCCTCCGCACGCTCCTCTCCGTCGACATCTTCGGTGCCATCCGCTCGCTCGCCCAGGCCGCATCATCTCGCCACGAGGACCTCCTTGCGGAGGCAGGTGCGCTTAAGGGCGCTAAGGCCGAGGGGCTTCCAGGCGCCGAGCTCTCAGTACCCCCACACCCCCTTCATTGGGTTGACAGGCAAAGGCATGAGAAAGTCTGACGACATTGGGTATTCCATCATGGCCAGATAACTGCATGCCAAGCTCAACCAATCTGAAGAGTTTTGTTTTGAGTCTTTATCTTTGAGTCCTGTTTTTCCCCTCACTTTGAGTTTTTTGGTTACGTCCATCCCAAATCCATAGTCCTCTAAACTTTTCAGTTCGTCTAAGCCATGCGAGTCCACAAATTTATTGTCAGTCATAGAAATGTAGGAATTTTGACAGCAGCCGCCGCTCTTCTCTCTGAGCCGCATGTAGATCGTAGAAGTCGTTATGATGCCACCGCTTTTTTAGCTGCCGCCCCAAGCTTCTAAGGTCGCGCGCTTCTCTTGCACCTTGTGCATTGCGCCGTCGCTGTCTTGGGCTTCGATCTCTGCCGCCATGTTTCTATCTATTTCATAGCAGCAGCCGCCGCTCTTCTCTCTAAGCCGTGTGCAGATCGAAGAAGTCATTATAATGCCGCCGCTTTTGATGCCGTCGTCCTGAGCTTCTAAGGCCGCCGCGCTTCTTCTGCACCTTGTGCACTACACCGCCGCCGTCTTGGGCTTCGATCTGCGCCGTTATGCTTCTATCTATTCCTCTTCGGCTTGATTAGACAGTATTTTTTCAAGAGTTACACGCTACGATGACATCATCAAGACTCGGACTTCGGATTTTGTTTACTAGTAACAACTCTTTTCAAATGCAATACTATTGCATACGCCTTGTATTTGAGGGGGTGTTAAGGAGATAGAGTTATATTAGGATATAGAGTTTGTATTCTATTCCATATATGCCTTATCCCTATATGGCATATCCCCTTATACTCTCCTATATATCAATACACACAATACTCATAACACTTCCTGCTCAATCCACTTTCCTTTAAAGTGGACCTGAACAAATTTCCAAATCAAGGGAACCCAAAATAATCCATTAAACACCGATGAATCAGTTCGGTTGATAACACAAAAGTTATCTTACTCTGTGCCTCTTATAAATTCGCATCAATCACAAATCCATATGTTTAAACTTACAAATATAGTTCTTACTAACTCTCTTAGCAAGAATAATGGATTCCCATACTTCGGTATACCAAAACATTCCACATACTCATTAGATTGCTATACGACAATTCATTCATTCTCCCAATGCTCATTATAAGCTACAAAGCTAATTCAATTCTAGGGCAATGTCCATACGAATTTGGGGTAGCTTTAGTATATAACTCGTAAAGCACCCAAGCTAAACCCCCTTCACCAATGACACATTGTCGACAATAACGCCACATGCCCCATAAAATTCATGTTGGTTCCCATCACTTCAACCTCTCCAATACCCTTATCTCTAGGGTTTCAGCTCATACTCTATTGGTCTCGTGATAAACTCTATCAATGGTCGACTTTAATTCATGGGATGAATTATTCCTTTAACTACTTCCTCAAATAATGATCACCGAACATGGTGGACATAACAAATCACCCATCAATACTCAATTTCTCATATCCACAAAACGAGATAAGTTCCACTATTTTTTTATTAACATCGGATGACTATTTCCTCCAATAGCACTACTTCAACTTTACCCCTAACTTTTAACCTCCACTATCAACAAATCTGAGGCTCATATCCCAAAATTCTCAATACTCCTCCAATGGTTCTGCTGAAATGACATCTTTAACTCATGCTATACTAATCCAGTAACCTAAGATATCATCAACACCTAGCGATGATGCCTACCACGTAGAATGTAATTTAGGGCAATTCATTCCTCAAAATCTCAAGCTCTCGACGCTACCCATAATTCACCAGCTTAATTGTGACATCAGTCACCAACATTCCTTATAGACGCTACTGGTTGTAACAACACGATCAGTTTTGCCCCAAAGGCTGATTTTATTCCTAATCAATTTTTCACGATGATTATGGCATAAGAGCAACTCGTACTCTATTAGCTACATAAATCTTTACGATCATCTCTTTACTAATTATATTAGCCATCCTCTATACGTTTAAGCCTCACAAAACTTCACGTTACTAAATTAATATTCTTTTCAAGAACAAGGGATGCCAATCCTTTAGCAACCCTTAGCAGCGAAGAGGATTATAAAATTCATGCATCCAAGAACAGAACGAAGTTCCAACAGTTTTTTCCAACAAAACAAACTTTGGAATAATTTCAGCACTCATTCCTACAAAACAAAATTCACTGTATCAATGATGCAACGCCTTAACGGAAGAACCATTCCCTCTGGTCATAGCATCACGTCACGACACATACATTAGATAATTAACACCAAGAAGTAAGAAGTTGCAACAAAGTCCAAATCCTACAGTACCCTAGTTGACGCTCCCGGGCACACTCTAGACTTCGACTTACGACAACCCAAATTATGTGTTTGGGAAACGCTCAGGACTCATTCCTGAGGACGCCCAGAATTTCATTCCTGGGTACGTCCGAATCTTACGCATTCAAGAGTGCCACAGACCGCTCGTCCGGGAAACCTCATATAGGCAGAAGTGAGGGAAGTCATGTAGTACTCGACACATGTACATAAATGAACTAAGTCATGCGGGTCTCCCACCGCAATCCCCAAGCTTTCATCATCGTTAGAATCTGAACATGACCTCTGAAGTCATGAACTCCAAATGATAATGCACACTAAAACACAAAGCATTCCTTCCAAATGCCACATAGAAATCAATTAAAATTTTGTACCCCACAACAACGATAAGTCAGTACCTCTTGTACTTCTTACACAAAATAACAAACGTCAATTTGCTATTACATAAGTCATTGTCTTTCAGTGTCCCATCTTGAACCTTCCCAAGGCTCACTAGATACTTTACTCCATATTTACCCTATAGTTCATCGTACTCTGCCACCTTCTGTACAAGACAACACAGTCATAACAACTATCGAGTGCGCATACTACAAGGTGCGGTCCAGGCTCTTTAATCAAAAGATCCATTATCAATAAATAACATCACAAGCACCTCATTCCAGGGCGCTAACTAAATTTCACCAGCTCAACTCTTTAAGGATGAACAATCACCCTGGTTTTAGCACATATCACATGTTCAGGTGTGAACCACATTTACTATTATCTTAAGCTTGAGATCCATTTGTCTGACCTAAGGCGTGTACCTTTTTTTTCTACAAATGCAGTGGCAACTCCACCAACTCATGCTTAGATATTGGTACCAAATCTCACTAGAACTTTATTATCTTCATCCCTCAGAATTTAAGCCTCATATGACTCTACAACATTTCCTCTTCATTCAATTTAGCTAGGAACTCTCCAAAACATTGGTTGTGATTATAATAATCAGTCACGGTGCAGGATTGCTAGCTTTAGCTTTATGGTCATTCGCTATTACCCGACAAAAGGATAACTCCATGAGGGATTTTCTACGAAAACAATGGATTAACACACTTCCTAGCATGTCCAAATTGCATGGCTAGGTCCATCGATTGGGACCATAACAAATGGCATCATTCAATGGGGCTCAACAATCTAAACAATCTTGATGACCAATTGGTTCGTCAATATTCTAGGTCCCACTGTTAAGCAGAGATGGATATATCGTACGCTGCTACTTCTCATGTAAATACTGGACCCCCATTGAATTCAACTCAGTTTTGATCCCAAGGGTACTTGCTACCCAAAATTAGGGCAAAACATCTCATAATCAACATATCACTACTTATATACCTTGAACGGCGACATGACCTGGCCTCTCCAGCGGCCACGGTCTTTTCCTCTTTGGTATCACTAAGCGATACAACCATAGTAAAGTCCATTTAGAACAAGTGGCAAATTCAGCAAATTCAACAAATTGCCATCAACCCACAAACACTTATCTCAAAACTTTGCAAATCAACAACATGACTTGCAGAAACGTAAATGCAATGCTTTGGCCCAATCCCATCCTATTGTGCACCAAAATATGTCAAGTTTTCGCAATTGTTGAACCTAAGCTAAGTCTTAATTTAATACCCAATCATGAGTCACATTTGTACTTAATTAAGACAACTTAGGTTACCAAATTATCCACTACGGATCTAACGCCCGCTCTGAAACCAACTATAACACCCCGGCTCAATCATTGAGCCCGGAATGTTACCATGACCCTAAAACTGTACCATTCACAATCATTGCTGCTAGAATCCGGTGGCAACTCCTCTATTCCACTCAATGACATGATAAGCACACATGCTTACCAGTGAGTATTGAGGCAACAATTCCCGATTACCAACTACCAAACGAGGCATAATCCACATTATACAAGACATTTCCAACAAAACATAATTTTAATGCTAACTACCTGAGCATACTATTAAAGTTGGATGATGACAACTAAAGGTGATTTGTGAATTACTGTTACACGTGGGAAAGTACGAGTGCTACTCCCGCCCATACATGTCGCCTTCATCAAACACCTAAAAACAACAACAAAGTAAAGGTGAGTTCGTAGACTCAGCAAGTACAAAATAAAACAGTAACAACAGATGCACATAACATTCTTTATCCAACACAGATGCTTACATTCATTTTCAGACAACCTTTCTCATTTTTTATCACCCTTATTTACGTGTTGCTATTTTTCTCTGTCGCCATGCAAATGCGTATGCTCATGCACACGTCTTTCCTTTCTTTACCTTATACTGGTATAGCGGAATGAGCACCCGTCGATGCTCACTTAAGCCCACCCTCTTTCATGCGGGGACCTCAAGCCTGTCCTCTTTTATATGGGGACCTCAACCTCCACTCATGTGGAGTGTCTACCGAAATAGGTCTTTCTCCACACCCGTAGAGTGCCTACCGAAGTAGGTCTTTCTCCACACCCGTAGAGTGCCTACCGAAGTAGGTATTTCTCCACTCCCATGGAGTGTCTACACAGAGTAGACCATAGATGCCGCAGAGGCCGTCTATCATCATGACATAAATGCATGCAATGTTGCATGCAGCTTCTCCATTTAAACATTCCAACACGTCATGTTCCATTAACCCAATAACATCGGGTATTCATCACATGTGCCATAACTCAACATTCATCGTTTTGCCAATATGCCAACAGAAATAAATAACTCACAATAGCATGGTAGGTAGTGCATCAAAACCAAATTCATAGCAATCACTACCTGAATTTACCATTTTACCATGCACTTATTTGTTAACCTGGCGGACGATGTTTGGATGACACCAAAACTGAACCGCCACCTGTACAAGCATTAACCCACCTCAATGCATCATATATGCACACATTCTAATGGTGGCGTTCCTACGCGCCACATGCTACATTTTTTTTCCACAAGATATTGTCCCACTGTTCCGGTACTTGAACGACTACGTCTTTCAAACCCGAAACGTAACATATCAAATAATCTGGGTTCGGTAGTCTATATTAGTTACAGACTATATTAGTTAAACCGCGGTTTTCAGTCCTGATGGTTGTGGTATCCCATACCAACTACGGGTGTCCCAAAGACATGACTCCCAAAACCTACTACCGAACTCGTCATTCCAGCCTTCTATAGAGCTCTAGCAATTACCTCTGTTAATTAGTCTATACTAATTTACCCATAGCTCTTAATCCATACTCATCATCCTCTCACCTCATGGTCCTCATCTACTCATCCAAAGTACCCACTACTACTCACCGACTCACTAATCATCATTGAATACTAGTCGGCAAGGGTGCGCAGCCGACGGAGCAAGGGGGAGGCGACGGCAGCCAACAGAGGTGCGTGGGCTGGGGTGGTGCTTGGCGTCGCAGTAACTAGGGAGGCACAGTCGGAGACCAAACGGTGACGGCACTGGTGACCCACAGCAACACGACAGGAGAGGCAACGGTGGCATGCGGCAGCAGGGGAAGGCACGAAGCGGCGGCAGACGAGAGTGCACGGGAGAGGAGCAGCGATGACGACTGTAGGGGGGAGAGGAGCGCGGCAGTGACTGCACGGGGAGAGGAGCGGGGCGACGTTCGCACAGGGGGAGAGGAGCGGCGGCAGCGGTGTTCACACACGGGGGGAGGCAAATCTGGTTTTTGCCTCCTCCCCCCTCCTGGCTCCCCTTCCTTATATGGGGGTGGTTGGGCTAGCCGGCTAGGCCTTGGCTTGGCCCAGCTGCTCCATTTTTCTTTTCTTTTTTTTGGTATTACACAATCATATCTCTTTCTATTTTTTATGATATCTTAAGAAATTTTCTACAAATTTCTAGTGCTTTTCGACTGAATTATCCTTAGCCATGTCATTATCAGGTTTTGAGGGTTCATCTAGTCATGATGAACGGAAAGAACGGAAATCAGATGTGGACAACTCTGAGGATGACAGAAGAACAAGAATGGGATCCCTTAAGAAGAAGGCCATAAATGCATCTAACAAGTTTAGGCACTCTTTAAAGAAAAAGAGCAGGCGAAAGAGTGAGAGTCGAGGACATTCTATATCCATTGAAGATGTGAGAGACTTTGAGGAGCTACAAACTGTTGATGCATTTCGCCAATCCCTAATATTAGATGAATTGCTATCTACAAAGCATGATGACTATCATATACTGTTACGGTAATTTGTTGTACTGTTTCTCCTCCTTTACTCTCTGTAACTTCATCTTGTGCCTTGATTTCTGAACATGCAAAACTGATATTATTTTTGTAGCTAGGACTTAGGATTTTCTTGTATCTTGAATATTTTTGCTCAACTCAGCTATAAAACTGCACAAAACTGTGCTGCTTATGTTGCTACATAAAACTGCCACATCCTCAGCATCTCTACTAAACTAGATGCTTACTTTCGTTTCTGAACTATATCTGTTTTCAATTTTTATTTATGTTAACACTACCACATGCTTAACTGCAGATATTCATTCTTCTTACAGAACTCTTTTGTTTCTATATTTTAAATAGGTTTTTGAAGGCAAGGAAGTTTGACATTGAGAAAGCAAAACGCATGTGGGCAGACATGCTTCAGTGGAGGAGGGACTTTGGTGCTGATACTATTGTAGAGGTGTTGATTTTGATTCTTGCTAAAAACATTTCTATGGCTACTTGGGCCAAATACACTTGTTTCCCATAAGATACAGCAGGTTTTGTGTACATTGCATAACAGCCATATATACATCAATATTAGAAAATATTAATAGAGTAGTAGTTTAGGTGTTGTCTTCATGTATGCAGGAGTTAATTTGAGCTACTTGTGTAATGTTTCACTTGAAGAGGAGTCATTTGAGCTATGTGCTCATTGAAAAACAGGGCGATTACGACTTATCAAGGTTGTGAGCAAAGCATGTCCCTAATCCAGCACACTATTTTGGATTAAATATAGATAATTATGAAGCATAATACTATCAAGAAGATATTCCAAGGCTATTTGTATTCAGTTTTTTTGTGTTGAATTGCGTGTAAATTATCAAGTGGCTTAGCGATGTCAATTTTACAGTTGGCTATTTGAGTCCAGCCTTTAAGTAGATCAACCAAGTAATATTTTAATACACAGAAATTATGGAAGGGCGGAGAGTGCATGCGAGGTGGAAGAGAATGAAATCAAGAGCAGTTAGGATTAGGGTGGGTGTAAGGTATGGTGTGCAGAAAAGGATGCAGATTACCATTCAGAGACTATACATCTTTTGCATGTGAGGTTAGAACTTCTAAAAACTTTGAGTAAACTTATCATCTTCTAGATGGTACCATCATCTATTTGATCAACCTTTCTACTCTAGAATGTGCAAACAAGCTACTGGTGTACATATAGCTTCAGCTTACCATAATCTACTGGAGGATGTTGTTGAGTTCACTTTAATTTCTTGAAACAGGAGCATGTTTGCCTCTTGTATGAACCATCTAATTGTTCCTGAACCTTAAGCTAATAAAAAACAGTAATCATTTTTCTTCAGTTTCTTTAGTCTAGACTTTCCTGGAAAGTTCTCCCACATTGTTTTACTTGATGTTTGCTTTGTTCTCCACGAAACATCTGCATTTTTTTTTCTTCATAGCTAATATCTTATTTCTTATACAATTACCCAGGATTTTGAGTATACAGAATTAGATCATGTTCTGCAGTACTACCCTCATGGCTATCATGGTGTTGACAAAGAGGGAAGGCCTGTTTACATTGAAAGGCTTGGAAAAGTTGACCCAAACAAACTCATGCATGTAACTACTATGGAACGTTATGTGAGGTACCATGTGAAAGAGTTTGAAAAGAGTTTCTTGATCAAGTTCCCAGCTTGTTCAATTGCAGCAAAGAAACACATTGATTCAAGTACAACAATTCTAGATGTTCAAGGCGTGGTATGTTTCCCGGATATATATCTTTCTGAAAATAATATTATATTTGCAGATAACCTCTGTTTATAATACTGATGATATTATGTTCTCTCTGCAGAGCTTGAAAAATTTCAGCAAGACAGCAAGGGATCTGATGATGAGGCTACAAAAGATTGACAATGATAATTACCCCGAGGTTTGACCTATACTACTACTGTGCGAATGGACTTCTATTCTGTGTGTTTGCTCGGTTAGCTAAAGTAGATTACTCAATTGTGTTTTCAGACACTGTATAGAATGTTCATAGTCAATGCTGGCCCAGGCTTCAGGATGCTATGGAACACTGTCAAGTCCTTTCTTGATCCAAAAACGACTTCAAAGATACAAGTGAGAAGCACCTCTCTCTTTTTTAACTTTTCTTGATGAATACTGTTTCAGGATCCTTAATTTAATGTTTTGTTAGGTCCTTGGAGCTAAGTATCAGAGCAAGTTACTTGAAATAATTGATGCCAAGTAAGCATTAGTACACTTTAATTTAATCTCTCTATAAAGCTCATCCTAACTCTTTTTTTTGCAAATATGTAGTGCATTGCCAGAGTTTCTTGGTGGCTCTTGTACTTGTTTAGAGCTTGGAGGATGCCTCAAAGGCGAAAAGGGGCCCTGGATGGACCCAAACATATTAAAGGTTTCTATTAGTTACATCTATCTTTTTCTATTAGTTAGCCAGTATTGCTCATATTCGTCCTTGCTGGATTCCAGATGGTCATTAGTGGCAAAGCCCGCTGTAAGAGGCAAATAGTAACAGTTTCCAATGACGATGAGAAAGTAATCGCATATGAGAAACCACAATATCCAACAGTAAGATTGTGCTCTTGATATTTCATGATTGTGCTCTTGATATTTCATTTCCATTTCAAATAGATCAATACATGAAGTAATCTAATTTTGTAAGCAGATAAAGGGTAGCGACACCTCAACTGCTGAATCTGGTTCTGAAGCTGACAACATTACATCTACAAAGGCAATAAGGACTTATGTTACTAATCCTAAGCTGACACCAGTTCGTGAAGGAGTTGATTTTTAACTTTGAGAAGAGTTGGTTGTTTATTTTTACAATTAACCATAATACTAAATGCTAATCCTACATACTTCTTTATCGCTTCCTGTAAAAATTTTGTTCTGTCCTGCTATACTCAGAAAGTTACTAGATGTAAGAGGAAGGGTTCATCGTAACTTTTTTTAAAAAAAAGGTTATACACCATGGCCATTAATGGGCATAACTCTTGTCAAGGATGAAAAGGTTAAGAGAACTTACTGATAAGGGCTAGCCTGAATCCTACTATTTGTAGCAGTGCCTAACACAATTTCAATATTTTAGGATAGCTTCAAAGGCTATTGTAGTACTGCTATCGTTCCAAGAAACCATATATTAGAATTTTGCTTGAGTAAATCTCAATACAACATCGCTTCTAGACCTGTAGGCGGCAAGTGCTTCCAATGTATTTAGTATGATAATTTTCCCCTGTGGCAGGCTAAACTGATGAAGGTGGCAAGCATTTCTGCTGGTCGTTCTGAGTATGATGTATGTGTTCCAATGGTTGACAAGGTTGTGGATGGAAGTTGGAAGAAAGAAGGCTCTAATAATTCGCAACTTCGATCTAAAGGTTTTGATACTTTGTGGCATCTTGTTAACCCCAAAAAAGTTTTATATATCTTTGCCTACTATGAGTTCTGAATCTTGATATTTATGTAAATTAGGGCCACGTTTCACTGAGGCAGCAAAATCTCCAGAGAGTCTTCATGCTCGAGCAATTGCGTTGCTTATGGCATTTGTCATGATGGTTTTCACATTAGTCCGTGCATTCTCTTGTCGCGTTGCCAAGAAGTCACTGGATAAAAGTTCGGAAGTGGATGACAACTATTCTATGGATTCACTGGATTACTCAACAACTAAAGAAGAATTTCGCCCACCTTCACCTGCTCCTGGATTCACAGAGGCAGATGTCCGTTCATCTGTCCTGAAGAGACTTGCACAGCTTGAAGAAAAGATCGATGTTCTTCAATCAAAACCATCAGAAATGCCTCCTGAAAAAGAGGAGTTGCTTAATGCTGCTGTACGACGTGTAGATGCACTAGAGGCTGAACTCATTGTGACTAAGAAGGTAATCGAACTTATTGACTGCGCCATGTATCATTCTTGAGAGAATCCAAATTTGGTGCTCTCAGTTATACGATGGGATCCTTTGTTTTCCATATCTGTTTGTTCTCATCGTTGGTTGTTGTCTCCAGGCCTTGTATGATGCTCTTATGCAGCAGGAAGAATTGCTTGCTTATATTGACCGCCAAGAGTTTGCCAAGTTTGAGGTCAGACCAGGATTGCATCGTTGTTTTTCAAGTAACTTACACATCCAATTTTCCTTTCAGGCAGCTAACCTGTCGTGTTTGAACTGCTGCTGCAGAAGAAGAAGAAATTTTGCTTCTGAAGAGGCTACAAGGTGCAGGTTACCTGCCCACCGCTTAAGAGTAAATATTTTGGTGTGCAACAACCTTAAATAATCTTCCCTTAGCAATCCGTGGCTGGGTTGCAGCTCCGGCATGTAAGATTATCCATTATCTCTGTACAGTTGAATCCACCTATGTTTTATGTAAATGTCAAGTTGGTGTGCTCTAGCTTTTCATGCGCGTTTTTGCTCTGTTAAGGTTGTCTCTCCCATCGTACGCATATGATTATTTTACCGATCCTTTCTTTGCTGGATCTTTGCATATAGGGATCCATTGTCCGCGTCAAGGTGATGCTTAGAAGTTTCAGAACATTTTGTGCTACGTACATTCTGACCGTAAAACCATCATCTCTCCTTTTCTTAAGGTGTTCTGCTTGCCCTGTCAGTTGGGATTATGGGATTGTGCAACCTGCAAATTTGTACGGTACTAGCTCCTTGGAGTAGCCCAACAAGAAGCGCAGTACCAAAGTATTTTTCAAGCTATATGTTTCGAGCGATTCCTTGTTCTCCTTGGGAGGTATAGAATCAAATATAGCAATCAGTGAGGTGGGTGCATGATTGTTGTCGCTTTTTGGAGTCTCCCGGTGGTCGAAGAGGATTTTGACCACTTGAAATCAAGCCACGTGTGCAATCAACAACACTCTACAAGCAAAACAAGATCCAAATTGATTCAAGACTTATCTTTATTGTAGAATCTTCGTGGATTTACAAAGTGTCCTCACAAGCATACCTAAAAACCTTCCTGACGAAAGCTCTCTCAAAATCCACACATTAATCTATAGCCTCTCCTTCCTTTTATAGGTTAACGCTATAAACCGTGTCTACCTCAAACGCGAACTCAAAACCTCTCTTCCGAATCCAAGGGACCCGAAACCCTTCTGAACATAGATTTTAATCTATCGCTCAATCTTCTAAGTTATGGATTCTATCCACAACACCTAACACATCATGTGATGAAGTCTCTAGGATCACTCCTCCCGTAGTTTCATCTCGCATCATCCATCTCACGTGTGGAAGCCTCCAAGACCACACCGCCTGTAACTTCTTCACGAATCACCACCTTTGATCTCCATGTGGTTTAGCGTTAACTCGACCACCTCATGTGATATTCTCAACTATCTAGACCTTAGATCTTCCCATTCTAGTCCTAGTCCTCTTCATCACCGACCATAATCGTCTCACACCCACTTACACATGCAAAGACAAAATAAACATTTTCTCGACACAAGTTCTTCCTAACTTGACTGTCATCAGCACACACACATATAACCACAACCACAACCAACCATCAATACCAACCAGGTCATCCACAACCACAAATCTCATCGCTATCTAGAAATCAGCCTTAGATCACTCAATACGATCGCTACCTCAGCGAGTACTTGAAAATAACAAGTACTCGAGAATTACTATCACTCTGCTCAAAACACTCGGGAATAACACGTATCGTTACCAACCACAGAACCATCGAGTATCGACTTTGTCCTATATCACCGACCACCATGCACTAGCCAGTTATACCACTGGTCTAACACGAGTACTCGAAGTACTCGAAGATCACAAGAGTTGAAGCACTCATACCGACCATGAAGTCTATGAGTACCGACCATGAAGCATACGACAATCGATCGCAAAAGCCATCAACTACCGATCGCGAGGTCTATGACAACCAATCAAAAATCTAAGCAAATCGTAAAGTCTATGAGTATCGATCACAAAGTCGTCGACTATCGAGTATCGACCAGTAAAGTCTGCAACTCTCAAGTATCGATCAAGTACTATAGCTACAACCATGGGAAAGCATTGTAGCTACAACCATCGGAAAGTACTATAGCTACAACCATGGAAAAGCACTGTAGCTACGGCCATCTAAAAGTATTGTAGCTATGACCATATGCTCTCTGACTCTGGGGTCTTCGACTCGAGCCCTTTGACTGCTTAGTGTTCAAAATATTGACCGCACCACTCGGATCGTAAGTGATACCACTCGGGGCTTTGATATTACTCGAACGTCATCCAATTCTCCAATGCCACTCAGACACTGTCCAATATTTCTATGGTACTCGAACACCGTCCGATACTCCGATGCCACTCGAATGTCGTCCAATGCTTTGATGCTATTCGAACGCCATCTGATACTCTGATGGCACTCAAACGCCGTCCGATACTCCGATACTCGGACTAGACCAAAACCACTCGAAGCAGATCAAAGCCACTCGGAGTAGATCAAAACCACTTGAACTAGACTAAAACAACTTGGAGCATATCAAAACAACTCGGAGCAGAAACCTTCAATTGCGATCGACCGAAACTTTCATAAATGCAAATTCTAATGCAACCCAAATATCAATTATTCATCATTACTAGATTCACGACTATCCACATGGTTTAACAATCTTCCCCTTGATGAATACGTTTACAACACCTCGAAAATTGCTCAAATGAGTTGAGTTTTGAAGGAAAGGCCAAATTTGCGAAAAGAAAGTTTTGAAGGTTGTAGAGATCACTTGAAAAATCTTGGACAAACTTGAAAGCAGCAAACTCTCAGCAAGGACTCAGAAGCTCAAACAAAACACTCGACAGCACTCGAAAACTCCCCCTCAACACAAGAAGACAACTTGAGCAAATTACTCCAATTTCTCCTATTTTTCTCCCCACTTTCATCAATTTCTCCCCCTTTGACAATGTAATCATCAAGAAATTCAGAGAAAGAATAATATAAGAAGGAGCCATTTGAGTAAAAATCAAGAAGCTTTGTAGATTATTCAAGTTATTTTGCATTGATTTAATATTTTAACCAAGCCATCTTTTTTGAGTAGAGCTCACTAGATCATATAAAGTCATATATCATATAGCATTGTCAAAACTAGTTTTTAACATGATTAAGCGATTTATATCAATAATAGACATCTCAACAATGACCAAACCAATTATAAAGAGCACAAAGAGATATTACACTGAAAAGAGTAAGCCTAAAAGTGAAGCAAAAATTAAATATATACGAGCTAGCAGTCTCATAAAGAAACCTATTGATCCACACTCATTTTTTATTAAGTATGTGGCATGCTTGAAGCATACTTCTTATCATTTGAGCACCTTTTTGTGCTTTTTTTTTACCATGGCATGCTTGAAGCATACATCTTTTCATTTATGTAATTTTTAAAATAGCATGCTTGACTAAGTGAATATAAAAAGATTACAATATGAAACATACGAGCTTCATAGCCAAGATTTAAAAGAAGACTCACAAGTATACTAAACCTTTTAAATGAACATCACAATGTGCTATCTATAACCAATCTAGTCAAAATGTTTTGCCATGTTATATTTTAATTCAAGTATAGCAAATTCATTACTACCATTCATGATGAAATCTACATAACATATTAGTAAATATAATAAAGAGAGCTCTACTACTCATTTGTTTTCAATGACTTGAACTTGATATATTATTTGATAAGTATAATAGATAAAGCTTCCAAAATATTTAAACTCCAAGCTCCCCCTTAGAATAATCCCATAGGATGCAACACACCCAGCTCACTTCGCAACCGAGTAAAATGAGAAGTATCAAGTGGTTTGGTAAAGATATCAACAACTTGAGAATCGGAATAAATGAAATGCAAGACAACATCTCCCTTTTCACATGGCCTCTAAGAAAATGATAGCCAATATCAATGTGTTTCGTTCTTGAGTGTTGCACATGATTTTTCACAATACTAATCTCACTAGTATTATCACAGTAAAGTGGAACACTATCTAAATTTAATACGAAATCCTTAAGAGTAGATGTCCTTCAAAGTAATTGAGAGCAACAAGAAGTAGCAGCTATATATTCAGCCTCAGCAATGGAAAGTGCAATAGACACATGTTTCCTAGAAGCTCATGAAATAAGAGATGTGCCCAAAAAAGCTTATGGTACTCTTCTTCTTATCAATTCGAAAACCCCCAAAATCTGCATCTAAATAAGCTCTAAGGATAAAACAAGAGGAAGAAGAGCATCATAAGCTAAATTCTAAAGTTGACTAGAGATACCTAAAAATGTGCTTTACCACTTGATGATGTGAAGCACGTAAACAAGCTTAAAAGTGAGCGCACAAACACACAGCAAAGTGTATGTCTGGTCTTGAAGCGGTGAGATACAAGAGAGAGCCAATTATGCTTCTGTATTCCTTTTGATCAACCAGCTCTCCATCTTCATCGGATCCAACACAGCTGTAGATCCCATGGGTGTGAAAATTGGTTTGACTATCTCTATGTCAAAGCGATGAAGTAGATCTTTGGTGTACTTAGTCCGATGAACAAAAGTACCTAATTTTGATTGCTTGATCTGAAAGACTAGGAAAAATGTGAGCTCTCCCATCATACTTATCTCAAATTTCCTGTTCATATTATTTGAAAACTTGAAAACAAGATCACGAGAGGAACTACCAAAGATGATATCATCCACATAAATCTAAATGAGTAAAAGATCATTGCCATGCTTAATAGTAAACAAGGTCTTATGTATCATGCCCATTTGAAAGTTATTTTTTAGCAAACATGATTTAAGCCTATCATACCATACTCCGGGTGCTAGTTTGAGACAATATAAAACTTTGGACAATTTGTAGACATGATTAGGAGATTTAGGATTCTCAAAATCAGGTGGTTGTTTAACATAAATACTTTCTTCAATATAACCATTAAGAAAAAGCACTTTTCACATCTATTTTATATAGTCTAAAACTCTTTGAAGAAGCAAATGCTAACATAATTCTAATGCCTTCTAATCGAGCAACTGGAGCAAAAGTTTCACCAAAGTTAAGACCTTCTACCTGGGTGAATCCTTGAGCCACAAGTCTAGCCTTATTTCGAATGACAACACCATCCTCACTTTCTTATTCTTAAAAACCCATTTAGTTCCAATAACTTTATGACCATGAGGGGGTGAAACTAAAATCCAGACTTTGTTACGCTCAAAATTTTCTAATTTCTCATGCATAGCATTAATCCAAGACTCATCAGATAAAGCGTGACTTACATCTTGGGGTTCAAAAGGTGAGACAAAAGCAAAATGAGTATACGAGGCATTGGAGTTATACCTGCTATGAAGAACTCTCTCATTTAACTCACCAATCATTTGTTCTGAGGGATGACGTCATTGAATATGTAGAGGAGCTTGTGCAGTGGTCATAGAAGTGGTCGTAGGTGTAGTTGTAGTAGTCGTCGTGGCCTCTGTCTCATGAGTGGTCATAGGAGAAGTCGTAGATATAGTCGTAGCCATAGGAGTGGTCATAGAGGTTGTCCTATGTGTCGTAGTGTAGCTCGAGAACTCCATGTTATCATCGTTGGAGTCATAGAAGATGTCCTCGAGTGCATCAAAGGCCAGTATACCTGCATTGTCGGGTCTAGTATCAAGACTAGTCTCATCAAAAGTGACCTCGCAGGTCTAAACAATTTTGTTAGTTTTTAAGTTGAGTACCCGATAACCCCCAATGTGAGATGCATATCCAAGAAAGATGTCATATGAGGATCTAGATTCAAATTTATCAAGATTGCCATGTCTAAGGATGAAGCATTGACATCCAAACACCCTGAAGTGAGAAATATTAGAAGAACAACCAAAACAAAGCAAATAGAAAGTCTTATGCAGTTTAGCTCGCAAGAATACTCTATTCGAAATGTAACAGGCAGTCAAAATAGCTTCAGCCCAATACTTTCTAGGATGCAACCCGAGCTGTCAAAATAACAGGCATACTCATTTAGCATTGTTCTAGCTATCTCGACCAAAGTTCTATTCTTGCGTTCGACCACAACGTTCTGTTGAGGCACCCGAGTTGACAAAAATTGATGGTCTAAACCCTTTCCAACACAAAAGGAAGCAAACAATGTGTTCTTGAATTCAATTCCATTATCACTTCTTATTGCTCTTAGTGCTCCTGGAAGTTCATTAGTAAGTCTAAGAGCTAGCTCTTGAAAATGACTAATGAGGACATCGCTAGTAATGCCAAAGCTAGTAATGAGACTTCAATAACAGGACCAATAACAAGAGCACGAGCCAAGAAACTACAATTTCAGGTGAACCTGCTCCTTAATGAATATGTCATTAATTTTAATGAGAATTTTATACTACCTAAAAATAATATTCTACTTGTGCTCAGGTTTGAAGAGTCAGCGATGGATGGAGATCAAGGATATGTGGCCGTCATCCAAGGAAGTACAAGTCCACAGTATGAACAATGATCGGCCCATGAATAGTGCCATGCATGAACAGTATGCGCTACAGTATTCAGCCCATGAATAGTTCTACGCTCTGATGCAGGCCGTGAGCGATGATCGTGCCCATGAGCGATCTGTGCTACAGTGCGTGTGAATAGTACCACATGGAAAATTTAGTGTTGAATAGTCTTAGGCTGAGACTATATATTGAGGGGTAGACTCCCATTATAAAGGGGAACCGCTTTTGATAATAGAATACTCTTATTCTTTCTGTTGGCCAAACCAACTTGAGAGAATTGGGAGTTCGCTGAAATTAAGATTATTCAACCTTTTCCGCTGGGAATTGGGAGTTCGCTGAAATTAAGATTGTTCAACCTTTTCCGCTGGGAATTGGGAGCGCGATAGAACTTCATCGGTGGTCGTGAAGTTCAGCACGTGAGGTTGGGCGAATTATAGAGTGCTAACTCTTGCATTGGCAACGGGGAATCACTACGGTTCATCAAATCCACGTGAATATCCAGATCCTACGTTGAGAAGATCGAGCGACCCCGTATCATCTTGGTATCAGAGCGCGGTTTACTCGGTAGGATTATTTACCCTTACTCTTAGTTTGTTTTACTTCTATTCCTATAGTCCTTTAAAACCGAAATTTGCCACACAAAAAAAATCCGAACCTTTAGATTAATCTGTTATTTTGCGTGAGTTTAATTAGGTTTTAGTCCATTAGAATTTTTGTTTAGGTGCTGATCGTTGTGTCCCTTTTGCGTCGCTTATTCATTTTGTCCACAAAAAAACCGATCTACTACTATTGTGTTGTGATTGCTAGTTGTTTCATCTAGTTGATTCGCTTGGTTATATCTCCGAACAGCAGTCTATGAGCCTCATTCATACTTTTATTCATCAATTGAGACTAGCTATTGAATATTGCATATAGGGCTGTTCTTGAGTATTTTACACACTTGCTAAAATTTGAACTTGTGAAGGCATCTCAAACAACCTTAGTTTGGCCACCTACACACAAAAAAAGAGAGAAAAGGCAAGCTGTTTAAAGAAAAAGCCACGACAAAGAAAAAAAGAAGAAAGAAAAAAAAGTGAGCTTTGGCCGAATTGGGGTTAGCCAATTCTAATCATAATTTTCAGATTGTGTAATTCAACTTCTTGAGTAATCTTGTGCCCTTACATTCATATCTTTGCAATTGGCTAGCGTCTCTCCTAGTACTTGATGCAAAACGAGCTATTTCATCATTACGTTCATATTGCTTCCAACTAGCTCATTCCTTTGTTTGCATTAAGTCATATTTATCTTTGCATGTGCGTTCTTATACTTCACTTAAACCTTTTGGATCAGCACTTGGGCAAAAATTTCTAGCTTGGATTATTACTTGATCTTATAATATCATAAAATTCAGATTATGTAGGATAAACACTTTCATACCAAGCTCCACCATATAACCGTTGTTGTGCAAGTAGTGAACACTCTTAAATTCGCTTGATCATCACTGTGCTGTTGTCACTTCTACCAGGGGTAAGTTTTTATTGGCCTTAATTCACGTCGGAAGGGTAAGAATTTTACTTGGAGAGAGGACATAGTGAGATTGAGTGATTTTCACAAAGCATTATTATATAAACAGCTATTTGTTTCTTGCATAACTAACCATGTCAGGTGGAGGACAACACCATGATGAGAGTGGTGGGACAAATGAAACTCAGGCATTTGTCAAGCAACATCAATTTGGGGCACTCCACGACCACTTTCAACGTGAGCTACACCAAAGGCTCAATCAACTCCATGAGAAGCATGATGCTTTTGCTGATCAAATTACAAGGGATATGCAAGATATGAAGATACAAGCTGATGAAAATGTGCGCCAATTGCGGGAGGACATTGGGGCCCTTACTAGGCTCATACAAGCTTGCAATGGTGGCGATGAATCAAGTGTTCAAGGAGGAGAAGCTGCTGCACATGTACCTCCTGCACCGCAACACCGAGTGGCAGCCAACGTGGTGCGTCCACCACAGCTTGGAGGACGAGGAGGAGCCCATGGAGGGCGTGGTCAGGGTCTAGGTGGAGGCCGTGGTGGGCATGGTGGTGCTGCACATGCGATGGAAGAGGATGGTGATTTTGCTTTGCATTACAATGACCATTATCGTCGTCCATGCAATGAAGATGATGGATTGGGCAAGCTCAAGTTTTCCATGCCCAAGTTTGCAGGTGGGACTGATCCCGAGGAGTATCTCACTTGGGAATTGAAGGTTGACAAAATATTTCGTATGCATCACTATACGGATGAGAGAAAGATACAGTTGGCATCACTTGAGTTTGATGGTTATGCTTTGGATTGGTGGGAACAAGTCATTTCTCAAAGAGCAGAGAATGGAGAAAACCCTTGTTGTGGCTACAGAGCAAACAGAGAGAGTATGGTGGTGGAGAGTTAGGTAAACAAATGACCTCTCTCCTTTTCCCAAGGACCAGCCACGATACATAAGTATTCCCCGCAAAGGGGCGACTTTACCATCGTAGCTTTACACGGAGTCCCTCACCGAGGACAAGTATGTCATTTACATGACTTACAACCTTCCAACAGGCTAGCTGGGTTTAGGTGGGGGCCACCCCTACAACAGGAGCCTCTCATGGTGAAGGGCTTCACATGCCGAAGCCATGTTGCCGAGCCCTTTGGCCCCCTCCGTCCCTACGGCCTGTGACGTTGTGTGATATTGGGCGAGGGTGACGTTGGAGCCGAGCTGTTGCGCGGGGGGCGAAGACCTTACCGAAAGCGGAGCTGGTCTGCTCCAAGGGCGCGGAGGCTTCGCCGAAGACGAAGCTGAGCTGCTCCGCGAACGCGAAGATTTCGCCTATGCGGGTCGGATACGTAGGGGTGGCAAGCCAGAACGGCGCACGTACCTTTGAGGAGGTGGCAGCGGAGCTGGTGCCTAGTTGAAGTAGACGCGATCACGCTCCGTCCCCTACCCTTCGGGGTGGTGGCAGCGGAGCTGGCGCCTAGTTGAAGTAGATGCGACGCGCCCGCCCCTACCCGCCGGGTGGTGGCGCGAGCCGCTGGCGCCTAGTTGAAGTAGACGCGACCGCGCTCCGTCCCCTACCCTTCGGAGTGGTGGCAGCGGAGCTGGCGCCTAGTTGAAGTAGACGCGATCGCGCTCCGTCCTCTACCCTTCGGAGTGGTGGCAGCGGAGCTGGCGCCTAGTTAAAGTAGACGCGACCGCGCTCCGTCCCCTACCCTTCGGGGTGGTGGCAGCGGCGCTGGCGCCTAGTTGAAGTAGACGCGATCGCGCTCCGTCCCCTACCCTTCGAGGTGGTGGCAGCGGAGTTGGTGCCTAGTTGAAGTAGACGCGACCGCGCTCCGTCCCCTACCCTTCGGGGTGGTGGCAGTGGGGCTGGCGCCTAGTTAAAGTAGACGCGGTCGCGCTCCGTCCCCTACCCTTCGAAGTGGTGGCAGCGGAGCTGGCGCCTAGTTGAAGTAGACGCGACCGCGCTCCGTCCCCTACCCTTCGGGGTGGTGGCAGCGGAGCTGGCGCCTAGTTGAAGTAGACGCGACCGAGCTCCGTCCCCTACCATTCGGAGTGGTGGCAGCGGAGCTGGCGCCTAGGGGTGCGCGGGACGTCCGCGTCTAGTTTATACTCCGGAGCGTGCGTGGGACTATCAACCACGGCTTAGTTAGGCTCCGGAGGGTACACCAACGCGTGCGCGGGACATCCGCGTCTTGTTTAGACTCAGTAGAGTGCACAGGGAAAACATCCACGTCTAGTTTATACTCCGGAGCGTGCGTGGGACTATCAACCACGGCTTAGTTAGGCTCCGGAGGGTACGCCAACGCGTGCGCGGGACATCCGCGTCTTGTTTAGACTTCGATGAGAGTGTGCGGGAAAACATACACGTCTAGTTTATACTCCGGAGCGTGCGTGGGACTATCAACCACGGCTTAGTTAGGCTCCGGAGGGTACGCCAACGCGTGCGCGGGACATCCGCGTCTTGTTTAGACTCAGTAGAGTGTGCAGGGAAAACATACACGTCTAGTTTATACTCCGGAGCGTGCGTGGGACTATCAACCACGGCTTAGTTAGGCTCCGGAGGGTACGCCAACGCGCGCGGTAGTTAGGCTCCATCGCCAGCGCGTCTGCGGGACATCCGCGTCTTGTTTATAAAGGAATACGCGTAGGCTACGAGCGAAAACAAAACTTTTCTACCGCGCGCAAGAACATCATGCTAAGGAAGGATCATGGATCGTTACCACTTAGGCCTTGCGCAGCGTGAAGAAGAATTGAAACCGATCCAATCTCGCGCGTCGAGGTAGTAGTGGAAGTGGCCGATCGTCCCGAACAGATCGTCTCCTCCACGCGCGCCGATCGACCACCGCAACGAGCGGCGCCTCCACGGTATCCACACGTCCGGGCTGGGCGCCGATCGCGAGTGTACTAGCACTCGTGAGCGGCTAGGGTTTGGCTCGGGAGGTGGCGGCTAGGGTTTTGCTAGATGTTAATAGGCACATGTCCCCTCCCCCTCGCCTCCATATATATAGACCTCCTCACGTGGGCCTCGTGGACCGAGGCCCAATAGGAGTCTATTCGGATCTCTATCCGAATTGAGCCCATATCGAATCATATTCGAATTAGTGTTCCAACCCGTTAGCGTGCGACCACAGCAGGTTCACGTATACTTGGTCGTGACCGAAACGCCTTTCAGGTTACCATGTTAATAGCGGTCTCTAGTAAGACATATTAACCCCAAAGTATATGTAAAGATCATATCGGTGAACTGTAATGTTCTCTCATGTCGAATCCCTTTGCCTCACGATATAGATTGAGCTCAAGGCGAGACTGTGTCATCCTCTTAATAGCTCAATCACTCTCTCGATTCCGTGATGGATTATAAACTCGTGATTGACTCCTCAATCACCTTGGCATGGCCATGCACTTTCATAATCCATTACATCGAGGGCGAGAGATATCTCTCCCATAAGGAGGGCAAATTCTATCTTGATCATTCACATCCCACTACATGTTTCATGGCAAACCCGAAGACTACTTTTATGACTACCCGATTCGGAGTAGTGATTAGTAGTCCCAAAATAACTACTACTCATGTTGGGAACCATGATGACCTCAAGTCTAAGGACTCTACATAAACACTACTTGAGACCAGCGATGACACATGGAATCTCTGCGGTGTCTCATGGCAGTCTATCAACATATGTTCACTAACACATGTCCATATTATTGATTTGGTATCACCATACCATGATCCATGAGACATGATCATCAATCAATACATATCTTGATCTTTGTCTTTGAATCATATTTGTTCCTCATATGATATCGACCGGGGATCATTTAGAAATAGCAACATCTTAGTATTTAAGAGTCTCATGAATAAGTCACATACTCATTGATCAATAATGATGATGTCTATTCCAGGAACAAAGTAATGTATCATAAACATAGTATGTGATATATACAACATCTCCATGTTGCCTCTAGGGCATATCACTATGATCTCCCACTTGCACTAGAGTCAACCATGTAGGTATCTAATACCCATTGCCCTAGTGTGAGCCTCATGCTTTGGTGAGGGAAGCGGCTTTGTCAACGGATCTGCAATGTTCAAATCCGTTTGTACTTTGCATATCTTCACATCGCCTCTCTCCACTATCTCGCGGATGAGATGAAATCGCGTAAAATGTGCTTGGACTTACAGTGCGATCTAGGCTCTTTGGCTTGCGCAATGGCCCCACTATTGTCCTGATGAGGTCCATTGGGCTGGAGGCACTAGCCATCACACCAAGCTCGAAATAAATTTCTTGATCCAAAGCGGCCTCTTTGGCGGCTTGAAAGTCGCTATGTACTCGGCTACATTGTAGAATCGAGCAACCGTCTGCTTTGCTTGGAACTCTTCCGCTTACCGCACCGCCATTCGAGGCGAGAACACAAATCAGTTGCGATCTAAAATCATCTTTGTCGGTTTGGAAGCTAGCATCGGTGTAACCATTTACAACGAGCTCTTCCTCACCTCCATAGACAAGGAACACATCTTTAGTTCTTCTCAAGTACTTCAAGATGTTCTTTACGGCAATCGGTGACTTTCACTGGATCGACTGGTATCTACTCGTAGCACTTAAAGCATCTGAAACATCGGGCGTGTACAAAGCATGGCATACATAATGGACCCAATAGCGAAGCATATGGAATCGCATTCATTTTATCCCGCTCATCGGTGTACTAGGACACGATTCTTGCTAAGATTTATACCATGTGACATAGGTAGAAAACCTTTCTTGGAATCATGCATATTGAACCTTTTCAACACCTTGTCAATGTACGTATCTTGGCTTAATCCAATTAGCCTTTTGATCTATCTCTATAGATCTTGATGCCCAGAATATATCTGCCTCTCCTAAGTCTTTCATAGAGAAACTATTTTTAATGAAGACTTATGATTCGAGCAAAGGAATGTCATTTCCGATCAGTAATATGTCATCCACATATAAGACCGAGAAATCGAGTGCGCTCCCACTAGCCTTTTGTAAACACAAGGCTCTTCTTCGTTCTTGATGAAACCAAACCCTTTGATTACTTCATCAAAGCGAATGTTCCAACTCGAGATGCTGCTTTAATCCATAAATGGATCTTTGGAGCTTGCATATCTTTCCAACGATTGCGGATCGACAAAACACGTGGGCTGTGTCATGTACACATCCTCACTCAGATTTCCATTAAGGAAAGCTGTTTTGACATCCATTTGCCATATTTCATAGTCGAAATATGCAGCAATCGCTAGAATGATCGAATAGACTTTAGCATTGCGACGGGCGAAAAGTTTCATCATAATCAATACCTTGAATTTGTTTGAAACCTTTGGCCTGTCGCGCTTTATAGATGTGAACATTTCCATCTATGTCTATCTTTTCTTGAAAACCCATTTGCATTCAATGGTTTTAACACCATCAGTGGATCAACCAAGTTCCAAACTTGATTACTATGCATGGATTCAATTTGGATCTCATGGCTTCAAGCCATTTCTCAGTCTGGTCCCACCATTGCTTCTTCATAGGTCTTAGGCTCATCGTTGTCTAACAACAATATGTCCGTTGTTGAGTAGTCAAGAACATGTACCTCTCGGTGCACGCGTGACCTTCGACCTCGTGGTCTGGTGTGTCCACAGAGTTCTTCAACGGTTTGTTCATCTGTTGTGGTTACTGAGGAGCTGAAACGTTATCAGTGTTTCTTGAATTTCTTCAAGTTGCCTTTGTGCTCCCACTATCCCTTCTTGAGAGAAACTCTTTCTCTAAGAAGACACCATGCTTAGGCGACAAACACTTTGCCTTCTCCTCGATTATAAAAGTAATATCCTTTTGTTTCCTTAGGATGCCGATAAAGAAGCATTTATCAGTTTAGGAGTGAGCTTATCAGTTGTAAGCGTTTTACATAAGCCTCACATCCCCAAATCTTAAGAAAAGACAAGCTAGGGCGTTGTCTGTCCACATCTCATATGGTGTCTTTTCTCACGATTTTGATGGAACCTGTTTAGTGTGAGCGGCGGTGTTTTCAGAGCGTACCCCAAAAGACAACGGAAGATCACTTTGGCTCATCATGGGCGCACCATATCTAATAAGGTGCGATTTCTCCGTTCGAATACCCCATTCCATTGAGGTGTTCTGGCGAGTCAATTGTGGAACAATTCCACAATCCTTTAGATGATTGCCAAACTCATGGCTCAAATATTCGCCTCCACGATCGGATCGTAGAAACTTGATTGTCTTGCCTAAATGATTTTGCACTTCATTTTGGAATTCTTTGAACTTTTCAAAGGATTCGGACTTATCTTCATCGGTAGATATACCCATATCTACTAAAGTCATCGATAAAAGTTATGAAATCACGAAAACCACCTCTGTTATTAAGCTCATTGGTCCACATACATCGGTATGTACGAGTGCCAATAAGTCATTTGCCCGTTCACCTTGACCGGTGAAAGGTGCCTTTGTCATCTTGCCAAGTAAACAAGATTCGCATGTCTCTAATGATTCAAAATCAAATGAGTGCGAATACCATCTCTATGGAGCTTACGCATGCGTTTCTCATTTATGTGACCTAGCGGCGATGCCAAATAAGCGTGGGATTCAAATCATTCGGACGTTGCCTCTTTGCATTAATGTTATAGACCGGTGACCCTTCAAGAGTAAGAACGTATAACCCATTCACCAATGGAGTATGACAATAGAACATATCTTTGAAATAAAGAGAACAACCATTGTCCATAGATTTAAAGTCATAACCTTACGCTTGCAAACATGAAGCGAAATAATGTTCTTTGAAAGAGATGGAACACAATAACAATTATTCAATTCCAAAACTAATCACGAAGGTAAAGACAATGGCATGGTGCCAACGCTACCGCGACAACTTTTGCTCCATTGCCAGCGAAGATCCACTTCGCTCCTCCTCAAACTTCTACTTCTTATTAGCCCACAGCGATTTGCAATGTGAGCAACCGATCGGTATCAAATACCCAAGAATTAGTGGAAGAAGTAGCAAGATTGATTTCTATAACATTTATACAGGTGGAAGTCATACTTCCCTTCTTCTTCTCAAGATCCTCCAAGTACTTTGGGCGGTTCCTTTTCAATGTCACGATTGCTTCTGATAGTAACAATCGCATCGGGATGAGCATCGCCTTTCTTGTCTTTCTTGGCCTTAGAACTGCTCGCGATCGCATCGGGAGCTTTCTTTCTTTTGACCGCGATTCTCTTGACATAGGGCTTGCCCTTGCCTTTGCATCATCATCACATGATTGCTGCTTTTCTTAATGCTTTCCTCGGCAGATTTTAGCATCCCATGCAACTCAGCCAGGGTCTTGTCAAGATTGTTCATGTGAAAGTTCATTATGAATGGCTCAAAGCTCGGGGGGAGCGACTGGAGAATCACATCAGTAGCCAACTCTTGGCTAAGGGGAAAACCAAGCTTTTCGGACTCTCAATGTAACCAATCATCTTAATCACATGAGGGTGGCGAGATTCCATACGCAAGCTTTGCACGCAAATAAGGACTTTGAAGTATTGAACCTCTCACCCTTGCTTGGTTCTCAAACATACCACGTAGCCCCACAATGATATTGTAGGCATCTGTGTTCTCATATTATACGAGCTCGAGAGGACATTGTGGCAAGCATGAGACAGCTCACATCAAGGCAATCATTCGTGTGCTTCTCATAAGCTCTCCGTGCAGCCACAGTAGCATTATCAGGCAAGTCTTCGGGGTAAGGAGACTCAAGGACATACTCCTTGCGCTCTTGCTTGAGAACAATTCTCAAGTTGCGATACCAATCCAAAAAGTTTGTTCCATTGAGTTTTCTTTCTCAAAACAGATCGCAAATTAAAAATCTTGGATCTGGCGTTAGTGACATGATCTACAACACAAGAATATGCAAAGTTTAGCACTATGTTTATGTTCATCTTTTATTAAACTATTTAGTAAAGACTCCCACTATGAGTTTTGCAACAAAAACTCCCTCTAAGTTACATAGTGGGTAAAGATCCTCATTTCACTAATTCCTAGTGAGCTTTGGCATCACGGCTAGAAAACTAGTGACATGGGTAAGCAACACTTTGCTAATCACATCCCTATGTGACTCTACTTTGGGTGACATTAGTATGCCTCGGCCCCAATCTATGCCCCAAGGTCCAAAACTATTTTGATAACCTTGTTAAGTAAACCAAATGCTTCCGCATGTAGATGTCCGACATCTACCCCAAATGATGATGATAACCGATGGCACTCTACTTTGGTAGACCTACCATGCGGTGATCATTATCTTTTAGTGCAACATATGGAAGGGCATTAACACCTAATTTTAAGAGGATTCTATCCTACCAAAGCAACATATCACATATATCATTGCATAAGAATAAGATAGATAACATCATAGATAAACACATTTAAGCGTGTAGTAGTATGGCCCAAAATTGGTGATATCCATCTCCAAGTAGGTGTAGACGATCTCCATCCTCCACATCACTACTTTAGGCCACCATGCTTAAAAGCTTGTAACCTCAAAACTAGGCTACTACCTATAATAGCTAGAAATTGAAGATTACAAAGATAGATTCAAGCATTAAGGTCGACACGCAGTCGTTAAATACAATATATACAGCTAACAATAGCTGAAATAATCATGACACGAGCCATGAGCAGATGTTACATGCATCACATACATCTCATACATTCAAATAAGCTATAGGGCCATACTATTCACATCATTCTCTGCAAAAACAAGTTAGGCGTAGAATCGCATTCTACCTAACGATGTGAACCCAAGGCGCTATACAAGGGGATACACGGCGGTCCCGCTGCGGTCGACGGGGGTCGAGGGGAGCCGCTGCGGGTTCGAGCGGCGCCAAAACCTCCTGAATTACATAGATCGCATCTATGAAATCGCTATGAAAATCTTATCGAGCGATCAAATCAACCCAAATCGAGCCATTCAAAATGTCTCAATTTTCATTAGATCAATCATATTGATCATCGCGATCGGTATACTTGAGGAGACCACAACACAAGACCTCGATCTGTTGGCTCGATCTACGATTGTGCGCGCGATTAGCCCGATGGTGATTCCGGCGGTAGGGGCAAGTCGCGCGTACATCAAAGAAGAACACGAACTAATCTTTTTGGCCTTGTGATGCTATCAACTCATACCAATTTCAACCCCTTATGACGATTGATCTCATCAACCGTGCTACCTTATTTAGGCGTAATAGATCCAATCTACTACTATTGCATATCAACATATATCGCGATCCAGATGCAAACTAAGCAAGATGGCTCGATACCACTAAAGGAATACGCGTGAGGCTACGAGCGAGAAAACAAAACTTTTCTACGCGCACCCAAGAACATCATGCTAAGGAAGGATCATGGATCGTTACCACTTAGGCAGCATGCGTGAAAAGAATTGGAAACCGATCAATCTCGCGCGTCGAGGTAGTAGTGGAAGTAGCCGATCGTCCCGAACAGATCGTCTCCTCCACGCACGCCGATCAGACCTTGCAACAGCGGCGCCTCCACCGGTATCCACACGTCCGGCTGGAACGGCGATCGCGAGTGTACTAGCACTCGTGGCGGCTAGGGTTTGGCTCGGGAGGTGGCGGCTGGGTTTTGCTAGATGTTAATAGGCACATGTCCCCTCGCCCCTCGCCTCCATATATATAGACCTCCTCACGTGGGCCTCGTGGACCGAGGCCCAATAGAGTCTATTCGGATCTCTATCCGAATTGAGCCCATATCGAATCATATTCGAATTAGTGTTCCAACCCGTTAAGCGTGCGACCACAGCAGGTTCACGTATGCTTGGTAAATGACCGACGCCTTTCCGGTTACCATGTTAATAGCGGTCTCTAGTAAGACATATTAACCCCAAAGTATATGTAAAGATCATATCATTGAACACGTAATGTTCTCTCATGTACGAATCCCTTTGCCTCACGATATAGATTGAGCTCAAGGCGAGACTGTGTCATCCTCTTAATAGCTCAATCACTCTCTCGATTCCGTGATGGATTATAAACTCGTGATTGACTCCTCAATCACCTTGGCATGGCCATGCACTTTCATAATCCATTACATCGAGGGCCCAGATATCTCTCCCATAAGGAGGGCGTTCACTAACACATGTCCATATTATTGATGCGCCATGGAAAACATCCACGATCTAGTTTATAATCTAGAGCGTCGATCGAGGATCATTTAGAAATGGGACTATCAACCACAATAATGATGATGTCTTAGTTAGGCTCTCCATGAGGGTACGCCAACGCATGCACGGGACATCCGCGTCTTGTTTAGACTCAGTAGAGTGCGCAGGGAAAACATCTGCGTCTTATTTATACTCCGCAGAGTGCGCGCGGAGGCGTCCCCCCGCTGTGTCTTATTTATACTTTGTAAAGTGCGTGCGGAGGCGGACCTCATCGCTACGTCTTATTTATACTCCGTAGAGTGCGTGCGGAGGCGGACCTCATCGCTACGTCTTATTTATACTCCGTAGAGTGCGTGCGGAGGTGGACCTTATCGCTACGTCTTATTTATACTCCATAGAGTTCGTGCGGAGGCGGACCTCATCACTACGTCTTATTTATACTCTGTAGAGTGCGTGCGGAGGCGGACCTCATCGCTACGTCTTATTTATACTCCGTAGAGTGCGTGCGGAGGCGGACCTCATCGCTACGTCTTATTTATACTCCGTAGAGTGCGTGCGGAGGCGGACCTCATCACTACGTCTTATTTATACTCCGTAGAGTGCGTGCGCAGGCGGACCTCATCGCTAAGTCTTATTTATACTCCGTAGAGTGCGTGCGGAGGCAAGCCTCCGCACACTGCTGATGGTGGGGGGGCATGAAATAGCCTCGCAAACGGCGAACTTTATTAAATTCCCGTTTGCCTGGGTGAGCGAGTACAAACAACCAGGGACTAACCGTTGGACTGGGCTTAGACAAAATACTTCCGCAACCTGTCCGCATTCTATGTGTGGCGGAGCGTCTGGCCTTCCAGTGTGGCGAGGTGATAAGCTCCTCGCTGCAGTACCGTTGCGACAATATACGGGCCTTCCCACTTGACTCGGCTGCCGACCCGTGTCGCGCGGCGCCTCCGAGACAAGGTCCCTACCGAACGCCGCGATATACGGAGCGGTCCTGGCTGCGGGCCATTTGACGGGCGTACTTGGCGACGTGTTGGGTGGCCTTGACACGCTCTCCATCGAGGAGGTCGAGGGACAACTGGCGCTCTTCATCTGGTGCCTGGGTGAGGACCCTTCGTGAGCCGGTCTTGATCTCCTCGGGCGTCATTGCCTCATCACCGAAGAGGAGTTTGAACGGCGTGAACCCCGTCGGACGTGTCGCCGTTGTGCGAAGCGACCAGAGGACGTTGTAGAGCTCGTTGGGCCATTTGCCTTTTGGTAGCCCGACAAGGCGTTTTTTTAATTCCGGCGGAGATGGCACCGTTCGCCCGCTTGACCGCCCCGTTGGACTGTGAGTGTCCGACCGAGGCGAACAAAGCATAATTCCCATGTCGTCGCAGAACTCCCTGAATGGAGTAGAGTCGAATTGCAAACCATTGTCGGCAGTGATCTCCTTGGGCACTCCGAAGCGGCATATGATGCTCTGCCAAAGGAAGCGCTGCATGGCTGTCGAGGTGATCTTGGTAGCGCCACAGCCTCTGGCCACCTGGAAAAATATTCCAAAGCGACCACGATGAAGCGCAAATCTCCTGGCGCTCGGGGCAGAGGTCCGACCACGTCGATTCCCCACCGCGCCAACGGCCATACAGGAGGGATGGGGTTAAGGTCGGTGGGGGGTCTATGAATTATCCGCCCCATCCATTGGCAGCCTTAGCACCGGCGCACCAGTTCTTGGGCATTAGTGACGGTGGTTGGCCAATAGAAGCCCTGCCTGAATGCCTTGCCGACGAGCGATCGGGGCGCCAGATGCGAGCCGCAAAGGCCCGCGTGGATTTCTGCCAGGAGGTGCTGTCCTTCTTCGCGTGAGAGGCACCGTAGGAGCGGTGTACAGACTCTAATTTTGTAGAGCACTCCGTCGAGGAGCTGGAAGGAGCGGGCGCGGTACTGTAGGCGGCGAAGGTCAGCGGGGTCGTCCGGCTTGGCGATGCCCTGTAAGAAGGCGTGAATTGGTTATCGCCAGTCGCCCTGATGGGTGATCTGGTGGACTAGGGCTGGGTCACGATTGTCCTGCGCGATGGCCGCCACGTGCAGGACCTCGTAGAATGCGCCTTCGGGGGTGGGGAGCTGCTGGCTGGCGGCCTTGGCAAGAATGTCCGCTTGCTCGTTTTCTGCGTGGGGGATAGCCTTGACCGTGACACCCAGGAAATGCCGCTCCTTGGCTCGTACGGCTGCCAAGTACTTGGCCAGGTCGGGGTCCTTGGCCTGGTAAGACTTGTCGACCTGCCCCGCCACCAGCCTGGAGTCTGTGCGGACGAGGACTCGCCGCGCCCCCAGGGCTTTGAGCTTTGCTAGGCCAAAGAGTAGCGCCTCGTACTCCGCGGTATTGTTGGTGGCAGGAAATGCGAGGCGCGCCGAGTATAACAAGTGGCGTCGCTCCGGGGTAGTGACCACCGCCCCCATGCCGCGCCGGAGGCGCAGTACGCGCCGTCGGTGTCGAGCGTCCATACCGGGTCCTCGGGCTGCTTGGTGTGCTGGACCGCTGGGGTCCACTCCGCGAGGAAGTACGCAAGGATTTGGGACTTGATTGCCGTGCGCGAAGCATATGTCAGGGAAAAAGGGGCGAGTTCGGCTGCCCACTTGCCGATGCGTCCCATGGCCTCTTTATTGTGCAACATCTCCGCCAGAGGGAATGAGGACGGCACAGTGATTGGATGGGCGAGGAAGTAATGCCGGAGCTTTCTCGAGGCCATGAGTAAGGCATAAGCCAATTTCTCAAGCTCCGTGTACCGCGTCTTGGCGCCTTGGAGGGCTTCAGAGACAAAGTAGACTGGGCGTTGGCGGACGCCCTCCTCGAGAACGAACGGCGGCGGACGGCCGCCGCGAGGCGGCAAGGTAAAGTAAAAGGGGAGCCTCTGGTGCCGGGGCTACCAGTGTGGGTAGGCTTGCAAGGTGCTTCTTGAGGTCATCGAAGGCGCTGGCGCAGTCGGCGTCCCATCGAAACCCGTCGCAACCACGCAAGGTTTTGAAGAAGGGCAGGCCACGCTCTGCTGCCCTGGACAAAAAGCGGCTTAAGGCGGCCATGCGGCCGACGAGCCTCTGGACCTCCCGTGTTGTTTTTGGTGGTTCCATGGCAAGGATTGCGTCGACTTTGTCGGGGTTGGCTTGGATACCACGCCCGGACACCAAGAAGCCCAAAAGCTTGCCCGCCCGCACACCGAAAACGCACTTGTCCGGGTTGAGCTTGATGCCTGCCTTCCGGAGATTGTTGAAGGTCTCTTGGAGATCGTGGCCGTGAGCCGCTAATTGCTTGGTTTTGACTACCACGTCATTCACGTACGCTTCGACATTCCTCCCCAGCTGGGAGGCCAGCGCCAGCGCGATTAGGCGGGTGAAAGTTGCGCCGGCATTCTTCAGGCCGAAGGACATTCTGACAAAGCAGTATGTTCCTATTGGAGTGATAAAGCTGGTTTTGTCTTCATCAGCCTTGGCCATGTAGATTTGATGATAACCGGAGTAGGCATCCAAGAAGCTCATGAGTTCGCAGCCGGCCGTGGCGTCGACTAGTTGGTCGACGCGCGGGAGGGGGTAGTCATCCTTCGGGCACGCATTGTTGAGGGCGGTGAAATCAATGCACATACGCCAGGCACCGCTGGCTTTCTTCACTAGCACCGGATTGGCGAGCCAATCCGGGTGCTGAACTTCGCGAATGACGTCGGCATGCAGGAGCTTCATTACTTCCACCTTGGCCGCCTGCTGCCGGTCCGCGGACATGCGCCGAAGCCTTTGCTTGACCGGCTTGGCGTCTTGATGGACTGCGAGGTTGTGCTCGATGAGGGAGCGGTCCACACCCGTGAGGTCCCCCGGAGACCAGGCGAAGACGTCTGCGTTGTTCCGGAGGACTTGGAGGAGCTCTTGCTCCATATCCGGGGGGAAACCGTCGCCTATGGAGACGACCCGGCCGTCGGCCTGGAGGGAGACCCTTTTGATTTCGCCCTCCGGTCGAGGCTTAGGGGTCCACCCCGGGGCGGATGGGGTGTCCGCCTTAGGCTTGGCTGCGAGGGCGTGCACCCGACGGTGGGGACTTGTGAACTCCGTGCGTCGAGCGAGGTCCTGGTCACCGAAGACCGTGATGACGCCGCCCGGGCCCGGGAGCTTCAGGCACAGGAAGCCATGATGTGGGACCGCCCGAAGGATATAAGGGCAGGGCGGCCCAGAATGGCATTGTACGGGCTTGGGGTGTCTGCGACGTCAAAGACAACGCCCTCGGTCCTGGCATTATTGCCTTGATAGAAGGAGACTTGGAGGTGTATTTGGCCTAATGTACTTATGGGTTGGCCGCCGAGGCCACATAATGGGGTCCCGGATGGCTGCAATCGACGGTGAGGGATTCCCATGCGGCCGAGGGCCTCCGCGAAAAGCACATTCGCCGAGCTGCCTCCGTCGATGAGGACACGCCAGACGTCGCACCCTGCAATGTCGACCCGGATGAGCAGAGGGTCGTGGTGAGGAAACTCGACGCCTCGGGCATCGGCGGATGCGAAGGTGATTTCGCCCCGAGTTACTTGCAGCTGTGGCTGCTGCGAGACTCCCGACGACGAACCCCCAGAGATGACGTTGACGGCCTGAATCTGCGCGGGGACCTACGGCGAGTGCTGTGGACGGGCTCCCAGCATGACGGCCATCGGGATCTACAGGCTCGAAGCCTCTTGCATGGCGCTTACAGTGTCGCGGAGATCTGCCAGCTCCCGCTAGAGCGCATGAAGGGCAGCCAGTAGGGATCTTTGCGCTATGGGCGTAGACGAAACGGACGGCGCACCTGGTCGCGCTGGTTTGGCAGCCGCGGCTAGCGTCGGCGCCGCCGGATTGTCCGCTCCATCTGTGTGGTGGATTCCTGCGCTACTGGCCCGAGTCGCAGTATGACTGTGGCCGTTGGACATTTCTGTGTCGCCTTGGGTGTCAACGGCTGCGTTGGCGGAGGCGGGGTTGGAGTCGGCGCCGCGCGGCGCGGCGGGTTGAGTCGACGGCGGCGGTTGGAGGCGGGTTGGAGTCGACGGCCATGTCGCGAGCGTTATCGTTCACTCCTACGGCCGCCCCTGCCGACGCCGCGGTGCCGACGCTGACGCGAGGTGTCGCCTCCGCGACCCCTTTCCTCCTTGCCGCCAACGCTATTGGTGCCATCCTTCTTGAGGTCTTCTTGCTTCCGTCGTCCCCACGGACGGCGCCAACTGTTGTGGCTACAGACCAAACAGAGAGAGTATGGTGGTGGAGAGTTAGGTAAACAAATGACCTCTCTCCTTTTCCCAAGGACCAGCCACGATACATAAGTATTCCCCCTGACAAAGGGGCGACTTTACCATCGTAGCCTTACACGGAGTCCCTCACCGAGGATAAGTATGTCATTTACATGACTTACAACCTTCCAACAGGTTAGCTGGGTTTAGGTGGGGGCCACCCCTACAACAACCCTGTTGCAACATGGCAAGAGATGAAGCAGGAAATGAGAGCCCGTTTTGTTCCTCGTCATTACAAGCGTGATCTATTTGATAAATTGCAGAATATGAAGCAAGGAGCACATTCTGTGGAGGAGTACTACAAGGAGATGGAGCTAGCCATGATTCGAGCCAAGGTTCAAGAACAAGAAGAGCAAATCATGACACGCTTCCTCTCAAGTTTGAACCATCAAGTCAAAAAAATTGTCAATTTTCAGCCTTGTACCAATCTTTATGAGTTAGTGCATCAAGCTACAAAGGCAGAACGACAATTGCAAGAGGATACTAAATTTGCAAGGTCAACGTCCTTTGCTGCACGTACACCGTCCAGCGGAGGAAGATATGTTTCCAAAACACAAATAAGCCGACGAACAGCTCCAAGTGGTGGTTCAAGCTTTCGCTTATTATCTAGCAAGAAGGAAGAAGCCACTCCAAGTGTAAGGAAGCCATCAAATCCAGCAGCTAGTGTTTTCTCTTCTATGGGTTCTATAGCGAAGAGTAGCGGTATACAATGCTTCAAATACCTTGGTCGTGGTCATATGCAAAAGGATTGCCCAAATAACAAGGCGATGTTGATATTAGAGAATGGGGAATATGATTCTGCAAGTGAAGAAAAGAATGATCACCATGCTGATTTAGGGACATATGATGATGCACATGAGGAGTGTTGGTCCTATACTTGTGTGTGCTCCGACAGTGTTAAATGTGCAACCAAAGCCTTCCCATGAACAGCGCTGCAATTTATTCCATACAAGAGCTCAAGTTAGCAAAGATGGTAAATTTTGCAAGGTAATCATTAATGGTGGAAGTTGTCATAATTTGGCTAGCAAGAAGCTTTGCAATAAATTTGGATTGAACTACAAGAAACACCCACATCTGTATCAGATCCAGTGGCTGCATGAGAAAGGTTCATTGAGTGTGGGATACACCGTGGATGTTGAATTTGAAATTGGCACTTATCGTGATACGGTGGAATGTGATATGGTGCCTATGGTCGTATGTTACTTGCTACTAGAAAGACCATGGCAATATGATCATACTGTGATTCATGATGGAAGAACTAACCAATATAAGTTTGGGTGGAACAAAAAACAAGTGGTGCTGCTACCGTTGACTCCTTCTCAAATTGTAAATGATAATGTGCAGAAAATTGAAGTGCAAGTTGAGAGTGAGAAAGGGAGAGAACCAAATAGTGTGATTCCACAAAAGGTGAGTGAGAACCATAAGCCAAACCCGAGAGGTAAAAGCAAGAGTGAGGGAGAGAAAAACTTAGTCATGATAGCCACCAAATCTGATCTAAGAGAGATGAAAGATGATCCCACTTTGATACACCTTGTATTGCTGTACAAGGATGCGTTGCTTTCTACTAATGATTTAACATCTCTTCCTAGTGTTGTTTCTCAAGTTTTGTAGGTTTGTAACGACGTGTTTCCGGAGGAGATACCCGCTGGTCTACCACCTATTCGAGGTATTGAGCATCAAATTGACTTAGTCCCGGGAGCCCCTCTTCCCAATCGACCGCTGTACCGCACAAATCCAGAAGAAACAAAGGAAATTCAGCGCCAAGTGCAAGCACTTTTGGACAAAGGGTACGTACGCAAGAGCCTTAGTTCTTGTGCCGTTCCAGTTATTCTTGTTCCTAAGAAAGATGGTACTTGGAGAATATGCATAGACTGTAGAGCTATTAACAATATAACTGTTCGCTATCGTCATCCTATTTCTAGGTTAGATGATATGCTTGATGAGTTAAGTGGTTCTACTATCTTTTTTAAGATTGACTTGCGTAGTGGCTACCATCAAATAAGAATGAAACATGATAATGAATGAAAAACTGTTTTTAAAACGAAATTTGGCTTGTATAAATGGTTAGTGATGCCTTTTGGATTGTCCAATGCTCCTAGTACATTCATGCGCTTAATGAACCATGATTTGAGACACTTCATTGGAAAATTTGTGGTAGTTTACTTTGATGATATTCTGATATATAGCCGCTGTTTGGAAGCTCATGTTTGATGTGACCATGGCCCGATCTTCCGAGAGGTACTGATAAGTCGATTGTGGAGAACTCGACGTTGATGATCCGAAGGCTCCGACCAAAAAAAGATCGATCCTCTCGCAATCACTACACCACTGCTCCGATGGTTATCAACCGTGCCGAACGCGGTTAACCTCGCCAAGAAGGCTATCTCCTGCAAGCGAATCGAGAACACAAGCAAGAGAGTAAAAGATGCAATCTAAAATTGTATTACGAATAAAGATTAAGTTCACAAGTTGGAGTTCTTCAACCGAACATGCGGTGAGACTGCCAAGCAGAATAAACTCTTAAAAAAATCAAGGAAAACTAAAGGGGTGTGACCTCTTTAAATAGAGAAGGGGGAGGCCACACTTATTTAAAGAAGAGGGGGTGGGACTAATCACTTGGGTACTGTTCATGTGAATAGTACCGGCCTAAATAACCTAAGTTACAAGGCGCTCGGCCCACTTTGACTCGGACTGCAAAAGTGATGTGTCTTGTTTTGCAGTTTCTGATCGCCTTAGGTGGAATTTTGAGGTGAGGCTAGATTCATCTGAAAGTAGACTTCATTATCTTTCCAACGAGTACTCACGGGCCCCGAGAGACCTTCTGGATCAAAAGTTATAGCCGTTTCAAATAGGTGTTGTCAAGCAGTCCGAATTGATCTAGAGACCGAATTAGATTCCAAAATGTGTCCCAATTGAACTCTTGCTTTAGTTGATCCAAAAATAATGTGGTGACCTTGAGTAAGAGTTGAAAAAGGCGTTGACTTGGTCTTGATATATTGGTCAGCTTTCCTTTAGGTGGACCCCAACCACGAGCGCGTAGCGTTGATGCAATCATTCTCGTATGCGTATATGGCGTGGTCACATCAATGTTGAACACATCAAACAAGTGCTAGAAGTACTTAAGAAAGAACGCTTGTATGGTAATCTTGAGAAGTGTACTTTTTGCACTAGTAAGGTTGTGTTTCTAGGCTATATTGTTTCAGCTCATGGCATTTTGCACTAGTAAGGTTGTGTTTCTAGGCTATGTTGTTTCAGCTCATGGCATTGAAGTGGACGAATCTAAAATTGACGCTATTAGAAATTGGCCAATTCCTGTGAATGTTAGTCAAATTCGTAGCTTCCATGGGCTTGTTAGTTTCTATCGACGATTTGTGAAAGATTTCAGCACCATTGTTGCCCCATTAAATGAGTTAACTAAAAAGGGTGTGATTTTTGAGTGCAGAGAAAAACAAGACAAAGCTTTTGCTGAATTGAAGAAATGTTTGACTGAAGCACGATTGCTTGCTTTACCTGATTTCACAAAATCTTTTGAGATTGAATGTGATGCTAGTGGAATAGGTATTAGTGGTGTTTTGATACAAGAAAGAAAACATATTGCATATTTCAGTGAGAAACTTCATGGAGCACAATTGAATTATCCTATTTATGATAAAGAACTATATACTCTTATGCGTGTGTTGGAAACTTGGCAACATTATCTTTGGCCTAAGGAATTCATAATACATTCTGATCATGAATCTTTGAAATATTTAAAGGGGCAAGCGAAATTGAATCGTAGACATGCTAAGTGGGTAGAATTCATTGAGACCTTTCCATACATTATCAAATATAAGAAAGGTAAAGAGAATGTGGTAACTGATGCTTTGTCTAGAAAACATGTACTGTTGACTCAGTTGGAAGTAAAGGTACCAGGGTTGGAAAGTTTGAAAGATTTATATGCTTCCGATCATGAATTTGCAGCTCCATATTCTAATTGCAAAGATGGAAAAGGGTGGGATAAGTTTTATATTCATGATGGCTTTCTCTTTCGCATGAATAAGCTATGTGTTCCGGATTCCTCTGTGCGTTTGTTATTGTTACAGAAATCTCATGCAGGAGGATTGATGGGGCATGTTGGGAGGGAGAAGACTTACATGATGTTGGCTGATCACTTCTATTGGCCAAAGATGAGACGAGACGTCGAGAGATTTGTTCAAATATGCATCACATGCCATAAGGCGAAGTCAAAACTCAATCCACATGGTTTGTATACTCCACTTCCTGTTCCTAGTGCTCCTTGGGAAGATATTAGCATGGATTTTGTGTTAGGACTACCTAGGACCAAGAGGGGAAGGGATTCAGTCTTTGTTGTTGTGGATAGATTCTCTAAAATGGCATATTTTATTCCCTGTCATAAGAGTGACGATGCGTCGCATGTAGCTGATTTATTTTTCAGGGAGATTGTGAGATTGCATGGAATGCCAAGAACCATTGTTTCAGATCGCGACGTCAAGTTCATGAGCTACTTTTGGAAAACTTTGTAGGCCAAGCTTGGGACAAAGTTGTTGTTTTCAACGACTTGTCACCCACAAATAGATGGGCAAACGAAGGTGGTGAACCGCACACTTTCAACGTTGCTACGTACCATGATAAAGAAGAACTTGAAAGAGTGGGAAGATTATCTACCGCATGTGGAGTTTGCATATAACAGGGCGGTACATTCTACAACTCAATTGAGTCCATTCGAGGCGGTGTACGGTTTCAAACTAATCAAGCCCCTTGATTTATTTCCTCTCCCACTACAAGAACGTGCAAATATAGAGGCTTCTAAACGTGCTGATTTTATGAAAAAACTCCATGCCACAACCAAAGATGTAATTGAAAAGAAGATACATGCTTATTCTTCCAAAGCTAACAAATCTAGAAAGAAAATGCTTTTTGAACCAGGTGATTTAGTGTGGTACACCTTCGCAAAGATCGCTTTCCGCAAAAGCGTAAATCCAAATTGATGGCCCATGGTGATGGACTTTTTAAAGTTCGTGCCAAGATAAATGACAATGCATACAAGATTGAGCTTCCCGGTGATGACTATGGGGTAAGTTCTACATTTAATGTTGCTGATCTATCACCCTTCTTGGGATAAGATTGTACAGAGTCGAGGTCGACTCCTTTTCAAGAAGGGGAGGATGATGAGGACATCGCTAGTAATGCAAAAGCTAGTAATGAGACTTCAATAACAGGACCAATAACAAGAGCACGAGCCAAGAAACTACAATCTCAGGTGAACCTGCTCCTTAATGAATATGTCATTAATTTTAATGAGAATTTTATACTACCTAAAAATAATGATTTACTTATGCTCAGGTTTGAAGAGTCAACGATGGATGGAGATCAAGAATATGTGGCCGTCATCTAAGGAAACACAAGTCCACGACATGAACAATGATCGGCCCATGAATAGTACCATGCATGAACAGTACGCGCTATAGTATTCAGCTCATGAATAGTTCTGCGCTACAGTACCAGGCCCGTGAACAGTACCATGCTACAGTATCAGGCCGTGAACAGTACCGTGCTACAGTGCGTGTGAATAGTACCATATAGAAAATTTAGTGTTGAATAGTCTTAGGCTGAGACTATATATTGAGGGGTAGACCCCCATTGTAAAGGGGAACCGCTTTTGATAATAGAATACTCTTGTTCTTTCTGTTGGCCAAACCAACTTGAGGGAATTGGGAGTTCGCTGAAATTAAGATTATTCAACATTTTCGCTGAGAATTGGGAGTTCGCTGAAATTAAGATTGTTCAACCTTTTTCGCTGGGAATTGGGAGCGTGATAGAACTTCATCGGTGGTCGTGAAGTTCAGCACGTGAGGTTGGGTGAATTATAGAGTGCTAACTCTTGCATTGGCAACGGGGGATCACTACGGTTCATCAAATCCACGTGAGTATCCAGATCCTACGTCGAGAAGATCGAGCGACCCCGTATCAATGACCAAAAGCTTTGTCCTTATAGGCCATAAAATAACCCAAGAGTATATAGAGTAATCGTTAACAATAACAAGAACATATCATTTACCTCTTAACAGACTGAATCCTAGAAGGACCTATAGTGTCCATGTGCAACAATTGTCCCAGGTAATCAGTCATCACAAGTGAGAGTGGGGATGAGACGATGCGACCATCTTACCATGTCAACAAGGAGAACAAACTAGATCTATTGACTTTTCAATCTTAAGATTAGGAATACCTCTAACAAGATTCAAATTACTGAGCTGAGCAAGATGATCAAAACCAATATGACCTAATCTTTGGTGCCAAAAGAATAAATCCTAAGAGTCTAATGAAATAAGATACCTAAGATCAGAAGATGTTGAATATGAAAAATCACCCTTAAAAAGTGTCGAGACCTGAATATGCAAATCCGAACTCTCTGTGTATACCGCACTAGTCCAGGATCACGCTAATGCACACAATGTAAACATAGATAAAATATTGACCATATGCACGATTAATAAAGAAACCAAAGACTCAAATATTACTATTTATCAGAGTATAACCATATGGCTAAGCTCACAATTAATAGCCTAAAGGACTTAAGAAACTAGCAGCAAAAAAATAAAAATAAGCATAGTAGCCATTCATCATGCCCATAGGAAATCGATTGGGGACCAAAGTCCTAATCCTTGAAGTTGTTGAAATATCCTCCCTCTGATACCTCCTACTGATATGACTCCTCTTCTCTAATTGAGCAATAGTGGGCTGTCGAGACCTGGAACAACAACTCCAAGTCTCTCTGTGTAAATCGCACTAGTCCAGGATCAAGATAGTGCACACAGCGGATAACAAAGATTCATATCATGCATAATGACATTTTATTCATTAACTAAATATGGGCCTGATGGTCAAAGTTTACATCAATGATTCATAAACCAAATTTAAATATAAGCAGCGGAAAAGAACGATAAAGCAGCAGCCCATCCTGCCTGCCCACAGGCGAATGACTGTAAAACGTGGCCTACTCGTCATTATTCTCACCGAAGTTGATGAAGTCTTTCTCTGAAAATAGTGAATGAAGCAACATGAGTATATAAAGTACTCTACAAGTTACACTAGGAGGTTTAACAGAGTTAATGCATGCATAAGGGTTGACAATGGAAGGCATAGTAAGGTTAATTGAGCGTAAAGCAGAATTTAAGTAAATACTGTAAATAGATTCAAAAGCTGAATTTGATACAATAGATAGAAATAAAAATTTAACAAGATAATATTGTTAGTGTAGGCTTCGACCAAATTCTAACCTATTCACAGGTATCCCACCTGGTCCATTTTTTCAAAATATTTCACATGAATTCCATCTATCAATATGCTTTTTAAAATCTTCTATGGATTCCATCCATCCATAAGCCCTTTCAGAAACCAATTTGAAAACCAAAGTCTAATCCATGAAAAAATTTACTCGGCTTGCCCACGACTGTGGGCACGGCTATCTAGGATAGATATACACTCTGCAGAGATTGTACAGCTTTATCCACAAGACATGATCATCCCATATTACCACCGGATAAACACACTTCCTTTGGTGTGCGGCGAGGAGATCATGACAAGCTCTTTACAATGTAAGCTTTCAACCTGGTCACGTCGCCACTAAGATTTCACTACAACATGAATTCACAAGTTGGAGTCCCCTCTTGTGCCATGAGATACTTCTCATGGCCTACGCCACGCTCACATTCAACCTATAGCGAGATCAAAGTTGGGACCTCACAAATTAGTTAGCCAGAACTGTCCCATACCAGTCTTGTGGTAGTATGATATGGCTTTGCAATAGTAGCTCATAGACCGGTCCAACTTAACTTAGGCTCAAACCACATACCCCTTATGCTTGACAATCAACATTGTGTTACTGAAGAACAATGCAAGCCAGCACCCATCACCTCACCATTAGCCTAGGTCAAAACCAAGATTTTATATATTTTTTTGAAACATTCATATTCCTTCTTGACTCACCGAAGTCAAGAATAGATTTTAGAAACTCATTGTTTTCCAGTGAAACAAATATTCTCACTTAAATCATTCTAAGCATTGCTAAGAAATTATATAAAATTCCTAGTCAATACTACTGTACTAACTAGGTTTTTATCTAAGGCGACAAGGCATAAGGAAGTTCAATGTCAAATTTGGTCATACACAAAGGATTTGGGTATAACTAGAAATTAAATCGAATTTAAAATAGATCTAAATAAAAGTACGCTTGCATAATAATTTTAAAAACAACATAAGTAATTTAAATTACTAGGAGCAACATGATCAAAGGTGCAACTTGCCTTGTTTCGTGAATTAGTGAGAGTTGTTGTCGAAACTGCACTACTTTGGAATGTCGTAGTATACACGTGAAACGCGAGTAAAAGAAAATAAATACAAATAAAATCCAAAATAAAATAATAAAAAATATAAAATCTATATTAGAAGTTAGATTATCAATTTAGATAAATTTAGGAATTTGAATCACCAGATTCGGAAGATCGGTTGGAATGAAAATTGTTGAAAAATGTCAAACGAAGGAATAGTCTTCCAAATCTTCTTCTTGGCTGGGTTTCTGGTTTTCTAGTATGCCAAACAAGAGGGGAATGAGGTGAAGAGGCTGGGGTTCAATTTATGGGTGGAGAGGAGCAAGGGAATGGTCGGAATTGAATGCCGAAGTAATGGTCGAAATAAAGAAAATGTCAGTTGCAACTTTGCAGGCAAGAAACAGAAAAACTGATAAATTAGTGGCCAAGAAACTGAGAAAGAATTGATTGGAGATGTTTCTACTACATGCCATCTAATTTTTGGTGGGATGGCTCGAGATAAAACTCACCGGAGGCAACAAATTGACGACGAAAAGCGAAAACGGCTGGTTTTGGGAAAAACTTAATTCTCACCAAATGGCTGCATCAAAACCAAATTAAATTGGTGGACAGGTTGCTAAGATGCTGGAGCACAATGTGAAATGAATAAAAATTGAAAAAGATCACCGCGCAAAAGGAGTTAATTCGGCTAAGTTATGTGTGATGTCGGTTTTCAATGCTTGAATGCAAGAGACTAAAAACTGAAATTTTAATAGATAAAAACTGAAAATAATTGATGATTGGTAATGAATAAAGGTGTTCTTGCTGCATGCCAATTAATTTGGTAAGAAAGAATTGATTTTGCTTGCATGCATGCATTCCTCACAGTGGCTTTAGCCGAAACAGAGTGTTTATTCGTCGGATGCGTGGAGATGAACAGCAAAGGAGGGAAGAATAAATATTAGGCCAAAAGAGAATAGTCCAAACACCTGAAATGGAAAGGATCTATGGCACTAGATGAGGTGAGAACTATTAGTTGAGCGGGCTTAAACAAAAGAAGAGTTTGGCCTGGTGGGAAGTCTCCTTATTTTTTTATATTTTTTTGAAAGAGAAATACCAGGAGAATATTTGGACTCAGAAAAATAGAGTGAATATTTTTATGAAGATTTTGAATTTTTGCAAGATTTGAATTTAAATTTTGGATGTGAACTGAAAATTTGGAAAGGAATTGAGGCTTTAGAAAATGAACTAGGAATTAGAATTTAGAATTTAAATATTGGAATCACCAAATAATCTTCAAATACTTAGAAGGATGGCAGCAACGAATAGATTGGAATTTTTGAGGAATTTAGAAATTTGAATGGGTCCAATCAGAGCTAAAATAAAGAAATACGGGCTTTCGAAAGTTTCAAATCAAAGAAAAATTAAAAGACTAGTTTACTGGAATTATTTTATTGAAGAAAAATCCTAATTATGACGTCAGCAATGGACCATTCGATTACCAACGGACCGTCCGATCGGTCAAGGCAACGTTCGGACTATCCGAACGACAAGAGACTTTCGAATCATCCGTGTAACAGCCTAGATTTTTTTTAAAAAAAATAAAAAATAATTAAAGAATAATTAACTTAGTTTAAAATAATTAGCTTGAAATTTTAAAATTTTCGCTAACCTAATTTTCTGCTTTAAAGACAAGGGCCTTTTCTGTTAAACAAAAAAATATTTTATAAAGAAAAATATCTAAATTTTAGTTGAAAATATTTTATAAGTTCAAAATAACTTTATAAACATCTATGAATTTTTTTAAATTTTTAAACTTTATTTGTAATTTATTGTATTAATTTAAGCTAGAAAAAGAAAAACATTTTAAAAAATTAAAATATACTTTAATTAATTCCAAAATTATTTTTTTAATTATTTCAGGTTTCAAGGATTTTTATTAATTTTTTTTGAAATTTTTCGAGAATTTTCTTTTTCTTTTTTTCTTTTCTCGCTTTTTTCTCTCCTTCCTATTCTCTTCTTACTCCATCCAGTACGTGCATGCGCATGGGCAGCCGCCATTGAAGCCTCTTCAAGCTTTTGAAACTCTTGATTTCCTCCACGGTTTTTCATGAAATAAATTGCATTCACTTCCTCTCATTAAGACTCCTTCATTCCCCACCGTTTCCCCCCTCATTCATGAGCATTTTCATGAGAATTAAACCATGCCATTCAAAGACAAGCCGCGTCGATCTCCCTCCTCGGTCCACCTCCACCCCTATAAAAAGGAGCACCGGGAGTCCCTTCTTATCCTCACTCACCCCCGAAAATCTCAAGTCCTAACTCTCTTCCTCTTGGTCACAATCAAAGTTCTTGTTTTGTCGTCCAAGCGCAGTTCCTTGGCCTATTGCGTCACCTACAGTGGAGCCTCACCACTTTTGACCACACCGTTGGCTTTGCCTCGTCGCGTTCTACGCAGTGCTCATCTCGCCTTCACCAGAACTTCACCGGAGCATCGTCGCCACCGTGGGCCAAATCGGGTCCCCGTTCCCCGCGTCGTCACTGGCTGACCGTGCATGCCCAACCAAAACCAAGGCGAGCACCATGTTTCCCATGTTCTATACTTCGTTTCGCCGCAACTCTCGCATGCTATCTTCTCTCCGTTTGCCCGAAATATCGATGTCAGCCTGTCGGCTACAAAAAGTCTTGTCCATCGCGTTTTGCTAGTCCGTTGGCCCAGCTGTCTACGCCGTTGAGTTCGTCTCAACGCGTTCTACGCCATGCTCTCCTCCATTTGTCCAAAAACCTTCCCCAAATTTTCGCGTCCGACGCCTAGCTATGGCCGCAATTAGCACTTCGCGTCCCCGTCTGTCCGGTAATGTTTTCAATAATCCATTCGCGTCAAAACGTGACAAACCATCTTAGGTAGTTACCTTGCGAACGGTTTTGGATTCGCCTCACCGAACACCAAAATATTGAGTTTTTCGTGTTTTCGGTACCAACGTCGTTTAAACGACGATTGCGTCGCCTCTGGTGAGTTTTCAGCTTAGCCGATGTTTTTCCTAACCTTGTCTCACCGCATTCTAAGCCGTGCTCACCTTACTTCTTCATATTCTTTGCCCAAAAATTATTCTTCTCTTTAACCCTATGTCATTGTCGCCTTTTGCGTCGTCACATTGCTTCGTTTGACGTGCCGTCACTTCCTACATGTGCCTCGGGTCCTTAGCAACCCATTTTGGCTTCACCTCCCATGTCTTTTTCCACCGACGGTACGGCCAAAAACAGTGAAAGGGCTGCTGTCCATTACTGTTTACACAAGAATATTCCTTGGATTCCTGATTTTTCTTTTTTTTCATGATTTTCTGATCAGCCAGTTTTCTAATTACTTGTTCTCCTCCGTCCGAACTCCGAATCAAGTGATTCAAGTTTCTAAATTCATCTAAAATCATAATCTATCTTTTAGTATATATTTCATAATTTTTGGATTTTCTTGACCACCCCTTGGCTGAGCTTCCTCACCGCCGGAATGCCCTCACCACCGCTGCCCGAGTTGCGCTTCGCCGCCGACCACCTTCCAGCCACTTGCGGTAATGCACAAGTGCACCAAAGCCCTTCTCACACTCCTCTCTCTCTTGTACGCCCTTGCCAACCGCCGTTGTGCCTCACACCGCCAGCGAGCCCACAGGCTTCATGCGTCGCACCGCTGTTCCTGCTCGTCGCCGTTTGGATGGTCCGAACGTCCCCCAGGACCAATCGGACTAATCCAAACTCCTCTAAACTTTCAGATGGTCCAAAATTTTCTTGCATCATCGCCGTCTGATTCTCACCTAACGACCTCCACTAAGTCTTTCCCTTCTCTTACCCACTTGGCAAGCCATGTCCGTATCCGATCCACGTGGCGTGCCACGTCAGCACCTGACCACTCCCGACCACTCTCTAGAGCTTTCGACCATCGACTACAGATATTCAACCACATCGTGCTTTCTGACTATAGCCTTCTACCATAGCTTTCGACCACATGAAGATTCACCCAATATAACTACTCCAACCACGGTGTAAACTCCAATCCATTCAACCATAATTGTTTTTCCAACTACAGTCACTCACGACCACAGTCATTCCCAACCACTGTCATTCATTGCCGTCCCGACTGCTCAACTCTGACTACCCTTGGTTCTCGACCACTATAGTGATCACTTTTACTACAATATTTTTCGACCACGATACAGTTCTGACTGGGTCTTCGTCCAAATTTTTGACTTCGACTTCACCCATACTTAGAGTATTTGTCTTCGACTTCGACCTTCACAACTTTAACCGTTGATTCAACCACGGTTTTGACTACACCTTCGATCATGGCTTTGACCATACAAAAATATTGTAGCTTCCAACCGTTTTTCCTTTACAAAGAAAAGAATTCCAAGAATTCCTTTTATTCATTTCTTTGAAATTCAAACTACTAGAAGTCGTTCTCCTTCATCCTAACTCCAATTGGACCCATTCAAATTCCTAAATTCATCTAAAGTCATATTCTATCTCCCATCATATATTTCCTAATTTTTGGATTTTATTTGAGTTTAGTTTGTTCTGGTTTTTCGCATGTAGACTAGAACTAATCCAGAGAGTATAACTTCGACGAACCTCAGCAAACTTTGAAGCAAGGCAAATTACACCTTTGATCATATTGCTCCTAGTAATTTAAATTATTTATATTGTTTTTAAAGTTATTATGCATGCGTACTTTTATTCAAATCTAGTTTAAATTCGTTTTAAATTCTAGTTATACCCAAATCCATTGTGTATGGCCAAATTTGATATTAAACTTTCTTGTGCCTTGTCACCTTAGGTGAAAACCTAGTTAGTACGATAGTATTGACTAGAAATTTTAAAGAATTGCTTAGCCATGCTTAGAATAATTTAATTGGGAATATTTGTTTCACTTGAGAACAATGATTTGCTAAACTCTATTCTTGACTTCGATGAGTCAAGATGGTACATGAATGTTTCAAAGAAAAATATAAACTTGGTTTGGACCTAGGCTAATTGTTAGGTGGTGGGTGCTGGCATGCATTGGTGTTCGGTGACACAATGTTGATTGTCAGGCACAAGGGGTATGTGGTTTGAGCCTAAATCAATTTAAGGACCAGTCTGTGAGCTACTGTTGCAAAGCCATATTGTACTACCATAAGACTGGTATAGGGCAGTCCTAGCTAATTAATTTGTGAAGTCTCAACTTTGGTCTTACTATAGGTTGAATGTGAGCGTGGTATAGGCCACGAGAAGTCTCACACGGCACAAGAGGGGAGGCCACGAGAAGTCTCACACGGCACAAGAGGGGGCTCCAACTTGTGGATTCAAGTTGTGGTGAAACCTAAGTGGCGGCATGACCAGGTTGAAGGCTTAGCATTGTAAGGGTCTTGTCTTGATCTCCTCTGTAACATCCTGATTTTCAGAGCTTTCAAAACCTTGAATTTAAAAGTTAATTTTTGGAATTTTTCTGGAATTAATAAACCTTAATTTAAATTTTTAGAATTTTAAAAGGATTTAATATGATTAAATTAAACTTCAACATTTGCTAAAAATATTTTATTTGAGTTCCTTGTGTCATAAGGAATTTTCTGGAATTTTTGGTGAATTTTTGGGATTTATTTGATATTTTCTAAAACTTTTTGAAGTTTATTTGGATTTCTGGAAAAGAGAAAAGAAAATAAAAACCTCCCCGCCGCTCCTCGCCGTCCGATCCCCTCCCGCAACACGTGTCGCTCATCCGCCCCGCGCCCGTGCCGTCGCCTCGCCCCGCTCCCACCCGCTGCCCGCGCCGTCTGATGCCCCGCGTAGCCACGCGTCGGCATCGGCTCGGCCCAGCTCCCGCGCGCTCCCGCCTTGCCTCCCTCTCGGCCGCCCGATCACCTCGCCTTGCCACGCGGCAGCACCAGCAGAGCCCCGCCCTCGTCGTGCCTCCCCGCCGCACGATCCTCCGCACGTCCACGCGGCCGTATACCCGTCGTCCGTGCCCGTGCCCGCGCTCGCCGAGCAACCCTAACCCTAACCCTAGCCCGCGTTCGCGCCGCCGCCCGCGTCCAGCCATCCGATCTCGCCGCGATGGATCCTGACCGTCCGCGTGTCCCAAACACTCCCGCACCCGCACCGTAACCTATCGGGATTCCTCGGTTCGCGTGTTTTTAACCGCGTTCATCCCTCGGTTCGCGTCCCGACACCCAAACTCCGCCGCCGCCGCTCCTTCGCCCGTCCTCGCGCCCGCGCCGCCGTCCGCATCGCCTCCGAGCTGCACCTCCGCCGTCCGCGTCGTCGCCGGAGCCTTCCCGTCGCCGGAGCCTCGTCCTCGCCGCATCCTCGTCGCCGGTGAGCCTCGTCGCGCCTCCGCCTCTCGCGTCGCCTCCCGCGTCGCCCCTTTGTCGCCCCGCTCCGCCCCTTGGTCCTCACGCCGGACCCGCGCCCGCGCGACGCTTCACACGGCGCGCCAGGCCACGCGTCGCCGATCAGCCCCCCGCGCCGCACATCCCCGCCGTCCAACTCGCGCTTGCGCCGCGCACTCGCGCCCCTGCGACGCCTCGCGCGACGCGCCGCTCCACGCGTCAGCAATCGGCCGTCGCCCCGCCTCCGAGCCGCTCCATCCTCACCGTCGATCCAGATCTGGATCGACGGATCAGATGCAGCCACGCGTCTCACCCTCCGGCCGCCCGATCCCGCGCTGCCGCCACGCCCGAACCCGCCAGCCCAGCCCCGCCGCGTCAGCACCCCCACTCCCGCGTGCACTGTTCCGTGCGCCGGGTCTACGGTGGACTCGGTTTTCCATGGACCGGGTTCACAGCACAGTAGACTTTCTGATTTTCTGTATCTAACTTTAGGGTTTATTTTTTGAGAGCCCGTTCTCCTCCGTCCTAGCTCCGATTGACCCGTTCTTTTTTTCTAAATTCATCTAAAATCGAGCTCTAGATTTTGGTTCTAGTTTCATGATTTTTGGAGTTTATTTGCTTGTCATTGTATGTCTTTTTCTTGTTTTGGTCGTTTTCTCTCTCGTTAGATTCCGATTCCGGAGGAGCAGGATCTACGCTCGAAGACCAGGAGTATCTCGCTGAGCATAACCAAGGCAAGTCGTATCCTTTGATCATGTTGAACCCAGTTTGCAATCTATTATTTAATTATTTTGTTTTAAATTACATTGCATCGCTATTTTTATGCAACCTTTGTAACTGGTAGTTATCGTCCCAATTGAATTCATCCCTCCTTGATAATTTGGAATGCCATGATACCATTATCACCATAGGTTGGGAAACATACTGTGATGCTAGATTATTTGTCACATAGGTTGGTTCGATAGAATGCTTAACTTTGCTTATAGTTACGATTGGTTTCATCATCACCTGTGAATTATCAATTTGACTTAATGAGATATGTAATGTGGTTAGTGCCATGTTTATTAAAATTTGTGCCATGACGTTGGTGTGTCATTGGTGGTGGTTATACAAAATTGGTTTTGCACTCGGGCGAGTGATCGTGCAGTCATGGGGGAAGTGTTGGAGCACTTCGAGGGGTGAGGTAGTCTCACCCGGGTAGAATTAAGGACTTAACTTTGTGTGCCATTGATCTGAGCTTTACCGTGCAAACCACATGTCTGTGTGTGGGACGGACCTGGCTGACTAATTTGGGATGTTTCAATTTTAATATTGCCATTGAGATGGACATGGTTGCTGATTTCCATGTGGCGCAAGGGGGGTGTGATGCGAAACCCTAGTGGGCGGATTGAGTTGGAATTGAACTTTGTAAAGGCCTTGTTGTGATTACCTTAAGCCGAGGCTAATCACATCGTGTGGGTACAGTTGTGCAACCTCTGCAGAGTGTAAAACTATTCGAATAGCCGCGTCCTCGGTCATGGACAATGCTCGGTGATTTCACACGAGGGATAGTTATTTCTGAAAACTTGTGGTTGGAAGTGGACAGGTGTTCACTGTTGGTTTCAGCTTATGGATGGGAGGTCCATAAGTGGTTGGCTTAGCTTATGGATGGGAGGTCCATAAGTGGTTTATTACAATTCTTTTGGTATTTATTTATTAATGTTTTATTTAAAGTTCGTTTTTAATCTATTTATAGTAATTACCTTTAAATGTCGTTTTATGCAAATTAACCTTTCAGCCTTCCTTTGGTAAGTCTTGCATACTATATTGCATTCATTTGTTACAAATGACTTGCTGAGTACCACCAACAGGAGGTTCCAGAAGGAGAGTACTTCGACGACTTCACGGATTAGGCTTCGTTCTCCACTCGATAGCCTGTGGGCTTGTCGATTGGCCACTACGCTTCATTTTTGGATTTCCACTGCTACTTTTGTTAAGCCTTCGCTGCTACAATAGTAAGCTTGATCATAAGGTCGTACCTTTTGAGATTTATCGATATTTAAGCTTTCCTTTATTTTATCGTGTATATGGTTGTGATGACATCTATGTTTGACTGTGTACACTAGCATGATCCTAGGACTAGTGCAGTATACACAGGGAGTCCGGATTTGCATATTCTGGTCTCGATATCCTCGCCGCACACCAAAGGAAGTGTATTTAGCCGGTGGCAATATGGAATGATCATGTCTTGTGGGTAAAGTTGTACAACCTCTGCAAAGTGTATAATCTATCCTGGATAGCCGTGCCCACGGTTTTGGGCAAGCTGAGTAAAGTTTTTCATGGATTAAACTTTGGTTTTTTAAAATGATTTTGAAAAGGCCTATGGATGGATGGAATCTATGGGATATTAAAATGCATATGGGTGGATGGAATACGTATGAGATCTTTTGGAAAAGATGGACCAGGTGCGATACTTGTGAATAGGTTAGTATTTGGTCAGAGCCTACACTCACGATATTATTTTTTTAAATTACTCTTTCTATCTATTATATCAAATTATGATTTTGAATCTATTTACTGTATTTACTTTAATTCTACTTTTATGCACAAATAACCTATTATGCCTTCCATTGTCAATCTTATGCATGCATGAACTCTGTTAAACCTCTTGGTGTAACTTGTGGAGTATTTTATGTACTCATGTTGCTTCATTTACTATTTTCAGAGAAAGATTTCATCAACTTCGGTGAGAATAATGACGAGTAGGCGACGTCTTACAATCATTCGCCTGTGGGCAGGTAGGATGGGTTGTTGCTTTATTATTCTTCTTTCGTTGCTTATATTTATTTTTGGTTTATTAGGCCCATTGATGTAAACTTTGGCCATTAGGCCCATATTAAGTCAATTAATAAATGTCATTGTGCATGATATGAATCTTTGTTATCCATTGTGTGCACTAGCTTGATCCTAGACTAATGTGATTTACACAGAGGATCCAAGAGTCGTTGCTCTGGGGTCCGACAGTCCGATTAGCAACGGACCGTCTGATTGGTCAAGGCAACGTTCGGACCATCCGAATGGCAAGAGACTTTTGAACCGTCTGATTAGCAATGGACCATCCGATCGGTCAAGACAACGTTCGGACCATCCGAACGGCAAGAGACTTTCAAACCGTCCGATTAGCAATGGACCATCCGATCGGTCAAGGCAACATTCGGACCATCCGAACGACAAGAGACTTTCAGACCGTCTGATCAGCAACGGATCGTCCGATCGGTCAAGGCAATGTTCGGACCATCCGAATAGCAAGACACTTTCGGACCACGGGGTGGGGCTAGCGTGGCAAGGCCGTGGCGGACGTTGCATTCGATTGGCGGCCAAGTCGACTGCCACGTGGGTGTGGTTGAGGATGTGGCATGGCCGGTCGGAGGAAGGCGCATGGGACCCTAGGGCCACCGGCGCTCCGCCGGGCGACGGTGCCGGCCAATGTGCAGAAAATAAAGCGGAGGGTGAGGGGGAGGAGATTGGTACCGGTGGCGGGTCCTGAAGTTGGCCGAAACGGCTTAGGGGCAGTGAGGGGCGGCAGTCGGGGAAGGTGATCGGCGGCGGGGGTCTTCCATTGATGCAAATGCTCGGGAAGAGGGTGGGGGATATGCGCATGGTCTTGGTGATGCTGTAGGAGGTGGCGGCGTTGCACGAGGAGTCCCAAGGGGACGATGATTTCTCACCGGAGCTCCCCGACGAAGAAATGAGGAGGTCGCACGGTGCGGCGGGTTTGGGGGTGGAACCAAACGCAAATGGAGAAGAGGAAAGGTGGACTTCCAGTGTACGGTCGGCGAGGATGGCATTTTATAGGGGAGGGGAGGCGTAACGGCCGAGTAATTGCTCACCGGAGTTGTAATGGTCCCACGCACGATTTGATCAATTTGCGGGGTAACAGAGAGGGGAAACGGTCGGTTTGGGTGTGGCGGGGAATGAGGGGTTCAATGCGCAATTCGCACGGGCCGAGATGGCGGAAGAAACCGAAGCTTTAAAGCTTCGGTTTTAGGTTTTAATGGCGGCGGCGGCGTTTCGGGGAGGAAGAGAAGGGCGGGGAAGATGGGCCTAACAGGTGGGCCCGCTTGTCGACAAGAGGGGAAGCGGAAGAAGGGAGAGGCGACGGCTCGGATTGAAAAATAATCGGGGCCGTCCAAGGGGAAGTGAAGGGCTAAGTGATGATGAGCGGCTAAGAATAGCTCCGTGGGTGGAGATTTAATCTGCGCTTGACACATGTCAGCCCAAGGAGAGAGGGAGATTAAAATTTGCTTTTCATTTCCAGAAATACTACGAAGCTTCTAAAAATTCTAGAAAATAGCAAATGAAATCCAGAAAAACCAGAAAAATTTGGAAAATTTCTTAGAATCATTCTAGACTTAGGAAAAATACTTCTAACTTATTTTGGTATTTAGTTTTCATAATAAAATACTATTTAACTTTGAAATTAAAATTTTAAATCCACAAATATCACAGCAAGTCCAACTAAAAGCCAATGAGTGCAAATAATTAATTTGAATTAGTTTTATACAGAAATTCAATATATCCTTTATTTAATAATATTTTGTTTTATTTTGTTAAATTACTTTTCACAAGAAAAACTTTTTTTAAAAGCAGAAAATCATGCAAATAAATTTTAAAAACTTACGCAACCAAAAGCAAATGTTTTATTTTAAATTAAATATTTTTTCCTAATTTTTGAAATAAACAGCTGGGCTGTTACATGGGCATAAAGCCATGAGTACATTGGTATTCAGCAAGTCGTTTATAACAAAGATGCAATATAGTATGCAAGGCTTACTAATAGATGGCTGAAAGATTATTTTGCAGAAAGCAGTAATTTAAAATAAATACAATAAATAGATTGAAAGCGAATGTTAAGAAAAACTATAATAAATAATTAACCAAAGGAAGTGAGTAATCCATAAGTGAACTAACCATCCACTTAATAAACCACTAGTAAACTACATGTCACTCGTGTGTAATCACACCGAGCATTGTCCATAACTGGGGACACAACTATTCGAATAGTTTTACACTCTGCAGAAGTTGCACAACTGTACCCATACAATGTGATCATCCTCGCGTCAAACAAAATCACAATAAGGCCTTTACAATGCTTAACCTTAACTCAATCCCGCCCGTTAGGGTTTCGCATCACACCCCCTTTGCGTCTCATGGAAATCAGTAACCATGTTCATCACAATGGCGAGATTGAAATTGAAATATCCTAAATTAATCAGTCTGATAAATATTACATAAAGTTAAGTTCTTAAACATTACTCAGACGAGACTTCCACATCGCTCGAAGTAAATCCACACTTTCCCTTTTTACTGCACAATCACTTGCCCGAGTGAACAATTAATTTTGTATAACCAACACCAATGACACACTAATGTCATGGCACACAAATTTTATAACTGTGGCTATAACCACGATTCAATATCTCATTAAGTCAAATTAATTAATTAATTACAAGTGATGATAAACCCAACGTGACTATAAGCATGGCTAAGCATATTAATCGAACAACCCATGTGATAACTAATATGATATCACTAGACAATTTTCTATCCTATGGTGGCAATGGCATCATGGTATTCAAATTATTAAGGGAGGGATTAAACAATTGGGATGGCAACTACCAAGTATAAGAGTTTATAATAAAATAACAATACATGATAATTTGAAACAAATTAGCTAATTAATAGATTGAAAACTAGGTTCAAAATGATCAAAAGACATGACTTGCCTTGGCCTTCCTTAGTTATGAATTCTTGATTTTTTTTGTTGTGCTTCCACTCTTTCGAAGACATGATCTAATGAGAGAGAAAACAAACAAGGCAAAAGAATAAAATCAAATAAACTCTAAGAACTTCAAAACTAGAACCAAAAGGTAGGGCTCAATTTTAGATGAATTTAGAAAAAAGAACGAGGTCAATCAGTGTTAGGACAAAGGAGAACAAGGTCTTGGAAAATTTAATCTAAAGAAAAATACTAAAAATTCAAAAAAGATATTGTGCTGCGGACTTGGTGCATGGAATAGCGGGTTTACGATGAACTCGGCTCACAAAACAGTGCACGAGCGACTGGGCTAGCTGACGTGGTAGGCTAGGGCTGACATGGCGGACACGTGGCAGACACATGGCTGACCGCTAGTAGTAGAACTGACATGCTGAAGACGTGGCTGATGACATGGCATGCTGACGTGGCATCTAATGTGGTATGTAGAATAGCTCAGGTGCTGACGTGGCATTGACACGTGGTGACACATCGGATCTAGTGTTGACATGGCGTTGACGTGGATTGTTGACTCAGCTTGACTGGCTTGTAGTGTCTACGACACAGTGGTGGCTGGCAGGTAGGACCCACTACCAGAGACTCAGCTCACGGCGGACTCGGTTCACTAGGAAGACGAATCGTTGGTCGAGAATGGGATGACATTAGCCAGCTGACGTCGGTGGTGCACGGACCAGTGCAGCGCTTCGACAGGCGAACGGTCGCGTGGGTGGTGGCGAGCACACGGACCGAGGGCTACGCGCGGGGTGCTGGTGAGGTTGGACAGCGGACAGTGGGTCTAACTAGCAAGACAGTGGGAACTCACTGCCGGCGAACAACGATGGCAGCGACTGTGGCGACAGAAGCTGATGGCGTGGGCGATGGCGAACTCCGTTGTGACAGCTCAACGCAAACGACGACAGCACATGGTAAAGCTAGCGAGGGCGAGGCTGCTGCGAGGGACACAGAGCTTGAGGGCGGCGGTGGCTTATAAGGCACGGATGCTGAGACTCCGAGACGGGCATGGAAGGAGTCCATGGTGGAAGTGGCATGGACGTCGAGGAGTTTGTCGCGAACACGACTCGGCTGGGTGAGGAAGATGAATAGTGGCGGAGCTCGTACATGGGCGACACATGTCACGGGAGAGAATTGAACGGTAGAGGTTAGATGGTGCTCGTTAACAGTGCATGGCCTTCCGGATGGCCGACACATGTCCCAAGGGGATCGGACAGCTGAGAGTGATTGGGCCAAAATGAACAGTAATGGGTTGACCCATAACTGTTTAGGATTTTGGGCTTTTCTATTTTTAGAAATTAAAATAAAATAAAAAAGCTCTAGAAAATGGCAAATAAATCCAAAAAATTCACAGAAAATTCCATAAAATTCCTTGAGACACAAGGAATCTAAATAAAATATTTTCAGCACATGTTAATATTTATTTTATTCATATTAAGTACTTTTAATTAATAAAAATTCTATTTAAGCTTTAATTAATTTTAGAAAAATCCAAATGGTGAATTTTATTTTAAAAGTTTCAAAAAAGGGTCTGAAAATCAGGATGTTTCAACAAGTGACCAACTCGACTTATTTTGCATACAAGATCACTTGATGAATCTGAAATACAGCATGTATGCTTTTTAAAGTTCACCTCAAGATTATCGTCTACCAACTATGAAACTGAAAGCAAGTTATAGCTCAACTTATTGACGAGAGTGATGTCCTTTAAGATGAACTTCTCATTGATATGCACAGTGCCTTTAGCCAGAACTCATTCTTGAGAGTTGTCCCCAAAAGTGATCATCTCATCACCAAGGGCACAGGTAAGGGAGGAGAACTATCGTGTGTCTCTGGTCATATGGCAAGAGCAATCAGAGTCAATGAGCCATATATTCTCCTTCCCTTTGCAACGAGCCTCATTAAGATCATTGTAGAGATCATCACAGTCGAATTCCTCACTACTTGGCATAAAACACACCCCTGTAAAGTCTGCCTCATTTGCCTTCTTGCCATTGTCCTCTTCGTTGCTTCTAGAATCATCTTCACTCAAATCAATCTCATCAAGTGTCGACATTATTTTGTTGGCCAGTTTGTGATAATTGCACTCTTGTTTGGGTCAATCTTAACATGAGAGCGATGAATTGGTACCTTGTCATCATCGACCTCCTTGTTCTTTAATTTAGAGAAATTAAACTTAACGCGATTAAGCTCACTACATTCATAGCATCTGACAGGACCTCCTCTCCACCTTATTCTAATGTCATTGATTGCCTTGGTCGCTCTATTGGAGAGAAGTACAAGCTGCCCTTCTGGAATCTCAACTAACTGTTCATCTAAAATAGAATACAATGCAGACAAAGAGATACTAGAAGAACTAGATGTACTATCAGCCTGGTTAGTCACTAAGCTCAAAGAGTTAGTCTTGTTTATCCTGGCCAAAACATCAATCTCATGTATTTTCATCTTGGAGTAAAGATCATTCAGAGTGAATGTTCCCATGCTAACCGAATGATTAATGGTAGTGACTAACACATTCCAAACAGACATATCCAATGCATTCAGAATTTGTTGACCATTGTCAGAATCAGAATATGTGACATCAACATATTGTAAATCACTAACAATTTTATTGAAACGATCAAAAACAGCATCTATTGATTCTCCAGGTTTCATCTATTAATTCTCTAGGTTTCATATCAATGTTATAATACTCCTTTTTGCATTAATTTTGATGAACACCTTTAACAACTTAGATCCTTCATGATAATCAGTTAGAGTAGTCCAAATTATTTGCAAATTTAACCTGAGCAATTCTAATAAATTTGTTTCTACTTAAACATGGCAATAAGAGATGTTTAGTCTTAACATTAGCTTCTACATCAACAGTATTTTTAATGGTAACGACAGAAAGCACTTCATAAGAACTTTTAACTTTTTGCCAAATAGAATTAGCTTGTACTTGTAGAAACACTTCCATGTGTGTTTTTCAATAGAGATAGTGTGATCCATCAAAAAATAGTGGCTTACTTGAGAGTCGATCCTAATCTGATGCCATTGCAACTCGGCTCTGACACCATTTGTAGGATCGAGGACAGAAATCAGAGGGGGATGAATGATTGTCACCGCTTTTTAGAGTCTCCCAGCGGTCGAAGTGGATTTCAACTATTTGAAATCAAGCCATCTATGCTTAAAACTACTTAACCAATCGCTCGCCAGATCGCTTTAAACATTATTGTAAGATCCACAACACATGCAATCAATAGCACTCTATGACAAAACAAGATCCAAATTGATTCAAGACTTATCTTTATTGCAGGATCTCTGTGGATTTACAAAGTGCCCTCACAAGCATCCCTAAAAACCTTCTCGATGAAAGGATTCTTAAAATCCACACATTAACCTATAGTCTCTCCTTAGTTTTATAGGTTAATGCTACAAACCGTGTCTACCTCAAACACAAACTCAAAACCTTATCTCTTTCGAAACGAACGGACCCAAAACCCTTTCGAACAAAAGTTTGAATCTATCTCTCAATCTTCTCAGTTATGGACTCCATCCACAACTCCTAACACATCACGTGATGAAGCCTCCAGGATCACTCCTCTAGTAGCTTCATCTAGCATCATCCATCTTACGTGTCGAAGTCTCTAGGACTGCACCACCCGTAACTTCTTCACGAATCATCACATTTGATCTCCACATGCTTCAACGTTAGCCCGATCACCTCGTGTGACATCCTCAACCGTCTGGACCTTAGATCTTTCCATCCTAGTCCTGATCCTTCTTGTCACCAATCATGATCGTCTTCACGCCCACCTGCCCATGCAAAGTGAGAGACCATGTGGAGGCATATCCCCGTGTTTATGATGAGTAATTGACGGGTGGTTTAGTGGTTTTGAGTTTGTTTTCGGTATTCTAGGGTTGAGTACCTTTACTTGTGCCATTACTGTTTATGCTGTTTCGTGCGGTGCTATGTGACGGTTTGCTTGTCTGTGTGACTACAGGACTTCGAAGCTAGGTCATGGTGAGGCGAGAGGACCGGGACTAGGCAAAGGAGGTGTCGAGGCCCAGACGGTTGGTGATGCCGAAGATGATCGAGGCTAATGAGGTGGTTGCGAGTTGAGAGACGAGGAACCGGAGCTGGAGCTACCGGTGGTGGACACGACAGGCAGTGGCAAGGTGGACCGGGACTAGACTCAGGTGGAGTCAGAGGTCTCGGTCATGTCGGTTGGACGGCAAGAAGAGGATGTAGCTGCTGGTGCTCATTCCTTTTGGACCAGTCTGAAAAACTAGCATTAAATGCTACTTTCGGCCTGGGAGGAAAAAGAGGCTGTGTGATCTGTATAGCAGCTGAAAAAGGGGGATTTTGCTTGCTCTCCTCGTCTACAGCAGAGAGACAAGAGGGAGGCGCAGGAGAAAAGTGGTCAGAGGTAGCTGCACATGCTCCTAGCTGATTGCTGCGCATGCCTGGTGAAGGTGCTCAGTGAGAAGTGCTCTCTTCCTTTTTTAGCGCTGCTTAGTGACTCTCCTGCGGGTGTGGATGTGAGTTGAGCTCCTGTGTGTGTTCGTGGAGTTGAGCTCTTGTGTGTGTTCGTGGGTTTGAGCTCAGGTGTGTGTTAGGAGGTAGAGAGCTCTCTGGTGAGCTGCTCATTTTTTGGTGAGGGAATCGTACGTGTGTGTAGGAAGGGAAGCAAGTGAGTATGTGATCTGTGAGTGAGTTCCTCCAAACCATGTAGTTGAGTTGGTGCTCCCTTCTTTCTCAGAGATGGAGTGAGAGCCAGGGTGTTGGTTTCCTCTTGTTGAAATTACTTTTGCGTGTGTTACCCGAGATGTAAGAATGGAATGAACTCAATGTAATCATTCATCATTTAGAATTTATTTGAGTTGTTCCCAATTTGTGCTATTGTGATTTCCTTGCCTTGCCTTGAATTCTTGTCTCAGCTCTTCAGTATATGCACTCTCTGTTCTTGTTTTTTCTAGGGTTTGAAGTCGAGGCAAGGGTGCATCCTTGATGTCTTGCTGGATTGTTGCAACAAGTTTGTGATTTCTAGTTGAGAGAACTCTCTTCTGCTGTTCCCAAAGTTTCATGAGCAAAGATTTAAAAGTTGGAAAGGAATTTGGGAATATGTCCAAATATCTGCTCATATTTCAGATTAGAGCTCAATCTTCATTTTCTAGCTCTCTGGTTTAACTTGTATGTTTTCTGAGGTCCTCCTGCTATTTACTTTGTAGCTCCATTCGATTTATCTGAAAAAGAGCAGCACTTTCTCTTCAATTTTACTGGTTCTCAGCTGTCTGCAGTGTTTACTGGAACCGTGCTTTTCAGTCTCTTATTTTCGGGTTGCAGTCAGTCGGTAGCTGAAATAATTTCAGGGCAGGGAGGTTTTGGTTGGATGTTGTATTGTCTGTGTGTTCCCTTGCAGTCAGACCGAGTGACAAAGATTTTACTCCTGTCTTTAGCTGTAGCCTGCAACAGGTTTGAGCATCAGTACTAATGTGCGGCTAACTACAGATTTCTTTTTCAGTATTGGTGCGATGCGCTCGGTAATTTGCGATTTGCGATGTGCGATTTACAATTTGAAGTTTCGGCCGTTGCTTTGCAATGCACGCTTGTGTGGTTGTTCTGTTCACTGCAGCCTGCACTTCCTTTTGGCTTATTTTCAGCACATAACCACTGCAGATTTCAGCACATAACCACTGCAGATTTCAGCACTTAATTGCTCAGATTTTTAATGCGGTTGTGCGATTTCAGCTCTCTTGATGAAGGTTCTTGGCTGCGCAGCTGCGATTCAGCTGGTCTCTAGTGTGCAGTTTTCAGAAGTAAAAATCTGCAGTCTCAAGTTTTCTTGTGAGCAATGAGCATTATTCTAGAATTCAGTTTTCAGATTCTAGTTTTCAATCTGTAGTTTCTTGTTGCTTTGCAGATGTGTTGTTCTCAGTTCGTTTTGTAATTCTTGTCAGGAAATTGAGAACCTTGTTTCTTTTAGTGTGTAATTTCAGGTAGCCTTGTTTAAGTAAAGAAAGCTTGCTTTAAAATCACTTAATCTGTGTTCAGTCTTCTGATTTCTTGCTGTGTTCACTTGGTGCTCCTCTCTCTTGCTTTTAGTATAGACTAGCTTGCTGCCAGTTACCTATATTAGCCAAGTGTTGTTGTTAAATCCTTTGTTAATCCAATTGCAATTTCCAGAGAGCCTAATCAACTTCTTTGTAGCTTTCATAGCTATCAGAGAGTTGTGAATTTTTTAGAACACCTCGGGGGCAAATTTTAAAAAGGCACCATTCACCCCCCTCTGTTGCCATTTCCGATCCTACAATTGGTATCAGAGCCGGTTAGCTCTTCTTGATAGATCCTTAACCGGTCTGTGAGTCATGGCAACGGATAAGTATTCCACCAAGCCCCTGATCTTCGATGGGATCGACTATCCCTTCTGGAAGAGTCGGATGGAGTCCTACATTCAGGCTCAGGGCTATGCGGTTTGGCGAAAGGTTAAAACTCATTTTGCCGTTCCTGCCGATGAAGACATCAATGTGAATAACATGCCTGATGTTGAGGCGAATGCTAAGGCAAGGAACATCATCATCCAAGGTTTGAGCCGAAATGAGTTTGATCGCATTTCGCATCTTTCGTCGGCCTTCGATATTTGGACGACCCTCAATGCATACCATGAGGGCACGACCCAAATTAAGACGGTTCGACAGGACCAGTTCAAGCGAGATTACAACAAGTTTGAAATGCTCGCTGGAGAGTCCCTCGACGAGTGCTTTGCGCGTTTTCACAAGATTTTGAGCAACCTCCGAGCGGTCGGTCTCACATACCCCGACTCGGATAACGCTCGACAGATGCTTGCTGCACTTGATCTTCGTGTTTGGGAAATGAAGGTGACTACCATCAAGGACACCACGGACCTCTCGACCTTGACTCTTGATGCGCTGTACTCGCGTCTCAAGACTCACAAGATTGACATTGTCTCTCGAAAGTCGAAGTCACGATCGATGGCCTAGTCACCGATCGGTTAAACCACGGTTCTTCTGGCGATTTGTTGTGTGGTTTCTCCTTGCCGCTCTCGTGACGTAATCGATGATCGCTTAGAGCAGCTCGAGGATGAGCGGTGGCCCTCCTAGCTCGGAAGTTTTCCTATGCTTACAAGAGGAGGAGGGACAGAAAGAGGGGAGGACCTGTGATTTGCTTCGAGTGTGGTGGCCCCAACCACATTCGGGCAAACTGCCCCAAGCTGGAGAAGGGCAAGAATGACTACGGCGGTTCGGGCAAGAACGACTTCACCGACAAGAACCGCAACAAGAAGCCTCCAGCTCCTGCACAAGGCAAGAGGAAGTTCCGCAACTTTGGCAAAGCCAAGAAGCTCTTCCACCGCGTCCTCACCGCCTTCGACGACCTCGACCTCAGCGAGGTGGAAGGATGGAGTGACGACGACGGGACGAGTGACCAAGAGCTCAAGGATGGCGGTGACGACTTCTCCGGCATGTGCTTCATAGCCCTCGAGGGCGAACTGAGTGACAGCGAGCTTTACTCCGACTCCGACGAGGTATACCCCACCTACGACCAACTCAATCATGCTTTTCTTAAGCTAGGTGGTTTTCATGCTAAAGCTAGGGCTAGGTGTACTGAGTTAGAGAAGGAAGTAGATAGATTGTCACTAGAGATTATTGCTCTTACATCTGGTCCCTCCTGTGATGGGTGTGATACATGCTGTGCTCTGTTGGGTGATATGGAGAAATTAAGGACCTCGCATGATAGTCTGTCCTCTGAGCTTGATATTGTTAAGGTGGAGAATGCTAGTCTGCTTGCCGAGTTAGAACTGAGTAGGATGGCTGTTACCCTACTTACTACTGATGAGACTACTTCTCCCACCTCATGTGAGGTTAAGGACATTGGTACTAGAGGACCTTATGCCATGCTTCTGGATTTGCCCGAGTCATGTGAAACCTGCAATAATTTAAAGATGAACCTAAAACGGGCAGATCATAAAATTACTGAACTGCAAGCTTCACTACTTGAGCCAATTGCTTCTTGTTTGAACTGTCTCAAAACAGTTTCAAGAAATGATTGACCATAACAACAAGTTGGCTAAGTATGCAACTTAGGCCCCAGTTAGCTCACCATGCAATAGTTGTGAAAAACTAAAACTTGAACTCGTTGCTTTGGATGAAAAATGTGTGAAGCTAACTAAGGACCTTCTAGAGAAGCAATCATTTGCGTGTGATGTGTGTGCTGGGGTTGGGGAGAAGCCCAAGGGTAAGGTAGAGACGCGCTAGCAACGTGAACCAAATTGCTAGCAGTAGGACTGTCCCTTCTGAGTCGGCTGTGCATGCACATACCATTCGTTCCTCTGCTGTTGGTTCTTCTTCTACTCCCTTACCTTCTGCTGTCTCTCCTTCCCCCTGCTCTTCTTGCACCTCTCTCTTTCGGGAGTGTCAGTATCTTATGAACACTCTCGAGAGATTTGTAGGAGGCAAGAAGAAGCTCAATCTTATTCTAGACCAATCTAAGATCTGCAAATTCAATCAGAGTCTAGGATATGATTATTATGAAGACATGAGGAAGCATCCACCTGCCGTGCTCAGACCCATAGCACCAGGTGTGATCGAGACTGAGCCCAGGACCGAAAAAGTCCAGTTTAAGTCAGCGGGCTATGTCCAGGGGATCTCTGACAGCAAGGTGGTTCCATCTACTACTTCGACCTCTCAGAAGGTGAAGTATCACTGCACTTTCTGTCAGAAGGATGGACACACAGTCGATCGATGCTTCAGGCGCGCCAAGATTGCGCGTAGAGACCGTGCAGTAGCACTTAGGCATATTCAGGGTCAGCCCTAGACCCTGAGTGCACCTAGGACCAGCACGAGGTCTAGGGTTACTGCTGTTGATGGGTTTGGGCAGCATCGAGGACTTGGTTTTTCTGAGTTTTCTGTTTTTCGTCCTCATGCTGCTCCTGGTTATGACTTTCGCCGTTCTGAGGGTAGATCTCGTTTCCCCCGTCGAGATGGCTACCCGCGGCATGATCAGCGTGTTGTTGGTACTCCGACTCGCTCTCCTATAGCAGTCGGACCCAATAACAGCTTCAGGTCTGCTAGTAGACCTTCTGGCTCTTTGAGCGACAGAGAGCGTAGGGTAGCTAGAGGTCAATCGTGTGTGGCTACTTCTTCTGCTCGGCGTGTGACTCAGTATTGGGTGCCAAAATCTCTTTTGATTTATCCCAATATTGAGCCTTTACTCTCTGTTTGACTCAGGTTCGCCAGGCTGGGAAGGGAGAGGTTTGGCTTGTGGACTCCGGTTGTTCTCGCCATATGACCGGAGACTCTCGTTGGTTCTCTTCCCTAGCCCGTGCTCCAGGTGATGAGATGATCACCTTTGGAGACGCTTCGTCTGGGCGCGTCATCGCTAAAGGTACTATGCATGTTAATGATCCATTTATTTTAAAAGATGTTGCCTTAGTGAGTATGCTGCAGTACAACTTGCTTTCGGTTTCTCAGCTTACCGATGACGGTTTCGAGGTAAGCTTTAAGAAAAATGCTTGTAAGATTCTTGATTCTTCGGGCAGTCTGGTTTGCGGGATTTCTCGTTATGGGAGGATCTTTCATGCTGATTTTGTTGAGTCTTCTGGTGATCCTCTCAGGTGTTTAGTTGCTTCTGAGTCCCGTGACCTTACTTTTTGGCATAGGAGACTTGGTCATATTGGATTTGACCACTTGACTCGAGTTAGCGGCCACGATCTCATTCGTGGTCTGCCGAAACTCAAGATGGTCAAAGATCTTATTTGCGCTCCTTGCCGGCACGACAAGATGGTTGCCGCTTCTCATCCTCCGGTCACAGTGACTATGACTGATGCACCAGGACAGCTGCTCCACATGGACACAGTTGGACCAGCTCGAGTGTAGTCAGCAGGAGGGAAGTGGTACGTTCTTGTCGTGGTCGATGACTTCTCGAGGTACTCTTGGGTGTTTTTCTTAGCCTCGAAGGATGAGACATTTACACATTTTCGAGGTCTCTTTCGTAGGATTTCTGTTGAGCTCCCGGGTGCCTTACGAGCGATCCGCAGTGACAATGGCACGGAGTTCAAGAATTCCTACTTTAAAAGTTTCTGTGATGAGATAGGTGTAGAGCACCAGTTCTCTTCTCCATACGTCCCTCAGCAAAATGGCGTTGTGGAGAGGAAGAACCGTACCTTGGTCGAGATGGTCAGGACGATGCTTGATGAGTACTCTACACCGAGGAAGTTTTGGGCTGAGGCGATAGCCACCGTGTGCCATGTTTCAAATCGAGTTTTTCTCAGGGCACACTTGCATCGCACCTCTTATGAGTTGAGATACGGGTGAAAGCCCAGTGTCTCTCATTTTCGCGTATTTGGTTGCAAGTGTTTTATTCTGAAGTTTGGAAACCTGGATAAGTTCGAGTCATGATCTTGTGATGGAATCTTTCTAGGTTACTCGACTTCTTCGCGGGCTTATAGGGTCTGGAACTGCGAGTCTAGTAAATTGGTAGAGACCTGTGAGGTGACCTTCGATGAGGCCAGTCCGGGGACTAGGCCCGATATCTCAGGTTCTGTAGAGCAGTCCGAGACCATCTTTGTGGATGATCCGGAGGATGGAGACAAGTGTTGTCTACCTGATCCAGTTCCTCCTCCTCTTGAGGTGCCTGCTTCTACCACCGTACCTCGAGGAGATCAGCCCATGCCTTCTGCTTCTTCTGGAGCTAGTGGCTCTATTCCTACCTCATCAGCTCATGAGGTAGAGGTCATTTCTCCTTCTTCTCATCAAGGACCTCCCCATAGAGTCCGAGAACATCATCCTTCAGAGCAGATAATTGGAGATCTTTTTGAGCGTGTCACACGCTCAAAATCTGGCACATCTCTTTTCTGTCTCCATTCTGCCTTCGTTGCCTCTTTCGAGCCCAAGGATGTTGATCATGCTCTTTCTGATGAATCGTGGGTCAATGCCATGCATGAAGAATTGGAAAACTTTGAGAGAAACAAGGTCTGGTCACTTGTTGAGCCCCCTCGAGGTCACAATGTTATTGGGACTAAGTGGGTGTTCAAAAACAAGCAGAGTGAGGATGGGGTAGTCATTCGAAACTATTGGAATACGCGTAGGCTACGGAAGCAGAAAACAAAACTTTTCTATCGCGCACCCAAGAACATCATGCTAAGGAAGGATCATGGATCGTTACCACTTAGACGCCTTGCGCAATGAAGAAGAATTGGGAACCGATCAATCTCGCGTCGAGGTAGTAGTGGAAGTAGCCGATCGTCCCGACGGATCGTCTCCTCCACGCACGCCGATCAACACCGCAACGAGCGGCGCCTCCACCGGTATCCACACGCCCGGGGTGGAACGCCGATCGCGAGTGTACTAGCACTCGTGGCGCTAGGGTTTGGCTCGGGAGGTGGCGGCTAGGGTTTTGCTAGATGTTAATCGGGACGAATCCTCTCGCCTCGCCTCCATATATAGACCTCCTCACGTGGGCCTCGTGGACCGAGGCCCAATAGGAGTCTATTCGGATCTCTATCCGAATTAAGCCCATATCCGAATCATATTCGAATTAGTGTTCCAACCCGTTAAGCGTGCGACCACAGAGGTTCACGTATACTTGGTCGTGACCGGAAACGCCTTTCGATTACCATATTAATAGCGGCCTCTAGTAAGACATATTAACCCCAAAGTATATGTAAAGATCATATCGGTGAACTCGTAATGTTCTCTCATGTACGAATCCCTTTGCCTCACGATATAGATTGAGCTCAAGGCGAGACTGTGTCATCCTCTTAATAGCTCAATCACTCTCTCGATTCCGTGATGGATTATAAACTCGTGATTGACTCCTCAATCACCTTGGCATGGCCATGCACTTTCATAATCCATTACATCGAGGGCTCAGAGATATCTCTCCCATAAGGAGGGGCAAATTCTATCTTGATCATTCACATCCCACTACATGTTTCATGGCAAACCCGAAGACTACTTTTATGACTACCCGATTCACGGAGTAGTGTTTAGTAGTCCCAAAATAAGCTACTACTCATGTTGGGAACCATGATGATCTCAAGTCTAAGGACTCTACATAAACACTACTTGAGACCAGCGATGACACATGGAATCTCTGCGTTGTCTCATGGCGAGTCTATCCAACATATGTTCACTAACACACGTCCATATTATTGATTTGGTATCACCATACCATGATCCATGAGACATGATCATCAATCAATACATATGCTGATCTTTGTCTTTGAATCATATTTGTTCCTCATATGATATACGATCAGGGATCATTTAGAAATAGCAACATCTTAGTATTTAAGAGTCTCATGAATAAGTCACATACTCATTGATCAATAATGATGATGTCTATTCCAAGGAACAAAGTAATGTATCATAAACATAGTATGTGATATATACAACATCTCCATGTTGCCTCTAGGGCATATCACTAACAGAAACAAGGCCAGACTGGTAGCTCAGGGTTTCTCCCAGGTTGAGGGTCTAGATTTTGAGGAGACTTTTGCCCCTGTTGCTAGACTTGAGGCCATTAGAATCCTGCTTGCTTTTGCAGCTTCTAAGGGTTTCAAACTTTACCAGATGGATGTCAAGAGTGCCTTCCTCAATGGGTTTATTGAGAAAGAAGTCTATGTTAGACAACCTCCAGGTTTCGAGAACCCCAAATACCCATACCATGTCTACAAGCTTTCTAAAGCTTTGTATGGACTTAAGCAGGCCCCTAGAGCTTGGTATGAGAGGCTTAAGTCTTATCTGTTGAGTCATGGATTTGAGATGGGTAAGATAGATAAGATCTTGTTCTTTCGCAGGCATGGCAATGACCTCCTACTCGTCCAGATTTATGTGGATGATATCATCTTTGGTGGCTCTTCTCATACTCTTGTTTCTCAGTTCTCCGATGTTATGAGCTCAGAGTTTGAGATGAGCATGATGGACGAGTTGAGTTTCTTCCTTGGCTTCCAGATCAAGCAGACTCGGGATGGTACTTTCTTGCATCAGGGCAAGTACACTCGTGACCTCCTGAAACGCTTTGACATGAGTGATGGCAAGCCAGTATCAACTCCCATGGCATCTTCAGCTTCACTCGACCCAGATGAGGATGGCGAGCCAGTTGATCAGAAGGAGTATCGTAGCATGATTGGCTCCCTCTTGTACCTCACTGCGTCGAGACCGGACATACACTTCTCCGTGTGTCTTTGTGCTCGATTTCAGGCTTCTCCTCGCGTATCTCACCGCCAAGCGGTGAAGCGCATCCTTCGGTACCTTCGAGCTACCATTGACTATGGTATCTGGTACTCTTCCTCATCTTGTCTTTCCCTCATAGCCTACTCGGACGCCGACTTTGCTGGCTGTAGGATAGATAGGAAGAGCACATCTGGCACCTGCCAATTCATTGGCACTTCTCTCGTTTCTTGGTCTTCTAGGAAGCAGTCCGGTGTTGCACAGTCCACCGCAGAGGCCGAGTATGTTGCTGCTGCCAGTTGCTGCAGTCAGATACTTTGGATGGCTTCGACCCTGCGGGACTTTAGGTTAGTTATAGAGAGTGTTCCACTCTTTTGTGACAACACTTCTGCTATTAACATTGCTAAGAACCCAGTGCAGCACTCTCGGACCAAGCATATTGATATCCGATATCACTTCCTTAGAGACCATGTGGAGAAGGGTGATATAGTGCTTCAGTTTGTGGAGAGTGACCACCAGTTGGCTGATATCTTTACCAAGCCTTTGGATAGCTCTAGGTTTTCAGCCTTGCGGGGAGAGCTTGGGGTGGTTTGTCCTTATGGACTATAGTGAGGGGGAGCTTTGTGCTTTACTATTTTATCTTGTATATTATGCTCTTGCTTCTTTCTATTGCATTGCTTTTGGGTGCATTCGGGTTAGTCCTCCCAGCATAGATTAGAGTGGTTTCTTGTCTAGATGGTCAGACTTCTTCCTCTCATCTTGTGGTTCTAGGATGCTGTTTATGAGTTGTCTCTCTTCTCACTAGGTTGAGCTCACTCACTTCTTATAGGTTCTAGCAAGGGTTGGGCCACCCTTGGGTAGACAGGGAACGTGTTTGCTCCTTAGTGTGTTAGTTGGGCAGGGGATAGTCCTAGTGTCATATGGGGTAGATGAGAGTCAGTCTGAGCTATAGTATACTCTATATCTTGTCTATGCTTTAGGGACTGCCTTTTCTGTTTTCTTTGCCAGCTTCTCATTTTATAACTTTGGTTCAGGGGGAGTTCATTTGGGAGCTTCTTGAGCTTAATATTAATATAACTCAACTTGAACTAAAAGTACTTCACATGTTGAGGGGGGCTGGATTTCGTGCATTTTATTTTAACATTCTGCATTGTAATATAACTTTATGGAGCCTTGACTATTATCCATATATGACATGTTTACAATGCATTACATCTTGCCATGATTATGCTTAATTGTTAGATTTATCATTGCTTCATATGTGTCGTCAAGCCTTTGCCATTGATAAGTTACTTAACATTGCACAACTTGAACTAAGACATGTCATGTTAGCTCTTGAAACTAGTCTGTCTTTAGTTATCCTCTTATGATTCATGCTATGTCAAATAGGCTAAGTTGAGTCTTGAATCTTTAATTGAGCTTTAGTTTAAGCTATGCTAGTTTCTTGATGAAGTATGAGTAAGTACAATTATTTAAGAAAGCAAAAGATCTCTTTTATGTGTGAAAGAACTGATCTCACCAATTCTTTCTCATGAGACTGCTTGCCATTGCACTAGGCATGAACTCAGGGGGAGTTTTGGATGACCAAAATCATCTTCTTAAGCTTATCGCTTGGAGTGGTCGCATAAGGCTTGAGATCTAGCACATGACAAAAATTTGGGTTGGAGACAACCATGATTTTCAAAAGAAAACATGTGATTTGTGCTAAATTTTGCTCAACTACCAAGAGAATCAAGTACTTGAACAAATGGTTCATTCTTGAACTTGTAGCACTCTAAAGTGATTCAATTCTAGCATCTTGGTTCCACTTAGATTATTGACATGGCTTGCATCATCTTTGGATACCTTTAGCTAGACTATAATCTTGAATGGCTTGACATGCAATCAAATTCATCTAATCTTCAGATTGTTACTTACGTGGCTTGGCTTGATTATGCATATCTTGTCATGATATTGATAGCCTTCATATACGTTATGGCTTGGTATAATACTCAAATAGTCATTTTGGATAATCTTCATGGCTCTCTTTGCTTAACATTGAATTAAATGCTATATTCTCTCTTTTGCATCTTGATGACTCTATTGCCAAAAGGGGGAGAATATTGGAAGAAAAAATCACTCTTTGAGAGCTTTGGGAGCGTTTGAGGAAAACTTGCTCTTTCTTTTGCTCCTTGTGTCAACATGGTCATTAGCATCATTTTCTTTCTCTTGGACCATGTACGACTTTCAAATAAACTCAACTTATGCTTTTTCTGTGTTTGTCAATATACTCATCAAGGGGGAGATTGAGAGACCATGTGGAGGCATATCCCCGTGTTTATGATGAGTAATTGACGGGTGGTTTAGTGGTTTTGAGTTTGTTTTCGGTATTCTAGAGTTGAGTACCTTTACTTGTGCCATTACTGTTTATGCTGTTTCATGCGGTGCTATGTGACGGTTTGCTTGTCTGTGTGACTGCAGGACTTCGGAGCTAGGTCATGGTGAGGCGAGAGGACCGGGACTAGGCACAGGAGGTGTCGAGGCCCAGACGGTTGGTGATGCCGAAGATGATCGAGGCTAATGACATGGTTGCGAGTTGAGAGACGAGGAACCGGAGCTGGAGCTACCGGTGGTGGACACGATAGGCAGTGGCAAGGTGGACCGGGACTAAGACTCAGGTGGAGTCAGAGGTCTCGGTCGTGTCGGTTGGACGGCAAGAAGAGGATGTAGCTGCTGGTGCTCATTCCTTTTGGACCAGTCTGAAAAACTAGCATTAAATGCTACTTTCGGCCTGGGAGGAAAAAGAGGCTGTGTGATCTGTATAGCAGCTGAAAAAGGGGGATTTTGCTTGCTCTCCTCGTCTACAGCAGAGAGACAAGAGGGAGGCGCAGGAGAAAAGTGGTCAGAGGTAGCTGCACATGCTCCTAGCTGATTGCTGCGCATGCCTGGTGAAGGTGCTCAGTGAGAAGTGCTCTCTTCCTTTTTTAGCGCTGCTTAGTGACTCTCCTGCGGGTGTGGATGTGAGTTGAGCTCCTGTGTGTGTTCGTGGAGTTGAGCTCCTGTGTGTGTTCGTGGGTTTGAGCTCAGGTGTGTGTTAGGAGGTAGAGAGCTCTCTGGTGAGCTGCTCATTTTTTGGTGAGGGAATCGTACGTGTGTGTAGGAAGGGAAGCAAGTGAGTATGTGATCTGTGAGTGAGTTCCTCCAAACCATGTAGTTGAGTTGGTGCTCCCTTCTTTCTCAGAGATGGAGTGAGAGCCAGGGTGTTGGTTTCCTCTTGTTGAAATTACTTTTGCGTGTGTTACCCGAGATGTAAGAATGGAATGAACTCAATGTAATCATTCATCATTTAGAATTTATTTGAGTTGTTCCCAATTTGTGCTATTGTGATTTCCTTGCCTTGCCTTGAATTCTTGTCTCAGCTCTTCAGTATATGCACTCTCTGTTCTTGTTTTTTCTAGGGTTTGAAGTCGAGGCAAGGGTGCATCCTTGATGTCTTGCTGGATTGTTGCTCCAAGTTTGTGATTTCTAGTTGAGAGAACTCTCTTCTGCTGTTCCCAAAGTTTCATGAGCAAAGATTTAAAAGTTGGAAAGGAATTTGGGAATATGTCCAAATATCTACTCATATTTCAGATTAGAGCTCAATCTTCATTTTCTAGCTCTGGTTTAACTTGTATGTTTTCTCGAGGTCCTCCTGCTATTTACTTTGTAGCTCCATTCGATTTATCTGAAAAAGAGTAGCACTTTCTCTTCAATTTTACTGGTTCTCAGCTGTCTGCAGTGTTTACTGGAACCGTGCTTTTTCAGAGTCTCTTATTTTCGGGTTGCGATCGATCAGTGCTGAAATAATTTCGTAAGCGAGGAGGTTTTGGTTGGATGTTGTATTGTCTGTGTGTTCCCTTGCGATCGACCCAGTGACAAAGATTTTACTCTGTCTTTAGTCAGAGCTCGCAATGAGTTTGAGCATCGATACTAATGTGCGGCTAACTACGATTTCTTTTTCATATTAGTGCGATGCGCTCGGTAATTTGCGAGATGCGATTTACAATTTGAAGTTTCGGTTGTTGCTGCAGTCGGCTGCTTGTGTGGTTGTTCTGTTCACTGCAGCCTGCACTTCCTTTTGGCTTATTTTCAGCACATAACCACTGCAGATTTCAGCACATAACCACTGCAGATTTCAGCACTTAATTGCTACAGTTTTCAGTATGCAGTTGTGCAGATTTCAGCTCTCTTCAATAAGGTTCTTGGCTGCAGTTTCGGTGCAGTTCAGCTGGTCTCTAGTGTGCAGTTTTCAGAAGTAAAAATCTGCAGTCTCAAGTTTTCTTGTGAGCAATGAGCATTATTCTAGAATTCAGTTTTCAGATTCTAGTTTTCAATCTGTAGTTTCTGGTTGCTTTGCAGATGTGTTGTTCTCAGTTCGTTTTGTAATTCTTGTCAGGAAATTGAGAACCTTGTTTCTTTTAGTGTGTAATTTCAGGTAGCCTTGTTTAAGTAAAGAAAGCTTGCTTTAAAATCACTTAATCCGTGTTTAGTCTTCTGATTTCTTGCTGTGTTCACTTGGTGCTCCTCTCTCTTGCTTTTAGTATAGACTAGCTTGCTGCCAGTTACCTATATTAGCCAAGTGTTGTTGTTAAATCCTTTGTTAATCCAATTGCAATTTCCAGAGAGCCTAATCAACTTCTTTGTAGCTTTCATAGCTATCAGAGAGTTGTGAATTTTTTAGAACACCTCGGGGGCAAATTTTAAAAAGGCACCATTCGCCCCCCTCTGTTGCCATTTTCGATCCTACACAAAGATCAAAGAAACATTTTCTCGGCATAAGTTCTTTCCAACTTGACTGTCATCAGCACACACACATACAACCACAACCACAACCAACCATCAATACTAACCAGGTTATCCACGACCACAAATCTCATCGCTATCTAGAAATTAGCCTTAGATAACTCAATACAATCGCTACCTCAACGAGTACTTGAAAATAACAAGTACTGGAATTACCATCGTTCCGCTCAAAACACTCGAGAATATCACGTATCGCTACCGACCACAGAACCATCGAGTATCGACTCTGTACTGTATCACCGATCACCATGCACCTGCTAGTCATACCGCTGGCCTAACATGAGTACTTGAAGTACTTGAAGATCACAAGAGTGGAAGCACTCGTACCGACCATGAAGTGTACAAGTACCGACTATGAATCCTACAAAACCAATCGCAAAAGCTGTCGACTACCGATCACGAGGTCTATGACAATTGATCGAAATGTCTAAGCAGACCACAAAGTCTATGAGTATCGATCACAAAGTCGACGACTATTGAGTGCTGACTAGTAAAGTCTACGAGTATCAAGTATCAACCAGGTACTGTAGCTACGACCATGAAAAAGCACTATAGCTACAACCATCAAAAGGTACTACAGCTACGACAATGGAAAAAATACTGTAGCTATGACTATCGAAAGGTACTGTAGCTATGACCGTATGCTCTCCGACTCCAGGGTCTTCGACTTGAGCCCTCCGACTGCTTAGTGCTCAAAATCTTCGACTTCACTACTCGAATCCTAAGCGATACCACTCGAGGCTTTTGATACCGCTTGAGTGCCATCTGATCCTCCAATGCCACTCATACACCATCTAATACTTCTGTGGCACTCGAATACTGTTCGATGCTCCGATGCCACTTGAACGTAGTCCGATGTTCTGATGGCACTCGAGCGTCGTCCAATACTCCGATTCTACTCGAACATCGTTTGATCCTCCAATGCCACTCAAACATCGCCTGATGCTACGATGCCACTCAAATGTCATCCGATACACTAATGCTACTTGAACGTTGTTTGATATCACTCGAATCTGATCAAAACCACTTGAAGTCGATCAAAACCACTCAAACTGGACCAAAAGCACTTGGAGTTGACCAAAACCACTCGGACTAGACTAAAACAACTTAGAGTAGATCAAAACCACCACTCAGACAAGACCAAAACTATTCGAAGCAGATCAAAACCACTCAGAGCAGAAACCTTCAACTGCGATCGACCGAAACTTTCACAAATGCAAATTCTAATACAACCCAAATATCAATTATTCATCATCACTATATTCACAACCATCTACTGGTCTAACAGGAGGCATTCGCAGATGTACAAAATTTTATTGGGCATGCCAAACACGATTTGTACATCAACGGTGCTCGCTAATGCTGACGATAGCACACGAATCCTTTGGGTTATAGAGGATAAATCCATAAGTAGAGGAGAGCAGAGTTCGTCTCCTCCCCCCAATGGCTAGCCTTAGCTGGCAACCAGCGACCTCCGCCGCCTCCTTGCTCTCCATGATGTCAGATCGATACGATAGCCACCCTCTGTCCGATCTGACAGCACCGTCATAGTTAGGCAGCAACGTCACCATCGAAGTGACTCAAGTTCGTACCCATCATCATCGTTACCATTAGTCCAACAAGTTACTATCGCCTTGAGTTTGATTTGGGTGCTGCCATCAAATTGCATCAATGCCACATTCTCAATCAGATAGGATGCCGCCGCCGTCACTGAGCCCATTTCGGGTGTTGAAAGCATCGATATCTAACCAAGTTTGTCTTTTTTTTCCTGAAACGTGGACTTGAATTTTGGCTTTGCTTGAAAACATTTGAAACCTTGATGAATTGTATTGAAACTAGTATTTGGGATGGGAGGTTTTTCCTTCAAAAAATATAAAACCTAGATGAAACCCAGTGAAAGTATGATAAAACATGCTTAAACCTTGATGAATCCCACTGAAACTTCGATTGCAACATGCTAAAACCTACTGAAACTTTGACGAAACATCGATGAAACGCACTAAAACTTGCACAAATCTTGTAACCAAAATTGGAACGTGTGGTTTGAAACTTGAACCTGCTCTCCAGGATGACGTGGGAGGAGGTTGTTGGGGTGCCCTGATGAGTGTAGCTCATCGGGATGGCCATGTGGGAGTAGGTTGTAGGGGCAATGCGCGCAAAGCCAAGTTGGCGGTGTGTGAGGAGGACGTTGAGTCACCACGTGTTTCGGGGAGGTTGACGAGCAAGGATGCCATGTGGAAGCAGGTTGCCGAGGCAATGCGCAAGAAGGCTAGGGTGGTGGTACGTGAGGAGTTCGTCGGGAGGTTGATGAGCAAGGATGCATGGGAGGTGTGGTGGTTGATTGAATATTTCCTAATTGGATGGCTTATTCCTATCCCATTTGGTTGGGGTATCCGATGGGATATTATCTCATAGTAGCTCCTGTTAGAAATAGGCCTATAAAATGAGGCTCATTTTCTTAATTTCAAAGCATGCAAGGTGGGGAAACCATTTTATAACGTGGAGTCCATGCCACTCTTTGAATTATGGATGTGGATGGCATGAGGATGGCTTTGGCTAATCACACACGCGCGCACGCACGTGCATGCATATTCGCGTATTTTTGAGTGAAAATCACGTGATTGTGACTTACGACCGTACCATGACATGGCGCGTCACTTGGCAGACTAAGTCCACCTTTATTTTTGTTAAACCATGCATCTCTCTCTATTTGAATGAGATTCAAATGTTTGAATTAGAGCTTTATTGAGTTTGATGACAGGCAGTTACCAATGGATAAATGGTTGATTAAATATGTCAGTTACCAGTGGGTAAGTGACTATTTTAATCATATCAGTTATCAGTCTGTCTGTATATATATGTGTGTGTGTGTCTAGAGACATCCAGAGATACAGCCTAGAATCTCTCTACCTCCATTCTCTTCTTCCTTGTGCTGTTCTGCTGTGCCATCTGAACCTCGTCGACTCTTCTTCCCGGTGTGCACCGTGAAGAAGAGGAACGGTATCTTCGAGCCGTTGCTACCATGAAGACCTGCACGGGGCCGGCAATAAGGTTTCTAGCAACTGCACATTTGCGCGACCAGCTCATCGCTGACCGCATCTCGATTACGCTCGCGATCAGACGAGCTCGCATCGCTTCGTTCTTCATCAAGCCTAACAGTAAGTCGTTCGCGCGTTCGATCGACTTTGATACTATAATATCTTTCTGTTTTCTTTTCTAAAGTACAATGAGTAGTCTGCTATTAATTATGTATTTTGCATTACTAGTTTATTGTATTTGTCTTATAGTAAAACTTAGCATTAAATTATTGCCTATATTTTCAACAGCTCCTTGAAGAAACTCGTCGTAAACTGTAGGCCCAAAACTCTTTGTAAATGAGCAAAAAAATTAGGCGTACGAACTCCAAAAGGTCCACTGGAAAGTACTACTAATTCAATAGAACCGGATTGCATCTCTCTAATTTGCAAAATGCAATTAAATTCTAATTTGCAAAAATGCAATTAAATACGGAACCAGGTAGAATATTCTGTGGAGAAAAATACTGCCCTTCTTTGTGGGCGCCTTCTCCGGGATGGTGCCAATGTGCAAGGCCGTGAATTTATTTTGTCATTGGATGACCACAAACGACAATAGGCATACATGAATGGTAGCTCATGTGTTTCACGCATATGGGAAAGTACTTTCCAATTTCTTCTATTTTTTCTAATTAGATGGTACTAGGCTTCATGCTTGCGGTTTACAACTCGCAAAGATTCAATAGAGCTATACACAATAATAATGATAATGCTTGAATGGACAACAACAATTTCATTAAATGTGACGGTACACTAATGGCAGCAAAAGAAAAAAAAGGTTTTGATGAGGACATCACTTCTACTGATATAAACACTCCTCTTACTACTTCCATGAATGATGGGCAAGATCCAATCACTCGGGTACGTGCTCGCCAACTCAACTATCAGGTAAACTCATTTTTGGGAGTCAATAATATTTCCGCTGAGCATTCGATACTTCCTAAGACTTGTGATTTTCTTGTCCTTAGGAACCATGGAGAAGAACCACACGAGCTCAAGTGTAGAAGTGGAACCGTCAAGCGTAATCCAACTCATATTCGCGAGTTCGACTCAGATTCAGACTGCTGGACACCACCTACTTCAAACGACCATAACTTTTGATCCAGAAGGTTTCTCGGGGCCCGTGAGAACTCGTTGGAAAGATATTGAAGTCTACTTTCAGATGAATTTGGTCTCACCTCGAAATCCCACCTGAGGCGATCAGAAACTGCGAAACAAGACACGTCACTTTTGTAGTCCGAGTCAAAGTGGGCCGAGGGCCTTGTAACTTAGGTTATTTGGACCGGTACTGTTCACATGAACAGTACCACGGCCGCGTGAACAGTACCAAGTGATTAGTCCCACCCCTTCTTCTTTAAATAAGTGTGGCCTCCCCCTTCTCTATTTAAGGAGGTCACACCCCTTTAGTTTTACTTGGGTTTTTCTTAAGAGTTTATTCTGCTTAGTAGTCTCACCGCACGTTCGGTTGAGGAACCTCAACTTGTGAATTTAATCTTTATTCGCAATACAATTTCAGATTGCATCTTTTACTCTCTTGCTTGTGTTCTCGATTCGCTTGCAGGAGATAGCCTTCTTGGCGAGGTCAACCGCGTTCGGCACGGTTGATAACCATCGGAGCAGTGGTATAGTGATTGCGAGGGGATCGATCTGTTTTGGTCGGAGCCTTTGGATCATCAACGTTGAGTTCTCTACAATTAATTTATCAGTGCCTCTCGGAAGATCGGACCATCGTTACATCAGATTTGACCATGATGGCTGTATGAATTACGATAAAAGCATGGAATGAGATGGTGGGCAATTGCAACAATGACATTGTCAAGCTAATTTGCTCACAAAGTAAGATTAAATCATGGTCACCACGTTTATCTTTTGTAGTGATATTTCGTCTTGCAGCATAGATAGTATGTACCCCAACGAAATCCTGCATTAACGTGTGGTATTTGGCTGCATACTATTTATTTATTTTCCTACGAACCAACAACATTCTTTCGTAATTATGGCATTTTTTTGCCTAAACAAGTATTTATCCTGTCATAAGAAACCTTTTAGAGCTGATTTTTTTTACCAACATCGATAAAATGTTTATTTTCCATGTCACAGTAGCACAGCGCGATGCACAAGCTAGGACCAATTGAGGCTGTTGTATCCGACGGCAACAACTAGATGCGGCTAACGGTGGTCTGGTCTGGTCGTTGCGCGGCACCTCTCCTTTACCACTCTCCCTCCTACCCGTTCTGCCCCCTTCCCATCTGAAATCTCAACCGCCCCCTGCTCCATCTCCGGCGAGACCTCGCCGACGGCGAGCCCTCACCCCCACCGCAGCAAACCGAAGAAGAAGGCGCCGCAGCAGCGATGGTGCTGATCGCTCTCGTCCGCGACTACATCGACCGCATGCTCCATGACATCCCCGGCATGAAGGTCCTCGTCCTCGACCCCCAGACCGTACGTACGCGCTTCCCAAAACCCTAACCCTAGCAGCCCTCGCCTCTCCCCGAGGGACCCGACCTTCTCTGACCAGATCCGCGGAATCGTTCCAGGTCGGCATGGTGAGCGTGGTGTACAGCCAGTCGGATCTGCTGCGGAAGGAGGTGTTTCTCGTGGAGACGGTCGACAACGCCTCCAGCTCCAGGGAGTCTATGGCGCACCTCAAGGCCGTATACTTCCTCCGCCCATCCTCCGACAACGTCCAGAAGCTCCGCCGGCACCTCGCCGCGCCGCGATTCGCCGAGTACCACCTCTGTGCGTAATCAATCCCCTATTTGCTACAATCCAGCCGAGGACTAGCTATTTCTTTTAATCATTTTCTGTATCTTATTTGCGTTTGTCGTGAGATTCTGAAGAGCTGGTTTGGATAAGGGATGTAGACAATTTGGTAGGCAACTTAGATGCTGCGGGATGAAACCCCAATAAAACCGGCACATAACATTGTCAGGAATTGACCGCTGGTGTTCACCAGGACCAACAAGATGCTAAAGCAACTACAACTGAAAACTAGTTGCTTTTTGTGGACAATTTATGGTCTCTCTACTGTATATAGGTTTCAAGTTATACGTAACTACAGTTACAATTTAGGAGCAGGGGTGATATAATTTTGTACCTTGCTCTGGGTGGGGTCTGAAGGGTTTGGTGTAGTGGAGTTTGTTGATTCGGTTCTTTCAATATTTGTTCCCTTTCAGTCTTCTCCAATATATTGAAGATTCCACAGATTCAGGTGCTCGCTGATTCTGATGAGCAGGAGGTTGTGCAGCAACTTCAGGTAAGTGTTGCGTATGGTTGTACATGCTTATTGGAATGAAGTGCTGGAGAGTTGAGAGCGAGGGTGGAATTGGTATATGAAAGCTGTTCTGTTTTTGCAGGAGTTCTATGCTGATTTTTGTGCCATTGACCCTTACCATTTCACTCTGAACATACACAATAACCACATCTACATGCTACCAACGGTGGTAGATCCTCCTGGTATGCAGAGCTTCTGTGATCGAGCTGTTGACAGTATTGCTTCTGTCTTCCTGGCTCTCAAGCGTCGTCCTGTTATTAGATACCAAAGGACATCAGATATTGCAAGAAGGATTGCACAAGAAACTGCGGTGGGTTCTCTGTCCATGTTAAACATTGCTATTTTGGATCCTATGAACATAAATCATCAACTTTAGGCATTTCAATATATTCTGTTCATTTCTTAGAGAATTGTATACATGCTACTTGGCCACTCCAAAGATCGAAACTATTGGAATGCCACTCCAAAACCACAACTCTTATATTTTTGTGACCCTAGCACAACTTTGGGTGTTAACTCACTAAAAAATTGAAACGGTGTCAACTTTTTTACATATACCAGTTGTACCCTGTCACTGAAACACAACCTTCCCTTCCTATTCCTCCTGATTATGATATTCGTAACTGCTTCGTATGGCACAATCCCACATCACCTACACCCTCCTGATTGCGCTTTTCTTGTCTGACCACGAAAGCACAATGAAAGTGTTGTGTTCATCTCTGCACCCCACTGCAAGCTATTCATTAGCGGATTTCTGTGCAGTACAGCTCTTTTATGTACTTTGTGTTCTTGATGCATGCTCGATTTTTTGTCAACGGTCTGGAGTTGTAGAACAAGAGATGAATAGCGAATAATCCAAATATTTTTTTATATTGCAACATGTTATTTCTTGGATGAGTGGTAGGATTGTCTACTTGTCGTCAATGCAATTTGTGAATTGATTGTGAAACAAAAGAGGTGTTAGCCCAGAGAGTCGCTTGGAAATTTGTATGGCTTTTACCTGTTGAACCAGCAATGAGAATGCGGCATAGAGCCGTTGACCCAAAGGGTATAGTTATATTTTGTTAATGTAAAAGGATGGAGTGGTATAAATATAAAAGATCTGTAGTTCTGGAGTGATGTTTTTATTGTTTGGGTACTTTGGGCTCATTTTTATTAATTTCTATATGTTATCTTTGTAGGAGTCACTATGGTACAAGTGTTTGTTTTATATGCATGTAACAAAGACATTTTTCACCATCCACTTATCCTACAAGCAGGGGTGGGAAGAAGTGCTATTTGTAGAAGTAGAGGATGGTTAAAAAAACTTCTATGTAGCTAAAAAGCATTCGTGTCATAACTATCCCTATTTTTGTTAGAAAAAGCTATCACGACAGCCATTGCGACATCTATTCGACATACCCACCAATATGAAACTTGTCCTGAAGCACTTACAATTTGAAATGTGCAGAGATTGATGTATGAGCAGGAAAGTGGCCTGTTTGATTTTAGACGAACTGAGAACTCTTCCTTGTTGTTGGTGCTTGACAGAAGGGATGATCCTGTTACCCCATTACTTAACCAATGGACATATCAGGTGTTCTAAAAAAAGATTATATATTTTTTTCCTGTTTCAAATGTACTTTTCTGTTAACTTTCTTGCAATGTTGGATTTGCAGGCAATGGTTCATGAGCTTATTGGAATTGAGAACAATAAAGTGGATCTTAGGGGATTTGCTAATATCCCTAAAGACCAGCAGGTTGATAAATGATGAATTTATTCTGTTTGTGTTATGATAAAATGATGGATGAAATCTTTCCTGAGTGTTGAACCATGTGAAATATTCGTGCACAGGAGGTGGTTCTATCATCGGTACAAGATGATTTTTTTAGAGCTAACATGTTTGAGAATTTTGGGGACCTCGGTATGAATATTAAAAGAATGGTTGATGACTTTCAACATCTTTCAAAAAACAGCCAGAATCTTCAGAGTATAGGTAATTTGGACTTTTGTTTTTCATTGTTTTCTATGAAAGAAATGGATTGTGGAGAAATTATATATGTTCACCCTGTTATTTATTTCTTACATTCTACACTCCCATGTTTCCATTATTTACTTAAATATTGACTTTTAGACCCCTTAGTCTAATTTGATTTGTATGTCTTATAAATGTTACTGCAATATCCTTTGTTACATGTTAGTTCTGCTTCCTTTTTTTGTGGATGAATACATCTATGTATTTAACGTTGTGTGTTCTTCTATTTTGTTTATATCTTATGATGTTGGACATTTAGATTTTAAGACATGCGTATTCTCAACAAAAGGAGCTACCCTTTTCCGAAAGTTGCAGCAGTTAATAAGATCAAATATAATACAATACTAGTTAGGGAGTTGCTTATATGCTTCACCCTTTCAGGGTTGCACAAATCTAAAGCACAAATCAACGGTGCATTCTATCTACTTACTCTACTAGTTGTTATGGAGATAGTGGCAAGAAATATAACATAAATTAGGTAAACGGGCCAGAACAAACAGATTTAGAACATTTTTTTGGGGGTGGGTGGTGGAATGCAAATAATGATAACAGGGAGATGTAACAAGGAAATAAGAGGGGGGAGTGCTGTGGTTACGTACCACACAGTGGATACAAGGGCTTCGGGAGACCCGAGAGGGGTGCTTGGAACCTAAAACTCAAGAGAGGGGAGAGATATAGAATGTGGGTAGTGCTCAATCTCAGCTCAAGTCTACTGCATGTATTCAAAATGTTCTCCTCTCCATAGTGCCTTTGGGGTCATAATTGTAGTCGTGGGAGAGGGTGTTTACACAAATGCTTCCCTTAGGATCTTTACTTGTAAGGGTAAACCTGTCTTTTCCTTGGCATAGTTTTAATGGGCTTGCCTTCTAGTTACACGCATAATTGAGCTTTGCCCTGGTGGGCCGATTGGGCCATGGTGGGGGACACTCCCCTAATAGTATCCTCTTATGGTCAAGGGCTTCGTGTCCGTCAGGCTAAAACCATGTCGTTCACCCTTTGGCCCCCTCCGTCCCCTCAGCCCACTGTTGTGATCCTTGAGATGGTGTACACCTTTGTTGTGATTGTTGTTGTGTGTGAATTCATTCGGGGCACCACTTTGGAGTACCCGTGGATCCCGTGCTTCGCCGCTCACTTGCCGGGCTGCCTTTTCCACGATCTTGCCTCATCCGACGCGTTTGCCTTCCAGTCGGGCATCACGCTTTTAGTGGACCCTTACCCTGATTTGGGGGGCTACCTTTGCTGTCCGGTCAAGGCGTGGCGTCCATATGTCGGAGGTCCCCCTGAGCCATGGCTCCGTTTGAGGCTATGCGCGTTAATCCCCCGCACTCAAACTGTCATACCTGAGGCCCATGAAGTATCGGCCCAGCCCAGCATAGAGGAAACCCAATATATATAGAGGGGGGAGATCGGGAGAAGCAAAAAGCAAGTTTGCTTTCTCCTCCCCCGAACTCTCCCGAGCCCCATCTGCTCCGTGCGCTATGCGCGCCGCTGCGCCACGCCACGGCCACCGCCGCTGCTTGCCTCCCAGCTGCGCGCTCTTGTGTGTCGCCGCTCCACTGGCCGCGCTTCACTCCTCGCCTCGCCGCCCGCCACCTCACTCCCGCCAACCCCTGCTCGCCCTCGCCCTTGCTCACTTTGCTGCGCCGCCACGCTGGCCCACCCGAGGGGAGAGGGGACAGCCATGGGGAAAAGAGGAGCCGGCATGGGGGAAGGAGAGCAGGAGGGAGCCCGGGGCGTGAGGAAGGAAGGGGAGGAGTCGGCGGCGTGGGAAGAGGAGAGAGGGAAGAAACAAAGAGCTGAGTGGTGGGCGTGAGGATCAAAGAAGAAAAGAAGGAAAGAGAGAGAGGGGCTGGCCGGGTAAAGAAGGAAAGAGGAGGCCGGCCGGGTGGAAAAAGAAAACAAAAGAGAAAGAAAGAAAAGGAAGAAAGGAAAGGAAGGAAGAAAAGAAGAAAAGAGAAAGAAAAAGAAAGAAAAAAAGGGGGGATCTGCCTGATCCGGTGTCAGATCTGCTTGATCCGGTGTCAGATCTTACAGATCTAGTGCCAGATCTGCCAGATCCGGTCCAGGGACGACAAATCGTGGCCTGATCCAGTTTTCGGGTTCGGGTAACGGTTCGAAAACCCCTTTTCAGCTATTTGCAGTTTTTCGCGTAAAATAGTATGCCGATTAAAACCGGACAACGGCCGTGGTCCGGTGAGAGGAGGTCGCGATACGGGTTTACGCAGAATGTTGATGTTATTTGTTTGCATGTGTATGTATTGCTTTAGCAAATGAATTGAAATGATTGTGCTTGTTCAGGTGGCGGTTCGAGCTCGGTGCCATTTGCGCATCATCCGCCAGGCTGACAGGCAAGTGAATGATAGAACAGTACAGTGTGGTTAATGATTGCTATTTATGTTTCCACGACATGATTTATAGTGTTTATAGGTTGAGATGCATGATTTACAGCGTTTGCTGAGGTACACGATTACCGGTTAGGTAATTGTTGATGACTGCAATTTATAACTAAGTGCCAACAGTGGAAAAGTGTATGGTAAAATAATGAGGTGTGTTAAATGATTGTTAATTGTGTCCATGCTATGATTTATAGCATTAAGAGATGATATACATGATTACGTGCTAATCATGTTGAGGAGTACTGTTTATGAGTAAACAACCTCATTTGAAAAGCATGCATCATGCAAAGTGCATAAGAGCCACGTCGGTGAGAAAGTCTTATGACTAGTCCGGAGTGCTCTTGAATAAGTCCTACAGAGGTAGGCACCTCCACGAGATGGAGGGAGAGGGTGACATCGACAGGTGTACCCTCCGCTATACCGGTATAAGCTTACAGTGACATATGCATTGCATATCATTGCATTACATGAACAGAAAAATAGACCGCGATACAGTTATAGAGATTTGCCTTACAATTACAGTTGCATTGCATTTTGTTGCACTGCTTAAAGAGTGATACAGTTATAGTGGTTTGACTTATCACATAAAGATATCTGATGAAATTTTTTTTCTGCTTCTGATTCATGAGAGTTGACTTATCGCATACACTACAAAGAGCATTGATTTACGATTTACTACAGTAGATGTGATTTACAGTCTGCAGTCACAGAAATGATTTACAGTTTACAATAGATGTGATATACAATTTACAGTGGATTTACTGACATGATGAGATTGGTTTATGTGTCATAGTAAAATCACAGACATGATGATTGGATTTACATTCTGATAGAATCACATATTACAGTAGATTGATTTACAGTTCACAGTAGATGTAAGTTACAGTTTACAGTAGATCGATTTTTACAGTTCATAGTGGAGATGGTTTACAGCTTACCGCCGTAGAGTTGTATTACAGTTTACAAATATGGATTGATATACTGCTTATCGTGTGCTTGCTGAGTCTTCGGACTCACCCTTGCTTTGTTGTTTTTTTAGGGTGATCCGGAATGACGGCATGCATGGATTGGGAGTAGTTCCTCTTGCACCGCACATGTGAGATAACTGCTTAGTCATGTACTGAGCATTATGATTAATCATATGATGAGAAGGTTAAGCAAATTTTCTAGTTACGGTATGTTTCAGGAGGACGGGTTCTCCTGTTAGTATAGTTCTCGGGCGTTAACTCTGTTTATGGCGCGCCTATGTGAGAGTAACAGTGTGGTGGTAGCATCTTGGACCCTGTGGAGGGTCGGGGTGTTACACAAACCCCCCTCTCTTGGGCCCGGGCTCGTGCTCTCCATTTCCTTCCACGTGTCTTTGTCGCTTGGGTTGTCGTGCCGGCCTCGTGTACCGGTCCTGAGCATGTGCCACTGCCATTGTACACGTGGCGACGATCTGGCTGTTGGGAGGTGGAGGTGGAAGCGTTGGAGGGAGTCGGAGAGTTGGTTTGTTCTTGAACGCTTCCTTCAACGTCGAGCACATACCTGCCTCGAGGCCCCTTTCGTTGTTTGCGGTTCACGCTCTCCTTCGAGGCCGAGGTGGCGGGCTTACCCTCGACAGCAGGCCTTGCGACGTCGACTTTGCACCTCATCGCGTCCTTCTCAGCCCTTGCGTATTATTCTATTTTGTCGAAGAGCTTAGCCACTGTTTTTATGGGCTTCTGGGCATTGTGTACTCCACAAGGGGCCCCTTACGGAGGCCTCAAACGGCAGTGTTGATGATCGTTGTTTCATTGACATCTTTTACTTGGCATCTAACTTTTGCGAAACGTCTAAAGTACTCCTGCAGCTTCTCTCCAGGGCCTGCCTTATCGCGAAGAGCTGATCAGCATCGACTCGCTCCGTGTAGTTGCCTTGGAAGCTGTTGTGCATAAGGTCGTGGACCTGTTCGCACGTGTAAATGGAGCTAGGGGCGATCGTAAAGAACCAGGACATCGCAACCCCCTGTAGGGCGAGCGGTAGCCCTTTCGCCTTTGTCGAGTTGTCTCCTCCCGCGGTTTCGATGGTCATCTCGTACACGCGTAAGAACTCGTGGGATCGGTGTCGCCCTTGTAGGGCTCCACCATGGGTATTTTGAAGTCCTTCGGCCAGACGCACCGCTACAGGCCCGCGCTGAGGGGGGAACTTGTGGTCCACGCGCTGGAGGGCGCTGTGGGCACTGGCGGTGGCATCCAGACTCAATTTTTCTTTTCGCGGCCACCTCCATCGCAATGGTGGTGGGGCTCTATTCGCTCTGCGCCTCATGTATCTCATGCATGGCCCTCCGCAGGTCCGCCAGCTCCCGTTGCAGCGTTCAACAGATTGCTTCGAGGTCACCATTGCTTGGTCCTGGTGCTAGCACAAGGCGCCCTCTTCTCGTTGCGTGGTAGCAACAAAGGTGTTGGGGCCATCGGAGGTCATCGCGTTGACGGCAGGGACATAGGAACTACCAGGAACCATCGAAGCGGGGTCCTCCACTAGGAATGCAGCCCGCTCCGTAGCCCCCACTGCTGCTAGAGAGCTGTCTGCAGTACCCGCGATGGCCCTGGGCATGGCCACCCTGGTGCGTCGTTGCTACAGGGACGGGGAGGCCCTCGACCACAATCTCCCTCGCTCTTGTGGTTGTGGTCTTGGCCGTGGTGGTTATGCATGTCATCTTCCTCTTCGGCACCACCTGGCCCAAGCACCTTCGCTTCAACTCGTAGCTTCTACGTCGCTCCCCATGGTCGGTGCCAAGTGTTGTGGTTACCATGGTTGTTAAGGCGTCGCTTAGGCGTCGCCTAAACGACGCTTTGGCGTCGGAGCGGTCGGGAGCTGTCGCCACGGCCGTCGCCTCGCCTTGGGTGCGTGTGGCGTCCGCCTCGAAAGGAATGGCGTCGCCTAGTCGTCGCCATGCCGCAGCCGCCGCGCCGCAGGAGGAAGGCGAGCGCCATATTGTGCAATGGCGGGAAATGGAGGGAGGGAGCGCGGGAGAAAAAGCACTCGGCGCGGGAGAAAGAGGGGAGGGGGGTAAATAAAGTGCTCGGCGCGAGAGAGATAGAGAGATGGCGTTACATGCGAGGGAGGGCGAGGGGAGTTCGGTGTGGCGGCGACCTCGGGCGTTCTCCCGGCGACCTCGCGGCGACCTTGGGCCTCCACGCCGCCGCCTCCCTCTTCCAAGGCGAGCCGGCGACCTCGGGCCTCCACGCCGCCGCCTCCCTCTTCCAAGGCGACGACCTCGGGCCTCCACGCCGCCGCCTCCCTCTTCCAAAGCGGCGAGCCGGCGACCTCGGGCCTCCACGCCGCTGCCTCCCTCTTCCAAGGCGACGAGCTGGCGACCTCGAGCCTCCACACCGCCGCCTCCCTCTTCCAAGGCGGCGAGCTGGCGCCATCGGGCCTCCACGCCGCCGCCTCCCTCTTCGGCGAGCCGGCGACCTCGGGCCTCCACGTCGCCGCCTCCCTCCAGGCCTCCACACTGCCGCCTCCCTCCAGGTTTGCATCCCTCCACGGCTCCACGTGGCCCTGCCCCTGCTTTTATATTCTTCAGCACCGAGTCCACCTTCCACCGAGCAAGTATGCACCGAACCAAAAAAATCAGAGCACCCTGGCCTTTTTATTGTAGCACCGAAGTACCGAACAAAAAAAATGGAGTAAGAACCAAAAGCCTCGCCGCTATAAAAGGTTAGGATGTGAGTATGGCGTCGCCTCGCCGCACGTCATACTCGCCTAAAAGATGTGAAGGTAGTCAGGCGCCTCGCCTCGCCTTATCGCCGTGATAACCTTGGTGGTTACACACCAAACAGCGGATATAAGGGCTTCGGGAGACCCAAGAGGCGTGCCCAGAGCCTAAAACTCAAGAAAGGGGAGGTATAGAATGCGGCTAGTGCTCAATCTCAGTTCAAGTCTATTTCATATATTTTGAATGTTCTCTCTCACCATAGTGTCTTTTGTTGTCATATTTATAGCCATGAGATGGTGTTTTCACAAATGCCCCTTTAGGGTCTTTACTAATAAGGGCAAACATCTCCTTTCTTTGGCATAGTCTTAGTGGGTTTGCCTTCTAGTTACACACATAATTGGGCTTTTTGCCTTAGTGGGCTGATTGGGCTAAGGCGGGGGCCACTCACCCCTCAAACATTATGTCGATAGCCTTTTGCAAAATTTAGTGTTGTGGTTTGTGTTAAGCTTTGAAAGTATTATTTGCTAATTGTTTTAGGTGATATGGCAAAATTTGTGAGCAACTACCCCGAATATCGAAAGACACATGGAAATGTAACAAAGCATGTTGCTTTAGTGAGTGAGATGAGCAGAATTGTGGAGGAAAGGAAGCTTATGCAAGTTTCGCAGACAGACCAAGAGCTAGCATGTACAAGCGGACAAGCGGCAGCCTTTGAGGTATTCATTTGGTGCACACGAAATATTTCATGCCTTCAGGGACAACTTGTCCTTAGTATATCCTATGTGGAATTTTGTCCCTACCCAATGGTGTCCACTTTGGAATTAGTTATCGAAATCTAGGCTCTTGCTATTCATGTTTTTGTAATGGATAAGGCTTTTCATTTTTATATCCAATATATTGATCTGCTGTGATGGTTAAAAAATATATTCAATGTTCTTAATCACTTGGTATATTATTATTTTGACAGAATATATTCAAATTCTTTATTTATAGTACTATAGTGGTGACTAGTCTATTCCACGGTTTTGCTCCTCCTTTTTTGTTGGTTCCATGAACTTGAAGGAAATTGAGGTCTATGATCTTCTTCCCAGTATATAGAACCCATTCTACTCTTTTAGTAGAATCACAGAGGATCAGGCATATCAAAGGCAGCCTAAAGGTGTATTTTAGCTTACATTGTGTTAGGTCTGCCAATGAGTTTATTCTTACATGCCCAAGGTGGCATGGTGGGTGTGGACCCACGCCCATACAGAAATACCAACTAAAATTGTTCTCTTTTTGTGCCAATACCATTTCCAAAATTTCACAAAACTTTTCTTTGTGTTTTTTGATTGGATATCTTATTGTATTGAACCTGGGCTTAAAAAGTTTAGTTCTCTTATGCCGAAGTTCGCTGCTTAAGGAGTTGATTTTTTTCCTAAAAAGGAAATATACTTTACTTTTGCTTTATTGGCTACCATTAGCTATGTGAATCAAAACTGTACCTCTCTTTAGTCTTTGCCACCCCTGACCTATCTTGACTAGCTCATAAGATGGAACCATAATATTGTGTATGACTTTATCTTATGATCATCAGATTTGATGCCAGTTGAATGTATATGAGTGGGATTTACTCCACATTTTTGTTTTTTTTATTTCAGAAGTTGACATGTTGAATTTCTGCAGGCTGTCACTTCCTTGCTAAACAATGAAAGTGTATCTGATATTGATCGTTTACGACTAGTAATGCTCTACGCTTTGCGGTATGAAAAAGAGAGTCCAGTTCAGTTGATGCAGCTTTTCAACAAATTGGCTTCTCGTTCCGCTAAATACAAGTCAGGGGTATGCAAAGTTAACTAGTTCTTGTGCTAGATCATGTTCTTCTCTAAATTTTCTTCTATTGCACATGTTGTTTTGCTTTTAATTGTCTTTCTAGTTTTTTTAGAGGAAGCTAGTTTTCATTGACACAGTTTAAAGTGTAATTGATTGCAGTGTTGCCATCAGTGCCTTCCATGCATAGAAATTACCTCTCTTGCAAGCAACGGACATCCCCACTTGTACACTATGAAATCTGCTATAGTTCAGCTTCTGAAAAGCATCCTCGGTTCCTCGTTATGTACTGAAAGTACTGATCTAGTTGGATAGTCTTACAGCCACATTGAATGTTTTGTGAATATTAAAGTCTAAAGCTTGTTTGGAATTGTAGTGCTTTCTAGAAATAAGTAGGTTTGACTACTATTTTTTCCTCTAATTTGCTATTTTGCAACTGCTCTTGGACAACATAACAATCATATTTTACTAGGTTTGGTAAGTACTTCTCATGACTACCTTGTGTGAACTCAATTGTACAACAGATCTCTAGAATTCATGGTACACACGGTTACTCAGTTTCTAGGAAATAGAATTTCTTTAGGTCAGACTCAGCAATTGTCCTTGATGTCAATTAAACCGGGTATGTTAATTGGGCTTGAGTCTTGGAATTCGTCTTTACACTCATGTTCAACGAACACAATTACTGGGACCTCCTTCACTTGACTGCCTTTTCTTTATACTGGAGGCAAGATGGAACTAGTCGTTTTTTTACTAGAGTCTATGAGTCTAATCGGTGTTACTACTTTTGTATGCAGCTTGTTCAATTTCTCCTTAAGCAGGCTGGTGTTGATAAGAGAACAGGTGACTTGTATGGGAATCGTGACCTATTAAATATTGCTCGAAACATGGCTCGTGGGCTTAAGGTTTACACAGAAGTTTTCTCTGCAATTATGTTGCATGAAACGTAGCTTTTTTCTTATCTGCTTGTTGGTTGCAGGGTGTTGAGAATGTATACACCCAACACCAGCCACTTCTCTTCCAAACCATGGAAGGAATTGTGAAGGGGCGATTGCGAGATGCTGACTATCCACTTATTGGCAATCACTTCCAGCAGGGCAGGTTAGTCGGACCATGTGCTGTGTCAAGTGTCTGTGAAACTAATTTGTGAAATTCACAAACTTCTTTTATTGTTACGGACGTGAAACCTGCCATCCTTGAGCACTTCTTGCAAAACAAAGCTAAATCATTTGGACCTTTCAAATCAATACATTTAGTGATGGACTAATTTATAGAAGTGATGGCTGAGACTATTGTTTTCTGCACAGGCCACAAGATGTGGTGATATTCATTGTTGGGGGGACAACTTATGAGGAAGCAAGATCGGTAGCCCTTTATAATGCAGCAAATCCCGGAGTCCGTTTCATTCTGGGAGGTTCAGTGGTTCTAAACTCAAAGAGGTATGCATTATTCACCATCGTTTTCCTTGCAATGCTTCATAAGTATTGCAATTTTTTTTTTGCAGAGTTGCTTATCATACCATTTACTCACAATTTATATGAAATTAGGACGATGTATATTGATGGTTTCACTTATGAATTGCAGATTTCTTGAAGACTTGGGAGAGGCACAAAGAATATCGAAATCAAGCACTCTAGTATGAGCAAGCTGTTGCTTTTTTCCAGTCTGAAGCTTGCCGGGGTATGACTTCGATAGTTTTGATCAAGTTTGTGTGGTAATTTTTGTAATATATAGCTTTAGCTGCATAGTGAAACGCCATACGAAATAAGCAGATCTATAAGTTGTTCGGCTTCTGTACATTTCACAATTATTGTTATTTTTTCCCTACACCGTCGAGGCAATGGAGTGGATTCTGTCGAAATGTTCCGTTTATCTTTAAAACATGGCAGTTTTCTTTTCTTCTTTTCTGTTTCGGGCTACATTTTAAAATGACTGAGCTGTGCTTCCGATGCAATTGAGTTGGATGGCTTTTGTGTCGCGAGATGCCCAAGAGAATGCATCCAATGAACTGCTGTGGCCTGAACTTACGTTCAACAGGCTGCTTCTGCATGGAAATAAACGGGATATATCTAGCCCTGTGCATCCATGCATCTCACGTTGAAGCACTATTCAAGTGGTCAACAAATATTCTTAAGTGGGTCAAAGCAACATTAAAATGCTCAAAAAAGTTCTGAAATGGGCCATCTTTTAGTGGTTAGTAACATTTTCTTTTATCTAAAACATGGGTCAAACTACAAGGTTTCAGCTGTAAACTAGATGTGCATCCGGAGTGTCCTTTTTTCTTCTATTTTTGGATGTACTCGTCGGCAGTTTTTTTAGTTCTCCATGCGTGGTTTGAAATTATACTTTTTTTTATGATACGGTAGATTGACTTAATTTTCTGAACTTTGCTGTGACCTTCAATGGTGTTTTGATGTGGGATGCACCGTATGCAGGGCGGAGCTAGGAATTAGATATAAGAGGGGTAATATATACAACAAGTAGAGTAGAACTAATAAACCATACCGGATATACCGATCCAATAGTGACATATCAGAGTAATATGTTTTACAAATTACAATGCAACGAAAATTACATCTCTATTAACTTAAATTTAACTCTACGACTACCAGCAAGATTATAGACCTTAATAATATCATTATTACTAATCTTAGTGGTCAATTCCTTTTTAATATAAATTACCAAACAATCTCATAGAAATTCATCTCCCATTGTACTTCGAAGTCGTGTCTTTACAAGTTTCATAGCTGAAAAACATCTCTTGGTAGTTGCAGTTGAAACCGGAAGAGTTAAGACTAATCTTAACCATCTGTCCATTATAGAATAAGATGAATCTTTACCAGTCTTAACTAGTTCACTTGTTAGATCAGCAGGTGATGGTAATACACTTGTTAGTCGAACCGGTTGGAGCCTTTCAGAGATTTATCGAATGTAATATGGCATTTACAGGCCTGTGCTGATACTCAAAGTACTCAACTAGGTATTACGGAAATTATCAGAACCATCGTTATGCCATTCATAAACCCAATCCATCAGGAATCCATTCCATGTGTTATCTAGACGCGTCCTCCAGGTTCAACACCAAACCAGCAAATTACAAAGTGAAACGTTGCAAGCTACCCGGTAGAAGCACAGAGCAGATACTAAATATTGTTCATCACGTTTAATTCAGTGCTAAATAGAAACAATACACATAGCTCTCTACTTAATATTTGCAGAGTATTGAACACCAGAGTCTCCACAAGGGAACAACAGAGGACACAGAAACAAGAGCAAGTAGCATGCATGGCGCACACATATACCGGGCAGTTCGATCACATGGATCTTTATGAAGACCGGCAATCACAACTACGGTGAAGCTAGGCGACCAGCGACCGACGAGACGATGCAATGCTTGCTTGCTAGGAGGACAACCTGTTGTATCGTCTCACTGAAGGACGACGCAACCTTCTGCAACAGCTGAGGGATTAGTAGAAGGTTGGGGGGTGCCAGGCCCCCCTGCCCCCTCTCTCCGCCACTAACCGTATGCACCATCAGAAACAAATACGTATGCAATGGATAAAAGGCACGTGCTAAGTAAAAAGAAGACAAGAACGGTAGATACAAGGCATGTGAACTAATTAGGGTTTTCCTTGTCTTTTAAGGGTGTTCAGAATGACGGTGCTTATGATTTTTTACTGTAGCTAATTTATTTTTTACTGTAGCACGTGCTAAGTAAAAAGAAGACAAGAATGGTAGATACAAGGCATGTGAACTAATTAGGGTTTTCCTTGTCTTTTAAGGGTGTTCAGAATGACGGTGCTTATAGTTTTTTACTGTAGCTAAGTTAGCTTATTTGGTATAATTAATTTTTTAAAAATTAAAAATAGAAAAGATATGTTAGCCCATCACGAACAATGTAAAGAAATATAAGAAAAAAAGGAAAACAAAAAACCTAAAATAAAAAAATAATCACAAAAAGGATAAAAATGTAACAGTGCAAAAATGCTGAACGCTACCGCTGAAGCCAACAGGGTATTGAGCAGGGCCTTAAGCATTTGTCAACATCGAAGAGCCATACCCTAATAATTATTGTACATTGATTTTCTCTCTTACATTGCACTACCAACATTTACATACAACTAAGCACTAATTGACGGTCCTTCTATTTGAAATTTTACATGAACCGGGATTACTAGCTAGCTAGTTCCGAGTGGTAACCAGGCCAGCTGGTTTTAGATCTATTAGGCACAGGGCAGCGGCCGTCGCTTGTAGCTTACCATTACTTGACCTTTCGGCCTCATCGAAATCATGTTCTCCGTGTCAGGAAAAGGCGACACCAATCTGAGCTCGAAGTTGCGCAGCAGATGGCTGAGGATCACTTTCATCTGCAGATAAGCGTATCCCTCGCCCATGCAAGCGTGCTTCCCGGCGCCAAACGACGTGTAGGCGAACTCGCCGTCGGCCCTGTCCTCCTCCCTCCCGGGGGCAAATCGGTCCGGGTCGAACGCGTGAGGGTCCCTGTAAACGTCGGCAAGCATGTTGTTGACCACCAGAGGGCTCGCCACCATGTGCCCCTCCGGGACGTCGTACTCGCCGCCTTTTTTGGTTCGCACGGTGAAGCTCCTGCGCGCGCGGCGGAGGATCATCGGCGTGACCGGGTGGAGCCTCAGCGCCTCCTTGATGCAGCGGTGCAGGACGTCCATCTGCAGCAGGACGTTGTAGTCCATGCGCTGGCCCCCGTGCTTCCTCACGAGCCGCCTCTGCTCCTCCACGGCCGCGTCCAGGTGCTCGGGGTGGTTGAGCAGGCGAGCCCCCGTCCAGGCCGTGACGGTGGAGCTCGTGTGCTGGCCGGCGAAGAGCAGGGCCACGAGCATCCCGGTGACCTCCGCTTCCGTCGTGGGGCGGCCGTCCCTGTACTTGGAATCCATCAGGCCCTGCAACATGTCCTCCTCGACGCGGCCGGACCTCTTGCGTGACCTGGCGATCTGGGAGAATATCTCCTCGAGCCTGGCGCGCGCCCTGTCGCGCCGGCGGTGCGCCGGGGTCGGGAGGTACGGGAAGAACATGCTGATCAGGTGCAGGCCGCCGATGAGCTCGTGGAGGATCGAAGAGACCTCGTCGAGCATGTTCTCCCGGACCTCCTTCCCGAGAAGGCATCGGCTCGCGATCAACATGAGCACGTGATCCACCTCATGCTTCAGATCAACCACGCCACACTGTCCCCATTTCGCGAAATATTCCTGCATACACAAACGAATTCTTACGCTCTGAATCTGATCGACGAGAGAAGAAACGAAAGCATGCACAAGAATGCCATGGCTATCCATATGCATACTTTACCTCTACTTCACGAACCATGGGACCAACATGGCTCCTCAGCCTGGCTGGCCGTAGCGTCTCGGCAAAGAACAGGTGCTGCTCGTTGCGAGTATCAAGATCCACATCATAGCCAACCCCTTTGCCGAAGATGGGCACGGTGATCTTGTACACGTCGTCGATGCCGATCTCCGACTCCGCGCCATGGAAGAACCGAGCTGAGACCTCCGGACCGACCAGAAATGTCACGCTTAGCCCGAACGATCTTAGCGTGAAGACGCTGCCCAACTTCATGTGATGGTCATGGATGACGGATTGCAGGCTCTTGGTGAGGACCTCAGGAAGAACTCCTACCAGAGGAGCTCCTTTTGCCACCGGTGGGGGTGGCCGTTTACACTTTGGAGGCACAGTTCTTGCTCTTGCAATCTTGGCGGCTATCATAATGACAAAGAAAACGGCTATGGCGAACAATGCATCGCCGATTGTTGTACGATCCATGAAACGTAGGTATGTGCGATGTTGTCGGAGACAATCAGCTAAACAAGAGGGATTCATTAATATCGATCACTATAGGAAAATGAGGATGAGTTGCAATTTACATCAATTATTACCAATGGATTGATCGATCCTAACTTTAACAGTATATGAAATTATGACTGAGGTCATTAAATCAAAAGAATAAGGGGCCAAGAAAGAATGTGACTTAAATTAATTAGAACCTACACACACACACACGATGCTATGTGATGGTTTTGAAGATATGCAAAAGAAATCAGAAATCAAATATAAAGAGAGCTTACACCACAATATTTCCAGGTCTGTGCAGAAGGCCTTTGGGGAACCAAGTGTATATATCAATATATGCGCAAGCTAAACTGAACTCCAGACACTTGAGTTTCAGCTACTCGATGTCTGGCAAGAATGAAAGGCACACAGGGGTATTTATGGGGGAAGTAACTTTGGCCTCAGAATAGGTCGTTTTGTCAAACATAAATGGTTGTATGAACTAGCACTTCATCGCCTAACTGATGGGATAAGAGAAATCCTCATGTGGGACCATGTGAGTGGAATAGACGTACGGTAGCTCAAAATGAAATTAATAAAAAAGGGGAAAAAAGAATAGCGAATGCGTCGGCAAGATTATTCTCTACTTGTCTCTAGTCCCTCATTCTTTTTTGGCTTTAGCTTGTGGTTATAACTTATGATTTTTAGATTATTCATAGAAGAGAATATAGAGTAATAGAAACTCGCGTGCGGTTTTGACCGATATAAATGAAGTCATTATAGTATATATTACAATCAACTTGTAGATCCTGTCTTGAAAAGATATTTTATTTGAAAACTAGTTACTGTAGAAAAACCAAAAATAACTTTTAGAAACTGAAAAGAAAAGGCCCAATAACAACTATCATGCCATGTGTCGGTAATACACAAGACAGAAAACAGTTAAGCGCATCTCCAATAGTATATCTCAGCTGTCTCTTAGCTATATTAAATGTGTAAAATAGTATGTGAAGGAGAGAGAAGGTGAGGAGAGATAATATACTATCTCTTATGCATGAGATAACTTGAGTTCGCAAACTAATGTAAATAGAGAGAAAGTGTGAAATATAAACTTATGATGAAAATAGTATAAATGGTTAGAATAATAATTTATTATTGAAAATATTGTCTATTATCTTTAGATGAGATAAAAATTTTAGAAATAATCTAAAAAGTCAGACTATCGTCCATATACTAATATAGATAATATAGAAGTGACCGCACGAGATAACTGTGATGATTATAGAACTTCACTTTGCTAGCGTCCACGAGATAAACGTGAACATGACAGGCATAGCGCCTATAGGACCCACGAGAACCGCGCTACACAGTGGTGTTGATGCCTAGGGCGTGAAGCCGTAGCCGGACATGGCTTCACATTATTACACTACGTATCGTAGTACTATATAATACTATAAATTTATCGAAGATAGATAATACAGATCATAATATATATTAAAATAAGATAGTATCGTAGTTAGATCGTAATTCTACTTGTAGAATTGTTAGAATCAGGTAGGATCACAGTAAAATCATGATTCTAACAACAAATTATATTAACATATAAAATTTAATATTACCTATTGCTAGTTTAAGTTATACTAGTTTAATTTATATTGTTTTGTTGTTTACATATTGTTCTAAGGTAAAAAAAAGTATTATCTTGAACATATTTCATTTTTAGATTATTAGTTCATTAAAAATAATTACATAAGTTTTAAAAATCAACCTTAATTAATATAACATGAATAAGTGTATTCAAATTACAAAATTAAATTCAAAAACTTACTATAGACTTGCATATCTAGAAATATAACTCAATTTTTATATAAAATATATATACTTTTAAAAATTTGATAGAATCATAGTCTAAAACAATCGACTCAATCTTAGATTGTGCTTCAAGTCTACGTTTTCATGTCAGCTCAACCATTCCTATGATAGTGTCCCTTCCGCTTCCGAATCTTCATACTCCTGTTGACGTTTTCCTTCTCGACATCTACCTTTCCTTAGTAAGCATCTTCTAAAAACTTCTGGCATGGCCAATGCTTACCTCCAATTTTGGCAATCCTTCAACTTTCCTTAAAATTATGTCAATTGTCAAAAATAATATTGCCAACTATTTTACATACCAAAATCTGGTGGCACCACATGCCCTCATCCCCCTCCCCAATTTTGTGAAGGTGAAACCTTTACAAAAATATCAAACTCCATCTTTACCTTTCATAGTTGATTTTTTTTAGAAAAAAAATCAGCTTCTCTGCACTTTTTGTTCTAACCAAGACTCTTTTTTCCATTTAGATTGATGATGTTAATAGGGAAAGGGTCAGAGTCTAGTGTCACAGTAAGTTCCTCGGTGAATTTTAGATGACCTTCCTCAATAGCCAACTAGGTTTGATACCTAAAGACATTGCAATTATTGGCATTATGCGACCAAGAATGATGCCACTTACAATATGATATCTTCTTTAACTCTTCAATCGGCAAAATAGAGTGTTCCTCTAAAAGCCTGATTTGTTTTTCCTTCAAGGGCAAATCGAAGATGCAATTATATTTGGTGACATAAAAGAAGAACTTAAACCCTTCTTCCCGATTCTTCTTTGCAAACAACTTCAGCAGAGGACTGATGAATGGCTTGGATCTAGATGATCTTGTCCATTCAATAATAGCAATACCCAATTCCTCTTCAACTGTTGATTCTTCTTCAGAATTGGCCACAAAAATGCATCAGTCTTATCACCTTTGTTGTTCTTAAATTTTCTTCTTGTAGTCCAAACTTCTTTGAACTGGCTTTCTTGGATTGTTGCCCTCTAAAGGAGATGATTGAGATCCAAGAATTCCTTCTCTTCAAACCAATCTCTAAGAGGATTTAACAATCCATTGTAAGCCAAATCAGCTAAATTTCTCTCTAAGATAGCCATGTTAAAGTATTTACTGTGTGCTTCTTGGAATCTTTTAAGATAATAAGCAAGCGACCAGTTAAAATACTACCTAATTGCCGTTAAATCATGTAAGTGTAATGCCATAGATCCAGAGTAGAAGTATTCATGAAACCTTCATTCCATATCGGCCTTTATGATAACCGAGTTAGGTGACAATGTGGTAAACCAAGTGAATGTTGTATGTGACAAAGATAATGGAAACAATCAAAGTCGTAAACCATCATTATTATCGACTTCTCCACATTGCACCACAAATTGGCCAATATGTTCAAGAGTTGATTTAGAACTATCCCCCATGAACTTAGTAAAATCAGGAATTATGAAACCTTGCGGGAACATGATAGTGTCTATGTAATCTGTATGTGGCTTATGGTAAATTGGAGTCCGTCCTCTGGGCTTCAAGCCAAATCTTTGTCTAACAACATTAATGAGTTGAAAGATCCTTAAGTCTTGACCATGATCCTCATGCTGATTGTTGATCGTGAATTGCTGAACTGATTGCGGTTGAAGGGGTTGCTGTTGACAAATCAGGTGCTGTCCCTCGAGCATTGAGTGAACTTCTTTGATAACATGCCCTCGAATCTAGGTCTGGGTAATTTTAGCGCCGCTAGTTGAGGAACCACGTGAGGCGAGTTACCTTGTGAACCGAACAAACCAGAGCTTTCTAGCCAACTGAACTTGATCGACTAATGGAACTGCCAAAATTGGTGTTGTCTGATTAGACAAACCTCCAACTAGAAGCTACAGACATGGAGTCACTACGGCAGGTGGTGTCAGTATGTTAGCAATGGCGATGAATTGGTGTATCCATATATATGTTTAATAGTTGGGCGTGCTAGTGCCATCGGCGGTATGACTGATGAAACATGTTGTACGTTTGATGTAGAAGCTGCCTACTAACTATTCTCGATGAGGTTCTTCACAAAATTCTACGTATTTGGAGAAAACATGGAATATCATGGTAATTCTAGAATTGGCAAAAAATTATCTCTGATAAAGTTGCCAGTTCCTGTAATAGACCTTTCATGCAAGCATAGAGAGAGGATCAAATGTACTCACAAATATCGAAGAGTTGTTGATGAGAGTCTGGTGCATAGATTGATTGGCAAGATAACTGAACTGGCCTTGGGTAACTTGATACATGCTTGATGGACTCATCGTAATTGGTGCTAAAATCGATGAAATTCGTGGGATGGTAGTCGGTGATACATCGTCCACACTAGGAAGATCTCTTTCTAGTGGAACAATAGTACCATCGTGTTTCTTGGTGAAACATCACCGATACTTGTCCTTCAACTCCTCCATCTTCCAATTGAATTTTGCTTGAGCTTTTGCCGAAAGTTCTTCAATCTTTAGAAGTAGATTTTCTTTGGAAACTTTGAAACTACCTGATGGCTTTCCTTAGAGCCGATGGATTGGTAGTATTGGGATTGGGCTTGGTTGGCATTTTGATCTTGATTAGGTTATTTGGGTCTCACTGGGCATGCCATGAGTGTGTTACCGTAGGAAAATTCCTGACAACAGTACTGTGTCCCTATGGTGCTCCCTAGCAGTGTATGTGATGTGCTAGCCAATTTTTTAGTAAATCAGCAAAGTCAACGTTAGGTAAACCTGAACAAAAGCTGATTCTGGATGAAATGTCGACGCGAAGCAATAACAAATAGTAACAAATCTCAAAACAAGAAATAGTTGTAACTCACAGATTGATCAACATATCAATGCGAAGTAATATTTATCAAAGTTGAATTATAAAGGTAAGTTCAACTAGCCATGGCCTATTCCTAAGGTACAGAAAAAGTAGCTGGAAAAAGGTATTAAAGGTTAGTGTTTGCAAGTTTTTTGTCAATAGATATAGAGTATTTATAGTCTAAAACAACCAAGTCAATCTTTTTTTTTGTGTCGGCTTAACCTTTCCTATGATAGTGTCCCTATCCGCGTCTTCTTGAAACTTTTAGGGGGTGATCGTTTTAGCGATGGTTTCTGGCTTTTGGCTGAAATTTCACTGTAGCTGGCGTTTTTTTACTGTAGCTGATTTAGCTTTTTGGGCATAATTAAATTTAAAAAAAATGTAAAAATAGAAAAAATATGTTAGCCTATCACGGACAATGCAAAGGAACACGGGGAAAAAAGAAAAATGCAAAAAAGCTCAAAAAATCTAAAAATATTCAGAAAAAGATAAATTACTGAATAGTGAAAAAAAAGCTGAAACTAGAAACTGAAACTGAAAAAAAATTAAAACAAGCAAGGCCTTAGCATGACCGATGCTTACCAAAATCTAGTGACAGTAGATACCTTAAATACTGGTAGGTGAAAAGCTAGTACAACCTATGCACATGCGGATATAAATTTATACACGTATCTAATGTTAATTAAGTGTCACTCTTGCTCTCTTTAGAGCAAGTTTAATAGTATAGATAGCTGCTACCTCCAATACAGTTCCATGTCATCAAAAGATAATGATATAGCCAACTCATACAATAAGCTGGCTATAAGTTGTCTCCACAAAAGCTCTCAAGCATTTAATACACGCATGGGTATATCAGTTATTGTGATCAATACCGATCTCCATCTTTGTGGCCCTTCATGGTGCAACAGTAAACCAAACTAGATAATGTAGTAGATGATAATACATGGCATTACTGTTGGCAACAGGACTTTAAACAAAAGTACAACTAAACAAGTTCTAGACCAGATGAAGAAATTAACAATTATGAGATCTACTTAAACTCTAACAGAGGCACAATAGGCATATTTTTAGAACTAAAGCACCAAAATCTGCAACATCAGCTGCCGTCTCTCTATTGCCATCAGTAGCAACCACATCCAGAACATATCAGCGACCTGAAATAAAATAGACAAAGAGATAAATCATGATGCTAATGATTAGAAGTGAAAAAAGCATATTCTTAATAACCTACCATGATTAGTTTTGCTGCATGTTTCCAAACCGATGCCAAATATTCTCAATTAGATCATTTTTAAGCTGGGAATGTATTGGACGAGCACGAATAGCCGCTTTTCTGCGCAGTACTTCAGCAAAACACACATTACCTCCTCTGTTCACTTCAGGTGGCAGAACTATCCCAGGATTAGCATTCAAATCAATAGTGTTATCTCCCTCCCTCTCATCTTCAACTATCATGTTGTGGAGAATGACACAAGCTAGCATGACTCTCCCAACACTCTTTCGTTTCCATAGTCGTGACGGACGCCGCACAATATTGAATCGAGACTGCAATACCCCAAAAGCACGCTTCACATCTTTCCTTGCCCCTTCTTGACACTGTGCAAACAGCTTATGCTTCTTTGTTTGAGGAAGTGGTATTGTTTTCACAAAGGTAGCCCATTCTGGGTATATACCATCGGCAAGGTAATAACCCATGCTATACTCCTTCCCGTTAACGGTATACTGAACTTGAGGAGCTTGCCCTTTCGATGCCTCAAGGAACAATGGGGACTGATTCAACACGTTTATGTCATTGTTAGAACCAGCGACACCAAAGAAAGCGTGCCATATCCAAAGATCCTGAGAAGCTACTGCTTCAAGGATGATTGTGGGTACTCCATAGTCACCACGAGTGAATTGCCCTCTCCATGCCACTGGACACTTCTCCCATTGCCAATGCATGCAGTCTATGCTACCTAACATGCTAGGAAAACCTTGAGACTCACCAATCTTAAGTAAACGCTCGACATCCTCACATGTGGGACGTCTCAAATACTCCTTGCCAAAGACCTCAATCACCCCTTTGGCAAACTTGTCTAGGCATTGCAAAGAAGTGCTCTTGATAATCTTTAAATACTCATCTAGAGCATCAGCAGGGCTACCATATGCTAACATGCGTATTGCTGCAGTGCATTTCTGCAATGGTGATAGCCCTATACGACCAGAACAATCTACCCTTTCAGTGAAATAGGGAGACCACTCACCTAGGGAGCTAACAATACGAAGAAAGACAGGTCTTCGCATGCGAAATCTAGTACGAAACATGCTATCAGAGTAGAGGGGATTTTCAGAAAAGTAATCTGCCACAAGATGCTGATGAGCACCTACATGATCCCTCCAAATAACCTTCCTTGTACCTCTTTGACGCTGAAGTAACCCAGCTGCTAACTTGACCTTAATCTTAGTTGCAATACGCCTAGCAAACGAGTCTAGCATATCCTCCTCTGCTATGAACTCTTCTATTATTTTGGATGGGTCTAGTTCATCAGACTCATTTGAGGAAGAAGAGTGTGACATAGTTTAAGGTGAAGGTTGGAGCTCTGTATGTTGAGAACAGAAAGAAGCAATATATAAAGGGAGCTTGTACATTGGAGAGAGGATGAGTTATTAATGTTGCTGATAATCTGGTACTTGACTGCAAATTTATTACTGATGCTTGATTAACTGGTACTTGACTGCATATTTATCAGTGTTGCTTGATTATCTGGTACTTGACTGCATATTTATCAGTGTTGCTTGATTATCTGGTACTTGACTGCATATTTATCAGTGTTGCTTGATTATCTGGTAGCCCAAACCAACAATGCACTAACAGAAATGCATTAGGTCCGAATTCTGAAGCAAATAGTGACGCAGCTAGCTGATGGTTTCTATTCAGTGTTTCTATGCAGAGACATTGACCCGAAGGCACCATTTTAATTGTTTGCGAATAGCAAAAGCTTTGTGTGTCAAAAGCTGTTCCTTGATTCTAATATGCTAAAACTTGTTTGTTCACATGTATTCTACTTGGATTAATTTGTATTTGTACAGTATAGAATAAAATGGAAGCTTTACTAGTGGACATAAATAAATGTTTGATCAGATGGAATATTTACCTCAATCAGATTTGCCAAATAATTCTTCCCTCATACACTTCAGCACTAACACATGTTCAGATCTCAAATCATCAGGCATTGCACTTGTGTCTAGCATCATGAAGGCTCAATATGTTTCCAGCATAGCTGCCTTCTTGTTTTCTGTTGCAGCTAGGTGAGCAAGCCTTTTAGCTTCAAGCTTCTCACTGGAAACACGCTTCTGGGTCTCTAGCATCTCACTTCGATCTTCTTTTGTTGTTGTTTTAGCATCTAGAAACCTATGCAGGTCATCTTCTATCTCTGAAATACAAGTCTTTTTGTCTTTCCCTTTATATTTGCGTTGCGCCTTGGCTGCTTTGCTCCCAATTGGCCGTTCAAGGTCTTCAACATTATCAGGAGAGGGCTTGTTCTTCTCCAACTCCACCCCATCATCAAACTTTCTTTTCTTTGATTGATCAAGGTCCTCCAAATACGCATGCCACTTTGGTTGGTTACAAAGAACCTTCCAACAGTACATGAACATAAACTGGCCATCTTTGTAGTCTTCCTCGTAAATTTTCAATGCTTTCTCAATTAATTGGACTTCATTTTGTCCACTAACATATATTGAGTTGGCCTCCTTCCAAGAGCAGCAAAACCACCCAACCTTTTTTTTAATTTTTGCAAAACGGTCTTTGATTTGCTTCACTAGTCGTGCCCTTTTTTTCGGAGTTGTACTGTTGTACGCAGCAGTAACATCTCCCCAATACTGTTCATTTTTCTTATAGTTACCATGGATAGGATCATTTGAGTTATTCAGCCAAGCACTCACCTAAATTATTATCAATAGGAGATTTAGTATCAGCATGCAATTAACGAAAAAAATGCAAAAAAGGACTTACCAATCTCAAGTCCTCCTCCTGTGTCCATGCCAACCACTTTTCAGTCCTCTCGGCACCTCCGTCATTGTCAACATTGATAGGACCCGACTGACTTTCTTTTGTCACATGTTGTGCAGGGGTTGATTGGTTATTGAAATAACTAAGAAAACCATTGGGAGGGCGAGGGTTCATCTCCCTGCAATATCAAGTGGTATATGGCACACCGAATTTAGGATCTCCATGCAGCAAAATTCAATACTTAGCCAAAATTTCAACTCATCTATCTCATAGCAAAATTCAACACTTAGCCAAAATTTTCAGTAACTATCTCATAGCAAAGTTCAATACTTAGCCAAAATTTCAACTCATCTATCTCATAGCAAAATTCAACATCTCATAGCAAATTTCAGTACTTAGCATAATTTGGAGATGTCTAACACATAACAAAAACAAAAAACACATACCATTCTTGCAGATCTGAGTTCGAATCCACCTTCTCAACCGTGGAGGAAGGAGATGGGCCATTCTGCGGCCACCAAGTGCTCGGAGCAGAGGAACTCGGCATCGGCTGTTGTTGTGGTGCGGCAAACCATCTGGGAGCGGAAGATACAGCACACCTTGCGCGGCGCGGCGGAAAAGCCAAGTGCCCGGTGGGTATGCGCCCGGAATGACCGGCGGCGGAGGCATAGCAGACCAAGATGGACGTGCGTCGGCTTCAGGCGGCGGCGGAGCAACCTCCCTCTTCGATCGGCGAGACATCTGATGCAGTTTGCGGCTCAACGATAGCTAGGGTTCTTCACAGGAGCCATTTGAGGGGCGATTTGATTGGTTATATGATGGATTTTGGTGTGGATTTGGCGTGCACGGGGTAGGGAAATCAATCCTTCCCGCGCGAAGCAGAGCTTGAGATGGGGATTTTTCCCACTCGCGGCGGAGGAGATGGAAGTCGAGGGAGTGTTTCGCACAGGATCGAGGAAGCCCCACAAAACGCGTGGATAAGAGACTGCATCGACTCCAAGCCAGCGATAACGCCTCTTTTGCTGTGCTATCGCCCGACGCTTGCATGAGAGCCGGCTTGGCTCTCTCTCCCCTTTTCTCTCCCCTCCACATAGGACTATGCTGACATGGATTCTCTTATAGCTAGCACAGTCAGCCTTATTAAACTTGCTCTTAGGTTTCAGCATTTAATTTTAGCAATTCACTTTCCTAGAATTGCATACTAGTAGGGGTGTTTTTTTAGACTACAACTGATGTTTTTTAGCTACGACTGATGCTTTTTATCTGCACTTTTCAATATGGCAATGTACGGTAGAGACGCCGACGCAGATGACGCACATGACTTTAGGTTTAAAAGTCGTTTGGAGAATCCGCTTAGATGACGCATATGGCTTTAGGTTTAGAAAGCCGTTTGGAGAATCCGCTTTAAAAGACCGCTCTATTCCGATGTTTGGCCTTTTGGCTTTTAGAGAAGCGAAAAAGCCAAAATCCAAAAAGAAGTGTATAGGATTTGACCTCGGATGCAAAATCCACTACAATTGTGTGGGAGGTGTTTGCTAGAGCTTGCAAAACACACTACTGAGCTCTTAGTCGCTTAAATTCTCGTGAAAAATCCGTTTTCCATTTACTTAATTGCAAAAATTCAATTTAGCCAAAAGTTTTAACAATACCATTTACCTCTTGGGCATCTGTTTTTTTTTTTTTTTTTGCGAGAAAGCATCCGATCCTTTCACCTGGCCGGCCGAATAGCGTTGGTTGGCCAGGTTTGGGTAGCGATTTGAGGGGAAAAAAGAGAAAGAAGCATTAAAAACTCTAGTTGGCTGAAAATCTGTACTGTGGCTCGGGGCCCGGCCCTATTGCTCTACGGGGGCGAGCTTGGACAGTGATCTATGGCGCAAAATAAGCTAAGGCCTGGTCTGGAGATGCTCAGGTCAACTAGCAGCATGGTAAGAAATCTTCAGGAATACGTGATGAACTGATGATGTCACCAATGACTAAACTTGCATTTGAGTTTTTTCCCCATTTTTTTAAACTATCTCTTTTATTTGAGTTGACACATGAATAAGTTGCAGGGGAGCCAATTGGTGCGACGAGCCGGAGCCTCTTCGTACGATCATTTTACTATTCTCCCTTAAAAAACATTTTTCCTGCAAATAGCTCTTTGGACGTTAGGATATGGATGGCTGCTTCATTTGTCAATTTCTTCAAGTTGTGTGCGGTTGAACTCATGTCGAAAGAGAGGCCGGGTGTGTTCTTGATTGTGTGTGCTCTTGCTTTGATCACCGATTGTGACCCGATCTCACTACTATAAAAGAGGTTATACTAGACGCTTACATCACAGATAGTTCTCATGAACCATCTGTGATGTAATTATCACATATATTTTATACGAATAACCGCCTGTGGTATTTTCACGGACGGTTATTCTAGACGCTTACATCATAAACGGTTCCTATAAACCATCTGTGATGTAATTATGACAGACAATTCATATGAATGACCGTCAGTGAAAATTTTCACTGACGGTTATTTATACGAACCGTCTATGATAATGCAAGACATCACATACGGTTATTACTAATAACCGTCTGTGATATATCACAGATGGTTATTGATACAAACCATCTGTGATAATAGCAGACATCACAAATAGTTTGTACTAGTAACCGTCTGTGATAATGAAGTTATCAGAGACGGTTTGTTTTAAAAACCGTCTGTGATATGTTTCTCAAAAACAAGTTTGGACTTATCCGAGAGCGAGTTCGGACTGGTCTGATCCTACATGCGCAGTTACAAATGAAATCTACACTGTTGGAGCCGGTTGAGTGAAGTCGTTGAAATCTTGTCTTCTCAGCCGGTTTCATTGGCTTCAAAAACTTCAGAAAACAGCAAAGCTCCAATACTTTACAATGGCCTGACTCCCTGTCCTTAATAGAACCATGTCCTCAAGGTTTAAAATCTGGAAAAGTTCTTTGAATAAAAGAAGTATCTTCCTAAGTTACCATAGACGGTTTGCATTAAAAACTATCTATGGTATGTTTTCTGCCTCATAATCACCTAAATTTTCATAATCTCCCGCCTGAGTCCGAGTAGCATTCCGTTCTGAGACATCTTTAATAAAACGGACATAACTTTTGCTACAATGATCGTTTTTTACGTTCTTGTACTCGTTGGAAAGCTAACAACAAGCCCGATCCAAAAGAATGATCAGCTTGCACCAGTTGCGCTCTAAGACCTCCAAAATCGGCCATATTTGACCTTGAATTTGTGTTACATGTTTTTGGTTTCTGTTTTTACCAACAAAATTTTATCTTCCCTTCAGAATTTGTGGTTCACCTCAAATGCAAAATTGTAGACCTCATCAAAAACTTTTAAATGAGTATATATAAGTCATATAGAACTTTACTATTTCATATTTTGAGACTAGTTTGTTTATATTGCATCGATATATATATATATATATATATATATATATATATATATATATATATATATATATATATATATATATATATATATATATATATATGTTGTTTATGTATCATAGACGGTTTGTGATTCAAACCGTCTGTGATAATTATGTTTGATAGATGGTTTATGGTTCAAACCATTTGTGATAATTATGTTTCATAGATGTTTAGTAATTCAAACTGTCTTTGATAATTTGGTCCCTGACATCTGGACCCGTCGATCCTCTCCAACCCATTCCCAGCTAATAGAAGCCCACCAACCTCCACCCTATGGATTGTAACTCCACCTCTCCATCCCTGTGCCCAAAATTTTCCAACTCCCACCTCTCCCTTCCCTGTAAATACTCACCCGAACCCACCTCCTATCTACTGCATATGCTCAAAATATCTTTAGCCTCCTCAACGTCTTCCTCCTAAACCCCGACCCCGAGGACCCTTACAAAGTAGATGACACACTAGTCTACGAGCAACAAGACAACGCAAAATCAGCTAGCTACCAAAACGGCACTCAAGTTGGCACCTACGATAGCAGTTCGTCAGCGTGATTGAACTTCCATTGTCTGCTAGGATCTCTGCTTCTTCTATATTTTTGGCATATTTTGTGATCTTGTGATGTTATAATGGCAGATTCTAATCTTAATGAAAACAAAATATGCTGATGTGTTTACTGTTGCATTTTCTTATTTTCAAAGTGCATATCTAACATTTCCTGAGGCTAGCCGAAAAATAGAAAAAAAATTTAGGTATAGAATACAATAAACCATCTGTGAAGGGCTATGACAAACGGTTCGAACCAAAAACCATTTATGATACTCACATATCACAGACGGTTCTATATACCAACCGTCTGTGATACTTGCCCATCATAGATAGTTGATAGCTAGAACCATTTTGTGATGTGTGAATATCATAGACGATTTTTGGTTTGAGCCATCTGTGATAGTTGCTTATCATAGACGGTTTTTGGTTTGAGCCATCTGTGATGTGTGAGTATCATAGACAACTCTAGTTATAAACCATGTGTGTTATATTTATTATAGACGGCTCACAAATCATCTATGATAACCTTCAATTATCACTGACCCATAAATTCAGACAAATCAGAAAACTGCCTGTGGTTATAAACCGTCACTGTTGTATTTATCATAGACGGTTCACAAATTATCTATGATAACCTCCGATTATCACTGACCCATAAATTCAGATAATTCAGAAAATTGTTTGTGATGACAGTTTCAAACCATCTGTGATGACTTTTTTTTGTAGTAGTGCTAATAGGGGAATATACTATAACCCGTTCTTATCGGCTGCGAATAGCAGTTCGTGTCCCAACACCTATCGAGATATTCCTAGGTATAGTTACTGCAACCCCAGTAACGTATGCCTAAACTCAACCACTCCTTGGATTTAAAAAACTTGCATGTGTCTCTACACCAGCAGAGAGGCATCTCCCCATGGGCAGGTCTTGAGGCAAACGCTCGGTGGGAATCTTCAGGTATGGGTTGGGGTTGGAGGTATGAGGGGCTTCGTTTCAGGGAGGTGGCCTAATAGCATGTTTTGCTTGTTCATCCCAGGCTGCTATAGCCCTTGCAAGTCAGGTGGTCTTCTCCCATTGCTTCTCCATGTTAGCGATGTGGTGTTTTAGCCGTGGTGTAGAAAACATGGTGTGGAAGGGGTAAACTTATAGGCTAAGCCGACGCGATGTATGCTTTGCGAGCCCAATTTGGTTTAGGTAAATTCGCGTCCGTGAGGCAGGGGCACGTCAGATGATTCATGGAGCAGCGTAGCATCAAGTTGCTACAAAAAATTATCTTGTTTGGTCTGTTTGTGTGTAGGTTGTCTCGTTTAGTCTTGTCAATGCAAAAAGCAAGCTCGTTGGGTCACATCATGGGCCCAAGGGGGTATGTTGGCTGCATTGGGACACGTTAGTGCGAAAAGCTGATTTGTTGGGTCACGTTGCCATAAAAAGGTACCTTGTTGGGTCACATCACTGTGCAAAGCTGCCAAGCTAAGATAGCAATAAGTCAATTATTATTTCATGCAAAATTGCATTTTATCATGGCTATTTCAGTCAAGATGTTATTTACGTGAAATGACATCATTTTATGTAGCTTGTAGTAATATTTGGAAGTGATGAAAAAGGTAGTGGCGTACAAATTATTTTTGAGAGACATCCAATTATTGTGCAAGGTATACTTGAATTTAAATTGTATTATACAGACATACAATGTGATGGTACTGAAGAGAGTATACATGAAGTCATGGTGCACTCGACTACTGTAGCCTCTAACGGTGCAGGTGATCCTCGGAGAAGGTGAACTTGGCGAGGGGCGGCATGCATCTCGGAGCATGTAGTGCGGGCCTACATCAGAGGTGGGGTTGCGGACGACTCCGTGTAGGGGTAAAGTGATGGGCTGAAATAGTACCATACCAGTCGGTCAAAGATGGGTCAATATCCTGTGCAGATGGTATAGCTGGGTTAGGGCAGACGTTGTGATGTTTGTAGTGTATAGTATTGTTGGAAGGCATGTACCTGGGGTGTGCGAAGTACGGTTGACAAACCCTATCCTTGATGACCGAGTTACTTTGTCCAGACCTGCGGATTTTGTGCGATGTGTTAGTGCAGTGCAGTGTGGAAATATGCTCTGTTATGTATGTTACAGCGTACCGATGTATGAGGCTGTGCAGACGATGATCCCCTAGTGTAATCACCGTTGTAGTGCTACACAGTGTATCCTTGATACATCTGGGTGAACCAGGCATCGCCCTTGTGCAGGTCGGATGGAACCCGATGTGTGAACATGGGCAATGCATCATCACAATGCAGTGGAGAGTTGGGGTCGTTGTCTATACTAGGTTCCCGTCGGCCCGGTGAGGAAGTCCATTTGCGCGTCTCCCTCCATGATGAAGATGGCTATAGCAGAGTGTTGTCCCTGCCATATGATTAGTGAGAGGTATGTTGCAATGGAGCGCATGAACAAAAAAAGAGGACAACTCCCATACCACTACCCCGAAGCGCATGGAGGAGGAACGACCATAGCTAAGACGACTACCAGAGTACGATGGAGGTGTGGAGGGTGGTGCGTAGGGAGGTGCAGAGGGCGGTGGGGGTGGAGGCTATCTTCGGTGCCCGCATCATGGCACGGCAACATCGTTGTGCCGAACATAACTGATAGACCTCAGTCCCACCCTTGTGTCGTCGTAGATGGAACATATCATACCTAGGAGCCGTTCGATGGTAGTGTTCCTCCCATGTTGCAAAGCATCAGCAGCCTCACAGTGTTCTCGGTTGAGGTGGTCGTACTGTAAGAAAAACAAGAACTAGTTAGAAACATGTTGCCATCAAAAATTGTATGAAGATTGGCTTACCACCTTGTCCCGATGTGCCACCTGGTGAGCATCTAAACCCACTCGTCCAACCTCATCGTGTGTGATCTCGGCTAGACCGTGCAGTGCCAGCCAGTAAAGCCTACTCCTGGTGCACGAAATGCACCACATCAAATACAAAGTGTATGTGTCCATGTTGTATGGTCATGCCTCCAGCACAACATCGATCATCTCCCGTTCTACCCACTATGTCATGGATGGTAGCTGAGCCTGGGTCCAATCTTGCTCTTTCACTCTTTCGTTGTTTGCCTGCAGCTCAATACGGATGTCACAAAATCAAAAGAGAGATGCAGCAAATAGGGTACGGACAAAAACAAATGAGGACACACATGTGCACCTGCTCTTGAAGCGGTCCTCACGGTGCTAGAGGCAACTGGTGGTATAGCCCAAACTGTCTCAAGATCTGCTGTGGGTTGCATGGCTCGACCATGTGGGTGAATACCAGGTGACAGGTCGTAAGCTAGTACACATGATCCAAAAAGCACTAAGAGGACAAGCCATGGGGGCTGTGTTTGTAACGAATTGTGCAGTCCACAGCCACCAAATGACCTCATTCTCATGGAGAGTCTCGAATAGGTTATGAAACTTGGGGGGTACATTTTAGAGCTTATTTAAAGCTTTTAAAATAAAATTCACTATTTAGATTTTTTAAATTAATTAAAGCTTCAATTAAATTTTTATTAATTCAAAAGGATTTAATATGAATTAAATAAATATTAACATATACTAAAAATATTTTATTTAGGTTCTTTGTGTCCCAATGAATTTTTTGGAATTTTCTAAGAATTTTTTGGGTTTATTTGCTATTTTCTAGAGCTCCTTTTATTTTATTTGAATTTCTCAAAAAGAAAACCCTTCAAAATCCTTAAACAGTAATGGACTAGCCCATTTCTTTTCATCTAGCCCGTGAGTCGCAATCGCCCGATCATTCTTTTTCCATGCGTCACCCATCTGACCATCCACCTAAATCGACCGCTGGATCTCGCCAGTTGCCACGCGTCAGCCATCGGGGCATACATGGACTATTCATTAGTGCAGTCTACCGTTCGCCATCTATTCCTTTTGGGTGCCACGCGTTGCCCATCCGGCGGAGTGAGTGCTGATCATCATCGTCTTCATCTCGAACTCCGTCTCTACCGTGGCCTCAGTTCATGTGCTAGAATCGAACTCCGCTGCCACTTGCCGTCTCCGCTGCGGGCTCCAAGTCGTGTCTTCACCAGACTCCCTCGGTGTTCGTGCTATAAAGCCCACCGCCTCCCTCGTGTCTCATGTCTCGCAGCTGTGAGCCGTTCTCGCCTTTTGTACCAAGTTCTGCTGCATGCCGCTAAGCCATCTCCACCGCTGCTCGCCAGTAATCAACCTTGTTGTCTTCCGTCGCGATCACCCATGCGCTGTCGTCGAGTTCCCCGATCGCCTCACCGCTCGTCGTCGCAAGGCCGCTTCGATCATCTCCATTCTACCGCTGGTGAGTCTGTCCGTCGTCCAGTCTTCTCACCGCCCTTGTCGGCTGAATCCAGCCACTGTCGTCGCCAGCCAGCCAAATCCCGCCACTTTGCTTCATCGCCTGTGTTGCCCTCGATTCCCATGCCCATCTTCGTCACGCGTGCGACCCTTCGCCAATCAAAGTGTCGCCTCGGTCTCGTGCGTTGTGCTGACGTTAGTGCTGATGCCAGCTACACCCATGCCCCCGCGACCTTTTCACTTCTCTGTGAACTAAGTCCACGTGCATTGTGTCGCTGACAGCTGGGTCCCACCTATCACCGCCACTGTTCTATAAACCCATGAGCCAGCCGAGACAAGTCAACATCCACGTCAGCCCTAGATCTGACATGTTGCCATGTGTCGGTTCCACATCAGCATTCGAGCCATCCCAGATGCCACGTCAAATGACACATCACCCTGCCACATGTCAGCCATGTCACCCTACTACATGTTAGCCACATTAGCCCTACCTGCCACCTGTTGCCATATGTTAGTCCAGTGCCAAATCAGCCCTAATCACCGCATCACCACCCGAGTCACCGTACGTTGTTTCGTGAGCTGAGTCCACTGTGAACCCGCTATTCGATGCACCGAGTCTACACAGCACAGTAGATTTTCTAATTTTTCAATATTTTCCTTTAGGGTTAATTTTTCAAGGGCACGTTCTCCTTTGTCTTAACTCCGATTGACCCCGTTCTTTTTTTCTAAATTCATCTAAAATTGAGCTCTATCTTTTTGTCCTGATTTTGAAGTTTCTGAAGTTCTTTTGGATTTTATTTGATTTTATTTTTGTACCTCGATTGTTTTCTCTCTCACTAGAGAGCTTCTTCGATGGAGCGGGAGCACAACTAGAAGATCATGAGTTCATAAATGAGCAAGGCCAAGGCAAGTTGTGCCATTTGATTATGTTGAACCTAATTTTTATTCAATTATTTATTTATTTTATTTTAAATTATTTTGCATCGATATTTTATTATAAACCCTTGTACTTGGTAGTTACCATCCCAATTGATTAATCCCTCCTTGAAAATTTGAATACCCTAACGCCATTATCAGCATAGGATAGAAAATTATTTTATAATACTATACTAGTTATCACATAGGTTGTACGATAAAATTTGCTTAGCCATGCTTATAGTCTTAATGGGTTCATCATCATATATGATCAATTAATTAATTTGACTTAATGAGATATTAAATCGTGGTTCGAGCCACAGTTATAAAATTTATGTGCCATGACATTGGTGTATCATTGGTGTTGATTATATAAAATTGGTTTTCACTTGGCGAGCGATCATGCAGTATGTGATAGACTGAGTAATGTTAAGGATTTAACTTTGTGCGCTATTGATGTAAGCCTTATCGTACAAACCACATATCTAGTATTTGATAGACCTAGCTAATTAATTTGGGATATTTCAATTTTAATCTCGTCATTATGATGAACATGGTTGCAGATGTCCATGAGACGCAAGGGGGGTGTGATGCGAAACCCTAGTGGACGGGATTGAGTTGAGGTTGAGCTTTGTAAAGATTTTGTTGTGATTTCCTTAGCGCGAGGCTAATCACATCGTGTGGGTATAGTTGTGCAACCTCTACAGACTATAAAACTATTCAAATAGCCATATCCCCGGTTGTAGACAATGCTCGGTTATTTCATATGAGAGGTAGATATTTTCTTAAAAATTTGGCTAGGAGGGTGTGAAAGTGAATGGTTAGTTCACTAATGGTTTAGCTTGTGAATGGGTAGTTCATAAGTGGTTTATTCAATTCTGTTGATTATTTACTTATTATCATTCATTTTAAAGTTTGCTTTCAATCTATCTACTATATTTACTTTAAATTGTTTGCTTCTGCAAATTAATCTTTCAGCCATCCATTAGTAAGCCTTGCATATTATATTGCATCGTTATTACTGTTGCTCAGTTGAAGAAGAAGAGCCATATCAGCGGGTGGTACCTAAAGGAGGATACTTCAATGATTTCACGGATTAGGGCTTCGCTTCCTAGTCAATTGACTATGGACGTGTCGAATGGCTATTACGCTTATTTTTGTTTTTCGTTGCTACATTTTAAGTCTTTCGGCTATTATTTGTAAGATTGGCTATAAGGTTGAACTCTGATAATTATTAATATTTGAGTCTTTGTTTTCTTTGTTAATCGTGCATATGGTCGATATTTTATCTATGTTACACTGTCTGCACTAGCATGAACCTAGACTAGTACGGTATACACAGAGAGTCCAAATTTGCATATTCGGGTCTCGACATACATACGTCTAGGTCTTTTCCTGGCCCACCCTAGGTGAGCATGTGTCCAACACATGCCCATTGTGGGCCTGTCAATGGGGGTCCCCCCAGCACCTTCAGGGTACAACTTGGGGCTCAACTAGAAAGGGTGCACAAGGCTATGGAAGTACGGTCGATCAACTGGGAAATGGTCCTAGGACCACAGCTATAGTAGGGTGTAGCAAACCGCGAGGATGGGCTCCTCACTAGTGCTGCACTGTGAAGCATCACACAAGCCTTAATATGTGGCACAAATCACCATAGAGCCCCAACTATACTGTGGCACCTCGTCGAGCTACACATCCGCCAACGACTCAGCTAGATGGATGTAGCTAGGGTGCACACAGTTTCCCTTGGTCATAGGAAATAGCACCCACTCAAAATGTGTGGTACATCAAACAAATTACAAGTTAAATATATGATAAATTACTAGTAAAACACATGACAAATTATAGACAATTTACACCTAACTACCTTTTGGAGACAAGGAACATGTAATATATTGGAATCCCTGAACCGACGCGCATACGTTTGGTTACATGGCAAATACTTGGTTATTCGGTAATCTAGGTAGTACGTACTTCTAGAGTAGTATGACTAATCTATTGGTCATTTGGTCATGTCCTGCGCAAAGCTACCTCATTGGTCATGTCCTGCGCAAAGCTACCTCATTGGTCATGTCCTGTGCAACGCTGCCTCATTGGGTCATGTTTTGTGCAAAGCTGCCTCATTGGGTCACGTCATGTGCAAAGCTATTTCGTTTGGTTATGTCCTATACAAAGTTGTGTTGAAAGCACGATACCTCCCCTGCGGGCTATAAAATGCACTTCCTATCCCTAAAAGTTGAAGCACTTGACCCTGCCAACCGTAGGAAGAACAATCTTCTATGTCCTATAGTAACATACCATGGTAGACGCCGAGGAGCCAATCCAACCGAGATTGCCAACACAAGACCTTTCCCTGGAAAAGAGGCAGGACTTCAGCCCTAACTATCGCTTGCTGCCAAACAAGTGTGCTTAACCGGTATGGTTGAAATGCATACACAGGGAGGATGCGGTCGTGCAGGTTGTGGATGACCATTTTGAAGGCGAACGACATTTCTTCCGATGCCTACACTCTGGGGTACAATTAGCCAATAGTTTATTTTTTATTACTGCTAATAGAGCTTCCATGTTAACCCTCCTTTCCAGCAGAAATGGTGAAATATGATTTTGTCCGCTGAATCAATCCTCCCCATGAACACCATGTTGTGACATACGTGGATACATTGTGGAACTAAATCTTAGAGTGGAGGTGAAGATTGATAATCTCAGTGAGGAGAACGATAACATCCGCCAACAGATGCAGCGCGAGAGTGACAACGAGGAGGTCATCAATATAGCAAGTTTCTATGATCCCACATGCTGCTGCGTGAACCCTAGCTGCATATGTTCGTGCCACTACAATGATGGCTAGCCACATCCGAGGCACCCCCCTTTGCAACACTCCATATGGGTAGCGCGGGCAAATTCTACCAGTAGGCACACATCATTTTGATAGACTAGAGAGCAATATTAATTTTATGTTGTGTGCTATTTTCTTTCTTATATTCGTTGTTATATTGAAGGTGTAGTGATACGAGTATTGTTTTGATTCACGTTGTTACCTGCAGTACTTTATATGATTTATATATGTGTAATGCATATCCATGCTTATACCATGGTAGATGGTTACATGTTGTAAGCGCTTCAATGTTTTCACATCACAGTAACTCATTTTTCTTCATGAATGGATGAGTGCATCGTGCAAAGATAAAGTGCAATATACAAATGAGCCTTCGTCATCTTCATGTCCATGTACACCTGCATAACTTCTGAGAATTGCTTGCCTTCCTTTACATGCTTCTTGGCCATTATGGCTCTGTTTACGAAGTACCCGACGGTGCGATTCCAGCTCTCATCAATGATTGTGGTGATCGATAGGGAGCACACACCCTTCAGGAAACCATTGTACACCTTGGATATATTTATTATCATAATTTTGTACCTTGCACCACCGGTGTCATACAGCAGATACCACTTTTTCGTGTTGGGTGTGTGCGTGTTCACCCACTATGTGAACTCCCCAACTCTCATGGAACTACCTACAACTACCCCTGGTTCACCGTCTTCTAAGTGCATGACATGCTTGTTGGTGTCCTTATCGAGCTGTCTCCACACGGCCTGAAACTTCTGCCTCTAGTTCAATATGTAGAGTTTCTTGAACGTCTTCATCAAATCCTTGCATCAAAATCTTCTGTGGAAGTTCGCCGTGAGAAACTTCATGCACCAGCGGTTCCTCAGGTCGTTCCACACGAACAGGCCCTACATCCCATTTTGCATCGTTCTCACCAAAGACAGCAACCCAACCTTGTGATCCAAGATGATGCACAATCCGCGGTCCTAAACCATCACTTGCTTCACATTCGCCAGGAACCATAGCTAGCTCTTCGTTTTCTCACTCTCCATAATTGTGAATGCCATAGCGAGTAATTGGTCATTGGTATCGGCTGCAACTATGGTCTGGATGGTGCCCTTGTACTTCCCACATAGGAAGGTGCCATCCATTGTCAGCACGAGAAGCAAAACTTGAACTCGTCGATCACCTGACGGAAGGCCCAAAACACACTATTAAGAATGAAGCAATTTGGCCCCTTTGTGGGTTGCTGTTACTTCACCTTGTTTATATATGTCCTGGGATTTTATTCCACAATTTGGTGGAGCAATCTTGGAACTAGGTTGTATGCCTCTTCGTATGTGCCATACATACGATCCAGGATTTTCTGTTTCGCCCCACCATACCTTCTTGTAGTTAACCTCGAAACCCACCATGTTCACAACATCTACCTGCAAAAGCTTGTGAAATGGAAACATCTACAATGACCAGGTGGCTGATCAGGCTTGCAACATAGGAGGACATCAAGTTGTGGTGCCTTCAAAGTGGCTCAGCAAACTCGCACGTGTTAACCTTCAGCACTGTGATCCAGAAGTTCATGGTCTCACCCTTTGACCACTACGCATAAACCGTGCCAGGGCAGGACTCATCCACACACACACTTGACGATATAGGTATTAGGGTTCGACCTACGCACTTGATACGTCCAGCTGATGGTCATGGCATATTTGGCAATGGCCTACTGGACAATGCTCTTGTTAGGGAAGTACTACCCTAAGAGTAGAGTGTCTTCGTTGAAACCCCACTGTGCATCCTCTAGCTACGGTAGAACCAGTGATGCCGTTATGATGTTGTCCAACCTATAGATGACATAAGTGCTATCGATGGTAACAACACCACCAACTACACCTCCCGCAGTAGCTTCTCCATCTCCCTCATCTCTAGAACTAGATGTTTGCATGTCCTCCTACTCCTTGCTCTCTACTTCTTCCACCGGGTGGCTAGGTACTCGTGGTAGTCAATGCGGGCTGCCCACCATCCCATGTACGCCTTCATTAGGCTCCAAATTGTCGGCATGCCATTCCTTTATTGGGCTCAAAATTGTGGCACCCTCCTCAGATCTCCATCACCCACCTCCTCTGGTATGGGGGTGCTTGATCGTCATGATGTAGAATCTCGTTTGAGGGTAAATATGTGGATAAACAGAAAATCCCATAAATTCTGATAAATAGAAGCACATGATTGCTGTCTCGATTACAGACTTTCATGTACCAAAATTCAACTAGCAACATGCTTTGTATCTCTGTCTTCTCACCACACCAAGATAGACGACATTGTCGGTCCGTGAGGAACAACAAGAATACTGGTAATAGATAATTTGGTGGAACGCTAACTAGTTGGCTTCCTAACTCTCATGGCAGTGCACAACATAAACCAAAGAGCAATAAATTGCTTTGACTCAAAATTAACATTCGAGAATTATAGGAGATAGTGGGCAAGGCTTTATACCCTTGTACAAGCCTAGTCGGTCTCACAGAAGGAAGACAACTCGATTCCAATTCTAATTCCTAATTTAAACTAAAAGCAATAAAAAGTTGTTGGTTATTTCCTTGGTTTGTGCACCCATGAGATGGACTCCACATGGTGACTGGCCAATGAGGGTGGCGCACAACTCTCTTGACAATAGTCCAACTTTTCTTGTGGCCCAAGTATTCATTTTCAGCCCATTTGAAGCTTTGACATCGCCATCATTTCAAAACTGAACTAAAACAAATACTAAAGCCCAAAAATACCCTTAATATATCTTATTATAGAAACAAACCAGCCCATGTCACATGGAACTTGACTAAAAACTAAAACGGACTCAGAATTGAAGACTAGACACAATAGAGATTCCAAAGCATAGTCATATCCAATCTTCAATTTGGAGTTTGAATAACTTGTTTCTTGCATCTTGGTAGCTTCCCCATTGATATAAGTGAAGTTTCATTGTCTACAACTTTTAGACCTTCTCTTGGTACACCGGCCTCCTTCACCTCCTGCTTGGTAACAACAAATTTTTACTCACTTAATAACTTGAGAATACATAAAGTAGAAGCATTGGGTAGCAAGCTGTCTTTAGCAATAATATCAAAGTAACTTAGAATCATATTTATCTGTTTAGTGAGTTCTCTTACTCTAACTTGAATGATTGGTCTCTTGTACAATTATTGTAAAGTTTCAGCCGTTCGACCAACACTAGTCTTATCATTGTCATTGTTACTTAAATCTGATGATGGAGGTGTTGAATATGTAGATGAAGCCTTCATAATAGTGATGTCCTCATCATCCTCGCCCTCTTAAAAAGAGTCGACCTCGACTCCGTAAGGTGAGTTGAATCAAAGAAAGACGACAAATCTGCAACATTGAATGTAGCACTGGTACCATAATCATCGCTAGACAATTCTAACTTGTAAGCAGTATCATTTATTCTTTCAAGCACTTTGAATGGACCATCTCCACAATTCATCAACTTAAACTTTCTTTTCTTAGGAAATTTGTCTTTGCGAAGATGTAACCAAACAAGATCACTAGGTTCAAAGATCACTTGTTTTCTATTTTTATTTCATTTTGCAGCAATGTGACATGCCTTTTTCAGTATTTCTTCTTTAGTTTTTGGATGTATATGTTTTACAAAATTAGCATATTTAGAAGCATCAATATTAATTCTTTCAATGAAAGACAATGGCAATAAATCTAATGATGTATGTGGCTGAAAACCATAAATAATTTCAAATGGAGAGAGTTGAGTTATAGAGTGTATCTCCCTGTTGTATACAAACTCAACATAAGGTAAACAATCTTCCCACTTTTTCAAATTCTTCTTTATCATGGTTCGCAGCATTTGTCCCAAGAGTATGATTCACCACTTCAGTTTGTCCATCAGTTTATGGATGATAAGTTATGGTGAACAACAACTTTGTGCCAAACTTAGCCAACAATGTCTTTCAAAAGTAGCTTATGAATTTGACGTCATGATCAGAAACAATAGTCTTTAGTATGCCATGCAACACACTATCTCTCTAAAAACAAGTCAGCTACATACGACGTATTATCGCTCTTATGACAAGGAATAAATTGCGTAATTTTTTAGAATTTATCCAAAACAACAAATACTGAATCCCTCCCCCTCTTACTTCAAGACAATCTCAGAATAAAATCCACACTAATATCTTCCCAAGGAATTATAGGAACTAGAAGAGGAATATACAAACCATGTGAATTTAGCTTAGATTTAGCTTCATAATATGTCAGACAGCACTGTACATACTGTTCAATGTCACGTCTCATCTTCGACTGGTAGAAGTGATCGGCCACATACCCAACGTCTTCTTGCGACCGAAATATCCCATCAATTCTCCACAATGCAATTCCTGCACAAAGAACAAACAAATGGATGAATCTGGAATGCAAAGTTTGTTAGCACAAAACAAGAACCCACCATAAATATGAAATTTATCCCATACTTTTCCATGTGAATAGTGAGTAAAGGGTTTAGTGAAATCACAATCAGTAGCATATAACTTTTTCAAACTCTCTAAACCAAGTATCTTAATATCTAATTAAGTTAAATGAATACTCTTTCGAGACAAAGCATCAGCAATAATATTACCTTTACCCTTCTTATACTTAACAACATATAAAAAAGTTTATATGAATTCCATCCACTTAGCATGTCTATGGTTTAACTTAGATTGCCCTTTCAAGTACTTGGGAGATTCATGGTCATAATGTAAGATAAAGATATTAGGCCATAAGTAATGTTGCCAAGTTTCAAGAACACGTACCAATGCATAGAGCTCCTTATCATAAACAGGATAATTCAGCTGAGCTACATTCAATTTTTTTAAAAAAAATAAGCAATTGGCTTACCTTCCTGCATAAGAACACCACCAATACCTATTCCATATCATCGCATTTAATCTCAAAAGTTTTAGTGAAATCAAGTAGAGCAAGTAGTGATGACTCTATGAGCTTTGCTTTCAGAGTATCAAAAGCACCCTATTGTGCCACCCTCACACTAAAGGCACTCCTTTTTTGTCAATTCATTTAACGGGGCAGCAATCGTACTGACATCTCTCATGAATCGACGACAAAAGCTAGTAAGACCATGAAAACTATGCACTTAACTCACATTAATAGGAACAGGCTAATTCTTAATTGCATCAATTTTAGAGTCATCAACTTCAATTCTATATCTAGAAACAACAAGCCCAAGGAACACTACTTTATCAGTGCAAAACATGTATTTAGCAAAGTTAGCCAATAGCTTCTCAGTTCTAAGCACATCAAGCACTTGTGTCAAATGATCTAAGTGTTCAATCATAGTTTTTCTATATATCATAATATCACCAAAATATACTACCACAAAGTGACTAATGAAAACTCTTAAAACATTATTCATTAAGCGCATGAATGTACTGACTGCATTAGTTAAACTAAAAGGCATGACTAACCACTCAGATAATTTAAACATTATTTTAAAAGTAGTTTTTCATTCGTCTCCTGTTTTTATGCTAATCTGGTGGTATCCACTTTTTAGATCTATTTTTGAGAAAATATGTGCTCCACAAAGCTCATCAAGCATATCATTAAGCCTAGGTATAGGGTGACTATATCTAACAATGATATTATAGATAGCACGACAATCAACACACATTCTCTATGTACCATTTTTTTAGGAACAAGAATAACAGGGATAACACAAGGACAAAGGCTCTCGCGTACATACCCATTGTCTAAAAGTTCTTGCACTTATCGCTGTATTTCCTTAGTTTCAGTTGGATTGGTGTAGTACTACGGTCGGTTCGACAACGAGGCACCCAACATGAAGTTGATCTAGAACTCAATCCCACAAAGTGGTGAAAGTCCAGGTGGCACCTCCTCAAGAAAAATGCCATCGTATGCCTGCAAGAACGATTGGATAGTACTAGGTAGCATGCTTAGATCATAAGTTGTAAGCAAGACCTTAGTATCCTTATAAATAAGAACAAAGTGTATAACACTAGGGTCATTACTTACCTCTTTTAGATCATTTTTTATTGTAATCAGAATCTTTCCAGTGCTTATCTTTACCTTACCTTGCTGAACAACAAACTGTGATTTCTCCCAGCATTTATGTACAGTGGCATGTATTTGAAAAGGAGTAAGCGGTAGTAAAACTCTGTTCTTACCTTCCCACTTGAAGCTATAAGTATTGGCTTATCCATCATGTTATACATTGCGATCAAACAACCATGAATAGCCAGCAGTAAATGACATACCGTTTTCGGCCTGTTTGAATATTCAGCGTCGTCATCACCTCAAAACTAAATTAAAATGAATACTAAAGCCCAAAACACTCTTAATATATCTTATTATAGATATAAACTAGCCCATGTCACATAGAGCTTAACCAAAAACTCAAATGAACTCAGAATTGAAGACTGGACACAATCGAGCTTCCGAAGCGTAGTCTTCTCCAATCTTCAATTTGAAGCTTGAATAACTTGATTCCAACATCTTGGTAGGTTTTCTCACTGATATAAGTGAAGTGTCATTGTCTACTCCTTTTAGACCTTCTCTTCATGTGCCTACCTCCCTCACCTCCCGCTTGGTAACACTAAGTTCTTGCTCACTTAATAACTTAAGAATATATAAAGCGAAGCATTGGGTAGCAAGCTATTCTTAGCAGTAAAATCAAAGAAACTTAGGATCAGATTCACATATTTAGTGAGTTCTCTTGCTCTAATTTGAGTGATTAGTCCCTTATGTAATTATTGTAAAACTTCAGTTGTTGGACTAACACTAGTCTTATCATTGTCATTATTACTTGAATATGTTAATGGAGGTGATGATTATGTAGATGAAGCCTTCATAATAGTGATGTCCTCTTCAACCTTGCCCACATCTCCACCAGCATCACCATATACATCAGTGCCGGAGACCAACCCAAGCACTACATCAGCAACGCCTACATCGGAACCAGGCATGCTGGATAACTCCGTCCACTTCACAAACTGAACATATGACAACTCGGCCCATGTGAAATTAGACCTATGATGGCCCATGTGTGTATGCACATAAGGGTGTGGATTAGTCTCATATTGCTCGTTTAGCATAAGAAGTACCAATATATAAACCCTAATCTCTTGTTAACCATTTTGCGTGAAACGAGGACGAAAGCGTAAGTAGGTTGTTACGTGTGCGTGGCTTATCTATAATGGGGTTAGGCCTAAGCCGGATTTGGATCCTAGGGCGTTACAAATGGTATCAGAGTCGACCCTCGCGGTTACACTGGCGCGTGCAGGTCAGGGGCGTGGGCATATGACGTATGGCGCGTGTGGGCCCGGAGTGGACACATGGCATGGTATATGTACCATCATTGGACGCACGGACATGTGCCAAGAGGGGGAGATCCTGATCATTTGCCCCAGTATGGGTATGTTGGACCGACAAGAACGTCGGGTTCTTTGAGAGGGGTGTATGTGACACCTCGGTCCATATAAAATTAGGCCTATGATGGCCCATATGTGTGTGTACACATGAGGGTGTGGATTAGTCCCATATTACTCGTTTAGCATGAGAAACACCAATATATAAACCCATAGGCACTATTGGTAATAAACTCTAGTTAACCGTTTTGCACGAAGTAAGGACGAAAGCGCAAGTAGATTGTTACGTATGTGTGGCTTATCTATAATAGGGTTAGGTGTAAACCAGGTTTGGATCCTAGGGCATTACAGAACATACACTGTCGGGTTACCATATATTGTAGCAGCAAGGTTGCACACAACCTGCATGTAATTGGCCCATGACGTGTGACTTGTCACTTTCAGAAGTTGCCATAGACCCTTCACCATCCACCATAGAGACGTACAATGCCTCGATGTGCAGCTAATTCCTTGCAATGGCGCAATCAAACGCGAAACGGACGTACCTCCTAAGCTCTGAGAGGCCCATGTCCTTTAAACCGGGCACTCGGATCACAATCCGGTCACAATTTGAAAGGTCGGCCCTGTGATTGCACTGTAAGCTTGGGTGCATACACACATACATACATACATACATATAGGAAGTCTTTTCCGTACTTTCAAAAGTACATACTCTCACTTTCAATATACTACTTAAATGGCTATTTTATACCTATTTATCACTTTCGGTATATTTAAATATTAATTCTAAGTTACTCCAATACGACTTGGTTGAAACATTTTCATCGGAGCCCTTTAATTATTTTTACTATATATATTTTTCTATGTATAAAAGGAGTAAATATAAAAATTATACCATAAAAAGTGGATTTTGATAAAAAAAAATTTATAAACTCACCTTGAAGTAAAATATCTTATAATCAGAGTATGCTCAGATAGATAAAAAGATATAAACAACACAATTAAAGAGGTATATTAGAAGCAGAAGTACGTACTCCTAAGAGTACAGAACCATACACACACACACAAGTGGCTATTGTTTTAGCTAGATTATGCTGTTCGCAGAACTGGACGGTTTTGCAATGTATGCTTGCATCAGGTGTCTGCAGAAAGAGAAAGGCATGCGCATGTGCATTTGGGGAGTTTTTGGTGATCATTTAGCCTTGCTGCCACCGTAGCTTGGCTTGCACTGGCAATTCAACATTTTCTTGTATCACTTCAATATGCGATAGTCCAGTGCATGGCGTCCTGATACGGGGTCGCCCGATCTTCTCGACGTAGGATGGATACTCGCGGGAGTTTTGATGAATCGTAGCTATCCTCTAATGCCAATGCAAGGAACGAACACTCTTTAATCCGCCAAAACACACTTGCGTCGATTTCGCCGACCACCAAGCGAAGATCTATCGTGCTCCCAATTCCCAGCGGAAAGGTTGAACGATCTTGATTGAAGAACACTCCTAATTCCCTCACGGAATTTCAGCAGCAATGATAAACTCGAACAAAATTTAATAGATTGATTATTCTCAAAGGTGGTCTGAGCCCTTAGGCTGCCAATACATGGCTTATATAGGACCTTGGGACGTCCATAGAGTCCACAAACCTAGTACAACTCAACCCTATATGGTTTTAGATACGAACTCTCTCAAAAAGGAAACTAGATTTTACAGCCGTCATATTGTTTCGGCCATAACTTTTGATCCGTGACGAATTTGATGTTGGGACCAGATCCATTGCGTAGCCCTTGAAAATATCTTTCCAAGGAGTACAAGAACACCTGAATCGGACTCCGTTTGTGAAAGTTATGACCTTTTTAGTGACTGCCTGTCAGGCTGTCCGAAACCGAGTCCGAATTGAATTCTGAGTTGAATCCGAGTTTGAATCCAATTGTGCTTGTGGGAGGTACGAATTTGGCTGAATAATCTTCTCCAAAACTTGTAGTTTAAGTCCTTGGGCTCCTCCCTTTAGCTCTCCCAAGTCTTCACAGGAGTCATACCTAAGAATACATAAAATACTAGCATGAGGTAGTATCCCAAGTTCATTATCAATTAAAGGAAACTCTTTAAGAAACAAAAGCACCTGTTTATTTAAAAGCTTAGCTCTTGCCCTCGTCATTGGGCCCATAGGTTCTTGGACATTCTCATGCTTGCTTGGAGTGGAAGATGTGTATGTAATGGAGATGTCCTCATCATCCTCCCCCTCTTGAAAAGGAGTCGTCCGCGACTCTATGTCTTCTTGCCCAAAGAATGGTGATAAATCAGCAACATTAAAAGTAGTGCTCACCCCATAGTCATCTCCTGGAAGCTCTATCTTGTATGCATTATCATTGATCTTTGCAAGTACTTTAAAAGGACCATCACCACGGGTATTAATTTGAATTTTCGCTTCTCGGAGCGGTCTTTGCGAAGGTGGACCCACACTAAGTCACTGGTTCAAAAGCATTTTCTTGAGATTTTTAGCCTTAGAAGCATAATCACGTACATTCTTTTCAATGACCTCTTTAGTCTTTTCATGGAGCTTCTTCACAAAATCAGCACGCTTGAAGCCTCCATATTAGTACGTTCTTGTAAGGAAGTGGCATTAAATCAAGTGGCGTGATTGGTTTGAAACCATACACCACCTCAAATGGGCATAGTTGAGTTGTAGAATGCACTTTGCCTATTATATGCAAATTCAACATGTGGTAGACAATCTTCCCACTCTTTCAAATTCTTTTTGATCATTGTCCGTAGCACATTGAGAGTGTCCGATTCACCACCTCCGTTTGTCCATCTGTTTGTGGGTGGCGGGTTGTTGAAAACAACAACTTTGTCCCAAGCTTGGCCCACAAAGTCTTCCAAAAGTAGCTCATAAACTTGACATCGCGATCTGAAACAATAGTCCTGGGTATACCATGCAATCTCACAATCTCCCTGAAAAATAGGTCAGCTACGTGCGACGCATCATCGCTCTTATGACAGGGAATGAAATGTGCCATTTTAGAAAATCTATCCACAACAACAAAAACAGAATCCCTCCCCCTCTTAGTTCTAGGCAATCCCAACACAAAATCCATGCTAATGTCTTCCCAAGGAGCACTAGGAACTGGAAGTGGAGTATACAAACCATGTGGATTGAGTTTCGACTTCGCCTTATGGCACGTGATGCATCGTTGAACATACCTCTCGACATCTCGCCTCATCTTCGGCCAATAGAAGTGATCGCTTAACATCATGTACGTCTTCTCTCTTCCAAAATGTCCCATAAGTCCTCTGCATGAGACTCCTGCAATAGTAGCAAGCACGGACGATTAGGAACGCATAGCTTGTTCATGCGAAGAGAAAATCATCATGAACATGAAACCTATCCCACCCTTTGCCATCTTTACAATTATAATACGGTGTTGAAAAGTCATGATCGGAAGCATATAACTCTTTCAAGCTTTCTAATCCTGGAACTTTTACTTCCAATTGAGTGAAAAGCACATGTTTTCTAGACAATGCATCGGCTACCACATTTTCTTTACCTTTCTTGTATTTGACAATGTAAGGAAAAGTTTCAATGAATTCTACCCACTTAGCATGTCTCGATTCAATTTTGCTTGGCCCTTCAAATATTTCAAAGCTTCATGATCGAATGTATGATAAATTCCTTAGGCCAAAGATAATGTTGCCAAATTTCTAGCACACGCACAAGAGCATATAATTCTTTATCATAAACTGGATAATTCAATTGTGCACCATGAAGTTTCTCAACAAATATGCAACAGTTTTCTTTCTTGCATCAAAACACCACCAATACCTATTCCACTAGCATCACATTCAATCTCAAAGGTTTTGGTGAAATCGGGTAAAACAAGCAATGGTGCTTGATCAAACATTTCTTCAACTCAGCAAAAGCTTTGTCTTGTTTTCTCCCCACTCAAAAGTGACTCCTTTTAGTTAATTCATTTAATGGGGCAGCAATGGTGCTAAAGTTTTTCACAAATCGTCGATAAAAGCTAGCAAGTCCATGGAAGCTACGAATTTGACTAACATTCACAGTGTAGGCCAATTTGAATAGTTTCAATTTTAGATTCATCTACTTCAATGCCATGAGCTGAAACAACATAGCCTAGGAACACAACCTTACTAGTGCAAAGGAACACTTCTCAAGATTAGCATACAATTGCTCTCGCCTAAGCACCTCTAACACTTGTTTGATGTGTTCAACATGATCATCCAAAGAGCGGCTATATATCAAGATATCATCAAAATAAACTACCACAAATTTTCCAATAAAATATCTTAAAACATGGTTCATTAGGCGCATGAAAGTACTAGGAGCATTGGACAACCCAAAAGGCATCACTAACCATTCATACAAGCCAAACTTCGTTTTAAAAGCGATTTTCCATTCATCTCCCTGTTTCATTCTTATTTGATGGTATCCACTACGCAAGTCAATCTTAGAAAAAATAGTAGAACCACTTAATTCATCAAGCATATCATCTAGTCTAGGAATAGGATGACGATAGCGAACAGTTATGTTGTTTATAGCTCTACAGTCTACGCACATTCGCCAGGTACCATCTTTCTTAGGAACAAGAATAACAGAAGCGGCACAAGGGCTAAGACTCTCACGTCACGTACCCTTTGTCCAAAAGTGCTTGCACTTGCCGCTGAATCTCCTTTGTCTCCTCGGGGTTGGTGCGGTAGGGCGGACGGTTTGGAAGAGGGGCTCCTGGAACCAAGTCAATCTGATGCTCAATACCTCGAATGGGTGGTAGTCCAGCAGGTACATCCTCCGGAAACACGTCGCCATAAGCCTGCAAAACTTGGGAGACAACACTAGGAAGAGAGGTTAAGTCATTAGTAGTCATCAAAGCTTCTTTATATAGCAACACAAAGTGAAACATAGTGGGTCTTCTCTCATCTCCTCAACTCAGATTTTGTTGCCATCATCACTAACTTTTCTCTCTCTCAATATTAGCTTTCCCACTCAATTTCAATTTTTCTCTCGCTCGCCTTATGTGGAATTTCATTCTTTTGTTCCTTCCTCTCTCACCCCTATTTGCACTTCTTTCTTTTGAGCATTTTCAATGACAATTTGAGACGGGTCATAGGCCGTAATATTATTTCTTTGCTATTCCACATGAATTTATATTGATTTGTTCTACCATCATGATTCACGGACCTATCATATTGCCATGGCCTCCCAAAAGTAAATGACAAACATCCATAGAGACCACATCACATTCTCTCGTATCTTGGTAATTTTCAATCTGAAAGGTAACATCAACAGTGTATCCAACATTCATAGAACCATCATTATTCAACCATTGAATTTGATATGGATGTGGATGTTTCTTATACTTCAATCCAAGTTTGTTGCAAAGTTCTTTACTAGCTAGGTTATGACAACTACCTCCATCAATAATAACCTTGCAACACTTACCATCTTTGCTTACAGAGCTCTTGTTTGGAAGAGGTTGCAGCGCTGTTCATGGTTGGATTTAGCTTGAACGCTCAATACCGAAGGAGTGCACACAAGGATAGGACCGGACTCGGGTCACAATACCCATCCCCAAGCATGTCCTCGCCTCTTTCTCCCCATGGCCATCCTCATTTGCCTCGAAATCAGCTAGGCATTCTCCATCTTCATCACTAGTAGAATCATAGTCTCCATTCTCGCTTATTAACATTACCTTGTTATTTGGACAATCCTTTTGCATATGTCATGACCAAGACACTTGAAGCATTGGATGGAGCTACTCTTGGCAGTAGAACCAATAGAAGATGATGAAGAAGGGTTTGGTCCTTTCTTTGAGAAGGAAGGAGTGGCATTCTTTGTACTTGGGGCAGCACGTGTACTAGAGCAAAACTTCCACTAGAGGATTAGTTTTAAATGAATTGGAATGAGATGTGGATTTACCTCCTGTAGGTGCTGTTCGAGGCATGAAGGATGATGTTCTTGTTGCGCATATCTTGTCGCACTTGTCTTTCAAATTGGTTGCTTGATGTACCAACTCCACCATGTTGTTGTAAGGCTGAAATTCAGTGATGCGCTTGATAGGAGGGTGTAAACCAACAAGAAATCGTGCCATTGTTTGCTCTTCTTGCTCATAAACATTAGCTCGAATCATGGCCATTTCCATCTCTTTATAGTATTCCTCTACCGTGAAGGTGCCTTGCTTCATCTGCTGCAATTTATCAAATAAATCACGTTTATAATGTTTAGGAACAAATCTTGCTCTCATGTGGTACTTCATCTCCTCCCATGTAGTAATGGGTGGTTCATTGTTCTCTCTCCTTTGATTTTGCACTTGTTCCCACCAAATCAACGCATAATCAACGAATTCAAGTGCCGCCATGTGAATTTTCTTCTCCTCAGAATAATTGTGCAAACGGAACACCTTGTCCACCTTGAGCTCCCAAGTGAGGTATTCTTCGGGCTCATGTGTACCTGAGAATGATGGCATTGTAAATTTAAGCTTACCAAATTTCTCCTCATTTGGTCGTTCATCGCCGTAACGATTCTGACGGTAGTAGCCATCGTCGTAGTGCAGAAAGTCATCGTCGTCGAAGTGTATTGCTCTCCCACCACGGCCTCCATGTCCATGGCCCCTCCCTGGACCATGGAAGCCACCCCCTTCACCTCTCCCAGGTAGGGGTGGGCGAATGGTATTTGCCATCACGTGATCTCGCCTTTGTTGAGCTTCTTGGCCACCTCGAGAGCGATTGCTCCTCATCTCGTGGAGGAATGGTTCCCCACAATGAACGCTTCCTTCCTCTTGTTGTGGACGACGCGCGCACAATATCATTAACAATGTTTGTCGTAGTACAATCATTTCTTCAGTTCATCTCAATGCGCATATCTTGCACTGAGTTGTTGATCTGCTCCTTGAATTGCCCTTCCAAGATGTCGGTAGTGGCGGCGATCTCATTGCGCAAAGTTCCCTCAAGGCTTGGAAGTGGAGTCGAGTCACGGCACATTCAAATCATGCTCCTCGTCCATATTATCATCTCCGGTGACATGGTTAGATTACGCAAAGAAACACGAAACAACACCAAGATATGTATGATATGTGGAATTCACTCAATCTCACTCTTTCCTCTCCCAAGTAAAGTTCTTACCTTTCCGAAGTGAATTGAGGTCAAAAAGAAACTTACACTTGGTGGTGGCTACAATAGCAAGTGATGATCAAGCGGATTTAAAAGTGACTCACAATTGCACGACAAAGGATATTTTGTGGAGTTTGGTTAGGAAGTATTTATCCTACACAATCTGAATTTCACGATATTGTAAAATTAAGTAATAATCCAAGCTAGAAAGTATTGCCTATGTGCCGATCCAAATGATATAAGTGAAATATATGAACGCACACGCAATGATCAATGTGACTCAATGCAAACAAAAGAAATGAGCTAAAGGAAACAATCGAGAATATTAGCTCGTTTTGCACCAAGTACTAGGAGAGACGCTAGCCAATTGCAATAATATAAATTTGAGGGCACAAGATTGTCTAAAGAAATTAAATACACAAGCTGAATTTATGGACTAAGATTAACTCACCCAAATTCGGCCAATGCTTTCTTTTCTTGCTTTCTTTTTCTTTCTTTCTTTCTTTCTTTCTTTTTTTTTTGCTCAAGCCGTGGCTCTTCTTTTTTTTTCAATTGGCTGCCTTCTTTTTTTTGGCTCTTTTTTTTGTACTCAAGGCCGAACTAGTTTTAATTGTTAAGTAGATTCTCATAAGTCCAAAGTTGTTCACAATGTGTAGATAATTCTAGAACGACCACTGAAGCAATTATCAAAGACTAGTCTCAAGGTTCAAAGGATTTAAGTGAAGATCTGAATATGTTCATTAAGATTGTTGTGGCCAAATCAATCAAGAAAAAGGAAACCGGATATATTCGGATGTGATATTCTTTCAAGATGCACAAAGATTTTATGTGGACAGAAGAACAAGGTTTCAAAAAGTAAATTGAATCTACTTTTTTGGATGCTAATTGAAAGATCAACTAGCGGATTTTCAAGGGTTCAAAATAACAACGATTAAGCAGCAAAAGGACACTGAGATCGATGACGTAAACAAAATTTCTAATGGATCAAAACTTAATAAAACTCACGAAAATAACAGATCACGAAACTAGGGTTTGGATTTTTGTTGTTGCAATTTTCGGTTTAATGGACTATAGGACAGAAATAAATCAATCTAAAAGTAAAGGGATAAGATCCTACCGAGTAAACCGCTCTCGATACCGGATGATACGGGTCGCCAGATCTTCTCGGCGTAGGATGGATACTCGCGGGAGTTTTGATGAATCGTAGCTATCCTCCAATGCCAATGCAAGGAACGAACACTCTTTAATCCGCCAAAACACACTTGCGTCGATTTCGCCGACCACTGCGAAGATCTATCGTGCTCCCAATTCCAGTGGAAAGGTTGAGCGATCTTGATTGAAGAACACTCCTAATTCCATCACGGAATTTCAGCAGCAATGATAAACTCGAACAAAATTTAATAGATTGATTATTCTCAAAGGTGGTCTGAGCCCTTAGGCTGCCAATACATGACTTATATAGGACCTTGGGACGTCCATAGAGTCCACAAACCTAGTACAACTCAACCCTATATGGTTTTAGATACGAACTCTCTCAAAAAGGAAACTAGATTTTACAGCCGTCATATTGTTTCGGCCATAACTTTTGATCCGTGACGAATTTGATGTTGGGACCAGATCCATTGCGTAGCCCTTGAAAATATCTTTCCAAGGAGTACAAGAACACCTGAATCGGACTCCGTTTGTGAAAGTTATGATCTTTTGAGTGACTGCCTGTCAGGCTGTCCGAAACCGAGTCCGAATTGAATTCTGAGTTGAATCCGAGTTTGAATCCAATTGTGCTTGTGGGAGGTACGAATTTGGCTGAATAATCTTCTCCAAAACTTGTAGTTTAAGTCCTTGGGCTCCTCCCTTTAGCTCTCCCAAGTCTTCACAGGAGTCATACCTAAGAATACATAAAATACTAGCATGAGGTAGTATCCCAAGTTCATTATCAATTAAAGGAAACTCTTTAAGAAACAAAAGCACCTGTTTATTTAAAAGCTTAGCTCTTGCCCTCGTCATTGGGCCCATAGGTTCTTGAACATTCTCATGCTTGCTTGGAGTGGAAGATATGTATGTAATGAGGATGTCCTCATCACGTCCTACAAAATCACTACATGTGGTTCCCCTACAATTCACCTCATACCGCAAAACAAAAAACTTAAAGTTTTCTCGTCAACTAAAGGACCAAACTCTACGAAGCTTAATACATGTTCAGGTCATCAGCTTCCTTACAATAACAACCTAGAAGCTTAGCAGTTTGAACCAGATTAAACCATGATTGACACTCTAAATTGAATCAGGTGGTTGACTTGAACCAAATTAAACGTGTTGCTTATGCTACCACTAATATTGCAGCTGCTGGATGGCAATGGGCGTGTACAGGAGTGAGATTGACACTCGCTCATTCACCATGATTTCTCACTCCGCCGCCGTGCCGCCACCTCAACTCCCCCTCGCCACGCCTGACGCTGTGCCGTTTCTCGCCGCTCCCCTTCAGGTCGCCACTGCTGGTGAGGGCATCGCTTGCCGCGCGTGATGCCCGTGCCACTATGCAGCCTCGCCGCGCCCGACACCCAAGCAGCTGCGTTGCCTCCTCAATTTGAACTCAATTTGAAAGGTTCCAATCTAATCCGAAAAGTTTTGCAATTCGATTTGATTTTTTGTTTGCAATCCGATTTGAAAGTTCTCGGTTTTCCCAACTTGAAAGTTGTTGATATGAAGTATTTGCAGTCCGATTTCAAAGTTCTTGGTTTGAAAATTTTTGTAGTACTATTTAATTTTTTTTGTTCTCGATTTGAACGTTTTTAAGGGTGGAGTGATGGGGATGGTTTTGGAGGTGTGAGGGAGGTAAGAGAGGACGACGCCCCTAAATTAGCAGTGGTGAGTTTTTTTGTTAACCTAACATGTACTATGCCGTCTACATTCAAGATGACATCATGATGGTAACGCTTCGGTTCAAGATGATACTGTATGTATTCACATTATTATTGTTGTATATATTCACATTAACATCACCATTATATATATATATATATATATATATATATATATATATATATATATATATATATATATATATATATATAATAAACCTTTATGGTATCAGGGCTTTAGGTTTCATAGCTTCCAAATCTTAGCGCCACTGCTTGTCTTCCATTGCGTTGCCCTCTAACGTTGGACGGCATGGTTCTTTTGCATCGCTACCTCAACATCTGGTCGTCGTTAGTGCTGCCTCAAGGAGACTGATCAATAGTGACCGTAGCGAGGCTGTACCGGCGGGGTGCTCAAGGTGGTGCAGAAGCACGTTGGTGTGGTCGTCTCCAAGCAACAATTTCGCTGACTCCTGCGCTGCGCCACCTGACCGTCGTGCCTCCCTCGCTGCCCTTGTGTGGAGGCACCACCGCACCGCTAACTCCTGCATCGCGCCACCCCGCTATCGCGCCTCCCACACCATCCTAACGTGGACGGCGCCACCGACTGCCTCTCCTTCTTTCTCCCCTACACCACTTCGGTGCCACCTCCAGACCCGCTATCGCTGGTGGCTTCCCTCACAATCGATATCCTTCCTAGCTCCCCCTTTCCTTCCTCTATCATGTCGCCACTGCTGTTCTCCCTTCCCCTCTCTCTCGTCGGTCGGGCGGTGCCTTCAGATTTGCCAACACTAGTGGCCATCCCCACTACTGATGGCCGTCGCCTCCACCTTCATCCTGTCGCCACTGTCCTTCCCCCTTCTTCTCACTCTCTTGTGTTCTTTCTCTCTCACTCTCTTGCACTCTTTCTCTCTCACTCTCTTAGTCTCAACCCGCTATCACTCTAGATCCACTGCCTCCGGTAGTTTCCTCGTAGCCGACGTCCCTACCTCAAGCTACCCCTGCTCTTCTTCTTCCACCTCCATACCTGCCATCTCCCCTATCTCTCTACCTCTCTCCCCCTTCCCTATACTTCCGTCGTCGGCATAATCTAGGGACTACAACCGTTGACCTTTCTTCTCTGCCCCTAAAGCTTCACCTCCGCCTTCACTGGTGTCGGCAGGCACCGGCTTGCTGACTCTCTTTCCCGATGGAAACCTTCAAAGAATTCTTCTCCAGTTTAAATGTCCGTCCCGCTCTCGTTCTAATTGCGGGGTGGTATTAGCCTACCACACACTATGCTATCTACATTCAAGATAACATCTTGGTTGATGGTGACGCCTCGGTTTAAAATAACGCTGCATGTATTTACAGTACCATTGTTGTATGTATTCACATTAGTATCATCATTGTATATATATTCCTATATACTAATAAATCAGTAAAATATTTTATTTCTATAAACCTTCACTTTTGAGCTATGGACTAGAACTTTTAGCTTAAATTTTTGAATTTTAATATTTGCAAAAGAGAGTACGGAGATATGTCTATGTACAATTTTGATTGATATAGGTGAAGTTAGTACTGTATGTATGACGAGCAGATTCACTTTAAAAATATAATATTTAAAAATTAGTTGCTACAAGCACAAAGCAAAGCAGATGCCATATCCGTGCCGAACGTCTAAGAAAACGCTATCACTGTTCTAGAAGTCCAAGACTTGTGCGCTACCGTCTCTTGTCAAAATCGCCAATTTCCCGGTTTCTTCTTCCGACCTTCCTTCCCACGCAGCAGCCGAAATACCTTGTGAGATTTCCTCCTTCCGCCCGTCCTTGACCCAGCGCCACGCGCAGACGGAAACCAACGCAGGTCGCCATCAATCAATTGATCGAGTCAGGTCTTCCGTGTCGCCTCTTAATTTCCTTTCTTAATCTCGCTGGTTTTCTCCAACACGAAGCGCGTGTGCGCGAGGAGCTGTACAGCCGGAGGAATTGAGCAGCCGGTGGAGACGCAACGCGATTAAGCGACCGGGTCCTCGCTTTTACCCCTTCCTCTCTCGCGTGCGTTCATCGCCTCCTTCCCTTTTTTGTGCTGCTGTTATATAGCCGCCGCGAAGTCTTCCTCCCCTCGCTCTGCTCTTCCTGTTCTTGCACAATTCACAGGCCCGCCCCTTCTAACTGCGGTTGATCTTCAATCTGCAGAGGTGCGTCCAACTACTTGATTTGATTCTATTTTACAAGCTTTTTTAAAAAAATCTTGACTTGATTCTTGTTGCTGTTCTTTCCTCTCTCTTTTTTTGGTGCTCATTAATTTACTCGTTCTTCGTTCTAGTTCTTGGAGTTGGAAATTGGTGCGTTCATGGCACGAGCGAACGATCTTTGACCAACTCTGTGGTGTCTCAATCCTCCGCAGGAACTGAACTGCTGCAAAATCTGACTACCAATCTCGGTTAATTACTGGCTGCGGCAGCAAGATTTCAAGATGAGCGCCGCGAAGAGATCGTTCTTCACGTCCAAGAAGAAGGCAGCCAATGGCCGGGGCTCCTCCCGGACCAACAACCCCTTCGACTCCGACTCCGACGACGCAGACAGGCAGCAGAGGCCGGCGAGGGCCTCCTCCGTGCCTCCCCCGGCCGCCGCCACGCGCGACCAGCGGGCCACCCTCTTCGGCGGCGGCGCCGACGAGAGGGGGGCGGGGTTATTCTCCTCGTCGGCTGCGAGGAGCCGCTACAGGAACGACTTCAGCGACGCCGGCGGCGTGGAGAGCCAGTCGGTGCAGGAGCTGGAGGGCTACGCGGCGTACAAGGCCGAGGAGACCACGCAGCGGGTGCAGGGCTGCGTCAGGATCGCCGAGGAGATGAGGGACACCGCGTCCAAGAGCCTCGTCACCATCCACCAGCAAGGGCAGCAGATCACGCGCACGCACATGATGGCCGTCGACATTGACCAGGATCTCTCAAGGGTAAATTTTTTTTTTGGGATTTTCCCTTTCTAGCTTCCCAGGCTGCAGAATTTGGTTGGTTAGTCACTTGGTTGTAGCTTAATTCTGTTGGAATACTTAGCACATAGTGAAAGTACTCCCATACCAAAATTGGCCAGTTTCAGAAATCCTGAACACTACCATAATTGGAAACCTGGAACTAGTAACACTACATAATAGTTTAGATTGCGGCATCAAGTTGTAAGTTTATGGTGTGGAATTGCCGGTTGCTGGCATGTTCGTGGCAAGGGCTAAAGGGATGGTTTTCCACACTTATTCAGGGGGAAAAGCTACTCGGTGATCTTGGGGGTTTATTTTCCAAGAAGTGGAAGCCAAAGAAGAATGGCGCGATTAGGGGTCCTATGCTAACTAGAGGTAACTTTCATTCTATCTTGAACTAGACTGCAAGAGAAGTCTGGAGAAACTTGGACTCTGGTATTTGTTCTGTGCTGTTTGTAACTGAAAGGATGGAATGACATGGATGCAGATGATTCCTTCATACGGAAAGGCAGCCATTTGGAGCAAAGGCAGAAACTAGGGCTGTCAGATCATCCACCTCGATCAAATGCACGCCAATTCCTAAGTGAACCAACGACAGCGCTCGAGAAAGTTGAGGTATTCAGACAGAGAATTGCTGTGGATATTCCAAAATTTCTGCTCAGGATCACGTATGCAAGTGAGTGATTTCCAAACTCTGCATTTTCTGATCGTCTGGTTGTTTTGCGCAGGTGGAAAAAGCGAAGCAGGATGATGCCTTATCTGATCTTAGCGACATACTGACCGACCTGAAAGGCATGGCCCTTGACATGGGCTCTGAGATTGACAGGTAAATGTCACATTTCACCCTTACCTCTTCGGTATAGACTAACAGACTTTTTTTTTCAGAATGATCTATAGTTATGCCAAATACATGATTTTGTTCTCTAACTCGTAGCACTTTATACTAAGAGCCAGTATATGCTTCATCCATTCTTCTCAATAGTAGCCGATGAAATCTTTTCCTTTATTTATACTGCAACAACTAACAAATAACAACAGCTTTGACCAAAGTATCTCCGAATTACAGAAATAATTTACTATCTGACAATTTGGATTGTCAATGTCTGATCAGGAATACTTTTTTGTAATAATATTTTAGCAATGTTGTTTCAAGCTGTAACCTTTATGCAGATGTGAGTGTGACATGCTTTTTGTGTATTTGGTTGGTCTCAGGCAAACAAAGGCTTTGGGTGATGGAGAGAAGGACTTCGACGAACTGAACTTCAGGATCAAGGGAGCAAATACTCGAACCCGCCGTCTGCTTGGAAGATAAAAAGCATATGTTCTTGTCACTAGAAGGGGCTTTCCACTCTTCGGTGGTTTACTTTGTAGGTCATTAATTCTGATGATTTTGTGCATCAGATTTTTGATCAGGATCGTTGGTTGGGGATATGTCGGAATTGTATATATGCTATAGACAGTATTATCTTCTCTATGGTAATAGTTCTGCGCCATTGTTTGAAGGATCTGTTTGAATTTTGATTTGATTTTTGCAACCTCATCTCCATACTAATGTTGTGTGCAAGACACAAGAGAGCACCACATCACCCCATTTCTCCGTACCATCCCGATTTCCCATCTAATGGACACAAACGTACTTGAAAATGACATTGGCATAAACTTCTAAATTCCTACTAATTGGATCAAAAACATGGAAGTAGATTAACTTTAATTGTCGTGCTTAGATGGAACCGATGGGATGTGAAAATAGCGAAGAAAAAATATGGTAAATATCTTCGTTGGTCGCCTCTGACGGGCCCATCGTCTGTGCGCCTCGGCGCGCACGCCGCCGGCAACCACCGTCTAGGTAACGGCCGTATGCCTCTGTGTACACGCGCTGCCATGACCCGAGTACGGGCGCCGCCTCCGCTGCACGCTGTTGCCGGATCGATCTCGCCATCCCGCCAGGCCGGCCGCCGCCTTCGCGTCGGATCCGCCGCCGGGATCGGACTCACCGTCACTCGCCTCCGGGCGCGTCGTCGGGCCCACTGGGGCAAGGACCTCGCCGTCGTTCTTGGCCAGTCCTAGTTTACATCCTAAATAACCATTTCCCTGATGAGTTTGCCGAGGATGAAGAGCCGCCTCCGCCTAACAATGGAAACCCGCATCCATTCTTTGGCCCGGTGGTTCCAGGAAATCTTAATGCAGCCAATGGGCACAATATGAATGTTGATGCTGAGGATGAAGGGGATTGGGGAACGTACAGGAAAACAACACGATACTACCCCAGCTGCTCAGGAGCAGCGATCTTTCACAGCCTATTCTGGCCGCATCTCAAATGCCTCCTCAGCTCAATTTGTTCGAGCCCAAGGCCTTGAAGTTGAGATCGAACTGCAGAGATACCCGTGGAGCAGGCTCAACAATTGCTTGCTGAAATCAAATGACAGTGCTCTGGGTCCATTTCCTGATCTTCTGATGGACTTTGTGCTCAGATGTTCCAATCCCCAATTGCACCACACATGTCGTCTACCATGATCTTGGAAGGTCTATGTGAACAACTGGTTTACTCCCGTATGGCAGAGATTGACAGAACGTTTGCTAGGATGCAACAGTTTCTTCTGAATCTCAATTTGGTGACAACTTCTATTGTTGGCCATCAGCCGAAAAGAAAGTAGGAAATGATCTTCAGTGCAGATGTTCTCTCTGTTCCCCTACTTGCTATTACAATTGAATCTCCCAAGCAGAAAATTCGGGTCAAATAGATAATGAGGAAACAGGCCTGGCCTTGGTTCCTTTTTCCAGTGCAACCCCTGCCAGCTGTTTCTTCTCAAATTTCAAGTGACAAGAGCCCATTGGCAGAGACACGCTGTAGTATCTTGATTCAGCCTTCAGGTTCTTCTCTGAAGTGCGGCGTGGGTAATGCTCTTTTCTTGGCCCCAAAACCGCAGCGCCCTCGAGCTCCTCGGAAGGAGGAGGGTAGGGCCTTTCGTGGATAGTAATCTCCGGCGAAGCCCACGGATTAATTCTCTGTTGGAAGGATACAAGCATGAGGCAATCCCTTCGAGTGCAAAAGGAAAACCAAGGGGACGCTCAGTCAGAAAGCCATGCCCATTCAGGGATGCAGACAAACCTAGTTCGAGCAGGGTAAACTCCATTTCAGTTCAACTTCTTCTTAAGTCTTATCCTGCCACTGTAAATGAATGTGATATTGGTACTCTGCAGCGTTGGGCACAGAACATTGTGGGGTCACTCCTGAGGAGAAGACAACTGAAAATTTGTCTCGAGATATATTTCTGTATCAGGCCACCTACACTAAAAAGGTATTGGAGAGATTTTATCTACAATTCCATATCAACCTATAAGAGAGAATGAGGATACATTAGAGCCCGAAACCCCATATTTAAATGCTATTGGAGCATTGTTACACCTTGCCAATTATATGAGATCTGATAGTGCATTTGTAGTAAATTGTTTAATAAGATATAGTTCCGAGCCTATCTTTCTGATAGAGCATTGGAATGGAATTAAGAAAATCATCAGGTACCTTAAAGTACAGTTGATCTTGGACTTTATTATCTCAAGGGTCAAGATATAAAGTTGAAGAGTTACTCAGATGCTGGCTATCTTTCTGATCCCCACAATGCCAAGTCATAGGCTGGATATATTTTTCTAAGTGATTCTATAGCTATCTCTTGGAGATATGTAAAATAATCAATTATTGCCACATCAACAAACCATGTTGAGATTGTTGAACTATATGAGACGACTAGTGAACGTATATAGCTTAGAAGACTAATTCATCATATCTAAGAGTCTTGTGGTGTAGAAGTAGATAAAACTCCCATAATCCCATGTGAAGATAATGCAGCTTGCATTGCACAGATGAAAAGTATCTATGTCAAGATGCATATAACCATGGATATTCTTCCTAAACATTTCTACCCATATAAGTTGTAGGAGAATGGGAATATAAAAATACAAAAAATACAAACAAGTGATAATCTTAGGATTTGTTTACCACGACATTGCAAGGACTAAGTTTTGAGAAATTTATCCATGGTATTTGTATGAGAAGGCACATATATGTTCATTATTAGATAATAAGATGTTGATATGAGGTCGTATGATCTTCTCAACGTAGGATTGGATTCTCGTGGGAATCTTGATGAATCATAGTGATCCTCTAATATCAGTGCAAGGGATAAACACTCTTTAATCTGCTAAAACACACTCCATCGATTTCATCGACCACTAAGCAAAGATCTATCGTGCACTCAATTCCCAGTGGAAAGGTTGAACGATCTTGATTAAGGAACACGCCTAATTCTCCATCGAATTTCGGCAACGAGGAGAACATGAACAAAAACTTTAGTAGATTGATTTTTATCAAAAGTGGTCTAAGAGTTTCAATGGGTGGCTGTTCTCTTTTAAAGACCCTCCTAACCCTCACGCACAAGAAATGGGCTTAAGCCCAATTTCTAATCTATTTGGCCAATGAAACCAACTCAAATCCTAATAGCGATTCGGATTGAAACTCTACTAGATATATAGCCGAATTAAGTATTGGCCAAATTAAGTATTCTCAACCCATAATTGGCATGCAGGCCTATAAGAAAAGTCCTCAAGTCATACGTGCAGTTCTTGTGGGAATATCCTCATGGACTTTGATCTCCTTGAATGAGTGACTGCATGAGGTTTCTTTTTGGTTCAACTAGGGTTGTGCACTTTTTAGCCGAACCGAAAAAACCGGATTGAAAAAACCGAACCAAACCCGGCCAACTCGGTTTGACTGGTTTTTGGTATTCGGTTCGATTATCAGACTTTCAGATTTTTTTTGTGTTCGGTTTTTTGGGGAAAAACTGGCTAAAAACCGAAAATATCGAACAGGGGAAAAACCAGTATTCGGTTCGGTTTAGTGTTGGGTTGCCGTCAGGCTCGGCCAGCCACGGCCCACGGGCTCTACAGGGGAAAATAGTATGACCCAATTACTGCATGCTCTACACTCACTTCACTTGACTAACAACTCCAGTGGTTAGCTAGTGTTAGTATGATTCAACACACCCCATGGCTTACTGCATGCCCTCCGGTATTTCAACTTTCGATTGTAATTTCAACATTACAAATTTACAAGACTTGCGTGGCCCAATTAATACAAGCCCTTAATCTGATAAGTGATAACGTAGAGCTGAATTTTATTTGCTAGCTCCCGTTGTAGGCTTTTGAATTTTATTTACTAGCTCCAATTTTATTTGCTAGCTCGTCTCGCTAGTCACTATATTGTTATTCATTAGCAATTCGCGTTAACTTTGGTAAATATGGTATTTACTGATACCGCGCCGAAATAAATTGGGATTTACCGAAACTAAACCGTACTTCTAAATATATTGTATATAACCGAACTACTAACACCGTATTTACCGTATATACTGAACCGATTAAACCGAAAAACCGATTGCACAGCCCTAGGTTCAACCACCTTGATCTCCCTTAGTCCTCCATTGTCTCAAACTTGAGAACACACAATGTACTTGCCTCAAGTAGCATCCAATTTTTATCAACATATAAAGAAAATCTTTAAGGAATAAAAGCACCGTTTGGTTTAAAAGTTTGGCTCTTACTCTAGTCATTGGACTTTTCGGTGTATCAGGTATAGCATCTTGAACATTAGAAGTGAAAAATATGGAAGTAGTAGAAATATCCTCATCATCCTCTCCCTCTTAAAAAGGAGTCATCTTTGACTCTGTGTCATCTTGTCTAAAAAATTGTGATAAATCAGTAACATTAAAAATAGTACTTACCCCATAATCATCACTTAAAAGTTCTATTTTGTATGTATTATCATTGGTCTTAGTAAGTATTTTAAAAGGGCCATCACCATGGGGTATCAATTTGGATTTACGCTTCTCCAAAAAGCATTATTTGCGAAGATGTACTCATACTAAGTCTCCTGGTTCAAAAAATATTTTCTTTCTAGATTTGTTAGCCTTGGAAGCATAAGCATGTATGTTTCTTTCAATTATCTCTTTAGTCTTTGTATGAAGTTTTTCACAAAGTCAGCACGCTTTGAAGCCTCTATATTAGCATGTTCTTGTAAGGAAAGTGGCATTAAGTCAAGTGGTATGATTGGTTTGAACCCATACACCACCTCAAATGAACATAATTAAGTTGTAGAATGCACCGTCGTATTATATACAAATTCAACATGCGGTAGATAATCTTTTCACTCTTTTAGATTCTTGTTGATCATTGTCCACCGCAGCACTGAGAGTATACGATTCACCACCTCCGTTTGCCCATTGGTTTGTGGATGACAAGTTGTCAAAAAGAGTAACTTTATCTCAAACTTGGCCCACAAAGTTTTCCAAAAATAGTTTATGAATTTAACGTCATAATCTGAAACAATGGTTCTTAGCATACCGTGCAACCTCACAATTTTTCTGAAAAACATGTCAGCTATATGCGACACATCGTCGTTCTTATGACAGGGAATAAAATATACTATCTTAGAAAATCTATCCACAACAACAAAAACAGAATCACTCCCCCTCTTAGTCTTAGGCAATCCTAGCACAAAATTTATACTAATATCTTCTCAAGGGGCACTAGGAATTGGAAGTGAAGTATACAAACTATATGGATTTAGTTTCAACTTTGCTTTATTGCATGTGATGCATCATTGAACGAATTGTTCGACATCTCGGGCCATCTTTTTCCAATAGAAGTGATCGACCAACATCATGTATGTCTTCTCTCTTCTAAAATCATGTATGTCTTCTCTCTTCTAAAATGTCCCATCAGCCCCCCTGCATGACACTCCTGCAATAGTAGCAAACACACAGAAAAATCTGAAATGCATAGCTTGTTCATGCAAAAGAGAAAACCATTATAAATATGAAACTTATCCCACCCTTTTTTTCATCTTTGCAATTAGAATATGATACTGAAAGTTTATGATCAGAAGCATATAAATCTTTCAAACTTTCTAACGCTGGTACCTTTACATCCAATTGAGTCAAAGGCATATATTTTCTAAACAATGCATTAGCTGCCACGTTCTCTTTGCCTTTCTTATACTTGACAATGTATGAAAATATCTCAATTAATTCTACCCACTTAGCATGTCTACGATTCAATTTCACTTAGCCTTTTAAGTATTTCAAAGTTTCATGATCAGAATTTATGATAAATTTCTTAGGCCAAAGATAATGTTGCTAGGTTTCCAACACATGCACAAGAGCATACATTTTTTTTATCATAAACAGGGTAATTCAATTATGCACTATAAAGTTCCCTCACTAAAATGTGCAATGGGTTTTCTTTTTTGCATCAAAATACCAGCAATACCTATTCCACTAGCATCACATTAAATCTCAAAAGTTTTAGTGAAATAAGATAAAATAAGCAAGAGTGCTTCAGTCAAATATTTTTTCAATTTAGTAAAAACTTTGTCTTATTTTTCTCCACAATGATTTTTTTAGTTAATTCATTTAATGAGGTAGCAATAGTGCTAAAATCTTTCACAAATCGCCGATAAAAACTAGCATGCCTATGGAAGCTACAAATTTGACTAACATTCATAGAAGTAGGCCAATTTTAAATAGCTTCAATTTTAGATTTATCTACTTCAATTCTATGAGCTGAAATAATATAGCCTAGGAACACAACTTTACTAGTGCAAAAAGTACACTTCTCCATATTAGTATACAAGCATTCCTGCCTAAGCACTTCTAGCACTTGTTTGATGTATTCAACATGTTCATCTAAGGAGCGGTTGTATATCAAAATATTATCAAAGTAAACTACTATAGATTTTGCAATGAAATATCTTACAAACATGGTTTATCAAGCGTATAAAAATACTAGGAGCATTGGACAAATCAAAATGCATCACTAACTATTTATACAAACCAAATTTCATTTTAAAAGTAGTTTTTTATTCATCACCATGTTTCATTCTTATTTGATGGTAACCACTGTGCAAGTCAATCTTAGAAAAGATAGTAAAATCACTTAACTCATCAAACATATCATCTAGCCTAGGAATAGGATGGTGATAGCAAATAGTTATGTTGTTGATAACTCTACAGTTTACACATATTCCTTAAGTACCATCTTTCTTAGGAATAAAAATAATAAGAATGGCACAAGGGCTAAGACTTTCATGTATGTACGCTTCGTTGAAAAGTGCTTGCACTTGCTGCTAAATATTCTTCGTCTCCTCCAGGTTGGTGTGGTATGGTGGTCTATTGGGAAGAGGGGCTCCTGAAAATAAGTCAATTTGTTGCTCAATGCCTCGAATAGGTGGTAGACCAGCGAGCACCTCCGAAAAATACATAGTCGTAAGTCTACAAAAATTGAGAAACCACACTAGGAAGAGATGTTAAGTCATTAGTAATAATCAAAGTTTCTTTGTACAGCAAGACAAAGTGAACCAAAGTGGAGTCATCTCTCATCTTCCTCAACTTAGATTTTGTGGCTATCATTACTAGCTTGTTCTCTCCCTCACTCTTGGGTTTCCCACTCAGTTTCAGTTTTTCCTTCTCGCTCACCTTTTGTGGAATAACATTCTTGTGTTCCCTCCCTCTTTCACTTTCTATTTGCGCATCTTTCTTTTGCACATTTTCAATCACAATTTGAGAAGGAGTCATAGGTCACAATGTTATTTCTTTGTTATACCACATGAACTTATATTGACTTGTTCTACCATCATGAATCACAGATCTATTATATTGACATGGCCTCACTAAAAGTAAACGACATACATCTATAGAAACCACCTCACACTCTATAGTATCTCGGTAACTACTAATCTGAAAACTAACATCAACAGCGTACCCAACATTCATAGAATTATCATTATTCAACCATTAACTTTGATATAGATGTGGGTATTTTTTGTATTTCAACCCAAATTTAATGCAAAGTTCTTTAGTTAAGTTATGACAATTACCACCATTAAAAATAATCTTGTAATACTTATCATCTTTACTTATCTGAGATCTTGTTTGAAAGAGGTTGCAGTCCTGCTCATGGTTGGATTTGGCTTGAACACTCAACACTGAAGGGGTACACACAAGGATAGCACCGGACTCAGAGTCACAATACCCATCCCCATGCACCTCTTCCCTTCTCTCTTTCGCTTGATCATCCTCATTCTTTTTAAAATCAGCAAGGTACTCTCCATCTTCATCACTAGCAAAATCATACTCTCCATTCTCCGTTATCAATATTATCTTGTTATTTGGGTATTCCTTTTGCATAAGTCCGCGACCAAGACACTTGAAGCATTGGATGGAGCTACTTTGGCCATAGAACTAACTGAAGATGATGATGAAGGGGCTGATCCTCTCTTTGAAATGGGAGGAGTGGCATTCTTTACACTTGGGGCAATACATGTATTAGGAGCAAAACTTCCATTAGATGTGTTAGTTTTAAATGAATTGAAACGGGATGTGGATTTACCACCTGTAGGTGCTATACAGGAAATGTAGAAAGTTATTTTTGAAGCCCTCAGATTATTGTACTTGTCTCTCAGATTTGGTGGCTTGATGCACCTACTCCACCATGTTGTTGTAGAGTTGAAACTCGGCAATTCGCTTGATGGGAGGGTGCAAACCAGCAAGGAAGCAAGCCATGGTCTACTCTTCTTGTTCGTAAACATTAGCCTTAATTACGGCCATTTTCATCTCTTTGTAGTACTTTTCAACCGTGAAACTTCCTTACTTCAATTGCTACAATTTATCAAAGAGATCATATTTGTAATGTTTAGAAACAAACCTTACTCTCATGTGGTACTTCATCTCCTTCGATGTAGTAATGGGTGACTCATTGTTCTCCCTCCTTTAATTTTGCATTTGTTCTCACCAATTCAATGTATAATCTTTGAATTCAAGTCCCACTATATGAATTTTCTTCTCTTCAGAGTAATTGTACAAGTGGAAAATGTGGAAGTAGTAGAGATGTCCTCATTAGATGTTGTACTCGTTTTCTCTTGTTTGGATTTTGTCCCATTAGGTTTTATCATTCGAATGATTTTAATGAGGCAACATGTGCAATGGCAAGAACACAAGTTATGTACTCTTTTCTTTTCTTACCTTTTTTCTACTAGGTTTTTGAAATGAGTTTTTAATGAGCCATAAGCAACGCGTTGGCAAATTGTCCAAAGGGGTTGCCGGCCTACAAGATCTATTAGCTAGTTTAGTTCCATATTGCTTATTGAACTATGAAGGAAATCTCTTTAGCCTATATAAAGGGGGCGGGGGCTCTCATTTTACATATAGGCCTATGGATAGAAACATCAATAAAGAGAGAAGGCTAAGACTATTGTAATACTCCAAAATTTATTCTTAAGGGCTTGTGCGTAATTATAGAAAAAGAAGAATATGAAAATGGGTTCTTGCAGAATCTTAAGGGAAGTCTGTTTCCTAGAACAAGTGGTACATGGAGAAAGTTGGGGAATGAGCCAATCTTATCCCGTGATGAAAGGGGATGTGGGCAGGGGTGGATTTAGGCCCATGCAAGGTGGGCTTCAGCCTAGGATATGAGAATATTAGTAGTGTATTGCTCAGATGCATCTAGTCCAACTCGAGTAGTATTGCCAAGGTTCAATTCAGGTAGCCCATACAGACATGCGGGCACACTGCCTACTCATGCCATAGATATGGGGATCAATTGAAGTGGTATGTTCTAGATGACTGAGATGCGAAGTTGAAGTGGTAAGTGGAATCGACCGGCTCAGCGTTTAGAGAATGTTCAGACTGACCGAAGGGTTATTATCTACTGTGCGTCCGATGTAGATCCAGCAGCCAATAGCGATGGTGATGTTCGGACCATTTAAACAATTATCATTTGTTGTGCATCCTATGTAGATCCAGCAGCAAAGAGCGATTTGACATTCAGATGGTCCGAATGTCTTGGCTGAAACGGTTCACACGATGCTGATCAAATGGTGGTCTAAGTTATGGAAGTCGTTATTAACTTCAATTTACGAAGGGGTATGAGCCAACAGTCATTCAATCCAGATCCAATGACCAAGGGTTACTTAGCCGATTATTCAGTCCGAAGAGTCACGCTCTACTGATCATTCGATGTACATCCAACGACCGAAAGATTATTGGTGATGTTCAGACCGTCCGAAGAGATATGCTTTACTGATGGTCCGATCCAGATCTAACGGCCAAAAGGGGTGGTGATGTTCGGACAATTCGAAGAGTCCTCTCCTACTGTTCAGATGATGTTTATCGAATGATGGAGATTCTTTAATAACCTTTCACTCAATCCGATCAGACCAACACTAGAGTTATGGAGATCCAATGACGAAGATTACAACAAAACATTTTATTTGCATCCCACGGTTGAAAATATATTCAGTAGCGATTACTATGTACTTTTATCTTATTGTAATTACTATTCACTATCAACTGTCTTTTACTTTTGGTTAATGCTTCAGTCGGTATAAAAAGCTTGTAAGACTCTTTTAGGAAATTATTGAAAAATGAAAAACCCTAGCCATTATACTAGATCTGTAGTTCTTGTAGTTCATAGCTCTTAGTTAGCTATTTTACTCTTTCTTACCACGATTTTCTACTTGCCCTATCCTGATCTATTCTGAAATTGATCGAGAAGTTCTCCAATCTTCCTAGGGTCCTGATAGCCGATCTTAGCAAATCTTCGTGGTTTAGGTATTCAAACTGTATCTTTATTATGTTATATTGTTTATATTTTGACATCATATCATGTTTTCCTTATTATACTTTATATTTTAGCATTGTACTCAAGTTTTATATCAATAATGCAATTATGATGTATTTTTGTTATATCGTGGTATAAGTATAAATTGATGTTAGTTTTATATTGTTAAAGTTTAACCTAAGATGAAGTTAAATTCTAGTTCCACCATTGACTGCAGGGAAGTGAAGAACTAAAAATCCTAGCTGTTTTTTTTTCTTTTTCCCTCTCTACAGCTGCCACCAGTTCTCCATCGCCATCTTCACCTGCTACGTCGCGTCGGCAGTCTGCACGGTCGCTTCACCTGCCCACACCATGGCCAGCAGCCATGCGCTCCTTTGCATCGCAGCCGCGCGTCCCCGGCCGAGAGCACGCCTGGCCGCCCGCGCGCCATCTGCCCGCGTTTTCGCGCGCGTCCACACATGAAGCCGGCCCGGTCAACCGCGTGTGGGCTGACCGCCAGCGCCTTCCTAGTTCCTCCATCGCATGAACGGCCGGCTAGAAAATTTCGTACCGAGTGTTGGCCTGGTTGCATGCATGCGTGTTGTGCCCGAGACATTGCATGCGTGTTGTGCTGGTTTCCCACGTAAAAGCACAAGCCGAGGAGAGAGCAGGAAGTAAGTCTTGCTTGTTGCGTTGTGTGAGATTATGTTGCTTTTGTACAGTGCAGCTAGAAGTGAAGATCGCTTCGTAGTTTGTCTTGATTCAATCGAGGGTTGTCCGGTAAAGTATTGTTTTTCTGGTTTCTGGTTTCTGGCGTGCTCAGATCAGCGACCGTGACTGGTTTCTAGTTTCTGTGGTGTGTTTTTTTCACTATTGTTTTTTTCTTTTTCTTTTTTTTTTGTTTTTTGTCTTTTCTTTTTTTCCTCGTATTCCTTTATATTGTCTGATGGACTAACATGTTTTTTATTTTTAATTTTTTTAAATTTAATTATACCAAATAAGCCAACTTAATTACAGTAAAAATCAGCTAGCTACAATAAAAAAGCTATAAGCCATCGACATTCCAAACGCTATCTTAGTGGGGTAATGATTTGATTTCTCCCTGATATTTTGAAGGTATATTCTAGGTTAGAGAGAGTTGATGTCGGTTGATCTGCAGTTCTATGGTAAATTTGCCGTGTTTTGGTAGCATGTAGTAATTAGTAAAATAAGAATAGTAAATGATCAAATCCAAGAACTTAGTAAATACTAAAATTGTAGATAATTTCTTAAGGTTTCTAGAAAGTCTAAGGACATAATTTTTAGATAAGTAAATTAGAAGTTATGAATTTTGGAAGGCTATTGTCCGGTACTGGGTTGCTGTTGAACGCAGTTGTGAGAAAATATTAAATTGACTAATTTAATGCTAGAATTAGATTTTAGGATTAACTAGAACGTGGTAGATGATTTCTTGTAGGTTCTCAAAATATCATTATTTAATATATTTACACGTGTAGATTAAAAAATATAAAATTAATAAGTTTGCTATCCAGATGATAATAGATTTATCTTCTAGGTTATAGATAGGGATTTAGATGATTTAATCTAAAATTTTGGCTAACTAAGAAAATGTAGAGAATTTTGTGTAGATTCCAGAATTAGTATGATTTACTATTTTACGACGTAGGAATCAAGAATTATGATTTTTTGATACAAAGACAGCAAGCGAGACTGTCTGGTAAAGAGAGAAAGTGGTGGATATGGAAAGTGTGTAGGAGCATTATCATTTATTTGATGTATTACACTGCGATAGCATGTATTGAGAGTGAATATTTTCCTGTAGGGGGAGTAGCTTGGGGTGTGGTGTCACCTTCAAATCTTTTCGGTCGGCGCAATTAAGAAAAATGTAAGTGTATGATAGAATGGTAACTCGAGTATTAAAATTATTGATTTATTGATTGAATACTTGCCATGATAAATTATATGCTTATTTTTGCTTTTATATTTCTCATATTCTTATGATGAATTGATGATGATATCGATGACTATGGAAGAATGATGAGTATATCGATTGCTAATGATATAAGATAATATTGATTCTATTGCATGTTGAGCATTCATGATAGAATTATGAGATCCACGAGAGTGGAATGAGATCCCATATATAAGATATAGGTAAGGAGGTCCTCATATGAAAAAAGATGTGCAATTGGCCCCCCACTAAAGAGTGTGGGCAAGAGTAAACATCGATGGATATTACACTACGCTATACCAGTATAAGTAGAAGATGAGACATGAGTATGAGCATTGCATTACATTCATAGGAAGTGAATGGTGATTTGAGATATTGAAATATGTGAACATAAATTGATGAGAATAAATATGAGAAGTTGGGCTAATGACAGTTTAGGTACGAATTGTTAATAAGTTGATACCTCGTTTATTATTCTGCTTTGTACTTGCTGAGTTATGCACTCACCCTTGCTTTATTATTTTTTAGATGATCGTTGAAGACAACATTCATGAAAGAGAGTAACACATAGATATCTGCACTTTATAACTCTTTATTTCACCTAGCAATACTTTACTTTTGGTTATGAACAATTTAGTGTTAGTCATTGTAATAATTAGTTAATTTGTAGTTTCCCTTAGTTTGCTGCAATCCGTGATTTTGCTAGATGATTCGTTTCTTAGTGTAGACTTATTTATGATGTTTTTGGTACTTATTGGTTCATATTAAGTTAAATTTATGATTTATCATGTAGCTAAAATCTATACTTAGTTTCATGTGGAATGTTGTTCTTGATATCTAGGTGACATTAATACCTGCTTATTGTTTGAATTGTTAGTGGTAGTGGTGGTAGGTGACATCTTGTGCTTTGGTTGAGTTGGGGTGTTACAGTTGGTATTAGAGCGGGCTTTAGGTCAGTGGTGAATAAACTAATAACTTACTTGATTAACCAACTAAAATTTGGTGTAGGTTTGGTAACTTATGAAAATAGTAATCCTAATAATAAAATGAATCAGGAAAACTTAATGCTGAATTTGGCTTAGGATAATTAACTTAAAATAGAAATTTAACATGCTCGTGCACAGTAGGATGGCATTGGGCCATTCATTGAATTTACGCTTTATTAGCTTGTACAATTGTTAATGATGTGTTGAGACATTGCTTACGTTTTGTATTTGATGGTTGTGCAATTGAGTTGGATAGCGGTGTGCTTCTTATGGAAGTTGTCAATTTTACTGAGTCGTCTTTTCATGGTGGTTGAACCATTTTATTGAGGGATTCGACTTATTTCTTTTCTCAATATTTTTTTTTGGATCAAGAAGAACATATTTTGCAAGCCATATTTTATGTGGAAGTTTTAAACTCATGTGTTTTTTGGAGTAACTTGTGTGTTGAAGTTTAACGCCCGATTTTGTGAATGAAAAAAATATTAAAGCTCTTGTTGTCATGATTTATTTTTTTGAAAAAATTGCTAAGACATGAAATATCAAGTTGGAAAAAAAGTAGTGTGTAAATGATTTTTAGTAAAAATCTTTGTAATTGAAACTAATTAACTGTCTTACACAACCAGGACCCACCTCCCTCCAGCCCAGCTGCCTTCCACCCCCTGGGCCTCGCCCATGCGATGGCCTACTCACGCCGGCCCACGCACTTAGACAGCCGGCCTACCCCAGCCGCCCGTCTCCTCTCCTTTAGCCTCGTCCATCGCTGCTCTCCTGCGTCCGCCGTACTGTTCATCACCGGCAAGAGGATGTGTTGCCGTCCAAGTTTCACCGGATACCACCTTGCCCGTCGCCGCCTTTGCTGGCACACCATGCGCAAGCCACGCCGCCTAAGCCCATAAGCCATCCAAGCCACAGCTCAGCCTCCGCATCATCCCCGCGGTGTGTTTGGTCGTTGCCGCCAAGGAAATGGCGCCATCCACGCCATGGTCATCAATTGTGGCGCCACAATCCCCTTTCATCCCGGCCGCTTCATTTCGTGTTCTTCTCAATCCGCTTCGCTCGCGTGCAGCTCAGTACCATGCCGTCGCTGCGCTCCATTCACCGCCGCCATGGCCACACCTTAGATTTCCCAGCTATAAAGCTAGAAGCAACTCCCAATTCCCTCCTTTTGCTTCGTCGTGATAAGTTGCTGCCCATGCTGTTTCTCCTTCAGCATTGGCGAATTCTACGGTAAGTCACCGCTCCTGTTTATCGCACTGCCAAAACAGTCTGCTGCAATTCATTGCTTGCGTTGCCCCGCTCCCCAAATTAAGCTCCTCGCCATCTCCCCTACTTCTTTGAGATCCCGCTAAGACCCCTCTTCGACATCCCCATCGCCCAAAAGACCGCCGCCATTAGGACTCGCCACCGCGCCATGGCTGAGTCTTAGCCACGCCGCCACACATGTTGACCTGCTGTTCTGTGTATTTTCGCGCCGAACCGACCACGTCATTAGGATGGCGACCTCCTCCTGATTCTCTCCGTGCCCACGCACAAGTCTCCCTGCCGCCCAAACCTCTCACTGCCGTGCTCCTGCTCGTCGCATTGGCTGTCGCCATCGCCGGCCATCCTCAGTGCACAGAAAACCAAGCCGCCACCACCTGAGGGTTATCCACCTCCGCTAAGTGCTCGTGCGCCCACCATAATAGAAAATAACAACCAGAGTGTGCTGCCAGTGTGCTCCTCTCTGTTCCACGGACACCACCAAAGCTCATCCCGTTCCAGCCGCTGTAGCCGTCCCCATCACCATCTGTCCCCAAAAACGGAATTTCGAAGCTCGGGAACTCACTGTGCGTTCACCGTCTCCGGAGCCTGTTGCCGTAACACCGCCACCTACGCCCAAGCCCTCCTTTGTTTTCCTCTTTCTACAAGCCAACGAAGATGACACATTGTGCGTCGGGCTCGCTACTGTGCCGAGATGGTTGAGCCAGGCCAACTTGTCGAGTCCAACTCGAGCTAGACGCCAATAGGTTGAGTCGAACCAAGTCAACATGAAGCCGACCTGGTTGAGCAAAGTTAAATTGACCGAGTCCAAGCAGTAAGCGATCGAGCCCAAACCCTATACGTCTAATCAGGTCTGAGCTAGACTCTGGTTTTTGACTGGTTTAGGTCCTTCAGACTGGTTTGAGCCCCGTTGGCCGGTTTAACATCGGTTTAGCCCAGTTATGACTGATTGGACACCGATTTTGCACTTTAGACCACCCATATATTAATTCTGTGCAATCTGAGGCCACCCGATAACCGTTTTGTCTCTTCCGAATGTTTCAACCCAAGTTTCCAAAACCCCTAAATTACGTATAGTTATTTTAATTGCTTTATTTGTTATAAGTTGCCTTATTTGTTGTTATTTTCCACATATTAGAACACGTGGAAGGATCCATCAGAGCAGGAGGTGATCTAGAAAGTGTTCGGAGTGAATGACAACTTTGAGCTAGAAGGCAAACCGCAATCTTTGATCACATTGAATTCTTATTAGTTGGGTATATCATATAAAGGTTATTTCCTAAATTACTTATTTATCAATGCTATTTGGTATCAATTACTTTCAATTAATCTTGCTTAAGTAGTTAATGCCTTTTAATACATTGTTTGCATGCCATCCTTGATAAAAATCTAGTATGGTTTTCCTTGATAACCATAGAGCTAGAGTAGTATACTTTGGATTAACAAAGTAGTGGATTAATGAAACACTTATCACATTGTTGTCCGCCATCACAAGTTGATGTGTTGGATCTTATGCTTAATATCTAGATGATGTATGAAAATGATTTGGGAAATGTTAGCTGAGGGTGTGCTATACACATGAATATGGTTGAATGTCTCACCCAAAGCATAGAAGGACTAGAACCATGTGCAATGTGAAGGACATGGTTTCTGCTTAACCGTGGGATCGACTTGTTGAACCTAGTCTATATGCTACCCTGATGGAACTTTTGTAATTAGATATGGGTTGGTAGAACTCTATGTGACTTCCTTAACTCGGGAATTAGGGAATGGGTTGAGGGAACTATGCGCGACTTCCCCCAACTTGTAAAGTAGGAATAGGGTCATGGGTACTCTACGTGACTACCCCCGATGCCTAGTAAGGGTGGGTTGGGGTGCTCTATAGGACATCACTAATGTAACATCTTGATTTTCAGAGGTTATTTGAAGCTTTTAAACTAAAATTCACTATTTGGATTTTTTTGAAATTAATTAAAACTTAAATTAAATTTTTATTAATTATAAATATTTAATATAAATAAAATAAATATTAACATGTGCTAAAAATATTTTATTTAGGTTCCTATGTCTCAAGGAATTTTTAGGATAAATAATCCTACCAAAGAAACCATGCACTGTGCTCTGATACCAAGATGATATGAAATCGCTCGATCTTCTCGATGAAGGATCAAGATACTTATGTACTCTCTCTTGAATCACAGCGATCCTCCATTGACAATGCAATAATGAATGCTTTTTAATTTGCAAGATCACACATGCTGGACTTCACGACCACCAAGCGAAGTCTTCTCACGCTCTCAATTCCTAGTGAAAAGATTGAATGATCTCGATTAGTAAGAATTCTCAATTTTCCCCATTGACGACATCAGTCATCAAGAAGAAACAAGCTATCAATCTATTATTTTTTTAGCAAAATGGTGGTCTATCCCAACAATAGGAATAGCTATGGCTATTAAGAGCAGGCATCCCCTAACCCTCATGCACATGAGTCTTTGGGCCTTGAGCCGGCTTGAGAGGAGTTCGACCAGGACCCAAGCACATAAGTATTATTCTAAGATAATGATTAACTAATGACCAAACTGAGTATTGGTTATATGACCAAACTTGTTTGAGTCGGCCAATATTTTTGGCACGTAAACCATGAGATTCTCCATGCATATGGGCTTCATGCATTGAGGCTCGAATCCTTGTAGCTGGGCTTTTCTCTATGTACTGAATGAATCTCTTTTGGATAGCAAGCATGTATGTTCCTTTTCCTTTGCTCCACATGACAGCAAGCATGCATGTTTCTTTTCCTTGCCTCTTTGCTCTAACGTGATGGCCAACACCAGCTCTCTATTGTCAAGACATGAAGGAGCAACACTTTGTCTTCTAGCGCATGCAGTTCCCATTTTCTTTCTTCATTACCTTCTAAATACATTTTTACTTTAGGCTTGTGTAGATCGAGTATGAACCTGCATATGATTAAATAAAATAGTAGATCTACATCTCCAAGTATACTAAATAATGACCCAATTAAATTAGAGTTCACATGATAATATTTAATATGGTTTAATAATTCTTTCTAATTAAATAATATATTTAACTAAAAATTACTAAGTATGTCTGTATCCGCATCACTTTTGATTTGCAAGATAGCCAATGAAGTAACCACTAACGGTCATTGCATTGAGCTTCTTTTTATGTAGATTGTATATTCGTACTTCCGCCGAGCAACCCCAATCGTAAAGCAGCCTTAAGCTAGGTTTCCTTTCCATCCATAGTTCATAAGGAGTCCTAAGAACTGACTTACTAGGAATCATATTCAACAAATAAATAGTAGTCCTTAATGTATGCATCCACAAGGATAAAGGCACATTGCTATAACTTAACATACTTCTAACCATTTCCATGAGAGTACGATTCTACCTTTCAGCCATCCCATTTTGTTGAGGTGTTCTAGGCATTGTATACTATGTACAAATGCCTCAGCTTCTAAGAAAGTTTGCAAATGGACCTGAACATTGTCCATTTTCATCAAACTTTCTAAAATACTCACCACCTCTGTCAGACCTCACCACCTTTATTTTTCTATCTAGCTGTTTTTCCACCTCATTGGCAAACACCTCTAGGATGCTTGCAACTTGAGATTTTTCAACGACCATCAAATTTCTTTGTCATCAACTCACTCATGAGGCTCCCTACAATGGACTTGTCAGTAATGTCCGATTGAGAGTATTCTTTCAGCTTCATCATGAATTATTTTTAATCATTTGTCTTGGGCATGATGGCTTGAATGTTCAGCAATTGTTAGTCATGTTAGGTTCAAACCTAACCTATTAGACCATTCCCAAGAATCACAAAGGATCGATCATCATCGGTACTTTCCTCAGTAATGGCTATGCAATTTTCTTCAATAACTAGTGCTAGGTCTAAATCCATAACACCTAGTTGAAACCAAATTTGTTCGGACCAATCAACATAGTTTAGCCCATTGAACTTGACAAGGCTATAGCTTTGACTCATTAAATTAATGGATGTTACAAATATTAAATATGCTCACAGATTAAAACTTTGAGTAAATTAAATAGATCCATGGAAGAACAAACTTTAAGTATGCATCTAACACATCTTTGGGTGAAATTTAAATGCACTGCTGAAAACAATAATGATGCTAACATCATACTTTAACATATCGACAATCTAGCATACCCAAGTCAACATGCATGTTATCTTTGGATAAACTAACATATTTTCTAAGTATCTTTGATCAATCTCTTTTATTGTCACCAATTGTAAGCAATGGTCTGCCTTTGGGTGACCTTCTAGCTTTACAATTAGCGATCTCAATTATTCATGATATTTTTAGAAGCATCAAAAAAAATATGAACAATTGATATGCAAAATTAAATATCTAAGAAACTTGCAAGCAATGCCACATTGGTGACTAACATGCTTTAATAATATAAATATTTAATTAGCATGTCATTTTCAGTTATGCTCATAAGAATAAACCATAATCTTATGAACAAATTCCATCCACTAATAGTACTGGACAGATACAATTCTCTAATGTTAATGAAATTTAGAATATCCAATCCTTTAGTTTATCAAAGTTAATGAACAAAGAGCTGAATAATAATTCTAAGCTGATGCATCGTAAGTGTGCTACCAAATGTTAACTGGTGTACAAAATTTAATCCTTCTTACACAAGTACAAAACAATGATATAAAAGGAGTATATTTGAATATAGCACATGCATTTTGATCAAAGCTTAAAAGGTGAATCATTAACTAGAGAATAGAGCATTTTATTTACTTTAAGCAACGGAACATAACTTTTATGTTGCATTCACCTTTACTTGATAGAACAATAAATAAAGGAAATAAACTGTCAAAGGAATGAACATACACAAACAACTTTGATGGTGAATCAATAGTGCTAACCTTGCTATGATACCAAATGTAAGAAAAAAATTACAAAAGTTATAAGATCATTTAGCATAATTTAATTCTACTGGAAGTAATCTTTATATGTGCTATAATGCACAAACCCACCTTGAGACTTGTTAACTCCTTATATGTCGAGTTTTCTCTCCTTTTTTCCTTCTACTAGTATAGTTTTCTTGATGATTAGAGAACAAGGAATACTTTTATGTGTAGTGTTTTTTTGTTGTTTTTCTATATATCTACAGACTAAATAGAATTTGCGAATATATAGGCAGGCAACAAAGCAATAAAACACCAAGAGGCATCTTCAGTTACACATGCATGCGACCAAAAACTGACAAAAAAATAGTTCATCTGCAGCATTAGCTTGTCTCTTAATGAATGAATTAATTATACATTTAGTTCACATGCAAACGGCAGCGTTTAATTTGTATTATGCATGCACATAGCTAATTACATCAACTTAATAACTCAATGTATATTGTTATTAGTACACAACAACTCATTTTCTTTATTTGAAACAAAGTGAAGGGAAAGGAGAGGGAACTTTAAACCCTGTTGTTCTTAATCTTTTAGTCTAGCAATCATCACACTTAGATCTTTTAGTATAAGAACCATTTCTATAGTTTATATGGGCCACTTAGTTAAACTAATTTAACATCTCCTTCCTGAAAAGTTCTGGTAGGCTCGGTTAATGCAAAGTTAATCCACCAACTAATCACCACATGGGTAATACTATATATTCTAATCAATTGATATCTAAAGTCATAAAATTAGATGGAGAGTTTCACAATATAGAATAAATTTGATTGGGATAAGATTGACTTTAATTGTACATGTGTGTATTTATTAATGGATAATTTATTTTATTTTAATTAATTGATTTGTGAAATGGATGTTTTTGTTTCTAAAATGAATAAATGTGAATTGGATATATACTATGTTGATCTGCTTGTTTCAAAGGGTATGACTAGCAATTCCTGAGGCTAGCCAATAAACAGAAATAGATTTAGGGAAAAAAAGAATATGTCTATGATATAAGTGTCACAGATGATTTCAACTACAAACCGTCTATGATAGTTAAATATCACAGACGGTTTGTAGTTGAAATCGTCTATGATACTTATTTATCACAGACGGTTTCGACTGAAAATTATCTGTGATAATTAACTATCACAGACGATCTTGTAGTTAAAATTATCTGTGATATTTGCATCATAGATGGTTTGAAAGTCGTTTGTGATAACCTCATTTCATTACTAATTCATAAATTCAGATGGCTCATGAAATCATCTGTGATGATGTTTTCTACAGTAGTGTGAATCAGAACCCAAACTATACACGAGCTCCTTAGTTTTTAGTGAATCAGAACCCAAACTAACCCAAAATTAAGGTCTCCATTGTTTTATGGGCGCCCAAGCCGAAGAACAAATAATACATATGGCCTTAGTGAATCTGCTTAAAAATGGAATACCTTATGTTTTTTCACCGAAAAGCACGAGTTGAGTTAAGAATGCCCTACCCGATAGATTAGGCACCAACACAACCCCGGGATCCGATTGGTTGTAGCACCTTGTGGTTGAGCATACACTATGTTCTTTATTAGGCATAAGGGTCTCATTCTTAGAGGCAACACCATTCACATGCGCTAGCCCCGCGCCCCCTCTTCACACTCCCCTCGGCCCCTCCGCTCGCAGATCCTCCCCTCGCTCTCCCGCCGCCCCGCCGCCTCCCCCCCTCCCCGCCGCCTCCTCCCTCTCCCTCCGGCCTCCCCGGCCTCCTCCTCCTCCCCCTCCCCCTCGGCTCCTCCCTCCTCCCCTCGCTCTCCCCGCCCCGCCGCCTCCCTCTCCCCGCCGCCCCCACCCCCTCCCCACCCCCCCCCTGCATTGAAGTGAAGAAGTATCCGGCTTAAATACACATTTTAAAGGATCAAGTTTTTGGTATTTTTGGTTACATGCTTGCAGATGGCCTTATCTACAACTTTAGTTGTTCCGTGTAATATTATATAATAAGCATTGCCTTAATCTGCTTAAAAATGGAATACCACCTTGATGTTTCCTCCTTCGATAAGTTTAATATTAGAAGTTAATGGACACTTGCATATATAGTTGCAGGTGCGTAAGTATGCGTAAAGAAACTACAAGCAGCAGCTAAGCGAGCTGAGCGAGTAGCGCTGCAGCTCTCCTGGGTTTCGGATATATAGCTGCTACTCTCTCCGATTACAAAAATACGTGTAGTTGAACTTTCAGAATGTTAACTATTGATGCCTTTTTAAATATTTAGATTAAATATATAAAAATTATATATAGATTTGTTTTAAAAATATTTTCATATATTCTACTTTTATTAGATTTTATAATTATATTATAATATAAATTAGTGATCAAAGTTAAAAAAAGACTATATCGATATGTAAAATATCATGCATATGCATGTTACTGGAGGGAGAAATTAATTTAATACCCTCGCGACGTTGGCCATCCCAACAATTGCTAGCTGCCAGCTGCTAAAACCTTGCAAGTCAACTGCGTGCGTCTTGTTTGAGGTCAATGCTCATCAACATGGCAATTATACCATTACCAAGCTTTTAAAAAATACACCCTGCAGCCACAAAAAATGATGTTTTTTACCGGATGTCTCTGAAAAGACGAAAACAATGATATTTCGCGATGCGTGCAATTAAACTATGTAAAAGTTTACATCAGGTATATGAAAATCATATACAAATTTATCTCAAAAATATTTTTATATATTCTAATTTTATTGGGTTTTATAAATAAACTATAATATAAAATAGTGTTTATAGTTATATTTTAGAAATTATATCGATATTCAAAACGATGAATATTTATAACCGGAGGGATTAATTAATTCAAGGCCCTCGCGACGTTGGCCATCCCAACAATTGCCAGCTGCTAAAACCCTGCAAGTCAACTCCGTGCGGCTGGTTTGATGTCAATGCTCATCAACATGGCAATTACATTACTACCAAACTTTTACAAAATACACCCTGCCGTCACAAAAAAAGATGTTTTTAGGATACATGAAATCAAATTTTGTAAAATTTAGCTTTTGATATTTCGATAAATATTTAGAGTGGAAATGTAAAAATGATGTAAGTAGATTTGTTTTTTTAAAAATACTTTCACAGCACTATAATTTTGTTAGATTCTACAAATATGTTGTAATAGAAATTAGTTATTAAAATTATATTTTAAAGACCTTATCCATATCCAAAACGTCACTCTTTTTTAACTAGACAGATTACTCCTTATATTTCAAAATGTAAGACATTTAGTTTTTGCAATAATGTGTCAAAATATAAGGTCCGCATGTGAAGTTAATGATGTTTTCCTCTTTTATCTACCCTCATTTATGAGTAAACAATCACACTAATTCTTTCTCTATTCCCAAAACATTAACAACAAGAATACAAAGGTTATTTTCTTTAAATAAATTTCTTTTCTGTTCTCTTGTTTTTTAACCTCCGTAATCGCCGTGCCTAATCAAAACGTGCCATACAAGAGAAATGAAGAAAGTACATGCGAGAAGTTAAGCAACAATCCAGCGTATCATTTATGTGCATACCTTGTTTTGACCTGTACCTTTGACCAAAATATGTGTGCATTTAAACCAACATACTTGATCTAGCAAATTTGAGAACACCCATGTAGCCTAGTGGTAAAGTAGATGGGGTCACGGTTAAGTAACACTTCCTTCAAATCAAAAGAAAAGGTTCATTTTTCAACTAACAACTCCGGTCTTGATTCGTTTTTCAACTATGAACTATAAAATCATCCAAATCAGAACCTTAACCTATTAAATCTGGTGCAAAACACCCCCTTCATTTGAAGCCAATCCGGTTTTATCCGACGTGGCGGTGATTTTGGATTATGTGGCATCCCAATAATACATGGTGCCCATGTGTGCATCCACCTCAATGTTTGTGTGCATCCACATCAATGTGATAGTTAAGATTCACCACTGTAGCTCGTTTATTTTTCACTATAACTGATGGTGACTTATTTGACGTAATTAAATTTTTTTTAAAAAAATAGGTCAGCCCATCACAAAAATGCAAACAAACATGGAAAAAAAAACCATAAAAAAGCCAGAAAAAGATAAAATTTAGGAATAGTGAACTAGAAACCAGAAGTCAGAAGCTGAAGCCGAAACGAGCGAGGCCGAAGCATCGGAGGGGAGGAGAGAGGGAGAGAGAGAGAGAGGGAGAGAGGAGGTACAAGAAAGCTCCTATCGTCGGTGAGCTACGAGGAGGGAGGAGACGAGTCTCGTGTGGTGGGGAATAAACTACGAATTCTATGATGCTTCACAACTGGTTGGCACTCATTTTACCATGTTTTCTAATACGGGGTCGCCCAATCTTCTCGACGTAGGATTGGATACTCGCAGGAGTCTTGATGAATCGTAGTGATCTTCTAATGCTAGTGCAAGGGACAAACACTCTTTAATTTGCCAAATCACATTCGCGTCGATTTCACCGACCACCAAGTGAAGATCTATTGTGCACCCAATTCCTAGCGGAAAGTAATTAGATCTTATTCTATCTTTGTTTCCAAAATCATCGGATTGTTTTGATGATTTCGGAGCGCACAAAAGGAATTTTGGGATGGGATAAGATCTGTTGGAAAGAGAATGAGATAAGCTTTCCATACTGTATTCACACATTCCAAATGGACTCTTGATATGAAATCTATAAGTATTTAAAGTCGGTCCTGTCAGGCTGAGTTAGCATCAGATTTTTTTAATGATTCCCATGTGCACAGAAGAAATTCAGAGGTGGGGCTAGATCCATCTGAAAGTAGACTTCAAAATCTTTCCAACAAGTACTCATGGGCCCTGAGATTCCTCCTGGATCAAAAGTTATGTCTATTTGAAGTAGACGCTGTCAGGTTGAATCCTAATTGATCTGGAGGCCGAATTGGATTCCAAAATATGTCCCACTTGAACTCTTTGTTGAATTGGTCCAAAATAACATGATAACCTTGAGGAAGAGTTGGGGAACGTGATGTCCCATTTGAAGTAGACACTTCTCTTTTGATGGGCCCCAACCACAAGCACGTATCGTTGATGCAATCCCTCTTGTATAGTGAAAAGTGGTACACATGTCTGTATCCGTATCATTTTCATACCTTAGATTCCTGGTAAATTGATAAAAAAATGTAGAAATTATGGATAACTGTTGCTAATCCTATCCTGGAACCAAAAATTGTATTTTTTGAACTTATTTTGCAGAAATTGATGAAAATCACATGAAAAACACTAAAAGAACATCATGGGCTGAGAACGCTTAACTCCAAAGCCACAACCAAACCAGCCACCATCTGTGCATTTCCTCTTTCTTGCCTAATCCCCACCATCCATCTTTTATTCTTTAGCTCCTAGGTTATTGTTCATCTTCATCAATCAGGAGATCAAGAGAGGCACTTTCTTCTTAATCTTCTCTTCCATGGTAACTTCCAATCTGAACCTTATCTCAATATCCTTCCAAAAAGAAAATTATGCCAAATCATGTAAGAAATCTATTCCATCCAGTATCTTTGTGTTCCGTTCATTTATTTGCCTTTTATCATCTATTTTGTAAAATAGACACTAAACCAAAATCCGCGAATTAGAGTCAGTTTCTGTCTCTTCTAAGCCTATAAATACGACCTCTTGACCTCTCTAAATATGTCCTAAGCCGTGCCAAGTCTCCCCAAAGGCTAGACGCTGTCTGCACTGAGGCTGTCTGGCCCTAAAATTGCTCATCATATCCCGAGTTACCCAGTGAGATTTTTCATAATCCTTTCACATCACATCGTGGTCCCATGTACCATATACCTTTTTGCTAAATTAATTTGATTTTGGTGCAGCCAATCTCCAGGAATTGAATTTTCTCCAATCTAGGCTAAGGTCGCTTCCTGACGTCAAGTCATTGCCTCCGGTAAGCTTTAGCCCATGCCATCACCTATCTTAGACTTGCGTCATCACGTTCTATGTTGTGTTTTCCTCATTTTATCCAAAAACCCTCCACAAATTTTTACCTCTGACACTTAGCCATGGCTGCCTAGGCACTTCGCATTTCTATCTATCTGGTGATGTTTTCTCCAATCCTTTTATGTCAAAACGTGCTAAATCATCCCAGGTAGTTATGTTTCAAGTGGTTTTGGATTTTGTTCACCAACCACCGAGATATCACATTTTTTCTTTTTCTCTACCAACGTTGTTTAAACGTCGATTGTGTTGTCTCTGGTGAGTTTTGGCTGAATCAACAATTTTCCTTGATTCACCCTGTCGTGTTCTAGCTTATGCTCAAACTACTTTTTGTGTTCCATGTCCGGGTATTATTCCTCTCTACAACCCATATCGGTGTCGCCGCCCACACTGTCACCGTGCTCCATTTAACGTGCTGTCACTTTCTACGCGTTCCTCGGGTTCCTAGCAACTTATTTTGCCAGTTGGGTTCACCTCTCGTGTCTTTTCTTGTCGGCGCCATAGCCAAAACATTGGTGCAGCTATTCCATCTCCATGAAGGAATATTCCTTCATAATATTCTCTCGTTATTCTTTTTAGTATTTTCTTGTCTAGCAAACTTTAGATGACTTGTTCTCCTCCGTCCAAACTTTGATTGAGCTGATTGTTTTTCCTAAATTCACCTAAAATTGAGCTCTATATTTTGGTTCTAGTTTTGTAATTTTTAGATTTTATTTGAATTTATTTGTGCTCGTTCACGTGATAGATAACAACTTCAACAAAGCAGAAGCAAGACCTGAAGATCAATAAGTGGTAACTATGCAAGGCCAAGGTAAGTTATATCTTTTAATCATGTTGAACCTAGTTTTCAAATCTATGATGTATTATCTAATTTCAAATTATCATGCATTGTTATTTTATTATAAATATTTGTATATGGTAGTTATTGTCCAAATTAATTAATCTCTCACTTGATAATTTGAATGCCATAATTTCATTGTCACCATAGGATGGGTAATTATCTAGTGATGCTATACTAGTTGTCACATAGGTTGTACATTTAATATGCTTAGCCAAACTTATAGTCACAATGGGTTTATCATCACATATGGTCAAAGTTGATTAATTTTGACTTAATGAGATACTTAATGGTGTGCTCCAAATGAATTTGGAGGTGAGTCTAAATCTATTGAAAAGAGAACAAGATAAGTTTTTCATCAAGTACTCACATACCTCAAACGGACTCCGTATGTGAGAATTATGCACGTTTGAAGTCAGTTTTATCAGACTGAATCCGAATTGATCTGGAGACCGAATTGGATTGTAAAATGTGTTCCGCTTGAACTCTTATTTGAATTGGTCCAAGAGTGACATTGTGCTAATAATTTAAGTGAAGTGTACGAGCTCTTGTAATTGGAATCGCACGTGTAGCAAATATGGTTGTATCCATAGGGGTCATGTCCATGAAATTATGAAATTTTAAGAGATTGTGAGGTCGGAAACATATCACACATGGTTTTAATACAAATCTCTATCATAATTTCATTATCATAGATGATTTAAATAAAAAACTGTCTGTGATATTTGGCAATATCACAGACGATTCGTGGTATACTTCACAGATGGTGCTCACTATGAACTGTCTGCAATATTATCTCTTCACAGATAATTTTTAGCGCTAGCACCCACACAGACGATTTCTAAACCTAAACCGTCTGTGATTGCATTTAACACTGATGGTTTCATAGGTGCACATGTGCATGCTAAATCTGAGGTGGATGCTAAATCTGCTATACATGTGCACATGTGCATTCCATGTCAATGAAACTAAGATAGGTAGAAGACATGTTGGCAAAAAACCACCTCAGTTTTGGTCAAAGGGTTCAAGTGGATGGTTTCAATAGTTTGATGTTCCAATTCAGACGGTTTCATAGTTAAGGATGAAAAATGAATCAATACCAGAGTTTAGATTGAAAAGTAGACTTTTTTCTAATAAAAAATAGGTAGGTTTCTCCTAACTATTGTCGTTTCTTTTTTAATCTTACAAGTTGTTTTCCTTTGCCCAGCCATTACATTTAGCTGGCAATGCACCTTCCCCAATCCTTAAGCTACACATCATTGACCCGCATTATCGCACAAGATTCCTCCTATTGACTTTACCTATTACCACCTTGGGCTCCGCTTATATAAGGACTCCCATCAATCCATATGAATCCCACAGATCACATACATAGGAAAACTAATTTGTTCTGTAGGCTAGTATAGCACAACACTTGCAGCAGCTAGCTTAGCAGGCGCCGGAGCCGGAGACGATGGCAGAGCCAAAGGTTAAGGCGGAAGCTCTGCTGCTTGCGGCACTTGTCCTACTGAGCTGCTTCGCAGCCTCATCCTCCAACTGCAGTACGAATTCGTATACCATATAGGACTATTCACCTGCATCTACTACTACTAGATGTACACTGCACTTGCATCACTTCTTTTACAGCTTTTTTTTTTTGGACTTGGTAGCACAACATATCTTACATCACAACTGTACTGTAGCTTAATTACCTTGCATATATAGACCGATAATGTACACATACGTATATATGAACGTGCAGTTCCAAGGAGGCTGCTCGTGGTGTCCCCTTACTGGCGGCCGTGCAACGACGACATGGTCAAGCGGCCAACACCCCCTGCCGCCGCCGGCGACGACGGCACGGCGGAAGCGTCGGGGTGGAGGACTGGGAAGGCGCCGCCGTCTCCAACGGGAATCACGAGAGCCATGAGCGCTCCCAAGGCTCCACCGGGGAGCAACAACTAGATATAAAATCGTGCTTGCAACGCGTACCAATTAAGGGAACCGTACAGGCTGCGAACGGAATATAGTGGCTAATCCTATATACCTATATGATCGGTCCCCACTAACTACAGTTAGTGCTAATTATTTCCTCCAGCCACATCATTTTTAACCTTTGCATAAGTATTAAGTGGTGTATTATCATCATTTTACTGCCTTGAGCCTTGTTCAATTAATTCTGTGACTTGTGGGCGAATTCTCATGTTCTGCCAAGCGATCTCCCAGTATCGTCTGTTATCAAGTCAAAATGAACAAATATGTTTGAGTAAATTTGCTCCGTACCATCGCATCATTTGTGACTTGGAAAATATCACCGACGGAAAAATAGCACAGCAAACGCCAAAAAAATCTAGAAAATATCATTGCCGTCAGGTTTTTCATCCAAGAGCGAGATGATCAGTCTACCCGCAGCTCCCCACTCGTTCTATTTCTTTTCTTTTCTTCTATATAGGACTGGGCCCACTTGCCAACCAATCTTCTAATCTCATCCATCCATATAAAAAAGGGGTTAAATCTCAGCCACTCTTTCTCTGCCTTTCCTTAAAATTTGGACACATACAACATGTTTGGTCCCCGAAATTCCAAAAATAGCCCCTACACAATTAGAATTCCAGAAATAGCCCCCTTCCCGACCGCGGAACACCCTGGTGGCGACACGTGGGCCGGTGGTGCGCCTGGGGGCTACATCACTTGGGTGGTGCGCCCAAGGGGCGCACCACCGATCAGAGATGCACGGTGGTGCGGCCCCCGGCCGCACCACCCACTATTCCCTCGCGCAACGCCGGATTTTGGTATTTCTCTGGCTTTTGCACCGCGCCTGCATGCAAAAATTCCGGCCTTTGCACCGCTCATGCAAAGATTCCATGCATGCAAATGAGCCAAAGTGCACATGCTGCACCGAAAGCAAATAGTGTTGCACTATTCGCTGCATCTTTACGTCTCTCGTCTTTCACTGTTTTATGTCACTGTGCACTCTTTACGTCGTGTCGCTGTCTCACTTTATGTCACGGAGAGTAGAGGAGCTGCCTGCGATAAACTCATCGTTCTCATTTCTCCGTTGCGCTCTGTTGCTCATTTCCTCCATCGCTGCATCTGAGAGAGTGAGAAGGAGTGAAGAAACTGAGGGTTTAATCGCGACGCTCAGTTAATTTCATTTACAATCAGGAGTTTTTGCAGTTGTGAAAGTTGTAGATCGTCTCGTGGGCTTCAAGAAGAGGTAATTTTTTTGTCCTGGTGTAACTAAAATTTTATCTGTATGATTATTATGTAATTAGGCAAACTCTCAGTTTTTTCGTTTGCAATCAGGAGTTTTTGCAGTTGCGAAAGTTGTAGATCGTCTTGTGGGCTTCGAGAAGAGGTAAATTATTTTTCCCCGTGTAACTATAATTTTTTTTCACATGTCATTATAGTTTTAGCAATGTGCTTAGCATGTAGTTAGCTAAATGATGTCTTCTTAGTGTAGAAATATAGTAGTTAGCCTTGTGTAGTTAGTCTGTGCCCATAGTTAACTTAGAAGAGAAGTATTGTTATTGTCATTAATTAGTTATTAGTCACGATTACTTAAATTTAGCTAAATGACTTTGCATGCAGACCAAGTAGTGTTATTTTGTATTTAGATTGTTATGCAATATTTAGATTGTTATTTTGTACATATGGCCTAAGTGACTTCATTACCGACTACCCAGGTACATGACTTACTACAGTACTCAGCACTATAAACGTCGCGGTGTATGTACTAATCAACCTTTGTTATGTGGACAGAACATAGACCTGACTGGGAACGAATGGCTGAGCCCATTTTCGGCAATACGTTGCAGCCCTCCGCGGAGTTCTTGGCAACACCGCAGACCTCACAGTATGACCTCCGAGACCGAGCCACACGAGGACTGCCTCACAGGTTCACCTTCTCTGATGACCACTTACGTCGGCAAAGGAAGCGGCCACCACCCGGAACATAATTTTTTGCATTGTATTGTAACTGAAACGGGATGTTGTACATGGAAATCGCAGTCGTAATCTCATATTTCCGTTTGAAGTCGTCATTGGTAGTACTGGTGGGGTATTACTCGTCATATGTCATACAGATGTTGTGCTAAGAGTTAAGGTACCAATTCTGACTATGAACGAAAGTGAACAATATACATGCAAACTTGAGAACTTCAGGTTTTTGCATTCCAATTGAGCTTGAAAAGGTAGCTGAAAAACTAATTTACAAGAGTCCAATAATTATGAGAACATTTGTCCATCTAGACCAATATCTGAGGATGAAAATTCATAATTATGCCTACCTCAGATTATGACCACATTAAAAGATATGAAAATCACAAATCTGCTCAAAACTATCAAAAGTTCTGAAGGTTTTTGCATTCCAATTGAGCTTGAAAAGGTAGCTGAAAAACTGCCTTACAAAATTCCAAAAATTCTGAGAAATTTTGTCCATATAGACCAATATCTGAGGATGAAAATTTATAAGTATGCCTACCTCAGATTATTAGCACATTAAAAGATATGAAAATCATAAATGTGCTTAAAACTATGCTAAGTTATGAAATTTTTTGCATTCCAATTGAGCTTTAAAAGGTAGCTGAAAAACTGACTTACAAGAGTCCAATAATTCTGAGAAAATTTATCCATATTGATCAATATCTGAGGATGAAAATTCATAATTATGCCTACATCAGATTATGAGCACATTAAAAGATATGAAAATTATAAATGTGCTTAAAACTATGTTAAGTTTTGAAATTTTAGCAATTTGTCATAATGAGAAAAATACAGATCTTTCTTAAAAGAAGATCAAATGCTTTGAAAACATATTTAACTCATCATTGCTACTACTGGTGGGGCATTAGTAGTCATGCAGATGAATGATCTATTTGTACTGCTAAAAGAGATTCGTAAGAAGATTGCAACGAGAAGATGAACACAAGATTAGCGTACAAACGGTTAGTACGTAAGACGGTAGCGATATTGAGGACACAAAGAATTGAATATGAAGCTAATTGATAAACATGGAAATAACATAATGCACAAAGTTTGTTTAGATGCGTTGCACGATAGAAAACAGACCGACATACTCCTACGATACATGTGCGCGTTGTTATGCGGACCAAAGCAAACCCGAACACACACAACCGAATAACCGGGGCCATTCACGGACCAATGCGGAACAGCCCCACCTACTCGTGGAGCGGGGCCATTTTCCCTTCCTAGCGACCTCTGTGCCGAACTCCTCGGCTGCCTCTTTTGCCTTGGCCGCTAGCTCCCTCTTCCTTTCGTGAGCTTTGTGCTCCCTACGCGTGCACTTCTCGAGATGAGCTTGCGTCTCCTGACGTATACGTTCGGCCTACTCGTCGTTCCAGCGCTCCGCCTCGCGAATCTCGGAGTCCCTTCTTTCATTCCACTCGTGGAAGTCGAGAGTCCACTGGTCGCGTAGGTGGATCTCCAGGTCGATCCACTTGCGATACCCGCACAACGGTCTCAGGGACTGCGGGTACATAGGAAATGTTAGTGCGTACTTGAAAAGAGAAGTAGTAGGGAGGAACACGTTGTCAGTGGTTCTTACCGGCTGCCGATAGGTGCTCGTGTCCCAACGTCAGTCCGGATATTCGCTGAAGTAGTTTACGCAACCCCAGTAGCGCATACCCAGGATGAGCCACTGCTTCGACTTGAAGAACTTACATGGATCTCGACACCAACAGAGGGGCGGCCTCTCCCTTTCTGGCAGGTCTTGCGGCGAATGCTCCGTTGGAATCGGCGGGAGGGGGTCGGTGCATCGTGGATGTCTTCTCGGGGAGCTGTCCTCCTTGCACGCACCGCTTCTTGGGCCCGCGCTGCAGCTGCCCTCGCCCGTTCGTCACGGGTCGCCGCAGATCTTGCTATGTCGCAAGTCTCCTCCCATTGCTTCTGCATCTTCTCCCACTGAGCCTTCTGCTTCTTGTCCATCGCGATGCAGTGAAGCAAGTTGCGCTGTAGTGTGGGGTTTAAATTCTATAGTGCCTTCTCTCCAATCCCTTCCACCTCCTTATATACGCTGGGGGGTTGGTATGCTGCAGTTAATTTGGAGCCGTGGAAAGTTGGCTCGGGAATTAATGAAACTGTGCAGAGCTGGCCCTCCTCGTCTTGTCTCGTCTCATCCTATGTTGTCCTGTCACTACGCAAAGATGGTCAGTCTTGTGCTGTCACTGCGCAAAACCAGCTCAACTCGTCTTGTCGCTGCGTAAAGCAGGCAACTCTTTCCCCTCACTGTGCAAAGCTGCCCAGTCTTGTCTTGTCACTGCGCAAAGCTGGCCCGTCTCGTCTTGTCACTACGTAAAGCAGGCCACTCGTCCCCCTTACTGCACGAAGGTGCCCAGTCTTGTCATGTCACTGTCTACTCACTGCGTAAAAGTGACCTCTCTTTCCCCTCACTCCAGAAAGCTACGCAATCATGTCTTTGCAGTCTGTGGTCATTTCGGTGCGCATAGCTGGCCCCGTCCAGTGTTTGCAGTCGATGGCCCTGACCGCTTCGATGGGCACGCGCACAAAAAGTGACCAATCCATGAAATGACGTGACGACACCTCCTCGGGCATCTGCCCTTTTCATGTGCGTGCGCTCGAGAGCCCCCCGTGTCTACCCTACCCTCGTCAACACTTGTCGGCTGTGTCATTCTCTTGGTCCCCCAGCCCCTACGTAGAGAACCCTTTAAATCAAACGACGAAGTACCTTCTCCGTTGTGCTGAAACATACCATGTCGGAAGCTGAGGGGTCAGTCGGTTCTGCGTCATTGAAGGAAGACCTTCCCTTGGAAAGGAGGGAGAGCTTCGGTCCACACTACTGCCTGATACCAAGTCGGTGGCCTCAACCCGTATGGCCAAAATGCAGGCACAATGAGGAAGTGATCGTGCAGGTCGTGGACTGCCTAGTGGATGGTGGGCGACGTTTCTTCCGATGCCCACACTCCAGGGTATAAATTGCTAGTAGTACAATTTTCATTAGTGCTTATGGAATCTCTATGTTAACCATCTTTTCCCGCAGGTAGCGAAATACAACTTCTCCCACTGGATTGACCATCCTTAACAACTGTATATTGCCAACTACGTAAATACATTATGGGAGTGAATATTTGAGTTGGAGGAGCGAATCGAGACTCTCAACGAGGAGAACAACAACCTCCGCCAACAGATGCAACGCGAGAGGGACAACGAGGAGGTCGTGAACATAGGAAGCTCGTACGATCCCGCATGTTGCTACGCGAAATCTAGTTGCATATGTGCGTGCCACTTCAACGACGGCCAGCCACGTCTGAGGCGTCCCCCTCAGCAATACTCCATGTGGGTGCCACGAGGCTCGTTTGGTATGTTGACAACGAGGTGTATGGTTGTACCTTGTAGCAGTACGCCCTGTCGCTATCACTGTGTAAAGCTGCCCGGTGTTTTCATGTAATTGCGCAAAGCAGGCACGTTTGGTCTTGTCGCTGTGCAAAGATGTCCTCTTTGGTCTTCTCACTGCGTAAAGCTGCCCTCTTTTGTCATATCAGTACGCAAAGCTGACCGCTTTTGTCATGTCTGTGGGCAAAAATGATCTCTTTTGTTATGTCACTGCGCAAAGTTGTTCGTTTTTTATTTCACTACGCAAAGTTGCCCTCTTTTTCATTTCTCTGTGCAAAGCTTGCCTCTTTCGTATTGTCAATGCGTGAGGCCTTCTTATTCTGTGGACTCTGTGAGTGATGCCCCCCACTGAGCCTATAAAAGGGAGCCATTCCTCACTTAGTCCCCTGCACTGCTCTTCCTCACCTCCTGAATTAGTTGTTCCCAATCTGTATACCTTTGTTTCGTGCTCACTCCCCCGGACGCTGATATGAGTCAGCTGAGCACCTCTTCGTCGGCACCCACAGTGATTTACCCAAAATGCAACACGGTTGTTAGACATAAGACCTCACACACGGCTGCGAATTCTTAGCGGCACTACTACAAGTGTCCCTTTCACTCAATGAGTACGATTATTTCGTGTTCGTTCAACTCCTGTAGGTATGTTTGAAAATCTTCTTCTCATGAAACGCAGGAAGCCTCCGGCGGTTGCCGATTCTAGGTGTGGGAGGATGAAATGGGCACTCGGATGGACATTGTTCGGCATGAGAGAGTTGTCGTGGGGGGTAGCGACCTCGTCGAGATACGGCATCGTTTCAATAGACTGGAGTGGAAGATAAATTTAATATTGGGTGCTATTTTCTTTCTTGTGTTCATTGTTATTTTCTTTCGATAGACTAGAGTGCTATTTAAGTTTTAGCGCTGGAGGTTGTTCTCGTGTATGTTGGTAATGTTTTATGCTATGTTGTATCTCGTGTTTGTTGTTATCCTGTCTTCTCCTGCTTGAGAGTTAATGTACGTATGTTGTGTTCATTCTTATCGTGTGTTGTAGTGTTGGAGAGTTGATCTATGTATATGTAATTAAACTCCAAAATTGCTCTTATGTCTCTATTTGCATAGTTTTTAGCATATTTGTTATTTTCATACCTTTTAATGTGCTCGTAATATGACGTACGCATAATTATGACTTTTGATCCTCAGATAGGTTTATATGGACAAATTTTCTCAGAATTTTTGGACTCTTCTAAGTCATTTCTTCAGCTAGCTTTTGATGCTCAATTGCAATGCAAAAACCGGAAATTCTGCTACGTACATTGAAATGTCCAAGCCTTCAAATAAACTGTCAGGAGTAAGATTTTTAAATATGTTTCAAATATCTTTTCAAGTAAGTAATCAAACTCCAAAATTGCTCATATGTACCCATTTTTATATTTTTATGACAACATTAAGATGAATGAATTAGTACCAACCTCCATGTGTTGAATATGTTTCAAATATCTTTTCACGTTTCAGTTACAATACAACGTAGCAGTACCAAATTCGAAATACATAAATTTACATCAAATCAAAGTTTACAAACCACATTTACTAATTAAAATTTCAATTCATATATACATGAAATATCAATAACAAAAACCACTAATGGCGGACGATAATTAAATTCGTGCACACTATAGAAATAATTCATTTACGGACAAAATTTAAATTCGTGCACACTATACAATTATATAATTTATGGAAAAAATTAAATTCGTGCACATTATATAAATTAATTATTTACAAAATAATTATTTTATCTAATTACAAATTATCGCAAATAAAAAAACGATGAACAGTGGGTGGTGCGGCCGGGGACCGCACCACCGGGCATGAACAGTGGGTGATGCGCCCCTCGGCCGCACCACCCGTTGATGCTACAGTCGGTGGTGCGGCCCTTGGGCGCACCACCATGCCATATGTTGCCTCCAGGTTGTTCCACAGTTGGGAAGGAGCTATTTCTGGAATTATGATGATCTAGGGGTTATTTTTGAAATTTTGGGAAACAAACATACTATATATATCCAAATTTCCCTTTCCTTCCTCTTCTACCGTTTTCTCCGTTGATTGAACCAAGGAGGGAGGAGGCCGACCACCATTCTTGTACATTGAGCTGCTGTGTCCAGATGAATTGGGGTGGCTCACAGAGGTCACGCTGTTGTGCGCCGCTATCGAGCTTGATGGGCGGCCCATGATGCTCGACGTCGTTAGGATGATCAACGACATTGGTGGCAGCGGCGGCAATGATGGCAAGGGAGTTGGGAGCTTGCCATGCTGGTCGCTGCAAACTCAAAAGAAATTTTCCCTTCCCTGCTGTGAGGTTGTCACCGTCTTCCTCAACTTCGGTGACTCAGCCACCGCTCTTGTTCTTTGCCTCCGATTAGAATCTCGCCAATTGCTTGCACCCGAGGCCTCAACTCGTCACCCTCTTCCCTTTCCTCCCATCCAGTCTTCCTCTACACACTATAGCCTCGCTGCCATGGTTGCCTGTCTCTCCCACCGATGGTCTCCTCTCAACCCCCTTGTTCTATTTTTGCTGCCGCCTAACCTTCGCTGCCACTCACCCGTCTACTCTTCTCTCCCAACGGCGGGAACAAACTATGGAGATAGATGAGGGGTAACTTTGGCATTTATGGATTTATCTCTCTCTAAAACAGGCACCGGCGTTAGCTTTGGACGGAAAAAGCTCACGGTAGGGGCATTTCTAAGAGACTGCGGCCTTCGCGATGGCATTTGTAAGCTCATGTTGTTGGTGATGGTGCAGAGCAAATTTACTCAATATGTTTAGATAGGCAAGCTCTCCGGCGTACTAATATGTTGTTTTCTGGCTACTAGATGAGCCTCCTCATTGTCATGTACTATCTGAGATGGATACAGTGATGAAGTGATTGGTCCGGTTTCAAAACAGAAGAATGTTTCTGAACTAAGTATTGAAATGGGTGTAAGGGGGTGTTTCAGGGGACTCCAGCACTGTTGGTATTGAAATGGTGCTATGTATGCTTCTGTGTGTTACTATGGAAATAAGAAAGTTGTCGGTTGCCGTCGGTCAGATGGTATCTTATAACTTGTTTGTGAATGCCAGTAGTATTATCTAAATGATCATGTGGATTGTGGCTTAGCATGTGTCTTCTCGATTCAGCTACACTATCTGGTGGCTTCTTTCTGTGTTTGAGAATGTATACAAGATATAGTGTCAGGCAGCAGTATCAGGTTTGTAAATGCATGACACACTTTTGAATGATTCTGTGTCTCTGACCATGATTAGTCGATAACAATGAGCTGGAATGAAATTGTCTGTTCTACATTTCTACAACTTCTATTCCAAATTCTGGGGGCAAACTCACCACATCATGGAAGTAATGATCAAACTCAGCACACATGCAACGCAATCAACCAAACGCAATCTCTTGTATCCTGCCATCCCGCTCAACCCTTAATGCAACCAACCAAACAACTTCTCAACATAGCCAGACCAAACAAGACTAGTTGCACTCCTAGGCCAGGGCCAGGCCAGCCTGGATGAGTGAAGTGGATCGGATGCCCAAGAGAAAGCACGAATTAAGATTCCTTTTACTAATGGCCAAATTAAAAACTTAATCTTTTCTAGCCCAACTTATGTGCCTTATGCTTCTAGTGTATTGACTTGGTCTTGACATGTTGGTTGGCTTTCCTTTAGGTGGACCCCAACCACGAGCGCGGAGCGTTAATGCAATCCTCCTTGTATAGCTGCATATATGTATACTTTTATCTTTAGATAGCATCATATTCTCCCTTAAAATAAATTGAAACCGAAGAAACGAATTCACATTTTGTTTATTCTGAGGATCTTTGGTCGTATACATATGTGACGTGGTCACATCATCCTCTCCTTCTTGAAAGAAAACCGTCCTCAGTTTTAATAGATGTGTATCCTCACGTATTGCATGATCTTGATTATATATCTCGGTATATGACAAAGAACGCAACAAACTCGTATTTTGTAATATCATAAGTTCTTTATCAAACAAAGTAAAACCTCTTTGAAACGATTGTACTTGATAGGTAGTATTATCACTGAATGGTGTATGTACTTCATCTTGCTCCCATTCTTTAGAAAAGGTGGTATTGGTGATCTCAATTAGAGGCAAATTCTTTTTTGATGCAAATATAGAATTGGTTGTGGTGTATGGAAGCAGCCCACAACACTCCCCTTCTTGAAAGGTTTCCTATAGCTCACAAACAGCAGTAGATAAACTAGAAATTATAAGGTTAGTGTCATTAGTTTCCTCTACATGATAGTGTTCCTTCTCCAAAGTTAAACCTTTCAGTTCTGAATTTATCCAAATTCAATGAACTATGTAATTTCCCTTTTCATCATACTCGCCTATTAAGTAAAATTTATAACGAAACAATGAAAGCGAATTGGGAATGTTAAACAACTTCTTTGCTAGACAATTCAGTTCACAAGGATGATCAATCTCAATATAACAGAAAGTGTGCGAAGAAGAAATCTCATTCAGCTTATCTCTAGTATGGATCAATTGCATATTGACAAAATCGCAAGCATTTATTTCAGCATATGGATTTGAAATTAAAATAGAAGAATCAAGTTTAACTTCTGGTTGTGCCAAAGATATATATAAGGAATTAGCACACAACTCATTATCAATACTTAAATTAATGCAGTCTGAATTCTCTACTTGAAACATGTGCATATCAGAATTACTTTTTACAATGTTTTGCTCTAATGTAGCATGAATAGTGAACAATAGTAGTTCTTTACAGGCATACTCGCCATGAGTGATGATAGCACCATTATATTTACCTTTTTGGCTCTTCTCACATGATGTAGGGGCATCCATCACCTCATCTTCCTTCTCAAGTAACGGAGTCCGTAGCTCAATTAACTCATTCTTCTCTTCAGCATGGTTCTCAATTTCCTGCAAGTTGTTAGTCACAGAAATAGGCACATCCACAAGTATGCTCTCATGTGTCCTATTATTAAGTATTCTCAATTCTTTCTCAATCTGACTCTCAATCATACAAGCAAGTATAAATAAATGAGAGAGAGAATTATATTCTTTGTAAACAAGAAGGTCCTGAATTTCCTGATTAAGCCCACTTAAGAATCTATTCTCCGTGACTTCAGCATGTTCATCTAAACCACAGCACAATAAACGAGTTTTCAATTCATGATAGTATTCTCTTACGGTTCTACTATCTTATCTTAAATGTTGCAATCTAGCTAGTAAATAATCAGTATGATTTTTAGGAACAAATTCATCTCTCAAAAGTTTCTCCAATGCATTCCAAGTTTGGGGCACTCTATCATGTCTACCAAGATATTTTCACCAAATTATTGCATTATCAATGAAAACACTAGTGACAGCTCTAATCTTTTGCCTATCCAACCAATCATAATATTCAAATTATTTGTCTAATGTTATCTCCCAGTCAATATAGGTATCAGGATCAAATTTACCAGTAAAGAGTGGAAAAATATACTTGACTTTAGTTAATGCATCATCATCCTCATTCAATGAAGGGTTCGGAAGAAACAATGCACGTCAAGTAGCTGGGGATGAACGTTTATCAAGGTTTTCAACTCTGTTGTTGATGGTGATGAGGGTCTTATTAAGCCGATCCAACACGTTGTTGGTCTCACAAAAATTCCTACTATGTGATCTTGAACCTGTCATGGTTAGTAGAAAATAAGAAAATACACGAGAATTATATAAGTCCCTATAAACTACTAGGAGGTGGAGCTTGACAAGTCACACATCTCTTAAACTCTTATCAGGCTCTTACAAGTTCGTACCAATGCAAATAAGTGGTACAACTGGTGGCTGGTTCGTGATAATCCTGACTTGAGTGATGAGTATAGCGATTGCCGGTACGTCAAGACCTGTAATAGTTAGTAGTAGGTGTATCTTGGAAAGCTGTAGATATGTAGCAATGGAGAACAATCGGTTAATTTCAGAAATTGCATGGAATTGAATTATAGTTCGTATCTAGCACTTAGCCTTATGTTGCTGATCAAAGAATGATAGAGGAAGGCTAAAATAAGTGAAAAGTATAGGAGTTTTATGGTAGACACAAGATAATCAAAGTACAGGAGTGGTACACACAAGATAATTCAATTGAATGCAATTGGAAGTGGAAAGTACAAGTATTGACCCAAATATGAGAATGGCAGATTTCTGTCCACTGGACAAGTCGTCGGTATTTTGACCGTACATTTTTGTCAGTTGCCTCTTTTTCAATGATTATTTTTTCCTTGTTTACTGATGGATTTTTCTACAACTTTTCTTTTGGGGCCAACTTTTGGAAACCGATAGAAAAATTCGCACAAAAATCACAAGTCCTGATTATTGCAAATTAAGAACAGAAATTTGGGTCACATTTCACCCAAGATATCTTATAATTGCCATACTGGAATGAAGCAAAATATGGCAAGCAGATGGATAATGAAGTTAGGAATACAATGGCGGTGGTCTCACTCAAAAAGGATCAAAGAATGAAAAGTTATGATGTTTTTGATGGCGGCTGCACATGAGGGAGTCTTCTGGTCGAAATTGAAAATTAGGGTTTGATGTGTTCTTGGTGGTTTTGGATGTGGGGATTTTTTTGGGAGTTTTATGGGACCAAAAATATGACCAGCAACAAGACAAAGCTAAAACGGACACAAATTCAATTTAGCAAATCGAAACTAACAAATTGACAGGCACAACGAGGTTTGGACAACGGAAATTAACTCTTTTTGTATGGCAATTTTCTGGTTGTAGGTATGAAAAACAAATCTAAAACTAAAATCTCACCGGGCAATTTGTGCTCTGATACCAACATATTAGGGGTGGCCCGATCTTCCGATGAGAAGGATAACTTCGATTTGTTATGACGTTGACAAAGTGGCTACTTGACCGAGACGACCAAATCCGTCCTGCAATCGCTACACCACACCCTAGTCGATATCAACCGTGCCAAGAACGCGGTTGATCTGAACACGAGGTTCAATTCCTATAAGCAATCGAAGAACAAGTAAGAATAAGAGAAAGAGTAATCTTATTGCGAATATGACTGAGGGACACAAAGGGGTTGAGGCCTGCAATCACAGTTGTTGGTCTAGTCGACACAAGAACACACGACGAAGTTTCACGGTGGAAAACTAATCTAAACAAACCTGAGTTACATGGCCAATTGAGTCTCTATTTATAGGAGCACGTAGGCCCTTTCATATGGAAAGTTCTCAACACATGGAAAGTATTCAAATCATCGCTGATTCTATCTCTGTTTCCAAGACCAAAAATTGTTTTGATGATTACGTCACACACAAAAGGAATTTGGAGGTGGGGCTAGATCCATCTAAAAGTACACTTTAAAAGCTTTCCAACAAGTACTCATGGGCCCCGAAATTCCTCCTGGATAGAAAGGTATAGCCGTTTGAAGTAGACGCTATTAGGTTGAATCCGAAGTGATCTGGAGGCCGAATTGGATTCCAAAATGTGTCCCACTTGAACTCTTGCTTGAATTGATCCAAAAGTGACGTGGTGACCTTGAGCAAGAGATGGGGAAGGTGTTGACTTGATCTTGACATGTTGGTTGGCTTCCCTTTAGGTAGACCCCAACCACGAGCGCGAGCGTTAATGCAATCCTCCTTATATAGCTGCATATATGTATACTTTTATCTTTAGATAGCATCATATTTTCCCTTAAAATAAATTGAAATCGAAGAAACGAATTCACCATTTGTTTATTCTGGGGAACATTGGTCGTATGCGTATGTGACGTAGTCACATTATAGAGGATAGTCAAAATAGCTCTAGATATTTTTCATATATCATAACAAGTTAGAACACTCAAGAAATCAAGTAAAAAACCATCGGATCATGAAATCGCTCAATAAGGCTAAAATCGCGCAAAACCAAGTTTCTTTGTGAACTTGCTATGAAAATACCTAGATAGGTGGAGATTGAGAGCCTGTTTGAAGCCGCTTCCAAAAGCGCTTTTGGCTTTTGCTACAGTACCTAACTTTTAAACGAAGTATCTTTTTAAAACGGGGTTTACAAGTGAATTGTAGTACACATTAAAAGCTCAACATCTGTACCATTCAAAATTGCAAGCGAGAATCTCTCTTTGTAATCTCTGTCGCAAACAGCTAAAATTTAAAAATTTCAACCAAAAGCCATAAGCCACAGCCACTTCAAACAAGCCCTGATTTCTAAACGTTATCTCCATCTCTTATATGTCTTTAGCACAGCAAGATCACGAAAGGATGAGTGGAGAGGAAAAATCAATCAAATTAAGAACAAATCAATCAAGTTAAAAGATAACCATGGAGATGATCAAAGATTGATTTTATTGTTGCTTGAGAAGAAAAGTTTTATAGCCACAACACCTTGGCGGACAGAGAGTACACCAAGCACTCAACTCTCAAACCCTAACCTGTAATATTCCAACTATTGAAGCTATGAATATTGTATAGTTTATGGCATTTGGAGGTTTTGACATTTTCTTGACATTTCAAGTTTCTGGATTTCCTTGATTTATGATTAAGGTTCCATTAAACCAAAGGAAAGTATGTGTGTGTATGTGTATATATATATACACACATATAGTGTTCAAGCACATAAAAAAAGGGAATACTAAAAAGAAAGAGTATATCTGATAATAGAAAATTTTAAATGGAAATACGAATCTGAAAAGATGGTCCACATTTTTGGTCAAAAACTCACAAAATTATATTAGCAATATATGTGCCAATTTACCAAAATTCCAAACTCCCAAAAATCACCCAAGTTTAAGAAGGAGGCTTCCAACTATGAAGTACACATATATATATGTATATATACATCATGGAAAGTAATAAAATTAAAATGGATGTTTTGAGATTATATGTATGAAATTTATATATGCATATGCTCAAAACATGCCATGGAAAAATCAAATCAAAAAGGAAATTTAATAGGAAAAATAATAAAAAGCCAAGCTGTTCCGAGCATTCTCTGAAGCTCCCATCGCCTCAGCAACCCCCTCGTCGTGCGCCTCCTCGAAGCTCCACCGCCGCACACCGACGGCAGACCACCATCCTTCCCGAGCTCTGCCAACCCTCGAGGTAGCATCACGTCGCCTCCCTGATACTCCCCGAGCAATTAATTGAACTCTATCACCATAGATCGCCATAGCCCACCTTGTCCTATTCCGCCGCCGCTCGGGCTCGTCGCCGGCCAACGCTCTGGCCAAATTGGCCGGCGAGACTGAGCACAGAGGCGGGCGCAAGCACGTAGAGTCTATTTTTGGAATTTTCATGGCTCGCCGCCGTCTCCTCCGCCGGCGACGAGCTTCACCGGAATCGGGAGGTAGGAGATGACACTGTTCATCTTGGCCATTTAATTAGCGTGCGTAATTAAATGGTAATAATGAGTCTCTGGTAAGTGGGCCTGAGTTAAATTAAACCGTTATCCGGCCCCACCTGTCATTGTCAGATGCGATAATAAATCCTATAGGCCCCACCCGTCAGTGACACAGAAAAGAGAGATAATAAATCTCAGTGGATCCCATGTGTCAATCTCTGGCACAGTCAAGAAATTTAAACCCTAGTGGGCCCCACGTGTCAGTCTTAGAAATTTTTAAAAAGTTATAAAAAACCAGTAGGTCCCGCTTGTTAGTGAAAGAAAAAGAAAAATAAAATAATATGTGGACCCCACTTGTCATTCTAAATGTACTCTTTCCCCTACGGATTAAATAATGATTTTGATTTTATTTTCTGAATTAAATCGGCTGAGAACTTTAAAAATTCATAACTAATTCATTTTAACTCCAAATTTAGTGAGAAAAATTGTAAAATTCGTATAAATTCACCCGCTTTCCAATGGAACCAAAATATTGAATTTTTGATCTTGTTTGAATTTTTGATGAGGGTTTATTAGGTTATGTTAATTCTTTTTATTCTTTTTTAAAATGTACGTTTGATGTGAAATTACGTATGAGGCCCAAGAGGAAGAATTCGAAGCAGACATGAGCCAAGATCAGCAAGTCTAGGACAATTGTGAACCAGACGAGCCAATACTTTGATCATTTTGACTTCCCATTTGCAAATTATTTACATTTTAAAATAGCAAAGGCATGACGTTATTTTATGTGAAGCTGTATGTTTGCTTTTAATACTTAGTTAGCTATCCCTTTTATTTACATGCCAATAATATACCTTTCCAGCATATTGAAAAATGAACCTTGTTATATTCCTAGGTGAAGCTATAATAATAATGTTTCAAAAAAATAAATTATGATTATGCTTACGACTTAGCATTGCTTAGCCTTCGGGGATGTTTAAAATACCCCAACATTATATGCAAATGCAAGAGCAATTTTTGGGAAAGTAGTAGTTGACAATGGTTGTGTATGTTTAAAATGATCATTATTTTTATACTCCCAAAAATCCCCAAATGGCTTAAACATCTGGGTAGATGGATCGGGGGCATGGTACATTGGAGTGCACGAGTGTGTGAATTGTGGTATGTAACAACCCAGGTTTTTCTAACAAAAATAATAATTAATTTAGTTTAAAATAAAACTTAGTGTCATTTGTTTTCTTGAAAATTTTAAAGTTTTAGTTAACCTGATTTTCTACTTTAAACAAATGTAACATCCCAAAAATTTTACATGCTTTATTTTATTTTCTGGATTTTATTTCAAGCCTTGAGTAAGAAAATTTAAATTATCCATTTAATAAAGGCCAAAATAAGTTTATTTCATTTTTCCTAAGTCATTTTATATTTTTGGTATTTTTAGAATTTTGTAGAATTTAAAAACTCCCTTTTCAAAGGTAATTGGTGTTGTTATAAAAACTAAATGTCATTATAGGTTGAAAATATTTTTATTAAGTCTAGAATAAGTTCCAGGAATTTTTGAATTTTTTGGAATTTTTAGACTCTATTTGGTATTTTCTAAGCATTTTTGGAACTTTCTAGTATTTTTGAAAAGATTAAAAGAATTTTAAACCCCTGTTATCCCTTGGGACGACACGTGGCATGCCCAGATTAAATCTTTGCTTCCGGAGCTAATCACAGCCGCCTATTTACCCCTTCACTATCTATCCAACGGCCCCGATCCTTCTCGAACGCCACGCGTTTCAAATCCAGTCATCGCCCCTCCCTTCTCCCTCTCCCTCTCTCACCGACAAGCGGGGCCCACTTGTCAGGCCCGTCCCTTCCCCCGCCTCCTTCTTCCCCGAAACGCCGCCGCCACCATTAAAGCTGAAAACCGAAGCTTTAAAGCTTCGGTTTCTTCCACCATCTCCTCTCGTGCAAATGTGCATTAATTCCCTTGTTCTCCGCCGCACCCAAACCGACCGTTTTCCTCTACATTACCTCGCCAATTGGCCAGATCGCATGCGAAAGCATTTTAAAACTGGCAAGCAATTGCTCGGCCGTTACTCCACCTCTTCCCTATATGAAGCCTTCCTCGCCATCCATGGACCCGGATCCACATTTCCCCTCACCTAATTGCCCTTGTTCCACTCGTAAACCTGTCGCATCGTGCGGCTTCCACTCTTCTTCGTTGGTGGGACTCCGGCGAGGAATTGCCGGTGCCTCGGACCTCCTCGTGCCACACTGCCGCCGCCTCTACCTTCGCTAGGCCCATGTGAACATCTCCCTCCTCTCCGTCCCTCCGCCACTGTGAATTCTCATCGACTGCCTTCCGTTTCTCTCCCTGGTAAGAATCCCTCTTTTTGTTCAGAATGGTCTAAACATTTCTTCTGTCGTTCGGGTGGTTCAAAAAGTTCCTTGGCCGATCGATCGTCCTTTGCTGATCAGACGGCCGAAAGCCCTTTGTCGTTCAGATGGTCCGAACATTTCCTTGTCAATCAGACTATCTGTTGCCGATTTGATGGCCGAAAGCCTCTTGCCTTCCGGACTAGTCTGAACATCTCCAAAGCAATTTCTTTGTTTGCAAAATTAATTCAGCTGAAAATGTTAAATCTGATGCTGACATCATAAATCAAATTTCCAACACAAATATAATTCCATAAAATCTAGTTTCTCTTTTGCTTTTGTTTTAAACTTCTGGAAGCTCGTATTTCTTCATTTTAACTCTGATTGGACCCGTTCAAATTTCTAAATTTTTCTAAAATCCTAAACTATCCATTTCTACCATCCTTTTTGAATACTTTAAGATTATTTGGTAATACCAAAATTTAAATTCCAAATTCTAATACCTAGTTCATTTTCAAGCCTCCATTTCATTCCAAATTTTTAGTTTGCTTCTAAAATTCAAATTCAAACCTCTAAAATTCAAAATCTCTAAAAAATGTCAAATCCATTTTTCTGGGTCTACCTTATTTTTTTCTTGACCTATCTTTTTTTTCCTTTTTCTATTTTCCTTCTGTTTCTTTTTCTCCTTTATCTTTCTCTTCCCTGATCGACTGCTCACTGGCTTCTTCCTGGACCAAACAAAGCCTTCATGCAGGCTACTTGTCTCTCTCCTATTTTGTTCCAGCCGAACAGCCCCTGCTTCTTTGTTCTTCTGCCAAAAACCACCATAAGCCATTGCATGCATGTCAAAATTAACTTTCCACCCATTAAGGAAATTAATTACAATGAAAACATCTTCATTTACTGCTAGAAACCATTTCCTCTTCAGTTTCTTAGTCATTACTTTGGCTATTTCCATTCATGTTAATGCACAGCGAAACCTCCAACTCAAAACCGTTGCATCAATGTCATATGGCTAATCTCTTTTCTTCCCTTCTCTAAGGCTATAAATAGGAGTCATTCTCTCTACGGTCCATTCCATAAGCTACCAAAATCCAATTGTTCTTGTAGAATCTATATGAGCTAGCTGAACACAGATTATGTACTAGGAAGTAAGCTTCTAGTAGGTAAAATCCAATTCTCTCTACGTTGCATCAATGTTCATTTACTACTGCTCGGTGGTCTGTTTAGTAGGTACTAGGAAGTAAGCTTCTATGCAAAACATTGCCAAAGCTCTAGCCATCTTATTGCTAACTATTATATTGAGTATTCTGGTGATTCATTGCATGTGAACCGTTGCTTAGTTGGTTATGAGAGTCAAGTTCATGCATGCACTCCTGAGATCTTGTGTTTGAATCCCCCTTGAACCCCATTTTTCCATAGCCTTCAAATATTTTGCTTAGCCAATGACAAATGGGCCCCACCTATCATAGACTAGCAAATTCTCAAAACCAAAAAGTCTATAAAAAGATATATTCCTCACTTTGTAAATTTTTTTTTGGAATTTCTATTCCATTCGATTTTACGATCACTCGTTCTCCACCATCCGAACTCTGAATCAGGTGATTCAAATTCCTAAATTCATATTCTATCTCCTAGTATATATTTTATAATTTTTGGATTTTATTTGAGTTTAGTTTGTTCTGGCTTTTCGCGTGTACACTACGACTATTTCGGAGAATATAACCTCGACGAACCTTAGCAAAACTTCGAAGCAAGGCAAGTTACACATTTAATCATATTGCTCCCAATAATTTAAATTATTTATGTTATTTTTAAAATTATTATACATACGTACTTTTATCCAAATCTAGTTTAACTTCGATTTAAATTCTAGTTATACCCAAATCCTTTATGTATGGCCAAATTTGATATTGAACTTACTTATACCTTGTCACCTTAGATGAAAACCTAGTCAGTACAATAGTATTGACTAGAAATTTTATAGAATTACTTAGCCATGCTTATAATGATTTAAGTGGGAATATTTGTTTCACTTCAGAACAATGATTTTCTAAAATGTATTCTTGACTTCGATGAGTCAAGAAGATATACGAAAAGTTTCAAAGGAAAATATAAAAACTTGGTTTTGACCTAGTGTAACATCCTGTTTTTCTGCTATTTTTGAAGCCAGGATTTTAAAAATGGATTTTCTGGAATTTTCTGAATTTAATTTAAGCTTCAAATGAATTTTTAGAATTTAAAATGATTTAATATGATTAAAATAAACATCAACATAAGTTGAAAATATTTTATTTGGATTCTTCAGGTCTCAAGGAATTTTCTGGTATTTTTGGTGAATTTTTGGGATTTATTTGCTATTTTCTAGAGCTCCTAGAATTTTATTTGAATTTTTAGAAAAGAAAAGAAAATCCCCGCAGCCGCCCGATCCCTCCCTTGCCACGCGGCGGCCATCCAGCGCACCCGCGCCGCCACACGCCGCCTTCCTACAGCGCCGCCGCCCTCGGCCGCTCGATCCGCCGCCGGACGCTGCCGCGCATCCGCACTGCCACGCGGAAGCACCCGCGCGCCCGCGCCCCACGCCTTCCTCAGCCGCCCGATCCCGCGCCGTGCATCCCCGCCGTCCATCTCCCGTGCCGCGCCGCAAAACCCTAACCCTAACTGCGTGCCGCCCCGCGCCGTCGGATGAGCCACGTGGCGGCACCAGCAAAGCCGCCCGATCCCGCCGCCCGCACCGTCGGATTACGCCTCGTGGCTGCATCCGAGCCGTCCAAACCAGTCCGTCTCGAACCCGCGACCGTCTCCGGATAAAACTCCCTCGGTTCGCATGATAAAACCCCGCCGCCCACCTCGGTTCGCTTGCCCGCTCGTCGCCGCCGCCGAACCCTCGCCTCCGCTTCCTCGCGCCCGCGCCGCCGCTGGAACCGCTCCGCCGCCGTCCGTGTTGCCCCGCCGCCATCCCCGACGTCGCCGGAGACACCCCGTCGCCGGAGAGCCGCCCTCGCCGCCGTTCCCGCCGCCGGTGAGTCGAGTCGCCCGCGTCGCCCTCCGCGTCAGCGCTCGCCTCGCCCCGCGCCTCGCCTCGATCGCGAGCCCAAAACGCCGTCGCTGCTGACGCCGCGCGCGGCGCGCCGCGCTGCGTCGGCCATCCCGCGCCTCCTCGCGCGCGCCACTCGATCTCGCGCCGATCGGATCGGCGAGGCTCGATCGCGCCGCGTCGCCGCGTCCCCACCGCCGGATCCGCGCCGCCGCGCGCCGAGCCGCGCCGCGTCAGCCCTACCACGTGGCAGCCACGTCAGCCCTAGAGCCACATGACATCCCACGTGGCATGCCACGTCAGCCAGACCCCCGCCCCCGATCCACGTGGCAGCCACGTCATCATGCCACGTCAGCCCTAGCCACGTGGCAGCATCAGCAGCTGCCACGTCAGCCCTCACCCGCCGCGTCAGCGCCGCCGCCCCGCGTCTACTGTTGGGTGGACCGGATCCACGGTGAACTCGGTATTTCGTGCGCCGAGTTCACAACACAGTAACCTTTTTCAATTTCCCGATTTAATTTTAGATTTAATTTTTCGAGAGCCCGTTCTCTCCGTCCTAGCTCCGATTGACCCCGTTCTTTTTTCTAAATTCATCTAAAATCGAGCTCTATCTTTTGGTTCTAGTTTGATAATTTTTGGAGTTTATTTGATCCTCATTTTATGTATTTCTTTGGTTTCGGTCGCTTTCTCTCTCGCTAGATTCGGATTCCGGAGGAGCAGGTTCCGCGCCCGAAGACCAGGAGTGCCTCGCTGAGCATAACTAAGGCAAGTCGTGTCCTTTGATCATGTTGAACCCAATTTGCAATCTATTATTTAATTAATTTGTTTTAAATTACATTGCATCGCTATTTTTATTCAAACACTTCTACTGGTAGTTATCGTCCCAATTGAGTTTATTCCTTTTTGATATTTTGGAATGCCATGATACCATTGTCACCATAGGATGGGAAACTTACTAGTGATGTATGATTATTGTCACATGGGTTGTACGAGTAGATGCTTAGTTTTGCTTGTAATTGCGAATGGTCTTATCATCACATGTTAACCTTTAATTTGATTTAATGATATATGGAACTTTGGTTGGTGCCACGTTTAATAAAATTTGTGCCACATCATTGGTGTGTCGTTGGCTTGGTTATACAAATTTAGTTTTTGCACTCGGGTGAGTGATCGTGCAGTAAAGGGGGAAGTGCAGTTGTACTTTGAGGGATGTGGTAGTCTCGCCCGGGTAATGTTAAGGACTTAACTTTGTGCGCCATTGATCTGAGCTTAATCGTGCAAACCACATGTCTATTATGGGATGGACCTGGTTGATTAATTTGTAATACCTCAATTCCAATACTGCCATCGTGATGAACATGATTGCTGATTTCCATGTGGCGCAAGGGGGGTATGATGCGAAACCCTAGTAGGCAGGATTGAGTTGAGATAGAGCATTGTAAAGACCTTGTTATGATTACCTTAGGCTTAGGCTAATCACATCGTGTGGGTACAGTTGTGCAACCTCTGCAGAGTGTAAAACTATTCGAATAGCCACGTCCTCGGTCATGGACAATGCTCGGTGATTTCACACGAGGGTTAGTGTTTTAATTTATAACTTGGTGGTTTATGTTGGAGTTGGACAGGTAGTCCCCTGTAGGTTTAGCTTGTGAATTGGTGTTCACAAGTGGTTCTTATTTATTTCCTTTAATTATTTATTACTATTGTTTTCCCTGTAAACTTCGCTTTCAATCTATTTATTATGTTTATTTTGAAATGCCTTTTATGCAAATTAACCTTTCAGCCTTCCATTGGTAAGCCTTGCATATTATATTGCATTCATTTGTTACAAACGACTTGCTGAGTACCAATGTACTCACGACTTTACACCTATGTTGCTTAGTTGAGGGAGAGGAGTGCTATCAGCAGGAGGTTCCAGAGGGAGAGTACTACGACGACTTCACGGATTAGGCTTCGTTCTCCACTCGATAGCCTGTGGCTTGTCGATTGGTCGCTACGTTTTATTTTGGATTTTCGCTGCTATTTTGTTAAGCCCTTCCGGCTAGAGATATTGTAAGCTTGGCCATAAGGTCGTACCTTTGAGATTTTTATCGATATTATGAGTTTTCCCTTTATTTATATCGTGTGTATGGTTGTGATTACATCTATATTGACTGTGTGTACTAGCGTGATCCTGGACTAGTACAGTTTACACAGAGAGACCGAATTTGCATATTCGGGACTCGACACCTAGGCTAATGGTTAGGTGGTGGATGCTGACATGCATTGTTGTTCGATGATACAATGTTGATTGTTAGGCACAAGTGGTGTGTGGTTTGAGCCTAAGTCAAGTTAAGGACCGGTCTGTGAGCTACTGTTGCAAAGCCATATCGTATTACCACAAGATTGGTATGAGACAGTCCTGACTGATTAATTTGTGAAGTCCCAATTTTGGTCTCGCTATAGGTTAAATGTGAGCATAGCATAGGCCATGAAAAGTCTCACACAGCACAAGAGGGGGCTCCAACTTATGGATTTATGTTGTGGTGAAACCTTAGTTGCGATGTGATCAGGTTGAAGACTTAGCATTGTAAAGGCCTTGTTATGATTTCTCAGTCGCACGCCTACGGAAGCGTGTAATGACCGACAATATAAGATAATCATATCTTATAGGTAAAATTGTACAATCTCTGCAAAATGTATAATCTATCCTGAATAGCCGTGTCTACGGTCATGGGCAAGCCGAGTAAAGTTTTGCATGGATTAGTTTTTAGTTTTCAAAGTGGTTTCTGAAAAGGCCTATAGATGGATGGAATCTATAGGAGATTAAAAAGTATATGGTTGGATGGAATCCGTACGAGATCTTTTGGAAAAGATGGACCAGGTGGGACACCTGTGAATAGGTTAGTATTTGGTCAGAGCCTGCACTAACGATATTATTTTGTTAAATTACTCTTTCTATCTATGGTATCAAATTCAGCTTTTAAATCTATTTACAGTATTTACTTAAATTCTGCTTTACGCTCAACTAACCCTACTATGCCTTCCATTGTAAACCCTTATGCATGCATTAACTCTGTTAAACCTCCTGATGTAACTTGTGGAGTACTTTATGTACTCGTGTTGCTTCATTCACTATTTTCAGAGAAGGACTTCATCAACTTCGGTGAGAATAATGACGAGTAGGCCACGTCTTACAGTCATTCGCCTGTGGGCAGGCAGGATGGGCTGCTACTTTATTGTTTTTCTTCTGTTGCTTATATTTAATTTTGGTTTATGAACCATTGATGTAAGTTTTGGCCATCAGGCCCTTATTTAGTTAATGAATAAATGTCATCGTGCATGATATGAATCTTTGTTATCCACTGTTTGCACTAGTTTGATCCTGGACTAGTACGATTTACATAGAGGATCCAGGAGTCGTTACTTCGGGGTCCGACATGGTAGAACCGCCCAGATAACCTAAGGACCTAATCGGGTCATAACCTCCCATTGTAAAACAGTACAACTACAAGTCTGCAAAGTGCAACTTAGCTAAGTAAACCCTATCGAACCTCGGCCTCATCTCACAGGTTGGGGCAAAGAAGTGCCAGAATGCCAGGGCCTGTTGTGGCTAAAGGGACACCAAGTGAAGGGTGATTTGTTTATTTGTCTTACTAGCACTATAGGGAGTAGAGCCTGGAGGTGCTAGTAATAGTGATTAACATCCCACGCAACATATGGGACCCACCGCAAGTGGGAACGGCCCATAAGGTGAGATGAGACCCTAAGATCAGGTAGTTTTGAAAGGTTACTGTGATGATCTACTCAATTGCATGACTAAGAAATCATACAGGACAACGAGCGGATTGTCTTTTATGGTGAAAGTGTACAAACTCTGCAGAGTCAAAACTATTTGAATAGTCGCGCCCATGGTCAAAGGCGGACATGGAAACTTAACTCCGATATAGTTCTATTTTAAAAACAATTTTAAAGGTTGGGACTTGGAATAAAAAAATGAAGGATGATGGACTATTCTAGTTTGTGTTGTCTTGGGTGTCATCCTAGAGGTAAGTTAAGCGGCTATAACGCTGAAAAATAAATATATGGTGCAGGTGACATGTAACCGTGGATGTGATCTGTACCAATACTATCATCATAAATCTTTTATTCAAAGGCATTATGATTTTAGTCCAAATGGCTAGGTCTAGAAAATTCTTTTATATATATATATATATATATATATATATATATATATATATATATATATATATATATATATATATATATTTAAGTCTTTTGAAATACGATTTATGGCAAAATAAAATAACCCGAGCCTATCCTTTGTCAAACCATACATGTTATATAATTGCATTCTGTGTATTGGCTCGCCGAGCACGGTGGTTAGTGCGCTCACCCTCGCATAATCATATCCAGAAGCAGGAGGACAAGACCATTACGCCTACGAAGAAGCAACGAGCCAAGGAGCCAATGATGGCAACTAGGCCGGATTTCTTAAATGTCTAGTCCTAAGCATGCAGACTTACCGTAAGGGTGTACGCCTATATTACTTAGGGTTAGGCAATATAGATGCACACATTTACCCTAGTCGCTGCTTGTGGCTTATGGTTCCGCTAGTATTTCTGTTTCCGCTTCCGCTGCTATACTACCTAGGGTACAAGGAGCAACCCAGCTACCTTGGATGCAAGACCACTAAGGGACCTCGAGAGTCGTGGCTCATGGAGATATTCATCTACGCCCGAGATGAGACATCACCACCTCACGTTTTTCGGAGCTTGCACAAGAGGAGTACAGCTTCCACTGCCCTCCATGATGCTACCCGTCTAGCCACTGCTAGGCTGTGCGACATCCATGGCCTGCAGCGCTGATGTCGCCATTCTTCTATTACCCATCATGCCAGGAGGGGGCAACCCATTGCGAGACCTTCTTGTCAGAGGCTGAAGATAACTCCATGTTGTTACATCAGGTCCACCTAACTCGGGCCATGGGGCCACCTACACTGCTGCGCTAGAGGAGATCAGTGACCTGCGTCAGCTTCTGCTCGCCAGCTACGGCCGCGAGTAGGCACTTCGGGATCAGCTCACCAAGTGCGAGAAGGCACTCGCCGAGGTGAAGAAGGAGAAGGCCGCTGCCCTCGTCAAGTTGCAGAGGACTACCGTAGCTGTAGCAATCCTCGCTCCAGCCCTTGCTGCGTCACTTGTCATCAGTCCGGATCCTGCCCCCTCTTAGCCGTAGGCTATGGGCCCTGTACTCGACTCACAGCACAGAAGAGCATGTGACCTCCAGGCCTGAGGGACGTCGTCCCCCTTGGAGGGCCCATCTATGTCAACATCCGCTCCCGCTCTGACTCATCAGAATTCAGCGGTAGCTACTCTTGCTTTGAGTCACCAGACTACACCCCATCCTGAGAGCCAACTTAGCGGGGGAGTAGACCTTTTGTCTTTATAGGCTACATGGTTCTTAACGTAAAGACACTCAAAAAAGCACCTAAAGAAAAAAAATATCTCTATGAGACCATTTTTGTTGTAGTGCTGTGGCTAGGTTGATGACTTTGTATTATAAAGGCCTTGTCATGATCTTTCCGTCACACACCCAAGGAAGTGTGTTAATCGTATAGTAATATGAGTTGATCATGTCTTGTGGGTAAAGTTGTACCACCTTTGCAGAATGTGTAAACTATCCTAGATAGTCGTGCCTATGGTCATAGGCATGCTGAGTAATATTTTTTTATAGATTAAACGCAGATTGAATCTCACTTGATTCGAAGGGGTTTCAGAAAATGGTACAAATGTTGGAGCAGTTACGGTGAAGAAAAGAGTACACAAGAAGGTAGTTATGACATAGTCGAGGGAGACAACGATATGCCAGTTGTGGACTGTGCTTTTGATCATGAGGATAGGTCGCAGGATGACAATCTGGATTAGATGTTATGTGATGCAGAAGGGACCTATAGTGAGGGAGAGTTTGGTAAATTAGAGAGCTTGATGGAGGACTCGGAAAAACCTTTGTTCTCAGGCTGCAAGCCGCAATACATGAGGTTGTCATCAGTTCTAGAACTGCTGAAATTGAAAGCAAGCAATGGTTGGTCTGACAAGAGTTTCACGGCATTGCTAGGTCTCCTAGCGGATATGCTTCCAATGGAAAATGTGTTCCCGAGAACTACCTATCAAGCCAAGAAGATTCTTTGTCCATTAGAAATGGAAGTAGAAAGAATACATACATATCTGAATGATTGTATCCTGTACCGTAAAGAGTATATTAGCTTACATGTTTGTCCGGTATGCAAAGCATCCCGATATCGATAAATGTCATTATTCTTTCCTTATGTATAGATACATGATCCAACAAGTCCGGCAATCGCGACAATCGGTGGGTTTACTTGACCCTCACTTGGTCTCCGAGCAAGCTATCAATGAAAATGTATCTTTCGTGCAAGAATACATAACGAGGGGATTGCTTGCTCACAACGACAAAGAGTACGTCATGGTACCCTTCAACCAAGGGTAAGTGCTTCACTAGTTGCCACACATGTTTCATTTGTACTTTACATGCAGTATAAACTTAGGATTAATCACTATGGCGACACACATGACTAGGTAACACTGGATTTTGATTGTGATTATACCAAAGTGGAGTAAGGTAATATACCTTGATTCCCTACTCAGGAGCAACCACGACTTCAGTCGTGTGCAAGGAGTAATTAACAGGTAAACTCATTTCCTCCATACATAACTCTATTGTAATATTTCCTTCGTTTGCAACGGCCAAGACTAACTTTTTTGAATCACGTAGGTCGTTTACTGCTTATGTTGCCCTAGGAGGAAGACACAACAAATCCAGCGACACGCTGCGACACAACACGTGATTTTCGGTACCCGCTACAACACAACAATCCTATATCACACATTGTTATAATACCTCTAGAATTGACAATACCTATATACGTAATTCTATTTTTGCAATGCCACCAGCAGTTATAGGACAATATATGTGGATTCTACATTTGCCGCCATATGCAGGAAATCATGGATACTAAGATCAATGATCCAGAGGTTTGTCAGGTCCTTCCAATAATTATTATTTTCTGATTATATATACACATACATGCTAATTAATGACTTAACATTGCTCCTAGCGACAGCGGGTGGACTTCGACGAAAGTACATATCATCTTGAGCAACTCGTCGAAATTCGTGGAAAACTCTCCGAATTCTTAGTAGCACAGGTCATAAACAGTGCTGGAGAGTTCTACCCCGGCAATGGTGATAATTAGATGTTGAAACATTGGATTCAATTGTACAAATCACTCAATTGTGCTTAATCAAACAATTCATTTGTCAGATCTATGTAACAATTTTCATTCTATATATGTATGTGATTTGCTGGCCGTTTGTTACATTCGTAATTCACTTTGAGTTGCAATTAACTTATCTATCATTATCTGTAATCTGCTTGCTTGCTTTCAGAGGGCATAGCTAGCATATCCTGAGGCTAGCCAAAAAACGGTAAAAAAATCGCGTTTTCAATTGCTATCACAAACGGTTCGTTGTTGAAAACCATCTGTGATATGTATATCACAGACAGTTTCAAAGACTAAGCCGTCTGTGATATAACAATATCATAGACGGCTTTTCTTATTAACCGTCTATGATATACACAATATCACAGACGGTTTGTGTTACGAACCGTCTGTGATATTGTATATATCACAGACGGTCTTTGGTATGAACCGTCTGTGATAGTCTGTGTAAGTCAACTTTCAAAAAACGTTTGTAATGTAAGTTATCATAGACGTCTTGAGAGCCGTCTGTGATAACCACCTATTATCACTAACATATAAAAACAGACGGTTTGGAAATCGTCTGTGATGATGGTTCCGAACTGTCTGTGATAGGACTATCTGTAACAGTGTTTGTACTCTGATTTGAGCATTGTATCTAAGAAAATGCGAGGAAACCGATGGCAATTAAAGTTAGAGTAGTAAGGTTTAAATCGTGATTCACGCCTGTCTCCTAGACTGAATGCTACGAGAACCTATCGGTGGCTTTTCTCCAAATACGAGTGATTAGTAGTGAATGAGATAGAATTGTTGAGATGAGGAATTGTTGGCATGAAATTGCATTTGCTATTATTGCTTGCTGAGTATTTTTTTATACTCACTCTTGCTATTATTTTTCCTTGTTTAGAAGTAGGCCGGTCTAGAGACTTACTCGGTTTGATGCAAAATATACGTGGAGGACAACTACCATACTAAACGAAGTACAGATGACCCGTGTACAATGAGTATGAGATGGACAACCTATATCGGGGTTGGAATGGATAGGTGATGGTCGAGAACCGTTTCCATGAACTCAAGTATAGGTTGGGATGGATAGCGGTGTTTTACCGAATAAACGAATAATAACTCGTTAACTAGTGTTCTTACCCCTTTGTAATGACACGTGTCGTCACACTTCACCAAAAATTAACCAAATTGATTCAATTTATCGAGTTTCAAATTAAAATACAACCAATCATTCAAACCATATCTAGCTATTTCAAGTGTTCAATATACTTCTTGTAGGGTAACCACCTCATGGTAGTGTGGTAGAGTTATATGTGTATGACTAAACCACTAGAGTTTAACTCTTGATGCCTACCTATTATGCATATTCATGTGTGTGCATGTGTGATAGCTTGTGTGCGTGTGCATCTTCCATATGATCACCGAAAATATATATAGTTCTCACATAAAATGATAAATACTTGCATTTAGCTTCTGGCTTTTGGGTTCTAACTTCTACATTTTTAATTTTGTCTTTTTCTAACTTTTTTTTACCTTTTTGGTTTTTTTGCCTTTTCTCTTTTTTCCCATATTCTTTTGCATTGTCCTTGATAGACTAATTTTTTTCATTTTAATTTTTTTTAAATTTAATTATGCCAGAAAAACTATCAGTAACTACAGTGCAAAATAAGCCAACTACAGTGCCAAACAGTGAAAAAAGCCCAGATGAGCAGCCTCTTAACTTCAGTGAGTAGACAGACTCGAATTGCTATATCTTTACTATTATAAAAGAAGGAGTTGGTGGTTGGTCCGTCCTCTTCCACTCCTTTTCACAAAAAAAATCTGCAGTTAGTTAGTCCGTCGTATTCCGTCCTTTTCGCACAGCGCACGCACCCTCCCTCGCCGCGCAACCGCCGTGCACAAACTCCCTTCGCACATCCGCTCCCTCTTCCCTCTCGCGCCCGAGCTCCCCCACCTCCACGCCTCCCTCTTCCCGCTCCCCCCCGCTGGCCATGGTGGCCCTTCTCCCCCTCCCCTCCCCTCCGCTCCGCCAGCGCCTTCTCCTCCCCCCCACCCATCCGCTCCGCCGCCCTCGCCTCCTCCCCTCCCTCCGCCCTCACCACCTCCGCCCCCCGCGCCGACGCCCTACCCTCCTCCCCACGTTCTCCACGTCTCCCTTGTTCTCCGCGCCGCCTCCTCCCTCATCCGCCGCTTCGCCCTCGCCTACTCCTCCCCATCCCGCGCCGCCGTCCTCCTCCTCCTCCGCCCCGCCTTCTCCGCCTCCGCCGCCTCCTCCCCCGCTCCTCCGCTCCGCCGCCGCCTCCTCCCCCGCTCCTCTCGCTCCACCTCCCCCTCTCTGTCCGCCGCCGCCTCCTCCCCCCACCCCACCCCGCGCCGCCGCCTCCTCCCCACCCCGCACCGTCGCCTCCACCAAATCTTCTATGAGACCCGCATGAATCAAATGTGACAACTCCATGAAAAATACGGAAGAGCACGAATCCATCATTCCAACTCCACACAGATCCCCCGTCTTCTCTGCCTCCCAGTGCCATCGTTCTCTTTCTGCCTCGTCATTGTCGTTGCGGGCATGGCTGGCCTGGGGGCAGCGTGGAAGCTCCGCTGTGAGGGCCACGCCCCATCGTCTTCGAACGTGCCGCCACCGCCATGGTAGGCAACTGCCTCTACGTTGCCCCCGTTGGCACAGCAGCCACTGACCCGTTCAGCATCGCTGTGCAGGGGCATAGGTCATGCACAATGCATGTGGTGCAACGTTGTCCGCGCCTTCCACAACTTTTGCAGGTACCTTTCTTGGATCAAATCCATGGGTTTGTATACATGACAATTAGATTACGAGCTATTGCAGGATGAGATGACGTGATGTTTGTATGCAACTTGTTCAATTCCTTTTCCTGAGTATAAATGAAGCAACATTGATTTATTTTTGTGCCGTGAGGCCCATGATAGTTCTCTTTGATAGATTATGTTTGATAGATTAATTTCGTTGTCTGTGTTCAATATGTTTGATAGATTAATTTCATTGTTTGTGTTCAATAGACATATTTGGATGCCACCGAGTATATAGCAATTTGTTCAATACACTAATTTGTACCATATACTTTCCAGGGAGGATGACGAACACTGGCAGCGAGACCCATTAATCTACCTACAGTGTACTCCCTGAATAATGCCTATATGAGTAGACATTTTAGTGGTTAGTTCATTTCAATTTTATGGCCGTCGGCAGTTTCCAGTCTCACTGTGCACATTGGGACGTCTCCAAGTGTATCAATGATGTGCTAAATCACGACACAATGCTACAATCTCTTGATGTTGAGGCATGTGTTCATTAATGAATTGATATTTTCTGGCATTGGAGCTCATTCGAGTTTGATTACATCTATCTAAATGGAAGGTTCTATTTCTAACAGTCACATGGGTTCTTCTCATTTTGGTTTGACTTAATTACCCAGCTTCTATTCTTGAAAATGGAAGGTGTATGGTATTTTTCTAAAGATTTTGGAACAAATGCTTTTGTGCTCAATGTTTGATGTAGGTGGAGGCTGAGTGGCTACGGTTGTGGATCATAACTGTTGGCTACTTAAAAAGTTAAGGTAACCTTCTTTGTTTGGACTTCACAGCATTTTGGTGAATGTTTGAAACTCAGAATTTAGTATAGAGTTATGAACACTTTTGCACCATCGGTCGAGTTGGCTTGTTGTTGGGAATCGGATGGCAAAATCAAAGATCGAGTATTAGATGTTCATATTTTTGCACCATTAATCATGTTGGGACTTGATCAAGGAGGAAGTTGAGGTAAATCTATGTGAGTGTAGTCATATTATTGTTATTGTAGGCATCTAATCCAAAAGAGTTAAACCATTTTTAATCTAGAACTACAATAAACATAGTTAGTCAACAATAAAGTGATAGGTCTGAAATGTTCCTTAATTAACGACATTTTAAAAGCTTGACATTTTGGGTATATGATGTTTTGGAATTACTTGCAAATCAAATATTGCTTTTTCTAGAGGTGAATGCAGTGTAGTTTGTGTGCCATTTGTTACAATATGAATCATTTCTTTATTTGCTAAAGTTGGGCTGAACCACAATTAGAATAATAATGACTATCACCGTGATGGAGAGGAGGATGTGCCATCAGAAGTAGTGAGATGTGATCATCAATTGTGCCAGGATGTACAGCTCTGCATTCACTGGGAAAAGGTACTATATGTTCTTGCTGTTGCCTATGAAACATGTTTTGTTGGGAAAACAAAAACAAATACTCAGGAAAGGTTCTAATCATTTCCTTAATTTCTTATGGTTTGCTGTATAGGAGGAGCTGAAGAGGGTTCTGGTTTGGCATGTTGAAATTAGTAGTAGGTTAAGCACTTGTGGTTACCTGATTAGTGAAGTCATAGAGTGTAGTAAGGGTGGGAGTGCAGACTCTCTGTGATATCATGGCCTCTGTGATGTGATCTTTTTGTTAGATTATTTTTGCACATTACCTAAGCAAGTACCTAGCTTCCTGCCAATTATGCTACAAGGTAGTTTTCTTGATTCCTTAACTCCCTAATTTTTCTCTGCTTCTTAACTAGATTGATGGGAGAGTATGGTACCGTGATAGTCCATACTAAAGTTGATCAGAGTTTGATAATTATCTTGACATGCCCACAAATATTTCAGTTGATCTGTAAGGTATTAGCAGCATAAAAATTGGTGCTAATTGGTAATCCAGAAGGTTTGTCATAACCGAACATCACTTAAAAGTTTTGTCGTATAGCTGTTTGTGTGTAGGGTTTAGAGGAACAACGAAATAGGAGAGGAGAGGAGGCATTTAGAGGATGACTGGAATGACGCCATGTGTCTAGTCTACGAAAAAAAGAAGTTTGTAGATGACCTTAAATTAGCAAAAGTGAATTTAAGCTACTAAATATATGTTCTTTGTCAAAGGTGAGGTGAGCCAAGTTCTAACATATAGAATACAACTAATGGGCCTGATCTTTTTGGATTTGGCTTATAGATTTTAGCTGCAACTTATGGCTTTACATTTTTGTGTATATGTTAACCTGGAAGCAATACTTTTTACATGATCATTATTTTACTGTTAACTATTTAGATTATACCTGAAATAATACTTTTTCTGGATAATTATATTTATGCTCGAAGAACACTGAGTCTTTTACTCCATACTGGATATATTAAGGGATTGGTTGGAATTTACTGGCTATATTATGTTGTTACATACTTACATCCTTTATTCAAAAAGATGTGAGAAGAAGGAAATGCTATCTATTTTTCAATGGAGGGAGTTGTTAACTAATTTATCTATAACAAACATCTATTCTTTTAAGCAAGAATATATAACTGTAGTATAATAATGTACTTTTAAGTTTTGTTTTCCGTTGCAACGCACGGGTACAAAACTAGTTGCATTAAAAAAAAGAATTGCTACAGTAGATGATGCTATAGGCCTGTTCTTTTCAGATTCTCAAAACAATTTTTGGCTTTTGTTATAGTACCTAACTTTCAAACGAAGTATTTTTTTAAGATGGAGTCTACAAGTTAATTATAGTACACGTTAAAAAGCCCAACATCTGTACCATCCAAAATCGCAAGCAAGTATCTCTCTCTCTCTTCGTAATCTCTGTCGCAAACAGCTAAAATTCAAAAATTTCAACCAAAAACCAAAAACCGCAGCAAAAAGAACATGCCCAATTTTTACTCTGTTTGTGCTTCTATCTCAAGGAAAATATATCATGTTCCCTCCATTGAGATATATGCTTTCATTTTTTTGACATTATTTTGAAACAAAAAAAATGTGTTTCCTTCAAACCAAATTTGCACAATTTAGAATTCAAACGACAAATTAGATATTGCAAATAAACTCCATAATTTGTACAGTCAGCATCTCAAGTGTTTACCAATGGGCTGTCCATGAGTTCACGCCCAAAACAACCATACTTATTTCTGATTGTGACTTAAGTAGCACTTAGTTTGGTGTTGACTTATGATTTTTTTACTGTAATTGACTTATTTTTTTACTATAAATGAGTTGGTTTATTTGACATAATTAAATTTTAAAAAATATAAAAATAGAAAAAAAATATATTAGCTCATTACGGACAATACAAAGGAATATAGGAAAAAAAGAAAAAGCAAAAAATCTAAAACAAATAAGAAAAAGATAAAATTACTGAATAGAAAAAAAGCAAAAGTAAAAAAAAAACTAATTTTAACCCAAAATGAGCACAGCCTAATATGAGCTGAGCTAGAGCTCAACTGGCTGAGCTACAGATCGGCTTGAGGAAGTGTGTACATAGCATTTTACTAGTGTCCGTTGCGTGTGCATAGTCTTTTAACTCTCACTACCTTCTCCAAAGGAACCATTAGGATGGCGTGATTTGCATTAAGTTAAGATAATCTTGCTCGCGGAACTTTTTTTGCATATCTTTTATTTCCAGAATTTCATTTCAATCTGAATAATAGAATATATTGTAGTGAATTATAATAATCTCACTCATGGAAACGGATGTGGATAATATCTGGTTTAGTTAGATCTAAACTATATAGCAAATGTAGATTGTTGTGTTCCAAATAACAGAAAAAGATATTAGAATAGTTACCACATGAAGGTATAATATTGTAAAACTATTTTTTAACGATAAATTAATGCTATAATTTTTATATAATCAATTTAGATAATTTCAAGTTTATTATTAGTCAATTTTTAAAAAGTTTGTCGCATGAATTCTAGGAGGTCAAATAAAAGAAACTGCGGGAGTATCAAACTGAATAAACTCGATATTTTGAGCTAGAGCTCAGAATCGAAACGTTTTCACTGAAGCAAGGTCGAGCTCAAGCCGATACTGTCTAGGGTCGCTCGAGTTCGGCTGGTTGCCAGCTCCATCAAAATCAGCTGTCTTCTTCCCCATTTATCTCTAATTTTTTTATGCCGCCTCCGCTGCAACTTGCAACCCTCAAACCCCATTCGAATTCCTTACACTAAAATACTACTGATAACTAGAAATTGCTTCGGTATTCTTGCCTTTACCCTTCGCAGTCCTCGCCCATCCGCTCCTTCGTCAACCCCTCGGCGCCGCCGCCGCTCCACCTTCCGTTCTTGCTTGGTACACCCTCTGATTACTCGTACTGTTGCTACTACTTCTTGCTGTGGTCTTATTTGTGCGTGCTTCTACTTTTTCTTGGAGAGATCTGAACTGAGTGGCAGGAGTGGTTAGAATGCCCTGTTTCTTGATTTGGCTTGGCGTTAGCAGATCGGTGGTGGTGAATTAGTGATGCTAGGATTTTGGGTTCGGGGGGTTCTGTGCTGCTGAGGTTTCTTCGTTTTCTGTTCTTCCCCTTTTGGGATTAGTAGATAGGTTTTGTTGGCACGCTTAGATGATGTCGAAGAGGTCTCGATGTTTTATAATGTTGTTTCAGTGTCTTGCTCATATGCTTGTTTGTCTGTTTCGTGATTGCTTCGTGTTCTAATAACTGGAGCTTAGCAGATCACATTGCGGACCGTAATTAGTCATGGCAGAGCGGTAGAGGTTCACGCAATAGATGCTTCAGTTGTTGTTCATAGGATGTTTAGGTAGCTAGCCGTGTGGTGGGTACTTCGTTCAATACAGTTCTAATAATTAATTTCTGGGAGAAAGATAAGTGCAAATGCTATTTGAGGCCTAGTCGGTGCAGTGTGCATCTTGATGTTATAAAACGCACGGCAAAAAGTAGATGACGCACGAAGGCGGAATTCACAACCGTGCAACTACCATGGTACATATATATAGGCTAGGTAACAAAAGTCCTAAGAGATTATGAAACCAAGACGAGATCGCATATGTGTCCACTTGGACATGTATACGAATTCGTATCATACTTTAACAATCTCCACTTTTAGATGAATTCAGATCACACACTCAACAATCTCCAACTTGAGGTGAATTCGCTCCTATAGCCTGAATTCGCTTATGTAGCCAAAACAAATCAAATCTTCTCAAATAATAATTCACGATTAATGATCCTTGTATGTTGAAAGTCCATAGGACTAATCAATGAGTAAAACTGGATCAATCTTTTTTATATATTTTTTCTGTGGCGCTAGATAACTATAGTGAAGAATTCATCTTATGGACTTTTTACATGCTCCACCTAGAACACATAACTCGACAAATAATGCCCATTAAAAAGCAATTTGCATGTGTGACCATTACGTACATCAAATTGTCGACTTTAAAAGTTACTGAACTCTATGACATGGTTGAAAACTACTCCTGTAGAAGAATATCCAGATGAAAGTAACTCTTGTCCTAGTAGATTACAAAACCAAGGCATGGTTGGCGTATGTGTCCATTGGACACGTATACAAATTCGTTTCATACTTTAACAATGTTGCTTTTGTCGTACCTTTAAATTTCATTTGCTTTGCATAAGCAAAGGTTTATGGTTAGACAAGTATCAATTAGTTAGTTGCTGTACAGACAGCAGAAGAAATAATACGCTTTTGTGCTGGAGTGGTCCCTGTTATGTGTGGCTAAATGTATTTTAGTTTCCTATCACTTGTATCTTTGTTACCCCTCAGTGTTCTAAGCAACTAAGCAAGTTGATGGTTTAACTGCCAGTTTCTTTATTGTAGACTAGAACAACTGTACAAACATCTTTTGACCATTCTTTTTGCTGCTAAAGCAAGATCGTTAGTTTCGGAATGTATTTAGAAAGATGTTCATAGGCAAAGATCATTTATTCATGGTTATAATATGGGATACAGAGCTCTGAACACTCAAGACTTATTATTTAATATCCACATGAATTTTGTTGGACATTATGCTTAATGAAATCTGGAATTTTCATTTCTTTGGCAAATATAAGAAAAATCAGTTTTATGTAATCGCTGTTGATCTTCATTCTAAGAAGGAAAAGTGAATGGAAAGGAAACCAGTTCATTTCATGCTGAATTGCTGACTTATGCAGAGCTGGCTGTTGATTGCATATTAATTAGACTGTTAAGCCAGAAAATTAGATACTCCACTTTTCCATTTTTAATTATTTAATCATCACATGGGACTATTCATCCTATAAATAATCAAGTGAAAAGTCAATCAAATGCTTATACTTGGGCAATTTTCTATAGCCGTACACCATACAAATGCTTGTTGACTTGAAGCATTGAGGCAATAGTATTTTTGCTCATAGGTGTGTAGTGATTTTTCCCACGAGCAAGCCAAGCACTTGCCACCATTCATAACTCTTGCTTGTGGTTTTGCTTGTCATGTATACTCTTGTCAAATGTGTGGGTCGGTTCATTTATGCAAATGCAAACTGACACCCCCCCTACGTGGCCCATCTTTAGGTCATATCTGTGCACTAGTTTGTTTTCACTCCTTCCTACGTTTTATCAGACCGAATTTTGTGATTTGTCTTAAATAACCAGTGAGATTGACTAAGTGTGCACCCTAGATGTTCTAAGGTTTTTGGTTTATAACTGATGTTTCATTTAATTCACTTTTCTGCATTTATTAAGCAAAATTTCTCTTGTAGTCGTCAGTTCTTGATCAACACTTTACTACATAACTATTTAAAGTTGTCATAGTTGGGTGATTGTTATTGTAAAATAATAACAGTAGAAAAATGTTAACCAGAAGATGTTTCTTATGATTCCTTTGCCTTCTATTTTTTCATTTATTCTTCCCTATCCTGATTTTCTGTTTCACTTCCTAACTTTGAGGTGTTAATATAATTGTCTGGGAGGAGATGATGATTGATCAATAACATGATAATGAGAGGGGATAAATTGTTGAATTGGTTGTTACAGACAATGAAAGAAATTAGAAAGAAAAAAGGAAAATCAGTAAAATGGATTATAGGAAAAACAAAATATAAACATAAAAAGAAGTGTAATGTATAAAAAGCTACTAACTTCAATTGAGCAGATAGATTCAACAATGACACCCGACTGGAAACTGCTGCAGATGAAATAGGACCAAACTGATAGTTTGCAGCATAACCATGTAGATGCAGGTTACGGTATCAGATTAGACGACCAAGAAATCCAACTAGTTCGAGATAAATCTGGGCTGATCATTGAGGCAGATTTGTTCAGAGTGGAATGTAAAAATTGAAATTCATGGGAGCGATTTTGAAGTTTGGGCAACTTAGGTAAGGCATAGTAGAAATTGTTATTAGTTGCATGAAACCTAATTGTTTTCTCTGTTTGCAAATACATGGACTCTAATTGTTCGCAGAACAGTATTCCTTAAACTTGTTGGGACATCACTGACGTGGACATCTCTAAAACAATTTATTATACACATGCATAAATATATGTCATGGGTCCATTATGTTATTTCTAAGCACCTCTGTATAAGCACTTTGTTCATACTAGTGCATGGTTTAAAATGCCAGTATTGGTTACTAAATTTGGTGTGTAGCTTGTTCTCATGCAGTGAAGGAACACTTAAGGGAAAAAGCAATACTCTGTCCTTGAAGCGGTGTTATGTGCAATGGTTCATCGAAATCTGATCATGTTTGTTCTAATGTACTTAATTGCTGTTGAAACTACTTGCAGTCTTTTACTATCATGTAGTTCGAATTTTTTATTGTAAGAACTAAGAAAATACTGTATATAGATTTGATGAGTTCCCAAGCTTTGAAGACTGGGTTGGAGCTTACAATACAGACACCAGCATTTGGTTACAGTCAGAAACAACAGGAGTGTAGTAATGAACCTCTAATTGCTCACAACATAAGAACCAGCTTATCTCATTCACTTGGTTTTTCAATGCCACAGACTTGCTATCAAACTGGTAGCCAAGAACAAAAAGGTTAGCAAATATTGCTATCTAATAAACTTTTTATATGTGCAATACTAAAATTGAATTTTATGGCCTGCAAATAATGTGGTTTTCATTCTCCATGTATATTGTACTTAGAGCAACCAATCTCAATGATTGGACATGATCATGCTTCTCGGCAAGGGGTAATTTTCCCCTATTCTCAATAATTGAAGTTATGCTGTTTCATAGCTCACTTAATCTTGAAGCACGATCCTCTTAATTGTTTTAACATGTATATTAACACTCCATGCAGGTGTATGTTATGGAGCCTTCTTTTCCTCATGGTATTTTCTCTAATCACAGTCTTATAATTTACTAATTTGACTATATGCTAGCTCAGTTTAATTATTTGACTATATTATGCTTGGAACAGGTGCAGCTAAACATGCAATCTTAATGGGTCATAACCATATGGCTCATATAAAGGTAACTTTGTCAGTCCTAAGTACTATTTTTCGGTATAATCACAATATTCTGACATTTCTTGTGGTTTATTTTTTTGGGTACAGAAGCTCATGGTAGATGATTCTCTCGGTGGTATGTTCTCCATGCCTTAGTACTTTTCAAAGCCTGTGACTTTGCAAATATACATCTTTATACCAGATAGAAAAACTGTTCGTGTATTTTGTGTTCAAAACTGTTTTGGTATTCAATCCACATTGCCACTGTTGTGCATGTTCCCTTTTTGTTCAGATGATTCTTGGCCTCAAGCTAGGGATGAAGTTAATTTCTGATATTTGTTGTTTTATGTGGGATCATTTGTACATTTGATGTGTTCGTAAATGTAGATAGATACCATCTCCTGTGAGTGCCAATACAAATATATGATATATTGATGTGACCAATTATCACTTGTCTTTTAGTACTTGACACTTGTCTTTTAGTACTTGGTGTTGTGGTATTGGTTATTGTTTGTATGTCATTCTTCATATCTATATTTATATCTTTCTTACTTGTTGCTTTGTTGTAAAATAGACAGGAAAAGTTGCCAGGAACCTGGTTGCAATGAGATTGTTAATGGAAGGGTAGTGTACTGCAATAGTCACAGCGGAGGGCATTCATGCCAACAGCTTAGTCACCTCCAGAGTGCACGTAAGAGCTCAGATTTATGCATGTCCCCTGTTGAAGGCAGCCAGTGTAATGAACCTGGGAAGGATAGTTCTGGGAACACTCAGGATGAGACACGGCAATTTATCTTCCATGGGGCAGACACGCTTTGCAAGCACGAGAACTGCAGCAAGCAGGCCCAGGGGAACACATTGTATTGTAAGTTACATAGTGGTGGTACAAAGGGCTGCATGGTACGGGGCTGTACCAAGGCTGCACATGGAGGCACACCTTTATGCATTGGCCATGGAGGAGGGAAGCGGTGCACTGTTCCTGGATGCCCGAATGCGGCATGTGGTGAAGGCCGCAGTGACCGCTGTGTTAGGCATGGTGGTGGCAAGAGATGCAAATTTGAAGGGTGTGGGAAGGGTGCACAAGGGAACACAGACTTCTGCATCAGGCATGGTGGGGGGAGGCGGTGCAAATATGAAGGATGTACAAAGAGTGCACAAGGACGGTCAAATTTCTGCATTAGGCATGGTGGGGGCAGTCGGTGCCAGTTCCAAGGATGCAACACGAGCGCAAAATGGGGGATGGATTTCTGTTCTGTGCATCGAAAGAGTGTGTTGAGTGGTGACAATGCCACCCCTGAAGCGTTGCCAGTCCCTTCTGGAAATTGTCGTCAGGCCAAGAAACCCAAAAAGGCTGTCAAGCCCTCTGGGCTCTCCCAAGGAACTGTCACCACCACTGCAGCTATCGCTGGTAGCAGCACACAAGAAATGGGTATTCTTCCTGTAGCAACCATGGTTTCAAACCGTGACTTGTCATCCAAGAGTGTGACGACGGTGGGGCAAGCTGCTATAGCTCCTCATGTAGTGGTACCACTGTCCATGAAATCTCTAACAACATCTGGGCCGGTGGTTTCAGCGGAGAGGGAAGCCGCAACAAACAGGGCGATGCTGGGTCTTTAGAAAGATTGTCGGTGCATGGGGAGGCTTGCAGGCACCTAGCTAACTAGTCCTCTAACCATTGTTTCCAACCGAGAAATCTTGAGACGTTAGGAGAGTTGTCCATATTAACTGGTTCTCGCTGTCGTCTGACTTTGCTCATCTGTTTCGTGTCGTGCCCCTCTATCCTGTCAATCTCTTGATATTCTGTAATGGTCTCTTATGTCTTATATACCATGGAAACTGCGTGTCGAACTATGTAGAATTGTGGACAATTAGCAAGAAAATTGCGTCTTGGAATGTGGTGTGTTGGAAGGACTGGGGGGTAGCAGAATGGGGCAGGTGCTGCTTGTGATGCTATTGTTTCTGTGGTGGAAACCTGGATTAGGCCAGAAGCTTATTTGGTTTTCCTCCAGTAATAGTATTCGCAATTCTGTGTGATGTTGTGATATCTGCGGTGTGTAGTCGTTATCTGCTGCTTGCGGGCTTTGTACACCGTTTCTTTCTGGTTTTTCTCGAGGTTCAGTTTATGAGTTATTACAATCTATTGCGAATCTGGGAATTACTAAAATAGTTCAGAATTGGCAGTCTGACCGCCATGACAAGGGTGGTATGACTGGCCTAGGTATGGGGATCAAAATGGTTTTTCAGGTTGTCTCACGTAGATTTTTGGAAAACATGAAAAATTAAGTTTGTGGATGATTTAGTTCATGTTTATGGGTGAATTCTAGTGTGTTATGCATGTGGGATTGATGTTGGTCAAGTTGAAGATAACTTGTGTCAGAAAAATATTCTTTGGTCTTTGTATATGTAAGTTAAGCATGGAGGTGATGGTGGTTGATGACGAGGTGGACCGAAACTAGGATGGAGATATTTGAGATTCAGGCGATTGAGGATATCACAAGATGGTTGGGCTTATACTTAGGCATATAAAGATCAAGGTGGATAATTTGTGGAGAAGCTATGAGAATATGGTCCTGGAGCCTTCAACACGTGACGAGTTGGAAAGTGGAGAGAAATTAGAAAATAGTGTTAGGAAGGGTTTCAGATCCCTTGGCTGCTGGAATCAGATAGAAATTCATGGCCTTGTGGATAAAGACACGTTTAGGCCTTAGTAGTATATATTTGGAAGAGGTTAGATCGAAAAGGGATGCGAAAAAGAGAAAAAAATTGGGATTTTCATGCTAGAGTTTGAGGGTTGCCATGAGGGCATTTTGTAGCCATAGAACATTATTATCCAGCAATGCAAATCAACTCTTGATCCAATCCACAAAGGAATCTTGCTTTTATTCTTAGGTTTTGCCTCGTTTTTATGGAATCGGATCATTTCATGATCTGTGCATTTTTTATTCGATTCTTTGTAAGGAATAGATTGCAAATAGGCCTAGAAACAAATCTGCAAAGTTTCGTTGGGAATCTCTAAGTCGTCTGAAAGTTATTGCAAGTTTAGGGTTTGAGCTAGTTTTTTATTATCTCGTGTTGCAATCTGAATTTCTTCGTATCTAGTTGATTATTCTTGCAATTTCTTATTGGAATAGATTCTAAATGTCCTTAGCATCATGCGTGTCAAATTTGAGGTCAATTGGAGTTGATTTGTAGAAGATCGATCGATTTTCATCATCTTTGGTTTTCGCCAGACGGTGAATAGTGTTGGAAGGTCAGATCGCCAACTACATAGCGGTCAGACTGTCCAACACCGGTCAGACCTCCCCCACCATTGCGGTTTGCCTGATCCAAAGACTTGATTTTCAATTTTTGTCACTTTTTGTTTAGGACTTGCTTCTTCAGTTATAATAGATATAATCTATTATTTAGGTTGTTTTTCTTCTGGTTTGAATTTGTTTTCAGGTTCCAAAAAGCGGAGGCAATCATTCACCGCTCTCTGATTGCGGTATTCAACCCTACAAGTGGTATCAGTGTGAGTTGCTATGGTATCAGGGATGTATGTGAACCGTCCTGCACACTAGATGGTACTGATTTTGCTTTTTAAAAGTGTTGTATGTATGCAAGCTTACATTGAGACTCAAGGTAGTGATGTTTAGAAAAAAGTTTCAACACCTTATGAGGTTCCTACTACTGTTACTAATCTAAATAAAATAGATATTGATTGAAATGCTCAAACTCGTAACTTGTTGTTTCAAAGATTTCTTGCAAAGAATTTGATCGTGTACTTCATATTAATTCTCCCACTTAATATGAAAAACTCTTTACGATTATCATGAAGGAACCACTAAAATTAAGAAAGTGCGTAAAAAAATTTATCCGAAAGAATATTCTGATTTTGCTATGAAGCCTGATGAATCTATTTATGATCTTTTTACTCATTTTGAGAAAATATTGAGTAATTTGCGCAGTGTAATGTTATTTCTGCTGATGAAGATAATGCAACTAAAATTTTGAAATATTTAGGTTCTGAGTGGTTGATGGTTGTCATAACTATTAATTAAACTATCGATCTAAATATTTTAACCATAAATAATCTTTATTCTAGATTGAAAACCTATGAGGTGAAAGCTTTGCCATCTAAAATTAATAAATCTTCATCTTTAACACTTATGACTAACCCCGTGCAGGCTGCTTCGTCAAGTTCTTTGCCTTGTGTTTCACTGTCTGCTTTGTCTTTTTTTAGAGGAATAGTTCAAGCAGCTCTCTAAAGAGGACTTGATGTTGATCTCCTTATGAGCATATAAGGTACTCAACAATGTGAAGATGAGGAAGCGTGGTGGCATGTTAAATTCGATCAGGTGTTGCGAGTGTGGCAAGCCAAGTCACATTAAGATGGATTGATGAGGACATCACTATTATGAAGGCTTCATCTATACCATCATCACCTCCATCATCAGATTCAAGTAACAATGACAATGATAAAACTAGTGTTGGTCCAACTATTGAAGCTTTGCAACAATTGCACAAAGGACCAATCACTTGAGCAAGAGTAAGTGAACTCACTAAACTGGTGAATCTGATCCTAAGTTCCTTTAATTTCACTACTAAGAACAGTTTGCTATCTAATGCTTCCACTTTATATATTATCATGTTATTAGGTGAGAAAGAACTTGGTACTACAAAGTGGGATATGAGGAGACCAGCGCACCAAGAGAAGGTCCAAAAGGAGGAGACGATGAAACTTCACTTATATCGTAGAAAAGTCACCACTGAATTAAAGATTGAGAAGACTATACTTCAGAAGCATGATGTGTCTAGTCTTCAATTCTGAGTCCATTTGAGTTTTTGGTCAAGCTCCATATGACGTGGGCTGATTTGTATCTATAATAAAACATAATAAGGGTGTTTTGGGCTTTAGTATTCATTTTAGTTCAGTTTTGAGGTGATGGCGATGCTAAAGCTTCAAACGGGCTGAAAATGAATACTTGGGCCATAAAGAAAGTTGGGCTGTTAGTAAGAGACTTGTGTGTCACCTTTATGGGCTAGCCACCATGTGGGGTCCAACTCATGGGAGATACCGGAGTGCCCGATCTTCACGACGTAGGATCTCTTTTGAACGGTAAATATGTGGCTAACCTAAAATCCTATGAATTTTGATGAACAGAAGCACACGATTGTCTGTCTTAATTATAGACTCACATATACTTGAATTCAACTAGCAATACACTTTGGATCTCTGTCTTCTCACCACACCAAGGAAGACGACTTTGCTGATCCATAAGGAACAACAAGAACACTGGTTACCACTGACAAGAAATTGCTTTGACTCAAAATTAATGTTTGAGGGTTATAGGGGACAGTGGCCAAGGCTTTATACCATTATACAAGCTTAGCCGGACTCAAAGTAGAGAAACATTTGGAATCCTATTCTAATTCCTAATTGAAGTCTAAAGCAATAAGAAGTGACTAGCTGGTCGCCTTAATTTGGGCGCCCATGAGGTGGGCCCCATGTGGTGGCCAGCCCATGAGAGTGGCGCACAACTCTCTTGACAATAGCCCAACTTCTCTTACTGCACAAATATTCTTTTTGCCCGTTTGAAGCTTCGGCATCGCCATCACCTCAAAACTGAATCAAAATGAATACTAAAACCCAAAACAACCTTAATATGTCTTATTATAGATACAAACCAGCCCATAGCACATGGAACTTGGCTAAAAACTCAAATGAACTCAGAATTGAAGGCTGGACACAATCGAGCTTCTAAAGTGTAGTCTTCTCTAATCTTCAATCTTAAGTTTGAAACTTGATTCTAGCATCTTGGTAGCTTTTCACACTGATATAAGTGAAGTTTCATCGTCTCCTCCTCTTGGACCTTTTCTTAGTGCGCTAGCCTCCCTCACCTTCCGCTTGGTAGCATCAAGTTCTTGCTTTCCTAATAACCTGATAATACATAAAGTGGAAGCAATAGGTAGCGAGTATCCTTAGAAATGAAATAAAAGGAACTTAGGATCAGATTCACCTGTTTAGTTAGTTCTCTTGCTCTAGCTCGAGTGATTGGTCTCTTATACAATTGCTGCAAAATTTCAGCCGTTGGTCCAACACTAGTCTTGTTATTATCATTGTTAGTTGAATATGATGATAGAGGTGATGATTGTGTAGATGAAGTCTTGATAATAGTGATGTCCTCATTATCCTCTCCCTCTTGAAAAGAAACCGACCTCGACTCTGCAGGGTTAGTAGAACCAAAAAAAGACGACAAATTTGCGACATTAAATGTAGCACTAACACTATAATCTTCGCTAGGTAGTTCTAACTTATAAGCATTATTGTTTATTCTTTTAAGCACTTTGAATGGTCTATCTCCATGATTCATCAACTTAGACTTTCTTTTCTCAAGAAAACTATCTTTGCAAAAATGTAACCAAACAAAATCACCAGTTCAAAGATCATTTGTTTTTTGTTTTTATTTCTTTTTTAGCAATATGACGTGCCTTTTTCTCTATTTCTTCTTTAGTTTTCAGATGGATACGTTTCACAAAATCAACATGTTTAGAAGCATCAATATTAACTCTTTCAATGAAAAGCAATAGCAATACATCTAATGGTGTATTGGCTAAAAACCATAAACAATTTTAAATGGGGAGAGTTGAGTTGTAGAGTGTACCGTCCTATTATATGTAAACTCAATATGTGGTAAACAATCTTTCCACTCTTTTAAATTCTTCTTTATCATGATCCGCAGCATCGTTCCAAAAGTACAATTCACCACTTCAGTTTGCCTATCAGTTTGTAGATGATAAGTTGTGAAGAACAACAACTTCATGCCAAGCTTAGCCCACAATATCTTCCAAAAGCAGCTCATAAATTTAACGTCACAATCAGAAACAATAGTCTTCGGTATACCATGCAAATACACTATCTCCCTAAAAAAATAAGTTAGCTACATAGGATGCATCATCGCTCTTATGACATAAAATAAAATACGCCATTTTGAGAATCTATCCACAACAATAAATATCGAATCCCTCTCCCTCTCAGTTCTATGCAATCCCAAAACAAAATCCATACTAATATTTTCACAAGAAATTGTAGGAGTATATAAACCATATGGATTTAACTTGAGTTAGCTTTGTGATATGTTATACACCGATGTACATACCGTTCTATACACCGATGTACATACCATTCAATGTCACGTCTCATCTTCGGCCAGTAGAAGTGATTGGGCAACATACTCAATGTCTTCTCGCACCCGAAATATCCCATCAATCCCTCGCAATGTGATTCTTGCATAAGCAACAAACGAATGAACGGATTTGCAACGCAAAGTTTGTTAGCGAAAACAAGAGTCCATCATGAACATGAAATTTATCCTATCCTTTACCATGAGAATAGCGAGCAAAGAGTTTAGCAAAATCACAATCAGCAGCGTATAACTCTTTCAAACACTCTAAACCAAGCACCTTAGTATCTAATTGAGTAAAAAGAATACTCTTTTGAGACAAAACATCAGCAGCAACATTATCTTTGCCCTTCTTATACTTACAATATATGAAAAAATTTCTATGAATTCCATCCACTTAGTATGTCTACAGTTCAACTTAGATTACCCTTTCAAGTACTTGAGAGATTTATGGCTTGAATGAATGACAAAAGCATTAGGCCATAAGTAATGTTGACAAGTTTCAAGAACATGTACTAGTGCATAGAGCTCCTTATCGTAAACAAGATAATTCAACTAAGCTTCATTCAATTTTTCAGAAAAATAAGCAATTGGCTTACATTCCTGCATAAGAACACCACCAATACATATTCCACTAGCATCGCATTCAATCTCAAAAGTTTCAGTGAAATCAGGTAGAGCAAGCAGTGACGCCTCTGTGAGCTATGTTTTTAGAGTATCAAAAGCTTCCTATTGTGTCACCCCCCACACACAAGGCACTCCTTTTTTTTGTTAATTCATTTAATGTGACGGCAATAGTACTGAAATCTCTCACAAATCGATGATAAAAACCAGCAAGACCATGAAAATTACGCACTTGACTCACATTAATAGGAACAGGCTAATTCTTAATTGCATCAAATTTAGAGTCATCAACTTTAATTTCATATCCAGAAATAACAAACCCAAGGAACACTACTTTATTAGTACAAAATATGCATTTAGCAAAGTTAACAAATAACTTCTCGGTCCTAAGCACATCAAGTACTTGTTTTAAATGATCTAATTGTTCAGACATAGTTTTGCTATATATCATAATATCATCAAAGTAGACTACCACAAAGTGATCAATGAAATCTCTTAAAATATGATTCATCAAGTGCATGAATGTACTGGGTGTATTAGTTAAATCAAAAGGCATAACTAACCACTCATACAATCCAAACTTTATTTTGAAAGTATTTTTTCATTCATCTCCTGGTTTCATGCGAATCTGGTGGTATCCACTTTTTAGATCAATTTTTGAGAAAATATATGCTCCACTAAGCTCATCTAGCATATCATCAAGCCTAGGTATATGGTGACGATATCTAATAGTGATATTATTGACAGCACAACAATCAACACACATTCTCTATGTACCATCTTTCTCAGAAACAAAAATAACAGGGATAGCGTAAGGAGAAAGACTTTCTTGTACATATCCTTTATCCAAAAGCTCTTACACTTGTCATTGTATTTCCTTGGTTTCAGTTGGATTGGTGTAGTACGGCAGTCGGTTCAGAAGCGAGGCACTTGGCATGAAGTCGATCTGGTGCTCAATCCCACGAAGTGGTGGAAGTCCGGGTGGCGCCTTCTCAGAGAAAGCATCATCGTATGCCTACAACAACAACTGGACTACACTAGGTAGAGTATTTAGATCATTAGTTGTAAGCATAACCTCAGTGTCCTTATAAACAAGAATAAAGTGCATAACAGTAAGATCATTGCTCACCTCATTCAGATCTATTTTCATTGCAATCAAAACCTTTCTAGTGCTTACATTTGCCTTACCTTGCTGAACAACAAGCTATGATTTCTCATGACGTTTCTGTTCAACGACTTGTATTTGAGAAGGAGTAAACAGTAGTAAAACCATGTTCTTACCTTCCCACTTGAAGCTATAAGTATTGACTCGTCTATCATGTCGTACATTACGATCAAACAATCATGGACGGCCCAACAGTAAATAACATACCGTCATAGGCACAACATCGCATAAAACAATATCCTCAAATTTATTAACTTTGAAAGGAACTTCTACACGGTGCTGAATTTTAACTTTGCTTCCCTCACAAAACCATTGCACACAATATGGATCAGGATATTTAAGCAATTTCATGTTAAGCTTTCCACACATCTCAACTCTAGAAAGATTTTGGCATGAACCACTATCAATGATTATTTTAACATTAATATCTTTCACTTTAGTTACAATAAAAAATCAGTCAGCTATAATAAAAAAAGCCATAAGCCATCGCTATTTCGAACTACCTGCCTCTTGCCATACCAAAGCCAATCGAATTCTGGAATGACTCCATGTCTTTCATAGTTTCTTCATCATGTGCCTAGTTAACTGCTTAGCCTTTTGACCTTTGTATAAAAAAATACTACTCGAGCCTTTCATGTATTACCAAGGCCCTCTTTTGATTTTTCGTGCGTATTGCCATGGCTTGCTGACTGTGGTTGCATGTCGCCGTGGCTGATGCTACACGCTTATTGTCGATGCTCAAGCTTCATTAGTTCTGTGCTTTCACGGTCTTACTATTTTTTAAAACCAAAGGCGAGAGCTCAGGCATTCATTTCAAGGAGAAGAGAATTATATCGGCCCTCAGAGGGGAAATACCAGGACACCAACACCGACAGACCGAACATAGGAGGGATGCCAACACTGAGGCCTCAACTAGGACTCTTACCAAGTACCTATTGCATCCAGAAGGCAAGCACCTTATGAAGCAACTACATCGACGCTCCTTAGAAAAGAAGAGGGAGTGGCTCCTCCACTTACACCGTTGGCGACAACCACCTGCAAGCACCACCAAGCATTACCCAATGCATGCCATCCACTGATGTTGCATGTCACGAGTCATCATCGCTACCCATCATATCCACGACGTGACCTGCCTAGCCGATACACAAGACACACCACTTGACACGTGCCACATGTCATCATTGCCGCCCATCACACACCCGCGATGCGACCGCTTCAACTTTGCCACACACACATCATCGAAGTGACAAGATTGACGCCTGTAGCATGCCCAACCAAACTGACAACGATGCCCAACCTGTGTCGGCATTCACCGCTACCAAGTAGATAGCCACTCACTTGTGTGGTCGCGGCCAGGCTTGGTTAGCCATGCGCACACCATATGCTACTGAGACCAGGCCCAGCCAGCCACGCCGCGGAGGAGGACTACTGTGCCTCCATAGCCACCGGCCCGTTGCTCACAGAACCGCTCACCCCTGCACGATAGTGACCAGGGCCGGCCAACCATGCGCACCACACGTGGCCGTGACTAGGCCCAGACGGCCACGCTGATGAGGCGATGGGGCCCATGGGTGGTCGGGGGATGGCCAAGCAGTAGCAAGCTCAAACCGTGTCGACGATCTAGCAATGCATGGCGACACTCGGGAGGATGGTGGTGGAACTAGAGAGGGAGAAAGTCAAGGATGACAGAGAGGCTCCAGATCTACCAGGATCCAAGGGCGATGGTGACCAGAGGCGAAGAAGAAGGATGCAGATGGCACCAAGGAAAGAAAAAAAACAGATTCGAAGAAAAAAAGAGGTAGGGAAGGAAAGAGGCGGAGAAGGAGCGGCCGCTAGCAGCCACCGGTGATGGCGGCGACGGTGACTGCGGCGGCGAGGAGCAGCGGGGGCTCTTGGGGTGCGGCGTGGCCACCTGGGTCGCTACACGAGCCACAGGGGAGCTGGTTTAGAGAACAGAGACCTGACCACGGTCTTGCTATCACCTAAGCTTAGTGCGTGATAGTTAAGTAGACAATTAGTCGGTTTGTTTTAGCGCTTCATGTGAGCTTCTTAGTTTTCGAAATGTCTAATTTGGACGCACTTCTACAATGGCAACCCATTTCAGTTTTGTTCAGCATAATTCTTATATCCACATAATTTACCTTGAAAGGCCGAATATGAGTCAACTTCCATCCATACACGGGCAACCAACCTAAAATCAGTTGAAGTTCCGTTAGTAGCACAAAATTTTAGAAGACTGCAGAAACATATCAACAACTTGAATATACTGCATAGTGTCTAGAACAAATTTTTCGGTCATGGATAAAGATGGAAACTTTGAATATCAGCAACTTGAATTGTTTTCCCTTCGGTACAATTATATACACACACACAGGGACATCCAAAGCTGAGAGCCCTGAATCACTGCCTTTTTCATTTCTTTTTCTTACTCATGCAAACCTGTGCTTTTGTGTTGAACCACCTAAACTCTGTTGACTCTTTTTCTTAGCGTGCACCATAAAGGAGGGGAGCGCTATCTTTGAACAGTTGCTGCTGTGAAGACATGCATATGGGTGGCAATAAGATTTCTGCACAGCATATATCTGCACGACCACTCACTTCGCTACTTCATCTACATTCTTACTGCATCAAACTTACGTTGCTTCCTATTCTTTATCAGACCCTATTGTAAGTCATTCGTGTTACCAATTAACTTTAATATAGTTCTGTTCTTGCGTATATCTAAAGTATAATATGATTGATTTAGTTGCTTTTGTTAGTTATGAGATTTGCATATTTATAATATTTGCTTTGTAGTGAAATCTAAAATTAAAATATTGCTCATATTTGTAACAATGTCCCTCGCATTCTCATTCCTCTTCCTTCTCATCGTCTATTTGCTGATGTTCTCCGTCGCCGATTCCAATCACGCAGGCCACCGTAGTCCTCCGCCAGATTCAAACGTCATGGGCTCATGGCCGTCCTCCCGCCGTTGGCGCAGCGTCGGTGGCACCGGCTGGGCGGCGGCAGAAGCTTGCGAGTTACGCAGATTGGCGTGCATGTCTTTTACGTTAGGTGATGATTAGAACACATGCAGCTCGTTATTTTGTTTGCGTTCAGATTAGAGTTTGCGCGGCTTGGTTTTGTGCTGGATTCGCATTGGGTTGGGCATCTGTAAACGTTAGTGTGTGCTAGAATTAGAAATAGCAATTGTGCCTATTTACCTACGTGTCTGTGGGTAAATATACTAATAAAGCTAGATATAAGATATATTCTTTGCCTACGGACATGAAAATGAGGAAAGCTCTCTGCCCATCGGGTAAACGGGCACGGGCATGGGTGAGCTCCACCCGTACCCGTCTCACCCGTTTACCCGTGACCTACATACTAGCAGGTGGGCCAACACACTCAGCATCACCAAAATCTAAAACCCTAGTAGACTCCCCAGAGTCCTAGACCCCAGTCGGCCATTCTAGTCCCCCTCCCCACTCGACACTCATGAATCACGATTCCCAGCAGGCAGCTGCCATCCTCCTCCCGGTCGTTTGTCCTCTCTGCACATCGCATCCTCCTCCCGAGCTCCCAGCCGGCTACCACCCCTGCCCCCACCCGGTCGCCCCTCCTTCGCCCTGCCGCCGCGCCTCCTCCCTGGCAGATCCAGATCCCAGCTGATCATCGCCTCCCAGCTGATCCAATCCTCCTCCTGACGGCAGCCCCTCCTCACGACAGCCGACAGATCCAGATCCTGGCTGACTGTCGCCCCCATCCTCCTCCCAGGCTCCCGGCCGGCTGCCGCCCCCCACCCCCCCATGCAGCCGCTCCTCCCCCGCCCTGCTGCCCTGCCTCCTCACCGATAGATCTAGATTTCGGCCGATCATCGCCCCCCCATCCTCCTCCCGGTCATCGGTAGATCTAGATCCCGACCATCAAGTCCTTTGCAAGTAAAATATGCTGATGGAGACTTTTGTGTAGAACTGTTTTCTTTGCCACTGATTTTTGTTGCTTGTTTTCCATTGATATGTGAACAACACACTCATCTTACACCTGCTATGACTTCCAGAACACAAGCTTTTCATTGGGATACTTCCAAAAAAAATGTAACGGATACAGAATTGACTGATTTGTTTTCCAAATATGAAAATATCAAGGATTTACAAATTTTTAGGGGTTCGCAACTAACAAGCAAAGGTTAGTTATTGCAAAGAAGTTGCTTTCCTTATCAATAGAAGTAGAAACATCGCTTGAGTCTGAAAGTTTGTCATCCCTAATGTACATTGTTAATTAACTCTGGTTATTGCAGCTGGCTGCGCCTTCCTTAAATATGCAACAAAGGAGCAAGCAGTGGTAGCTATTGAGGCTCTAAATGGAAAGCACAAAATAGAGGTCTGCCCAAACTGAGTTAGGATAGCAAAGCAACTTTTACTTATTGTTGAATTTACTCTGATTCACATGAGAGCATAGTATACAGCTCATAATTCATATTGAACTATGTACTCTAGTTATTTTTTACAACAGTTGTGAACAACAAAATAGTGCAGTCACTTGACCTAGTATTTTGTATTGCCCACAGATTTATATTATCTCTTTAAAATGTTCAAATAAATTTCTAGATCGAACATGGGTACGTCTCAGGAGCCTCATGTCCGCGGGTATATGGGCATGTCCGCGGGCGATGGGCATGGGCGAGGTTTTTCGTCCATCGCCCTTCGCGGGTATGCCCATGGAGGTAAATAGGGGCCACGGGCATGGGTATGAGTGGGCACTACCCGAGCCCACCGCACCCGATTGCCATCCTTAGCTAGAATCGGCACATTATATTTTTCTATTTCTCCCCAAAATAATTATCAAATTAGTTAAGTATGAATATTTACCGGCCGTTCAACAGTTGGACCTGACGATTTGACCGGTGAACTGTTGGCCTCTCGGTTCAGCGACCAGTCGGGTTCAATAACCGTTGGCATGTCTGCATTGTTTCTAAAGGCCATTTTTACAGTATCTAATTTTTAAATAAAGTATTTTTTTAAATCATGATCTACAAGTGATTATAGTAGATACTATAATGACTTTATTTATATCGACAAAAATCACATGTAAGTATCTCTTCCTATACAACTTGTCTAAAATTATTACTATTTATAAACCAAAGTAAAAAAACCATCCATAAATAAATTAAATAAATAATTTTAAATTTTGAATTACAACTTTATACCTACTTTTTATTTTTCAGTTTTGACCATATGTCGCCCAACTATTGGGCCACTTGGGCTAGTCACCCAACTATTAGGCAATACGTAGCCAACTCGCCCAGTCGTTGGGCGACTAGACCCTGTCACCCAGTCGGTGGGCGATTAGGCAACTAGACCCTAGTCGCCCAACGATTGAACGATTTTTTAAAAAATATATTTATTTTATTAATCTGACAGAAGTAATTGTGGGGGTGAGGGGCAAAGGATAATTATTGTAGATAATATATTTAGCAAATCTTGTTTATAATTTGTATCTTTTTTCAAAGGGCAAATAATGTCGGTTGATTCTTTTGTGATTTTTATAGATTGTAAACGGTACAAAATCTATTAGACTCACAATAATATTTTACGATCATCGTATGTTGTTATAGTGTGATAAATTTTTTGAAGAATTTTATAAGGACGATTGAGATAGTAACGATTAGTAAATAGAAAAGTAAGTGATATTAGGATGCAACACTGAATTTGTACATGGAGGAAGACAAAACAAAATGCGTACACAACGAAAAAATACACAAAGTAGGAGGAAGACTCACTACTAGCTACACGTCGGCCAGTGCTGGTATGTGAGCGGGGGGAAGGGCCAACACACGCACGAGCCTGGTGCATGTCTGCAGAGCGTACAAGCGTAGGTACTCGTCATACGTCCGGGTCATACGCAGTGCCCTCCTACATGAAGTTCTCGAGTGCCTCCACCCACTCCGCCACCCACGGCTCCATCTTCGCAGCCCAGCTCATCCCACGACCACCCCTCCTATTGCATCGCAAAGCGCATAACCGCAAATTAGAAGGCATTGTATGAGGCGAGGAAAAGTGTAGGGACATGTGTTGTGTATAACTCATGCATGGATTGAATCAGGCACCCAATGCCCAACAAGGGCAAGAACAACCTGGCGGAGGTCGAACTGGCATATTACTCTGTGCACCGCATAGTCCTCAATGAACATGCCGAATACGAGCTTCTTCTGCGTGACCCAGTACACCCAGTCACGCAAGCATAGTGATGAGAGCCTGGCAGGGGCGCGGTCTGCCATTTCCTAAGTTGAATATGGTTCCCAGCGCACATAGTCAGCGGTGAGGCGATCGAGGTGCTCGGCAAGTGATCGTACACACGGGTGACCTGCAAGTGTGCAAAATGTGCCTGCGAGCCAGAACAGTAGTTACAAAGGATGACCCGTAATACATGTATAGTAAAGATTCAGGAGAGTACGTACCCATCTACGGTACCAAAGAGACCCTGTGGTAGGCCGGTCCATGGCGCCCCCATGGTACACGTCCACGTGGTATGGACCGTTGTCGGGCCAGCATCGGCTGTCCGAGAGGGAAGCGTTCGACTGACCACAGCTGCAACAGGAGGCGACAACCTGTGAGGATAGGGATCGTCCTCGTCCTCACAAAGCGTCTCGACAAATGCGGTGATCCCGTTGGCGATGGCCTCGCATACAACATGAGGCGAGCTCGACGAGTCACGTGGCTACTAGTAAATAGTACCTAGCTGAACACCACAACAAGTATAAATCAAGGTGCCGTGACACGGTACTCATTGGCTTCTAGGTCCATCCACTCGACCTGTGTAGAAACAAAAAATTAGTAAGCTCATCATATGGTAAGGATAGTGCATCGCCAAACAGGGAAAATAGATAGCATGTATGCTCAGAACTACAAAAGCCACCGCATGGGCATCCCATCTTCTGTTGCACTGGGAAGGCTTGGTACATTGGTGCGCCTCGGCTGAAAGAACCATGCTAAACCTGTCCAAAGAGTCGTCACGCCTGTAGCATGTGCAACCTAAGGGGAGACAGTCTCTCTCGTGATAGGCAAACCGAGCAGCATCACAATGTCCTGCAGAGTGGGGATCATCTCCCCAAATGGGAGGTGGAAGGTGTACATCTCGAGTCATCATAAGTCCAGCAAAGCTGTCAGTAACGACCGGTCGAATGGGAATCATAGTGACCGCTCTAGGGCGGCGTGGACCTCCTCAGCCTCCTCGACTAGAGTGCCGTCCTCGTTGGTGGCCTCCACCATCCGCGTGAGAGGTAGAAGGCTGACATTGCTCAACCTGCAAAACACGAAGAGGTAAATACATAGCGCAAATATCAGAAAAAAGACGTGCTATAGTTTGTACACAAATCTATCTCTCTAGTGTAGGTCTAGTCTCTAACCCCGTCGGGGTGTCCATGTACGGACCACCCCTAACTAGGTCTCCTTGTCCCCGCCCTCAGGATGCGTGGCACGATGAATCGCGTGGTGCTATGTGTTGACGTGCGGTCCAGAAAGCCGAAGGCCAGTTCGAACCACCAAGGTCACAAGCTATATCTGCAAATCAATTTGAAGTTAGCAATTATGACACAATTACTAGTTTAATTATTAATAGCGTAGTTTCAGTAATTCTTCAAATCATTTCTAGCCAATTTCATGTAAGCTATTATGCCTATTTAATTTATTTACCTATCTAAATAATTTTAGGTCTCAGAGTTACTGGACTAAATTCTTCCCTCTGTGTACCTATTTTTTTTGTAATTAGTACATGCGTAATGATTTACTTACAAATATAAAATAAAGTTAATCTTAAATAATAATTAAATTCATTATACTGAGGCATCCCTATGGGATGTCTGAATTTTATTTTTGTCATTTGCGGATTTTTATGTCTCAAATGCTATTTAAATCGTTGCGTACAATTTTACTTGCTACGCGTAATCTTAAATCGTTGCGTACAATTTTACTTGCTACGTGTAATCTTAAATCGTCGCGTACTATTTTATATCTGCGCATGTTATTCTAATCGTTATGAACAGTTTTAAATATTTCGATGGCTATTAATTTTTTCTAAAAATTAAGGATACTTATTACAAAGTTTTTGCAATTTATAAATAACTAACAAAATTAACTGAGCCTTCAAATACACAAAAGAGCGATCTAAAAGATAATATAATTATTAACAACTAAATTAGAGTTGCTTTCTAAACTACAAATTTAATAATTTAGTTGTTATCCTACCATGTTTAAAAACTAAATATACAAAAAATACAAAAACTCACTGTTGTTGATACACAGATCCCTCATCCCCTCCTCTCCCTCTCCTCCTCCTCCTCCTCCCTTCTCCTCCCCTCTTCCTCTCTCTTCCTCCTCTTCTCCCTCCTCTCCTCTCCTCTCCTCTCTTCTCTTTCTTTCCTTTTCTCTTCTCCTCTCTTTATCTTCTCCCCTTCTCCCTTTCTTTTTCTATTGGCCGAAGGAAGCAAATGAGCATGCACTTAGCCCGCCACGTACCCGAGAGGTTATACTCCCTAGTCGTCCAACGGTTGAACGACATATGGCCAAAACTGTATAAAATAAAAAGCAGGTATAAAATTGTGATTGGAAATTAAAAATTAATAATTTTGAAAAAAATTAGGAAGTGTCTATTGGGGATTTGAGTATTTTATATGGTTCGGAGCACTCAAATTTTTTTCCTTATGTATGCAATATTTTTCGCTTATGTATATAACATTTTCTTATATATGCAATATTTTTTTCTATGTATGCAATATTTTTATAGTCAAGAAATGTTATATATATGGGAAATATTATATATATATAGGTGAAAAATATTATTAACATAGGTAAAAAATATTATATAATAAAAAAGTCTGAGTGTTCTAAATGAAAAGAATGTTGTTTAGCCTTTCTCAGATTTTTAGCCGTAAAAGCCGCCAATATGAACGGCTTAGAAAATGCCAAGCCGAACAGCGTATTCCCATCGCATCCCATCACGAGAAACCGAGACGAAAGCCTGAGGGATTTGACTCCCCTCTACAGTCTCCACACAATTAATCCATCAGAATCCCCTGATCTAGCAATTGTCCAAGCGGATTCCCCAATTCGCTGTCCGCACTCCGCACCGAGATCCCAAAGCACCAGAGGCAAAATTTTCCCATTGGTAAGCACTCGATTTGTTTAGGTTTCTTGCACGTTCTTGGAAAAGCGTTCTGGCCATTCTTAATAATGGAATTATTATTGGATCCGTAACTTTATTCGAATAGATTTGTTAGTTCGATATACCTTTGCGCTCTGATTTGATATAGCAGTTGCACGCTTGTACTACCTTCTTCCGTGCCCCTGTCCTAGCTCGATCTGTTCTTAGCTGCTATTCCCATCTCGTATCCCCCATTCCTGAATCCTCTTCTTTTCTTGGTATTCAGAAATATTAGCGTTTTCCATGCGATTGGGAACAAACCCCTTTTGAATCGGCGCAAGAAAGACAATTAATTGGTTGGAGAGGCAAAAAGGGGAGTGTAATCTTGAGAAGCCAGAGAAAAGAGCCCAGCTTTAGCAGCGGCAATGGTTTGGTCCATGGATCCACAAGTGACCATCCATGGCGACTGGGTGTCGGCCGTTGTGCCGCTGATGAAGCTGCTGTGCTTGACGGTCATCGGCCTGATCCTCGCCAACCCGAGGACGCAGATCGTGCCCAAGGCCACCTTCAAGCTGCTGAGCAAGCTCGTGTTCGCGCTCTTCCTCCCCTGCCTGATCTTCGTCCACCTCGGCGAGTCGGTGACCATCGACAATGTCCTGCACTGGTGGTTCATCCCAGTCAACGTGCTCATCAGCACGGCCATTGGATGTGTTCTTGGGTACATCGTGGCGCTGATCTGCCGCCCACCTCCGCAGTTCTTCCGGTTCACGGTGATCATGACTGGGTTTGGCAACACGGGGAACCTTCCTATCGCAATCATCGGGTCAGTTTGCCATACTGCGGATCACCCATTCGGTCCTGAAGGCCACCGCAAGGGTATTGCTTATGTCTCATTCGCTCAGTGGGTTGCTGTTATTCTGGTCTACACCTTGGTCTACCACATGATGGAGCCGCCGATGCAGTTTTATGAGATTGTAGGTGAAGGGAACGAGATTGTGGAAGAGCCTGAACAGGTCAGCAACTTCAGTAGGCCTCTGCTTCATGAAGCAGAATGGCCAGGGATGGCTGATAAAGAAACGGAGCACTCGAAGACGCCATTCATCGCAAGGGTTTTCATGAGCATTTCAGGCTCCTCGCAGAATATGTTTCCTGATATTGATTTTACCGAAGAGGAACTTCTGGTGCTGGACCTAGCAGTCCAAAGTCACTTAGGTGCTTGGCAGAGCCAAAAGTGGTCAGGAGGATCAGGGTTGTAGCTGAAAAGACTCCAATTCAGCATGTTCTTCAGCCTCCAACTATCGCTTCCTTGCTTGCCATTATCATTGGCATGGTTCCTGTATTCAAAGATTTTGTGTTTGGGGCTGATGCACCGCTGTCATTCTTCACCGATAGTTTGGAAATCCTAGCTGCCGCCATGGTTCCCTCGGTGATGTTAATTCTGGGAGGCATGCTTGCAGAAGGCCCAAAGGATAATGCCTTGGGTATCCGGACTATAATTGGTATAACTGTGGCAAGGCTTCTGGTGCTCCCATGCATTGGTATTGGTGTCGTGACGCTAGCAGACAGGTTGCATCTACTTGTTGAGCAAGACCACATGTACCGCTTTGTGCTCTCACTGCAATACTCCACCCCTAGTGCCATCCTGCTTGGAGCAATTGCGAGTCTGAGAGGCTACGGTGTTAAGGAAGCATCTGCGCTCCTATTCTGGCAGCACATTTGTGCAGTGATATCCCTTTCCATCTACTTGGTCATATATTTCAAGTTGTTGTCTTACATTTGAAAGATGATGGCCTGCTTTCCAATTTTGGTTTATGCATTTATCTCGGACAGGGTTGGCTAGGAAAAGAGTACTTAAATGGATTTTCATCCACATCTTCTTATGATTAAGTAGAAAAGGAGTACTTGAATGGACCTTCAACCACATCTCCGTATGTGTATTTATAATTTGCTAGTGATTTGTATTTCTGTTACATGTATTATTTGAGAACAGGAGATACATGTTTTATTTGAGAACAGGAGATATGCTTCTTGTTGTTCCTTATAGTCAATAAATCAATATATGTCTGTTCACTTGTGCAGTATTACACTTATTGCCATAGAACTGCATAAATGGTCAATACATTGTTATTTGATGCTTAAATATAGATTCTTGGTGTTTGAGTGACCATGGGAGATGTCACTGGTCAATATGTGATAAATAGTTGACACATTTGTTAAGTTGAATTTTGGTTGTGCAAAAGAACCTCAAAATTACAGTGGTGTTGGCAGTCAAGCACTGGTTTGCAGGGCCAGTCAGACCACTTAGCAGTGGCGGTCTGACCGCCCTGTAGGGCTAGTCAAACCGGCCAAGTTGGCCTTGTGATGAAAATACACAGGCCAGATGGACCGGCATGGGATGAGAAGTCGACCAGCCCAGGTTGCTTTTATGGAATTTCGAGGTTTTTGGATCAAACTATTGTGAGGGATTGTTTGGGAATGAATTTGTACTAGGTTTCGCTGGAAACAGAGGTATGAGACAAAACTAGATAAAATTTTACCGAAATATCCTGATACGGACCAACTAAGAATTAGTTGATACATAGAGATAGCTTGATCTTTTCTGGTACGTTTAGCTAGGTTCCTTCTCCTTTGGTTCTTGTGGATGGAGTCTTCTTCTTGTCTTGACGTCGTCAACAATCATGATAAGGGTGATTTGCACTAGAATGCAATGCACGCACTAGAATCAATCTATTGAACTCTCCAAACTATGAATTCAGCAAACAAAACACGAACTAGATGAGATGAACTTTGTAGATTCGATGGGCAATCTTAAGATCCTCCTGTTCTTGCTTTGCACCAACTCAGCAAACTCCAAACGAGAAAACCCTGCAATCATGCAATCTGGCGACCAACAACTATCATGACGATTTTCTCCTTTATTTCACAAGTATAAAAACTTATCATATCATAGCCTAAGTTACAATAGGGCTAAGGCCCTGACCTTATATTGGCACCAAAAGTGCGGCCAACTTGAATATAACATGAACATAAAAAACCTACGCCAATACAACCTCGGAAGAATATACCTAAAATAGAATCGTCTTTTTGTCTGTCAATTTGTGCTGCGACTAGGATGTTTCTGTGGCTGCCACCATATGAGTTGTATAGGGCTTTAAATTAGCTTTCCAACAAGTCCAAGAACACTCAAATCGGACTCTATTTGTGAAAGTTATGGGCGTTTTAAAGTTAGCCCTACTAGTTATTCCAAACCGAGTCCGAGTTACATTCAAATCTTCATATCTTTCCTTTCTTGGTTTAGGAGGCTTCCAAATCTGATTGATAGATGAAAAGGAAACTTTCTCAACTGTAGGAAAGTCATGTTACAGCCCAATATTATCCACTCTTGTCTTGCAATGCACGGACTCATTATGTTTGGCATCTTTCGCGTGTCTCTCCGAACAGCTTGTGCAGTGTCCAATGAAGTTGTCATATCTTTGTGTAGAATACTCTAAATCAAGTGTTATTTGATTTGTTAGAAAATAGACTTTATTAGCTTTCTAAATATGTGTTTTGTGTGCATTGGAAACCTCAGAATTGACATTGAAAACTTCATGAACCTTGTGTACAAAACTGCAAGCATGAAAATTTGATTGTTCTTGTGTCTTTCACTTGAGTCAAACTAGCTTTCTTTCTTCACCACCCACACCTCCAAATCCATGTGTTACTATCTTGTTTGCATTACGCAAAGGAGGAATCACATAAGCATCCGCATGAACTAGAATTTTCTTATCTCTCTTATAAATAGTTGCTTCTTTCTCCTTGCTCAATTCAGCATTAAGCCTTGTAACTTCGGATTGCATGGATGAATCACAAATCAATATAGCATTCACACTCTTGGACACATCATCCCCTCCCCCTTCAAGCGAAACCGTCCTCGGTTTCATGGTATTATTAACAAGCTCTTTGCTTTTGTTAGCAATGTCAGAAATAATTTCCTCATCTCTCTTCGATAGTAAAGTTTGAAACACATCTTTATGCATAAAAGTGAAGCAATTGGCTCTTTCTTGGTGTGTAACATTGCGATCAAATTGCCATAGACGTTCCAACATGATATAACACATGTGCATGGTCACAACATCGCAATCCACATTATCTTCATAACCATCAATTAAAAACGACACACGAACTATGTGAGTAACTTTCAGCTTACCAACATTGTGAAATCATTGCATATAGTATGGCTTAGAATGACGCCATGTGGTCAATGAGAGTGCATCAACCACGCCCTTGTTGATCACATTGTTGTAGCTTCCTCCATCTATCATAAGCTTGCATCGTTTGCTTTTGATCATGCATTGGGTTTGAAAAACACCACGTCGCGTCCCCTTCTCAACAATCAGCTTATTGTCACCATCCACTTTCTGAGTCATCAGAGTTGGACAAACATCAGGATCACAATATATACCTCATGGAAAATCATTGGATTTGTCATCATCATCTTCAGGTTCGTTGCTTTCACCCTCCGTGACATATCCTTCGTGTGTGAGCAACACATTCCTTGCATTTGGGCAATCCCGCATCATGTGCCCCCTGCCCTTACACTTAACACTCAACTTGACTTGTTCTAACAGTAGAGAAGGCACTAGAATCAGATTTGGATGCTTCCTTACTTGCTGAACTTGTCACCTTTGATGCTTCTTTAAACGGAGTTCCAACTAGTTTAGTGGATGCAACCGGCTTAGAACTTGAACCTCCTTCACCCTCTTGATGATATGGGCGCCTCCAAGTGGATATTTGAGTTTGGGCAACCTTGAGATGATTGTCTTTTACCCATTGTTCTGCACGCTCCGCTTGGTAAAGTAGCTCTTGTACGGCGTCGTCTTGCATCAAATCAACACGATTTCACACATTATTGTTTAACCCTTCAAAGAATCTTGTCATAGTAGCCTCCTTAGACTCACAAACTCCGGTACGGATCATGAGCACTTGCATCTCTTAATAGAATTCTTCCATGGACTTGGAGCCTCAATTCAACCGTCGTAGCTTTGTATGCAGTGTGCGTGTGTAGTATGCTGGTACAAAATAGTTTCTCATGACTTGCTTCATTGCCTTCCAGGTGTGTGGATATTCACTTGCACGGTTCAATTGATCCCACCAAATAATAGTGTATTTGGTGAACTCAATCGAAGCAATATGAACCTTCTTTTTCTTCGGAGTAGTTGTGGTTGTCCAAAATCTTATTTACACGCATCTCCCACTCCAAATAAGCCTCCGGATCAACTTTGCTCTTAAACTTCGGTATGGTTATTTTGATGCGACCAATACCGTCATCCACGCATTCTACACCACATTCGCGGTACCCTCCATGTGCAGCAGCCCACCGGTCAACAAAATCACGCTGTGGTGGTCGTGGATAGCCTCCACGGCCATCAGACATGTCATCGTTGTCTTCATAAAAGCATGTGTCATCATGCGACCGCACATGTTACACAAAGTTGGGTACATGGGGCTATGCGCTGGCTCCTCCCAACGGTGGTAGTCATCCGTCCAAGCGACGAAGTGTCACCTCCAAATTGTTGAAGCCCTCCGTGAGGCGAGCGTTCAACGTATCTTATACCTCGGTGATTCTTGTATGCACGTTGTTAATGCTTTGGTCAAAATTAATACGCATGACGTCCTCCCAGGCTTTGATGTGGCCAGCAAGCGCCTTGACTCGGGTCTGTATAGCAGGTGGTACATCATTACCGAGTGGTTCGCCCAATTCATTGCTGTGGTAGCCGCTCGAACCTCTTCTACTTGCTTCCGACATCCTGAAATCAGCAAGAAACACAAGCAGGTACTGCGAGCAACCACGCTCTGATACTAAGATGATACGGACCAGCTAAGAATTAGTTGATGCGTAGGGATGGCCCGATCTTTCTCGGTACGTTTAGCTAGGTTCCTTCTCCTTTGGTTCTTGCGGATGGAGTTTTCTCCTTGTCTTGACATCGCCAACAACCTTGATAAGGATGATTTGCACTAGTACACAATGCGCACACTAGAAGCAATCTATCGAACTCTCCAAACCGTGAATTTAGCAAACAAAATACGAACTAGATGAGATGAACCTTATAGATTCAATAGGCAATCTCAAGAACCTCCTGTTCTTGCCTTGCACCAACTCAGCAAACTCCAAATGAGAAAACCTTGCAATCACGCAATCTGACCGCCAATAACCATCATGGCGATTTTCTCCTTTATTTCACAAGTATGAAAACTTATCATATCATAGTCTAAGTTATAGTGGAACTAAGGCTCTGACCTTATATTAGCACCAAAAAGTGCGACCAACTTGAATATAACACGAACATAAAAAGCCTACGTCAATACGAACTAGGAAGGAAATACCCAAAATAGAACCATTGGTTTGTCTGTCAATTTGTGCTGTGACCAAGATTTTTCTGTGGTTGCCACCTTATGATTTGTATAGGGCTTTAACTTAGCTTTCCAACAAGTCCAAAAACACCCAAATCGGACTCCGTTTGTAAAAGTTATGGGCGTTTTAAGGTTAGCCCTGGTGGCTGTTCCGAACCGAGTCTGAGTTATATTCAAATCTTCATATCTTTCATTTCTTAGTTTAGGAGGCTTCCAAATCTGATTGATAGATGGAAAGGAAACCTTCTCAACCTTAGAAAAGTCATGTTACATCCCAATATTTTCCACTCTTGCCTTGCAATATACGAACTCATTATGGTTGGCATCTCTCGTGCGTCTCTTCAGACAACTTATGCAATATCCAATGAAGTTGCCATATCTTTATGTAGGATACTCTAAATCAAGTGTCGTTTGATTCGTTGAAAAATAGACTTCATTAGCTTTCCAAATATGTGTTTTGTGTGCATTGAAAACCTCAGAATTGGCGTTGAAAGCTTCATGAACCTTGTACACAGAACTGCAAGCACGAAAATTTGATTGTTCTTGTGTCTTCCGCTTGAGCCAAACTAGCTTTCTTTCTTCACCACCCACACCTCCAATTCATGTGTTACTTTCTTGTTTGCATTACGCAAAGGAGGAATCACATAAGCATCTGTATGAACTAGGATTTTCTTATCTATCCCATAACCAGTTGTTTCTTTCTCCTTGCTCAATTCAACACTAAGCCTTGTAACTTTGGATTGCATGGATGAAGCACAAATCAATGTAGCATTCACAGTCTTGGCAACATCATATCCAAATAAGCTCTTCTGGTGGACTTAGTTGTTTGTTTGGGGTAATCTGACCTGTCAGATCATGGTGGTCAGACCGGTGCGGTCTAATCGGTATGGTGGTGGTAGTTAGACTAGCAGAGGATTGATTTTTTTGGAAATTGGGCGATTTGGGAGATTTGATATTGGATTCATCCTGGTTCTTTGGTTATGGTTATATTGCATTGCATAATGCATTAGTTTGGTTAACATGGGTGAAGTGCATAAAACCGTGCTCCATATGGTTATTTAGTCTTTGAATGTGCAGGTGGCTTAAATAACATAGCGGTCGGTGGCAATGTACTGGGACTAGGTGGGAGAGTTGAGGTCTAGATCAGTTATATAAGTTCGAGTGAGATTATGTGGTTTAAGTGGGAGTACAGAGAAGACAAGAATCGTGATAAGCGAGTTGGTACACGAGGTGCACCAAGTGACGAGACTAATGTATGTTGAGACGGTTCGAGGAGACCGAATGTGTGAAGGCACGATGGCTAGTTGTTGGGCACTACGGGCTATGTGCCAAAGCATGCAGAGATGCGTTAAGATGAAGGCAACAACGGAGTCAAGAGAAGTTGCCCAAAAGCTTCGTGGGGGGTATTTTGATATTTTACCAAATATCGGGTTTGTGACTTGATCAAAACCACAGCGTGAGGAAGCGCAAGGGAGAAGCGGTTTAGGTAGAGGTGAAAAGTGATACGAATTATCTATATTATTCAATTATCGTATTCGATAGTATACGAATATGGTATAGATTTTTCTATTTGATTAACAATTTCTATCCTATTCATATTTATATTCGAATTCGCATCAAAAATATAGATGCGAATATGGTATAGGCTTTACGATCCGAAATATTATTTCATCCGGACTATCTCGTATCCATATTCGTATTCAACAAAGCAATATGCATCTTTTATTACAGTACGACTAATTAATTGGACAAGTGTTTTTAATCAAACGTGAATTCGCATATCTTTGGGTGAAGTAAATGAATTAGAATGATTAAGTATGATTTTATAAGGATAAAATATTATTAATATCTTCATAAAGTTATAAGAATATCCGGATCCAATCGAATTGAGTAGATATTCGATTTGAATTCATATTCGTTACAATATTCAATTCATATTCGTATTCGAGAATATTCATATTCGTATTCATTTACAAATACTAATACGAATGTGATTTGGCCACTATCCGATCCGTTTTTACCCCTACGTTTAGATCAAGGAGAGCTGAAATTATAAGTGGATCAATCGCTAAGGTATTAACGGATTGAGTCTTGTATTAGTTGGGATTGACAGGTTGCCCAAGTTTTCTTAATGGGTTGGACCTGTTAGGATTATGTGTGTTGCTTATTTAGTTGGGAGGAGAGAAGGTGGCTAGATCTAAGGATTCTAGGGTTAGGGTTTCTTCTTTAACCTTGTCTCCTTCCACAGTTTGAAGAAAGAAAATTTGAGAGGGGAGAGTGATGCTATGGCTACACTTGTAAATATCCATAAGCATGTAAACATCTTCCTCTCCGAGAATCAATCAAAACTTTTATCTTAATCATGTTCTTATTTGTGTTCTTACTTAATTTTGGTTGTTCTCAAGCTTGATTTGTGATTTTGTTGTTGTGGTTGTTCTAGCTTGATCTCTTGCTCGATTTATCTTGGTAGGACATGTTATAATAGATTTGAAAGTTATCATGCCTTAGACCTTTATGAGCAAGAAGTAATTTGGAATTTAGGTTTTTTGGTGTTCTTATGACCTATATTCAATTCCTCATGATTCAGTGGGCTTAAGCCTAAAAACCTTATGATTCTTAATTAGTTTAGGTTCCTAATGGCTTGAACAAATTCCTGAGATTTGAGCTTTTGTCCCGAGAGAATTTCAGACGGAGATTAGGATCGGTCAGACCGGCTTTGGTTTAACGGTCAGATCGGCCATATCCCAACGATCTGACCGGCCTTGACTGAAGAGTGTTGATTTTGTTTGCTCGGGTTTCTGGCTTTATCTTGCTAAGTCTAAGTGGTATGGATCTGTTCTTTTTGGCTGCGGCTGATGGTTTTTGGCTGCGACTGATGGCTTTTTGGCTGTTTGCGACAAAGATTACGGAAAGAGAAATACTCGCTTGCGATTTTTGATGGTACAGATATTAGGTTTTTAACGTGTACTACAATTAACTTGTAGACTCTGTCTTAAAAAATACTCCGTTTAAAAGTTAGGTACTATAGCAGAAGCTAAAAGCCAAAAACTGAAAAGAACAGGGCCATAATCTGAAGTTCTGAACTTGGTGACTTTATAGTCATTTGATTTTTGAATACCTAAAGGGGAAAAGTGTCAGAAATTATTTACCCCTCTGATTGCCACCATCGGTCCTACAGTTTTCAACAACAATGATACATTTGAATGGCAATTAGTTTTTCAGTTATTCGCTCATTGTGATCATGGTGAAATTTTTTGGATCCTTTCAGAGGGTCAAAAAAAAACATTTTTCTTCTTTAGATTGAACGTGGGAGTAATGAGTTTAATATATTCGTCCATTAGAATTGCTGGTAAGCCATCTTCCGAAACTGCAAATTTCCTTCTAAATTGATACAACAGAAATGTACTTGTAAGAAGTTACAGGGCACTATGTTTTCGGTTACTGCCAGTAACTCGAGGTGCAGAGCTACTAAGTTTCTCATTTGTGTCTAGGAGTGAAGACGGATGGATCGGATAATGTCTAAACCATATTCGTATTCACATTTGTAAATAAATATGAACATGAATCCGAATATTCTCGAATATGAATACGAATTGAATATTATAACGAATATGAATTCGAATGGAATATCTACTCAATGTAGTATGAAGACATTAATGATATTTTATCCTCGTATAATCATGTTTAATCATTCTAATTCATTTACTTCGTCTAAAGAAATATGAATGCACGTTCAATTAAAAAAACTTGTCCAACTAATTAGTCATATTATAATAAAGTATGCATATTGCTTTATAGAATACGGATATGGGTAGTTCGGATAAAATAATATTTCAATGGTAAAATTTCATACCATATTTGTATATATGTTTTTACATGAATTCAAATACGAATACAAATATTATAGAAATTGTTAGTCGGATGGTGAAATCTATATCATATTCGTATTCCATCAAATACGGTAACCAGATAATACGGATAATTCATATCCACTTTTTACCCCTAGCATTAGCCCTGTAAAATAGCAAGCATTGCTATCATTTTTCTTAGGTTGTAGAACTAAACTTGGTAGACTGTCCATGTCCTGATCTTCAACAAAACACCTAGCCTGGCAAAATACTATGAAAATATCATTGGCCTTCATTATTACCTTTCCTTTGAGTCGAATTAATTTTCCATGCCACTTTTCATTTCCGGGACTTATTCTTCGTTTCAGCTCATGCATCTCTGCCTTGTGACGTGCGTCGGCTTCGTGCCACCCCCGTCGAAATGCGAGCTCGGGTGATTGCTCCGGAGGCACAGCCCTTCGGCTGTGCTCGAGGCACACCGGCGGCAGGTATTCACTGGAACCACGAGTCTTATCTGCTCTGCGCTCTGAACACATCTGAACTCTGCGATGTTTCATCCACACACGTAGAACTCTCCATTTCAGAACACTTACATTATTTACTAAGATCCATCCAACTTCGTAATATTTAACCAATAACATTTTTCTAAATAGTTAGATTGGTTGTAGTAAGATGGTATTGTTAGATTTATTTTAGATTGGTTGTAGTAAGATGGTATTGTTAGATTTATCGAGAAAATACTTTTATAGCGCTACAGTTCCACAATACTTTTTGCATTCTCATAAAATTAGCAGTTAAAGCCTTCATGAATTGCAGGTTGATTATTTGTCGGTAAGGGTTTAGCTTATGAGTAACTTTGGGGACCGTGGAAAATCAAAAGGTGACATGTTTTTGAAACGGAGAGGGTAATGTTGTTGCAGGACGGGGTGAGATTGTCTTACGGCTATGATATCAAAAGATTCATCGATTGCATGTGCCGCCGTTCTGTGAAGGCAATTAGGAGACCATTGCATCGGAATGTAACAGTAAAATATGTTTCAGTCAGTCTCGTCTCCTAGTGGACAGCATGTGCGCTTCATTAAAGTATCCCTACTGCTGCAGAAAATTAAGGAAGCAGGACAGGTGATAGAATTTACAAAATCAGATGATTTTTCTTTGGTGTAAAAGCTGCACAGTTTGTCCATATCTGAATGTGCTGCGAATTTTTTTTGTCCATTTTTAGATCAAATTAAGTAAAGGGCGTTCTTTTGAGGAGGAAGTAAGCACGTTGTCTTATATTGGGTTAATATGCATTAGACTGATAATTAAATTAGTTAGCATTACCAACTGAACAATATCGTATCCAATTTGACGAGAACTGAGCATTGGCTTAGCGGCTGAGGTTGCAGTCGAGCAACCAGCCTGCCGGGTTCCATCCTTTGGATCGGCTTGGTGCGTCTTATCTTATATACGTATGTACGTTTAGTGAAAAAATATATACTTGTATCGTATAAGGTACTTGATAAATACAGAATTTATTCAGCGTTCTCCGCTCTAACCTAAAGTGTGTTTCAGTAGGGTGTATATACGTGTGTGCATGAGGTATGCGTGCGTGTGGGCCCTTCCTTGTGATCTCAAAAAAAAAAAAAATCAAAGCAAACTGACAGTCTGAGTGTGTGTCAGGCTGTAAGGTGATTCTGCTTAAACTGCATATAGTGATCGGTTTGGTTTTTAGCTTCACTTCTAGCTTCACTTTTTACTATTCACTACACTATCCACTAACTCAGCTACAGTGTTTTTTCAGCCAAAAGCCATCGCTATTCCGATCACCCCCATAATCCTCTTTCATAACCGTTTACTACATGATTAATCAACCCCGTCAGCGAGCTATTGTATTAGCGTAAAATTAATACTGATGTTCGAAAATACTCCCACTGTAACATTATGACTCATCGTCTTTTCATTAATTGCATGGCATTAGTTTTCCCATTATCTATTTGCCGGAGAAATCTATACCTTAATTGTAACATATAGCTTCTGTTTACATTAAAATAAAATGGTGTTAGAAGAAATAATTAATAATAATAAGAAGGGAAATTTTCGTTTAAGCCGTTAGGTGCGATCCACTTCTCACTTTTGCCACAAGATTTTTGGCCTCACTTATGCCACTAGGCCTCTTTTTTTAACTTCTAAAAACTGCCTTTTAACGTTCTATAGTAATTAACTTTTAAATAAAGTATCTTTTTAATGTGAAATTTACAAATTGATGAAAGTACACACTATAACGACTTCATTTATATTAGCTGAAACTGAACACGAGTTTCTCTTACTCCGTACTCTGTCTTACAAAAAGTCCAAAAGCTATAAGCTACAACCTAAAAGAACATGCCCATTGTTCCATTAAGTACATCTTTGGTTTTGCCACTGCTGTCCAATTCTCAAGACAACATGGTTTGACCATTAAGAAAATTCCAAACAAATCAGAAAAGATAGAAAATACAGATAAACATAGAACACTTAAAAATACCAAAAAAGTATTGGAGCACACAAAAAAAATTTTGTGCATCACTTGTAAACAAAAAAGCATCAATTTTGTGAAAAATTATACTAGGAAAATTTTGCACCAAGAAAAACTTATCAATTTTTATTAGTATTTAAGGGAACATCCTTAAATTTTTGCTAGTATAAAACTTTTTTGTGAAATTATAGGAATTTTGTTTGGAAGTGATTTGGATTTTTTCTGGTATTATGAATTTTCTAATATTTATGGTATTTTTCTTTTTTGCATATTTCTTAACAATCAAATGTTGTTTTCCCATGAGCCATCACGTAGAGACCCATGAGTGAGCCACGCAAGCACCCACGCCAAAGAAGACACATCAGATGGGTTAGCCCTAAGCCTACATGTAATGCCACATGTCCTCCACCTCAGCCAGTTGTGCCACATGTCAATGGAAACCCACTTGTCATGTTGGATCCACGTGTCACTGCCACATCAACCAAAACATGTCTCGGTCCGCCACATGTCAAGCCATGTGTCTACCATGTCAGCCCTAGGTGCCACATTAGCAAGCCGCCTGCACGCGCACTATTCCATGCACCGAGTTCACCATAGACTAGCACTATTCTGTACACTATGTTCATAGCACAGTAGCTTTTCCTAACTTTTCATGAATTTATTTTCCAGAAAATATTTTGAGAGCCCATTATTCTTTATCCTACCTCTGATTGACCATATCCTTTTTCCTAAATATATCTAAAATTGAGCTCTATTTTTTGTTTTAGTTTTAAAGTTTTTGGAGTTCATTTGAATTTTATTTGATTTTATTTGTGATTCGTTCGTTTTCTCTCGCGTTAGATAACGTCTTCGAATGAGCTAAAGCAGGATCTGAAGACCAAGAGTCGATATCTGAGCAAGACCAAAATAAGTCATGTCCTTTGATCATATTGAACATAGTTTTCAAATCTATTTATTTATTATTATTTAAATTATCTTGTATTGCTATTTTAATACAAACCTTTCTACCTGGTAGTTATTATCCACTTGATTAATTTTATCTTGATAATTTAAATACCATGATTCCATTGTCACCATAGGATAGGTAATTATCCAGTGCTACAATATTAATTGTCACATGGATTGTATGTTTAGTATGCTTAACCATGTTATTGGTATTAGTTATACAAAATAATTTTTATTTGGACGAGTGATCGTGCAGTAAAGAAGGAAGTGTGGCTAGTACTGTTTGGGATGTGAATGTCTCACTTGGGTAATGTCTAAGGATTTAACTTTGTGCATTATTGATTTGAGTCTTATCGTACAACCACATATTTAGTATGGGATAGACTTAACTAATTAATTTGTAAAGTTTCAACCTTGATGTTGCCATTGAGATATTTTGTTGGCGCAAGAGGGGGCTTTTTCGATTAGGTGGTTAGTCTACTAGGTAGCTAAACCTTAGCAGGCAAGATGAGTTTGAGCATTGTAAATAACTTGTTATGATCTTCTTGGTCAACATGTTCAAGGAAGCGTATTGCTCTAGTGTCACTATGAGATGATCATATTATATGGATAAAGTTATTCAATCTCTGCAGAGTTTAAAACTATTTGAATAGCCATCTTCCCGGTTATGGACAATGCTCGGTGATTTTCACATGAAGGATAGAGATGTTGGAGGAATAATTCACCCCTTAGCCAACGGGATCCACTCTATAGAAGACACACATATGCAGATCAAGAAATGCAATTATACTCAAAAGAAGACGATTATACCCATATTTGTACCCATAGGGTAGCATCCCCTAAGGGGTATTCTCGTCCTTCGTACATGCCCAAAGCCTATAAATACCCTATGTAACCCTTATTTGAGAGGAGTGTTTTCTTGAACTCTCATGAGCAATAAAAAAGCATATTCAAACTAGTGAGCCCTCGGGGGCTCCCTCCCCGGAGGTAACCCTCGTTGACTCACCGATAAGAGTAGGGTGGTCCTCTCGGACCCCCAAACCTATATAAATCCTCGTGTCATTTTTACTCTTGTGGACGCTGACTCGTAACACGTCAAATATTCACCCCCTCACTTGTGTTTAGGATTTTACACCTACAATAAAAGATTTCATAAAAACTTGGCTTGGTTAAGTTTGGAAAGTGAATGGTTAGTTCACTGGTGGTTCATTACGTGAATGGTTAGTTCACATGTGGTTTATTAGGTGAATGGTTAGTTCACTTGTGGTACATTCAATCCCTTTGATTATTTACTTTCTAATCATTTCGTAAGTTCACTTTCAATTTGTTATTATATTTATCTTAAATTGCTGCTTTCTACAAAAAAAATCACTTAGCCATTATTTGGCAAGCCTTGCATACTTATACTGCATTCTTGTTACAAACGATTTACTGAGTACTCTATGTACTCACGGCTATATCCCCATTTACTCAGTTGAAGGAAAAGAACCATATCAACTGGAGGTACTTGAAGGAGATACTTTGACAACTTCTCGTTTTAGAGTCTCATTTCTCAGTCGATTACATGTGAATATGTCGAATGGTCGTTTCATCTTTTGTTGTTTTCCGTTGCTAATTTTTTGAGCCCTTCAGATTATTAAATTGTAAGCTTGACTATAAGTTTGCAACTATAATAATTAATAATATTTGAGTCTTTTTTTAGTTAATTGTGATGTGGTCGATATTTCATCTATATTTTCACTATATGCACTAACGTAATTCTAAACTGCTACAGAATATACAGAGAGTCTGAATTCATATATTTGGATCTTGCTACCATTAACCACGAGGCAAGCTAAGTACCTCACTGATAAGTGAGTCGTTTTTGTTTTCATGTCACCGTTACTTTGAGCTGGAATACGACAAGAGTCTCCCTCTCCAAAGGTAAAAAGAAAAATATCTTGATTGCTTTACCATTTGGGCAAAGTATGTTTGAGTACCCTGCAATGAAAGAATATCGGGACCGGTCGTTAAGGTTGTAATGATACACCACAATAATAAACGATAGTGATGGACAGTGATAGTGGCGGAAACGGTTGAGGCTACGCATAAAATTAGCGAGTGGCGACCACCTACAAAGCTCGTATTCGGTTTGTTTAGTTAGCTACTTCTAATGCTTGCTACAGCTAATTAATTCGAAATGGTTAAGCTACAGAGTTTCTTTGGCAATTTATCGAGTATAATGGTACGGACTCATCAGTATACAAACTTGTATTCTCGTAAAAGGAATACATTATAACCGGAGCCAGGCAAACTTTCTCCAATGAGGCATGCTGGGTACCACTTTCAATCAACTTATGTTTGTATGAACTACAGCAACTAGCTTTTAAACGGTATATTTTTTAAAGACAATATCAACAGAAATATTATAGTAAAAAGTTTATTGAGTTTAACTGTATCTACCAAAATCGTACATAACTATTTTTCTCTATATACTATATCTCACGAACAGCTAGAATTTAAAATTTTAAACTATAAATTACAGTAAAAAAATCCACCCGAATGAAAGCATGACAGGTGTTTTTTTTACTTGCTTAGAGGGATCGACTTCCTTCGCCATACTGTATTCAGAAAACATCAAGACTTAGAGCCCTATGACTTCGTGGTTCTTGGGGTTTACAACAAGTAATCTATGCACCCATTAGGAGGCGCTTGTATTAGAGCTAGGTTTGAACTCCATAGACAAAACAAGGAGCGCTGACTGTGCTGGAGATGCTGTACATAGCGAATGAAGCTGTTCCCTCCCTTTGATCTCAGCCCGAGAATAGATAATGAGTGCCTAGAAAGCTACCATGTTGCTCCGTAATGAGTGCCCTCTCCCCCTCATTAGATCCAAAACGCCCCCACCACCCCGAGCTAAAGCCCGCGCCGCTAATGGAAACGCCAGCACGTGGCTCCTCCAGCCACGCCCCATCCATGATCCACCAAACACCACTTGTGACTGGTTGCTGACTGGGATTCCATCATATACCTGTGACCTGTCCTTCTGGGCTTTGGATGTGTTACCGTAGCCCTCTTCTTTTGAACTTTTAATGCTATATACAACAGCGTGATATCAGTATTTATAAAATTTGTTATATAGAACATAAAATGATGTAGCAAAGAGAAAAGGAGTATGAAGAATTAGATCATCTATTATACAGTAGTCGACTGTAACATGGTAAATAAGACACATTATGTCGTAGAGAAGCTGTCTATAAATACATATAAAAAGATAACATCTTGTATGAGCCATTTTTGGTGCCGTCTATAGATGATATAGAGGATATTATAATCAGCAGTTGTCTATATCATTGTATATATCCTTGTCTCCAAGCTTCTCTGAAAAACCATAACAAATAGAGCGGTTTCTTCAAACCGTTTCTCAAAATGGCTTTTCAAGCTCGCCGACACGTGTACTGTCCACGTCAACATCTCCACAATCTACCACCGTCTTAAAAATATAGCAAAACTATCAGCCGTAACCTATAAGAACAGAGCCAAAACAAGGAGTGGCCTAGGTAAAGGCTTTGGAGGGTATGTGCAAGTATTGTCAACTTGTCCTTTGAGATTTCACAGGAGGATTTTTTGGTCTGTGGATTATGGTTTCTGATTGTGATTTTTGAATTCTGGTCTGTTCGTGAGAGGCAATATACAGAGGAGAATAGTCACATACGATTTTAGCTGGTACAATTGAACTCGATACAGTTTGTACTATAATTTTCTTGTAAATCCTATATTGAAAAAAGCACATTTAACGATGTGCTACTGTAGAATTCTAAGTTTAAGTATAAGCTTAAGGCCCCGATCAATATGGCTTCTACCATCGTAGCGTTGGGCGACGGGCGATCGTTTTACTGTAGCGCGCACTGTGCGCGCTACAGTAAAAAATTTTTTGTTTTTTTTCTGTATTCCTTTGCATCGTCCGCTCTAGATTAACATATCATTTTTATTTTTATATTTTTTTAAATTTAATTATACTCAATAAACCAACTCATTTCAAAGTTTTTTCAACTACCACAAGATTTTTCAAGAAAACCAAAAATCATCGCTATTCCGAACGGCCCTTAAGCATATTCGAACCCGCCCATATATTAAAATTCCAGCTTTCGATCTGGCATGTATTTGTATCTTGTACCTTCCACTAGTTGAATCTCCACATTTTGCCATAACAATTTTCTTTTTTTCTAGCACTTTTCGGCACGGTATTTTGCTTATCTGCCTCGTCTTTTGTACTGTGATCCTCTTCCAATGCTTCCCAGAGGCAGAGATAAGTTCAGTAGGTACTGCAGAGGCGTTGAATCCCACAGCGCATGGTATAGAAAGAGTAGGGCATAAGAATATTTTGTCAGCTCTACCACACTGGTAACTTTTTAGAACTGTTTATATAAATGATATTATAGTTATTTTTTAAATTTAATTTTTAAATATTTATTTTTATAAATCTAATCTCCTCTTAGATCTACTAAGGCAATGATCGTAATGTACCTGCGACCGCATGGTGGGCGTTTTTCCAGTTATGCATCGTAGCTTTAGATAACGTTTGCTTTTTTTACTATTTTATTATTTGTTTTTTCTGTTTATTTTTTTATTTTTTGGTTTGTTTTTTGTATTTCTTTGTATTGTCTGTGATAGGTTAATATATTTTTTATTTTTATTTTTTTTAAATTTAATTATACTAAGTAAATCAACTCAACCATAATAAAAATTAAATTAACTACAATAAAAAAATTATAAACCACCGTCGTTCTGAACTCCCACTGTATTTCACATACCTCCTCACGAACAACAGCTTCTCTCTTTTCCCTTGTGCACAACAGCACGAGTCCCTATGATCTCCTCTCGGCTAAACAGCAGGACAGCGTGACCTCCCACATCCCTAGGTTCCTGCCCCTCTCAGCCCAGCGCTCACTTAGCAGCCTGCTTTTCTTCTCACGTAGCAGGAACAAGTACTGGTTCTGTGCTCTTTATGATAGTCAGTGCAGTACCTCAACACCAACGGCAGTGCCTTCCTTTCAAATCAGCAGGATCTTGATCTTCCTAGGCCCTAGCTACAACACGCGCCAGCGGAAAACTTTAATGGTTGAACTCGGCGGCGACTTATGGAGCACCAGATGACACCAAGGTAGAAACTCTGCTACCCACATACTAGATGCACGCAGACGTCAGATGGGACCCTCAGGGATCAGCACACGCATGAATCGGTTCATAAAACCAACTCCCACGCCCTCAATGCGAAGCCCTAGATGGAATTCACAAGAACGAGAAACACCATGATACGCGCCGAATTCAGCGTCCGCATTTTCTGGTTTTATTAAACTCAAGCAAAAGAAACTCCCCACATACATGGCCGAATGCCTTGGCTATTTATACAGCCACCCAAACTCTTATTGAACTCGCCAAATCGGTACCACATATCGGATTCTGAAATAACCAGCAGGTTAGTTGCTCCTTTCTTTATTTGGGCGTAGCCAAGAGGAAACAACTCAACCAATTTAGATATAACACATGCGCATGGACTCACGCGCGCACAGGATGCATGCATGTACAATCGACTAGAAAACACAAACCCAACTTAAACACGTTCACACTGAAGAAACTAACCAAGTAGGAATCATTAGGCTCCCGACCTAAAAGTATACTCCTGCTTAGGCCGCGCTCAACACAGCTTCTGCTGTGAGCGTTCGGCTGATTTTTCACTATAGCGCGCACTGTGCGTGCTACAGTGAATTTTTTTTAATTTACTTATACTTTTTTGTTTCGTTTGTTGTTTTTGTTTTTTAATTTTTTAATATTTAATTATACTTAATAAACTAACTCAGCTACAATGTTTTTTCAGCCAGCTACAGTGTTTTTTCAGGAAAAGCCAAAAGCCATCGCTATTGCGATCACCCCCTTAGGCATGCCTTGCACACACAGGTCTCCACGCGATGCCCTACAGCCCTAGGCCGCACTCACATGGCCCAATGAAGACACCTGCAAATCGCTTTAATCCAAAACCACAAGAGAGAGCAAATAAAATAAATTGCCATCAGAATCCGGTTTTAAATAAATTGCACAAGGGCAATCGTTCATCGAGATACCATATTGTTTGGGGCCAATCAACACCTCTCACGCTAGTGGGCTTTCATCATTCGGCGATAATTCCCATCCTTATCTATACCTTTTTTACCATTTTACCATTCTCTCAAGATGAGTCACCGTTCAGCCACACACATACATAAAACACATCCCAGCCACAGGTCATTGCCATAGCACACCCAAAGATGTGAGATAAAACCAACAGAGAGATAGGGAGAAAGAACCAAGTCACCGTCCACAGCCACCATTAAGGAAAGCAAGCTCATTGTGCCACTAAAACCACCACACCAGAGCCACTAACCAAAGCTTAGAGCAAGAGCACAGAAGGAGGCAAGACCGGAGGCCACTAGAGGAGGAGGAGACCGCAACAAGAGGACAGCAACCACAAGCTGCTAGGCCACATTAAGCACTAACCCAATCAGGAAAGCATAGCCATGAGAGGGTAGTGCACATCACCAACCACCCCAAATCAAGCCCAACATCGCCAACAAGGTAACCCTAAGCCCCCACCATTCCATTTTTACCATCTCTAGAAGCCAAGACTCTGGCTAGTAGAGTCACGGTAGTATACCGCCTCCAGCTCATGACACTTGGGAGGAAGACCCAGGGTGGCCATCCATAAGCTCCCGATAATCCTTGGCATTGCTCCCCAGAAGCACTGTCGTGGTTACTCATTGAGCAATGCACCCCAAGGGCACCCACATTCCACAATGAGTTCGAAAGCAACATGAAAATGAACAACAATACAAAATTAAAATGGAATGCAGCAATGTAGAAGGTAGAGGAGAGGGTATAATTGGGGGATAAAAGAACTAGAGCCTAAGGCATCAACGGCATATGGCTGACCAGGACGTAAGGCATTGGAGAGAGGTAGCCGACGAAGCCGGTGCAAGGCTAGCGACATAGTAGTCAGACGGCTAGAGCACAATGTTAGTATCATGTAGCCACCAAGACGTAAGGCGTCAGTAGCATGGTGGGGACACAGAACGCCGATGGAGCTAAAGCTCTGGCAAGGCGCGGGGCAACGGAGGGAAGAGAGGCACCGATGGAGACTAGCCAGATGCAAGGTGTTGGTGGAGCAGAAAGCCTTGACGAGACACGAAGCATCGGGGAGGACCAACAGAGGTGCAGGGAGACCGGTGGTGGATCTGGTGAAGAGAACACTAGGAAACTCATTGTCGGACCCCGGAGCAATAACTCCTGAATCCTCTGTGTAAATCACACTAGTCTAGAATCAGCTAGTGCACATAGTAGGCAACAAAGATAAATATCAACTAAAATAACATTTATTAACTAAATATGGGTCTGATGGCCCAAGTTTATATCCACGGCCTATTAGCCAAATTTAAATAATAGCAGTGGAAGAAAAAGCCGAAGTGAAAGAAGCTCAATAAGCCTATCCATAGGCAAACGACAGTAAGATGCGGCCTACTTGTCCTGGTCCTCGCCGAAGTCGAAGTGTCCTCATCTAAGAAGTGATAGCAAGGGTGAGTACAAAATTGTACTCGATAAGTTACATGAAAAATGCAATAATAATGTAAGGCTAACAAAGGTGGGCATATATGGTTATTTGAGTGTAAAACAACATTTAAAAAATACAATAAGTAGATATGAAATTGTGGAATTTAATATGATACGTAAAAACAATAATTTTTATACAATGTAATACCGCTAGTGCAGACACCAACCTGATACTAAACTAACCACGAGTATCCCACTCAGACCATCTTTCTTAAAAAAATTCCATAAAACTATTTTATAAAAAATAAAGTCTAATCTGTGAAAAACTTTACTCAGTATGTCCATGACTGCAGGCATAACTATCCAGGATAGTTTATATATTCTGTAAAGGTTGTACAACTTTACCCACAAGATATGATTAACTCATGTTATCGGCCACTGCATGCTTTAGCAGGCATGCAACTTGGTAATTATAACAAGGCTTTTACAAAGCTAAGCTGTTAATCTGGCCACGCCTCCACTAAGGTTTCACCTCAATAAAGAATCTACCAGATCAAGGTCCTCTCTTGTGCCTTGCGAGATTTCTTATGGCCTACGCCACACTCACATTCAGCCTATAACAAGATTTAGGTTGTGATCCGCTAATTAGTCAGCCAGGACTATCCTATACCAGTCTTGTGGTAGTATGATGGGGCTTAGTAACAGTAGCTCACAGACTAGTCCTTAATTGACTTAGGCACTTCCCCACAACCCTCGTGCCTAGCATCCACGTTGAGCCACTGAGTAACAACGTATATTAGTAAGCACCCACTGTCTAACCTTTTGTCTAAGTCTAAATCAAGTTTTATATTTTATTTTGAAATATTCTATAGACTTTTTTGACTCATCGAAGTCAAGAATACATTTTAAAAGCTTACATTTTATATGAAAAATCATCCCAAGTCTAAAATTACAACTATGCAGGTCCAAACATTGCTACAAAAATTCTCTAGTCATACTAGTGTACTAACTAGAGTTTTATTCTAGGGCGACAATGTACAAAAATTTGTAATATCAAAGGTATCATAACAAATGGGTATTAATTAAAGTAAAGCAGAAATTAAAATATTGTGAATAAAATTAAGTATGCAATATAATATAAAACAAAATAATTTTATTTGTAAACTGGGTTCAACATGGTCAGATGTGTAACTTATCTTGCTCCGTGGATTGATACGAATCGTCGAAGTAGAATTCTTCTGAACTGTCATACTCTACACGTGAAAATAACCCATTAAATTCCAATAAAATTTAAATAAATTGAAATAAACTCCAAAATTTGAAAACAAGATAGATTTAGATTGTTCATGATATTAGGTGAATTTAAAATTTTGAACGGGTTTCATTTGGAACTAGGATGAAAGAGAATGAACTTCTGAAAGTTTAAATCCTAAAGAATTGAATAAAAATAATTTCTAGAATTATTTTTCTAAAGGAAATAACATTTACGATGTCAGCAAGGATTTTCTGGTTTTTGGGGAATTATCTTTCTAAAAGAATTTAGGAATTATGATGTCAGCATTGAATTTAATTTCTGACTGAATTTAAATTTGTAAAGGAAAATCTAATTTATGATGTCATGCTGATGTCAGCCCAACATGTGCTACTGACATGCCACTATTTGCTGATGTGACTGCCACCTGACGACATGTGGCATTAACATAGCCTAGGGGTGGCTCGGTGCTGACGTGGCATGCCACGTGGCGTCCACGTGGACTTGTGTCATTAGGTGGCAGCCACTCAGTAGCCACGTGGGTGCGTAGGCTGGCGTGGTGGGTAAGGTGCGGCGTGGCGCTCGCGCGGCCATTAGATGCTGAGATGGAGCGTCATGTGGTGCCACATGGGCTCGGCGAGCTGATGTGGCAGCGCTGGCGACGAGCAGCACTCGGGAACCGAGGGACACCGGCGTTGGGGTGGATGGTAGCGGCTGGTGAGCAGCGCAAAATAGAGAGGAGAGTGAGAGGAGTTGGTTTTTTACCGAGGTTCGGCCACGGACGAGGCTGGAGGTGGTCGGCAGCTTGGAGAAGGCAGCGGTTTTGGCTGTGGGGTAGCTCCGGCGACGCCCGAGCTTGGCGAAGTTGTGGCCGGAGCTTGCTTTGGTGCCATGAAGCCAGAGGTGGGGACGCTAAGGCGTGAGGATGATGGGGATGGCTAGAATTCTTCGTCGAAGAAGTTCGTCAGTGCAAAGAGGCTTGGGGCATAGGGGAGAGGAATTGAGAGCGGGGAGGAGTGGAGTGAGGAGAGGGGAAGGTCTGGGAGGGTTTTATAAGGAGGGGTGGTGCGTGGTGAGCTAACTACCTAAGCAGCAATGGTGGAAAGGTGAAGGCCGATGCAGACAGATAAAGGGAGGTGTGTGTGGAAGAAGGGAGAAGTGGGCACGGGACGTGTGGAGGGGATAGGGGAGTGGGGTGGCACCTGTTCGGGGAGAGGGAGGTGACCGGGTAGGGCGGGGCAGCGTAACGGCCGGGCGGTGGTGCAGCCGGGAAGGAAGGGAGGAGGGTGGGAGGTAGCAGACATGGAGGAGGGCCCACCTGGCGGTGAGAGAGAGAGGGTGACAGTGGCTGACATACGGGCCCAGGGAGAGAGAAAAAGAGGAGAGAGGTGGGCGGTAGATATCGGGCCGAAGTGGGAGGGCGGCAATCTGGGCTGTCCATGCGTCAGCCAAGGAGTGAGGTGGGAGGGTTTAGGGTTTAAATTTTTATTTTTGATTTTCATAGATCTCAAGAAAAATAAAGCCTAGAAAATAGCAGAAAAATCCAAATAAATCCTAGAAAATTCCTAGAAATTTTTAAAATGCAAGGAAATCAAATAAAATGGGATAAACTTATTTTGACTAGAAATTTGCATAAATTTTAATAACATTTACTCTAGGCTAAATTAAAAGAAGGGAAATTAAATTCCAATAAATTCTAAATAAATAAATAAAAATTTGGGATGTCACACTCACCTAGGGGCTAGATCTGGGGGAGCCACGCTCCAAACCACCACTTGATGGCTGAATTAAATCAGTGGTGAAAAATGGGAGGGGATGAGAGAGCTGGGTGGAACGGGGGAACACCGGTGACACCAAAAAAGGGAAACATCTCAGGGTAGGAGAGGCAGCGCACGAGGGCGGTGCATGAGGCACCGTGGCCAGCAGGGCTAAGGCCGACGATGGGGTTGAGAGAGAGGGGAGGCGAAAAGAGGAACTCAGGCAGTGTATGAACATACAGGCGACATGAGACAGAGGGAGGAGATAAGGTAAGAGAAGGAGAGATCGACCGGGCTGGTTGCAGTGCCATGGGCTGAATGGGCATGGCCTTCTAAGGCTAAGGCCCAATAGAAGGATTAGGCTAGAATAGAAAAATAACAAAATAAATATTATCATAAAAATAAAATAGAAACTAGTGAATAAACCACAAACTTAGAAAGAACAAAATAGAATAAGATCCTAAAAATTTGATAAACAACCTTAGAAATAATGCTAATAGATCAGTAAAACGTATAATTCCTTGAAGAATAAAAAGGACTACAACAATAAGTGCAAAATTATTTAGCAAAGGGTTTTTGCTTCATTCAAAATATAATTAATAATAATAGATAATTATATTAGACTTAACAATGCAGGGGAAGAATTGGTCCAAGTGGAAATGACCAGTCAGACTACCATTGAGACAGATACCGCACATCCAAGCAAGTAGGGCGGGCTTTTCAAGCAGCCGTGGTACATTTTGACTATTTACTTTGCTTTAACTATTTTCTATGATCACCTTGCATCAAATTAATTTCTAAAAAGAGAGAAAAGAAGAATGATCTAAATAAGGGAAGTATGGTAAAAAAGAAAGAGGGCAGAACCAAAATGTAAATAATTAAGGAGGGTAGAGAGTGCTCTGTAAGAGATTCAGAGGCATCTGAGATCCTCTACATACGAAATAATATGACTAGAAAAAATCTTCATTCTGAAATGAGCCGTAAAATAGTATCAATCATTTTCCCCATCTCAGATGAGTAGAACATATTACTCTCTTCTGTTGTTGTTATCTCCATAATGGGTAAGTAGTATAGATAAGTGGAGGAACTCAAAATCGGTATAGAGTTCGAAAGTGCGAGATTCATAGCACATATGGTACCGCAGTGGAGTGTCGAGTATTCAGACCCGCTCAACCAATAGCTATTGTATAGTCGGATGGATATATATAGTGTTGAAAGTTGAGAAAACATTCCTGTATTATGAATTTGGGATCGCATCTAAGGAAATTCGAAAGACCCAGTGTTCATAAGAATTCAGAATAGCTATGGTAAAATGAGACAAGTCTATGCAGTACTTTAATAAATCTTGAATTTATGTTAGACTCTTGGATAAGAGTCTACAGGAACCAAAGTTCTAAGTAAAGATCAGGTAACAACTTGAGAAATATGAGGATGTATGTGCATCATTATTTAAAAACTTACCGAGTACTTTGTACTCACTCTTACTATTAAATCTTCTCACTTTCAGAGTCATACACAGCTAGGTTGTACTTGGAGATTGATGATGGTAGGGTGAAAAATGAAGACACCCAGAGTACAAGGTTGACATTGACTGGGAGATCGACGAGGTGGAGGCTATATACGGTAGTTGGGATGAATAGATGACCTGTAGTTCATCATCTTGGGTTGGATGGGTACTAAGTTATCTATTTTCTTTTATTTGAAGTACTATGTAGAGAACAATTGATATTGTAATATTATCAGGCTGACTGTGTACCCAAGACCCTTAGCCCTGCATGGCTTGGTATTGTAATAATAGAGTATATAGTCTCTGATTATTGTTCCGTTATAACACATCGATATTATTATTATTGGATAAGACGATGTAAGCAATAATCCATTGACTCGTGTCACATTCTAAGTATAATGCCGTAGGGCGCCATAGTCCCCCAAGGCGGACAAGAGCATGATGAAGCATTGCATCTGGCACTGCAGGATCGCCATGCCGTTCACCATTGTCCTTGTTGCCGCAGTCCTCGTAGTCGTCTAGAGCTAGGTTTGAACTCCCTAGACAAAAAACATAACAAGGAACGCTGACGGTGCTGGAGATGCTTTTGCTCATTTGGGCTTATGAAGTTCGAGATTCTGGCATTTTTTTTGTTGCTGTAGTAGTTTTTTTTCACTATAACCACTGATAGTTTTTTCAACATAATTAAATTTAAAAAAATTAAAAAGAAAAAATATTATACCATTACAGATAATGTAAAAGAATAAAAAAAATTCAAAAATAAACTAAAAATTAAAAAACTAAAAACTTAGAACTTGAGCTCAAATGAGCACTGCATAAGCTGGTCCCTCCCTTGATCTCAGCCCGAGAATCAAGCAACCGCCATGTTGATCCATAATGAGTACCCTCTCCCCCTCGTCAGATGCAAAACGCCCCACCATCCTGATGCTAAAGCCCACGAAACTGATGGAAACGCCAGCACGTGGCTCCTCTAGCCACGCCCCATCCATGCAAGCATGATACACCAACACCACTCGGGACTCGGGGACTGTTAAATAGTTGTAATTAAAAAAATAGCTTTAAAAAAAGAAACGAGTCACAGTGAAAGTGACGAAGAGTTACTTACGTAAGATAAGAGTGGAAGAAGTAGAATATATGATATAGTTATAATCATATGTCTTATTTTTTGTAACAAGAGAAATGGAAAAAACGTTTTAAAAAACCAAGGAGATGCTCATTTAGGTTTTTTGTGCCTTATGGTTTATTTTTACCGTTTGGCATTGTAGTTAATTTATTTTGTACTATAACTACTAGTGATTTTTGCATAATTAAATTTTAAAAAATTTTAAAATAAAAAAATAAATTAGCCCATCACGAACAATGAAAAGAAACATAGAAAAAAAGAAAAGGTAAAAAACTCAAAAAAAAACCAAAAAGTTAGATAAAATAAAATTAAGAAATTAGAAGTTAGAAACCAAAAGTCTAATAGAGAAGCTAAAATAAATATGACTTAAATATTTATATTGACTTTTAATTTTTTTAAATAGAAGCTAATACGAAGAGACCCTCGTTCGCCTGGCAGCTGCTTGCGATTCCATCGAATACGTGTGTTAACTAATCTCTGCAAATCTAAACCCTTAAGATAGTGGCTTTGGGCTTGTTCTATCTGACTTTTAAAACCAACTTTTGAATTTTGCTACAGTATCTAGTTTTCAAACAGAGTATTTTTTAAGACAGAATCTACAAATTAATTTTAGTACATATTAAAAGCCTATCATCTATATCAACCAAAATTATATACAAACATCTCTTTTTTTATAATCTATTTTATAAATAGCTAAAATTTAAAATTTTTAATTAAAAATCATAAGTTACAGGTCCTGTTCTTTTGCGGTTTCTAAAAGCCGCTTTTGGATTTTGCTACAGTAACTAACTTTTAAATGGAGTATTTTTTAAGATGTGATCTACAAGTTAATTGTAGTACACGTTAAAAAACTAATATCTGTACCATCAAAAATCACAAGTAAGTATATCTCTTTTCACAATCTTTATCGCAAACAATCATCAATCGTAATCAAAAGCTATCAGCCGCAATAAAAAAACAGACCCACAGCCACAAGGAACAGACTGGTCCAACTCTAAGCTCCAAGATTAACTACTCTGGCACGCAATAGACCACCCTGTAACCTGTATGCTTTCCTCTGCGGTGGAGGTAATACGGGATGTCTCCGATCGTCGAGCAGGGCATAAGAATATTGTGAACTCCAGAGCACACCAAGAACTCTCGTTCCTGCTTCTCTCTCTTCTTCGTTGTGCAGCACCACGAAGCAGACGAAGACCAACAGGAAGAAGCTTGAGAGATTGACTAGCACAGCAAGACCAGAAAGAAAAAAAGGAACAGAGGAAGGGGTTTGGCATGGGGTCCCCTAAGGCGGCCAAGAGCGTGATGAAGCAGTGCGTCTGGCGCCGCAAAATCGGCGCACCGTTCGCCGTCGTCCTCGTCGCCGCCGTCCTCGTCGTCGTCGTCTTCTCCGGGCAGTTCGCGCGGGGCCCTAATGGTCAGTTTGGATGGTTTCTTGATGCTTGAGTGTAAAAATGATTGCTTTTCCCCCCTTTTTTTGTTGCCATATTTGTGTTCTTATTAGAGGTTTGTTTAGCTTCCTCGCAATTCACTCCGGTACATGTGGACAACACCCTCCGGTCAGTGCGCGATAAGTCTATCTCCACAGATCAAGGCAAGAAGGACAAATCCATATGGTTTCAAAGATTTTTGCAACTTTTCATTCTGTTTCTTTTTCTTAAAATGGTTTCGTGTGCTGTTCAGACTTGGAAAGATCGGGTTCCTCGAAGCAAGAAGGGGAGGGCAGTGAGCAAAAAATTGGTAAGATTAAAGAGAGGAAAGGGGCGATTTTCCTTTAATTACTTAAGCTTGTGGATTTTAGAATCCAAACCGGATTAGTCGAATTTGATGATTTAGTTTTGGGGATGCAGAACTTGGTGAATCTCCCAACAAGGAGGCAATCGAAGAGCAGAATCCGTCTGGTGCGGCATGGTTCTTGTACTGCTGTTTCATGTTCCAATTTGATGGATCAGCTAGTTTTAAGTTCTGAATTTTTGCGAATTGGGGACAAAATGTAGAGCCCGAACGAGCTTCCCAAGACACAACACCAGTAAACGACTCAGTCCGCGAGGGAGAGACGACATCGCCGGTGCCAACCCAAGAAGAAGAAAGGAGCACAGGAGGATATGGTAAGACTTGCTATTTTCATTGCTAGTAAGTTAGGATTTGTTAGTTCTTTAGCTATTCTTTTTTTACTTTGTTTTTACTCCCAATCAGAGTCTTTTTTGAAGGAATCTCCCCCGCAAGATCAGGAGGGGGAGGGAGGCACTGCCAAAGCAGTTACTGTACAGATACATCCTTAATAGACTTGTTTGTTTGTGTGCTTCAGTGCTTGTGATACACTTCTTTTGCTGGGTAGATACAAATGTGCTGTCCTGGAACTAGTACAACACAGAGTGTTCCAACTTCAACTACACAATCCAGGACAAACAGTGTGGAGAAGGTGATTAAGGAGGGGGTTTAAAGGGAGGGAAAGCTGTGTTGGTAGTAGTAAAATTGATCCTTGCGGTGGACTAAAGCTAGCGTTGTGTCCACATGGAAATGTTCATTTGTTATATACTTTTCTATCAAGTAGAATCTCATTATTCATAGTGGTCCACATTTGGAAGGCTTGTGCTGCACACTGACAAAAAGTTGTGTGCGTTGTTGGAGAATAGTAGAACTGACGTGCTGAACTGTGAAAATTAAGCAAGGTAAAAGTATCACAGTTCTAGCTAATATCGCAGAATAAATGTCTAAAGATTAGGAGGGTATGAACTGTGGCACAATTTTCCTTTTATCAATTTCATGTGCACTTTTGTTCTAGGCAGTTGGCTTGTTATCTGGTGAAAATAATTCAGGTGGGCTAGGATGTGAAGTGGGGCTAGGGTATAGTGGCCTATTGAGCAGGCCTGAACTTTTTTCCAAGTTATTGAGTTATCCTGATTGAGGGCAAGATATGGTGACCACATTTCAATTTTTTTAGCTCACTAAGAATATACTGTTTGTCGATAGATTAATCAGAATATAGAAACAAGCACAAGGAACCTCTAAATTATAGCAAAAATTGAGTTGAGTTCTTTTATTTTCTTTGTTCACCTATCACTTGTGAATTGCACAAAATAAAAAAATTAGATCGATAACTAATTATTATTATTTATCAAATTGTCACAGAAAAATAAAATTTATTTCTTTTTTTTAAAATAAGTAGAACAGTTTTAGGGTCTATTCTTTTTGGCTGCGGCTTTTGGCTGATGGCTTTTTGGCTGTTTGTGACAGAGATTGCGGAAAGAGAGATACTCGCTTGCAATTTTTGATGGTACAGATATTAGTTTTTTAACGTGTACTACAATTAACTTGTAGACCCTATCTTAAAAAAATACTCCATTTAAAAGTTAGTTACTGTAGCAAAAACCAAAAGCGGCTTTTAAAAGCCGTAAAGAACAGGCCCTTTTAACCTTTTTTTGGATTAGAGAACTGCATTCAGAAACAACAGAACTTCCTGTTGTGTTATATAAGGGCATGGTGCCTCGTTAGAAGAAACATAATCACATCATTTATTGTCACGATAAAAATGCAATATGCTTATGTGACAATTCTGTCCAATCTGCGTCAAATCGCACATTCTGTGGTTATATTTGGTTCTATTGTTCGATAGCACTACATGATGCTCTGTTCTTAATTTCATATTGTGCTTCACTGTAAAATATCACCATGCATTGTCAAATGTTGTGATCATACTGTGATTTGTTGACCATAAACTAACTACATGGAAACATTATGCTGACACAAGTGACGGCTCATTTCACGAGAACTACAGAAAAATCCCTCCACACAGTTTGTTGTCACAACCTACCTATGCATGTCCTTTTTTAGATACAGCATTAGAGCTTATTCCATTTATTTCCTTTTCTGTTTCTAGATGTCTCCATGAGGTGGTGTTCTCCACATATTTTTTTCTTATAATTTGCACAAGGTTTTGTTTCAACAACTCAGTCGTAGTCTCTGTGCTCCCATTTACAATTACAATTATTCTGCGCATTGACACTATCAAGTTGAAAACTTATGAAGTTATTTCACACTGACATGTACCGACAATTCAAATTGGTGGTCTCCTTTTTTTGTCAAACAGGCGCAGCACTGTACACCAAGTGCACACCTCCACCTGGCGCAACGGTCTGCAACCTCTCCAACCCACGCTTTGACATCTGTGAGCTGTGTGGCGATGCTCGCACCATTGGCCAGTCCTCCTCTGTTGTGTATGTCCCACAGACCCGCACATCCAAGGGTGAAGAGTGGAGTATCCGAGCCCAGTCCCGAAAGCACCTTCCCTGGATCAAGAAGGTGACCGTCAAATCCCTGAATGCTTCTCAACCAGAGCCAAGGTGCACCTCCAAGCATGCCATGCCAGCCATTGTCTTCGCACTTGGTGGGCTCACAGCGAATGTCTGGCATGACTTCAGTGATGTCCTTGTTCCGCTGTTCCTCACTGCCCGCCAGTTCGACCGAGATGTCCAGCTCCTCATCACCAACAATCAGCCCTGGTTCATCAAGAAGTACTCAGCAATCTTTAGCCGCCTAACGCGCATGATATTATTGACTTTGATGCAGACAACCAGGTCAGGTGCTATCCGCATGTCATTGTTGGTCTCAGGAGCCACCGAGACCTAGGCATCGACCGAGCTCTTCACCACAGAACTATACAATGGTGGACTTCGGTTGTTTGTCCGGAAGCCTATGGATTGCCTGCCGCTGAAGTGGACATACCCTACAAGGCTGACAAAGATGACCCTGACAAGAAGCCCAGGGTAATGCTCATTGACCGGGCAAAACCGGCGGTTCATCAATGCACCATATGTTGTACAAGGGCTGGATTGGTTTGGTTTCGAGGTGGTCAAGGTCGACACAAAGATTGACTCTAATCTTGATGAATTTGTCCGCCTCGTTGACTCATGCGATGCAATCATGGGCGTGCATGGTGCAGGCTTGACTAACATGGTGTTCCTGAGGTCGGGGGGAGTGGTGGTACACATTGTGCCATACGGGATCAAATACATGGCTCATGGGTTCTATGGTGCACCTGCACGGGACATGGGTCTCAAACATGTCCAGTACAGCATCAGTCCAGAGGAGAGCACATTGCTGGAGAAATACGGTTGGAACCATACTGTGATCAAAGATCCTGAAGCCATCATGAACAGTGGATGGGAGAAGGTTGGGGAGTTCTACATGTCCAAACAGGACATTGTGCTCAACATGACAAGGTTCGGGCCTAGCTTGTTGAAGGCAATAGAGTTCATCATGTAGGTGTGTGAGATGAGGTCTTGAGAGTTTATGTTAGCTACAGCATTTTGACATTTTTACTAAAAAGCAAATTTACACTACATTGTTTGGGGAATAATGTTCATTGTTCTTTAGTGCTGCTTGTGTATAGGATTGGAGGTGTAAAATTTGATTAACCATGATGTGGATGTTACAGGAAAGATGACAATAAATCTGTGGTGGATTGCTGAGTTCAGTTTTACTTTACTAATCTTGTCTTCTACGTGCCCTCTTCATTGTTATATGTTCAAATTGTAGTCATATGCTTGCAGGTGAAGAGATAGTGAACATGCTCAGAAAGATATATCTGATTTTAGTCTGTCTTTGATGTTTTCTTCTTAGGTATATTCTTCCAGTTCTCAAATACTTCCAAAGAGTTGCTTTACGCCTTCCTGTGTATCTCAATCTGGCTGAAATAATTGTTTGACTGAAGCGTATGAATTGTTCAAACATTCAATTATCAGTGAACAACAAACACCATTTGCACTGTGTTGGGCCACCTGGTATAAAAGAAGCTGCATTATACCATGTAAAGTAACCCCTTGCATTCCTTGTCTGCCACGTGTAAGCTGCCTCATCAGCTCATCTGGTTATATTTGACAAATACTAGATAGGATTCACGCACTAGGCTGCTTGCGGCCAGCTTTGATGCACTGAAGTCTTAAAAGAAATCTTGCATCTAAATATCACAACATTAGATAAAATTAGTATAAAAGATATTAACACATATAACCTGCAAGAATATGAGCAGAATGGTCAAAAGTCCCATGCAGATGGCATACAGATCGAAGCATAAGAGCCCTACTAACCTGTGATGGGAAAAAGAGAGATGATTAGCTTCTCTTTTATGATAAACCTGAAAAATATAAAAATGACTGCCACTTAAAAACTAACGAGACGGACTGCTCCTGCATGAACTGCAATAGCCTATATTGCGTTCGTGTATTCTCCAAAATCACTAATGCATCTCAAAGCATAGACCGAAGCTTCCAAATTAACTAAAATTCCAAAGCTCTTGATAAAAGAAAGCATGTAGTAGTTTCTTCCAATGTTCCAAACATCCAAACTACCTTAGCACAACTCACCTGCTCCAATCGTAAACAGACACAGCTCTGTATGAGCAGACCCAGATACCAAAAGCCCTTCTGGGATACACATCCAGTGTTCAGCTCCGATTTAATTTCAGTGTTGCTTTCAGCTCAGCTGTTTCCTCTGATACTTGAAGCTAGCTTTAATAGCCATGTCTGGTTTTCTCCAAGAAGACTCAACGAATCAGGTTCTGCAGATTTCTGCTGCAATATTTGTGCGGGTAGTTCATCGATGCACCAGCACCTGATTTGCATGAGTGGGTGCAAAATAGATATTCGACTTTTGTTAAAACTTCTGTATTGCAAGATTGTTCATTTGAGTCACCCTGGTTGATCAGCACAGCCATGGTCTTTTTTATGTCTGCATGGTTGCATCAGACAAATTGGCATTAGGTACAAATTTAATCAATGCATTGTAGCAAACATAGTAGTATCTTGACAAAATGGTAAGCAAACACTTATTGGTTACTTGTTGACTACGGGTGGCATGGCACTTTTGTCGACAAACATATAGCCTTTCGCATTTTCGCCTAGCCCCAATACTTGTACCTACATATTGCGTTCGTATTATCTTGTAAGAAATGCTATGCCAAGAGCAACAGATGACAAAATTCTTATTCTTAATAGGACCAAGGATACCAGGTGGTAGCTGCTTGTTCTTAATAGGACCAAGGATACCAGGTGGTAGCTGCTCTCTTTCTCCCCCTCTTATGCGTGTGTGTGATCAGGTTATATATGTCACCATCCATAGATCTTTTCATGGCACCACTCCACATGAAGAAGTCATAGTCAGCATTAGATCATTACATATTGTCATATTTGTTTTATTGTTATATATTATCTACCTCCTTACTTTGTCTTTCGGTTTCTTTTTGTCATCATATTCAGCAATGGCTAGGACACCCCCCCCCCCCCCCCAAAAAAAAAAACATAGTTCTTACTTCTCTAAGTCTTGACCAATCTTGTAGAAGAGCAGCAGGTCGAGCTGAAATAACACAGGATTATTCCACACGGGCACCTCATCTTCATCAGCCACTTGTGGAGGATTCCAGTAACCATCCTACAAACAAATGAAGGGTTCCTACTACTTCAAGGATCACGGTCCAAGGATCATTAATTCTTTTAGGTCAGAAATCAAAGGAAAGAAGTACTCCGGATGGACTGAAGTACTGAACCAACATTGTATCTCTATCTAGATTTTGACATCAGGAGCCCCATAAGTCCATAACCCCCTTCTATGGGCCCACCAAAATAAGACACCAAAAAGTGGCCTTTCTCAATCTATGAACACAAAATTCACACATACGTAATTATAGTACCTTTTTATTTCCTGAAATGTTATCATCCATATGTGCTTCTTGCTGCAGCTAGAGATGGCGGGCATCACCATCTGCAGGGTATATATCCCACAAAGTATGAGAACTGTGGGAATCAGATTGTGATTTCGCCAGGTGAAAAAGATTAAGGAATTTCGTGGCAAGAAAAATCTGGAATGTCGGAAATGGCAGGGCAAAAGAACGCACTGGCGACATCGTCCTGGCGATCGATGAGAAGATCGAGAGCGGCGGCGTGAGCAAACCGGCGGTGGTGGCGAAAAACAGGAACAAGCACTACAAACCTGTGTTCTTGCACCATACCACAAACCGAAACCCAAAGAACAAAAAGGTTCAGCAAATCAGCGCCGATCTAGGACGCTCTCACGGTCTTACCTGATCCGGGTTGGGGTGAACTGGAACACCACCGAATCCAGCCGTGTCGTAGATCACCGCAATACGCACTCAAGACCACGATGAATTCAGTGCAACACAAGTGTTTGGTGCTGCTAAAACTCTGGCACTTCTTCACCTTTTATATTGAACAAAAGACTCCCTAACTTACATGCAACTAATAGCTCATAATATGCCACTAATAAAAAGATGAAACGGCTCACTAATAAAAAGATGAAACAACTCACATTAAAGCCTCTTGGCTCATAATGTGCCACTAATAAAAAGATGAAACAACTCACAGGATTAAAGCCTCTTGATGATGGCGAATGGAAACTGAACAAAGCAGTAAACAACTGAGTAACGGTGAGGCGCTGGAGTAGATCAACATTTCTCCTCCTTAGTCCTTGCTGCACTCACCGATCACCTTGACACCAATCCGAGCGCGCAGTTCCTGGAAGCGATTGCGCCCGAGCGCCTTGGTGAGGATGTCCGCCAGCTGCTGCTCTGTCGCAGTGTGCCTAAGGACGATCTTCTTCCCGTCGATGCACTCTCGAATGAAATGATATCGAGTATCTATATGCTTACTTCGATCGTGGAAGACGAGGTTCTTGCTCAACGCGATGGCAGACTGATTGTCCACCCTTAGCTCTGGCGCTCCAGACTCTGAATCAATTAGATTAGTCAAGAGCCGAGCTAGCTAGATACCCTGACACAGGGGTGGAGCCCAATAAGCCCACCCGGTGTCACAGGACACCAGGTCTAAAAAAAATTTCAGCACTACCCAGCCCATATACACCATATGTCCAGGGGCAGCGTGGCGCTAGGTGGAGGCGGCGGGGCTAGCCGGCGCCGACTGAAGGTCGAGGGAGACTAGGGGAGCTAGGGAGTTTGATAGCGGCGAGGGCGGCGGGGTTAGCCGGGGCCAACCGAAGATCGAGGGAGACCAGGAGGAGCTGGGCAGGCCGATGGCGGCGAGGGGGGAAGGCCGGTACGGTAGATCAGGGGCGGCAGTGTCTCCTTCCTGCTCAGGGAGGCCTCCATCTCAGCCGCTTCACCCTTGGCGGCGGCCTTGAACCTGCGCGAAGGGAAGGAAGGGGCGGCGGATGGGACGCGGGCGAAGGGGAGGAGGCGGAAGAGGGGGAGGACAGGGCGGGCAGTGTGGCAGGTGGGGAAGAGGGAGCAGCTGTGATAGCTACGGCAGGGGAGGAAGCGAGCGCAAGGGCGGGGAGGAGGTAGCAGAGCGGAGGATGTGAGCACATAGGCGCAACTGCGGAAAAGGTAGCACGAGGAAAGGCACGCGAAGGTTCGCGAGAAGCTGACGCAGGCGCGAGGCACGGAGGTGGACGGGTGGATGCTTGCGCTGGGGAGATCAGACGGGTGCGTGAACGACAAAGCGATGAAGCCGCACCGCGCCAACAGCTGGGCAGAAGTGCCCACACAGCTCGCTCGTGCACCCGCTCGCACGCTGTGCGCACACGCGTCAAGCCCAGAGCACTGAAATTCCACGTGGACACGCTCGGGGACGGAAGTCCCCGGCTTTGATATACGGATGATGATTGAAGTGTTCCATAGTCGAGAATTTAGAATCAGCTAGCGACAAGTACGACACAACTCTCCGAGACTGTAATATATGCAGCTCTTTCGTCGTCAGTTTCCACTGAACTGATATGTAATATATGCAGCTCTTTTGTCGTCAGTTTCCACTGAACTGATATCACCAATCAGCCAGAAGCTTCAACACTTGTATGCAACATATGTTTCGGCTTCAGCACAAAGTGCGCAAATAACATCAGGGACTATTTAAGCAAAAGCTGTAACTGCAATGAGCTTTTTACTATTGGCTGTGTATGCCCACTGAACGTATCTTCTTCTTCCCCGCTTCCATTGTTCCTATTTATTACTGCCCTCATCTCATAATATAAGTTAATTTTTTTTAGAAAGTATCATTCAATAATATAAGTTAGAAAATCAAAGATGCAGTTGTGACGATATTTTAACTCTATACCTCGACTTTAATACTGAAAAGTGGATGAATAAGTATAGTATACCATTTTATATGGGTAAGCATGATCCGATAACATTAATTTTTTTATATGTCTATACGTATGATGGGCTTGAACTTATTTTGCAGGACCGATGGAGTATGTGAAAATTAGGTTGGTGCCATTGCAAATATCGTCGTTGTATAGAAAAATACCGTCGCAAAGGGCTCAAACTTTCCATGGACAATGCAAACATGAGAAATTGTGGAGAAAATACCATGGCCATCATCGAGCCGTCTGGTAGGGATGTAAACTGAAATTTTTTGCTCTTCCCCATGTCTTCTTTGCCTTCTTCCAATCAGGTGTACATCATCCAGCTCAGGCAAGTGCAGCCGCGGAGAAGGGGCGACTGTTGGGATACGGGTAGGCTATATTAATGTAAATTAAAAATTTCTACCACGTAAACCAGGAAATCATACGAGTAAGAGATCATAGATCATTACCACTAGACGTACAGTAAAACAGAAGTAGAGTTGAAGCAGCCGATTCAATGAAGTGCACGTCAGTGTAGTGGAAGTAGTCGATCGTCCTCCGGCCAGCCGTCTCCACCTTGCAATTGTCCCGATCAGCACCACAGTCGTAGCAGCGCCTCTGCTGAGGTCTGCACATCTAGAGATGGAACACCGTGCGTCAGTGTGCTAGCACTAGTGCACATGATAGGGGCTATGAGAGGTGGTGGCTAGAGTTTTTGATAGGTGTGTTGAGGATACCTCTCTTAGCTCTGTAATTCTCTTTATATAGCCTTCAATCAGATCCTTATCCGATATGAGTAGAAATCGAATCCCACTCAGAAATTGTCATCTGGACCCTTATCGTTTCAGTCTATTAAGTATGTAACCCTGTAAATTCATGTGTATTTGGCTATGGACTGAAAACTTATTTCTGATCTACAAGTCAGCAGCAGTTCCTAACAAGACATAATGATTCCCAAATATTCATAAAGATCATATCGGACGAACCTATATAGTGCTTATATACTGATCTGTTTGCCTCATGATACCAGATTGAACACAAGGTGAGAAGCGCGCCATCTATGATAGCATGATTCTTCACTCGAACTTATAGTGGATTATTCAATTGCAATTGACTCAACCATATTCGACATGGTTATGCACTTTCTCAATCCAACCACATCAAGAAACTCAGAGATATCTCTCTTGTTATTAGGAGAGGTAAATTTTATCTTGATCACTCATATTCCTTCACATGTTTCATAATAACTTGAAAACTACCTTTATGACCACCTAGTCACGGAGTAATGTTTGGTAACTCCTAAGTAAACTATTACACATATAGAAAAAAATGACGATCTCAGGTCTAAGAATTCTACATACACTATGTATAAGACCAACTGATAATACTTAAGAATATAATAATTCCCGCGGTATCTCATAGTGGGTCAATCCAATATCATGTCCTCCAATATGTGTCGACATAATTGATTTGATATCCCATATCTATAATCCGTGAAGTATAATCATCAATCAATACATGTACTGATCTGTAAATTATAATTATCCCATATAATGATATACGATCAGGGATAATTCTGAATAACATAAAAACATAAATAAGGAGTTTCACGAATAAGTCACATACTTGTTTATTAATATAAGGGATAAAATAACATATTATTCAAAATATTATAAATATAGAAGTGATACAGTCATCTCTATAAATACCTCTAGGGTATATCACTAACAGCAACTATGTCTCATCTAGGCCAGGGTCAAATGTTTCGATTTGGAAAAACTTCTAGAGGTCACCAAGATGAACAAAAGAACAAAATTTTGTTCAAACATTCGGATGAAAAATTCAAATTTTTTGATGAAATTTAATCAAAATTTGGATGAAATTCGAACAAAATTCAAATAAGGATAAATTCAGCCAAAATTTGACCGAACTATTGTTCTTTTGAGGGTAATGAAATGGATGAAATGTTCAAAATTTTATCGAAATTTTGGTCAAATTGTGAACCATGATCTAGGCAACGTTTGCCTAGAGCTAGGTCCCACCATCTTCTCTAACACTTCACAAGAGACGATTTTTTTGCACCACATATCCAGGTTTGGTGCCTGCCATGTAGCAATAGGGAGACTTCGTCGTTGATGGTCGACTTAGTAGGGGCACCAATGCTAAGGGGCAAACCATTGACTTATGCGGCATCGGCATAGAAATTGGTGGGTAAGGCAGAGGATGCAGCCAAATGTGTTGAAAAGGGGGAGATCAGTAGCGGAGCCAGGATAATTTGAGAGCTTGGGTGGACTTGGCCATAGGCAATAAGTGCCAACAAGCCAATATATACATTACAAAGCAAAGTTGATTACTGTAATAGTTTTAAACTAAAAGTATGCTCCAATACACATGTTAATTGGATAGATGAAAAGATAAGAAGATACTTACGATTTCATTAGGACTGAACTCCTTAGTAACATTGTCGGCTATGGGTAGTTGGCCTATGAGTGAGTGAGATCTGAGAGGGGAGGGAAGCAGGGAACCAGCCGCCAAATGGGAATGCCGAATGGGGAATTAGGGATCAAAAGCTTCAGGATGGAGGGCATTGGACGCCGGGGGCATGATGCCATAATGTATGGGCCATTGGGCCACAACCGCATGATGGGCCGCCGAGAAATGGCCCAACCACCTAGGCAGACGACAAGTGCCTGAGAACTCGGCCATGGTGGTACGGCAGCATGGGTGGGATCCTCAGTATCCTCCATTGCTCATCACCGGTGAGCTCAGGCAGCCACCCAGGCTCACCAGGCAGTGCCTCTACCCTTAGAGGAGATGGCAGCGATTAGAGGAGGTGACAAGATGAAGTGATGTGAATCGAACCTCGTGGTGAGGTCGATTAGGAAAGGGTGGCCTGATCTTTCATGATAGATAGACAACATAGATAAATAGCTCCTAGTTTACTAGATGCAAATCAAGAATAAGGATAACTAGTGTGGTACTACAATTTGTTTAGTAGATGCAAAAACCACACCAAAAGCTTTACCATCCAATCTGGATGGAGTGAATTGCGAAAATAAGCACGACCGCTTAGCGCAAAACCAAACAACTATGTTGTTCTTCAACTTCGCACACACACACACATGAATTGTCATGCAACTTCGCGCACACATGAAGTTCACGGAATATAGGCACACACAAATAGGGATTCACCCTAAAAACCACTCTGGCAATTCTTTAATTCATGATAGATAGTCTCCCCTTACATGGTGTCCTTAGCAAGCCTTTTATAGGCATTACATGGATCGACCTAAAGGCCCACATTAGAGCTGGGAGTTGGGCCGGGCTTATCCATGCCAGCCCGAGGCCCGGTTGGCTTGGTATGGACCAAGCACGATACAGGCATGCCATATGGTAGGCTGTGCCGGCATGGCACGAATGGTGGGCTGGGCCTAGAAAGTTAGCCTGTCGAGCAGCACAACACGGCATGACATATCGTGTTGTGCTTGAGCTGGCCTGTCCCGACGAGCATGGCTAGCATGGGGAGCACGAACGACACGCTAGTTCCAGCGGTCGCCTTAGCCTCGGCCTCCCGCTTGTCGTCGCCCTACCATCACCATTCACCCATCCCATGGATTCCCCAATCCCCACAACACAAGCCATCACAAAGCAGAGAGTGATGGAGGCGGGGCGCCCGATCATTCGATGAGATTGATAACTATCGATTTTAGTGGAGATGACTCTCACGATCCGACTACAACCATACGATGACACTTGCACCTAAGCAATCGTTCAACCAACTCTGAGATGTTATTGACCAAACTGGAAGCACGATCAACCTGGAAGCGTGATCAATCTGAACACGAAGTTCAATCCCTACGAGCAATTGAAGAACTACATGGAATAAGATGTAGGCAATTGATATTGTGAATAAGATTGTAGTGTAGATGGTATTGAAAAACAAAGGTGGGATCCCGAAGGTAGTCTTGATAGGTGGTTGTCTGACACAACTGAAGAACATAATTTTGCACAATGGCTAAACCTAAATTCAATGAATTATGAGTTTTGGAAAAGGGAGGCAGTGGCCCCTTTATAGGGAGACGACCAGGCATGGCAGCCAGGGAAGTGGGCGCACGTCCCTAGGGTTACAAGGCCCATGGGCCCAAATGGCGGTGGCGTAGCACCCTTTTGAACTCAGCCTCAAAAATAGATGTGGACTCTTTTGATGATTGTGGCTGGCTCAGATAGAATGTGAAGATAAGGTTAGATCCGTTGGAAATTAAACTTGATAAGCTTTCCGTGAAGTCCAAGAACGTCCAAAACGGAGTCCGTATGAAGAAGTTATGTCTGTTTGAACTTGATACTATCGTGGTAGTCCGAATCTAAATCCAGAACGAATTCAACTCCAACTGTTGCTTGACTCAAAACCAAAGTGACGTAGTGACCTTCATTGTGCCTGTCATGCATGTCCATGACTCCACATGCCTCTCCTTCATCCTTTCCCATGTTCCTAAGCACAATTAAATCAATTGCATTAGGTAGCGGTCTATTCTCAGTAATATACAAACCTAGGAACGAATTCACATAGTAATTAAGTTGGCGAACACGAGCTCGAGTAAGTGGACCTTGTAACACTTGCTATGGATGAGTTGTGTGTATAGGCACGGTTGTATCCATGGGAGGGATGTCCTCATCATCCTCCCCTTCTTGCATTTGAGTTACTCGCGACTCAAGCTCGTCCTCTTCTCCCAAGTATGGCTTCAAATCTGCAATGTTAAAAGTGTGACTAACCCCAAAATCTGAAGGTAGCTCAAGTTTGTATGCGTTATCATTAATCTTTTATAATATTTTGAAAGGACCATCAGCTCTTGGCATCAATTTTGACTTTCTCAATTCAGGGAACCTATCTTTTCTCAAGTGCAATCAAACAAGGTCTCCATGTTCAAAAGTTAAATGTTTTCTCCCTTGACTACCAGCAATTTTATATTTAGCATTCATGCGCTCTATATTCTTCTTCATTGTCTCATGCATTTTTAAAATCAATTCAGCACGTTGTTTAGCATCAAAGTTCAATTTCTCTGAAGATGGAATATGCATTAAATCGATAGGAGCACAAGGCATAAAACCATAAACAACTTCAAAATAGCACATCTTGTAGTAGGAATGCAATGATCGATTGTAAGCAAACTCAATATGAGGTAAGTATTATTCCCACATTTTTAAATTCTTTTTCAATACAGCCCTAAGCATTATAGATAAAGTTCTATTCACAACTTCAATTTGTCCATCAGTTTGGGGATGACAAGTAGTAGAAAATAACAACTTAGTCTCCAGTTTAGCCCATAAAGTTCTCCAAAAGTAACTAAGGAATTAGCATCACGATCTGAAACTATAGTATCAGGCACACCATGCAAACGAATAACTTCACAGAAGAATAAATCAGCAATATTAGCAGCATCATCGCTCTTATGGCATAGTGTAAAGTGTGTTATCTTAGAAAATCTATCAACAACCACGAATATACTATCTATCCCCTTCTTTGTTTTAGACAATCTTAAGACAAAATTTATCAAAATATCTTCCCACGGAATGCTAGGGACAGGTAAAGGCTGTATAAACCATGAGGATTAAGGCGTGACTTAGTTTTTTGACATGTAGTGTAACGAACAACGTAGCGCTCGACGTACCGTCTCATCTTTGGCCAAAAGAAATGATCAGCAAGTATATCCACTGTTTTCTTCATGCCAAAGTGTCCCATCAGGCCACCTTCATGCGCTTTTTGTGACAACAACAAACGAACGGAGCTAGCTGTAATGCATAGTTTGATCAAAAACAATACGTAAATAGTCAAGATGTTCCTCTAGGGATTTGCTATATATCAGTATATCATCAAAATAAACCACCACAAACCTACCAATGAAAGCACGTAAAACTTTGTTCATTAGTCTCATGAAGGTGCTAGGTGCATTAGTTAAACGAAATGGCATTACTAACCACTTATATAACCCGAACTTAGTTTTAAATGCTGCTTTCCTGACTTGGAGAAGACAACAGAGCCACCCAATTCATCAAGCATATCATCTAACCTATGAATAGGATGACGATACCTAATGGTGATATTATTGATTGCTCTACAATCCACACATATGCGCCATGATCCGTCTTTCTTAGGCACTAAAATGATCGAAACAGCACAATGACTAAGCGATTCATGCACATACCCTTTATCAAGCAATTCTTGAACTTGGCACTGAATTTCTTTAGTTTCTTCTGGATTGGTCTTGTATGGTGCGCATTTGGGTAATAATGCACGAAGAATTAAATCAATTTGATGCTCAATCCCTCGAAGCGGTGGCAATCCCGGTAGTATGTCCTTCGGAAAGATATCTTTGTACTTCTGCAAAATGTTAGTGATAGCAGGAGGCAAAGAAGATGGTATCTCCTTAAATGAAAACAAAGCGGCTTTGTAAACTATTGCGTAGCAAACAGAATTACTAGCATCCAATTCAGTCATGTCAGATTTGGTAGTAGGAAAACTAGCACATTTCAATTAAATTTCTTTTTTCTTCACATGAGCAAATTTAGGTTATTTCTTCTTATGTTGTGCAAGCTCATTTGCTACAATCTAATTTTTGCTCTTAGCATTCTCTAGACTTTTCTCTCTACTAGGTTTAGCAAGTTAATCTTTAACAATTTGTTCAAGAGCCATAGGATGCAGCACAATTTTCTTTCCTTTGAACATGAGACAGTATTGGTTATTCCTACCATGATGCAAACATTCAGTGTCATATTGCCAATGTGTTCCTAATAACAATGAAGAAGCTTGCATAGGCACAACGTCACAAGCAATATAATCGTGGTAGAAACCGATAGAAAAGTATACTCTCATCATCTGTGTTACCTTCAACTTACCACTACTACTGAACAATTGAATATGGTATGGGTGGAGATGAGGGTTGGTAGGCAAAGCAAGCTTCTCCACCATATCCATACTTGCCAAATTGTTGCAACTTCCACCATCAACGATTATACGAATCGAGCATTTCTTGACAACACCCTTGATTTGGAACAAATTATGGCGCTGATTTTGCTCGACACGAGAAACTTGAGCACTTAGTACATGTTGTACTATAATGCTCAAATACTTATCGGTATCTTCGGCGCCAACATGTTCCTCCTCATGATCAGATTCTTCTTCATGTCCTGCAGGGTCAGTTGCAAGCATAGCATAGTTTCATCATCAAAATCACTAGCAGAGGAATACCCACCATCATCGCGTATAATCAGTACGCGCTTGTTTGGACAGTCCCGCATCATGTGTCCATAGCCTTTGCAACGATGACATTGGATGTCCTTAGTTTGTCCTGTTGAAACAACCGAAGAGGAGGTTTTTACAGCAGCTTGTGTTGATTTGGCTACTTCAGAAACTTGTGGTGCTGAGTTTGATGTAGTAGTGTGCTGCTTATTGTTGAAGGATGGCGGTGGTGGTGCTATAATGGACAGGATAGTAGAGGTGCATGGCATTCATGAGTTTGTGCGACCTGCAGAAGAGTTAGATCATGTCCTCTGGCATCCCTAAACTTCAGGTTCAGCCTTGCAAGCAAGATGAAATAATCTAGTAATGGAGTTGTAATCTTTATAGTCAAGGATATCTTGAATATCTCGATTCAACCCTCCCAAAAACCTAGTCATCGATGCCTTCTTATTCTCCACTAAACCACAATGCAACATACCAATTTGTAATTCTTGATAGTAGTCTTTCACAGACTTTGCACCTTGTTGTAAGCGTTGTAGTTTATTTAACAAATCACGAGCATAATATCAGAGAACAAATTGATGCCACATAAGCAATTTTAAAACCTTCCAAGTGTTAGGTATGTTATTGGGATGTTGACGGCAATGTTCTTTCCACCAAACAGAAGTAAAGTCGGTGAATTCACTAGTAGCAGCCCTAACTTGTCTATTCTCAGGGAATTAATGGCAAGCCAATTTTTGATCAACAGCTAGTTCCCAATTAAGATAGCCATCAGGATCATATTTACCATTGAAAGGGGGCATAGTAAATTTAACCTTAGCAAAAGAATCATTGTGGTCACGTACCTCACATTGTGGGGGTTCTCGTCGCATACTTTGTTGGTTAAAACGCAACTATCGGCGAGCTTGATTGTTGTTGTGGTTACGGTGCTCATCAGCCTCGGTATCAGCCACGTAGTCGATTTCATCTTGTCCCTCTACCAACGCAGCAGGGGGAACAGTAGAGGATGCTTGGACAATCTCCTCAAGGCATGCCATAATGCCTGCTAAAGAAGTGTTAGTGATGCCTTGCGCTCTCTCCATCATGGCGAGCATGGCGTTTGTCTCAATCTGGGCGCTCTCGAGTTGAGCAAGTCGCTCATTCGTGATCCTGACATCCTCCTCAAGACCCTCCGTACGAAGGTTCATGAGGCACTGTAAATGTTGTACGATTGCCTTCGTACAAAGAGTATGAGATGTATCCTCATCTATCAACTCTGCAGGACCTGCTATTGTTAGCAAAACACCAGAATATGTTCCTAACAACAACTACTTGGATGAGGTGGTTCAAAAGTCACTCATAGTCAAAGCCTTCTATCGCAATCTTACCAATTCTTACCAAGCAGACAGGGGTGATCGGCTCCCAGCGATGTCAACGTATCTTTAAAGATTAGGTGGAGCGATTGCTAGGTGAAGCTCAGCTTGTACGGTGTAGAAAAGGTGTAGCTAGGAAGGCTTAAGTATGGTAGTAAGGAGTAACAATAATCAAATCAGAGAATGCAAGCTGAAAAATTGTTTAACGTCGGTTAGTGTTGGTCCTAGGTTATACCGTACTAGAGACGCGAGCCTAGAACACAAAACGAAAACACGGCGTGGAAGTATTAGAGAACGTCGCGCACACAGAGTTCAGAAGCTCAAAAAAGGATGCCATCTTCACAGGGCACCTTAGAATCACTTGTAGAAGGTCTCTGTAAATTTTGAGCAAATTCCAAGGAAGTTGAATTTTTTCGACCTTGCAGGCCTATTTTGAGACCCTAAACGACGTTTTTTGGGAGTCAAAGTTTTCACGCGTGTAAACGATGTTTTTTGGGAGTCAGTTTTCACGCGTGTGCCCGGGTGCGTACGCGTACGATAAAATCTTCAGATTTCCCAGACTTCACTTTTTTCTTTGTATCTTCTCGTTTTCTTTCCAACGGATCAAGAAACACTCTAATTGGAGGTCATATGCAAAAGTTAGCTCTCTCTTTTTTTCTTTTTTTTCTTTCTCTTTTTTTTTTGCAAAGACCACACTATCTTGGATATTCCTGATTGAATCTAAGCCCTCCTCTGGTTCTATCTGAGACCAAGTAGGGCAAAGCTTCCCTCGATGATGAGTCTGATTCTTGTTTGAAGTCGGTGTCCTCCTCCCCCTTGTATTCCCTTGCCGTGGTAGATCCCAACCGCAACGATGAGACCAAACGTGAACAAAACTCGAAACTCTAAAGGAATTAGACACTAAGACGGGTTCGGACCCGACGACGCAACCAAAAGTTCAACAAAGCAATGTACTGAAAAGAAAAATTGTGAAGCTAAGACGAGTTTGGACAGGATGATGTACTACTATTTTTTTGGTTTCTGTGTGTTGTAGGTAATGAAAAGCAATCTAATCTATGGTTAACTGGAAATTCTCACCAAGCAACCTTAAGCTCTGATACTACTTGATGCAGGCAGGGTGCTCGATCTTTTGATGAGATTGATAACTATCGATTTTGATGGAGATGACTCTCGTGATCCGACTACAACCGTACGACGACACTTGCGCCTTAGCAATCATTGAACTAATTCTGAGATGTTATTAACCAAGTAGGAAGCGCGATCAACCTGAATACGAAGTTCAATCCCTGCGAGCAATCGAAGAACTACTAAGAATAAGATGTAAGCAACTGATATTGCAAATAAGATTATAGTGTAGATGGTATTGAAAAACAAATGTGAGATCTCGAAGGTAGTCTTGAGAGGTGGTCGTCTGACACAACTGAAGAACAAAAGTTTGCACAATAGTAAAACTTAAATTCAAGGAATTCTGAGTTTTGGAAAAGGGAGGTGGTGGCTCCTTTATAGGGAGATGACCAGGCATGGTGTCCAGGGAAGTGGGCGCACGTCCCTAGGGTTACAAGGCCTATGGGCCCAAATGGCAATAGCGCAGCATCCTTTTGAACTTAGCCTCAAAAATAGATGTACTCTTTTGATGATTGTGGCTGGCTCGAATGGAATTTTAAGATGAGGTTCGATCCATTGGAAAATAGACTTGATAAGCTTTCCATAAAGTCTAAAAACGTCAAAAACTGAGTCCGTATGAAGAAGTTATGTCCGTTTAAACTTGATACTATCACGGTAGTCCGAATATGAATCCAGAACGAGCCCAACTCCATCTCTTGCTTGACTCAGACCCAAAGTGATGTAGTGACCTCCATTGTGCCTTCCATGCATATCTATGACTCCACATGCCTCTCCTTCATTCTTTTACATGTTCCTAAGCACAATTAAATCAATTACATTAGGTAGCGGTCTATTCTCAGTAATATACAAACCTAGAAACGAATTTACCTGGTAATTAAGTTGGCGAGCACGAGCTCGAGTAAGTGAACCTTGTAACACTTTCTGTGGATGAGTTGTGTGTGTAGGCATGGTTGTATCCATAGGAGGGACGTCCTCATCAGAGAGAGAGGGAGGGAGTAGAGGACTAGAGGGGAAGCAGTACTGGATTGCTGCCATGCACCACCAGCAGCGGCAACTCCACCAGCGCTGCCCAGGGACTCCTTGTAGAGGAAGCATGGTAGAGGCAGTGGATAGTCAACGTGGAAGGGGGTGAAGGTGTCCTCGCAGTTGTCGAGTACCAGTCCGATGTCCCGGATGTGGCCGTGGAGGCCCTTAGAGAAGCCATGGACGATGGCATCGAAGACGAGAGCACCACTGTTGGGGACCCAACACTGGGTTAGGCAGCCGCTGGGGGAGGAGGGAGGCGACCGGGGGAGGCCGAGGGAGGAGGGGTCATGCCGGGGGGATGAGGGAGGTGGCCGAGGGAGGAGGAGGTGCCGGGGGATCGGGGGAGGAGGGGTCACCAGGGGGAGGGTAAGGGGATTGAAAGCATCTAGACCCCTAAAAATGATTTTGGTAATTAATAACAATATGTGAATATAGGACTAATATGTTTTTTGAGTATCGCATAAGTTAAGTCCTAAATTGAGCATATCAAAGGCAAGATGTATGCTAAATGACAAAATGAGGATCAAGATAGTTCAAGATAAACGTACAAATGGTATATGATCCCTTTTAAATTTTACTGGTCTTAGAAAAAAGGTTGAAAGACTAGATTGTAGGATAGTTGCTGGCACCTAGACGGCTGGGTGGAAGATTACGAGGTGATCTCTTAAAGAAGTCTGTGAAGAGACCCAACATCTATTTGTGAGTGGTTCTGTGTCCACCATCTTCGGAGCAGAGAAAGGACAACTACTAGTAGATTTGAGGTGAAATGCTTAATTCGTGGAACTGGTCCAATTTGTTTGGGCTTCCCTCAACGTGGATTAGGGGAAACCGCCAAGTTTTCAATTACCACGGTAAAATATTGTGTGTCACTTTGATATTATTTTTGCCTCTCTTCATCTCTTATATATTCAGTTATTGTGCAATTAATTGTATTAGAGTCATTTGAGGTTATTGTTCTTAAGGTGCCTTAGGGGTATTAGAATTGTGTAGGTTTAATATGTGTTTTAAAATTGTCAAATTATCATTATTTTACAAAAATTTTATTATCTCCTATTCACCCTCCCTCTAACCGGCCATCCTTGATCTTACAGGGAGGAGGGAGGCGGGCGGTCGGGGAGGAGGGGTCACCGGGAGGGCCGAGGAGGCGATCGAGGGACGGGGAGAGGAGGGAGGGGCTGGGGGAGGAGGAGGCAGCCGGGGAGGTTGGAGTAGGAGGAGGCAGTTGGGGAGATGGGGGAAGAGGGAGAAGATCGAGGAAGGTCGGGAGAGGAGGGGACGCTGGTGTTGGGGGAGGAGGGGGAGTCGGGTGGGGGAGATGGAGGGGAGGGCGGCCGGAGGGGGGAGGAGGCGGCTAGGGGAGGAGGGAGGTCGGGGGAGGCGGCTGGGAGGAGGGAGGGAGGCAACCGGCAGAGGGGAGGGAGGCTAGGGGAAGCGACTGGGGGAGGGGAGGGAGGAGAGAGCGAGAGGAAGATGGGGGAGGTCGGGAGCCTAGGGGGATAAAGCTGAAAGGCCAGAGGTCAGCCGAAGAAAAAAAGAAAAGGGAGGAAGAAAAAAAGATAGAGAAGAGGAGAAGAAAAGAAAAGAAAGGAAAAAAGAAAGCGAGGAAGAAAAAAAGAAAGAGAAGAGGAGAAAAAATAAAGGAAAAAAGAAAAGGGGGAAAGAAATTAAGCGTGCGTCTACTAAAATAAGCATTTTATTGCAGGTTAAATTATTTAGTAAAACCTTGTTAGTTGTTTTAAATTGCAAACCCCCAATAACAAATATTTATGATTATTAAAAATAAATTTAGTATCATCAATAGATTAAAATTTAACGCGTAGCGATTAAATTGGTCAATAATTGTTTAAATAATTCTGATTGTTTAAATAATTCTGATGCTACTTTATATAATTAATTAATGTAATAGTCACATGTAAATAGTAGAAACCCATTAAGAATAGTAGACACCGATAGTGGTAGCACCTCTAAACCCTAAATAGTTTTAGCCATTCGCACGTGTGCAGCAATTGTCGAATGGAAACTGTGAGAGACAAAAGAAAATGATGTGCAGTTATGTTAATGTGACAAGGACATACGATTTCTTTATCTACCGCACATAGTCAGTTACCATAGACTTGCTCTCCGATCAAGGGTTTGGACCCACGTATCTGATCATAGACATCTCCGACCGGGGGAGTGGTCAATGCCTAATATGATCGGAGCATATTCTCCCCGACCAGGGGTATATATGGTGGCTATTTAACTAAGTTATATTTTGATTGTTGCTGTAGGTAGTAAGCTTTTTATTATAAATTATTTAATCTCATCATTTGTAATTATTTGTAGATGCATTTGTTTAAATGCAATCTATGTGTGAAAGAGTATATTGTTTTGGAGAAATCATGCAATGAATTGATTAATGAATAAGGGTTACATATATAGCCTTTTTCCTTGTATATCTGAACAACCGGTTTATGAAAATAATACCCAAGAGACCAGAACAAACCAGAGCTTGGAGCAGTGTGGCGACCGGACTGAAACTTGGCGGCGGCGGTGGCTGGACCCGATAGGGGTAGCAAGATGGGAAAGCAGAGAGGAGGAAGAACACTAGGATAGAGGCACATACGTCATTTAAAAAAATACCTCGCCCTAATGCTCAAAACTAACTGAAACCTTACTGGTGATGCCATTCTCCTTAATTTCCCGGTGCTTGTGATGGAACTACCCAGTGATGCGTCCCAGATTCCGTGTTCTATTTCTTTTGAGTGTTTTCTTCTGTTCTTGTGCACAGGAAGGTGGAGATGGCAAAGAAAGGCATGCGCACGAAGACTTGATCCGCGCACAAGACACCATTGAACAACGAGTTGATGTGGTGACCGCCCTCGCAGGGGCACCAGGAGGAGGGGATATGCACATTCGTTCAATTCTATTCGACGTTTTTTTAATTTTTTTAAGTTTTCGAGAAACGATTTCGACCACTACATTATATATTTTATAGGTAAATCAAACGCTCTGATGACGCGCACCAGATGAGATGTTAGTTGGTTTATTTCTTTTCAAGAGAACCGAATCATTTTATTTTTAATTGGTCCTTTAGAAAACCCATCGAAGCGTTTACTTGCAACGTGTGAATTTTAGTTGGTTGTGTGCGTGAGTTTTAGTCGAGTTTGTGTGGGCCTTAGGCCGTGCGTGTGTTAAGGCTAATATACAGCCAGGGTGTGTGCTGTGTAAGGAGATTATTGAAAATGAATTGAGTTTATTTGCCGCGATGGTTTTAGGGGTAAATCTCTTTGTGTGTTTGTTCCACGTGAACTTTTGGCCTACGTTTGTGTGCGCGCGTGCTAAGTAAACAGGGAGCTATTTATCTACCATTGTCTGTCTATTGTGAAAGATCAGGCCCCCCCTACGGCGATCGACCTTACCATGAGAGGTTCGATCCGCATCACCCAGTCTAGTCCATTTGCAGTAGTAATATCCTAAATACCGACGTTTGTGATGGCACTAGGGATGGCAACGGATGCCCTCACATTTCCATCCCCATTTAGCTTATTTTCCTCATCCAATTGCCATTAGTGAGAGTGACCTCAATAAGGATCTAAATTCGAATAATATAAGTTTATTTTATAATTTATCATACAGTAAAGTAGAAAGAAGTAAGTTTATAAATACATTCAGAATATTAAATGAGTTATATCATATAGCTTATTGTAAAAAAGATACAAGGCTATGGACATAATACTTATGCTTTAGATATGTAGTCATATCATTTTACATTTATACAAGTATATATTGGGGGTATAGCAGAGAGCGGAGACACAGGAGGCATTCACATCCCTATCCATATAGAAGTGACATGCACAATGAAGTAAAGGTATAGTAATTTGGCAACTGTATATACGAGGTTGCCCCAAGCTGTTACTGGGAATGAACATCACAGACCACCGATAGGTTCAAGATGTCTTACATCTGCCATTTTTACTCTATTTTCTGAATTCTAAACTTTTCCTGGTTCGAGTTTTATTTAATTGCAATCAATATTGTTAGAATCGCAATTCTCAATCGGATCGGGTGTTCTTCCGTAGGATCACAAATCGTATGATTGATGTAGAATCTAAAATTCTATTTGATTCTACGAAAGAAATAATTTCAAAAATCTACCACGTAATTCAATGCTAATATATTTTTAAAATATATACTTCAGAACTTTTGTTTACAAAAATGTAGTGCAAATGAAATATCATTGGTTATTTATGCAGATTATAACGGACATGAGAAGAGGTAAAAGTAAAATTTTGCAATTAAAAGGGCATACACAAGTAGTTATTTACAATAAACACACTAGAATCATTAGAACTGAGTCGGATTGTATGAAAATTTCTAGATGGTAAAATCACAGGATCGTATGATTAGAATTGATATTCTAACAACCTTGGTTGCAGTATTACATACATGAAGACTAGATTCATTCATGTGCTCGTCGGTGCTTACTGGAGAAAGAACCGAAAGGGAGTAGCTTCGGTTGGATGCGGGCATGCTCAAACCGTGTTTCTTACGCCTGAACTGAAGCCTGGAAACTTTGTCCTTTTTGTTCTATATACACAATGGGTTGGGCCGGTTCCCTTTGACGGCCGCTTCCTCTTTTTCCTTGGGCCACTTTCATGTCGGCTCCCGATAATGCAAGCTGCATTTTGTGCATTCATTATCCAGCGGTTATCTTCTGAGATTGCAATAACGGCTACACACACCATAAGCGGGGGCAGATACAGCGTAGAGGATTGGGATTATGGCACTCTAATAAAATTTTCTAAATTTTATAAAAAAATTATTATTTATTATTGTTCATCAATGAAGGTGATTTTATTGTGCAATAGAGATGACCCTAATAACTTTCTCATCTGGATCCACTCTTAACCTTGCAGGGGCGGATCCAGCGTACGAGGATTGGGATTATGGCACTCTAATAAAATTTTCTAAATTTTATAAAAAAAAATATTATTTATTATTGTTCATCAATGAAGGTGATTTTATTGTGCAATAGAGATGACCCTAATAACTTTCTCATCTAGATCCGCTCTTAACCATAAGCAGAGGCGGATCCAGCATATGAGAATTGGGATTATGGCACTCTAATAAAATTTTCTAAATTCTATAGAAAATTATTGTTTATTATTATTCATCAGTGAAGATAATTTTATAGTATAATAGGGATGATCCTAATATCTTTTTTGTCTAGATCCACCCTTGACCATAAGTGAGTGCGCCCACGCACTAGCATATACTGCAGAGCTCGAAATACATTTTTTGAGGGTGAGGTGGAAATACATTAGCAATGTCACGTAACGCGGGGAACAAGTCTTCCCACTGGGACATCGTTGCGTGTACGCAAACGTGAGCGTTCGGAGATTGATCCCGGTGGACGGAGTCACTCCCGCATCTCCACCGTCCAATAAGCAGCCAGTTCCCTATTTTTACAAGTATACTCCTTTGACATTACATGTAACTCGATTCATAGTCTGTGCTGGTTGGATAATTTTAGACTTGACCACCGATATGGAACGTAATCTAGATTGATAGCATAAAATTGGTATTACTTAATTCATCATAAAATGTAATTTAACTAGTCGAATTTCACGTGCAATTATGTAAATAGCTTGATACTACCATACATACGTTTACATCTAAATATAGAGTCGTATTTATTATATAACTCTAATACTTATGATAGAAACATAGTTGTATTCCTTATACAACTGTAGCAGATCTCATGTCTATGCATATTTAATCCCCACTGTTATATTTAGGATCTACCATAATTGATGGTGTAGATCTTTTTTTCTGTTCCAACAATTAATGTTGTAATTTCTAGTGCTTAAGAGCGAATTGTGACGACTTCGTTTTAATAAAGAAAAAGTCTATATTTGGCACATGTACATTGTAGTTGGTTCGATTTATCCCCTGTACTACAAAACCGGGTATTTAATCCAAAACTGGCTTGAGAGTGGTTTTGCGCTAACGTGACACTGATTTAAGGTGGTTTTGGCCACATCGGATAGGTGACTCTTGTGGGTCGCCATGTCAGTGAGATAAGAGAGAGGAGGTATCAAATTTGGATTGACGGGTGGGACCAGACACAGAGAGCTAGGGAAGTAGCTCGGTACTGATGTCCATGGCCGACGGTGCCACGACACCACCTTGGGTTCTAGCGAGGCTTAGCTGGCGACGAGCGGCGATGTGGGAAGACAATGGCTCGGCGAAGGACATCTCGCGCGAACAGGTCCAAGAAGAGCGAGGATCAGTGCGGCAAGTTCCTACAAGCACAACACTCTTGAGTCAGCGACAATGACGACCTCAGCATTGGTGGTGCACAGCAACAGAGAGGACCAACTTCAAAATATAGGTACCAAATATGGACTTTTTCTTTTTAATAATATACTATCTTCACAACTACGGGTCCGCGTCATCTTCGTTGCGCCGAGGGACCTCCTCGAGCCACTAGAGGAAGTTCCCTTCCTGATGTAGCATCCGCTGCAGCACGACCTTCGCCGCATCCTCCCCGATGTAGCCTCAGATCCGGTCGTAGAAAGTCTTGAGGGTGGGTAGAATGGCGCGCGTGGCATTGGACAACGCCCCAGTTTCGGCCAGCAGATCCAGCCAGGGATCGACTAGCCCACTAGCATGCTCACACCCCCGGGCGTGGAGCATGATGAAGGCAAGGTAGGCGCTGGCGAAGCCGCAATGATCGCCGAAGGCCCTGGCATTGTTGCAGGGACTGCGCCACATCCGCGGGGCTGTGCATAACTCCCGGCACGTCAACGGAAAGGCCTTGTAGGGCCCCCTCCAGTGACTCCATCGCCCTCCACTCCGCCGCCGACGCGTCGTCCAGGGTCCGGCTCTTCTCATTCAAGGCTATGGCAAGCTGGGCCTTCTCTCCCTCCAGCGTGGCGATCTGCTCAAGCAAACCGGTGTGCTCTTCCATTGCAGCGCGCTGGGCCTCCTCCGCCCTGGTGATTTCCGTCTCCAACACACAAATACGCTCGTCCTTGGCGGCATGAGCCCTGTCGGCAGCATGAAGCTCACTCTCCAGCGCCCTCCGCTCGCGGGTGTGAGCCTCCTCAAGGGCCCGGCTAATGGTAAACGTCTACAAGGGGGGACGGGGCGAGTATTAGATCCGTGCTCGACCAGAGGTGTGCACCACAAACTCACGTGCTTATCTTCATCTCCGAGGCGCCCAACGCGAGCGCAAGAAGATCTCCCCGCACGCCGACAAGGCCTGCCGATCCAGCTTGCCGTCGGTGCACTCCGCGATCCCGTTAAGGACGTGAAGTGCCTCCGGTCGAGCGATAAAATCAGACACGACGAGCCTCGGAGCCTCCGACCCAGCCCTGGGCGCCCGCACTGCGTCCTGCGCAAGCAGGCCCGCAACTTCGCGGACACCTCCGCTGCTCGATCCTTGGCCGCATCCGGGAGACCTCGTCTCTTCTGAGGTTGACAACGGAATGAGCGAGGAAATCGGAGAGAGCTTCACGAAGTCGCAGGGAGAAAAGGAAGTGCGCCTACCTTCGGTACCCTCCACTGGGGCACGGGGAGGTGTCCGCACAGTCTCCACCTGGGTCGCCAGGGCCTCATTAGCTGGGAAAGCGATGACTGCCTCGGTCAGAACGGCTTCCCTATCGGACCCTAGGTCCCCGGTGACCGCGCCTGCTACATTGAACCGCCTCCTCGCGGGTGCGGGCAATCGGATCCGGGGCCGCTTCGCCCACGGGGACGCAGGCGACGCGTCCTCGGTCGTCCTAATGGCCGTACAGACTGGGGCAAGCGGCAGGTCCTCACCGGTCGCTATGGCTGATGACGGCGCAGGCGATAGGTCTTCGATTGCCAGTATAGGCGACGAGGCCTCATCCTTGAGGACGTCGCTATCGACACCAGCCTCACCACCGCCTAAGCCCTCCTCGCTGGAGGCGGTGTGCTCCCCCGAACCAGTGGGCGAATGCGCCGACATAGGCGACAAGGCCTCGTCCCTGACGGTGTCGCTACCAAGGCCCGCCTCACCGCTACTTAAGCCCTCCTCGCTCGGGGCGGTACGCTCCCGCGAACCGGCGTGCCCGGCCCCAGCGCCCGACATGCCCTCCGATCCGATGCTGCCTGCTAGAGATGAGGCTGGCGAAGTGGATATAGCGGCACTGGACCGACCTCTTCGCCGATTGGGAGGCGCACCCACCTCGCCGTCATCATCGCGGCGACGAGTAGGAGTTCGTGTCGGTACCACGCATGCTGGTACGGGGAGACCTAGGGCCTCCCACACCTGATTTATCCGCCCCAGCTTCGCAGGACTGGTCGCGGCTTCGCGCAGCGCGTGCTCCTTCGCCGTGTACAGCTCAAGAAACGCGACTACGGCAATCTCTGTGGCCTCCATCGAGAGCACTACACACGAAACGATGCTTCGTTCAACAAAGTAGTCATATATATGCAGCAACATACGGCCGAAGTACATACCAGGACTGGAGGGTTTCTGCACACAAGAAACTGCAGGACGGACGCCGTCTTCCCGGGCGCAACCTCGCTCGTACTTCCACCGCGCGGAGAGAGGAGACACCCCGTACATTGTAAACTCTTCGGCGAGGTCGCACATGTTGAACCGAAGGGCAACTCCGGCAAGCCTCCGCGCTTGTTCCTCGTCGCTGCCCTGCGGCCTTACTCCCGGCTGGCCGTTGAAGCATATTGGCTGACCGTGACACTCGAGGCCACTGCTACTCGTCACACGATAGTAGAACCACCATCGCATCCAGCCAGACCCCCACTTCCCTTGCGTCGCCAGCGCAGGGAAAAGCTTCGCGCAGCTCGACCTCAAAATGAAGTTGACACTGCCGAAGTTGGACACCGCCCCTCCTCCGACCTTCTTCGGCTGACAGCTCGCGTCATGAAGAAGGGCGAACAGGTTTGCGCTGGGACAGACACCTTCTGTTCGGACCGCCCAAGCAAAAACAGCTAAGGGAACTATCGCGTTTGGGGTCAGCTGAGCCAGCTCCACCTCATAAGCCCGCAGGACCTCGCCGACGAAAAGCGTCGAGAGCATACGGAGCCCAGCCTCGAAGAACGTGATAAAAACAATCACCTCTGACTCTTGAGGGTGCGGCTCCACCTCGTCACGGGCAGGCAAGCTCCTGCCTTTTCTTCTATCTTCCTCTCCTCGATAAGAGCCTGGATCGTCCTCTCTGTAACCCGACTCCGCCCTAGGACGCGGGAGCACTGGCCTCTCCGGCTCTTCAAGGCGTCCGACCGCTTGTCGACCCGCGGCGGCTTGCGAGTCACCAGGTGGAATTCCACCGGTGGCGGCGTCAACCCGCGCTGGCTCGACGAGGCGCCACCACTAAGCTGGCGAGCAGGATCTTCACGGCGCGCCATCCTCCTGTGTGGTCGAAGTCGAAGGCTGAGGGAGCAGGAGCAGGGGCAGATTGGGTGCAACACGGAAAAGAGAGCTAAGGCAACAACACACGACCGCGGGATGCCTACGCGAGCCGGTGGGGACGCTTTATGAAGACCCCTCACATCCCCCACGATTCGAAGCGCAACCGGTAGGAGCCCACCGCTTCGGCTCCCCACGCTCGGGAAGCGTAACCATCGACAACCCGGAGCAGCCGATGGCAGGTGGCCAGGCAACACACGATGTGCCAGTTGCATCCCGCCACGTGTCTCGCCCATATCGGGAAGGAGCGCGCGGTTGCGGTTGTGCGACCGCTGATAGCCCACGACACGCCAACTGTGCCGTACCACGCGTACCTCTCTCTCGGGGCAACGCGTATGGCCGCACCAGCCCGCCCTTAGCTTTTCAGTAGTCGGTGCGATTCGCGCCACCCCTGGCCTGCGGAGCAGGTGGTGCATGACGACCTCGGACCAGGCGAAGACCGCCTCGTCCTCACCTCCTCAGCGGAGTCTCGGCGTCACGCCTACAACTTACAACACCTTCGGCTCCGCAACACAACTCTGCCGGTAACTGGCGCCACAAGGGAGGGCTCCAAGGCCGGAGGCCGCCTACACAGTCGGCCCATCCTAGGTGTCAAGCGCGGACGACTTTGGCAGTTTCCCTGCTTCCGCGCCCTCGGCGCGATGTAGGGATGGCTTTGGCACCTCGCCTAACTCTGCATCTCCGCCATGAAGCGGAGATGCACCAGCGACCGCATTTCCAATCTAAACAGCTCACAAGCCGCAGGGACAAAGGGGGCCAAAGGGCTCGGCAACATGGCTTCGGCCTGTGAAGCCCTACACCATGAGAGGCTTCTGTTGTAGGGGAGGCCCCCACCTAACCCCAGTAGGCCTGTTAAAAGGTTGTAAAGGCACTCCCAGGAGGACATATATACATATGTGGTGCTAGTCCTGGCAAGGAGGACAGCATTGTTTACCTCACTCCCCACTACCATACTCTCTCTCTCTCTCTGTTTGGTCTGTAACCACAACACACTACATTAGGTGACTACTTACATAAGAGCCGATTAGACCAATTACTTACAATACAAAAGCGGAAGTGGAAGTAGTAATCCAAAAGGTAGAACCTTAAGAATCAACAGGCAAGTGACTAGAGGTAAAAATATAAACTATAGTTATTATCCTAGTTAGGATAATATATGTGCACACAATCTCTATCAAAAGTCTGCTTATATGGGATTTAGAGTTTCTTAAATCTGTCGTAACTCCCTTCGTCTTCTCCTTTATCAGGACTAGGTGTGTCATCGTAAGCATAATTATCTTGCTCTCCTATTTTTGAGATTATTGAGTGAGTGAGTATGAGCACAAATCACCATGTTCCGCGAGCCACTACACAGAATACAAAGAATGGCTCAGGTAATTTTATTTGATAACATCCCAATTTAAAACTATCATAAGTACAAAGCCTTATGACTTAGCAATTTTAACCAAATCATGTTATTAAATATTTGTCAAAATGTGTAATAATTATTAACGGTGCCGATTACATCCACTTGTTATATAGTTCCATCCACCAATACTAGTTTTTGACTATAGGGTTCCATCCACCCTTATATAATCAATGGGTTTCATCTACCCAAGGCAATTTAAATCTAGGGTTCCATCCACCCGACAAGTTTTCATTCTTACTCATAATGTTTTAGAAATAGAATTATATCTAGTAAGTTCCCATGTCCGTTCATGACCGTAGGCACGACTATTCGAACAGTTTTTACTCTACAGAAGTCGTACACTTTACCTACAAGAGATAACCAACTTATTATATTTTGCACGTTTCTTTTGACATGCAGATCAAGAAGGTCACCACAAGGCCTTTACGATGCACCTAGTGAAGATTACATCCACTAAGATTTTAACTTAGTAAGGTTCCATCCACCTTCACAAAGATCCCCTCTTGTACCATACAACGGCTTTTATCCAACGACACGATTTGTGTTCACGATAGCTTAAATCCAGCAATATGACTCGTGGTTCACACCAATAGTGCTTCCATCACTAGCGATACAAATTATTTGGCTAGGTTGTAACTATTATAGACTTGTGGTTGCACTATTTTACATTAGGAGGTCATCACAAAATTTAGTCCTTAGATCTATACAAACCAACCATACTTATGCTCCATCCGCACTAACCACTCTTACCATCCACCTAGATAAATAAAGCATGTTGTAGGGTTTAGGGGAAAACATAAATTAACTTATCTTAGCATACCGGCCATTTTCCTCTAATGGTCGCCCAAAACCAGTTTCATGTTTATGAATTGATGTCAGAGCAAATTTAACACCCCCATGTATCTAAGCAGGTCTAAGCATGGCATTTAGATACTGTGTATAACTAGTATGTTTCTCAATAATGCCTAGGGCGACAATGATTAAGAGTACAACTATATCAAGGGTGGGAGTATAACAATTATGACATATCAACAATAGGCATGCAACTAAAATTTTAAGACAAACTTAATTTGCATAAGAATTAACAGCATGCAATTTAATATTTAAATAGAAATAATTTGCTTGAAAGGTAGGTTCAACATGATCAAAGTATTGACTCGCCTTGCTCAAAAGTTGCTTGATCCTATGGGTCTTGACTTGCTTTGGCTTTTCTTCTTCTTGGGCTTCGTAAACTATCAAACGATTGCGCGAAAATTTAGATAAAATAACAAAAATAGAATGAGTCCCATGGGATAGATCTTGATTTTAGATGAATTTAGAAATAAATATTACTTAATTTGGCTTACGATAAGTGAGAATGGATCACTTGAAGTTTAGAATGAAATTTAATTCTAGAAATTGAAAAAGGAGAAAGAGAATGTCTCTCTGACTGGTGGGACCCACTTGGGTTTTCTTTTTGTTTATTTACTGAAAAAGTTACCGTGTATGATATGTGAGGTTCACTTTATTTTAATTTATGTGAGGTTCACTTTATTTTAATTTCTTTTTAAATTATTTCTAAATTAGAAATATTTACTGTGACTGACATGTGGGACCTATGTATTGTAGCTACAGTGTATTGGGCCCACTCATTAGTAGCTCATGTCACTTATATTGATTTTAAAAGTATTTTTAAATAAGAGGGCTCACATGTCATTGATATTGTGCACTAATTAAACCGAGAGGGCCTACTAATCAGTGACCGATTAACTAAATAAATGACAATCTTAGTGTTAAACTAATTATTCATTTAAACTAATGACAGCTACAATCATCTTCTTCCGAGCGAGGAGAGCAGTGCTTATCACCGGCAAGAAGGACTTCGGCGCTGGGTGAGCATGGCCAAATGGGATCCTTGTCACCACATGCATTTATTGGCTAAGTTTCACGGGTTGACTCAGTCGGCGCAATGGTCAGCGGCAAGCTCAGGCGATGGAGGAATAGGGAGAATGGTGATACAGCTATCTACATCATATCCGGCCAATTCATTGCATAGGAGGCATCTACAGGTTACCAAGAATATTGGACACATCTAGCATATGTAGTCTTCAAAATTCCGAAAATAACTTTTAGAACACAAAAATTCCAAATCTAGCCTCCTCCCCACTAGTGGTGCGGTCGGGGACCGCACCACTCACTGTGGAGGCGACACGTGGCAGTGTGGTGCGGTCGGGGACCGCATCACGTGTGAGGAGAGGGCTATTTTTGTAATTTTTATGATTTGGATGCTATTTTTAGAATTTTGGAAATCCACAGTACTAGAAACGTCCAAAATTCCCTAAGGTGTTGGTGGAGCTTGAGGATGGTTGAGGAAGGATGGCGTCGTGGACCAGCGATGATACGAGATGAAGCATGGCACCAGAGATCTACGGTGCTCCACACATCAATCAATGGACATGGAAAGCATTAGAGGGTGCTAAGCTCTTGGCCAAGGAAATCAAAACCTAACTCACCAAGGCGGTGCGGGCGACAGAGGCTAGAGTTGAGGAAGAAGACTTGCCTTGCTCTGGTGAGCTACAGGTTAGTAGGGAGCGATTTAGTGGAGGGGGAGGATCAGTGGGGTGTGGTGATCACGTTGGATGCATGCCCTGGTATTTATAGGCCGTGAGGGAACCGGCCAACCGGGCGATGTGGGTTGGCACTAATGGTGGCACTGACGTGTCCCAAAGCTTCGGTTCGCCGATGTTAGCATGGGGTGGCCACAGGGGCGCCGAGGGGACGTCGTGTGGGCATTGAAGTGGGCAGGTGGAGCTTGGCAGTGCAAGTCGTGGAGCTCCTCTCTCGAGCATTTCTCGGCGCAGTGGATGCTTGATGTGACGGTGAGCCAGGGGGTAGTGCAACTGTGGTAGTCGGTGTCTAGGCGCGAGTGAATGCGCCTCGTGACTTGGCGTACGAGCATGTGAACGTAGTCGAGGATAGAGAAATTTGGACACATGTGGCTTGTTTATTTCCCGAAATTCCAAAAATAGCCTTTAGATCACCGGAATTCCAAAACTAGCTCCCTTCCCGACCGCGGAACAACGGGAGACCGACACGTGGGCCGGTGGTGCGCCCGGGGGCCGCACCACCCATCATGGCGTGCAGACCGGTGGTGCGCCCCCCGGCCGCACCACCCACTGTTCATGCGCGGTGGTGCGGCCCCCGGGCGCACCACCCACGGATCCCACCGATAATTGGCGCGCTCTGCTTCTCTCCCGCGCGGCCGCTCGCCTCTGCTCCGATAATTGGTGTCGCCCGCGCCAAGCCAAGGAAATGATTCCTTGCATGCATGCAACATGTGAAACAGTGGTGCACTGTGCATCTTTATGTCATATCACTTCTCACGTTCGCTGCGATAAAATCATCCTCCGTTGCTCATTTCCTTCTCCACCGTTGCTCATTTTCTTCATTTCCTACGAGCGCCCGAGAGAGTGAGAAAGAGTGAAGAAACTCAAGGTTTAATCGCGGCGCACAGTTAATTCCGTGTGCAATTAGGAGTTTGTGCAATTGAGAAAGTTATAGATCGTCTCGTGGGCTTCAAGAGGAGGTAAATTTTTTATGTCACTGTAATTAAAATTTTTTGTGTGATTATTAAGTAATTAGGCAAACTCTCAGTTTGTTCGTTTGCAATTAGGAGTTTTTGCAGTTGCGAAAGGTGCAAATCGTCACGTAGGTTTCAAGAAGAGGTAATTTTTTGTCCAAATATAACTAAAATTTTTTCCATGAGATTATTACGTAATTAGGCAAACTGACAGTTTTTTTGTTTCACTTAGGAGTTTTTGTAGTTGCGAAAGTTGTAAATCGTCTCGTGGACTTCTAGAAGAGGTATATTATTTTTCCCCGTGTAACTATAAATTTTTTGGACATGTCATTTTAGTTTTAGCAATGTGTTTATTTTGTAGTTAGTGAATGACGTCTTCTTAGTGTAGAAATATAGTATTAGCCTTGTCTAGTTGGTCTGTGCCCATAGTTAACTTAGAAGAGCAAGTGTTATTATTATCATTAATTAGTTAGTAGTCACTATGACTTAAATTTAGGTAAATGACTTTGCATGCAGACCAAGTAGTTGTATTTGGTATTTAGATTGTTATGCAATATTTAGAATGTTATTTTGTACATAGGACTGAAAAGTCAGAAAACTAAAAATGTGAAACATAATTAGCTGAAAATACACAAAGCTATTAGATGAAAATTTTTACAGAAATTTTAGTAATTTCAAACATTATTACAAATAAATAATTTTTATGTTACATGATAAATAATATGCAATGTGTACTGTAAAATTTATTTCAAGTATATATGTTGAAAGGTATGCATATCATTATGATAGGTTATTGATGGATTTATATTGTAAAAGCGATATTAATAATCACGGTGCCTCAAAACATGGTGGCCCTGTTGGAAGGGTTCACATAACCTATTATAATTTTGGAAATCAGTTGTTATATGTAACAACTTATATCATGTTTATATCGGATAAATTTGTGCAAAAATTACAAAATTATGTACGTTGTATCTGAGTAATCAGCAGATTAAATTTTTGTAGATTGTGTACTATATTTAAAACTCAAAACAAATAATACACATAAAATGTGCAGTGTTTAATTGTTAAATTCTTTGGTGTGAAGTTATTTTGTACACATATGATGCATAGAGAATTAGTAGTGCAACGAGAGAATTTTGTGGGCTTTTGTTTTGTTAAATTTCATTGTGTACTAAGGTATTTTGTACGAATAATCATAGGTACCCATGGCTAACATTCAAGACTTACTCATGTTCTTTGGGAGTGGGCTCGTACGCGATGGGCCGTGCGGGGCGGACGTGTCAAATTGTGAACGGACTGTGATCCATGCACCGGTTTGAACACCATGACCTGGATGATCTTCGAGGTGTGTCCGTTATGCGCTCGATCGAGACCGGTCGGAAGAAGTTGCGGATCGAGGCGTTGTATGCTACTCCGGAGATGGGGCTGGAGATTGTGTGGCAACTTATAAAGGTGACCAGTGATGTTGCATGGGCCCGGTACATGGAGGTCGATGCAACCTCGCCGCATCGATATACGGCAGGCCAATGGTGTACATTCACTTCGTGGACAGGACGGAGTCATCCGTCGTTGGTGGTTCTAGTGGTTGTGATGGTGGTGGCGGAGATGAAGCGCCGAGGCTCACTGGCGGTCATGAAGATGCCAATGCGGAAGAAGATCTCGGCGAGCAAGTGGGAGATGGAGGCCTGCAGAGGTGTGGTGCGGACTCACTTCTTCGTGTACCTGCTATTCCTCTTTGGGTGGGTCCTATTTCCTACCACCACTGGGGACTCCGTTCACCCTAGCTACATACACCTTGCGGAGTCCTTGGCGTATGCCTTGCCACACCAGGTGCCCGAGTACAGTTGGGGGTCTGCAGTGCTTAGCTCCACATACCGAGGCCTGTGTGATGTCTCGCAGCGTACTGTGGCCGCCGAGCCGGTCCTTGCCGTGTGTTACATTCTACTTCAGTTGTGGTCGTGGGAGCACTTCCCGGTTGGTAGGCCAGACTTTCGCAGTGCCGTACACCCTTATGCCCTCAGTCCAAATTTCTATGCCGAGGACTACGACCCCATTCATGGGCCCACAATGGGTAGTCGTTGGACACACGCGCAGCTTCGATGGGCTATGGACAGACCTCGGCGAGTGTACACAGAGTTCCACAACCAGTTGGAGAGTCTCCACGAGAGTGAGATAGTCTGGTTGCCATGGACTATAGAGTTCATTGCGAGGGTGGCCCCGCATGGCCTATCATCTCAGTGCCACCAGGACCAGTCGTACTGGCTGACGACTTGCCACCTCGTCTTCTCGCACTTCGTCGAGCCGTACAACCCACAACGCGTCATGAGGCGCTTTGGCTGCACCACCGTTCCACCCCGCCAGACGCCACTTGCCGCAGACTCCCATCGACGTATCTTCAAGGTAATTGTGATTGCTTTATGTATGCATAGTAATACTAACCGTGTTATGTGTCACCCAAATTGTAGGCAAATGAGGAGAAGACGACAGGAGAATGACTGGACAGCCACACAGCAGCTGTGGACAGACTTGTGGCGTGACTACGGGGACACGGAGGTTGTGTACGAGCCACGGGCCTACGACCTCGCAACGTACACGGAGTACCTTAAGTGGTATGTTGAAAACACCCGCAGCAGACTTACTGGTCCAGTGCCACATCGCCCAGTGGAGGTCGTGCACGAGGCCGCAGATCAGCAGTCCGCACCACCGAGCCGCACGGAACGCAGCGAAGTGGTAATTGTGTTTACTTTAATAATACATCTCAATACTCGTATGTCGCCGCCATATCTCTTTACGTTGTGTACTAAATACTTATTTCATCGCAGTCCGACCGCCTCCATCGTATACATGACGACGCTGCTGACCTTCTGCACGTTGGGCTTCGACAAAATACGGCTCATCGTTGGATGTCTTCAGTCCGCAACATTTTCAACGAGGCGAAGGCTGCGATCAAGACCATCAGCTGCAGCCGGCACAGAGATGAAATCGTCGCACGACACGGTGGGAGGGGACCACATCCAGCTCCACCACCTCTCGTCTGGACGTCCGTCGCAATCTAGTGCCCGCCCCAGCTACGCCGCTCATCATCGGTGCGACTTGGCCACACGGCACGATAATTGCCAATCGTTGTTCGCTCAATCTTTTGCCATTTATTTATCGTAGTTCCACCTGTCCCTGCAGCCATCACGACGGACACCGATTTGCTAGAGCCATCGCCGCCAAGGAGGTACACGCAAGGCGCAACGCCCTCTTCCGGAGATTGGCCAGACGGAGAGCGACGCGACTCGCCCGAGATCGGGGAGCGTCCGGCGCCAAGCTTTGCTCGCTCGTCCTCCACGCGCTTAGGCCCAGCGGTGTGATATTTGCCAACTTTTCGCTTATATACTCGTTGGCGATAAGTCTCATGCTTCACTTTGTTGCGCGCTTGGCACAGGATAGCAGTTTCATGCAGCCGTCGGGGTCCCGGAGGGCGACACCACAACCAATGCTCCGTTCGGGCCAACAAGAGCTCCCTATTGAAAGTGACACCGACTCGGCACAAAGAGCAAGCCGAGACACCGCCCCATGCGATTATGGCCGCGGACAAGCGTGCATGGAAGTTTTGGTCATATGTATGAGCAGACGTACGAAGGGTACACTGCACAGGAGTACATGCACGACTTACCGCCGTATACTTCGGTACGATATAATGTCCAACACATAATATATATGTACGCCCGGACGCACTAACACATACTGTAAATGAATGCAGGGTTACGCGGAACAACTCGGACACGAAGGCGTGGTCCTTCGCCTTCATTGCCGAATACGCAGTACATGACTTACTACAAGATCAAAGACTATAAATGGCGCGTGTTTGTACTAATCAACCTTTGATATGTACACAGACATAGACCCGATCACGACCGAATGGCTAAGCGCCGTTTTTGGCAATACATCGCAGCCCTCCACGGAGTTCTTGGCAACACCGTAGGCCTCACAGTACGACCTTCGAGACGCATTTAAATGCGCGACAGGCTCACATACTCTCATGACCACTTACGCCGGCAAAGGAAGCGCCACCACCTCCAACATAATTTTTTTGCATTGTATTGAAACAAAACGGGATGTAGTACATGGAAATAGACTTGCACCGCAGATGGAATTCACATAGCGCACAAAGTTTATTTAGCATGCATTACACATACATATAATAACTCTCCAAAGCAGAGAAGACTCGCTAACAACAAACACAAGATACAACATAGCATGAAACATTACGAACATAGACGATAACAACCTCCACTTCGACATATTCACACTAAAAATGAACACAACACAATAAAGAAAATACCACACAATATTACGTTTATCTTCCACTCCGATTATCGAACGACGCCCCATCTCCCGGAAACGACGTCGCATCTCCACGAGGTCGCTATCCCCACGACGACTCTCTCACAACGAACATTATCGTAGATAGTGCCCATTTCATCCTCCCACACCCGTAAGCGACAACCGCCCGGCCGTCCCGCACTTCATGAGAAGAAGATTATGAAATGTACCTACACGATTTGAACGAATACGAAACAATCGTCCTCACCGAGTGAAAGGGGCACTTGTAGTAGTGCCGCCAGATTCGCAGCCGTGTGTGAGGTCTTACGTCTCACTACTGCGTGCATTGTGGGCAAATTACAGAGGGTGCCGATGAAGAGGTGCCGAGATGACTCATTTCGTCGTCCGGGGAGTGAGCACGAAAGAAAGCTACAACTAACTCAGAGGTGAGGGAGAGCAATGCAGGGGACTAGGTGAGGAATGCCTCCCTCTTATAAGCTCGGTGGGGGGCCTTCACTCAGAAAAGACGAAAGACGACAGCTTTGTAAAAGATCAGCTTTGCGCAGTGAAATGGAAAAAGCAAACAGCTTTGCGCAGTGACATGATAAAAGTGGTCGATTCTGCAGACATACATGACAAGAGCGGTCACTTTGGGCACCGACATGACAAAAGAGGGCAGCTGTACGCAGTGACAAGATGCAAGAGGACATCTTTATGCAGCGACAAGACGAGACAACCTGGCTTTGCATGGTGACATGAACACACTGGCAGTTTTGTGCATCGACAGGACACGAACACACCAAATAAAATAAAATAAAACACGCCGAATACAAGGTACACCCACACCTCGTTGCCTACATGCCAAACGAGCCTCGTGGCACCCACGTGGAGTATTGCTGAGGTGGACGCCTCGGACGTGGCTGGGCATCGTTGTAGTGGCACGCATATATACACTAGGGTTCGCACAAAGGCAACATCCGGGATCGTACGAGCTTTCTATGTTCACGACCTCCTCGTTGCCCCGCTCGCGTTGCATCTGCTGGCGGAGGTCGTTGTTCTCCTCGTTGAGAGTCTCGATTCGCTCCTCCAACTCAAATATTCTCTCCCATAATGTATTCACGTACACGGCAACATACCGTTCATGAGGCGGGTCGATCCAGCGTGAGAAGTCGCATTTCGCCATCTGCGGGAAAGAACGGTTAACAAGGAGGATCCATAAGTAGTAATGAAAATTGTACTATTAGCAATTTCTACCCCTGAGTGTGGGCATCGGAAGAAACGTCGCCCGCCATCGACTGGGCCATCCAAGACCTGCACGACCGCATCCTCGTTGTGTCTGCATTTTCGCCATGCGGGTTGAGCACGCCGGCTTGGTATCAGGCGGTAGTTTGAATCGAAGTTGTCCCTCCTTTCCAAGGGAAGTTCTTCCTTTGGTGACCCATAATCAACTGGACCCTCGACTTCCGACATGGTATGTTTCTGCACGACGGAGAAGGAGCTGGGGCTTCGTTCGGTTTAAATAGGTCTCTACGTAGGGGCCGGGGGAGGTGTCATCTTGTCATTTCATGGCTTGTTCATTTTTTCTGCGCGTGCCCACCCAACCGAGTGAGGGCTACCCACTGCAAAGGCTGGACTAGGCTACCTTTGCGCATCGACATGACCACATACTGCAAAGATAGGACAGCGCACCTTTTTTGCAGTAAGGGGAAGCGCTGTCAGCTTTACGCAGCGAGTAGACATGGAGTACGGCAGACTTGGTGGCTTTATGCAGCGAGCGGTATGGGTTGCCTGCTTTAAGCAGCGACAAGACTGGACGGTCCGGCTTTGGGCAGTGACAGCCCATGAGTAGATAGCTTTTCGTAGTCAGCGAAAGATTTGCCTGCTTTTCGCAGCGACAAGACAATACGAGCCAGCTTTGCACAGTGACAACCCAAGCCGCGCAGCTTTCTGCAGTGACAGGCCAAGACATGACGCGACGGGACGAGGGTGGCCAGCTCTACACAGTTTCATTAATTCCCGGACCAGCTTTTTGCAGCGTGAAGTAACCTCTCCATACCATCCCCTAATCATACATAAGGAGGTGTAGGGGATTGGGAAGAAAGCACTACAGCATCCAAACCCCTCACTTTCAAGATGGACAAGAAGCAGAAGGCCCAGTGGGAGAAGATGCAGAAGCAATGGGAGGATACTCGCGACATAGCAAGAGCTGCGGCGGCCCGCGACGAACGGGTGAGGGCAGCTGCGGCGCGGGCCCAAGCAGCGGTGCGTGCAAGGACGACAGCTCCCCGAGAAGATATCCCGCGTTGCACCGACCCCATCCCGGCGGTTCCAACAGAGCGTTCGCCGCAAGACCCGCCAGAGGGGGAGATGCCACCCCTCTGTTGGTGTCAAGACCTATGTAAGTTCTTCAAGTCGAAGCACCCGCTCAGCTTGGGTATGCGCTACTGGGGTTGCGCAAACTACTCAAGCGACTATCCCGACCGACGTTGGGACACAAGAACCTATCGACAGCCGGTAACAACCACTTACAGTGTGTTTCTCCCCACTACTTCTCTCTTCATGTACGCACTAACATTTCTTGTGTACTGGTCCCCGGAACAGCGTGCGGGTATCGCAAGTGGATCGATCTAGAGATCCACCCATACGACCGATGGACTCGACTTCCAGCAATGGCTGAAGGGCATCAGAGACTCGCGAGGCGGAGCGCCGGATCGACGAGCAGGCCGACCGTATACGTCGGGAGACGCAAGCTCATTCCGAGGCGTGCACGCGTAGACAGCGCGAAGCTCGCGAAAGGGAGCGCGAAAGGAAGAGGGAGCTAGCGGCCAAGGCAAAAGAGGCAGCCGAGGAGTTCGACGCAGAGGTCGTTAGGAAGGGAAAATGGCCCCGGTCCACGCAGTAGGTGGGGCTATTCCGCGCTGGTCTGGTGAATGGCCCCGGTTATTAGGTGTGTGTGTGTTCGGGTTTGTTTTCGTCCGCATAACAACGCGCACATGTATCGTAGGAGTATGTCGGTTTATTTTCTATCGTGCTACGCATGTAACCAAACTTTGTGTGCTATGTTATTTCCATGTTTATCACTTAGCATCCCATTCAATTCCATATGTTCAATATTTTTTTATGACGACATTAAGATGAATGATTTAGTATCAATCTCCATATGTTCAATATGTTTCAAATATCTTTTTACGTTTCAGTTACAATACAACGTAGTAGTACCAAATTCGAAAACACAAATTCACATCAAATCAATATTTTGTCCGTTATGTATTTGTAGGTAATCTTTACATGCACATACGCATTATAAGCCAATGTGTCATACAGTGCGTATGTGTACATACAAATCCACATATGATGCATGCTTCATTGTAGTGTACATAATGTCGTGGTACGAGGCATGTGTAGGTACGAGGCAGCTTTGCCCAGTGACTTGACAAAACGGGCCAGCTTTCCGTAGTGACATTACAAAAGAGCCCAGCTTTCCGCAGTGACATGACAAAAGAGTAAAATTTGCAGGCTTTGACAAGCCTTCATAGGGACATTTATTGCTACACTGCTATCCTGACTATCCTCAAAAGCTTCCCATGTCGTCCTCTCCATGGACTATGCCCACTGCACCAGATAACCTGCCTACATAAAGGCCTCCTATGTCTTCCATACCACATCTCCTCCTCAAGCCATCACAAAATCCTACTACACAACAATGTCTTCCTGGAGGTCCGACCCATTTGGAGTGCCGGAGTGGCATGACCGCCCGAAGTGCCATTGCGGATTTAGGACGATGTTGCAAGTCTGGACGGATCGAGTACAACGAGCCAAATACGGCCGTAGGTTCTTCAAGTATCCAGACCTGGATGACGACTTCGTGGTAACAACGACAACTAAATCATTTGTTTCTCATTATCGTTTTTCAACTTGATCCATGACATCTACCACGCCACACATAGGCTTGCACATTCATCGAATGGGTGGATCGGGTGTGCCGGCATGGCCAAATAACCGGGCAGTGCAGGTGGAAAACAAAGGACAATACTTTGTCAAGATGACTCAGGCTCGCGAGGTGGAACGACAGATGCGGCTTGAGCAAGAGCGCCGCGTGAGAGTGGACCAAATCCGTCTGAAGGGCAAGGAGGATGAGCTGCAAAGGAGGCGGGAGCAGTTAAGTCTGCGTGAGGCAGCCATCAAGCGTCAGGAGGAAGAGCTTCAAGCTCGTGAGGCAGCTCTCAAGACCAAGAGTGACAGGAAGAAGGATGCAGCGGAGCCATCTTCAAGGCGCGACAAAAAGGGAAAACATCCACGCTACACCCAGTAGACGAAATGTAATAGACCCAGCAAGTTATTTTCCCTAAGGCATGCATGTTAGGACTAGTGGTGGAGAGTTCCACACATGCCACATGCCAATGGTCACATCACTTACCACTTTATGTATCGAATCGTTCCTAAAAAAATTTACCCAATTTTTTTATGCATCTACAACTTACATTGAACATAAACTTCTCTTACACCTTTATCTTATTTTCCCGCAGTTTATAATTACAAAATTGACAAAACATACAAACATCACGCGGATTGCAAACCCTTAAAACAAACCAAACCTAAAAGTCACTTACCACTTTATATATCGATCGTTCTACGCACAATCGTTCCTAAAAAAAATTACCATCATTTTTTATGCATCTACAATGAGCCAATCAACATAAACTTGTTTTACAATTTTAACAGATTTTTTTCTGTTTCACAACTACAAAATTAACAAAACTTATAATCATTACAGCTCTCGCACTCATTCCCACGTGTTCAATATCACTTTCATTCATTTCGTCCAATTGTTCATATCACATTTGTGCTCAAAAATTTTTCATTAAATTCCTTCTAATAAAACAACATACCATGATTGAAATTTGTTATTGCCACTTCAACACATTTTTCACGGTCGGCAATATATGAAAATCACAAATACACTAATCGTTACTTCACACAAATTTCGTTCGTACTCTACCAAACAATATTTTAAATTTTCAAAATTGCACAAAAATTAACACAACTATTACAGTGGACTCCACTTCAAATTTATATTTTTCCACTCATTTTATATATGCACATAAATTTTTTTTAAATAATTACTTTATATATATATAAGTAAATATATATTTTGGGTGGAGAATGCATTTCAGGAGAGAGGAACAAAGAAAAGCGGATGATAATGGGGTGGTGCGCCGGGGCGCACCACCGCATGATGAACAATGAGTGGTGCGGCGGGCGCACCACCGCTCACGCTACTGATGGGTGGTGCGGCCCCCGGGGGCACCACCGGCCCACGTGTCGCTCGCCCGTTGTTCCGCGGTCGGGAAGGGGGCTAGTTTTGGAATTCCGGTGATCTAGGGGCTATTTTTGGAATTTCGGGGAATAAATAAGCCACATGTGTCCAAAATTCGAGGATAGATGGCACACCGGTCAAAAGTTGCGACGGCCCTGTGTTTGGTGCGACGCGCCAGCACAGGCGATGCATGGCACAGCGCATGGGAGGGCGAGGCTGGCACGGGCGGTCACTATGGATAGAGGTGAAAACGAATTGAATAGTTTTTGATCGATCCGGACGAATACGGATACGGATTGTGTCGGATCGGATTTTTTTCGGATAATTCTCGGATCGGATACGGATACGGATTTTTTTTATCGGATACGGATACGAATACGGTAAGCCTAGTATCCGTCGAATACGGATACGGATAATCCGGATAAAACGAAACCGGATATCCGGATTTTCTAGAATCTCTCCATTTTCTTATTTCCAAAATCCGAATAAAATCCAAAAGGCTCTAAAAAATAGCAATTAATTCCCAAAAATTCACCAAAAATACCAGAAAAATCCTTGAGACCTAAGGAACACAAATAAAATATTTTTAGCTCATGTTAAAGTTTAATTTAATCATATTAAATTATTTTAAATTCTAAAAATTTATTTTAAGCTTGATTTAATTCCAGAAAATTTATTTTTAAAAATAAGGCTTTATAAACTCCAGAAAATCAAGATGTTACAAACTATTTACGTATTTTCGTTAATTTTGGATGTATAGTTTAAGGGGTTTTCATGTTCCGATAAATATTCGTAACCGTATTCGTTTCGATTTGTATCCGATCCGTATCTGTATTCAATATTATTCGTATTTGTATTCGTATTCGGGTTATCCTTATTCGTATCCGTATCCGAAAAAAAATATAAAAACAAATATGGTAGAGACATTATCCGTCCGTATCCGATCTGTTTTCACCCCTAACTATGGGGGGTCGACGAGGTTGAGGTAAGTCTAGTGCGCATGCTGGTGGGGCTTGGGCACGATCGAGACGGCGCTATTTTTCAGTTTTATCGTATTCAAATTTTTGCTTCCACTCTCCTTTATCTTAGATTTTTTAAGCTCACATTTTATTTTGGAATTTGAGCTCAAGATTTATTTTTGGTTTACTATGGCTTGCATCATAATTTTTAGCTCTTTCAGGTGGTTTTGCATTAACAGCACTTTTATTGTAAATTCTTCTACCCTAATTGCTTGATCATCTTTTCCTATTCATATTATAATTTGAATTCTTATTATTTGCACCTTTTATTCAAAATTTTATTCACATGAATTTTTATTTATTGGAACCTCAATCAAAACCAGAAAAGATCCAATAAAATCCAAATGCGAATAGGATGCAATTCAAAGAGTTTTAAAAATTACATATTTTCAGCACCCTGATTTTGGAGATGTTACAATATTAGTGGTCAATGTTTTAAAGTGTTGTGAATGAATTCTAGGACGATAAGTAAAAAAAGAAAAGGGAGTATAAAATATGGCAAAGTTTAGTGATATATCCAAAATATACAAATGTGGCACATTCATAAAACAAAATAGAATATATAAATCCATTTTACCTCTCTTAATTCTTGCTCGAGTTCGAAAAACTCAATTTCAAAGCTATTTATTTTTCATCATCAAACTCTCAAAGCCGGTGCAAAACACACCACACCAGCTCACCCAGTTTTGGCTAACATATCGTCCCAGTAGGCAAGCCTGTGTTGACATGGTATCCAAATGTCATCTTAATTAGCAACAGCAAATAAAAAGCAAAATATTATGTTTAGATCCTATTCTCATATGTCAAACTCTTCCCTTTCCTCTATTATTTCTATTAGGAAAATATTTTCGTGTTCTAAATGGGCCTAAAATGGTTATCGTCTTTTTTATAGGCAGTTTGACGAAATTTCGATGGAACGAAGGGAAGCACACCTTATTCTTGGAGCTCTTTTCTCGGACGAAGTGCCGAAAGAATAGTCCCGAATCCTACGGCCATTTCAAACACGTCTCACTTCTCTAGACCCCAAAAACGCCAACGCTAACAACGCCTACGCTGCAGCTATCTGCCATGAACGTTAGGCTGTGTTGTTTATTCTTTACAACAATCTGAACCATGCCACGGTTCTCGTTGCTCTTGCTGGCCGTTCTCACCGCCACGGCAGCGCTCCGGCGCACCACCGTCGATGCAAGGATCGTCGACGGCCTACGGGTGGGTACTACGACCGGACATGCCCCGAGGCGGAGAACGCCGTGCGCGACATCGTCAGCGCCGATATGAACAATGACCCCACCGTCGCCGCCGGCATCATCCGCATCTTCTTCCATGACTGCTTCGTGAAGGTAGGGGACCTTAGTTCCTAGCCAGCTAGCTCGATCGATCACATACTGTATGCATGGCTTGATGTGTTGCGTGCTGTCATATGCGTGCAACCATCTATATAGGGTTGCGACGCGTCCATTCTTCTGGACGAGACGGCGTCGGGGGGAGAGACGGAGAAGGACTCACCGGCAAACGGCTTCACTCTCAACGGCCTGAGCACCATCGACGTCGCCAAGGCGACCATCGAGACCTTGTGCCCGCGAACCGTCTCCTGCGCCGACATCCTCGCCTTCGCGGCCCGCGACGCCGCCGTCGCTGCGGGCCACCCCGGGTACGACGTCGCGGCCGGCCGACGGGACGGCCGGACCTCGATCAAGTCCGACCTCCGAGGAAACCTTCCCGTGCCCAGTCACAACACAGCAGATCTCACGACGCTGTTCGCCGGGAAGGGGCTGTCCCAGGAGGACATGGTGGTTCTGTCCGGGGCGCACTCCATCGGCGGCGCGCACTGCTTCATGTTCTCCGATCGCCTGTACAACTTCTCGAGCAACAACGACATGGACCCGGCGTTGGACCAGGGTTACGGCCGGCAGCTCCGGAACGTATGCCCGGCGCCGGGCCGCATCGACGACCCGGAGAGCGCCCCCAAGGTGGCGTTCGACGCGCGGTCGGAACAGAGGCTGGACAACTCGTACTACAGCGAGCTGCTGGCCGGGCGCGGGCTGCTGTCGTCCGACAACACGCTGGTGCAGGACCCAGCGACGCGCGCGACGGTGCAGCAGATGGCGAGGGACGTCGCGCTGTGGCACCGAAAGTTCGGGGAGGCGATGCAGAGACTCGGCATGGTGGACGTGCTCGTCGGCGAGGGCGAGGGGGAGATTAGGCGGGACTGCCGCGCGGTGAACGGCCCAGAGGAGGAGGTGTCGCCGTTTCTGCCTGGGTTTTTCTAAGCCGTACGTGCTACGGCCTCAGCCATTAGCCATCCATGTATGCACCGTGCATGCTACTTGGAGAATCTAATAGTAGCACATTGACGTGTGTAACTATATATTATGGGGAAGAATGGAAAATCTCCAGCAATTTATTCATGAGAATTTTGAAGGCCGAGAATGGGGAGATTTTTTTGAAGACTCGCAACGAATCTTAGCTTTATTCGTCATAATCAAGGTTACCATCACACAAGCAGTCAAAAAATCTGGTGCCTGTTAAACCACATGCCACAGAGTTTTTCTCTGCAACCTCAATTTTGACTTCCAAACAAATATGTATGACTTTCCATGATTTTCAGAAATTTTGGAGCATTTTAAAAAAACTTTCCCAAAAGCTTGGTTGAGGTTTAAGATTTTTAAAATAAAATCCGTGGCACAAAAATGTGCAAACAAACTTTCTAAAATTAAATTGGGTGCTGAGTAATTTTTCATAAAAAAATTTTGTGTGCAAATTCCTTTGTAAATTCAAATTAGAAATTCAAACTCAATTCAAAATATAAATTAAAATTAAAATATTTCCCTCCAAGGCCATTGGGCCGATTCTCGCTGTCGGCCCAGTCCATGCGCCTGTTTTCTCTCCACATCGTGGCCCATGCCAGATGGCCCACACACACGCCAGCCAGCCCGTGCCACCCCTCTCCCACATGTCACCGCCATGTGGGCCCAGACCCACCTATTTGCGCATTGTGGATCTTCTTCCTCCCTTTCTTCTTCCTCGTGCTAGCACCTAATCTTATCCCCTCGCTTGTTTTTACATGCTACAGAGCAATGAAAGCTCCTGCCTTGAGCCAAGTGCGGCACGGCTTAGTCTTGTCGCCGTGAGTTTGTCCCATCCACCCTTGAAGTCGCTCACTCTCTCTTGCCTTTTCTCAAGCTCGGTGGTGAAGCCCCAATGACGCTTAAGCCAACCTCTCCTTTTCCCTCTATAAAAGCCGGCTACCTATGTCGGGAGGCACCCTACTTCACTCATCTTATTCCATGCTTTCCCCATTCTTTTCGCCATCGGTTGAAGCGAATCGAGTCAAATTATTCAAGTCTGGCCGCTGACATCTATCCTCAAATTCCTTCTCTCCAATGAGGATTCAACCCAACCGTCATGCTTTCCGAGCTTGCCTCACCTCCGCCTACCCCTTGCTCACTTTGCTATGCCCGATTGCCCCTAAGAGCACTGAATCCCTGAGGAGCTCATTGTGCACCGTCTTCACCATTGACGCCATTGATAATACGGAGTCGCCCAATCTTCTCGATATAGGATTGGATACTCACGAGAGTCTTGATGAATTGTAGTGATCCTCCAATGCTAGAGCAAGGGACGAAAACTCTTTAATCCGCCAAAACACGCTCGTGTTGATTTCACCGACCACCAAACGAAGATCTATCATGCATCTAATTCCCAGCGGAAGAACGATCTTAATTGAAAAACGTCCTAATTCCCTATAGAATTTCAGCAGCAATGATGAACACGAACAAACTTTAGTAGATTGATTTTTATCAAAATGTGGTCCCCTACAAGCGACATGTGACCATGTATATATAGCCCCCAACTAAGTCCAACTGAATTTGATTCGTTCTATCCGAGGCAACTGGATTCAACTAACTAAATATGGCAACAGACTCTAACTCAAAACAAAAGACACAACTGGATTCAACTAACCAAACGTGGCTAAACTACTAGTTAAGGACTTCACACAGCCAAGTACACATGTGAACAAACCATGCAGATGTGAACAAGACTAGGCCACAACTAGTTGCATGCATGTAGTCCATGCATGGCACATCTCCTACATGCACGTATTGATTTCCTTGGCCGATAGCAAATCTCTCCATTAAACATGATGAGGAGTCGATTTTCTCTGTATCAGATATTGTGGAAACCCACTAGCACTTATATTGTTGCTTGGCTGGATCTTTTGTGTGACCTTCTAAACGCATCTTCGCTTTAGGCTTGTATAGATCGAGTATGAGCCTGTATATAATTATATAAAATAGTAGTAGCTCTGTATCTCCTAGGATAATAATTAAAGGCCCAATAAAATTAGAGTTCACCTGACAATATTTAATATGGCTCAATAATTCTTTCGAGTTAAATGATATATTTAATTGAAAAGCGCTACACATATCTGTATCTGCATCATCTTTCCATTCATCAAGAAAAGCCGTCCCTGACTTTTGATATCCTGAAAGTGTACTAAATAAGAATACAACATGTATGCCTGGTATATATATTTGTCATCAACACTTTGTTTGTTTATCACATCATGAACATCTAAAGGTGTAGTAAACAAAAAGAATAATACATATGCATGGTATATATATGAACCAATTGTTGTGTCATTCTTATTATTTTACACAAACCGATGAGTATAACAGTGACCAAAAGATGTATGCACTACAATATTGTTATTCACATCAATTGACATCGATGTCCCCCACAACATCATTCCATGGTAAGCCTTTGCGTTCCCCTTCTTATTCTAAGTCAGGCGATGTAATGAGGTAGCTTAGCAAACGTCTAGCTCACCGTCACCATCGCCCTTGCTGTGTTGTGCCCAACCACTATGGAGAGCAACGCTAGCCACTGCACTCATAGCACCAGTGCTTCCCCTAGCTTCGCACGATCACCCCAAAGTTAACAATAGCATTTAATTGACATTTTTCGCTTTGCCCACACCATTGCCATGGTCGCCAATGCAACCGCCACCGCCCTCACCACTGCGCTGCCGCCTCACACCACCTCAGACCTTGCTGTCACCATTAGTAGAGCTATAGCAAGCACCGCAACCCATTTTGCCCTTCACGCTAGCACACACTGCCTTCACTGCCAACGCCGAGCTCGGCCATGGCCAAACAAAGGTAGAAGACGGTGGACTTCATTGACTAGTGGTCCCCACATGACAAAAGGATTAGTGTAACCGGTATGTTAGGTAAGCCTTTAATGACACAATTAGTATTACATTGACATGTAGGCCCTAGGAAATTAGAATCCCTAATTAGCCCAAGAGTAAACCCATAACACACTGACATACGGGCTCCACATCCCTTAACATGTCATATGGACTGACCCAACCATCTACAAACCTAGGCTTGGATATGACACTAGGAACCTCAATAGCTCTAGATGCACTCTGGGCTGATGGCACTCCTCTAAGTCCTCTCAAAGCTTACCTGCTCTTTCTTCTCAATCTTGGTCTTTCTGAAATAGAACTCAACTTTGTGGCTATCGTTTTTGCAAAAAGTATATTGGTATTTGACATTTTGAGTGGTCCTACCTGATGAAGTAAAAGTAACAATAATGCTAGAAGGGTTTTGGGTAAATCCATCTAACTTGAAAATTATCTTGATTAGCTCAGGTGGTTTCACCTCTATCTTGCCACTATCCAAGGCTTTAACTATTTGAGGAAGGTGATTTTTAGAATGCTTAACAAAGTTAAACCCTAGGCCTCTATATTTAACATTTACCACATTTACCTAAGATTGGTCTAAGATCATATTCAAGTTTTTTTTGTCACTAGAAAATCTTTCTAAGGTCTTCTTGAGGTAGTCATTCTCTTTGGCTAGATTGGCACATGTGGCATACTCAAGATTTTTTGGTTGCCTTATCATATCTCTCTTTGTGGGTGGCTACCTCTAGTTTCAATGCCTCACAAGACACACAAGAAGAGTATCTAATCTTAGTTAACTGCTTCTTGAACTTGACTTTAAATACCTCATGCTTCTCATCTAAATCATTTATAATTTTAGCATAAAATACACAAGTAATATAATCAACAGAATTTTTAGATGTAGTCATGGATAAGAGTTTCTCATTTCTATCCTCAAGTGTCTTGTTAAGAGTTTCAATTTTATTAGTGAGATTGGGGCAATTTTTACATGATTACAATTTAGCAATATGAAGCAATTCATTCAACTCTTTCAATTTTGCTCCTAAACTCAGAATGAGAACAAGAATATTTAGGACTTAATTAAATCAAGGTCTTAGTGGCACTTTCCAACTTAAGCTCAAGCATAGCACGATTATGACATGAAGTAGCTCTAGCATTTAAGGCACTAGCTCCTAAGCAATCATAATTAGTACTAACTTCAAGTGTGCTATCTCATCCTTAGCATCAATGAGTAGGTTCACAATAGAAGAATGTGTAGACTTAATCTTATCGAATTCGAATGCAAAATAAGGTAAGAATCACAATTTTCATCATTAGTAATTAAAACTCTAAGCCTATCAAGTTCTTTCTGCAAGTAAGCAATCATACAATCCTAATTATCAATTTTCTTTGACTTCTTCTAAAGTTCTCTACCATAGTAAATAATCACATATTTTATATCCTCGGTGGAAGAGCACATCTCATCTAGATCACTAAAGATAGAGCCATCGTAGGATGTGCCCTCAGAGTTGCCCTTAGTGGTGTCCTCAAGTGCCATGAAGCACACGCCGGTGAAGTCCATGAACACCACCTTCTTCTTTCCTCTCCGATCATCCTTGTCATTGTCAGTCTCTAAGTCCACAATGCTCATGTCGATAGTCTCAAGAGCAATAAGAACCATGTTGATGAACTTATGGTAGTTGAGCTTCTTCTTCTTCTTGTCATCACGATCTTAAGAAGACTTGTGGTACTCCTCCTTCAACTGGGCACTTTGCCCGAATGTGATTTGGCTCACCACATTCGTAGCAGAAGAAGGGACATCCTCTCTTCCTATTCCTAATATTGTAATAGGGTTTTGTGAATTTTGTGGATAGGAGGGCTAAGTCTTTCTCGAGGTAGCTTCTCAAGTTGCTCACAACTCACTTCATGCAAAGCGCACAAGGAAAATTAAGAAGAGCTAAAATCCGAAGATTGAGAAGAGACATGCTTCATGGGGTCAATCACAAGAGCTATTGTCGGAACCGGAATTAGCCATTCCGAATCCTCTGTGATTCCACCGCACTATTCTCTGGATCAATAGATAGTGCTCACAGATACATCACTGTATATCAAAAATATATTATGCGTAAGCGTAGATTATACAGTAATAACTTACACATGAGCTGGTTGGGCCGAAAACAAAGAGTGCAGCAGCGGGAACTTCGCACATGTGAGACCCTCAGGACTTACCCACAGGCAGTCAATTGGAGTTTCGCGACCTAGTTCTTGGCCTTCTTGGATACCAGATCTGCCGACCCTTTTGAAGCATGGCAGGGCCTTTTTCTCCTTTTTCCTGACTAACTGGATGGTAGTAACTAAGCAAGAGTGAGTACAATCATACTCAACAAGTCACCACACAAAATGCTATAATAATATATGCAGGGCTCTGAAAGGAAGGCTTGAGGTTCTTTTAGTTGCTAAAGCATTGTTTTAGAGATACAGTAATTAGGAAAAACTCCTGAGACTTAGCAGTTTTAACCAAAACAGATTTTTCATAAGATTGATTATGAGGATGCAATAGTAATAGTAGCACAGGTTACATCTATTTTTTACAGTGCATGGTTACCTCTACCAATACTAGTTTTTATCAACATTGGAATACATCCCTCCAGGAAAAATTAAAGTCAGAGTACGTCTCTCTGATAGATTTTTATCCCGCCTGAAAAGGTTTTTGAAATAGAACTAACTCGAGGATGTTCTCATGTCTACCCTTGACTGTGGGCATGGCTATTCGAATAGTTTATACTCTGCAGAGATTGTACATCTTTACCCACAAGATATAATCCAATTGCTATATTTCACATGTTTCCTTAGACATGTAGATCAAGAGGATTACCACATGACCTTTACAATGCACCTAGTAAAAGATCACACTCACTAAGGTTTCGTCTGCGAGAGAGCTTATTTTTGTCTCACCCAGACCCCTCTTGCGCCACACGACAGCTTCAATCCAGCGACATGACTTGTGTCCATGACGGCTTCAATTCAGCGACACGACCCGTGGGTCACTCCGAAGTGCTTTCCTTTACTAGCGATGCAAATTAGTTAGTCATGCCTACACTTTGCCAGCTTGTGGTTTGTATTCTTTTACATGGAGAGGTCAACATAAGATTAAGTCCTTAATTTGTCCGAGCAGTGTATACCGCAATCCACAAGTTCTCGTGTTACATCCACACCAACCACTCTTACTAGCCGCCCAAACAGGTAAGCAAGTTTTTAGGGTTTTGAGAAGTATAAGATAAGCTGTAACAAACTATCAGTCATTTACATCCAATAACTGTCTAGAAATAATTTTTGCATGTTTAAAGAGTAATGAGCATGGCAATTTAATGCCCTATACTTAGACTTGCTTGGCATTAAATATGACTTAGCTAGTAAAGCTATTATTAATTTCTAGGGTAACAAAGATTAGTTAAATCGAGCGGTAAAAAGTGTCATAGTAATATTTGTAATATCAAATGGGCAGTAACTACCTTACATTTTGACATATATTTGCATAAATTAAGCATGCACTGTGATAATTTAAAAGAGCATAATTTTTTTGTAAAAATGTAGGATCAACATGATCAAAGTGATGACTTGCCTTGCTTGTTTACTGTGGCCTTGGTTTAGTTCAAAGCCGGCTTAATCAGTCAGTCGTATTGGATCCTTGGGCTTTTCCCGCTTGCACTTTAATATTGCTGGAGCTTGTCGTCTTCTGAGACTGCCGCTTCTAATAGGCAGCAAATGAACAAAAAACCAAATAAATCCAAATAGCGGCAAGAGTTCAGTTCAATTTAATTGAGCTCATTTACTGTTGTTATAACTTGAGAGTAAAGAGGAATGGTTGGGACGGAATTGAGTCAAAGGATGGAGGTGACTGGGCAGCTTTACCTTGCGAGAAAATTTTAGGATCATGAAGAATTAGGAATAAAGAGTTACCCGTAGGATCTTTCTGTTGTGTTCAAGAAAGTAGTTAGATATAGCCGAGTGAGGAATGCTATGGCTTGATCTTTTAATTTGTAATTTCTTTTTTATTAATTTATATTTATCAAGAAAGTTCCATGATTTAGACAGGACTCATGGGCAACTTAGAGAGATTGCTCGAGAGTTGCGAATTTACTGAAATTGTGAATTTATGAATTAACAGGGTTTGTTTGATAAAGTTGCACTTTGCGTTACTAATTAAATGTTGAGGTAATGGTTGGATGATTACTTTGGGTGCAAAGTTGTGTTTTAGTAGGATTCTTTAATTAAGTATATGATTGGCACCAGATCTATTGTCTTATGCTTCATCTTGCAAGATTGGGTTTTAGAGTGAATAATAGGGACTTCAAATCATTCTGAGGCCAATTATTTGGGATAAAGAGTAATGATCTGTTCTTATTATAAACAAAGTTGATTGATTAGCAGATTAATAAATTTATTTATTAGCAATCAGTGGTTTGTGTTCCAATGGAAGGGTGAGTTAGAAGTTAACTTGATAGAGTTACAAGTTGTGTTAGTAATTATTTTTACTCATCTAAATCTTGAGATAATAATCGATTGCAAATTAGGTACGACTTTATTTCCAATCTCGTCACTATAGTTTTAAATAGCTTTGAAGCTATGATTCTAGTTACTTCCATTATTTGTTTCTTACCATTAAAGGTGTGTTTTATGATTTTGAGATAAACAACCATAATCGGTATTTTATGTATGAATCTTGTTGTGCTAATTTATCTTTAATTTGTAAAGAACAATCAGATTGGGAGAGACTAATTATTATTTGGGTGGTTTAGCTCTTCATTTGTCGAGATCTACCTAAGAACATTTGGATACGGTCTTTGCATAAATATGCCTTTTATTAATTATTTCTAAGATAATTGACTTGCTATTCGAAGGATTAGTCTATGCATGATTATGCTTTAATTAACTTGTAGATTAATTAATCTTTATTGTCACAAAATTTTGTGCTGATCCTACTCATTATAAGTTCATAAATAATTTCTGATCCTTGCAAGTATTCACAATTTACATATTTGTCTTACGGATTTGAGGGTTGAATATACATTTACATATGTTTAGATATATACACATTCAAAAATACCACTTATATTTTAACACGTTGTTATTCTGCATAACTCCTAAATCTTTAGGTCAAATGCAAGCATGTGTTGAGACAATTATGCACCTATTTGGGGCCTTGGCATGATAGGTGATTTATTTGCCTAATAGTTCAATCGATTATTTGAAGAGATGCTTCAGGCGTATTGTAATAACCTAACTACCCAAGTTCTACTCAGATCAACAATATTAATGTACTGCCTCAAGTCAGCTACTAAGGGGAGGGCCCACCTGTCACAGACCGAGAGAGAGGGCAAAGAAGAGAAGTGGAAAGGAGGGAGCTTCAGTAGAAGCAGAGGCCGAAATAGGGGAGGCAGCGGGTGGTCAGGGTCGTGGGGCTCGCCGGGAAGGCACTAGCGGCAGCCAAAATGGAACTCCAGGAGGCCCAGGAAGCATGAGGCGGTGATAGCACGGCTCTTGACGGAGTAACAATAGTATAGGGGTGACTTCCAGCCGCCAGCCTGGGAGAAGAGAGGGCGAACTAAAGCGAGCACAAGCAGGAGAAGGTCAAGGTGAACTCACCACGGCAGTCGCTGGGGCCAAAGAAGAACCAAGGTGAGCTAGCGACGGAGGCCATGGGCGGCGCGGGGAGGCTTCCGTTGGCGGCGAGCTGGGGCCGACGGGCGACTTGGCCGATGGTGGGGGAGGGTTGATGGTGGCGAGGAGTCACTCCAGGTGCAGGGAATCGAGCTGTAGTCGACCACGAATGTAGAGGGGGGCGACGGCCGAACCAGGAGAGGAAGGCTGGCACGGCGAGCTCTGGCCGAAGGGCTCAAATTGACGGTGGGGTTTTGTAATTACGAAGTGTAGAGGACTTGTGATGTGGTCGGGTTACCACGGGGTTCGCCGAAATGGCAGGATTAGCGAGCGAGTCACAGTGGCACGCGTGTTTTGTTCACGCCAAGCTTGGCCTGGGGAATGAAGGAGAGGAGCGGAGAGGGAGGAGCAACGGGGCAGCTCAGGAAGCCGCTTTAAAGGGCAAGGGGGTTGTCGTTGGGCGAATTGAAGGGCGTATGCGGAGGAATAATGCCGGGGCGATGGCATTGAATGCGCATGGCAGGGCTAGTGGTACAGGCCGGTGGTAGCTGGCGGCGCTAGGCGTACGGGTGGGGGTAAAACCGGGGGCGACGGCTTTCGAGGGGCGCTAGGGATAGGGGAAAGGGAGGAATGGGGGACACCAGGGCGGGCCAGAGCTGTGGGCTCGAGGGCACAGGGCAGGCCTGGTCAGGAGCAGCACTGGAAGCAGAGCGGGGGAAGGGGAAGAGGAGGGGGAGGCGCTGGGCCGAAGATGCTAGTGCAGAGGCGAGGGGACGGGGCCAGCCGAACCACCCGGGAGCCAACCGAAGGGGGAGAGAGCGAAATAGGGGGACAGGGAAGAAAGGAGAAGGCGGCCGGGCTGGATGGCCGAGTGAACGGAGCGAAGGGGAAAGAAGGAAAAGAAAAAGGCCAGACGGGTGGTGTGCAATAGAAGGGTAAAGAGAGAAAGAAGGATGAGGAGGGGAAAAGAAAGAGCCCAGGGGAAAAATTCTGGGAAGGGCCCAATGCTTGGAGGATTACCAAAATTTGAATTTTAGTTGGGATTTTTAGTTCAAACCTCGGAATTAAAATTCGAAGCTTAGGTTTCATTAAGTCTTGAAAGTTTGTGTTTTGAGTTTCGAATTTGTGGATATGATATGGAAGAAATATAGTATTAAATTTTGGATTTCGATTTTTTCAGGAATGAAGTTTTTAGTTTGAATTTGTACTCGAGTTGTTGGGCTCAATTCAACTTTCCAGATAATTTATTTAGTTTTGATTTCTTGAACTACTAGCACAAAATCAAACGAGAATTTCGAATGAACTCTGAAGATTTTAAGTAGCACAGGAAAAGTGACAAAAGACTTTTGATTTTCGTAAATACCACAATCTCGCATTTTTGGGATGTTACAGCTATCAACTTTGTCTTAAGGACACAAGAGATGAAGTCAATATCATGCGTCATCAACCTCGAGTAGAGCTTATCCAAGGTAAGCTCACTAATGACAATATTATCATTAATGGATGTAATCTTCATCCCCAAATCTAGTGCACCAAGCACTAGGTGTGCATTCTCAGTCTCAGAATACGTGAAGCCAACTGCATGAAGATTGCTGAGAATCTTGGTGAACCTAGCAAATAACTCATCCAAAAATTCACCAGGGTTTTTGCTAAAACTTGGAGTACTCTTTCTTGAGTTGATTCTATCTCACTTCCTTGATCGTAGCAGAGCCCTCATGGTAATCGGTAAGGGTTGTCAAGATTTTGTGAATAAATGTCAAGTGAGCTACTTGATCAAACTCTGATCTACTAGGTCCCTGAATTAAGAAGTTGCAGGCCTTGTTGTTTGCTTCCACATTCGTAGGCACAACATAGAGTCTCTTGACTTTCGTCCAAATTGGTTGCCCTTAGGTTTGGATGTAGACTAACATCTGAGCCTTCCAATAGAGAAATCCATACCCTCAAAAATCTGATGCAATTGCTCTTAGACTAGTTAAAATCTATTAAGAAGAATAAACTTTGCTCTAATACCACTTGTAGGACCTAAGATGGAAATAAGAGGGGGAGGGGGTTGAATAATGGCTTCAAATTCGACCTCTCCAAATCGTATCTCAAAACCTTCACTCTAGTAGCTACTAGAAGCTAAGCAGATTAAATTAAACCAACCACAAAGAACTCACACAAACATGGAAGCAAAACTACGTTCAAACTATTAGGTCGGTACTACCACAGTACAATGATAGGTAGTACCACAACCATGCGGGATGACCATATGTGGAAGGCAAGTATGGCCGGGATCGGTAGTACTGTAGGCTAAGGATGGTATGATTGCACCCCTATTTGCATAACAGAAAACCAACTCGAGCCTAAACTAAAAGAGTTTAATCTTCAAAATACAAGTCCAAATAATATGTATCTTTATACACATCTTGCCAAGGATATTAGAAATGTAATCCATCTAAAGATCATATGAATCTTGGCTAAAGCTCTAACTTTTCCTTAAGACAAAGAAGGTTGCACCAAAACCAGACAAAACTTACAAACTTGAGTTACAATTTGATCATGGGTTAAGGATGGCTAAAATGGTTTATCACTACAACACAACCGAGATTTGAGGGCGTTTAGCAAACCCGGCGTTTATACTTAACCCGGCGTTTATTGAGATTTAGGGGCGTTTATATAGTAGGGCAGAAGTAAATGCCGGAATAGACATTTTTACTGGCGTTTCTAAGTGCCGGTTTTGATCTAATAATTGGGGCATTTGTAAACGCCGGTAAATAATTTTTTCCGGCATTTGTAAACGCCTAGTTTACTTTTATCATTACCGGCATACGTATACGCCGGCATATATGATTCCTGGCGCTTAGCCCAGCAACGCGCGCGGGAATATTACTCATTTTGGCGCGCGCGGGATTGATAGATCAGAGGGGAAAAAGTACTGGCGCCGCCTCAAAGCCCTAGCCGCCGCCTGCGATTTCTGTGAGCCTCCCCCAATTCTTGTTTCGTCCTCCTCCTCCAGTACTCTCGGCGCCGGCGAGGCTGGGCCAAACTCGCCGGTGGCCCCTTCATCCCTGCGCCCCCCCGGCCGCCGCCACTCCTCTTCGTCCCCAGGGCGCCTCCCTTCTCCGCCAAGTCATTTATTTCCGCCGCCTTTCCTTTTCTTCTCCAGCACCGGCGCCGGCACTCACCTCACTTCCGGCCGCCCCTGTGGCCCCACTACCTCGGCGCCGCCGTCTTCATCAGCTCTCTCCTCTGCGCCACCTACTCCCGTGCCGCCGCCTTCTTGCTCTCCTTCCCCATCTCTTCCTCCACCAGCCAACGCCGCCTCTCACCGCCATCCACCGCACCGCCGCTTCTCTTGACCCACCTCGGTGCGCGGCTCTTCGGCTACCACCAGCAGCGCCGCCCTCCGAGATCCACAAGTCGCCGCCAACGCCATCGCCGAACTCCACGGATCTTCTTCAACCCCGGTCGCCGCTTTGTCTCCGCCACCACTGCATCATCCCCTTCATCGACGACCCCAACCCCAGCTTCCTCTTCACCGACACCGACGGTGACGACTTCTCCACCGACGCCGGCGAGCTCCGACTTCTTCCTCTGCCTCCACTTCACCTCGGTCTCCTCTGCTACTCTCGAGTCCACCAGTCCACCACTGCATCATCCCCTTCTTTGGTTATGTCTAATTCCTCTCCATTTTCTAATTGTTATTCTCGAGTATTGTTCAACTAAATTGGTACTAATTCCTGTTAATTGTGCACTGTTAAATTGACGCTTTATGATCTGTGATGTGTGTCTATGAGATGTGATAACACTTATATGTATTTTCCGTTTGATTCCTCTGTGGGCATCTAGATGACTTCAATTTTGTAAAATTGACATCTTTGCTACATTCCAACCTCTGCTATTTCGACAGTAGGTCTGTCTTCATGGTCCCAAAGTAAATTATCTTGACAAGTGTTTCATCTTTGCTGCTTTGACAGAAGGTTGACAAGGTGCTTCGACAAAAGGTTGACGAGGTGATTCATCTGCTACATACTGCTGCTTCCTGTGCCTGGTTGCTATTGTCTCCTTACTCTCTTTTCAGGTTAGCTGCAAGCTGAAACTTTTTTATATGTTTGTGAATTCCATGCATCCATGTGCATCTTGGGAGAACTAATAAATTGGTGCCAATGATTAGGAAACATGGACAAACATTGGATGCTTTCACCTAGGTAATTCGATTTCAACACAAAGCTGAAAAGTTAAAAGATTATTTACTCTAGCTCCCCTGGTTATAATTGTTAGTAGTAACTTGATATTATAGGTACACAGACGAGTATGAAAGTGGTCTTAAGAATTTCATTGAATTTGCCATTTCCAAATCAGCGAGAGGCAACACAATCCTTTGTCCTTGTAGAAAATGTGTGAATCAGTATTGGTTACAGGAAAATATTGTGTATGACCACTTAATCTGTCATGGATTTATGCCTGGGTATAATATATGGATTTATCATGGTGAGAGCTGGAACAATTCAGCAGCTGTTAGTTCAACTCCATCGGTTCAAAATGACAAAGATGACGAAATAAATGATATGCTAAGAGAAGGTCTTGGATTTTTTGAGGATGTCAACATAGATGTGACTGCTAGTGATGACGAGCAAGAGAATGATATAGATGCTGCGATATACTATAAGTTAGCTAATGAAGCTAATCAACAATTGTATCCAGGTTGTGAAAAGTACTCCAAACTACAGTTTATTGTTCGACTCCTTAACATAAAAAACTTGTGGAATATGAGTAATGCTTGCTTTGATGAACTTATTGTACACTTAAAGGAAGCACTACCAGTCGGTGAAAATTTACCAAAAAACTACCATGAGGCTAGAAAGTTTGTTAGGGATGTTGGCCTTGGCTATGATAACATTGATGCTTGCATAAATCATTGCGTACTCTTTAGGAAAGAATATGCCAATTGTACTTCTTGCCCAACATGTAAGGCTCCAAGGTGGAAATCAGAGAAGGTAGGAATTGATGGGAAGCGTGTCCATAGAGTTCCTATGAATGTTCTTCGCCATTTTCCTTTGAAAAGAAGGCTTCAAAGGAGGTTCATGTCATCCAAAACAGCACCACCATAGATGGCATAGCGAAGGGCGTACCAAGGATGGTTTATTACGACATCCAGCAGATTCTACTGCATGGAAGGATTTTGACTTTCGGTTCCCAGAGTTTAGTTCAGAATGTCGTAACATTAGATTTGCTTTGGCAACTGATGGTTTCAGCCCATTTCGTACATTAAGTGTTGCTCACAGCACATGGCCTGTTGTTTTGATTCCATACAATGTCCCTCCATGGGAGTGCATGAAGCAGTCAAATTTCATTCTATCTCTACTCATTGCTGGTCCATCCTCTCCTGGAAATAATATTGATGTTTACTTGCAACCACTAATTGATGAACTTCTAGAGCTATGGCATGTAGGCGTTAGAACATTTGATGTATCCTGTTCAGAGTGGTTTCATCTACGTGCTGCACTTATGGCAACAATTAGTGACTACCCTGGTAATGCATATTTGTCTGGAAGAAAGACAAATGGGGAGGTAGGCTGTGCTAGTTGTTACCTTGGAACCTGCTCATTCAAATTAAAGCACAAAACGTGCTACATGGGCCATCGAAGATACCTACCCAACAATCACAGGTTTAGGTTTGATGCACATGCATTTGATGGTACTCAAGAACTAAGAGATGCACCTGTGCCTATAACTGGATTTGATGTGTCAGAACAAACAAAAGACTTGAAAACTATTTTTGGAAAACGTGAGATACAAAAATGCTCGAAAAAGGGTAAGGAGAATGTGGTCGAGCCCAAGTGGAAGAAAAGAAGTATTTTTTTCCAATTACCGTATTGGGAAACTCTTTTAGTACGCCATAACTTAGATGCAATGCATATTGAGAAGAATGTTTTTGATAATATAGTGAATACATTGTTAGGTGTTGACAAAAAGTCCAAAGACAACCTAAATGCCCGTGTTGACCTTCAAAATATGGGTATAAGGCCAGAGCTTCACCCGGTAGAACGAGGAAATAAGACTTATCTACCTCCAGCAATTTTCACACTGAGCACAAAAGAGAAGAAATTGTTCTGTCAAACATTGAAACAAGTTAAATTTCCCGATGGATATGCTTCTAACCTGCAAAACAAGGTCCTTGTTGATCAAAGAAAGCTAGTTGGACTTAAGAGCCATGACTGCCATATTATTATGCAAAACTTGCTTCCTCTTGCAATTAGAAGAATTTTGCGGAGAAGGTCTGCACAAAGATCGATTCGTTTGAGCAATTTTTTTAAGAAAATATACTCCCCTGTTATTTCTGTGAGTGACATGCAACAATTAGAAGATGAGATAGCTGAAGTACTTTGCCTCCTTGAGAAGATTTTCCCACCAGCCTTCTTTGATGTGATGGTTCATTTGTGTGTCCATCTCCCAACAGAAGCTAGGCTAGCTGGGCCTGTGCAGTACCGAAATATGTACCCTATTGAGAGGTAAATTATTAAATCATCTCTACAACTTTCTAAAGTAATAGATGTCTTTCTAATGGGTTGAATATTTACTGTACACATACAATAGGTATTGGTCAAAATTAAAATCAATGGTTCGCACTCGAAGTCACCCGGAAGGTTCAATAGCTGAAGGATATGTGCTAGATGAAAGTCTTACTTTTTGTTCGCGATATTTGCACGGTTGTCAAACAAGGTTCACTCGTAGAGAACATGAAGATGGGAATGACACTACTACAAATTCTACTAAATTTTCATATCTAAGAAGAGTAGGGCGTCCATTGTCGGGAGGTTGCATGATCGAATTGGATCATATATCTTGGATGCAAGCTCATCGATATGTATTGATCAATTGTGAAGGAGTTGCTCCGTATATGAAGTATGTTGTATGACCTCACAGTTTTTTATTTGTTTTTGTGGCAAGCATCTCATGCTGTTTAAAAAAATATGTAGAAAGCACCACCAATTTCTATGTTTGGGGAAACGGCAAAAGAAGCGAGATGTTGAACGCATTCAACATGAAACTTTTCACATATGGTTCGAAGAACATGTAAGTTGTGTAGTGGTTTACAATATGATAGCTACACATGTGTTCTATATTTTTGAAATGATTTTATTAATATTTATCACATTGTTAGGTTCAAAATATGGTTTCGAATAGGATTGAAGTTCCTGAGGAACTAAAGGTCTTGGCTAACAAGCCATACAGGATGGTGTCCAAATACAACACTTATGCTATAAATGGGTATAAATTCCAAACTCAGAGCTACAACAGGGGAAAAACTACCCAAAATTTTGGAGTAGATATTGTTGCAAGTACATCAAGCTTTTCTAGTGCAAAAGACAAGAACCCAGTTATAGGTGAAGTTACATATTATGGCATAATCAAGGAAATTATTGAGTTAAACTACTCTAACAAAGGATCTGTTGTGCTATTCAAGTGTGATTGGGTTGATACTATCCAAGGTAGAGGCATTCAAAAGGATAAGTATGGAATAACACTTGTAAATTTCAATCATTTACTCAATACCGGTGACAGCTTAAGTAATGAGCCATTCATTCTTGCAACTCAAGCTACACAAGTTTATTATGTGCAAGACTCTATCGATGAAGAATGGCATGCAGTTGTCTTTTCGAAACCAAGAGATATGTTTGATATGGGAGCAGGCAACAAGGATGACCATGAAAATATAAATTGCTACCAGGAGCCTATTGAACCTTTAAGTAATGACTTGCTTGCTGATTTGGGAGATGATATTTGTGCTAGGTCTGATATAAATGGTGTGACTATTGATGGGCTATTAAATGAAGCTACGAAGGCTAAAGGGTATAGCCTTATAAATGGATATGTTACTGCTGAACTTTAATTTACTTGAATAATCTGCTACTTATTATCAGTATACACTAAAGGAATTTCTTTGTTAAGAAATGTTTTCTACTGTATTGCAGAGGAGAAAATGGCAGCAAGGGAAGGAAACGACCAAGGAGGTGAATGTTCGTATGGCATGGAGCGTGTGAAAAGGATCACAGCTAACAATTTAAAGCTAGCCAAGTTGAAACTTCCTCCTATACCGTTTCAAACACAAGTTGGTATTGCTCCTGAGCAACAAAAGAATGGAAGAAAGGTAATTACGCATAGAATTTTTATAAAACTTGATTTCGGCATTTACATAGACACGTTAATTTTTTAAGTTTTACTATGTAGAGAACAATGTTAGCTGAAATAGATGATGAAGAGATAGATCCTAATTATGTTGCAAATGATGAGGCTGAAATGGTTCATGATGACGACGATGATTATGTCAATGACCTTGATGGCCTTTCTGATGAACCTAATGAGGAAGTTGAGGTCTGTTATGAACTTGTGCAAAGGAAGTCTTGTGGTATGTCTTATTTAATTGTTAAGTGCTATTACAATATTATTGTGTAATTTAAGGTCTTCACACTTCCCTGGTTATGCTACATGGTCTCAGCCAAAGAAAAGAAGGTTAGGGGGCCAACAAAAATGAGTTCTATTTGGCATGGGGATAAAGAAGTCAAGATTCATGTGAAGGTTAATAAATATGGGCAGCCCTGTGGAGTGAAAACCAGCAATTTTACTAACTTCATTGCCACTCTAGTAAAAGGAGGACACATAACACTAACGCAAAAGGATTGGAGAGTTGTTTCAGGAAAAGATATAATTTGGAAAACAGTCACGGTAATAATTTTTCCTTTGTGTAGCATTTTATTACTTATGTGCAGACATGAGATCCTTTTTTTATATGTTCTTGGTGGTATCTATTGAAACATTTCATTTGCTTTGCAGCAATTTTTTGACATAGATCCAATATGTGAAGAATGGGTGCTAGCATCTGCTTTGGAAAGAAGTGGCGGGATTTCAAAATACTTTGAAGAAGAAATACTACAAGGAAGAAATTTCAGCAGAGGAGAATATTGCCAATGGATGTGGCGATAGGATCCCTCCACCAGATTGGAAGTGGCTGGTTGAACATTGGTCAAAGGAAGAAACAAAGGTCTCAATATTCTACAAAGCCTATTCTAAATTTGTTATATAGATGCATACAATTCTAAGGATGAACTATATTGTAGAGTAAAGCAAAAAGGAATGCTAGAATTCGTGCAACACAAGAAAATGCCCTTCATACTTGTGGATCACAAAGCTTTCTTTGTAGTGAATAATGGAGTGTGTACTAACTTGTGCTATATATATTGGTTATTACGTCAATGTGGAAATGACATTTCCTGATTTCTGTCATATTGTTCTAGGAGAGATTACTTGGTCGTGAACCTTGTAGAGCGGAAAGCTATCTTGCTACACATAAGAAGAAAAATGGAGAAGCTATTAGTGCTGCTTGCAAAGAGAAGATAGTATGTTTATGTTCCTTTTCTAGATTTTATATTTAACTTTACCGTAGTTCACTTCAAAGCTTGTAATCTTTGCATATATTTCATTTAAATTCTAGGATGAGATTGAAAAAAGGTTTGCAGAAGATGAAACCCTTCGCTTCAAATCAGTAGATGATGGTGATTTGTATGACGATGTGCTCCCACAAGATAGGAAAGGAAGAGTGCGTGGCATGGGATTGTTACCTGGGGGTTCCAAGGCAATAACTCTTTCAAAGGCTGTAGCTGCCCTAAAGCAGGTTGAAGAAGAAAATGCACAACTTAGATCCATGGTGGCAAATACTGACAAGCAATTTGCAGCATACAAGGAATGTTCCGAGAAACGATTTGAAGCATACAAAGAGAGGCAAGACAAGCGTATGAAGACCTTAAAAGCATGCTATTAAGCTTACATGGAGCTAGTAATAGTGCAAACAGGAACAAGCTAGGGAAATAACCCAACCTAACGTGCAGGTGAGCATGTATATAGTTGTTCAATTCTAAATATTGTTCATTCATATTACATTTCTGACTTTTAATTTTGTGTATGCAATTTGATATCAGCTTGAATCTAATCTAGAAAAGGATACAAGTAGTGGAAGAGGAAGGCTACTAGAATCATCTTCTTCAGAAAATCGGATAGTTGGTGTACTCCCATCAAGAACCAACAAGGTTTTAGCAAGAAAGCACCAAAAAGTGGTATGACCAACTTCCACATGAGAATAACTTAGAGTTTACTTACAACTAGTTTATGGGTCCAAATCATGTAGCCCCTTGATTCTTGATATTTCTAGGTGGTAGAGAAGTTGCATTGCGTAACCTTGGTGGCTCCAATATAGTAGCACACGGAAGACTCCAATGCATCGAAAAGACAGCATTAGGTGTCGATGGATTAGCCTTAGGGGCCTTTTACGAGGTTCTTATTGATGTTGTCATTGACAAGAATGTCTTACTCCCTCGACCACTACGCAAGGCCAGCAAGCTAGGCGCTGCTATTGGTCTTTGCATCGCTTGGCCACATCATAGTGTATGTACTTGAGATCCACCCTATCATTTTATCTCCAAGTTGTGATAACTGACTTGATATTTCTCTTGTTGAAATCATAGGTTCTAGAACGTGATGGATCACCTCTAAATCTCATCAAGCGTTCTTTGGGTATGAGATAGAAAGATTATTTCCTGTTTATTAAAAATGCTATAACTACCCTAATTGCTGTTTTGTTCTTTGCTTCTCACACTTTCAGATTTTTGTACCAAGACATAGAGGTAAGGGGTGTCTGCGTTTGGCTCAATTCTTCTTCTTTGCTTTTGCTTGGCGAGGTAAGGGGTGTTAAGTGGAATGTGTGCCCTCGCGTCCGTATGTTGGACTGGAGTGGACTGGAGTTGGATTAAACATAGGATTGCTGCTGCTGCTGTTGTAGGTGTTCTAACACTTCCCTGGTTTGCAAAATTACGCAGTGAAGTGGTTGGGGTTTGGGGACGAAGCAGAACCTGTGGCCTGTGGGGTTGCTTGTGTTTTTGTTCGTGGCCTGTGGAACCTGTGGAACCTGTGTCAATTTGCAAATTATTCATGTGTTTTTGTTCGTGCTGTTGGTGTGCAACAATTGCTTGTGCTACTGTAAAAACAATAGCTAGTAAACAATGATGTATCTGAAGCATATGCCTTTAGTTATTACTTCTGTTTTATTTCCTTAGTTATTAGTTAGCTCAGTGAAATCGGACACTGCTGGCTGATGTTTGTTACTTGTGGACTTGTGATATGACAGTGTAGTTTTTGAGAGTAATTTTGATGCATTTAAGTAAACTTTGTATGGGACATGAGCATTGAATAGCTTAAATTTTCTCGGGTAATGGGACATGAGCATTTGAGATCATATTTGATAGCATGTATCATTTTATATCTTCTTGGTCTGTGCTCATATGTTGTTTAGATAAATATTAGTATCTTTTCACATTAGGGTAACTCAGAAAACCATGGAAATTGCAAGGGGCAGTTTAGTATTTCCTATGTAAAAATGGTATTGTGGAAGATGGTGTCATAAAAGTGGAGAAGCTCTCCTATAGACCTACACATAGCACCATGTGTGGTGTGTTCTTTCATGTGGATTTGCTTCCAATGTTGTTGATAAATTCTTTTGGCTTTTGGAACAACTGTGGGCTAGCTAATATCTTGTGCTTCCTATTTGCTTCCTATTTGAGCGCTAGCTCTCATATATTGTGTTCACTTGATTGCAGGCTGCTGAAGATATGATGGTGTTAACTAGTTATTTATCAAGACCTTTTGTGCAGCGTTTAACTTAAGCAAATAGGATCCTGTGATGTTCAAACTATGAATATTTTGTTGAACATAAGTTATCGCACTCCTGTTCTACAATTGTATATATGTGATGCCGTCTTTTGCTGAACAATGTAATCTGACGGCTGATATGGAAGTACTACTTGTAAATTTTAGCTACCATTTGACTTTTTGTTGAACAATGTAATTCTATCAGTTATAGTGATAATTATGGAATTAAAATCTATGATGTTAGTGTGTTGTCTACTACGTACTAGTGAATAAGCATATATGTACGAACTGTGAATGAAGGTATTTATAGATGGCAGACTGTTAAAAATATTTTTTATTAATTTAGTTTGGTAATTTGTAACCGCCTGTAGAGTAGGGGCACACATAAATGCCGTAGAAAAAACCGAAATGAGGGTAATTGAAGATGTTAGCTTATCCTCCTTTTGGGGCATCTATAAACGCCACAGATAATACCAATTAGGGCATTTGTAAATGCCGGGGTAGATAATCTAGAAGGGCGTTTGTAAACGCCGGAGTAGACTACTCTGGTAGGGCGTATATAAACGCCGGGATATAGAATATTCTGGGGCGTTTGTAAACGCCGGGATATAGAATATTCTGGGGCGTTTGTAAACGCCGGGATATAGAATATTCTGGGGCGTTTGTAAACGCCGGGATATAGACTATTCTGAGGCGTTTGTAAACGCCGGGATAAAGATTATTCTGGGGCGTTTGTAAACGCCGGTTTAACTTTGTCTATGGCGGCATTTGCTAAACGCCGAGGTTGCTATGAACGCCGGGAAAAACCTTTACCGACGGCACTTCTGTCGTCGTTTGGTAAACGCCGGGAAAACTTCCTTCCGCGGCATTTACACACATTCTAGGGCATTTATAGGTGCCCTACTAAGTTGGTCGTGTTATAGTGTATATAGGTTCCCACATGTTACAGCAAGCAAGAGCACCAGAAGATTCAAGGCTAAAATACTAGGATCACGATTTCAAAAGAAGTGCACTAAATCAACTCAAAACTGGACAACCTCCAAAATCTTGCTATAACCAGCCCCTAGATGGATGTCATGTGATTCTCATGAGACATCTCCATCTCTTGCACATCCTTTGAACCAAAAAGATCAAGAGACAAGAGGAGAGAGAGCAAAAACACCAACCAAAATAAAAGCAAACCACAAGATCAAGAACACATCATATATGATGAGCAAGGTTGATCTATTGTAACATGTAGATGTTTGATTTCTAGCCACTTCACCATGAAAGACAGGGCTCTCACACCCAAGAGCACTCACCTAAAAACTTCCCTTGCCAAGGAAGCCTCTCACACAAAACCTAAAGAGTGAGTTAGTAGGATTTCACCAACCCATTCCACTCAAATAGAAGAAGTAACTAGCCCACATCTAACCTTAATCGATACTATCCATTAGTACAACTAGAAAAATCTATTAACCCAAATTAGTGAGTTTTATACTCAATGCATGACTTATGCACGGTTCTCAAAGCGAATAAGCCCAAACCCACTAAGAAGCAAGCTTCCATATACTTGGTCTCCACAATGCCTCCTTGAATCAAACCACTCTCCAAACACTCTCCAAGTGCCATGATTTTGGTCCCTTTGCTATTTCCAATATTTTGACTTCCCCGCCAAAACATCTTGACCATGGACCTCACCTCTTCCCCTCCTCCTTTGCAAATGAACCCCATGTTTGCAACATATAGGTTCATCAACGGCTCACGCATCCGTAAGTCTCTCTATGTCAATCTCGTCCAACTATGCCTCACTTGCACCAACCATTGTATTCGATGAACCATTGCTCACATATTCTCTACAACATCTCTTATCTTCTCCTGTGCTCCGCTTGAGCCTAATCATCCCGCTCAGCATCCTTAACCACACCTCAGCTCATTCATGAGCCTAGTGCCTATCTTTGTCATTGACTATGGCTACTCCAAGCATCCTATAGATCAAAGACCAAGAAATTATTTCGAGGTGCAAGTTCTTCACAACTTGACTCATGTTAGTCCAAACATGCTTTATGCACCATAAATGCAATGACTTAGACTCCACAACTCAACCCATGAGCATTTCTCACAATTATCCAAACCCATCAGATAATCTCAAACATAGCTGGTATGACCTCTCAACCAATCCGGTACTACCGCCCCAGTAGTACCGATGTTGAAAGTTCGATCATACCGCTCTAGTCAACCCTGGTTAAACTTCGGTAACAGGGGAGACGATATGACCATTCGCACCACACCAGTACTACCGCCTCGGTAGTACTGCCATTCAAAGCTTGGTCATACTGTTGTTTCTAGTAGTACTATGGATCCACTCCGGTACTATTGGAAATGGACATGACCCAAAACTGCCCTCTCTAACAAATAGTTACCACCAACAATGTCACGGTCGCAACGTACTTGTAGTAGAACCACGGCCACCATGTCGGTACTATCACCAGCACGATTGTCAATTGTTCATCACAAGTGAACCACTTATATTCTCAACATGGTTCTTCAGCTAGCAAATATAATTGTTAGTATCTAGGTGTTGGCAACTGGCCACTTTATATTCTTACAACTAGCAACTCTAATTGATGGCAACTAGCAACTCTAAAGGTGTTACCAACTAATAATGTAGCCTATCATTATGTTGCTAAAATATATGCAATATGGATCTTGTTTTGTTCAATTTATTGTATATGGCATATTGGTTGAAATGAAATGCAAAACAAATACTCGGTTTGATAATTACAATTATTTGAAGATAAAATGACGAACATGTACAAAAAGCACACATTATCCTGACCATGTTTGTTGGATTGTGTATTGCGGCTTGCAGTCCAGGAACAAAGGTTTCTCCGAGTCCTCCATCAAGCCCTCGAATTTACTAAACTCTCTCTCACTATAGTTCCCTTTTGCATCGCGTAGCATCTGATCTAGATTGTCATCCTATGACCTATCCTCATTGAAAGCACAGTCCACAACCGGTATATCGTTGTCTCCCTCGACGATGTTATAACTACCTTCCTATATAATCTTCTCTTCACCATGACAAGTCCAACATGTATACCCCTTTTTGAAACACCTTCGAATCAAGTGAGCTTCAATCTACACTGAGTTGGTAAACATCTTCAGATCATCGCAATCAATGCATGGACAATACATATATTCTATCCTCTTCTTCAATATATTCTGCTCGGCCATTCTTCTAAAAGCTGACACACCATTAATGTATTCCTCACTCACACGATTCTCAACGTATATCTAGTTTTGGTCCATTTACGCTACACATGTAACAAATTAACTAGTGTCAAATTAGATTATTAATGCTACTATAGGTAACCAGCCTAGCTACTTATACATATAATTGTCATTCACCTTATAATAAATTATCCATATCTAAATTAAGTAGCTAGCTATGTATTCATGAAGCAATATATATATCAAACAAAAATATATTAAAGTAAACTAGAAGTACTGACCCATTCTTAAATTGGAGTAAACTACCATCTCTCTCTAAACCTAGCTAGGTACTAGTTAGATCTAAAAACCAAGCTATCATCTCTGTCTAAACCTAGCTAGGTACGTAGCTATATCTAAAAACCAAGCTATCATATCTCTCTCTCTCTATTATGTACAAGGCATATAAGTTATTAGAAGAAAATACTAACATCTAATTACCAAGAACAAATCGATCTACAAGTGGTATGTTTTCACGAAACTCCCCAAAGCCACGCCTCCTTCAATACAAAGGCAATGAAAACAGATCACATCCGAAACCACGTTGGATATATATAATGCGTATTTCAAATGATTCCAACCACCAACTGTCTGTGATATGAACTATCACAGACGGTTTGTATTAATAACCGTCTGTAAACTATCACAGACGGTTATTTATACAAATAGCCTGTGATGTCTACCATTTATCACAGATGATTTATATAAATAATTATCTGTGAATTATCATAGACGGTTATATTATCACAGATGGTTCGTATAAATAACCATCTGTGAAAATATCACAGATGGTTATTTGTATGAACCGTCTGTGATAATTACATCACATGAATTGTATGTGATGTAGCTGTCTAGTATAGCCTCTTTTGTAGTAGTGTATAAGCTGGCTTGCAATATGTTAGCTTATATATCTAATGCAAGGTGCTGCTCACACGGATGCTTAAGCGAGAGAAAATATAGCCATGTCATCAAGCACCCTCTTTTCTGATGCAAGCATTTCTTGGTAGGTGCATGTTTAGAGTGTTGTAGTATCTAGTAATCAGAGGTAGTTGCGTACATGAGCACTTGTTAAAGATTGGTGCCCCCTCGAACTATAACACCCCATTTTCAAAGCCTAGTGAAAATGTGAATTGTCAAGCTTATGTTATTTTTAAAAGGGCTTTGCTCTCAGTTCATTTGTTCTTGGTGCTTCCAAAAAGAAAGTTTCAAGAAATACAAGAAGCAAATTTTATTGAAAACTTTGTTTTATCTTCAAGCAAGCATACCAGCGTAACCTTTTAAAGTTATGGATTTCACTTCAAATTTAGAAGTACAACAACAGTGTGTTTAATCTTTTAAAAGGGGGATAGAGGAAGAGAATGCGTACGTGTGTGCGTTGAAGTAAAAGCCCTCCACTTCAATCCCAGCGGCCATCTCCTGTTCTCCCCAACCCGTCTTTTCTCTGGTTGTAGTGCCCCTACCCTCCTGACCAGGCCGTGCGGCCGCTGGCCCCCTCCGCCCCCAATCCACGCCGGGAGCAGCTGCGACGCCGACGCCTTCGCCTTCAGCGCCGCCCTCGTCTTCAGCACCACCCTCTCCTTTAGCGCCCGACAGCGGTGGACCTTGGACACGCCACCCCGCCCCCTTCTTTTCAGCACCGTCTGGCGGCTCTCACCGCTCGCCGTCCCCCACCCAAGCTGCGCCGCCGTAGTCCTTCGCGGGCCCCACGGGTCCCGTCGGCCGAGGCTCACCTTGCCTTCTACGCCGCACCGCACTGTGGCCGCACAGTGTTGACGCCACCGCTCGCACGGCGCCATGCCGCCTTGCCCCCCTTCCTCGGCGCCTCACTCCTCCCTGGCCCCTATAAAAGTCGTCGGAGCTCCGTTGCCGTTCACCCCCACCAAAGCTTGCAGCCACCTCCTCTGCCGCAGGCCGCCGGCGACGCCCCCTTCCTCAACTCCGGCGTCGGGATCTCCCCGGAGCACCGCAGCGCCCCAGGCCGATTCACCGCACCAGGAGCACCCCGGGGACCTCGCGAGCGCTCTCCCCACCTCGTCGGGCTCCGCCTCCCTCCCCAGAAGGCCGCCACCGTCACCACCTTCACCACCGAGCCCGCTCACGCCGCCGGCCCGCCCTGCTCCACCTCGGCCCGATTGGCGCTCCAGGTGAGCTGAAGACTGCCCGTGGAGGCTTCCCCATCGCGGGATTGGGCCCGTACTGCCCGAGCTACCGGCGCCCTTGCTTCCCTGGCTCGGCCGCCCAGCTCGCCGCCCCCGCCGCCGGGCCAACTATCGCCGGTTTCCTCCTCCCCGAGGATGCATGCCGCCCGCGCAGCCCCCCAGGTCGGCGCAATCACGCCGCCCACGCGCCCGGTTGGCCTCCTCCTCCCTTGCGGCCAGAGTGGATTGGAGAAGGAGGCATTGGGGATTGGTTTTCCCCTGGGCCGGGATGACCGACGGGAGCAAATAAGCAAGCCGGCCATTCCTTTATTCCCTCTCGGGCCCCACCTGTCGGCGGCCCATATCCTCTCTCCTCTTTTGTTTTTCCAAATTATCAATACTATAAAATTTTGAGAAGTGATAACTTCATACCCATAAAACCAAAATTTACGAAACCAGTTTCTAAATTTTTATAAAATCAAGACCTATCTATTGGTTCTGTTTCGGTTCAGTTTAGAGTTCATTTGAGTTTTGTTTATTTGTTTTGGTATTTATCTGGCGCTCGTTTTCTTGTGTTGATTTTTCCGGTTCTTCGTCCGAGTAGAGTTCGAGGACGCGAACGAGCCCTGATCAAGCGACACTGCACCCCAAGCTCTTGATCCAAAGTAGTCAACACTTTGACCATGTTGAATTCCTATGTTTTAAATGAATTATGTTGTTTTAAAGTATTCAAATTGCATGCGTTATTTTATGTACAATAGTTTACCGGTTTTCCTTAGTTAATGAACCACCTTGCTTTATTAGCGCTATGTAGCTACATCACTCCTTGAAATCATCGATACCCCTACCATTGTCGCCTTAGGTAATACTAATAAATGAAATTTACAAGATAAGCTACATTATTAATTGCCAGGCAAGTCCGGTAAGTTCTCAGGACATTAGCATGCCCTGATCATACTTTCTCAACGACTAAGTTGTTTTGGGGCAATCATGGGATGTACATGATTGGTAGTTTGTATAAAGATTATCTTATGCTTCTCAAAACCCTACAACTTGCTCCCCTGTCCGGGCGGATGGTAAGAGTGGCTGGTGGAGGTAACAATCAGGTTGCGGAAGCCCGTCTGGACAATTTAAGGACTTAATCTCAGATCGACCTCTCCATGTAAAATAGTACAAACCACAAGCCGACAAAGTGTAGGTATGACTAAATAATTTGCACTCGCCAGTAAAGAGCAGCACTTCGGGGGAACCCATGATTTTCATCGCTGGACGCAAAACCGTCTTGGATGGATCATGTCGCCGGATAGAGGCGGGCGCAAGAGGGGGTCTAGTTGGGGTCCAAAGGGGCTTTCCTGTAGACGAAACCTTAGCGAGTGCTAGTCTTTACTAGATGCATTGTAAAGGTCATGTGATCACCCGGTTGACCTGCATGTCTAAGGAAACATACGGAATATAACGATTGGGTTATCTCTTGTGGGTAAAGATGTACCACTCTGCAGAGTCTAAAACTATTCGAATAGCCACGCTCGCGGTCAAGAGCAGACATGGAAACTTCCTCGAGTTAGTTCTATTTACAAAATCTCTTGGGGTGGGAACCAAAAACTAAGTGGAGGGAAGTACTCCACTTTGTTGGATTTTTCCTGGAGGGACGTATTCCAGTGTTAGTAGTTAGGGTGGATGTAGCCCAGTAGCCAAAAACTAGCATTGGTAGGTGGAACCATGAAATCGGTGGATGGAACCATCTACAATATACTCATTGCACATTTACAAACACTTTTGCATTATCACAAATCTGCTAAGTCATAGGGTTTTAATTACGTATTTGTCCAATATCGCTTTATGCAACTAAAATAAACCCCAGCCATATGTTGTCAAGCCATGCATTTTATACTATTGCATCCTGTGTGTTGGCTCGCGGAGCACGTTGAATTGTGCTCACCCTCGCTCTTCAACCCCCCATATTCAGAAGCTGCGAACCAAGAGCACTACGCCTATTACGTGGACCAGGATGCCGAAGGGAATGATGACGGTGGATATTAGAATAGGTATCGGTAGCTTTGCCGCTTGTTTCAATCCGGTTGACCAGGCTAGCTTTGGCGGGTGCCTCCGTTATTAATCAGGTCTCTAGTTAATAGCGATGGTACTCAAGTAGGCCCAGTCACTTACCTGTGGCGAGTTGTGCCCCTACGCTTATGTACGTTTTCGCTTCCGCTCTTTATGTATCGTAAGACATTTGGCCTGACGGCCCTACTGTAACCTCGGCCCGACGTGGTCTATTTTAAAAACTCTGGTATTGTAATGTATGGTTTTGTCTGTATGAAATGATGCAGCATTGTATCTGTGAGCACTATCTACTGATCCATGGAATAGTGCAGTATTTCACAGAGGGTTCCAGGTTAATAAACTTGGGGTCTAACACGAACAACAATGATACTACTAGATAAACAAACTTATGTGCTCTACTCATCCCGTTCAAGCATTTATGATATTTTAAAAATCGTGCAGTCAGATTTTTTAACTTTAATAACTTGTTTATAAAAAATTATTTAGATTAGTCAAATGAAAATGATATCCTTAGATTAGTTATGAAAATTATTTCCATAATATAGCAATTTTATATTTTTTAATGAATATTTTTTATATAAAAAGTAGTGGTTAAAATTGCATGTAGAGATTATGTCGATGTTCAAAACATTATACATTCCTGATCAAAGAGGTATGTGGCAAGAAAAAGTTTTCTCTAAACATCCCTCCAAACATATACATTGATGATGGCCTAAGATACCTATAGCCAATTAACCGTGGAAGTTGAAAGAGACCGAAAGTCCGAGGTCCAGTTGACCATGGCATGCATGAATGGAGCGTAACGTTGTGACATGTGAGTACTTCAGAACAAATTATCATATACGGCCATGTGCATGTAATGTTTTTCAAGGGAACCACCGACAGTAAGAATGCATGATTACAACATATCAATTCAATCGCTGTAGGGTGGCGTGCAATATATGTATTTGCTTCTTTTACACACAGTAGTCTCCCATCACTGCTTTCATTTCGCTGCGCGACGAAATATGAATGCAATGATCCTTAGCAAGCACAACATAGGACGTCGTTTAGTTTTGGAAGAACTTCTTGTAGAAAAGAGAGAACTTTGCATTTTGACATAAATTCAGAATAACATAATCTTTTTTATTGGCCGACCGTAAAATAATGTACTTTAAAATGTTGTAATTACCATATTCAAGTTAGAATAAGCACTCCATATCTTTGAGCGAAACTAAAAGTAGACATCAGATCAGAACAACTACTGGAGTACTCTGTCGATCGGCCTTTTCTTTGACTTGATTTTGTTCTCTATTCTCGATGAAATTCAAATTTCGGTCATAATTTTTCCCTTTTTTGTTAGTTATTTCGTGCGTCTTTGTTTATTGCATGGGAGAACATCGATCGTTAGATGACGGGACATTTTCTGCTTAGGATGGAAAGCAATTTTAGCACAGCTTAAATACAATTACATATTGTTGTGTGTCAACTACGTACAACCACCACATGCAATTCACAAAATAAATACGTCACCACGTGCAAGGATGCACCCCGTACGTAGGTTATTCTGCACCCAACGTGTCCAGCCCAGTTGAATGGACATAAATCAGATTAGACTAAACAGAAGTTTCCAAGTGGCGCACCATTAATTCAGACGTGCCACCTAATGCTAATCGTGTTTTACGGCTGACCCCTACCTGCTCGGCTGCTCCAATGCTACCAACTTGCTAGAAAGAAAGAAATAAAGATATAAACATATAGTTCTTCTCAATTTATGACTTATATTTTTCTTAAATAAATAAATGAAATGTCTTCTATATTATTATTTTAAAATAATTTATTGGAACAGTTTTTTAAAATAACTTACCATCTTATAACATTTAATTTATTCAAATAAATATTTCTATTACGATAAAAAATTCCATAAACTAGAGTAATAAGCCACATGAAAAGAACTCACCGAAAACTGGTACTCTTCGCTCAATGGTAGGTACTACAACCTGGCAAGTTGGACCACGTTACAGGAGAAAATGCTAACGGCCAATGGTAACACACTAACACTTGCACCCACTAGCATTTTTTTTTTCTTTTGAGATTACCTACTAGCAGCTGACCCTTTGCATTTGTTCATGATATTGCACCTTAATAAGATCGTTGGAATCCAAGTCAAAGTGTCATAGTATATATTTGCTCTAGGAGAAAAACTTTATATTTTTCTTGTCCAAGTTGTTTGATGCAAGGTGCGGTGTCTTTTTGGTGATGGCTCAAAGTTAGCTCTGATGATTGAGGAACAATCGTCAGCGGCCTAGAACGCAGCAGGTTCTTCCTCTTCTTGACGAAGCTTGTAGGCGATAAAACTTAGTTCATCCAGGGTTGCCTAGTACACATATCTAGGAACTTGGTGAGTTCCACCTACTGAATGAGCCGGATGTTGTCTTCTGCCTCCGTGAATGCGAAAATGCTACTGGAACTCGCAAGGTATTTATTGGGGTAATACTGAAATGCGATGCCTCTGAGTTCCACTGCATAGATCTCCCTCAATCGCAGCGGCATCCTGGATACCGGAGAAGAAAATGTCTTGCCCCTATAGAGCGTTGAAAATGTGGAATGCGGCTTCATCTCCTACGTTCACGTAGATCAACACCTCAACACACGAGTACTCTTGTTTCCCGATGGTCTGTCAGTACCACTGGTAGACAGGACGTGTCTGGAAGCCAATCTTTTGTAAGAGACTCCAAATACAGGAGGCTAGGTGAGCAGCGTGGATGCCATGTATAACTTGGGTAGGTACCTTAGCCATCTACAAGTTTTGAAGAGGAAAGAGCTAGAAAGCAACTTTTTAATGAGGAAAAAAATAGTTGAGGAGCAAGAGAGTGATAAGTTTTACACGAGAACATTTGAAATTATATTTTATAAATTAAGTCCTTACGGTGAACCAATTCTATTCTAACTATGATAATGTCTTAGAGTCATCGCAGTTTTGATACCATCTCTGTCGAACCCTGAAGCAATGACTATAGATTTTTTATGTAAATCGCACTAGTCCAAAATCAACTAGTGCACACAACGTTAACAGGGACACATATCAGACATAACTGACAAACTTTATTAAACAAAAGAGCAAGGCCTTATGGCCAAAGTTTACATCACTACTATTTGGCAACAAAATAAAAAAAATAATAGCGGAAACAAACTAATATAAGTGAAGCCCAAAGCCAGCTCATAGGTAGACAATAGTAAGACACGACCTATTCATGCTGGTCCTCACCATAGTTGAAGTCGTCCTCCTCTAAGATGTGATAGCAAGGGTGAGTACAAACTTGTACTCCGCAAGTCACACAGGAGAATGCAATATAATAATAAGGCAACAAATGAATGGTTATAGTGTTATTTGAGCATAAACATCATTTAATGAAATACAATAATTAAATTTGAATTTGCTAATATAATAAGTAAAGACATTAATTTAAGCAAAATAATACCGTTAGTGCAAGCTCCAACCAAACACTAACGTATCCACGGGTATCCCACTCAGACTATCTTTTCCGAAAAGATCCCATAATTCCATCTAAAATCATTTCATGAAAAATAAAGTCTAATCCATAAAAAACTTTACTCAACATACCCATGATCGTGGGCACGGCTATCCAAGATAGTTTATATACTCTATAGAGGTTGTACAATTTTACCCATAAGATATGATTAACTTATATTGTCGACCACTACATGCTTCTTTGAGCGTGCGACTGAGTAACCATAACAAAGCATTTACAAAGCTAAGCCGTCAATCTAGTCAAACCCCCACTAAGATTTCACTCCAATAAGGAATTTATCATATCAGAGCCCCCTCTTGTGCCATGTAATACTTCTCATGGCCTACGCTATGCTCACATTCAACCTATAGTAAGACTCAGGTTGGGACCCGCTAACTTGTAGTAGTACGATTGGGCTTTATAGTAGTAGCTCAAAGACCGATCCTTAATTGACTTAAATTCCAACCACATTACCATTATGCCTAATATCCACGTTAAGCCACCGAGCTACAACGTATACCAAGCACCCACCACCTATCCACAGCTAAGTCTAAACTAAGTTTTATATTTTTGTTTTAAAATATTCTATAGACTTTTTTGACTCACCAAAGTCAATGATACATTTTAAGAACATATCATTTTATGTGAAAAGGTTATTGCAAACCTAAAGTTATATCTAAGCAGGTCAAGGCTGATGTGGCCTAGGAGTGGTTTGGTGTAGACGTGGCATGCCACGTGGACCTATGCCATGTGTGGCAGATGGGAGGTAGCATGGCGCCCATGTGGTGTGTGAACGCTGCGGTGGAGCGCCATGTGGGGCCACATGGCAGCAACATGTGCTTGGGTGCTGACATGGCGATGCCGGCGGTGAGCGGCGCTCTGGGCCTGAGGATCACCAGTGCTATAGCGAGCGACAGCGGCCAGCGAACAACGCAAAATATAGAGGGAAGTGAGGTGAGTGCAATGGTATACGTGAACATTACCGAGGGTGGCCGGAAGATGATCGGCAGCGGCAACGCACTGCGCCAGTGGGGAAAGAACTCTGATGGCTAACAAGGGCGACAGAGTAGCGGGTGAGGTACACCGTGGGGTGGTGAAGCTTGCACAGCTGCCAGAGGGAGGCCTCGGGACCTGGGATGGTTGGAATTGCTCACTGTGGCTCGGTCAGCACACAGTGGAGGAGGGCTACGGCGTGGGGAGATCTCTGGCACAGGTAGGGAGGAGACAAGGTGGAGCACGGTGGGGTGAGAGGAGGCGGTGCTGAGGAGGCCCTTTTATAGGGTCGAGTAGGAGGGGCATGGCGATATTCCTCGCCAGAATTAGCGATTGGTCGGGAGGAAAGTGAGAGGGAGAAGGAAAGGGGGTGCGGTAGGGTAGGGGGCATGAGATTTAGGGATTGGTTTCCCGGGTGGCGCACTGTTTCCAAAATGGAAGGAGTCGGAGAAGGAAGTTGAGGCTAGCACGGGCTCAGTCGGTCGACGCAAGAAAGGAAAGGGGGAGGAGGAGAAGAAGGAAAGGGGCGGTGTGGGGAAGAAGAAGGTGGGCCCACCTGTCGGTGAAAGGGAGAGTGGAGAGAGAAAAGAAGGGAGAGGGGAGCGGCGGGATGGGCTCAAGTGACGATGTGGGAACATCCTAACCATCCACCTGTCGCCCGGGGAAGGGAGGCGAAAACTTTAAATCTTCAATTTGCAATTTAGATTTTTGAAAAACCCAAGAAAAAGAAATAAGGCTTAGAAAATAGCAAAAAATCCAAATAAATCCTAACAAATTCTAGAAAATGCAAAAAAACCCAAATAAAATAAAATAAACTTTATTTGACCACAATTACACAAATGAATTACTAACTTTTTCTCTAGGCTTAATTCAAAGATTTAAGGAAAAGGGAAATTATATCTAGAGAAAATGAAATTAAGTAAATATATAAATAGCCAAAAAAATTTTGATGTCATAGTAAACTAGGAAGCTATACAAGTATAACATCATAGATTGTCACCACTAGACACACAATGTTGCGAAAGAAGAGTTGAAGCAACCTGGTTCAACGTATCGCGCATCGATGTAGTGGGGATAGTCGATCGTCTACGAGCGGTAGTCGATCTTCACGAGCCTGTCGTCTCCTCCGCATGATTGTCCTAATTAGCACTATGGTTGTAGCAACGTCTCTATCAAAATCCATACGTTCGGGGATGGAACGTTGTACGCCGGTGTGCTAGCACCAGCACGCACGGTAGAGGTTTCAAGAGGTGGCAGTTATGGTTTCGATGGGTGTGTCTCGAGATGTCCTCTGATCCTTGGTTGCATGTCCCGTCCTCAGCCCCACGCCTCTCTCAATATATAGCCTCCAATCGGATTCTCATCCGATACGATTAGAGATTACATCCAACTCAGAGAGTCTCCGACCGAATCCTTATCTAATACGAGTAGAGATCGTATCCCACTTATAGTCTATTATTTGGACCTTTATTGTTCCAATCTGTTAATTGTGTGAATATAACACATGAATATAACTTAGAAACACCTTTCCGATCACTAATCAAAAGCGATCCTAAACATGACATATCGATCTTCAAATATATACAAAGTTGTGGTCAAAGTTCCATGTCAAAGACCATGTCAATGCCCAAAACGTTATACATCCCTGATTAGAGGAGTATGTGACAAGAAAAGGTTTTCTATAAACATCCCTCCAAATATATGCATTGAAGATGCCCTAAGATACCTAAAGCCAGTTAACGTTTGAAGTTGAAAGAGACCAAAAGTCCAAGGTTCAATTGACCATGGCATGCATGAATGGAGTGTAACATTGTGACTTGTGAGGACTTTGAGAACAAATTATCATATACGTCTATCAGGAATGTGCATGTAATGTTTTTCAAGGGAACTACCGACAGTAAGAATGCCATGATTACAACATATCAATTCAATCGCTGGCTGGCAGGGTCAGCCCTCACTCATGCTCTGATAAATTTACACTATAATCTTGCATATTTTGGGTAATATTACTATCGCTAACGCTACTTAATCTCTTTCATCAAATAATTGCCCCCCTCATAGCTAAATTGATATGTTATAATCTCTTGCATACAAATATTGCTCTGCCCCCGGTGGCGTGCAATATTTGTATTTTCTTCTTTTACAAACAGTAGTCTCCCATCACTACATTCATTTTGCTGCGCGACCAAATATATGACATTGTTTAGTTTTGGACAAACTTCTTATAGAAAAGAGAGAACTCTGCATTTTGACATAAAATTCAGGATAACGTCATCTTTTTTATTGGCCGACCTCACAATAATGTACTTTAAAATGTTGTAATTACCATATTCAAGTTAGAATAAGCACTCCATATATTTGAGCAAACTAAAAGTAGACCTCAGATCAGAACAACTACTAGAGTACTCTATAGATCGGCCTTTTCTTTGACTTTGATTTTGTTCTCTGTTCTCGATGAAATTAAAATTTCGGTCGTAATTTTCCCCCTTTTCGTTAGCTATTCCGTGCGTCTTTGTTTATTGCATGGGAGAACTTCTAATCGATCGTTAGATGACGGGACATTTTCTGCTCACGATGGAAAGCACGTCACCACGTGCACGGATGCACCCCGTACGTAGCTTCTTCTGCACCCAACGTGTCCAGCCCAGTTAAATGGACATAAATAAGATTAGACTAAACTAGAGTTTCCAAGTGGCGCACCATTAATTCAGACGTGCCACCTAATGCTAATCGTGATTTACGACAGACCCCTAGCTGCTTGGCTGCTCCAACCTGCAAGGAAGAAAGAAATAAAGAGACTGATAGGTTCTACCAGCTGGCAAGTTGGACCACGTTCCGTGAGAAGATGCTAACGGCCAGTTGTAGCACACTACTGGCACCTACTAGTTTTTTTTTACTTTTAAGATTACCTACTATCAGCTGACTCTTTGCTTTTGTTCATGATATTGCACCTTAATAAGATCATCGGCAGTCCAAGTCAAAATGTCCTAGTATATATTTTTGCGCTAGGAAAAAAACTTTATATTTTTCTTGTCCAAGTTGTTTGATGTAAGAGATCACTCCCCTGTTACTACATAAATGTCATTTCAGACAATGATCTGTATACACATTTGATTATTAATATTTCTAGCCATATAATCTCAAAAAAAATCTAGCTATATGTGTAAGGAAAACTATATGAAGTATACTATAACATAAGCAAATGAAAAATTTACTAATATTCTTCTCATGTGATTAATCTAAATAGTTTTACTACATTAGAGGTTAAAACTTTAAAGGTTTGACTGTATGAGTGAGTAATTTTTTACTTTGCGCCATAATAAAGTGCCATCCCAGATGCATACCACCGAACCGTTTTAAACATTGGTCAAAGATATCATCACACGTATATCAATCAACATGTGAAAATGATACATGAAATATATTTTTATAATATTATATAAGGTAGCCTTCTGCAAATATGAAATAATAAAATCTAATTGTTACAGTCGCATCCTGGATAAAAACAACACTTCCTTTGTGACGGGAGGCAATACTTCATACTGCTATCTTAGTTCTTTAAAAAAATTATATTGTTCAAAATACGGCAGTCCTTCGAATAATAAACCTATATTTCATTTATATTATTACTCCCTCCAGTTACAGAAGTTGTTTTGGACAGCACGGCCTTCGAACAACAACTTTGATAACTCTAAAGTATAATATTATGAAAGAACGAAACTATATGTACCATTTCCAAGTCGAATCTATATGTACCATTTTCAAGTACCCAAACTAAGCAATAAAAAATATATTAATGACCAAAGAACGTTTGACTCAACGTTCAAGAAATCAGAACTAGATGGTGTCTAAGCACTTGACAGTGGTTAGAGGTGGGTATTGGGCCATGCCGTACAAAGATTCAGTCCACCGTGTTTCGGGCCACTTCGTGCCGTGTTGATTCGGCCCAGTCACCCCGCTGTGCCGTGTCATGCCGGCCCGCCTCGCCTTCGGTCAAGCCTAAGCATAGCCCAAAATCCGCCATACCAGTCCAAACCCAGCTCGAAATAACTATACACAATGAAGGCGGTGACGACGATGGCAGCAGTAGTCATCTTCCTTTCTCTCACACCCGCCTCGTTAAAACTACTTAAAATTGAATTAGTTGCATAAAAACATAGCACACAATGACTTAAATATTTCAGAGAAAAGTAAAATTTACTTATCTCCCGGGTATTGTTTTTATAAACAGATTGTTCAGATATAGAAAGAAGAGGCCTATATATATAACCCTTGATTCATTAATCAATTCATTACGTAATTTCTCCAAAACACTACCTCTAAAACACTACACGCTTTCACACACAAATTGCATTTAAACAATTGCATCTACACATAATTACAAATGAGGAGATTAAATAATTCATAATAAATAATTTATTGCTTACAGCCGCCTCCCCTCCCCCCGGTACGCCCCCCTGGCCGCCTCCTTCCCCTCCCCTGACCGACCTGTTTAGAAGCTAGTATATGTTCAGATTGTTTATCAGTTAAACCACGGTACAACGAGAATGAATCCTGAAAAATCCTTGAAAATAACCTTTTCAATGGTTGGGTGATATGTCAATGTACTAGCAGAATTAGGACATATCCAACAGATTCAAGATACTCAAGATACCGGAGAGAGTGTGGAAATGGCAAATATGCATTTCCTTGATGTTAGGAAGGTCCTAAGTTTAGAACTGCTATTGTATCTGTTAAACCTCAAACCAACATAGTAGAAGAACAATGAAATCAGCAATAGTTGCATGCAAGAACAAAGATAGTATCATTCGGTCAAGCACCTTGTGTCTACATATGTATAATAAACTAATAACTCAAAAAACCGAAGTAGTTCAAGACTCACCTCGTACTCTAGTCCATGAGAATCTGATACGATATCTAATTATAAATGATCATGAACATTGAAGAAAAACATAACATATCCCTAGCATGCAAGATTAAATCACGAGGATTAAATTATACTCGAAACTTCGTTGGTTGAGTTGCGCTCTCATTGGTTGGAAGAGTACTACTAGAATTGCTTGCGAAATAATTACGCAAAGTTCATTTCTCCATTATAGCAAATTTATCCACAAAATATGACACATCAATTCTAATAAGAACATATAAATCATAATTTTAATTTTCATATGTACCAATTGAAGTTGGTCATTGACAATGATACATCATACATATAATCTCTAACTCAATATAAACAACACAAAATAACTAATCAAGTAATCAACTAAAAGATAAGGACTTTACTGGTTGGTTTACCCTCTCTGGTCTCCAAGAGGTAGCCAAGACCTAATCAATCACCGAAGTGAAGACTCCAAGTCTCAGTGCAACGACTCCAACCAAACCAATTCCCAAATCCCACCGGCGGCACTCGCACTCCCCATTTCCCCAAACCCAAGTCCCCAACCAGCAGGCAGCATGGCAGCAACTCCCCCTCCGGCTCAGCGGTCGGCCTCCGCCCTTGGCCTCCTCGGCGGGTTGCCAACTCAGCGCTCGCGCTCAACAGCCTCCCCTTAGTAGCTCCCCCTTCGGCGGTCTGGCCTCAGGCCCTCAGCGCCTCCGCCTGGGCCACCGCCCACCCAGACTCCTGCTTGGCCACTTCCCAGATCTGCTCGGTGGCTCCGCCCCTCGGCCTCCCCTTAGAGGCTCGTTGGCTCAGGCGCTCATGCTCAGCGGCCTCCCCTTAGGCCTCAGCAGCTCCCCGTCCGGCGTCCGGCCTCGGCCGCCGCCCTCCCGGATCTGCTCTCTGATGGCCGCCTGTTGCCGAGGTGTGTGCACAACACAACCCCTCTTTGCCTGTCTGGTCTGTGGATATGGTCTTTGTCTCTAATCTATGAATGTGTGTGTGGAGTGTGGCGTGGTGGCTGCGGTGGCCTGGGCCGGCACAGTGTTCGGGGCGGGCCGGAGGGTGGGCTGAAGCCTAACGAAGCCTACCCGGTGGCCCCACCCCTGCGAGGCTGAGGTGGCCAACGACGTCGGCGTGCCCACCGTGCTGCCTGTGCCCGTTGTGCTCCCTATGCCGAGTCGCCCCGAGCACGGCACGATTCGTCGGGCCATGCCATACCGCCCGACAGGCTAGCTTTCCAGGCCCAACCCGGTCCACCGTTCAGGCCACATGGCGTGCCTGCGCCACGCTTGGGCCGTGCCGGGCTAGCTAGGCCTCGGGTTAGCCTAGAAAAATACGGCCCATCTCCCACCTCTAATAGTAGCCCCTGCTGCGATTTTGCCAAAGTCAACGAGCTAGGCATGGAGGTTGTCTAGACGGTCCTGATCGGGCAAAGGCAACTTGGGTAGAGCTCGATGCAACGTTCTACGCTGGTGCTGAGTGCCCTAGGCAGCCATCACGGTGACGTTGGGTCTTTGGGAGAGGAGGGAGCGATGAACAATAGGGGTGCATGCCGGCGCGTCGGAGTGCCTAGACAAAACGTTTATATTAGACGTCTCATCACGGGCGCTTCATAAAAATTATCTGTGTTAAATGCAATCACAGACGGTTCTTGATAAGAACCGTCTGTTATATTATCATAGACGGTTCTAAACTAGACCGTCTATGATATTTTGAATATCATAGATGGTTCTTAATTAAGAACCGTCTGTGATATTGCGGAATATCACAAACGGTTCTTAATTATGAACCATCTGTGATATGTTTTCCGCCTCTTACATCTCTAAAATTTTGTAGTTTTCCGCCTAAGTTCGAGCAGTATTCTGTTTTGACACACCTTCAGTAAAACGGACATAACTTTTGCATACGGTGTCTGTTTTCGACGTTCTTGTACTCGTTGGAAAGCTAACGACAAGCCCGATCCAAAAAAAACAACCAGCTTGTGCTAGTCACCCTCGAAGACCTCCAAAATCAACCATCTTTAGCCTCAAATTTGAATCGTAAGTTTTTTATTTTTGTTTTTTGCCAAAATTTTTGATCTTCCCTTCGAAAATTGGGGTTCGTCTCAACTGCAAAGTTATAGATCTCATCGAAACCTTTCAGATGAGTATATATAAGCTATACAAAACTTTATTATTTCATATTTTGAGACTGATTGTTTATATTGTATCGGTATATATAACCAATATCACAGACAGTTCTTAATAAAGAACCATTTGTGATAATTTCTTCTCTGACCACTGGACCCGTCAATCCTCCTCAACCCAATTCCAGCCAATAGAAATCAACCAACCCACACGCCACGGATCGTAGCTCTCCCTTCTCTATAAATACTCACCCGAACCCATCTGCCCCCTCCCTTGAAATGCATCGTAAGCTTCCTCCCTCCATTGTTTCTTCTAGTATTTCATTCTGTGGGGTTTAGGTCTCCATCGTAGCCTCCATTGTTGCTACTTTATTGGGTTTAGGGCTGCCCGAGAGCTTACAGTGAGGCAGCCGCGCGCTAAGAAGGCTTGGAAATGGAAATGGAAATGGAATGTTCTTTGCTAGTATTTGATTCTTCTTTGCTAGTATTTAATTCTTCTCAATTCGTAATGGAAATAGAATATTCTCTGCTATATTCTCTACTATTGTAATGGTGGATTATAATCTTGTGATGTTGTAATAGTAGATTATAATCTCGTGATGTTGTAATGATGGATTGTAATCTTGTGATATTGTAATGATGGATTGTAATGGAAATAAAATGTTCTCTGCTATGTTTGATATCGTATTTACTTATTTTCGCTTGTTTTCAGAAAGCATAGCTAACATTTCTTGAGGCTAGCTAACTGAAAAATAGAAAAAATTTTAGGTATAGAATGAACTATCACAGACGGTTTTGAGGTATAAATCATGCATGAAGAACATCATAGACGGTTCTATATATAGAACAAATGCAGTGATCTCACCCATCACGAGCGGTTCTATATATAGAATAGTGCGTGATGTGTGAGTATCACGAGCGATTCTAGTTTAGAATCATCTGTGATAGTATTTTTCATGAGCGGTTCTATTTACAAACTATGCAGATTGTATTTATTACAGACGGCTCGCAAACCATCTGTGATTACATTCGATTATCACTGACTCATAAATTCAGACGGTTCAGAAAACCATCTGTGATGATATTTTTGAACCGTCTGTGATGATGATTTCTGTAGTAGTGGGGATAGGGTGGAGGCGGAGGAGGAAGCATCCGATGGTCGTGGTGGTTGAAGGTAGCGGTGGTGTGCAGTCTGGATGTTGAACACGGAGGTGTGCTGCAGTCCTAGAGTTTAGGATTGTGGGTTGTGTGGGCTGCTGCACTAGACCGGTCAAGTATTAGACGTGCACGAGACCAAGTCAAGTCTCAAAGCAAACCCTACCTCTCCTGGCGCAGCGGTGGCCAGTTTGATCCATCTTGCCCCAAGCCGAATCCAACTTCTTGTCTTCACGGCCGGTTGTATTCACCTCGATCGCTGTGGACGAGGTGGAGGATGGTGGTGAGAAGATGGCGGTGGAGGAAGGGCTCACGATTGGCAGCAAGCCTCGACGGAGGAGATGCAGCAGAAGACCCACTACTGCTTCCGTCTTTGCTCTCTGTCTTCCGCTTTGTGTGGTGCCGCTACGTCTTCTCCCTTTTTATGTGGGCTAGGTGCCGAATTGTCACCTACTAACGTCTAGCACCTTAGTGAACATTGGGCAAGATGCGGTGCTTCGAATCTTCGTATGTTTCATGCATGTTGTCCTGATCTCTTCAAATTTTATGGTGAGATTAAGGTTTCCAGGAGAAGCACATCAATGTGTGACGAACTGGCGGTTGATCGACTGTGACAACTGTGAGGCCCCACGTCATTATCCCTCGGATAATTACGCGGTGACATATGGATTACTATTTACCTGATCAGTAAAACACTGCTCCGGCAAATAATAAGCCTTTACCAGAGTAGCGCAACAGAACAATAATATAGATATTGTCTTCTTTGTTACAACAGTTGCCACAGGGCTTAAAGTCTGACTTTACAAAAGTAGATAACAAAAGTATAAACTAGTACCCTAGGGCCCTCCTGCTCCTCCATTGGGTCTCCTACTCGTCCCAGCCGAAGTATGCGGGGTCCACCTCGCCAGGCTCCTCGCTGACGTCGTCCTCCTCTGCGGCCTGTTCTGCGGAACCTACCCCCTCCTCATCCTGCTCGTAGTAAGCCTCAAGCGGAGTGGGGTCTAACAAAGGAAATTAATAGCAAGGGTGAGTACCACGATACTCAGCAAGCATAATATTAGCAAAGTGCACTGTATGCCTCTCATGTCCTTACATCCATATTCTAATATTTTTATTCCTAAAATACTCTTACCCAAAATAGCTGTCATCTTGTGATAAAAACTTTCTATTCTCATACCCGGTGGGCAAGATCCCTTGTGATCACCGTAGTCCACAATCTAGTGGACTGGCATGAATTCATGATTTAGGCACTGCGCAGGCTTTGTACCACAGTACCCAAAACTACTCTGAACCTTCCTGAACAAGGCTTTCCACACTGCCTTAGGTGTGGAATCAGACTCAAAGTACAGAACTTTTCTCTGGTTACGTTACTCCATCCACCAGCCCATCTATTATCCATCGGTATCCAAGTCGCTCGCCTGGGCTCCACCGATTTCCAATAGTGTTTGGTTGGACCGGCTCCCGGCTCCAACATTCCCCCTCGTGCTTACCCTATGTGGTGGACTGGTTAACGTAACGGGGTACTGATCTCTGCCCGTCCAAAACGGGAGATTGGTTGGTACGATAATTACGGTTCCCGATCCGAGTAAAAACGTGGTAAGTCCTTACATCATAGCCATATGTAAAGGGGTCCGCCAGACCTCTCTCATTCCTTTCCCTGAACCTCTTTACCCACCATAATTATATCTATACAATTATATAAATATAAATATATATATACTGCTTTTGGACCCGCTGCTCCTCTGAGCGGTACCACAGCTACTAGCTCTCTCTTTCCCTCTTACTCTTTCTTTCTTCTCTTTCTCTTTCTTTTTCTCCTCTTTTCTCTGCTTAACTCATTCTTGCTTACATCTATACTAGTGCATTTCTTCTCTTTCTCAGAAAACAGTTTTCATGCAATTAAATATACATAAAATAATTTTTCCAAAAATACTGCATACATTTGACATAACTAGGTGCATGATCAAAGTAAAGCTTGCCTGAGTCGTAGTGCGAGCTGGAATCAGTAAAAAGTGGTTTTGCTCCTACGACGAGCGTCGGCTCGGATTCTATAATGCCGAGGCTAACTTAACCAAATAGATAATTATAATATTAATTTTAAGAATTCATTTTTCCTTCCTTATATACATATACCCATATAAGTATATACGCATATATATACACACACATGTGTGTGTGTATATATATACATACACACCACTATATATATATATATATATATATATATATATATATATATATATATATGAGCTCTCACACATATATATACATATATAGACAACTATAATATTCAAGAATTTATAATGAAATCTTATTAACAAAATTATCTAGTTGGAATTATTCTTGAAATAATCAAATTTACAATTATAGAAAAGATTTTGATAAATAACAGAAGCCTGAAAACTGAAATTATAGCAAATGGGTCCCAATCCTCTCGGCCCACGGCCTCTTGCGCGCTGTGCGCCCAAAGAGCCCACGCGGCCCACCCGACTCCCTTGCTCTACTCCCACCTCACCCCCTTCATTTCCTGCCGCCGCCTCCCTCTGCTCTCTCACTTCCTACGCCGCTCCCTCCTCTTCTACCTCAACGCCGCCGCCTACTCCCTTGCCTCCCTCTCGGCTCCCCTCTCTCCCCGAGCTCCCTCTCTCTCCCCTCTCTCTCCCCGAGCTCCCCGAGCTCCCTCTCTCCCCGGGCTCCCTCTCTCTCCCCGAGCTCCCTCTCTCTCCCTTCTCTCCCCGAGCTCCCTCTCTCTCCGCGGGCTCCCTCTCTCTCCCTAGATCCCTGGTTCACCCACACCGACCGCCTCCTCTTTGCTTGGCCCAGATTCGGACGGATCCGACCCCGAGGTCCTCTCACCTACACTACGCCGGCTCCAGCGGCCTCGGTCTCAACAGGGAGTTTTAATTTAATCAACTTATGTGCTTGATGGTTTTTGATGAGTGCTAAGCCTATGGGGGTGGTGGATCCAGGAGAAGATGGTGGGGGACCTACTTGTTGTTGGGCTGAAAAGGGAAGGTTGGGGGGTCGAGGGTTGCAGGATCTGCTTCACATGGTCGCTGTCGAGCAAGTCGTGGTTGCGGATCCTTGTCGAGTTCGGTTGGATGTGGTGGTCCCCTGGTGGCCTCCTTGCTCCTTGCACTTGTTGACTTTGTGTCCTGTGGCTGCTTGACGTCACTCCATCGTGGCTCCTTCTGGATTCTTGTGGGGATGATGGCTTTGGTGCTGACCCTCTCTTCTCCTTGCAGCTGCGGCTCCGATCCTTACCTTTAGACCTCCACCAAGATGCATCTTGAGGAAAGCTTGGGAATGTGGGGTTCTGTGTCTTGTTGGTGGTCAGTCTTTGGCTCTGGAAGTCTTTTGTGGTCTGTGTTTTTGGTGTTGCTTGTGAACGCATACGAGGAAGTCTTTGGGAGATGAACTGGCAAGGGGGAGGTAACATTCGGTCTCTCTTCTATCTGGGGCGGTCTTGCCTGACTGCAGCTGGCTTGTCCTTGTGCTTATCTCCTTCTAAGTCTTGAGCTCCTGTGGCAGAGGACCTTTGGTCCGAAGGTTGGCTTGGTCACTGTGCTACATGGGATGGGCTGGCTAAAAAGGGTTTTACATGAGCCTTTGGGCTGAAAATAATGAGGCATAATGGTGGGCTTTGTGGCTTGGGATTAAATGTTTCCTTGCTTTTTATGGCTGAAAGGAATGGGCTGGAATGAATATATATATTTGTGGTTTTACGGGCTGAGGTAAGTTTGTGGGTTTTGGTTTCTCGAATTGTTGGGTGATGATGCCCACAGAGATAAGAGGTGCCGACCGGCCCGGGACGGTCTGGGAAGTCTCTAAGACAGTCTCGCCAATGCCCTAGCGGCCTAAGGGCAACTGACGGCAATTCACTACTCAATTCCCTTTAATTATTCTCCCTTGGATTGCTAGCTATCTAGTTTTCCAGTTACTAAAGAAAACAGGTTTGGTTGGACACTAATGGTAGTCTAATTGCAGGCAATGGACGAAGGCGCCAATCGACTCTCACCCCGCAACCACGAAGATACACAAATCCTTTCTCTTTTTGTAAATCATTTTTGTAAACATATTTGTAATTCATATATGATGCAATTGCTAACATAGAATTTAAACTGTAATCTTATTTGTAAAATATTTTGATTGAATGCATTGTAATATGTAAATTCATTTTGTATTTGAAAATTGTAATAGAGTTTGATGAGGTGCAATGTACTCATGTAAATTCAATTTGTGCTCAACATTGTAATGGATTTAATGAGATGGATGCTCACAATGATTAATGCATAACTTAATAATTACTACTGATTACTTATTTAATTAGGGAATTAGAGTTAGAGTTCTTTCAACAACTTTCTCATTTGGCTACTCTGTCCCGTCCATTAGCACAATCTCAACTTTCTCATTTGGCTACTCTGTCCCGTCCATTAGCACAATCTGGGATGGGTGTCAATTCTATTTCCTTGACCATTTCGCTCGGATATATATACTCGCGTGGTGAGAGAAAGGGCCACACCCTAAACGTTATGCAACATATGGATCGGGTTTCTTTACTTAAAAGTTGATTTATGTTTGTACTATCTATAGTAACTAATTTTTAAATGGTATTTTTTAAGACATAATCAATAGAAAAAATTAGAGTAAAAAGTATACTGAGTACAGCTGTACCTGTCAAAATCGTATACAACTATTTTTCTGTGTATACTGTCTCTCACAAACAGTTAAAATTCAAATATTTAAACCATAAACTATTAGCCTAAAAGAACCCATCCATATCCATACTAGATGCACGAAGAAAATACCTGTACCTGCTTTCAATCTTGAAATATTTACCACCGCATGCATGCTTGTATGAATGTGCAACCCTCGGATTCAAAATGAAATATGGAGAACTACCTGACAAGAAGTCGGCAATTTCTCTTTTTGCTAAATTCTCAAATGCATTCCGTTCTGCTATGTGCCACACGGTAAATTAGTCGACTCACGAGTTGTAAAAAAGTAAAAGGCGTCCATTTATACGAATTTACATAAAAGGTATTGCTAGCGTCTGGACGTTCAATCTAGGCACTAGCTCTCAGACATTTCCTCACAACATTTTGCATCTATGTATTTTCTCGGTCATATATGTAACAAAAATATATATGTAACAAAAATATTTGATGAAAAAATTCATTGTTGTACTAGTTGTTGCTAATTATTACATGTATAAAATCAAAATATTATATATATAAAATCAAAATATCACATACATAAGCGGCTGCGATGAATCAAGAAAACGAACCCAAGGCGTGACTAGAACACATCTTGGGTGATCTCTCACGGTTGGAGAGGAGCTTCCTGATGCAGAACACCTTGGGAGTGCTTGGCTCGTGCTCCGAGACTGCCGGCTTCGGGTTGCACCCACCGCCATCGGTCTTGGCCTTCTTGGGGAACATCACCGGCGGGTGGTGCCATCAGGCGCAGCCACCGTCCTGGCTGAGATTCCCAGAGGTGCCGACCAGGCGATGTCGTCGACGATACGGAGGCGGGTGGACTCCAGCCGGTCACATGCGGCGACCACGAGGAGAGAGAGAGGCGTGTGATAGAGTTTGGCACTATTACAAAAAGGTTATAACAGACACCTCATCACAGATAGCTTCTTGAAACCAACTATGTTATAATCATCCTAGCCGGTTTTCTAAGCATGATTGTCTGTGTTACTAGCGATGATAAAAATCGTCTGTGATACATAATTATTACAGACGATTCTTGTTAAGAATCATCTGTGAATTATCACAAACAGTTCGTATAAAAGTTGTCTGTAATATCTGTAATTATCACATATAATTTATTAATCATCTATAATAATTTATAGGTGGTTTTAATAAGATCTATCTATAGTAGATATTTTATCATAGACGAGTCTCTTTTGATGTTTACAGGGTGGCAGGAGAGTAGCGCTGTGGATGCAAGCTATCTCTCTCTTGCATTTTCTCTACCAATGACGTTTGGACGCATGCTGTTAATTAGTTCCCCTCTGTCTAAATATATAATGGCCTTCGTCTCTTCCGGGGATTTATGTACGCCTCTTAAGTAGTACTAAACTTTGGCTAACCTCCTGAATCAAAGCGATCGACGGGAGAGCAAACGAAACGCCCATTTCTTTCTTTTTTTTCAGTTCACATGCTGGCGCTATGTTCTTGCCACTTTATAAACTTCAAAATAGATCTATATGAGTGAGATACATTCTCTACAATTCCAAAGTATATATGATTTAATACCATATTGCTAAGATAAAGTGGAGAAGACTAATTTATAAAATGGAGTTATTACCACTTCTTGAATCACATGGCACGTGCGCGCGTATTCGCGTATTTTTGTGTGGAAAATCGTGTGACTTGTTTTTTTGTTTCACGTGACACGTGACCGTGACATGGCAGACCAGCTCTACCTTTTTTTTTTGTTGAGCTATGAGAATTTACATACAGTTCTTCTTAAGAACCGTCTCATTACAATTATCACAGACGATTTTTGTTAAAAACTGACTATGATAATTACATATGAAATTTCAGTCTCACCCTGCCACGTACCGATCCGCGGCATCTCCCACAGGATCCCGATCTCACCCATCCATTCTCTACGCATCGAACGGTAGGCAACTGTCTTTCCCACCTCTCGCTTCTTATTAATCCCTCGAGATGCAAGCCTCGCCATTCTCCTCTTCTCCCTTTCCCACCTCGCACGATGCGAGGGCCTTGAGATGCAGGCCAATGACAGAATCTGGCTCATTGTGTCCCATGAGCTAGATGTCCTCAACGTCAAGACCGGCGATCTACACATGGTATGTACAAGCCCCATCCATCCTTTCTTCCCTTCCCTTTGAAAGTTATCAAGAAGATGAGGAGATGACTATAGCTTGTGAATGTGATTGCAGGCTGTGATGAACAGGAGGGTGCCATCCTACATGCACCATGGCAAGATACCGAGCAAGCGCAAGCGTTAGTTAATTCTATTCAGGTCTGTGCCCAAGGCAGCAGTGTGCTCCGTACTTTTGATGACCCTATGTTGTACAATCCCTGCAGCCTTGACAAGTACATTAAGTTCTGCTTCAAGGAACAAGGGCGCAAATGTGATGATACATTGATGACATTCTGTGGAACGGGAAAAAAAAGACAAAATGGAAAGACAAAAAATCATTAGTACAAATATCGCAGACGGTTCTTATTAAAAAATCATTTGTGATAATTGCAAATATCACAAATGGTTTTTAATCTGAACCGTCTGTGATGACCGACATATCACAGACAGTTTGCAGTTGAAACTATTTGTGATACATCGGATATCACATACGGTGACGAGGACATCCTTCTTACACATTCATCTTCCACTCTAAGTGTGCATGACAAAGCTATTGATAATGCTCCAAAAGGTCCTATAACAAGAGCAAGTGCTAAGCTACTCTAACAACATGTGCTTATTTCTAAAAGAGTTTTCTATTGCTTTAGATGAGAATGGTATACTACCTTATGTAAATACATTATGTATTCTCATATTTGAAGTAATAGAAGATCAAGTGGAGAAGGACCAACTAGCCACAAATCAAGAGAATGATGGCCCATGCGCCCAAGGAGCCATGATCCATGCGGCCAAACCCTAGAGAAGGCAATGCAACTGACCACAGGAGAAATTCAAACCCAGCTAACTAAAAGGAGTCCAAGATACTTGGAGATGCAAGCCCAAACCTTATGCAACCAGCCCATGGCCCAATATAAGAGAATACAAATGTTTATACTTGTGTGAACCTATATTTTTCATTTCGTGAACTCAGCTCAACTTGTAAATAAATGGGCCAATTAAGTCGAATAAGGCCTTAAGCCGTATATGTGATGTGGGGGAAACCCTAAGCCCATGTGTGGGCATATGGCCCAACATGTGGGCGCAAGGGGGGTGCGCACCTATAAAGGTAGCTACTGCCTCTCTGTTGAGGATGGACCACCTTTTGATAAAAATTACTCTACTAAAGTTCTTATTCATGTTCTTCCTGGTTGCTAAAATTATATGAAAAATTAGGCGTGTTTCTCAATCAAGATCGTTCAGCCTTCCTGCTACGAATTGGGTGCACGATAGATCTTTGTTTGGTGATTAGCAAAATAGATGCAAGTGTGTGTTGGTGGATTAAAGAGTGTTTATCCCTTACACTAGTATTGGGGATCACTACGATTCATCAAGACTCTCGTAAGTATCCAATCCTACGTCGAGAAGATCAGAAGACTCTGTATCATCTTGGTATCAAAGCGTGGTTTACTCAGTAGGATTTTATCTCTGTTAATTTCAGTTCATTACTTGCTATCCTATAGTCCATATAGCTAAAAATTGCTTCACAAAAATATAAAAAAATCCAAACCTTAGATTAATCTATTATTTCATATGAGTTTTATTAAGTTTGATCATTAGAATTTTGTTTACGTGCTAGTCATCGTGTTCCTTCGCATAACTTCATCTTATGTCCACATAAAACACAAAAATGCTGGTTGAAATCCTCAATTAGCATCCAAAAAAAATAAAAGATTCAATTCGCTTTTGAATTCTTATTCTTATTGCCATGTCCAATTATTGGGATTCTTTGCAAATAGCATAGCCGAACATATTCTTGAATTCCTTCTTTGTTTGTTCTGACCGATAGAAACCCTAGCCACCAAATAACGTGTGCACAAGCAAAAACATAATCGAAAACGTTCAGCCTGGCTGAAACTCTCGACGACACGTTCGGATCGTCCGATCCCGATCGGCTGTTCGAACACCTCGCGAGACGTTCGGACCATCCGAAGGCATCGGTGGACGTTTAGATCATCTGAAGAGGCGCATGGATGATCGGGTCGTCTGAAAGTTATCGGGCCACTCGAAGGCGTCGATGGACATTCAGACTGACTGAAGGGGTGTGCTGATGATCGGGCCATCCGAAGGTGATCGAACCACACAAAGGTGTCGGTGGACGTTCAGACAGTCCGAAGGGGCATGGCAGATGGTCAGATCGTCCAAAAGCGATCGATCCATCCTAAGGCATCGGGTGCTATTCGGACCGTCTGAAGAGAGTGGGAGAAGATCGGACTATCCTGGAGGATCGAGTAGCGATCAGACCATCTAGAAAACCTTCGGTCGGCATGATTGAACCATCCGAAGCTAGCTGAAAACTTCATTGCGAGTATCTGTTGAGGTTTTCACTTAAATTTTTTGAACAGTTGAAACTAGTTGTTGATATTGCTTTAAGGGCTGCTCTTAAATTATTTATTTTTTATTGAATATTGTTGGCTCGAGCATCACTCAACTGGTTGATTTTTTTTAAAAAAAAATCAGAGTTTAGAGAGATAGTATCTTTTAATTACCTTTATACCCCTGCCTTCTCAAAAAAGTTTGTGACTCACATACCTCCCTAGACATGGAAAAGAGATTGGAAGATATTTTAGATAGTTGCAGGGTATCCAAAAAAGGAATTTAAAAAAGGAGAAGGAAGGTCGATTTGGGTTAATACCTTTAGCCATCAATTCAGCTTGAATATTTAATTTCTTTGAGTAATCTTATGCCCTTAAAATTCATATTATTGCAATTGGCTAGTATATTTCCTAGTACTTGGTACAAAACGAGCTATTAAAATTTCAATTTCAGATCGTCTCTATCTAAATCATTGTTTGCATTGAGTCACATTGATCTTTGTGTATGCATTCATACACTTCACTTAAATTCATTGGATTAGCATCTAGGCAAAGTATTCTAACTTAGATTATTACTTAATTGTACAACATCGTGAAATTCAGATTGTATAGGATATATACTTCCATATCAAGTTCCACAAAATAATCAATGTTGTGCAATTGTGACTCACTCTTAAATCCGCTTGAATATCTCTTGTTATTGTAACCACCACCAAGTGTAAGTTTTCTTTGGCCTTAAGTTCACTTTGAAAATGTAAGAACTTTACTTGGAAGAGGAAAGAGTGAGATTGAGTGAATTTCACATATCATACATATATTGATGTTATTTATGTCTTCTTTTGCACAACTAACTATGTAAGGTGTAGACGATAATATGGGCGATGAGCATGATCTGAACACTCCAGTCACTCGATTCTAATTCCAAGCTTTGAGGGGAACCTTGCACAACGAGTTCGCCACTACTACTTCCACCTTGGAAGAGCAACTCAGAGCGGAGATCAATAATTCTGCACAAGATATATACATTGAGATGAACTAACAAATGAGTGTACTATGTACAAATATTGTGAATGATGTTGTGTGCGCACTTCAACCACAACAAGGGGAAGGAAGTGTTTATCGTGGGGGTGCCATTCCTCCACAAGATGAGAGACCGGCCGCTGGCTGAGACGGACAAGAAGCTCAACAAAGTCGAGACCATGTAGTGGCCAATGTCATTCGTCCACCCCCACCTGGGAGAGGTGAGGGGGCGGCTTTCATGGTCCAGGGAGGGGCCATGGATATGGAGGCTGTGGTGGGAGAGCGCCTCAATTTGATGATGATGACTTTCTACACTACGACGATGGCTACCACCACCATAATTATTTCGGTGATGGTCGATCAAACGAGGAGAAATTTGATAAGCTTAAATTTATAATGGCATCATTTTTAGGTACTCATGAGCTCGAAGAATGCCCCAATTTGGAGCTCAAGGTGGACAAGGTGTTTCGCTTACACAATTGTTCCAAAAAAAGAAAATTCATATGGCGGGACTTGAATTCAATGATTACGCATTGATTTGGTGGAAACAATTGCAAAACCAAAGAAGGGAGAATAATGCGCCACCCATTACTACATGGGAGGAGATAAAGTACCATATGATGACAAGGTTTGTTCCTAAACATTACAAACGTAATCTCTTTGATAAATTACAGAATTTGAAGCAGGGGAGTTTCACGGGTGAGGAGTACTACAAAGAGATAAAGATAGCCATGATCAGGAATAATATTTATGAACAAGAAGAGCAAAACATGGCGTGCTTCTTTGCTAGTTTGTACCCTCCCATCAAGCGAATCACTGAGTTTCAACCTTATAACAACATGGTAGAGTTAATGCATCAAGCCACCAAGGTTGAGAGGCAGGTACAACAAGACTTAAGGACTTCAAATATAACTTCCTACACTCCCCATATAGCACCTACAGGAGGTAAATCCATATCCCATTTTAATTCATTTAAGACTAATCAATCTAGTAGAACTTTTGCTTCTAGTGTACGTACTGCTCCAAGTGCAAAGAATGCTACTCCTCCCTTTTCAAAGAGAGGGCCAACATATTCTTCATTATCTTCTGTTGTGTCTAGGCCAAGAGTAGCTCTATTTAATGCTTTAAGTGTCTTGGTCACGGATATATCTAAAAGGATTGCTCAAATAACAATGTAATGTTGATAACTAAAAATAGAGAATACGATTCTGCTAGTGATGAAGATAGAGTTCCTAGCTGATTTCGAGACGAATAAGGGTGGCCATGGGGGAGAAAGAGGAGAGGAGACGCATGAGGATGAGTATTATGACCCCCGAGTCCGGTCCTATCCTTGTGTGCACCCTTCGGTGTTAGCGTTCAAGCCAAATTCAACTATGAGCAGCACTATAACCTCTTCCAAACAAGAACTCAGGTAAGAAAAGATGGTAAGTGTTGCAAGATTATTATTAATAGTGGTAGTTGTCATAATTTGGCTAGTAAAGAATTTTGCACTAAACTTGGATTAAAATACGAGAAACATCCACATCCATATTAGATTCAATGGTTGAATAATGATGGTTCTATGAATGTTGGGTATACTGTTGATGTTAGCTTTTAGATTAGTAATTACAGAGATACTATGGAGTGTGATATGACTTTCATGGTCGTATGTCATTTATTTTTAGAGAGACCATGGTAATATGATAGATTTATGATTTATTATGATAGTATAAACTAATATAAGTTTATGTGGAATAACAAAGAAATAACATTGAGACCTATTACTTCTTCCCAAGTTGTGACTGAAAATGTGTAAAAGAAAGAAGTGCAAATAGAGAGTGAAAGAGGTAGGGAACAAAAGAATGTAATTCCACAAAGGGTGAGCGGCAAACAAAAGTTGAAATTGAGTGGGAAAACCAAGAGTGAGGGAGAGAAAAAGTTAGTAATGATAGCCATAAAATCTGAGTTGAGGGAAATGAGAAATGATCCCACTATGGTTCACTTTGTGTTACAATACAAAGATGTTTTGATGACTATTAATGACTTAATCTCTCTTTCTACTGTTGTCTTTCAAATTTTGTAGGCTTATGATGATGTGTTTCTGGAAGAGGTACCCGCTGGTTTACCACCCATTCGAGGTATGAGTCTCAGATTGACTTGGTTCCAAGAGTCCCTCTTCTCAACCAACTTCCGTACCGCACCAACCTGGAGGAGGCAAAGAAAATTCAGCGACAAGTGCAAGCACTTTTGGACAAATGGTACGTATATGAGTCTTAGTCCTTGTGTCGTTCCTGTTATTCTTATTTCTAAGAAAGATAGTACTTGGAGAATATATATAGTCTGTAGATCTATCAACAACATAATTGTTTGCTATCATCATCCTATTTCTAGACTAGATGATATACTTGATGAGTTAAGTGGTTCTACTATTTTTTCTAAGATTGATTTGCGTAGTGACTACCATAAAAAAGAATGAAATATGGTGATGAATGAAAAACTATTTTTAAAATAAAATTTGGCATGTATGAATGATTAGTGATGCATTTTAGTTTGTCCAACACTCTTAGTACTTTCATACGTTTAATGAACCATGTTTTAAGACACTTTATTGAAAATTTTATGTTAGTTTACTTTAATGATATCCCGATATATAGTCGCTTTTAGATGATCATGTTGAACACATCAGACAAGTGCTAGAAGTGCTTAGATAAGAACGCTTGTATGCTAATCCTGAGAAGTGTAGTTCTTGCACTAGTAAAGTTATATTCCTAGACTATATTGTTTCAGCTCATAAAATTGAAGTAGATGAATCTAAAGTTGAAGCTATTAAAAATTGACCTACTATTGTGAATGTTATTCAAATTCGTAGCTTCCATAGGCTTGCTAGTTTTTATCGGTGATTTGTGAAAGATTTTAGCAGTATTGCTGCCCCATTAAATGAATTAACTAAAAAGAGTCACTTTTGACTAGGGAGAGAAACAAGACTGTCTTTGCTGAATTGAAGAAATATTTGACTGAAATACCATTACTTATTTTACTTGATTTCACTAAAATTTTTGAGATTGAATGTGATGTTAGTGGAATAGGTATTACTGGTGTTTTGATGCAAGAAAGAAATCATTGCATATTTGTTGAAAAACTTCACGGTGCATAATTGAATTACGATGTTTATGATAACGAATCGTATACTTTTATACGTGTGTTGAAAACATATCAACATTATCTTTGGTTTAAGGAATTTATCATACACTCTGATCATGAAGCTTTAAAATATTTGAAAGGTGAAACAAAATTGAATCGTAGACATGCTATGTGGGTAGAATTTATTAAGATCATTTCAGACATTCTCAAATATAAGAAAGGCAAAGAGAATGTGGTAACTGATGTATTGTTTAGAAAACATATGCTTTTGACTCAATTAGAAGAAAAGGTACCAAGGTTAGAAAGTTCAAAAGATTTGTACACTTTCGATCATGAATTTTCAGTACCATATTCTAATTGTAAAGATAAGAAGTGGTGGGATAAGTTTCATATTCATGATGTACACTTTTGATCATAAATTTTCAGTACCATATTCTAATTGCAAAGATGAGAAGTGGTGGGATAAGTTTCATATTCATGATAGTTTCTCTTTCGCATGAACAAGCTATGCGTTTCAGATTCTTTCGTGTGTTTGCTACTATTGCAGAAGTCTCATGCAGGAGAATTGATGGGATATTTTGAAAGGGAGATGTTGTACATGATGTTGACAAATCACTTCTATTGGCCAAAGATGAGGCAAGACATCGGGAGTTTTGTTCAACAATGTGTCACAGGATATAAGGCAAAATTGAAACTTAATCCACATGGTTTATATACTCTACTCCTAGTTCCTAGCGCTTCTTAGGAAGATATTAGCACGAATTTTGTGTTGGGATTACCTAGGACTAAGACGGGAGGGATTATATTTTTGTTATTATGGATAGAATTTTTAAGATGGCACATTTTATTCTCTGTTGTAAGAGCGACGATGCGTCACATATAACTGACCTATTTTCCAGGAAAATTATGAGATTGCATGGTATGCTCAGAACCACTGTTTCAGATTGCGACATCAAGTTCATAAGCTACTTTTGGAAGATTTTGTGGGCCAAACTTAGGACAAAATTATTGTTTTCAATGACTTGTCACCTACAAACAAATGGACAAATGGAGATGGTGAACTGCACACTTTCAATGTTGCTACGTGCCATGATAAAGAAGAACTTAAAGGAGTGGAAAGATTGCCTACTGCATGTGGAGTTTATATATAACAGGATGGTACATTCTATGACTCAATTGTATCCTTTTGAGGAGGTGTATGGTTTCAAACCAATCACACCACTTGATTTACTTCCACTCCTACTACAAGAACGTGCTAATATGGAAGTCTCTAAGCGTGCTGATTTTGTGAAAAAGCTACATGAGTCAACCAAAGATGCAATTGAAAAGAAGGTACACGCTTATACTTTCAAGGCTAACAAATCTAGAATGAAAATGCTTTTTGAACCAAGTGACTAAGTGGGGGTACACCTTCACAAAGAATACCTTTCAGAGAAGCGCAAATCCAAATCGATACCCTGTGGTGATAGACCTTTCAAAGTACTAGCCAAGATCAATGATAATGCTTATAAGATTGAGCTTCCGGGGGATGACTATGGGGTAAGTACTATATTTAATGTTGCTGATTTGTCACCCTTTTTTGGATAAGATAATGCAGAGTTGAGGACAACTCTTTTTTAAGAGGAGGAGGATGTTGAGGACATCCCTATTACACATTCATCTCTCATTCCAAGTGTGCATGAAAAAGCTATTGATGAGGCTCCAAAAGGTCCTATAACAAGAGTAAGACCTAAGCTACTTCAACAATAGATGCTTTTGTTTCTTAGAGAGTTTTCTATTACTTTATATGAGTTTGGTATACTACCTTATATAAATACGTTGTGTGTTTTCAGATTTGAAGCAATGGAATATCAAGTGAAGATGGACCAACCAGCCATAAATGAAGAGAAGGATGATGATGAGGACATTCCTATTACATATACATCTTCTACTTCAAGCATGCATGAGAATGTCCAAGAACATAAGGACCCAATGACACGGGCAAGAGCCACATCCCTATTACATATACATCTTCCACTCCAAACATACATGAGAATGTCCAAGAACCTAAGGACCCAATGATAAGGGCAAGAACCAAGCTTTTAAACAAACAGATGCTTTTATTTCATAAAAAGTTTTCTTTAGTTGATGATGAGTTTGGGATACTATCTCATGCTAGTATTTTACGTATTCTTATATATGACTCATGTAAAAACTTGGGAAGCAAACCTTTGGGGGAAAACCTAAAGAAAAGAGTTCATCAAATTGCCAGTGGCCAGGGGAGTTCAAAACAAGGGGAGTTCAAAACCAAGCAGCCACGTGCTCCCAAATTTTATGGCGTGAGCAAGATGTGGCCTGCGTGCCAAAATATGACTGAGCCCATCTAAAGTTTTGATCTTATAATCAGATAGGGGCCTAGCCTGAAATTAAAGGAGACCAAATAGCTAAATTTTAGGAATTAGAATTGGAAACCATGACTGAATAAGAGATTGATTCAGCCAAGGATTTCTTTATGTGTGTTAGAGTTCATTAGATTGCCATGCAGCCAGGGGAGTTCAAAACTAAGCAGACATGTGATCACAAACTTCATGGCATCAGAAAGATATGGCCTACATGCCAAAATGTGACCGAACCCATCTAAAGTTTTGATCTTATAATTAGATAGGGGCTTAGCCCAAAATTAAAGGAGACCGATTAGCTAAATTTTAGGAATTAGAATTAGAAACCTTGATTCGGCTAAGGCTTTCTTTCCGTGTGTTAGGGAAGGCACTATAAAAACCATTGTACTCTCCTATTGTTAGTTAGACCACCTTTAATAGAAATCAATCTACTAAAAGTTCTTGTTTGAGTTCTTTGTGATTGCTGAAATTCTAAGGAGAATTAGGCATGTTCTTCAATCAAGATTGTTCAGCTTTTTCGCTGGGAATTAGGTGCACGATAGATCTTCGCTTAGTGATCGACGAAATCGACACGAGTATGTTTGGTAGATTAAAAAGTGTTTGTCTCTTGCACTGGCATTGGAGAATCATTACGATTCATCAAGACTCCTGTAATATCCATCCTATATTGAGAAGATCGAGTGGCCCTATATCAAATGGCCCATGTGACCAAGGAGCCATGATCCATGCGGCCAAACCCTAGAGAAGGTAATGCAACCGACCACATGAGAAATTCAAGCCCAGCTGACTGAAAGGAGTCCAAGATACTTGGAAATACAAGCCTAAGCTTTATGTGGCTAGCTCGTGGCCCAATATGAGAGAATGTAAATGTTTATACTTTTGTGAATCTATGTTTTTCATTTCGTGAACTCAACCCAACTTGTAAACGAATGGGCCAATTAAGTCAAATAAGACCTTAGGCCATGTGTTTGCGTGTGGGGGAAACCCTAAACCCATATGTGGGCGTGTGGCCCAACATGTGGGCACAAGGGGGGTGCGCACCTGTAAAGGTAACCGCCGCCCCTCTCTTGAGGATAGACCACCTTTTGATAAAAATCAATCTAGTTAAATTCTTATTCATATTCTTCTTGGTTGTCGAAATTCTATGAAGAATTAGGTGTGTTCCTCAATCAAGATCGTTCAGCCTTTCCACTGAGAATTGGGTGCACAATAGATCTTTGCTTGGTGGTTGACGAAATCGACGCAAGTGTGTTTTAGCGGATTAAAGGGTGTACGTCCCTTACACTGGCATTAGAGGATTAGTACAATTCATCAAGACTCCCATGAGTATCCAATCCTACATCGAGAAGATCGGACGATCCCGTATTAGACGGTTTTACTACAAACTGTCTGTGATATTAACTATCACAGATGGTTATGAGTTAATAACTACTATGATACTATCACAGATAGTTCAAAAACCGTCGGTAATGACCTCATATCATTACTGACCCATACACTCAGACGTTTTATGAAACCATTCGTGATGACCTTCTCTACAGTAGTGTTGGGGACGGGAAAGGGAAACGTTTGATTTTGGCTGGGTTCGGATGGGCTTATACGTAGTTTATACTCGTACTGTCTACAGTAACTAACTTTTAAATAGTATGTTTTTTAAGGCGAAATCAATAGAAAGATTATAGTAAAAAGTGTACTAAGTTCAGTTGTATCGGTCAAAATCGTATGCGATTATTTTCCTGTGTGTACTACCTCTCGCGAACAGACAGAATTGAAATATTTAAGCTATAAGCCATCCACCTAAAAAACCATCCTTTATCTCCGAATCCGTACGTATGAATAGTAGTAATTTCCTTACATAAATCCTCTAGGAAGAGCCAAATGTTGACACACTGGTGAAGACAGTAGTATGAGCTGCGCCAAATTTGTTGGTATAGGCGTACGGCTGCTTCTCTTGCCATGTTATCTGTGGCGGAAGCTTGCCTAGAATGCAACTGGTTTGGTACATTGAGCTGGTGGTCCATATGGTACTTCGCTTTCCTGATTTTTAGTAGTTATGCACAAGATGTCAAGAACAATTTTTCCTTGCCCACATGCCCTATAGGCTACAGCGCGTTATACACCTTAAATCAAGCACAATGTTTGCCTCCCTAAATTTATAGCAATTTTATGCAGGTCCATCAATTTCCAAATACACAACAAAAGTGTAATTAGGAAAATTTAGCGAAGCCCTTCAGTTTTTTCCCTTTTATATCCTTGGGGTGCACTTCACTTGCTTTGGAAGGAAGGGGCACCGGATGTCCTTTCGTCCACACGCCCAACGTCGCCTAGGCAACCGCTGCAAAAATGACACCGGGAATAAAAAGTCAAGGAATGCACGCTAAGCCATCGATTTCGGTGGAGCATGTGACCCCATCGGACGCCAACAACCTTGCCTGAAACCGAAACACCAATCCACCGCAACCGTGTTTAATCGCCCGCATTGTTCCCAGCAAATTTAAATGTGCTAGCAAGATTCCACCAAGCAGTGACTTCAGTAAAAAGAATTCATAAGCAAGTTAGCACAAGGTCCCACCAAGCAGTGACTTTAGTAAAAAGAATTCATAAGCGACTTGTGGTGTTACTATGATTCCGTTTTTTGTTTTCACTGTGCTTGTGGTGTAAAGCAACCTCAGGTGAGCGTTTAGCGTCGGTTTTTTTACTGTGTATTTTTTTGTTTTTTCTGATTTTTTTATTTTAGACTTTTTGTATTCCTTTATATTGTTCGTGATAAGTAAATATATATTTTCTATTTAATTATGCTAAATAAATCAACTCAGTTACAGTAAAAAAATAAATCAGCTACAGTAAAAAAATTATAAGTCGCCGTAGTCCCCTCAATCGACTTCTATCAGCTGATACTATTTATCATACCTATCAGTTGTAGTCAAAAGTTATCGGCTACAATCCAAAAAATGAGTCCTTAATTCTTCTTCTATTCAGCTAAAAAAACTCTTCTATAGTTTAACTAGCTGCTGTAGGTATCAATGTAATATATACAGAATATGGAGTATGTTATTAGTGAGCTGTTAATGCTAAGCCAAACTAGCGGTCCGTTTTAAACGACTTTATTTTTTAATTTTTTCAAACAGCTCAACTTCTAGCTTCAACTATGTGTGAATTTAATCAAAGCTAAACCTTAAAAAATGAAGCAGCCAATGGGTTTGCAGTGGTTACAACCAACCCCCAACCACGCCGATAACAATATAAAAGGAATCGGAGTCCAAACAAATAATACAGAGAAAAAAAAGAGTCGCCTGTAAAACACTTTTAAGAAATTCGGTGAGCAGTCCAAAGTCCGGCGCGTTCCGTCCCGGATCGTCAAAGCAGGAAGCAGCCTACAGCCTACCACGCGGCCACACCACCAACCTCTTATTAAATCCAAATATATATAAATACGCGAGGCAAAACTTTTCCCGAGGAATATTACTCATTTCTACCGATTAATCGTCCTATTACCTGCATTTCTGGCTACAAATGCTTGGCGATTCCACCTTCTCCCCACTCTTCTTGCTCGCCCACCTCTCTCCTCTCTCTTCTTCTTTCTTTGACTTCTCTGTGTGCGCCGGTGTGCGCGTGCGTGCGATTTGGTGGGTGTGCAGCATTGTGTCGTTCGATCCCTGAGGCGCCGGGGGATCTGAGATGACGTCCACGGCGTACTCGCGGCCGTCGAAGCTGCCGGGCGGCGCCGGCGGCGAGCGGAGGCTGCCACCGCGCCTGATGAGGAGCCTCACCACCAAGATCGAGCCCAAGAAGCTCGGCGTCGGCCTCGTCGCCGGCTGCTGCCTCGCTCTCCTCACCTACGTCTCCCTCGCCAAGCTCTTCGCCATCTACTCCCCTGTATTCGGTGCGTACTGGTTCCAATCCAATCCAGGGAGCTATACATTCGATTAGTCCCCAAGCTTCCTCTCTAATCTAATCTAATCGGGGCTGGCTGTTGAATTCGTCCTCAGCCAGCACGGCCAACACGTCCGCCCTGCTGCAGAACTCACCGCCGTCGTCGTCCGTCCCGGAGACGGAGGCCATTCCGCCCCAAGAAACAACATTTACTGGCGGCAACAACGACAACACCATGGATCGCGTCGATCTCCCTGAGGAGAAGCAGCCGGCGGCGGTGGGAAGTCTCAAGAACCCGGCTTGCCTGAGGCGCTCTCGAGAAAGGTCGACGCGGGGAAGGCGGCGGTGACCTCGGAGCCAAAGCCATGTAAGGAATCTTGCCTCTTTCTCTGCCCCTTTTCTTGCGCACCTTTCAATGCAAAGCAGAACAAAACTGCCGGGCAAGCAGGCAAGTTCTTTTACAGCCATCTCACAGAAATTTAAAGCTCTGTACTTTGCAATCTCGGCAGAAATTGTTGCGCCCACCACAATGCCCACTTCTTGACCAATTAATTTGGGTAGGATTAGTTAGAAATGCGCGAGATCTGCGTGTTTTAACGGGGGATTTGTTGGTAATCTTGTTGGTTAATTTAGCTGAGAAGGTGGGGGAGGAGGAGAGCAATGGCGGCGCGGTGGCGGCTAGGGAGGGTGAGGCAAAGATGACATGCGACGAGAACGGCGTGGACGAGGGCTTCCCGTACGCGCGGCCGGCGGTGTGCGAGCTCGCCGGCGACATCCGCGTCAGCCCCAAGCAGAAGACCATGTACCTCGTGAACCCGTCCGGCGCCGGCGGCTTCGACGAGAGCGGCGAGAAGCGGCTCCGCCCGTACGCCCGCAAGGACAGCTTCCTCCTCCCGGGCGTGGTGGAGGTGACCGTGAAGTCCGTCCCATCCGCGGCGGCGGCGCCGCAGTGCACGAAGCACCACCGCGTCCCCGCGGTGGTGTTCTCCGTCGCCGGGTACACGGACAACTTCTTCCACGACATGACGGATGTGATGATCCCGCTGTTCCTGACGACGTCGCACCTCAAGGGCGAGGTGCAGCTGCTGATCACCAACTACAAGCCGTGGTGGGTGCAGAAGTACACGCCGCTGCTGCGCAAGCTCTCCAACTACGACGTGATCAACTTCGACGAGGACGCCGGCGTGCACTGCTTCCCGCAGGGGTACCTCGGCCTGTACCGCGACCGCGACCTGATCATCTCCCCGCACCCGACCCGCAACCCGCGGAACTACACGATGGTGGACTACAACCGCTTCCTCCGCGGCGCGCTGGCGCTGCCCCGCGAACGGCCCGCGGTGCTCGGGGAGGAGCCCGGGATGCGGCCCCGGATGCTGATCATCTCCCGCGCGGGGACGCGCAAGCTGCTGAACCTGGACGAGGTGGCTGCGGCCGCGTCGGAGCTGGGGTTCAACGTGACTGTGGCGGAGGCCGGCGCCGACGTGCCCGCCTTCGCTGCGCTGGTGAACTCCGCCGACGTGCTGCTGGCCGTGCACGGGGCCGGGCTGACAAACCAGATCTTCCTGCCCACGAACGCGGTGGTGGTGCAGGTTGTGCCGTGGGGGCACATGGACTGGATGGCGACCAACTTCTACGCGCAGCCGGCGCGCGACATGCAGCTCCGGTACGTGGAGTACTACGTCGGCGAGGAGGAGACGAGCCTGAAGCACAAGTACCCCAGGGACCACGTGGTGTTCAAGGACCCCAAGGCGCTCCACGCGCAGGGGTGGCAGACGCTCGCCGAGACCATCATGAAGCAGGACGTCGAGGTCAACCTCACCAGGTTCCGGCCATTCCTGCTGCAGGCGCTCGACAAGCTGCAGCAGTAACGGCAAGCCGCAGCTCCACAGGCACAAAACACACACACAAGCAACACAAGAACAACGTATACTACTACTAGGAACACCAGAAAGAGAGGATCTGATCAGAGGCGGCTGCTTCAAATTGGTAATTGGTTGGTTGGTTGGTTTGTAACAATTTGGGATAGTGCGCTACACACGAAAAATGTTCGCTTTTTGTTCACTTGCCATTCTATTGAACAGTTTTTTTCCTAGTCATATATATGGGGTATACTACTACTACATGTTCATAAGTTAATCCCAGCCAAAGCGATGTGTTTTGGTGATCTAGAGAGAATTCCATGGAGTACACTGAAGATTAATGGCTGTTTTGTACGTCATGATGTCGCGGGTGATCACCAACCAGAGGCATGGGAAGGAACCTGTATTAGATCAATGTACTGCGCATTTCAGTCAGAGATTTCTGTATGGCTCAGTTTTACATCCCGTCTGCCTCTGCCTGTGGGACCACCTGCCGGTGAGCTCAATAGTCAGAAATTGTAGTACCTTTGACTACAAAGGGCCCCTCTATTCTAGGATTTCTGGTGTACGCGTACGAGTAACTGTGGATGCACACCATACTTGCAGCTCTATCTGACATGAGTTTTCCTACGACAGCATTGCACACAGAAAGGCCATGACCTTTCTTTGCCTGCACAGGCATGTTTTTTTTACAAAGTGTAATGGTTTTTAGACTGTTTTCAAGAGGGTATAAAATAATAGAAATTTATTTTAATTTATATAAATAAAGTTAATATAATATATATTATAATTAATTATAGAATTTATCTTAAAAATACTTTGTTTAAAAGTTAGCTACTATAGAAATACCGAAAAATACAACTTCTAAAAACCAAAAACGAAGGGGCTACACACATCACAATTCAGAAAGATCTTTTACTCCTCTCAGACTACTTAAACGGTACATCAATGTATGTAGCGGCACGTATCAACTAATGAACTGCATGTACACCTCCGATTTTTGCTGGCACCACTACCGATCTCTAAGGCTTCCAGGATCTCCTGATCTCTGCAGCAACTTGCTCCTGCGTTCGCGGCCACAAAGAAGCTTCTAGCTTGTGTTGCTACGTATCAACCGATGAAGTGCATATGCACCTCTGGTTTTTGCTTGTACTGCCACCGATCTCCGAGGCTTCGAGGATCTCATGATCTCTGCGGCAACTTGCTCCTGCATTCGTGGACAGAAGGAGCTTCTAGCTACCGATGATGGAAGGGAAGGGAAAAAGGTATGCGTGAGACAGGAACGAGAGGAATGGAAGAAGTGATACGCCGTTAACCCTCTGATTTATCCTCGAACCGAGACGGGTGCTAGAGGAGGGGAGAAGCCGCTTAGAAAAGCCAGATATTCATATTGACTTATGACTTCTCTAAACAAAAGTTAATTCGAACAGGACTATCTTAGGTGAATACAATGGTTCTTGGCCAATTTTCTTTTCTTTTTTAAAATCCTCACTCGACTAATTCTACATGTTATCGCAAACTTATTAATAAAATGTAGGATTTTTTTACATGTGTCTTAGGCTCGTGGCGCTCAAGTTTTTTTAAAAAATAAAGTCATCATATTTTTATATCAATTATTCACATTTTGTGTTATATCTGGCTAAAAGCATGTCGGACCCCAAGTTTATCAACCTGGAATCCTCTGTGAATTTACTGCGCTATTCCCTGGATCAGTAGATAGCGCTCACAGATACAAGGCTGCATCATTTCATCTGCACAAAATCATACATTACAATACCAGAGTTTAAAATAGACCACGTCGGGTCGAGGTTACAGAAGGGCCGTCAGGCCAAATGTCTTACAATACATAATGAGTGGAAGCGGAAACAACATATGCGTAGGGGCACAACTCGCCACAGGCAAGCGACTGAGACTGTTAAGGTGCTTTCGCTATTAACCAGAGTCCTGACTAATAACGGAGGCACCCGCCAAAACTAGCCTGGTCGACCGGACTGAAACGAGAGGCAAGACTACCGAGGACTAGTCTAATATCCATCGTCTTCATTTCCCTCGGCACCCTGGTCCTCGCAGTAGGCGTAATGCTCCTGATTCACAGCCTCTGAATGGGGGGTTTAAAGGCGGGGTGAGCACATCCACGTGCTCCACGAGCCAACACACAGAATGCATTTAGTTATAGATGCAGAGTTATGTAAGGGAGGCTCGGGTTCTTTTATTTTGCTTAAAGCGATATTTGACAAATACATAGATAAAAATCCTATGACTTAGCAGATTTGTGATAATACAAAAGCGTTGTCAATGTGCAATAAGTATATTGTAGACGGTTCCATCCACCGATTACATGGCTCCATCCACCAATGCTAGTTTTTGCCACTTGGGCTACATCCACCCTAACTAGTCAACACCGAGTACATCCTCCAGAAAAACTCAACAGAGCGAAGTACTTCCCTTCACCCGCTTTTAATCCCTTTCCACAATGCTTTTGAAATAGAACTAACTCGAGGAAGTTCCCATGCATGCTCTTGACCGTGAGCGGCTATTCGAATAGTTTTAGACTCTGCAGAGTTTGTACAGCTGTACCCACAAGAGATAACCCAATTGGTATATTCCACACGTTTCTTTAGACATGCAGATCAACCGGATTACCACATGACCTTTACAATGTATCTAGTAAAGATCGCACTCGCTAAGGTTTCGTCTCGTGTTAGCCCTTTGGGCCCCAGTGAGACCCCTCTTGCGCCGCCTCTATCCGCGACACGACCATCTCCAGGAAACTGAGTCCAGCGAGAAAAATCATGCTTTCCTCCGAAGTGCATTCCCTTACTGGCGAGTACAAATTATTTAGTCATGCCTACACTTTGCCAGCTAGTGGTTTGTACTGTGTTACATGGAGAGGTCAACACATGATTAAGTCCTTAATTTGTCCGGGCGGCTTCCGCAACCCAATTGTTACATCCACCAACCACTCTTACTATCCGCCTGCATAAGTAAGCAAGTTTTAGGGTTTTGAGAAGCATAAGATAAATCTTTATACAAACTACCAATCATGTACATCCCATGATTGCCCAAAATAATTATTTGTTGAGAAAGATATGATCAGGACATGCTAATGTCCTGGGATTTTCACTAGACTTGCCTGGCGATTATTAATGTAACTTATCTTGAAAGCTTTGCTTTTAATAATATTACCTAAGGCGACAATGGTAAAGGTAACAATGATTTCAAGGGTTGGTGTAGCTAGTAGTGCTAATAAAACCAATGGTGAAGTAACTAATGAAAACATAAACTAGTGTACATAAAATAACGCATGCACGTTTGATAATTTAAAACAATATAACGATTAAAAACATAGGAGTTCAATATGATCAAAATGTTGACTACTTTGGATCAAGCGCTTGGTGATGCAGTGTCGCTCGATCAGGGGCTCGTTCGCGTCTTGAACTCTACGCGCGAAGAACGGAAAGACAACAAAAGAGCAAGCACCGAATAAATACCAAAAAAAAATGAAAATTTCAAATAAGCTCCGAACTGAACCAAAATAGAACCAAAAAAAAGATCTAAATTTTATAAGAATTTAGAAACTGGTTTCGTTAAATTTGGACTTATGATTTTAAAGTTAAAAATGTTTGAAGTTTTAATTTGAGTTAAATCGAAAAAAAAAAAAGAGGAGAGAGAGAGTATGTTGACGGGTGGCTTGACTTGTAGTGTTTCTCCTCCATTAATTCGGTTGGCAACGGACCAAATGAGCAGGCAAGCATTTAATCAAAGAAAATAAACACCAGCGGCTGCTCGTGGTTCCGATCGGCCCGGCGCGTGCGGCATCCGCCGCGAGGGGAGCAAGGCGCCGGCGGCTCGAGCGATCAGAGCACGATTCCGCGACAGGGGATCAGCTTCCTCGAGCAGCCTTGAGCTCACCTGGGGCTCCAAATGGGGCCGAGGCGGAGCAAAGCGGGCCGGTAGCGGAGAGGCGCTCGGAGGCGAGGAAGAAGACGGCGGTCGGCCGGAGAGGAGGCGGGCCGGTGTGAGTACTGCGATGGAGAAAAAGGCAACCAAAGGTATGTTCTGTGGAGTTGGCCGGGATGCGTCGACGCCTTTTATAGGGTTGAGGAGGAGGAGTGAGGCGCCGGGGGAGGGAGACAAGGCGGCATGGCGCCGTGCGCGTGAGGAGTTAATGCCGTGCGGCCGCAGGACGGGAGCGATGACTTTGGCTGTCCGGCGCGACTGAAAACGAGGCAGAGCGGCGCTTTGCCGTCACACGGCCGGCGCGCGGCGAGGCGGGCGGCGGCCGACATGAAGGGCGTGACTCGTGAAGGACCACGCGCGCGCCAGCACCGGAGAGGGGACGCGTGCGGCGTGGGTCGCCAGAGTGCTGAAAAAGAGAGGAGGAGGCGTCTGCAGTCGCCATCGCCGCGCCGAAGGCGAGGGCGCCGGCGTCGCGTGTGCTTGATGACGCCGTGGGGCGTCTTCTGCACGGACAGAGCAGAGGGAGTGAAAGCTGGACGCTGCAACCAGGAAAAGAAGGGGAGGAAGGGAGGGGTGGATGGCCAGGATTGTGGGGAAAAGGAGATGTGTGGCTGGATGAGGTGAGATCCCAATGCATACACACATTCATACTCTCTAGATTCTTTAGAAGCTTAACATGAGGTTTTCAGATTAAATACTTGTGCACTTCTTGAATTTCTTTTTGGAAAGCAACAAAATCAAATGAGCTGAGAAATAAAGCCTTTTAGATTAACATCAGTTTGACAATTACATTTTCAGTAAGTTTTGAAAATTGGGGTGTTACAGAACCCACCCCCCTTAAAATGAATCTCGACCTCGAGATTCGGCTAATCGGGGAAAAGAAAGGGGAAGTCGGCTCTAAGTCGATCCTCTCGCTCCCAGGTTGCCTCTCGCTCGGAGTGGTTGCTCCATTGCACCTTACAGAGACGAAATGTCTGGCGTCTGGTTGTCTTTTCCATAGTGTCAAGAATCTTGATCGGATGCTCTGGGTAGGTCAAATCTTTTTGGAGCTCAATGGTTTCTGTTGGGGTCTCTTCTTCGGGAACCCTGAGACATTTCTTGAGCTGGGACACGTGGAACACGTTATGCACATCTGACAGACTTGCTGGTAGCTCCAATCGATAAGCCACTTCTCCGCACTTGTTGATAATAGGGAATGGCCCTATGTATCTCGGAGCAAGCTTGCCTTTTACTTTGAACCTGCGGATTCCTCGGAGAGGTGACACCTTGAGGTACACATGGTCTCCGACTTGGAATGTTAGTCCTCTTCGACGATTGTCGGCATAGCTCTTCTGTCTAGATTGAGCAACTTGTAATCGATCCCTGATCAATCGAACCTTTTCTTCGGCCTGTTTTAGAGTGTCGGGTCCAAAGATGTACCCTTCTCCTGTTTCGGACCAATGCAGAGGGGTTCTGCACTTTCGTCCATAGAGAGCTTCAAAAGGCGACATCTGGAGGCTTGATTGATAGCTGTTGTTGTAAGCGAACTCTGCATAGGGTAAACATTTCTCCCAATCCGATGTGAACTCCAGAGCGCAGGCTCGTAACATATCTTCCAAAACTTGATTTATCCTTTCGGTCTGTCCATCTGTTTGAGGGTGGTAAGCAGTACTGAACGCAAGATGGGTCCCCAGAGCATTGTGTAAATTGGCCCAGAAATGCGAGGTGAACTGGGAACCTCGGTCTGACACTATCCTCTTAGGCACGCCATGTAGACATACGATGCGGGCCATATACAACTCGGCCAGTCGGTCTCCTTTGTACGTGGTCTTTACAGGGATAAAATGGGCCACTTTTGTTAATCTATCAACTATTACCCGATGGAATCATATCGACTTAGTGCGGGGTAAACCGGTTATGAAATCCATTCCCACTTCTTCCCATTTCCACCGAGGAATCAGTAGGGGCTGCGAGTCCGCGGAGCTTTTGATGTTCAGCCTTGACCTTCTGGCATACATCACAACAGGCTACATACTCGGCGATGTCTCTTTTCATACGAGGCCACCAATATAAGGTCTTCATTTCTCGATACATTTTAGTCTTTGCTGGTGTAGCGTATAAGCGAGTTATGGGCTTCCTTGAGTATCAGGTCCTTGAGATCTTTCTGGTGGGGTACAAAGAGACGCTTCTCGTACCATATAACTCCCTGTTTATCTTCTATCATTTTAGGGGCTTTCCCTTGGGCTATGAGGCGCTTGAACTTCTCGACTCCAGGGTGTCCTTCCTGTGCTGCTTTGATCTACTCCTCGAGAGTCGGTTGTACTTCCATAGTAGCGAGAGTACCATACTCTACTATTCCCAAGTTAAGGGCTTCAAACTCCCTGCAGAGCTCAGGTTGCAGTTCTCCTACCATAAGGTTGTTGCAGTGGGGTTTACGACTTAGGGCATCGGCTACTACATTAGCCTTTCCGGGGTGGTAGTGTAGGTCCAGATCATAATCTTTGATTAGTTCTAACCATCTTCTCTGTCTCAGGTTGAGGTCAGCTTGAGTGAAGATATACCTGAGACTCTTATGATCTGTATAAATATTGCAGTGATTTCCAATCAAGTAGTGCCGCTAAATTTTTAAAGCGTGCACTACCGAGGCTAGCTCTAAGTCATGAGTTGGGTAATTTTCCTCATGGGGGCGGAGTTGTCTGGACGCATAGGCTACAACCTTTCCTTCTTGCATAAGTACACAGCCTAGGCCTTGGCGCGATGCATCACAGTATACTTCAAAATCCTTGTGTATATCTGGCAGAACTAGCACAGGGGCTATGGTTAATCTCTTCTTTAATTCTTGAAAACTCTTTTCACAAGCTTCCGTCCACTCATACTTCTTTTCTTTCTTAAGTAGGCTTGTCATTGGCCTTGATAGCTTGGAAAAACCTTCTATGAAGCGTCTGTAGTATCCGGCTAGACCCAGAAAACTACGCACTTCTGTGACTGAGGTGGGCTGCTTCCACTTTAGAACTGCCTCTACTTTGGAGGGGTCGACCGCTACTCCTCCAGTGGATATGATGTGCCCAAGGAAACTAATCTCATGCAACCAGAATTCACACTTACTGTACTTGGCGTACAATTGGTGTCTCTTAAGTATCTCGAGGGCTACCCGTAGGTGCTCCTCATGTTCCTCGGCATTCTTCGAGTAGATCAAAATGTCGTCTATGAACACGACTACAAATTTATCCAAACACTCCATAAACACTTTGTTCATTAGATTCATGAAGTAGGCGGGGGCATTGGTCAGTCCAAACGACATGACTGTATATTCAAATAGGCCATATCGTGTGGTGAATGCTGTCTTAGGAATATCCTCCGCCCGATCTTGAGTTGATGGTACCTGACCTTAGGTCTATTTTAGAAAGCGGTAGCTCGGATAGTTGGTCGAGCGGATCATCTATTCGAGGCAAGGGGTACTTGTTCTTGATGGTTACTTCATTGAGGGCCCTGTAGTCTACACATAATCTGTCGGTGCCATCCTTCTTTTTGACAAAGATTACGGGGGAACCCCACGGGGATGAGCTGGGTCTGATGAATCCTTTTTCTTGGAGCTCTTCAATTTGAGCTTTTAGTTCCTCAAGTTCATTTGCTGCCATTCGGTAAGGCCTTTTTGCAATTGGGCGGTCCTCGGTTTTAGGTTGATCACAAACTCTATCTCTCAGTCTGGTGGCAAGCCTGGTAGTTCTTCAGGAAAGACTTTTGGGTACTCTCGAACTACCGGCGTGTCCTCTAAGGTTCTTACCTCAAGGTGATGGATTACGCAACCCGAGGTGGGGCGGTCCACACCAACCTTTATTTCTTTTCCTGGGTTTATGGTGAGTACTACCTTTCTATTAGCACAATCTATCATTCCTTGATATTTGGCTAGCCAATCCATCCCTAGTATGATGTCCAAAGTCCGAGATTTCAATACCAAGAGGTCTCACTGAAATCAAAGCCTTCCAAGGTGATTTCTACTCTAGGGCTAACTAGAGTAGCAGTAAGGGGTCCTCACGGGGAACTAAGTACCACTGGTCTCCTTAGTCTAAAGGTTGGCAACTTAACCTTTTCGACAAACTTTCCAGAAATAAAAGAATGCGAAGCACCAGAATCAAAGCGAACTTGGCGGTATCGACTTAACGAGAACGTACCCATGAGTACTCCAGAGGCATCGCGGGCGTCTTCTGCAGTGACATGGTTGACACGGCCACAGTTTGGAGTTGATGCCGTCTGTGACGCTTGAGGTGTCTGATAGACCTTGCTTGGTGTTGAAGACTGAACTCGGGGTGCGGTGACTCCAGGATTGAACTTCCACAGGGTAGCTTTGACGATCCGGGCATTTGTTGGCAAATGCCCCTTTGCTCCGCAATTGAAACAGTGAAGGTTTGCGCAGGTTGATCGCAGGAGACCGCCTATGGGCGGGTACCGCATTCCACCGCGTTTGGACAGGGTGCTTGGAATGGAGCTTTGGGTGCGGGCGTTGCCACTTGACGGAAGGAGGGGCTGCCTTGGTACACGGGCTTGGACTGAAAACGGCCCTGAGTCCTTTGAGCTGTCCACTTCCTCTTCCTGCTGGCTTCTAGGATCTTCCTTTCATTTTCTAAGATGAGGGCCTTATTTACCAAGTGGTGGAAACTGGGATGGTCGTGCAGAATCAGTTGTGCTCTCATTTCCTCGTGCATCCCTTCCAGAAATCGATCAATCTTCTCTTCTTGCTTGGCTACATCCCTCGGGGCGTAGCGAGCTAGTTGGTTGAACCGCGTAAGATACTCCGAGATGGACATATTGCCTTGCTTCAGGTTTCGAAACTCGTTCTTTTTCATTCTCATGATACCTGCTGGAACAAAGTTTTGCTGAAATGCTGTCTTGAATTTAGCCCAAGTGATGACAGACTTGTCCACTGCGGGCTCCTCTGCTTCATTGCGGTTCTCTTCATGCTCTTGCCCTTCCTGCTGAGCGTCTGCTGGATTTTCAACCTCCACTTCTTCCTCTTCTTCTTCTTGTTCTTTTTCTCCTTCTGAGTTGTCGCTCAAGGGGTTCTCTTCCCCACGGCAGGCGAGGTAGTTCTCCCACTGGCGGCAGCGGCCATAAGTTGGTGATGGGTGGCAAAGTCCACCTTGTCACCTTCAAAGACAACTGGCAAGCTTAAGCTTCTTTTCAGATCACGCAGCCAATCTTGGCGTCTAAGGGTTCTTTTGCCGAGGAGAAAGTCATTGGTCGAGTCCTCAAGAAATCAGACAACTTGGAGTTGCGGCTAGCTGCACTGGTTTGCTGATTGGAGAGCATTGCCTGGAGGATCTGCGTTTTCTGGGCCAATACTTGTGCCATGGTTGGTGGTGCTGGTGGTGGTGGCGGCAAGTTCAAACCACGACCTCTGCCTCGGCCTCTTCCACGAGTGCGCACCCTAGGGTTTGACCCTACCACGAGCAACAACCCTCCCGGGAGCCATCCTGAAACAACTAGAGCCTCTTTAGATTCTAAAAGAAGAGTGAGGAGGGATATATGAGGTTTGCTAGCCCTCTAGCACTCAACAGAAAAACCAACGAGCGAAGGCAATAAAGCACAAGGCATTATGCCTAGGATAGTTCATTACATTAGGGGTTAGGTGTTACATGACCACCGGGCATAGCGCGCGTACAACAAGTCATGTCACCGATACACAACGTCTACCGATCGGATACATAGGGGTACAATCGGGAAGTGTGCATGCACACCAAAAGGGGATCGCCTAGCCATCCTGCCATCGACCTATAGCGATCTACACCTCGGGAGTGACGCGGCCACGAAGATGCACTCTCTGGGCGCGGAACAGAACGCAGCTCGGCCGACGCCGGGAGACATGGAGCGAAGCGAGACCAGAAGGGCTCGAGTTGTTGCCGGAGGAGCGAGCAGACGACGAGCGCCCCTGCTGGAATCTCCGAGGGTGCCCACAGGTGGCGGCGCGACGTTCTTGCGTCTGCGTCGGCAATCTGAGGTCCACGGCGCTGAGTCGTGCCGTGGGGAGCCGGGCGGATACCGTCTTTGGAGCCAAGGCCAGTCTTTGGGCCGACATCGTGTGGGAGCCGCGTCGGTCTGAGCTGAGTCTTTGCCGGCGCCAGTGCTAGAGTTAGCGCTGTGCCGAGTTGGCGCAGTCTTTGGGTATTCTTTGGGTGGCATCAGTAGAGGGTAGGCCGCCCTGGCTTGAAGGTGCTCAAGTCCGGCCTCGGCGGCGAGCCTCCCGCGCTCTGCCACCTGGAGGGCGATCTGGAAGCGGTTGAGCTGGGTGCTGAGGGCGTCCGAGTGCTGCAGGCTCGTGGTTAGGAGAATGCGCAGATGCCCAATCTCCGCGCAGGCGGCGTGGGTGATCGACAACGCTGGGTCACCGGATCTGGTGCGATAGCCGGGTCGCCCACCCGGTGTCGAGCGATCTGGGAAGAAGCGCCCTTGGCGGATCACGAGGAAGTGGGCGAAGGCGTATCGCGGCCTCCTCGTACACTGCGCAGGTGGGCTGCGGCGAGGCGTCTTGCATCTGGGCGGCGTCGGCGAGGCACATCCGTGGAGGTTCGGCATGGATAGTGTGGGGCGGAGCTCCTGTCACTACCCGTCGTAGATGAAGACCTTCATGGTCCACAAGTCCGTCTCTGGATGCGGACTCTCAGACCCTTGAAAGCGGTGGCGGCGGTACGAGGTGTTGCAGCGGTGCCGCAAGATCTCGACGAACTCCCTTCGCCTTCCCCATGGGTGAGGTGATCCCATGGACCAGTGGTTGTGCTCAGTCCATCTAAAATTTTGAACAACAATAGGTGAGAACAATTGAAAAATGCAAAAGAAAGTTTAGGTAAGTATTGAACTAAGAGAGTTAAGTAAAGCAGTATTATGCTATATTTTGTAAAATTTGTCACTAGTTTTTGTAAATGGTATCCAGGTTCTAGTGTCGTGACCAGTCTAGCTAAGGTTTCTACAGTCGTATGCTCTGATACCAGCTCTGTCGGACCCCAAGTTTATCAACCTGGAATCCTCTGTGAATTTACTGCGCTATTCCCTGGATCAGTAGATAGCGCTCACAGATACAAGGCTGCATCATTTCATACAGACAAAATCATACATTACAATACCAGAGTTTAAAATAGACCACGTCGGGTCGAGGTTACAGAAGGGCCGTCAGGCCAAATGTCTTACAATACATAATGAGTGGAAGCGGAAACAACATATGCGTAGGGGCACAACTCGCCACAGGCAAGCGACTGAGACTGTTAAGGTGCTTTCGCTATTAACCAGAGTCCTGACTAATAACGGAGGCACCCGCCAAAACTAGCTCGGTCGACCGGATGAAAACGAGAGCAAGACTACCAAGGACTAGTCTAATATCCATCGTCTTCATTTCCCTCGACACCTGGTCCTCGCGATGGCGTAATGCTCTGATTCACGACCTCCGAATGGGGTTTAAAGCGAGGGTGAGCACACATCCACGTGCTCCACGAGCCAACACACGAATGCATTTAGTTATAGATGCGAGTTATGTAAGGAGGCTCGGGTTCTTTTATTTTGCTTAAAGCGATATTTGACAAATACATAGATAAAAATCCTATGACTTAGTAGATTTGTGATAATGCAAAAGCTGTTGTCAATGTGCAATAAGTATATTGTAGACGGTTCCATCCACCGATTACATGGCTCCATCCACCAATGCTAGTTTTTGGTTCTTGGGCTACATCCACCCTAACTAGTCAACACCGAGTACATCCCTCCAGAAAAACTCAACGAGCTAAGTACTTCCTTCACCCGCTTTTAATCCCTTTCCACAAGCTGCTTTTGAAATAGAACTAACTCGAGGAAGTTCCCATGCATGCTCTTGACCGTGAGCGCGGCTATTCGAATAGTTTTAGACTCTGCGAGTTTGTACAAGCTGCACCCACAAGAGATAACCCAATTGGTATATTCCACACGTTTCTTTAGACATGCGATCAACCGGATTACCACATGACCTTTACAATGTATCTAGTAAAGCGCACTCGCTAAGGTTTCGTCTCGAGGTTAGCCCTTTGGGCCCAATGAGACCCCCTCTTGCGCCCGCCTCTATCCGTGACACGACCATCTCCGAGAAACCGAGTCCAGCGAGAAAATCATGCTTTCCTCAGAAGTGCATTCCCTTCTTGGCGAGTACAAATTATTTAGTCATGCTTACACTTTGCCGACTAGTGGTTTGTCTTGTGTTACATGGAGAGGTCAACACATGATTAAGTCCTTAATTTGTCCGGGCGGCTTCCGCAACCCAATTGTTACATCCACCAACCACTCTTACTATCCGCCCAGACAAGTAAGCAAGTTTTAGGGTTTTGAGAAGCATAAGATAAATCTTTATACAAACTACCAATCATGTACATCCCATGATTGCCCAAAATAATTATTTGTTGAGAAAGATATGATCAGGACATGCTAATGTCCTGGGATTTTCACTAGACTTGCCTGGCGATTATTAATGTAACTTATCTTGAAAGCTTTGCTTTTAATAATATTACCTAAGGCGACAATGGTAAAGGTAACAATGATTTCAAGGGTTGGTGTAGCTAGTAGTGCTAATAAAACCAGCGGGTGAAGTAACTAATGAAAACAGTAAACTAGTGTACATAAAATAACGCATGCACGTTTGATAATTTAAAACAATATAACTGATTAAAAACATAGGAGTTCAATATGATCAAAATGTTGACTACTTTGGATCAAGCGTTTGGTGATGCAGTGCTGCTTCGATCACGGGGCTCGTTCGCGTCTTGAACTCTACGCGGCGAAGAACCGGAAAGACAACAAAAGAGCAAGCACCGAATAAATACCAAAAAAAATGAAAATTTCAAATAAGCTCCGAACTGAACCAAAATAGAACCAAAAAAAAAGATCTAAATTTTATAAGAATTTAGAAACTGGTTTCGTTAAATTTGGACTTATGATTTTAAAGTTAAAAATGTTTGAAGTTTTAATTTGAGTTAAATCGAAAAAAAAAAAGAGAGAGAGAGAGTATGTTGACGGGTGGCTTGACTTGTAGTGTTTCTCCTCCATTAATTCGGTTGGCAACGGACCAAATGAGCAGGCAAGCATTTAATCAAAGAAAATAAACACCGGCGGCTGCTCTGGTGGTTCCGATCCGGCGGCGGGTGCGGCGTCCGCACAGGGGAGCAAGCGCGGCGGCTCGAGCGATCGAGCACGATTCGCGACGGGGATCAGCCGTCGAGCGACCTTGAGCTCACAGGGCTCCAAATGGGGCGGCGGAGCAAAGCGGGCGGTAGCGGAGCGCTTCGGAGGCGAGAAGAAGACGGCGGTCGGCTGGAGAGGAGGCGGGCCGGTGTGAGTACTGCGATGGAGAAAAAGGCAACCAAAGGTATGTTCTGTGGAGTTGGCGGGATGCGTCGACGCCTTTTATAGGGTTGAGGAGGAGGAGTGAGCGCCGGGAGGGAGACAAGCGGCATGGCGCGTGCGCGTGAGGAGTTAATGCCGTCGCGGCGCGGGGGACGGAGCGGCGACTTTGGCTGTCGCGCGCCCAACGAGGCGAGCGGCGCTTTGCCCGCCGGTCACATGGCCGGGCGCGAAGGCGGCGGAGCGGCGGCGGCGTGAAGGGCGTGACTCGTGAAGGACCACGCGCGCGCCAGCGGAGAGGGACGGCGTGCGACGTGGGTCGCCAGAGGGTGCTGAAAAAGAGAGGGAGGGGAGGCGTGCTGCAGGTCGCTACTGTCGGGCGCTGAAGGCGAGGGCGTCGACGTCGCGTGTGCTTGATGACGCTGGTGGGGGCGTGCTGCTGCACGGACAGAGCAGAGGGAGTGAAAGCTGGACGCTGCAACCAGGAAAAGAAGGGGAGGAAGGGAGGGGTGGATGGCCAGGATTGTGGGGAAAAGGAGATGTGTGGCTGGATGAGGTGAGATCCCAATGCATACACACATTCATACTCTCTAGATTCTTTAGAAGCTTAACATGAGGTTTTCGGATTAAATACTTGTGCACTTCTTGAATTTCTTTTTGGAAAGCAACAAAATCAAATGAGCTGAGAAATAAAGCCTTTTAGATTAACATCAGTTTGACAATTACATTTTCAGTAAGTTTTAAAAATTGGGGTGTTACAAAGCAGCGCTCGTTGCCTTTTTTAAAACAAGAAATCTTTTTCTTCTCCCTTAAGCAAATGTGCACATGCATCTTGTCATGTCCCTCCAAATCCTGAAACAAAAACTCGGAAAAACTTAAAAAGAGATGTTTGGATGCAACATAGGAAAAACAAAGGATCCCAAGAGACATAGGAGGAAGGAAAATATGAGATATGACCTCATGGAAAATTTCTTCCAAAATCCCTATGAAATAACCCCTTCCGTAGGAATTTCAAAGGAATTCATGGGGTTCAATCCTCTGTTCCAAAAACCTTCAAAGGAAATTTTTCTATAGGATTTTAATCCTTTAAATTCCTATGTTTTCCTTCGTTCCAAAGAGCCCCCGAACCATTTTACAGTCACTTTGTCGGTGAACAGTGACAAGCAACAGATTGAGTGGAATCTTATTGGACTTCCGCGTCCTTAAGTCACTTTCTGCAAGTTTGGCCAATCAATAACCTCTTTTTCTTCACTAGTAACCGTTTGTGTGGCAGATATGAATGAAACTAGCTGCTATTTTATGTAATGAACAAATAGTATCCCGTAACATAATTGTTCTTGTAGACAGGTAAGTAGGAGCTACTTGTTATGCACTGCTGTATGCATCAGATTGTGATGTTCTTGGATGTATTATAAATTGTTCCATATCTACATATGTTCTTGCATGCTTTGTTTCATTGCGATAAAAAAAAAATGGTGTGTGAGTGTATGCCCATTCCCTGGAAAGAGATTGTGCGAACCACCCATGGTCGTCAAATGATCTTCGATATATATCTACATTTGCACACTTGGATAAAAAAGTAAAGAACTGATAGAAATGGAGGACAATGCAAGTGCTGTAAGCTTTATGTTCTTTTATGTTTTAGAGTCCAAATTTTAAAAGAGGAGAGTGGAAGAGAAATGGAGTAAGGCATGTCCAACCTTAGGCACGAAGAATTATGTGCCATTCTTGCAGGTGTAGCTACTATTCCTGAAAAGCATGCGAAGAACTTCTTTCCTTAGAACATACGTGCTGTCTGCTCAAGGCATCAAGTACTCCGGTTATTCACCTCATTTATATGCCCCCAAAGGAAACAACCACACAAAACCGTACAAATCGACTGTTTAAGCCAAGCCAGGACTCGAAAATAATGATAAAAATATTTTTGTGTCTGAAAAAAAGAAGAAAACATTGTTTAGATTTCAGACAAAAAAAAGATTTTTCATCATTTTCCACGGTGCTAATTGACAAGTCGGACCGTTGATTCTCGATCTGTTTTCATGGCGCTGTAATAACACTATTGTCAAAATTACGTGAGCAGTGGCGAGAGAATACATACTTTGCATGTCGGGACCAACACCAACACGTACATGCTTGTTCCTTCCTCGCAAAAAAATAAAAATAAAAAAGACATGTTTTTCCCTGTTTCGCTTTAAGAGAGATCTGAACAGCTCTCAACATCAAATTCCCCGGAGAATCAAACGCCGGCTGGTGTTTAAATTAGGTACAACAAAAAAGCTGTTGTTTCCATGTCACACTCACGTATGGAGTAGTAGTTTGGTAGGCCTAAAAAAGTAATGCACACATTTGACAATGCTGCTGCAACTTGTACAACTAGCCAGCATCGTTCAAAACAAAAGCTCGATTGAACCTGGAAATGTGCATAAGTCTGGCCGGGTCGCCGCCATGTTTCACTATTACTACACTATCCACTAACTCAACAAATTGTCAAACTACTCAGGAGGCCATGCTATCGATCACCCTAAGTCGATGGCCATGTTGGCTATTATTAACCTGACGTAACTCCAAAATTGTCAAACTACTTAGGAGGTGATCGGAATAGCGATGGCTTTTGGTTTTTGCTGAAAAAACACTGTACCTGAGTTGCATGTTAGACATAATTAAATTTTAAAAAATGTAAAAATAAAAACGGCTCGCTAGTTTAGTGCGAACAATGCAAAGGAATATGAGAAAAAAAGGAACGCAAAAAAACAAAAAAAAATTCACTACGTGACAAAAGTGCTACAGTGTTTTCGTCGCTGCTACAGTGTTTCCGTCGTTAAACAGTGAAAAATACTCCAAACTGATCGGGGCCAGATCAATTGATTTGCTTCCGCCTCACTCCCAAATGATTATTTTATAATAAATGAAAAGAATTGCATCACAACTTCCGGAACAAGTCCTATTATTTAATCTCACTCCAAATAGTTTTAACTTTTAGCTTATTTTAGCTTTCGACTTATTAAAGTCAGAAGTCATATGAAACATATTGGTTTACAATTTCGGCTTATTTTGGTTTTTAGGAGTTTTTGGATTTTCTTTTTTTTTCTCCCTGTTCATTTGCATTATTCGTAATGATATAATGGTTTTTTATTTTATTTTTTTAGAAAAAACTAACAGTTGTTACAGTATATTTTAGACATAAATCAAAATTCATAATTAAAAACTTAAATCGTAAGTCATTAATATTCGTTGTTGCGTCAACTTTTCGCGTTGAATTTTTAAACGTTACTTTTAGCTTAAACCTCCCTGAACAAGTCAATGTTGTCCTAAGATCATGGCGGTTGCTGCAATTTATATAGTACTTCTCCATTTTGTAGCGAGAAGGTTATAAGACCAAGATAACTGCAAAGGTAAATGACCACGATAACCTTGGTGTTAATTTCTTCAGAATAATGGTAATATACTAGAAAATGACTAATACTAGACGCTCTTTACAAACGATTTATCAAAACCATCAGTATTAAATACAATCACATACGGTTCAAGTTTAGAAACCTTTTGTATTACTACCAGCACTAAAAACCGTCTGTGACGAGATAATATCACAGACAGTTCATGGTGAACGCTATCTGTAAAGTATCACAGATAGTTCTTAACAACCAAATATCACAGATGGTTTATATTAAAAACCGTCTGCGATAATTTCACTTATTAATTGTAGACCCGTCGACTTTCATAGATCTGTCTTAAATGGCAGATCTGTTCTTACAGGCTGCTGCTTTGAGGAGTTGGGGCTTTGAGGCCATTTGATGAAAGAAGACCGCGGATTTGACGAGAGTGATTGTAGATCCATTTGCTTTTGACTATTTATGGTTAGTAATATGTTCCTAATTGCATTATATTTTAAATCTAGTTTTTGGTAAAGGGAGAATTGAAGATGGTTTAGATCTAGCTTGATGTAGAGATCAAAAAGATTATTTACGTCTAACATGGTTTAAGGTTTAGCCAATTCATAGTCTATTTCTACTTAATTCAATTTAATTAATTATTCTTGATATACATAGCCACTTTAGATCATATCTAACTAGTATACTAATTAATTAATATGCATGTGAGAGTAGAGGTGAAGAAAAGACCTCCTACTAAAGTGGCATGGTATCTTCTTATAATTCTCCATTTGAAACGTTTTTTTGCGAACCCAAAGGACACAAAACTGCTACATTGGCACTCGGAGGAGCGTAAAAAGGATAGATTAATGCTAAGACACCTTGCTGATTTTATCCAGTGGAGAAACATCGATAGAATGTTTGCAAACTTGGTGTAGAACCGAGGAATATAAGGTTTGAATTGAGTACAGATGGAATAAATCATTCTGATAACATGAGCAGCCAACATGGCACTTAGCCTATGACTCTCCGTATCTATAACCTTTCTCCTTGGTTGTATATAAAGAGAAAGTATATTTTGCTGTCGATATTTATCCAAGGGCCGAAGCAACCTGAGGATGATATTGATGTATACGTAACACCGTTGGTGGAAGATCTAAAAATACTATGGATTGAAGGGGTATAGGCATGGGATGCGTACAAATGAGAGAACTTTATTTTACGCTCCTTGTTGTTCTACACCATAAATGATTATTTTACACTTGCTAACTTGTTCGGCCAGAGTACAAAAAGGGTTAAAGGCTATACTCACTGCTTAGATAATATCAAGAGTATGTGGCTGAAGTACTCCCGTAAAATCGTGTACATGCATCACTATAGGTTCCTTCAGAAGGCTCACGTATATCGCAAGATGAAGAAACAATTCGATAGAGAGATGAAGAATAGTTCAGATCTAAGGTATTTAAGCGAAAAAGAGGTTTATGATATAATTAAGGACTTAGATGTTGTGCTCAGAAAGAGACATAAATCGTGGACCTGTGAGAAGAACATCTACAAGAAGAGATCAATATTTTAGGACTTACCTTATTGGGAACACCTAGAAGTTCACTACTACATTGACGTCATGCACGCAGAGAAGAATGTATGTGACAGCTTAATTGTTTCTTACTAAATATTCATGACAAAACAAAGGATGATGACAATGCACGACTTGACTTTGTTGATATGGATATCAGATCTGCGTTAGCACCAACAAATACCGATAAAGGACGAACGTACCTTCCCTCTACTTGTTACACTTTCTCCAAGGCGAGAGAACTGAACTGTGCCAATACTTATATGGTGTAAAAATTCCGTTTGGTTACTCTGCCAACATGAAGAAACTTATTTTGATGGAAGATATGAAGTTAATTAGCATAAAATCCTATGATTGTCATGTACTGATGATACAGATGCTTTTTATTGCAATTAGAAATATTTTACCGATCAAGATCTGAGACACAATCATAAGGTTGTGTTATTTCTTTAATACAATTGCTCAGAAAGTCATCGATCCTGAAGGACTAGATGCTCTATAGGATATAGTGGTGACGGCTCTATATCATCTTAAGATATATTTTTCTCTATCATTTTTTAATATCATGGTTCATCTCATTGTTCACATTGTGTGAGAGATAAAGATGTGCAAGCCCGTATTCCTATGTAGCACGTACTCGTTTGAGAGGTTTATGATAATTCTTAAATCCTATGTATAGAATCGATCTCGGTCGGAGGTTAGCATCATCAAAGGTTATGCAACTAAAGAGGTCATTGAGTTTTGTGTCGATTATATGACACAGGTTGAACGGATAGGTGTGCCTCGATCTCGCCATGAGGGGAGGTCCGAGGGTATCGGGACCATTGGAAGGAAAGCAATCACTCCAGATATGGATGCATATGCTTAAACTCATTTCACGATCTAGCAACATACGACTGAAGTGTCCCCTTATATCGATCAGCACAAGGATATGCTTCGGCAACAAAATCTGGAGTGGCTAGATGTTTAGATCATGAAATAACACAACAATCGGTTCAACCAATGGTTAAATGAGCGACTCGTTAGGAACTTGTCAAGTGATTTGTTGACATGGTTCGCAAAAGGGCCAATATTTATAGTAGTAATATGGCAAGGATACCATATAAATGGATACACATTCTATACGCAGACTTAGAATATAAAGAACACTAATCAGAACAGTGGTGTCCATATAGATGCCTTCAGTATCGATAGGTTGAGAAGCTCCTACTATGGATTCATAGAGGAGATTTGGGAGGTCGACTATGTTTTTTTCAAGACCCCCATTTCAGTGTCGTTGGGTCAATCTCTCATAGGTGAACGTCGACAAGTACGATGTTAGTATCATGGACCTCAAACGTATCAGATACAAAGATAAACTATTTGTACTCGTTGACCAATTTGTTCAAATTTTCTATGTATCGACCAGACAAATAAGATGCATCACATAGTTTTTTATGGAAAAGGAGGATTATAAGAGTTGAGAATTTAGTGAATGAGGAATAATGCAATCAATTTGACAAGTTGCATCCTTTCAGAAAATGGCATGAGGGTCAAGGAAGAACAACATGATAAGGGTCAAGGAAGAACAACATGATAAAACTAGTTACATACATGATGATTATTATGAAGGGCTAATTTTTTTAAAAAATAAGCAAGTAGAATGATGGATGAAATATTTATGTATCATATGTTTTGTATTTACATTTATGTATATAAGACTGTGTAATATATATGTGAATTTATATTTATATATATGAGAATATGTGATATATATGTGAACTTACATTTATGTATATGAGAATATGTGATATATATATATATATATATATATATATGTGAATTTTCATTTATGTATATGAGAATAAGTCATATATATGTGAATTTGTATTTATGTATATAACTTCACAGACGATTCTAAAGTATAACCATATGTGATATGAATTTATCACAGACAATTCTAAATTAGAACCATCTGTATGTATATTATCATAGACAGTTCTAAAGTAGAACAATCCGTGATTTACTCGTACGAGTACTATAGTATTCATGGTCGTAAGTCGTATTCATAAGAGTACTATAGTAGTCGGAGCATTCGAGTAGCAGTCATAGTCTGAAGCATTCATGATCATAAGTTGTACTCGTAAGAGTACTATAGCAGTCAGAGTATCCGAGTGGACAGACGGTTCTAAAGTAGAACTGTTTGTAATGTGAATTTATCACATATGGTTCTACTTTAGAACCGTCTACGATGATCAACTTATTTATATTTCAATTATAAGGTTTTCTCATGCTCCCATGCACTCAGACTCCTCCCCCGAACCGTAGCCTCCTCCCCAAGCCGTTGCCTCCTCCGCTGCGCACCTTCTCCCCGAGCACACCTCCTCCGCAAGCTAAGCACACTACCCTCCTCCCCGGCACACCTCCTCACCGAGGAAGGTAGTTACCCCATCATAACCTCAGTGCTATGCTCTTTCTCATGGCTCATGGCCTCATATGGTACATCATTCTTAGATGAGCCTTGCTAACCTTCTTGGTGGCTTGGATTACCACTACCTAGTGACTTTCTACTTTCTAAAATTTCTATCCTGCATAAAATTTATCGTGCTCGTAGTTCAGTTTATTATCTTTGAAAATATGTGAATATTACTAGTACTGGGAGGATTTTTGCATAATAGATTGTAGGCTTTTTGAGATTGCTCGATGAGGAAACTTTTTATATTAGAGATCATTTTGACTATCAATTGAAGTATTCTGCTCGCTTTTGATTTTGTCGATTGCTAAGATAAATATTTATGTTTTAGTATAGTTTATTGCTATCCTGATTATTGCTAAATTCAGTTGATACCACAGTAGCATATATCTGTTATATACTTCTGGTTATTGCTGAAACTCTATTGGCACTGCAGTAGCAGTTCTCTGTTTCTATTTGTGCTTATAGTATGCAATTAACTTTGTCTCTTCTCTAAGGTAATTTATACATTGTCACACTAGCATAATAGTAAAGAGACAATCACTTTGATTATTGATATATTGATAAGAGTAGAAGAAGGCTAAAATTTAATCTTGTGCAACTCCTCAATTGAGAACAAATTCATAACTTAATCTGTGCAATATGCAGTTCATAAATGCCCACTTTCCTGTACAGTTCAACATATTACCATGTATTAATGATCTAAATATTTTATCTATTTTGAGATATAATAGTTTTATCTTCATGTTATTTACATACTGCTGGATATATCCTTTACTGTTAATACTTGGATTTATAATTAACCTGAAATTATTGCTAAAACCATCTAATTTCGAAGCATGTGAAGATGTCACTTCTATTGTTTTTATGTAACTTAGATTTTAAGAGAGAATAGGTTTATCCTCATGTCATTTCTATTATCTTGTGAAGATGTTGTCCACTCATTCTTCATCGTTGTCGCCTCATGCATGTGATGCACCGTCCTCTGGAAAATCCAAGCACCATTGAAGTGGACTATCGAAAAGGCTCAAGGGCTGATTTACCATCACAGATGTTGATGCGTCTGGAACGCTTCTCAATTCTCGTTGAGCAGTGTCTGCATTCCGATGAATGGTCAAAATAGTTGCACCGGAATGGGTTGAGATCACGTCGATTCGAGGAAGAACTTGAGCAAAGATCAGAGAAATGAGCTGGGGATGGAAAATTTTCAATAGTTTAAGATCCCAGAAGAAAACAAGGCCTACGTGCGATGACATGCATTGCTAGTGGTGTGCAAAACGTGAAAGAACTTCAAGGGCATACTTATCAAGCAATATGTGGAGAAGGATTTGATGCCCTTCTAGAAGTATCCGTTCCTAGAACTGTGCTGGCAAAAGTTTGTGGTGAAGAAGATGACAAATAATTTAGGTGTGGAAGTGCGGTACACAAGGCCCTCTAAGAAAGAAACACGCACCCCCGCAGACTCAGCACTATTGGGTATGCGGGTAAAATCTTACAATGGAGAAAGGAGGATGAGTAGGCAATCCTGCAGTAGGCCTCCTTGCCATTTGCTGGGATCCCTAATGAGCTTGCCCAAAACTAGATAAGAGTGAGATCATCTACCATGTCGTCGGGGGCCATGTCCTTTTTGAAACCCTATAGACAAGGAAGTGTCCAACCGTTTGGTAAGACATCAAACTACCTAATTTGTAATCATTTCATAACTTCATAGGAAATGAAATGATATGTCGGGATCTTGCAGGAAGCACTGAGTGTAGAATTTTTCCAGGGCTCATTCCAAGCAGTCAAGGAGAGAGATATGCTCTCAGCGGCCCTAGGAAACAAGGAGTACCTAGGTCGCACGAGTGGCCATAGTCTTTATATTCTGAAAATATGGTTTCTCATAGGATTTCAAAACATACCAAAGTAAAAAGAGAGCCAAATCTGAGCGCGAGGCACGACTGCAAGAGGAGATTAAGGCATTCCTTAGATAGGAGATCGCTGATGCCGTCAGAGATGAGATGCAACGGCAAATGGAGAGCAGCAGGTAGGAAATGTTTAGGGAAAATCAATTGGAAGCCTTCGCTACTCCTGTGCTAGCTAGCCTCCCAACCATCGGAGTAGCTACGCGTCCAACCCTACCTCGGAAAGCTACCATAAATTTTTTGTCGATGACATCCTAGTAATAATTATTATATATGTAATGCTTGATCCATTGATAGTCCTGTTGGAGTAACTAATTTTGTATCGTTATGTAGGTGCCTATGAAGTGCAAGCTCCAAGTGAGATATACCTTCGTTGCTTTGTACGCTACTTGGGGCAAGGCGTATCCATCCAGTTCTAGGGCTTTAGTGCATGGTGTAACTCTAACACCAGGTTTTGCAAAAGTGAATATAGATGGTGTTTACGCTAATTTCGAGGTCACCCCACTACAAAGGCCCCTAAACGACGAGGTCATAACTCTAGAGTAAGCAATTGGAATATTCATCTAGTAGCCCAAGAGGACATCTACCTAGAGAATCCTACATTGGTGTCAACTTCATGGAAAAATCCTGCACCGGTGCAAAGTCTACAGGAGTTATCTACACTGGAGCTACCTGCACCAGAGTTACATGCACTAACACGGTAAGGGAACTGTGAATCACATGCATCTACATCTCGTGCCCAGTTGACTACCATGAAGTTGACATCTAAATAGCGAAGCAGCAAGGGCAAACTGAAGAACAATGATATTCACTACTTGCTGTTGGCCCAGAAATTTGAGCTAAGTGACTCGTTGGTCGTCTCGGAAGAGTACCTCCAAACCCTTGTTTCGCTTGTTAGAGATTATATCCATGGTACATGGAATAGGCCAACAAGATGAATGGACAACAGTGCTTGGGTTTCAACGTCAAGTTCAGACCGCATCATCTTCAGCACGACATTCATGATTGTGTCTTCACGGTGAATCGAGGAATTGTTCTTTCTCTTCAACCTCGACACCCTCGATGCCTCACTCATTCGATGCTGGATACTGTAAGTGTATACAATCATGGTTTACATTCATATAATACCGATAAATGTCATATATAACTCCTTGCTTTTGTATATATATACATGGTGTGTGAAGCCAGATTAACAAAATCACTGGTAGGTTTCCTTGTCCCATACTTGGTCTCCGTAGATATCATCAAGAAGCATGTGCATCATTCATTGAGTAATACATAACGATAGCATTGGTGGCTCACCACAATAAGGAATTCATACTTATGCCCTATAACTAGGGGTAAGTGCTGCACGTACTAGTGGTTATACTTGTTGATTTATACTGTATAACCAATACGAACTTATGTTTAATGACCATGACAACATACCTGTGTAGGTTCCACTGGATTCTAATTTTAATTATATCAAAATAGAACAAGTTAATATACCTTAATTTCCCATAGAGGGCTAAAACCGATTTCACAGTTATTCAACAATTAATTGATAAGTAAAAATATTTTCTCCATAGATAATTCTATTGTAGTCTTTCCTTCCTTTGCAATGACTAAGGCTAACCATTTGGAATTAGGTAGGTTGTTCGCCAAGTATGTTGTTACTATACGAAAATCCAAGGGAGAGCAACGCCCTACGACATGATCTAGATTTCTTAGTATTTGCTACTACACATTACTTCTATATAACACTTCATATTAATGCTTCTCGAACTTATAAATTCTATTTTTGTAGTACCACCAGCAGCCATCGAGCAATACATGTGGATACTATGTTTGCCATAACATGGAACTACTCATCGGTTCCGTGAAGACCAATCATCCTCGGTATGTCAATCTTGCAATAATTATTTCATACTTATTAATTTATATATATGCACGATGTTGATCTTTCTATCGATAGGTTGCGACCATCACTATAACTGCGTTGGAACAGGTCAATCTCCAAAATTTTAAGGATAGTGCGTGTACTTGTTGATATCTATAGTCGTAAATAAAGATAGGGAGTTTCACAATGTAGAATGAATTTTATTGAAATAAGAATGAACTTAATATGACATTTTAGGATTTGTCGTCCATTGTCTCACTAACATATGGTCTTTGGACTCACATGTCAGTGAAATATTAAGTGGCAAATCTTGAAGTGACAACGAATAGAGTGAAAAATCCTAAATTCCCCCAAAAATTATTCGTCATTTGAGCAACTCCGTTTCAAATACGGTTCAGCACTCATCCAATTCAACTTCACATGGAAATACCAAATATTTGATTAATATATCATAAACCATCATTCTTTCATTGGATCAGTGCATCAACCAAGGATTTGGGTGCATATCCGGGACATCTGCTACATATCCACTTGGGGAGCTTCGGAAATATTTCCCTGTTCGCACTAATTGTTAGCATAAGAAGGATAAATGATATAAATGATCTGTTTGCAACAACAGAGCTATATAAGGTAAAAATTGTAAATAGTTGTGAAGGAAAATGTACTAAAATAAAAAAATTAAGAAACATGGACTAATCACCAAATTCTGTTAACATCATGGCCATGCATACACAATGATCAGACGAGACTCGTTTTTCAAATATTTGCTGTAGCATAATTGGTCGGTAGAATCGGATGTCACTCTCAACTATTCCAGGAAACAATTTCCTAATGCCATTTGATCCAACCAACCAGAATATTTACAATTTTATCTTAACTAAACCTTTGGAATAACCTAGTAGCTCTTACTTGTTGGATCAGAGTGAAGTCAGCATGCGAAGTTAGATTTAAGCCAGTCCATTTGCCCCATCTTACGTAACTAATTTGTATCACCTAGCTAGTAGGCAAAGCTTTAGATCAATAAATTTGAAGTGATTGATATGCAATGAAACCATTTGGGGAATTAAGAAGGTTGGTTGAAGAAGAGTACTTTAACTACACTGTCTAGAATTGTGTTAACAATAGTCAGCATGAAACTGGAGAGGCAGGTTATGTTTGCAGGAAGATATGGTATTAACCAGCAAGTCTGCAGGATATCTCATGTTCAGCGAATTTCTAAACATAACGACATTCACTTATATTGAAATTAGGCCCACAATTAAGGCACATTTCTTTAATTCCAAAGTATGCAAAGTTTAGTACTATATTGCTAAGGTAAAGTAGGGGAAACTAATTTAAAAGGTAGAGTCCATGCCACTCCTTGAATTATGGAAGTGGATGGTATATGGATGGCTTTGGCTAAACACACGCGCATGAAAATCGTGTGACTTGTGACGCGCGACCGCACCGTGATGTGGCGCACCACTTGGCAGACCATGTCCACCTTGTTTTTTGTTAAACCTTGTACCGTCTCTCTCTTTTTGACTGGACATGAAACTGTTTAATTTTTCATTAATCTGATTTGAATATCAATAGTTACCAGTGAATAATGGAGTCGGTTACTTCTTTTAACTGGTAATGAGACTGATTAAATATTTAGTTTGAATACGAGCAGTTACCAGTGAATAATAGAGTCAATTACTTGAGTATTATTTCAGTCTAATGGCGTCAGTTATTAGATAGTAATTAGCACGTCTATAAAAGACCAAGACGTCCAGGTTTGTAGTTGAACTCATCCATTCCTTTCTCCCATTGTCTTCTTCCACTCTTGTACGAAGTGTTGAGTACTCGAACCTCGTTGACCTTTCTTCTCGGCGTGCACCGGTAAGAGAGGAGAGAGGAATTTCCGAACCATTGTCGCAGAGAGAACCTGCATGGGGCGGCAATAAGGTTTCTAGGCAGCGCATTTGCGCGACCGCTCCTACTACACCCTGCACCGCATCGAGCCTTCACTGCATCACACCTGCGCTGCTTCCTGCCCTTCATCAACCCCAACAGTAAGTCGTTCGTGTGTTCGTACGACTTTGATATTATATATTTCTTGCGTACATTCTGAAGTATGATGAGTAGGCTACTATTAGTAGTTAGTTATGCATCACTAGTAAATTATTTTTGTCTCCTAAAATTTGAAATTAAAATATTGCCTATATTTCCAACAACTTACCTATCAACGATATCTAAGTAATATACTTCTCTAGAATACTACATAAATAGACTTGGTGGATGCATTAACTTATTGTGTATCGTTATGTAGGAGCCTACACCGTGCATCCTCATAGTCAAGTTTGTTGGTCCATTTCCGTTAATGCTGGGTGAGTGATGGCGTATCCATGCTTACCAGGGACGCTGGTGCACGGTACCTAGCTAGGGACTGGTTTCACAAAGGTTCAAGTGAACATAATTAATGATGTTTTCAAGACCGCCTCTCTTGAGAAGCCCCTAAACGAAAAGAGATCATGATACTAGGGCATGCCATTCACACATTCATCCAGTAGCCCAAGAGGAACATCACCCTGAACCCTTCCGTGCCGCAATCTCCATACGACCATCCCTTTCAAACAGAACCCTCTATGCTTTCACCTCAAGCTCTACTTCAGAAGCCGATCGCATCGACTACTGTGGAGACAACGACGAAAATATATTGCAAACGAGACACTAAGGCATGCGCTAATGCCCAACCGAAGAAGATTAAGGTGTCTCTCGGGCTCTGGAAGTTCAATCTCGGAGTGTCGTTGATCCACGAGTCACAACTATCCAGCCTTGGACTGGTTTATAGGACTTTGCATTCCTAGTATATGCAGAGATCCAATAGGAAGCTGAACCATCAAAGTGGATTCATCGTGAGATATACGGAGACGCATTTCCTCCATGACTCAGGCTACTTCACCGTGACTTTTGAAGACTTGTTCTTACTATTCAACCTCGACGAACTCGACGCTTCACTTCTACGATGTTGGATATTATAATTGTACTGTACATTTAAGTTCTATATTCACTTAATACTGATAAATATCATAATTCATTGCTTATATATAGATCCATGATCCAACAAGTCCGACGATGGGGACAACCCATGGGTTTTCTCGACCTACACTTGATCTCTGAGTAATATATCAAGGACAACGCATCTTTCGTCCAAGATTATGTAACAAAGGGATTACTTACTTAGAGTGACAATGACTATATTATGGTACCCTTCAACCAAGGGTAAGTGTTTCACTAGTTGCCATACAAATTTTATTTATACTTTATATACAACATGAACTTAGAATTAATCACTATGACGATATACATGACTAGGGCTCACTGGATTCTAATCGTGATTGTACTAAAGTAGAGTAAGATAATATACCATGATTCCTTAATTAGTGGCAACCACGGCTTCACCCTTGTGCAACATTACATTGACAGGTAAACTCATTTCCTCTATACATAACTTTATTGTGCTATTTCTTTCATTTGCAATGGCCAAGACTAACTTTTTAAAATCACATAGGTCATTTAGCACTTACGTTGTCCAAAGAAGAAGACATAAGGAATCATGCGTCACACTGCGACACAAGACATGATTTTTGATACCCACTATAATACAACAATTTTATATCACACTTCATAATAATACCTCTAGAATTGATCATACCTATGTATATAATTCTATTTTTGCAGTACCATCAACAGCTACAAGGTAACGTATGTGGATTCTATATTTGCAAACATATACAGGAAATCATGGGCACTAAAATGAAAGATCTAGAGGTTTTTCAACCTGCCAATATTTATTTCATGATTATCAATTTCTATATATGTATATATGCTAATGACGCTAACAATCCTAGCGACAAGGCATAGAATTCGACTCAAGTGCATACGATCTTGACAAACTCGCCGAAATTTGATGACAGCTCTCCGATTCTTGATGGCAGAGGTTATTAACCAGAATGGAGAGTTCAACCCCGTCGATGATAATTAGATGTTCAAACATTATATTCAGTTGTAATTCACCCAATTGTGCTTTATCAAACAATTAGTTTAATTCTACTTTCTTTAGTTGTTTAATTCATTTGTGATATCTGTATAATGATTATCGTGTGCTATATATGTGATCTGCTTGCTTCTTTTTAGATGGCATAGTTAGCTTTTCCTGAGGCTAGCCGAAAATAGAAAATAATTTAGCTTTTAAAATAGCTATCACAGGTGATTTGTAACACCAAACCATCTGTGATATGTCAAATATCACAACGGCTATGTTTAAGGACCGTCTGTGATATCGGACATATTAGAAACGGTTTTTGATACTAGCCATCTATGATATCTTACGTATCACAAACGGTTATTAGTATTAACCGTCTGTGATATGTAAGATATCACATGCGGTTATTTTGTAGAATCGTATATGATATCAAACATATCACATATGGTTGTTTTGAAAAATAGTCTATGTTGTAACTTATCACAGACAGTTTGAAAACCGTCTATGATAACCACTTATTATCGCAGATACATAAATTCAGACATGTTCAGAAACTGTCTGTATGACGGTTTTGAACCGTCTATAATGATCCTTTCTGTAGTAGTGAGATGTCTATACTGTTAATATCTTTGAGATGAGAGAATATTATATGTGAATATTTTGTCATAAATATTGAAGAGAGGGAAATAAAAATGAGGAGAAAAAGAGAAAATGCCATTAAAATCGCATGTGTGCCGTTATATTTTGAAATAAATTGTAAAAGCATTATATTTTAAAACGGAGAGAGGGAGTACCTATAATACTAATTTTAAATCGGACAGAAGGTAGACATGATAAGAGATCCCAGCAAAGTTGTTTTTCCGCTAAGAAAAAGCAAGCTTATACATGTTATATGACCTCTTAAAAGGACATCCCTGTCTCATCCGTCGTCTAATTTATCTCCTTTTACCTGTGCATATTTATTTTGGGGATCAGAGAATACAGTAAGTGATAAAATTGTGCAAATCTCGAGAGAAATCTTATGAGGTGAAAAGCTTTTCCCCATGTTCTCCTTTTTCTGTAATAACCTGCTGTATCGTTCGGTTGCTCTCTTCAAGAAATAAATAACGCAGCATCCTTTGATTGATCTCGAGGAAAACCTGATCATATACCGGGCCAGAAATTCATGAATCATTTTTTCCAGAATCAGCATAAATTCTTCAAATTTTATTTGTGATTAACCAAATGGGGCATGAAATTTCAAAAACCAAATTTCGGGACAACTTTATTTGGCACAACACTTCCTTTTTTAAATTCCATCATATTCTAACTTAAATAGTAAGGATTACGTAAGCGAAGACCCATATTTCAGGTAAAATAGAGAAAGGGACAAAAATTTTAACACTGTCATGACAAGATAGTTTTAGAAGTAGAAAATAAAACATTTACATAATGACGCACCTCCAGGGCACTTCACTTTAAGGTCGTGGGGATCCCGACATATGTATAGCAAGATTTTACAATCCCATGTCCTATGGACATGTCGTGATTCTAATCTAAATGCGGTAGCATCATAAATTATAATTTTAGTATCGTGATTCTGTAACTACGATCCTATTATATTTCCACGATCTAATCCTTGATCATGTCAAATAGACAATGATCCTACTTAGAATCCCGTTTTTTTAACAACTTTGATATCACGAAATGTGTTGTGGACCAACCATTTCTCTTTCATGGTTTCTTCTTCTCTTACTTTTAGCAGATTTCCATGCTTTTTAATTTGAAAAATCAAACGCCCTGTATCTGAAAAAATTGCAATTTGCACACATGTTGGTTGAAACGGCTTATGATACGAGGTGTTCGATCTTCTCAACGTAGGATCAACGATAATTTGTGTCTAAGCTTGATGAACTATAGCTGATCCCCTGCTGCCAATACAATGGGATAGTAACTCTTTAATTCACCTACTCACACGTGTGACATTCACCACCGACCACCGAGTGAAGAATATCAATCTATCAATTTCTAACAGAAAGACAGAACGGTCTTTGGAAAAAGAACGCCCAATTCCCCCTCCAGATATGGCTACGCAAAATCAACTAGGAAAATCAAGTGTGGACGCTAGCAGGTGCAATTTGTAACATGAAAATATTATCAAAAGTGATATGAGAATAATATGGGACGCACCACTTAGCTATGTAGCTCTCTTAAGACACCCAAACAAGACTTGAACTCTAGTACGAACAAGAAAAGGAAACCTAAATTTACAATCATCGGTTTGTTTTGGAGATTGCTAGGGCTTTCAAATTAGCTTTCCAACGAGCACAAGAACTTTCAAATTGGACTTTGTTTGTAAAAATTATGGATATTTTAAACTGAGTCCTGCTGGTGGCTCAAACCAAATCTGAATTGGATGTAAACCTTCTTGTCTTCAATTTCCTTGTTTGGGACAAACCAAATCTGTGAGAAACATGAGAAAGAAAGTCCTCTAAACTTTTGGAAAGTCTTGGATATTAGTGATATGCCCTAGAGGTCATCATAGAGATGATTGTATCACTTCTATGGTTATAATTGTTTGAATAATATATTATTTTATCCCTTAAATAAATATCTTTTATATTGATTAACAAGTATGTGACTTATTCATAGAATTTTTTATTTATGTTTTGATGCTATTCTAAATTATCTTTGGTCATATATCATTGGATGGGACAATTATGATTTATAGATCAGCACATATATTAATTGATGATCATATTTTATGGATTATGGATATGAGGATATCAAATTCATAATATAGACACATGTTAGAAAACATGGTATTAGATTGACTATGCGGAAATTTCTATATTCTTAAGTGTTATCGGTTGCTGTCATACATAGGGATGTCCTCATCATCATCTCCCTCTTAAAAAGGAGTCTTCTGGTCCAAAACAATGGTGATAAATCAACGACATTAAATGTACTACTCACACTATATTCATCACCTGGAAGCTCTATCTTATATACATTTTCATTGATCTTCTTAAGAATTTTAGATGGACCATCATCACAAGACATCAATTTGGACTTACGCTTTTTCCGAAATGTGATTTTTTTGTAGATGCAACCAAACTAAGTCACTTGGCTCGAATAACATCTTATTTCTCGTCTTGTTCGCTTTTTCAGTATAGTAACACACCTTCTCAATCTCCTTTTTTTGTTGACATGGATTTTCTTCACACAATCAAAACGCTTGGACGCTTGTATATTTGTACGTTCTTAAAGTGGAAGTGGCAGCAAACCAAGTGGTGCGATTGGTTTAAAACCATACACCATCTCGAACAGGCACATTTGAGTAGTAAAATGTACTGCCATGTTATAAGCAAACTCTACATGCGGTAGACAATTTTTTCACTCTTTCAAAATTTTGTTATCATCGTTCACAATGGCTTTAAAAGTATACAATTCACCACCTCCGTTTGACCATCCAATTGTAGGTGACAAGTTGTTAATAATAATAACTTTGTCCTAAGCTTAGCCTACAAAGTCTTTCAAAAGTAGCTCATAAATTTGACATTGTGATCTAAAATAATGGTTCTTGGTATGCCATGTAATTATACAATCTTCCTTAAAAATAAGTCAACTATATACGACGAATCGTCGTTTTTGTGATAGGGCATAACGTGTGCTATTTTAGAAAACCTATCTACTACTACAAAAAATTGAATTCTTCCCTCACTTAGTATAGGCAATTCTAAAATAAAATCCAAACTAATATCCATCTAAGGTGCACCAGGAAAGAAAGTAGAGTATACAAACCATGTATAGATTTAGCTTTGTAGTATGTCATACAACGTTGTATAAACCTTTCGACCTCACGTCTCATCTTAGGCCAATAAAAGTAATCACTCAATATTAAGAAAGTCTTTTCTTTCTTAAAGTGTCGTATCAATCCACCTAAATGTAATTCCTACAGTAAACGCAAATGCACAAACAAATCTGAAACACATAGCTTGATAACACGAAATAAGAACCCATTATGAACATGATAGTTATCCCAACTTTTTCTATCTTTGTGTATAGAATCTGGTTCAGCAAAATCTTGATTAGAAGTGTACAATTCTCTAATACTCTCTAAACCAGGAACCTTCACTTCTAATTGTGTCAAAAGAATGATTTTCCTAGACAAAGCATCAACAACCACATTCTCTTTATCTCTTTTTTGTATTTCACAACATATTAAAAAGATTCAATGAATTCAACCCACTTTGCATGTCTATAATTTAAATTGGTCAGTCCTTTAAGATACTTCAAAGATTCATAGTCAGAATGAATAACAAATTCTTTAGACCATAAATTATATTGCCATGCCACCAAAACATGTACAAGAGTATATAATTCTTTATCATAAATAGGATAATTCAATTGAGCACCACTAAATTTCTTACTAAAGTATGTTGTGGGTTTTTCTTCTTACATAAAAACACCACCAATATCTATTCCATTAGCATCACATTAAATTTGAAAGTCTTAGTTCAATTAGGTAAAACAAGTAAGGGTGACTTAGTTAAACACTTCATCAATTCAGCAAAAGCTTTTTATTCTTACGCTAACCCCCACACAAATTCAACACAATTGTTTGTCAATTCATTCAATGGGGGCAGCAATAGTACTCAAACCTTACACAAATCAATGATAGAAACTAGCAAGACCGTGAAAGCTTCTAACTTGACTATATTCATAGGAGTAGGCCAATTCTTAATAGATTCAACCTTAGATTCATCATCTTCTAACACCTTTCTAGAATGACATGTCCCAAGAACACAACCTTCTCTAAGCAAAAAGTGCACTTCTCTAAGTCTGCAAACAATTTTTCAGCTCTAAGCACTTCTAGCACTTTTTGGTATGATCAATATGTTCTTCTGTGGTGCAACTATTAATTAGAATGTCATCAAAGTAAACCACTGTAAATTTCCTAATGAAAGCCCTTAAAATATGTTCACCAATCTCATGAATATATTAGGTGCACTAGCTAATTCAAAAGGCATCACTAACTACTCATACAATTCAAATTTGTTTTAAAGGCGATCTCCACTCATCACCCTTCTTCATTCTAATTTGATGATATCCACCAGGCAAATCAATTTTGGAGAAAATAATAGCACTACTCAATTCATCTAGCATATCATCTAACCTATAAATTGGATGACGATATCTAACAGTGATGTTATTTATTGTTATACAATCAACACGCATATGTCATGTAATATCTTTCTTAGAAACAAGAATAATAGAACACAAGAACTTAAGCAACCTTTGTTTCGTCGGGATTGGTGCAATGCGGTGGATGATTGGGAAGGGATGCTTCTTAGAATTATATCAATTTGATACTCTATCCTTCGAATTGGTGGTAAACCGATGAGTACCTCCTTCAGAAACACATCGCTAATGCGTCTTCGTACACCAACGCAAAGTGCATCAAAATGGGAACATCTTTCACCCCTCTCAACCTATATTTTTGTGACTATCATGACCAGCTTATTCTCTTCCTCACTCTTTATTTTTTCACTCAATTTTGGCTTGTGGCTCTCACTCACTAGTTTTGGAATTACACTCTTTTGCTCTTTTCCTTTCTCACTCTTTATTTACTCCTCAATCTTGTGCATAGTATCGTTGACAATTTGAGGAGTCAATTATCACAGCAAAATCTCTTTGTTGTTCCATTTAAACTTGTATTGATTAGTTCTACCATTATGAATCACTGCACGACCATATTGCCATGGCCTCCCAAGTAGCAAATCACAAACCTCCATAGAAATCACATCACACTTCACAATGTCTCGATAGTTGCCAATCTAAAAAATAACATCCATTGTGTAGTCAACATTCATTGATCCTTTATCAATTAACCATTGAATTTGATACGAATGTGGATGTTCATATATCTCAAACTAAGTTTAGTGCAAAGTTCTTTATTAGCTAAATTATGGTAACTCTCACCATCAATGATCACCTTGCAAAATTTTCCACTAATGCCAACTTGAGCTCTTATTTAAAAAGATTGTAGCGTTGTTCATAATTTAGCCTCGGTTGCACACTCAACACCATCGGTGTACACATAAGACTTAGGCCAAATTCGGTATCACAAATTATTGTTTCTGGCTCATCATCATCATGTGCATCTCATATTTCCCCAAATCAGGAAAGCATTCATCTTCACTTGTAGAATCATGCTCTCTATTCTTCGCCACAAGGTTCTAAAACTCGGTACTCGGTACTCGCTCGGTCACCTCACCTTGTAGCGATTATACGGGAATCGGCCCAGTACTCGGCCTTGTAACCGGTTTTATATTTTTAATAACGGATTTATATATGTGTATTCATATAAAATCAAAGCCACATTTGATGCAATTATTTTGAACTTTTGATGTATATAGGTGGTTGAAAAATCAGCAATGAAGTATCAGTTTTATCATATAGAAAATCAATTAGCATCATTGAACCCATAATACTTAACAAAAACAAGCATTATTTGTTAACATGATCTGAAAGCAACGTTCAAGACCATTACCATGCAAGAAAACCAGAACAATTGCCTTGATAATGTAATTATGAGATCACCTGGCAAGTCATGCATGCTAGGTATGCAAAATAAGATGATGAAGAAGATACGAGATCTTATAGTTCTGAATTTATGCATCTAGTGATATCTGTTTTCACTAAATGTTTAGTAGCCTATCTGCCTTCTATATAGCAGATTAGCTAAGCTACCAAACCAAAAACTATCATTCAATCATGTATAGCCACTACTTTGAATAAGTAAGCAGTAGCAATAGCATACAACAATTGTAGAATGGGATGCATAGCCACCATAGAAACTTACAATCTTTGTCCATAGAAAATTAACTGGACAAACTAAGCAAGTAAGCAGTAGCAGTGAATAACCTCACTGTTGCGACTCGGCGATTACTCGGCCTGGTAGCCGATTATACCGAATAATCGGCCGGTTATACCGGTTAAACCGGTTAACTACTCGTTTTGGCCTACTCGTACCCGGTGAGATGACCTAGTACGAGTATTCGGCGATTACTCGGCCGAGTAAACTTGTTTTTAGAACCTTGCTTCGCCATCAGCATCATCTTGTTATTTGGGCAATCTTTTTTGCATATGACCATGTCCAAGGCGGTTGAAGCATTGTATGACACTACTCTTTACCGTGGAACCCACAAAAGATGTACCACTAGCTACCGGGTATGCACTCTTCTGTGTAATTAGCGTATTCTCCTCTTTCTTGCAGCTAAACTACGGAAACTAGAACCACTACCGAAAGTTGCTTTCTTGCTAATTTGTAATTTAGACACAAATTTACCTCCATTGCATAGTGTGTAAGCAGCAAACGAAGATGATTTTGAAAATTTCACATCCTCTTGTAATTGATGTTCCGCTTTTGTAGTTTGATGCACCAATTCGCAAATGTTGCTATATGACTGAAAAATGATGATGCACTTCACATTATGATTCAATCCTGAGAGGAAACTTTCCATGGTTTACTCTTCTTGTTCATGAACATAGGCTTGAATCATGGCGTGCTCCATGTTGTAGTAATCTTGCACAGATTGCATTCCCTATTTCATGTTCTGTAATTTATCAAAAAGATCACATTTATAATATCGTGGTACAAAATGTGCTCTCATCTCATGCCATGAATCAGTAGGGGCTTCACCATTCTTAGTTCTTTGGTTGATTATTTGCTCCCACCACTGCAAAGCATAAGCATCAAACTCAACCAACACCATTTGCAGCTTCTTTACTTCAGAGTAGTTGTGCATGCGAAATATATTATTAACCTTCAACTCCCAAGTGAGATACTCCTCAGGATCAGTACCACCAACAAATCTAGACATGAAAAACTTGAGCTTGCCTAAACCTTTATCTTCATAGCGTTGATGATGATAGTTGTTATCTCGATGAAAGGTAAAATCAACACCAAAATCTTGACCAAGTACAACACCATAACCACGGCCCTCGCCTCAACCATGAACACGACCACCATTGCGTTCAATAGCGCCACCATGTCCTCCTGGGCACGATGGACAAATTGTATTTATAGCAACACAGTTGTGTCGTTCTTGTTGTGCACGGATAGCAGATGTGGCATCCGTGTCAAGAATTGGATCTTGCTTCATCTCTTACATTGCTGCCTTGAATAAATCTAGTGAGTGCAGCAATATCATCCCGCAATTGTTGTGCGTTTTGCTTAACTTGTAACTCCAATTATTGCATACCTTTGGCAACTGTATCAGTGAAATTGTCACGCTTCTCATGGAGTTCGTTCAACCCATTATTCAACTCATGAAAGTGACCACGCAATACCGCATATTGATATTGCTTGATTGGAGCTTCAGGATCAATCGCCACTTTACCTAACATAGTTAGTTGTGCGAGACAAACAAATACAACAAGTATATGCATGTACGTGGACTTTTGTGAAAATCACTCAACTTGTCGTGACTGCCTGCGCAGTATGCACTCAACTTGTCATATCTTTCTGTATCCGTTGGGAAATATGCTTGATATTCTTTCAAAATATTTATTTTGTACACATTGAAAACCTCAGAATTGGTGCAGTAATCTTCATGAAAAATTGGTGCAGTAATCTTCATGAACATGATGAACAGAACAACGTGCCTCACATATGGAACGCATACATATTACTGAATAGCTGCAGCTCTCCTCCTCTTCTATGTTCTTATGCATGCGCTCCTCTTCTGTATACCTAAGTAACACAAAACAAGAACACTTGGAAAGTACCGCTAATTCACTAAAATAAAAAAAACTTAGATTAGCTTTCACATGGTCTCAAATCTGTTTAACAGGGCTACATGTAATTGGACTATGGTATGCTCTCTTTAAATCAGCACCTATGCCATCAACCATACGATCAGATCGATGTGAGAGAGGAGATGCAGTAGTGCTAGGGATGTCCTCGTCAGCTCAAAAATAGGCCAGGCTAGTGTGTTCTCAGGAAACATATTTTGCACTTGCCGAATGCAGCCATCCTACTTGACTCTACCGTGAGGGACAGGGGCGCCCTAACCGAAGCATGCATAATGATATTGGTGGATCTAATATTTTATCATGCTTAGGGCTAAACATCCTAAAATTAAGTCTAATTTATATCCATCATAACATAACAAAAGTAAGCCACAAATACATCATTGACATGAAACTTTAGCTCAATACTTCAACATACAACATAATAAGAAAACACATGGCAAAACATAAACAATGTAGCATATTATACCCACACCATGGCATAACAAAAATAAGCCACAAATGCATCATTGACACGAAACTTTAGCTCAATACTTCAACATGCAACATCATAAGAAAAACATGGCAAAATATAAAACAATGTAGTATAGTAGAGATACAATTTAAGTAACTAAATAACAAGATTTGCTCTGTACCTTCTTCATTTTATCTTGATCCTCTTTATTTTGCATCCCTAATTTGGTACTAATTAAGTAATTCCTACATAGAAAAACGCATAACACACGACATTCATTCAGATTTCAGTAGAAAGGATGAACGTATCAAACATCAAAGGGGAAGGGAGGAGTTGAGGAGGAGTGGGGAGTAGTGAAGTACTAGATGGTCCAGATCAGCGGTGCCTATGGGCCTACCTTTGCATTTTTGCCCGATTGCCCATCCCCGGTCCCCATCTTGCCGATTCCAAGGGCCCGAGGCAATGGGGCGGCGGCTGGCAGCAGTGAGCCCCCAAGGAGCGGCGGCGGTGGAAGCCCAAGTAGCGGCGGCTGCAAAAACTACACCCGTCGACACAGACACACGAGATGGCAAGAGCGAGATGTAAGGGTGAGGTCAAGCGATGAGGGCGACTAGGCAAGCAATCAAAGGGAAGTGATAGAGTGACTTCTGCTGTGCACTTTCATGTTTCAATGGCCCTTCCACATTTCAATGGACCTGCATGCCGCTAGTTTGTGCTTTAGCCCTGGGCAGGGCCGTAGACCTCAGGCTAGACCACTACTATTTAGATTTACTTGGACCACTACAAATAGGAATACCACTGCTAAGATTTTCAGACCTCAGGCTATATCCACCAAGCCCGAGACCTAGATCCGCCCCTGCATAACGATGCCCCAACCCTAAGCATGGCATGGCCTTCTTGCTTGCTGCCTCCGTAGATGGCAATGGCCAACACACACTTCAAGGAAATGGAAGAGGATTAGACGATCAATAGGTCTGAAGAGCAGTTATAAGATGGTTTCCTTTCGAAAGGCAATTGCGTTAGGCAGTTATGGGCTTGATTACTAACTAATCAAATTCAAGAACTTGATCCGAAGGCTGACCATTTCAACATTGATAATCCTATGGCCATTCGTTTCTGGTTGACGTGCATCTCATAGAAGTTTTTTCCGTACTTTTGAGAGGATAGACGATGAGTATCTAAGTATGGGTATAATTGGATTGTTGAAAAATTCTTGATGATGTGATTCAACCAGTCTTCATTTGTAGCCAATAAAACAAGAGAGAAGGACGTGAATCTCATAGAAGCTTTTTCCCTACTTTTGAGAGGATAAACTAATCGGACGGTGGGTATCTATGTATGAGTATAATTGGATGGTTCAAAAATTCTTGATGATGTAGCTCAACTACTCAACCAGGACTCGGCATTTCTAGTCAATAATATAAGGGAGAAAGATTAGTGGTCAATGTTTTTAAAGGTTGACTATTGTATTCTAAAATATCATCTAGCGTTGGTTAGAAGTAGTACAGTCTGAGTTCGATAGTCCTCCTACCACACCAAAGCACAGGGTGTTAGGCCAGGAACTGGGTGTGTGGGCCATAAGGGTGGAGCAGGGTTGGGGTTTTCTCGACAGAAGATCGTCTTCTTCTTAAGCAAATGCCCGGGTCATTTTTGTATTCTAAAATATCATCTATTTTGAAACAGAGATAGTACCTCTACCAGGAACTTCATAATTTGTACATTCATTCATGACTGCTTGTTGATCTACACAAGTATTCCATTAGCAGCCTTGAAAAAATGTCCTAATAGGAGAGAGGCACGATGAACATTTCAGCTAGGAGCCTTTTCTTTTCTTTCATTCTTTGAGAAGGTTTAGGAGTGCAGGAGGAAGAGAGGGAGAAATCGTATATACCAACTAGTACACACAGTGACGGAATCAGGATTTGGCTATACCTCTGGCTAAACTCTAACAATGTAGAACTAATACTAATTTGTACCCATACCATGGCACAACAAAGATAGGCTCCAAATACTTGGGTTTAGACCAAAGACTTATGCTTTTTGCTGTACGTAAACTAATACAAGAAGCATAACAAAGCCAAGCTTTAAAAGGCCACATATAAGTCATCTGTGATGAAAAATATGGAAGATTAAACAAAAAATGAAAGCTGTAGAGAACAAATTGACAGAGATAGTAGGTTTATGCATGAGGTACTTTTAGGATTCTCCTAAAAAAAAGGAACCTGTAACTGTTGATGTTATAAAGCATGCTTAGCACTCTAAGCACTAACTTAATCATTCTATCGAAAAATGATATGTACCAAACTATGGGCTAAATTTCTCGTAAAGTTTAGCAAACTGGAGACAACATCATATTGGTATATAAGTAAACATGTAAAAAAAGTCTGACAATGACAAAAGACAAAAGTAATTACCTGGTTTTTCTGCATTTCTATTATCTCTGTCCGCACGATGAAGCCAATGCAAAAAGATCAGGACTCTGAATAGAATTTGCCAGGCAGCTGTTTTTATGAGGGTCACTAGAGTCGAAGTATGGAGATATTTAGATGGACTGTAGTGATAAAAGCATTTGCAATCATGCAATGGATAGTGAACAGTTGAGTTGTTCATGTATTCAAGGTCAGGTCGATGGTGTCACAAAAGCATAGTACTCATTAAATGAATGAACAAAGAATGAACAACTTACGGACTTACAGGCTACAGCTGGTTTGGCGCCGGATGGAGGCGGGGCCAGCGCAGGAGGGAGGCGGCGCCGACGCGGGTCAGGCGACGGCCGGGAGCCGGCGTTGGCGGGAGGCGGCGGCGCCGGGCCACCGACGCTGCTGGACGGCTGTCGGCTGGACTCTGGATCTGGAGAGCCTTGGACTCTTGGAGTAATGGAGTTGGAGCCTGGAGCTGGAGGCGCCGCCCGGCGACCGCGTGGTCGTGGCGGTGGCGTGGATCCGTTCAACGCCTCGAGGGAGCTCTGCTCGCTTAGCCAACCACTCAAGTCTCAAGTCAACTAGGGTTCACCTCACTGCCTCGGGACTTTCCGTGGGACGTTGCCTCATTGGCTAGTTGCGCTCCGGCCTGCGGTGAAGACCGAAGCCGTGAATCCGTGATTGAATGAGGATGGGCTAGGCTACCGTGATTGAAAAAAGGCCCGTCAGCCGTGCAGTTTTGGGGGCTATGGTTTGCCACCTAGGGCTGGGCTTCTAAGTCTCGGGCTGAACTACTACGCTTTGAATTTTTTAAGCCTACATAAAAAATTTTGCACTACTTATTTCATTGGGCCTCGCGCTACACGTACCTAGTCTAAGACCCAGATCCGCCCTACACACACCACAATTCTGTCTTCCCGTGAAAGGGGTTCCTCGGACTTGGTTTTGTTTGTCTCTATAGCCACACCGCCCAACCAATTGCTCTTCCTGTGAGGCCCGCTCGATGGCCTCAGCCCAGCCACGTCATCCGCTGCCACCCAACTCATCCCTAGATTCTGTCAGAAAAGGCCCATTTTCCACCGTCATACTCCCGTGCTGGCGCGCTCACCCAAACCCGAGGGCCTAAGCCAGCCGCCCCGCGCGAGGTAGGCGCGGCTAGGGATGGTAACGGGCACAAACCAGCTAGATTTTGCCATCCCAAATCTGTGCCCATGAAAGTTAAACGCGCCCGCTAAAAATCCATGCCCGTGATGGATACAGATTTTTGCCCACTCGGGTAACGGGTACCCATGAATCGCCCATAGGTAGGAGTAGCACATAACTAGGGATGACAATGGGTACCGAAATCCAATACCCGGTGGGTTTTTATTCTATTAGGGCATGGGTCTAGGTCAATTTTCTAACCCGGTGAGCAGAGTGAGCTAGGGTTTACATCTTTTATATGTATTAGTTGGGCTAGGCCGGCTGTTGTGGGCCGGTATGAGCTGGTTTGCCGGGTTTATATTACCCATGGGTTTACGGGTTCGGGTACTATAGGAACGTACCCGAACCCAGCAAACCCGATGGGTTAGACTTTTTGCCCATTAAGAGACTCATAGGTTAGGAAATTGACCTAGACCCATGCCCTAATAGAGTAAAAACCCACCGGGTATCGAGTTTCGGGTACCGATTGCCATCCCTAGGCGCGGCACGCCCATTTGCCGCGTGCACCCTCGGACCGGTGCGCCCGGGTCATGCCACACAGGTAGAGGTGTGGATGTCGAGCCAGTTTTTATTTTACCAAATTTTTTAAAAAATAACATAGTTTAATTTAATATTATTTTATTTATAGTTTAAAATTATTTTTACAATCGAGCTAACGAGGCAAGCTAAGTTGAACCGAACGAAAGAAAATTTTAATTTCATCTAAAATCGACTTATTTAATGTTTAACCAATTAACGAATGTAATTAAAATAATTTTGAACTGAGCCATCGAGCCTCACTAACGAGCTTTTTTCACCCCTACACAAAACCACTCCAAGGACTGATGGCATGCTGACAAAAATGGTATTGTAGCTATTTTTTAATATAGTGTCCAGATATCCGTTTTGCAAATCTAGCCCTCTCCTTGAGCTCGATAGCTATGGTAGACAACATATGTCGCTTACCGCACTATAGCAACTCGGCAGGTCTTACGGAGCCACTAAGCTCGGCAGCACCTGCCGAGCCACAATTGCTCGATACGTCTTTAGCCAAGGACCTATCGAGCAACTGTGCCAGTGTCAGAAGATGATGGTCATCTGAGCTCTACTAGTGGCTGTTTGACTGATGCCTCAATCCGTGAAAGCACATCATGTTCGCTGTACAAGATCAGTATGAGACACGCTCGGACAAAATCATCCTTTTCACACGCACCCCCAAGTGCTAGAGTCCATCGCAGCTCACTAAATTCTTGTTTGTCTTGTGACCTCCTGTGTGTCTTGCGACCATCGACAAGGAGAGCGGTGGAGTCATGGAGGAGGTTATGGGGATGTGTAATGTCATATTTATATTTTACGATCTAGAATTTTATGTGGTTTTATCATATTATTTTATAGATCAGTAGATAGTGCTCACACATATATTGCTGAAATATTTCATACATCGTATAAACCATACGGTGGCAGTTTACTTAGATATTATCTAAGCTGTCGAGACCCGAATATGCTTTACTGTTGTTGGTAGTAGTTGTGGTTGTGGACATGAACGAGGCGAATGGGAACTAAAGGCTATTGCTTTACTGTTGTTGGTAGCAGTTGTGGTTGTGGATATGAATGTGAGTAACAGTTACTACTATATTGTTGTTGATATTAGTTATGGTAGTGGATATGACTGTGGATATTTAGAATCTAATTGTTGATGCTTTATCATCATACTATAAGTGGTTTATTGATGCTTAATCAACCATAGTTTAATTAACTTACTAAACAGTTTGCTTACTGAGATTTTTATCTCACCCTTGTTTATTCACTTCTAGGTGATCCTTGAATATGTTTGAGGAGTTTAGAGCAACACATCATCATCACACAAGTCTTCATGTCTTTTGCTATAATTAGTTAGAGGATTTTATTAATCGTTTCGTTCTCCCAATTGTTAAGCAACATAACTTAATGATGTTCAATCGTGGTTAGTTTTAATGAGGTTTGAGCAATCAAGCCAGGTTGGTAAATGATATTGGTGTGCAGTTATACATTCTTATGCTTTTTTTACAAGCTCTTATTATATGTTATGTCATCATGTTTCCGTAGGGTCTTACTTTTTGGAAAAGTGATGCCAGATTTTCTTTGTATTCCAGTTGGTCAAAGTGTAGTTTAGTAGTATTTTAATGTAATGTGATGCCTGAAATGTTACACACACAAGCTCCATTGGCCACTTGCGCACATTCGTTGTATTAGAAAGGAACTCCATATGCTTCTCGTTTCTATCGACACCAAACAGCTTATATGTGTGTGTGTGACGATGATTTCATTATTTTGGCGAAAGTTTGGTCATTGTCCCCAAAGACTAACAACACATTTAGAAACCCATGAATTTTGCGTCGTCAGAGAGAGAGAGACATGGGATTTGTTAAGCGTTACAATAGATTATATCTTGAAAAATGAAATGGAACTTCATCAGATAAACTTAATTGGGTGCGATCGGCGTCTAACCCACGCGATCTCTATACTCGGGTGCTTGGCTCCTTCTTAAACTGACTGCCAGAGCTCCTGGCCTATTTCAAAAAGAAAAAAACGATGGCTAATTAGGCAGTGGCTCAGGATATATGACCTTAAGATAAAACTTTTTTTCCTTCTGAGATATTTAGTTAAACCGAGAGAAAGCAAAACTTTGGCCTGTGTGGAGCGTCTTCTATCACTTTCACCTTGTCACGTTGATCCAGCCTAACACATACAGTTAGGCAGGGCATGAGGTGTTGTTGAACATTCCTGACAAGTGAAATATGGCCTGCCATGATTGGAATGAACTTTTTTTTCTTTTGCGAGGAAATAGGAAAGCAACTTGTAAAAGAGAGAGAAAAAAGAGTCAAACAAAATTTGGTTCTCTCCTTTTCGCTCATCCCTCCTCGCTCAAGTCAAACCTGGGGCCGCATATAGGGCCTTCTGTCGGCCAGTCGGAACACATTGACAAAACCACATGCAAATATTTTTCATTACGTCAATCTTCGACTAATTATTCTAGTGCCTTCTCGTCTATATTATTGCGACTTAAATCTGTTTGGTTAGGCAGATCACAAGGCTGATGTTTATGGCTGTGATTAATAGCTTTTAATTCAAACATAAGTGTTTGTACGAACACATCAATACCGATAAACTACTTTAACAGTACTGTTCCGATAAATCACTTTAAAAAATAACAGAGAAATAATTTTATTTATTTATTCAAAGAAAGACATAAGCCGTATGCCAACAAAAACTAAGCTGTGTGGTGAAATGTTAGTTCTCTGTGTACGATACTATTTTAATAAACTATGCATCAGCACCAACGAGACGAGAGCAACAAAATTTATATTTGGAGTTTTCCGCTGGTGCTTGTCCGTGTATTCTGTTCCACTGTCTCGACAGGGAACATTTTTTATGAGCTGTGCTTGTGCTGTTGTGCAGATGCACCGAGCAAACGAGCTTTCACACTTCCCAGCAAACGAGCTCTCACGCTTCGCTTTTTCTTTGAGACGGAGAGTGCGGACACTTCCGCATCGTATTGGAACACAAGTATTTCATAGGAAACTGAAAGGTGGTGTCTCGGTTATACCCACACGAAGCTTTCATCCAATACAACTACCAGCATGTAATAAAGAACGCATCCAGACCTGGACGCCCTTGCCAAATGCGTCCTTAGATGTGTAAAAATTTGCTTTCTTTTTCTACTTATTTAATTTATTTTGTTGCTTTTTCTATATTTTAAAAATCAGATAAAATTACTTCTAAAAACAATGGATCCCCACCCATAGAATACCGTTGATGTAGTCGGAGAACAGGTGGGAGGGACCGATGGTTGATGCTCGTGCGAAGCTTATGGAGGCCGCTAGGATTCCAATTTCCAGTGCCACTCTTCGACTTCCAACTTCCTTCTACTCTATTGTTTGGAACCGGTTCTAAGTTTTTTTCTTTCCTCAATATCAACTGGAAGGTCGAGAGACCGACTAGAAGGGGATAAATAGTCGGTTTTAAAATCCTCTTTAACCAAAACCGGTTTTGTGTGTATAAGCGTAAATCAAAATGTTCTATATATATGTCAAAATTTACAATCTTAAGGTAACAAGTTATCGATTTATTCTAGAAACGTAAATTACAATAATATAAATCACAAGAGAACAAACCACACAAGATGACATAAACCAATATCCTTGTCCAACCAGCCATAAAAAGGTATCTACACTCACACCCAAAAACTAGCCGTTGCTACAAAGTTCCAGCAAAAATTGGCCTAGAGCGGTCTGACTACCAACATATGGTTGATTAGACTGCCCTGCCTTCAACAGCTAGAAAATTAGACATCGCAGGGTAAGACCGGTCTGACCGCCACACAAAGTGCGGTCGAATTGCCAAGACCGGTCTGACTGCTCACTGAGAACTGGAGAAGGCACAAAAACACGCTCACTGGTAAAAAAGACTACCTGCTACAGAAGGCCAATGGAACCGCTCCACTGGTCAGACCACTGCCACAAAGGCCACAAAACAGAGCTTATGCCAAAATGTTCAGATTGACCAAAACGGGCATTCCAAGTGAGGGCCAGTTAGACCGTCGACCAACGTGTAGTTAAACTGCCCTCACCGGTTAGACCGTAACACATGGCGGTCTGACCGGTGAAGAAACAATTCAGCACAAATAGAGGTGCGTGTACTTCAATAGCTTGCAAAACGCATTCGTGAATTTTAGTACCATGCAAACAAGAATGGAACATTATCTTGGAATTAGGCATCAAGGATCTGGAATATGGACTAAAGTTGTTTTCACAACACATTCGTAAACCTATCACATGCAACAAAGATCATGTATGAGTCTTAGCTATTTACAAAATACATTCATAAATATTAGCACCATACCACGGAGAGTTGGAGCAAGCATAATGAGCTATCAACACTTGTCACGCTCAAGCTACTAATCAAGACATCTTTTAATAGTACGGTAACATATACTAACAATTGGTCTTCCAACTAAACACCGAAACCGATAAAAAATTAGGAACACATTCTTAGTCTATACTAGTTATACATTTGTCTTGTGTATCCTCTTGATTTCAATGACAAGCATCTCCACTTTTAAGTCTGGGTTCTTGACTTTAAGCATCAACACATGACCTCCACTTGACTGGATAATGATCAATATATGAATCTTTTTCAAGCCATCCATCACCATAGGACATAACATATTTATTTAACTTATAAAAATATTAGTTTTACAATATAATTACCATCACTTATCAAAATATACTATTAACTAATAATAATGAGTCTAGATTGTTCGTCCTCTCAATGTGAGCCAAGTATGCGGGACAAATGGTTCATAGCTCGTGATCCGAACCAACACTGTTTTAATTCACTATATAGCCTATTAGCTGTTTGCGATAACGTTGGTTAAATATATAACATACCTTGTGTGATAAGATTCGAAACAAAATGTACCCTGACTTCGAGTGTCAGTTAAACATTGTAAACAACCTTCCTCTCGTTCGCCGCCCCCTTCTCGCTCGCCTTTCTTCCCTAGATCCGGCCCCGTCCCTATCTCTTCCCCGGCTGCGCCGACGTCCAACGGGAGGGGTCCCAGCCCCTTGCCTCCCCTGATATTACAAATGCATCTGACCAACCTGACAATAGTACTGGGAAGAATTAACTAATAGAACTTTACCTCTAACCTATCAGTGCACGTAACACGTGGATGGGTCTGCGTGTGATGATAATCGTTCTGCTTTTCAAATTAGGAAGCATCAGGTATTTAAGGCTATAACTACATGCATGTACATGCTTTTGCTTTGATCTAAAACACAACTATTGTGGACAACCCATGTGTCACACAGATCCAGCATGTTGAAGCCATAACAACCATATTTGAGCGAGGAAGTATGCACCTGTGCCACTGTATAATCCAAAAGATTGTATGGAAACGGCAAAAGTTGGGCGGTTGCATTGCATCCGTATAAAAATGTCGAGCATGAAAACAACGGAGTATTCTTTTCCAGTATTGATAATAGGTGAGTAAATTTATATCAATTATCATAATTGTTGATAGAAAATTAACTTAGCATGAGTTTGTGCCGGAAAAAAAACAGGGGCGTGAGATGTAATAAAAATAATTGTTGAGAGAAATTGTGAGTTTGTAGATTCATCTGATTTATATGATGTATGTTAATTGGAATACGAAATTATGGTATTTGAAAGAAAAATGTTTAAGCTCTAATTATTTTGTCCACAACATCATAGCTAGGTTCCATACGCTCCTTTTCAGTGTACTTATTGTAAGTATACTATTCATACAGTCGATCTACCAGACCGTGAATATATATTTTTCTACTAAATGCATATACATATGTATTCTATTCTAATTATTTATGTAGATGGGATATATATACCAGGTTCGGTCTTAGGAATCGAACTCCTATTTGCCGCGCTTATCGTGCTAGCTAGGGCGAGCGAGCCTGGGCCCGGTCTCCTACGATACGACGAGAGCGTACGCACCAATTAAGCCTCTGTTTCTTTAGAACGGGAAACTCCGGATCAATAAGCCCCCGGAGCTCCCCTCAGTCCACACTGGTTCCTGCCAAAGAACCACGCGGACAGCCTAACGGAAGAGAGAGAACGGAAGCCAGCATACAGCCCCCACCTTGCGGCTAGCCTAACTCCTCCCCCTTCCCCTCCTCACCTCCGTGCTCAAATACCCACGCTCGAATGCTTCCTCCTCTCCTCTCGCATCCGCTCTGATCCGTAGCCCATTCCTTCCCTCTCCCCGCGAGCGAGATAGCTAGCTAGGTGGTAGTGGGCGAGAGCTCTGTTTGCCGGGAGGCAAGAGGCACGAGGAGGAGGAGATGAAGCCGGTGGAGCGGGCGAAGCTGGTCCGGAGCCTCCGGCAGGAGTCGCGGCGGCTACGGCTGCTCGTCCTCGTCATCGGCTTCTTCCTTGTCACCCTCACCTTCGTCGTCATCTCCAAGCCCGACGCCCTCCTCTTCAACCGTACGCGGCGCCACCCACCACCACCTCCGCCATTTCTTCTTCTTGGATTCTTGGGATCGATGCTGACCAAAGTGCTTGCCCGATTCTTGCGCTCGCAGTGAACGGCCGGCTGTCGGTGGACCAGTCGCCGCGGTCGCTCCTGATCCGCCAGCGGGTCGACGCCGACTCCCGGAGATCCGCCGACACCCTCCCGGCCGCGGAGGATCCCAAGATGGCGGATGACGACGACGGCGAGGACGCCAACGCCAAAGGTGAAATCTTTAGAGCTAATTTTACCACCTTCCCGTAACCCCATCGCCAAATCTTGGGGCCTAGCCTCTACTATTGTACTTGTTTATCTTAGAATTTTTTCTATTAAGATGTCATATGGTACTGACTCTTCTCCTAATTATGACAGGAACCAGTGAGGAGGAGAAGAGGGTGCTCACTAGTGAGCCTGAGCAGGGCAAAAAGGAGGAGACCACTGCATCTGAACTGTTAGGTAAGCCGTCACCTTCCGATCCGTCAATAATTTCTTTGTCTAGCTCCGTCTTTGGATGCGCACCGAGTTCGTTCCGCTCGGATTCGATTCACGGGGTCCGAGATCGCGAGAGATTTGGGCTCTTTGAATTGATGCTTGCTTTATGTGTGAAACTTTGGTGGTGGAATCTGTACCGTATTTGTAGGTGTTGGAGGTGAAGAGGAGAGGAGAGAGAGGAGGGGCACCAAGAGCATCACAAGGTGACCCTCCCAACTATTTCCAACTATACCATCCATGACTCCGAAGACGGCGACAATGGCAAGCAAGAAGGTAGCAGGCGCTGATACTTGTGTTTCTTTGTCTAGCTGTTGGTATAGCCGTTTTGGTACTTGTTAACAGTGCTGGTACTTGTTCTTCGTGGGTGTGGTGGGCTTGCTGATGTTATCTGCAGATGGCAAAACAGACGCTAAAATTGAACTCAAAACGGACGCTGACAAGAGTGATGGCAGGGACAGATCTCAGCAATCAGGTTAGTATCGTAGATCAAAAACATATGCCATGAGACCAATGTGTCATCTGAATCTGGTGGTTTTCATCACAGTTCAAAGAATTGATTGATTAACCACTTTATGCTGTCAATTAATTCATCCTTATATTTAATTGAGGATGCTTTGCGCATTCACAATGGGATATCGATATATCCAACTCTTTCTATTACTTCTGTTTCAATGATGATACTCCATTTTGCAGCCACGGATAATGTGGAGTGGGAGATGAAACCGCTGTGTGATTTCTCAAACTTCAGAGCCAATGTCTGCGAGATGCGAGGCGATATTAGGATTCACCTGAATGCAAGTTCTGTCATGTACATGGAACCTGCCGGTTCAAAGAGAGATGAGCTATGGAAAATTAAGCCTTACCCTCGTAAAGGTGATGAATTCTGCCTTAGCCATATTACTGAGCTGACGGTGAAATCAAGCAAAGTGGCACCTGAGTGTACTAAGTACCACGATGTGCCCGCTGTGGTCTTTGCTCTGACTGGATACACTGGAAATCTATTTCATGACTTCACCGATGTGCTTGTCCCCCTTTTCACGACTGCAAGTCAGTTCAATGGTGAGGTTCAATTCCTAATCACAGACATGGCTATCTGGTGGACAAGGAAGTACAAAGTAGTGTTCGAGAAGCTATCCAAGTACCCCTTGATTGATTTCAACAACGATGATCAAGTGCATTGCTTCAACCATGCCATTGTTGGCCTTCATGCTTACATGGAGTTCACAATTGACTCGTCAAAGGCACCGCACAATTACTCGATGGTGGATTTCAACAGGTTCATGCGCAGGACCTACTCATTGCCTAGGGATGCAGTTACCGTGCTTGGTGAGGACCCTAAGACCAAACCGAGACTGCTCATTATCTCCAGGCAGAGGACAAGGACGTTCCTTAATCTCAACGAGATTGTGGCAATGGCTGAGGCAATGGGTTATGAGGTTGTGGTTGAAGAGGCCAATGTGAGCTCTAACCTCTCCCATTTCGCCAAGGTAGTTAACTCCGTCGACGTGATGATGGGTGTCCATGGTGCAGGGCTTACAAACTGTGTGTTCTTGCCACCTAATGCCACGTTAATTCAGATTGTCCCGTGGGGTGGGCTAGACTGGATATCCCGAATTGATTTCGGCAACCCATCGGAGCAAATGGGCCTACGGTACAAGCAGTACAGCATCGGTGTGCACGAGAGCAGCCTCACCGATCAATACCCCCTGGATCATGAGATCTTCACGAACCCGCTTTCATTCCACAAGCATGGGTTTGACTTCATCAGGCAGACCTTCATGGATAAGCAGAATGTTAGGCTTGATTGCAACCGGTTCAGGCCTATACTTTTGGAGGCCCTTGATCAATTAAACCAATAAAGACCACTGATCTGTTGTTGGGGCACTGTATTAGATGTTTCTCTTTACAAATTTTTGGTTTCACCATTCTCTTTAGTAAAGTTTGTTGATCATCTTCTGATTACATGAGCAAGGAAAAAATCAATTATTTGTCTAAGATGTAGAAAATGGTGTCGTCACATGGATTGATATTCAGATATCCATGATGTGTCATTTAGATCATATTTCTTGATTGGAAATAGGAAAAAAATAAATTTTTTCTTGTGAATTGTTGTACACCTATGGCTGAATTGAGCATGAAAATATCAGTATATGAACCATAGTAATCAGCTGCTAACTACATGATGTAGGAAAGTAGAGTGTTCCAGGCTTGACAGCAAGAACATCAACTACAGAGAGCACCATTTTGTGCTGTGTGATTCATTCTGGTTTTTCACTTTTAATTCGTGCACAAGAAGAAAGCTTAAGGTTGATGTACTTAGGCGTAAGGTGCTAGAAGTTGAGCTGACCAACCTTTCGAACCCTGCGCATCATAAGCCATGTTTTGGTGCTTGGTAATACACTCTAATAAAAAGATCAACAAAATGAAGTAGGGAAGGAAAAGGTAGCAAACGAAGTTTAGCAGCAAAATGGAACAACTGATAACCAATGTCGCTTTAAGATTCATACAATTTTCGTTTCTAAGAGCATGAAAGCACCACTTTTTCTTTCAGAAGAAAAAAAATGAAAGAGCTGTTTACATGTTAATATTTCTGAAAGAGAGCTGCGCGGTGACAGGATACCGTCGTTTTCCCCAAACACCGCAGAAACTGGGAAGCTGACGAGAACCCGTTATTTAATCACGTCATCTAGCCTAGAAAATCAAGAGGTGCCAGTTTGGCAGGGATCTGAATTGTTAAAACGTCATTGTACAGACCGTAATCGAAGAACTGAACCAATGACGTACCATGTTTTGTTTTCTTCTATCTCTTTCTTCTCTTCCGCCTGCATGTGCCTACATGCCGCGACAGCACGCCAAACTCGATGGCATCCCAAAAGGCGCTTCGATTGAGAGAGATAATTGCTGGCCACATGCGACGGTGCTTCTCCTTTCCTGCCCTTGTCTTTCTGAAAGGGCATTTGATCGGTCTGATTGTGCTGAAAGCTGGCTGATGCAAAGAAGTATTATCTTATCTAGTGTCTAGCTTGGTTGTTTGCCTTCTCCTAGCCTAATAAGCATATGGAGTACTAATTACTTGAAGCATGAATGCAATACAGATTGTGATCCAATGCAAGAGTACAAGAGTAGTACGTAACACCCCATTTTTGGGAATGTAAAATTTTGCATGATTGAAAATTTTCAAATTGAGTTTGAATTCAAAAGCCATCTCAAATTTCAACCAAAATTCAAATTTCAAAAGTTTCAAACCCATTTTGGGCTCGGCCTAGCCCAGCACTGCTTCTCCCTTGGCCCACCTAACCTTGGCCTGGTCCAATTGGCCCTCGGCTCGGCCTGGAATGGTCCACACCGCCCTGGTCGTGCCCGGCACGCACACGGATCGTGTCGTGCACACACCAATTATGCTGCCCGCCGCTTCCCCCTGTGCTTGCCCTGCCCCACTGCGTCCGTGTTCGGTGTCGCCTCCCCTATGCCCCACTGCTCCTCTATAGTGCACTGCCCCTCGCCTGGACCCCTCTTCTTTCCTTCCTCCCCGTGCACCACGCCACCACAACCTATGCTCGCAGCTCCCGTGTCGTGCCCAAGACAGTCCACGTTGCATGCCCACATTTCTTGGCTGCCCATTGCCCAAGCACGACCCCTCCATGCCTTTACTCCTCTATGCCGCATGCTAGCTCCTCTCCTTCCTATGCCATGCTGTGTGCCGGTGACACCACCCTCAGCCTCCACGCGGCTTTGATGGTGTCCAATGGCCAACGCTCCCTCTCTCGGCTATAAAGCACGCACGTTGACCTCCTCTCACCCCCAATCGCCATTCCACACCCTTAATCGCTTCGAGCCCCACCCCACCCCGGCTGCCTCCTTCCTCCCCTCTGGTCAAATCGCCGCCGCCAACACCATTTGAGCTCCGCAGCGCCTTGGACCAATTGGTTGCATCTGGAGCATCACGCGAGGACCCTAAAGCCGCCCTGACCCCCGCCGAGCACTCTCTTCTTCTCCAACGAAGCTCTCCATCGATAGCTCGCTTCGAGCTTCCTTGAGCCTCACCGGCTACGCTCCCCTCTGTTCCATGATGCTCCTATAGCAAAGAATTGGGCTCTAATACCCTGTAGCGCCGTAGTGCCAAGCTCAACTTTCCGCTACCACTTAAGCTCACCACCGACCGCCCTAGACTCTGAATCTGCCACGCCGCCTCACTTGGAGGTTCCCGCTGGGCCAAGGATCCCATTTTTAGCATCGTCGCTGGCTGTTGTCCCTCCCCTCGCTAGCGATGAGCCTAGCCTCTTCTCGGTGAGCAAGAAGGCACTGTAGCACCGCCATTAGTTCAAACAATAATTAGTTTAAGTGTTAATGACTTTCATTAGCCATTGTTAATCAGTCGTTGAACCGTGGGCCCTCATTTAATTTAAGCCTTGTCTCGCTGACATGCGGGCCCTAGCCAATTAAGAATCCTTTTTAAATCAATTAAAAACCTTGGAGCTACTAACATGTGGGCCCAATTTACTGTGGCCATAGTAAGGAGTCCCATCTGTCAGTAGCTTAGTTGTTTTCTTTTAGAAAAATAAATCAAAATGATTTTTAAATCCCATAGGACCCGAGCCTTTTTAGTAGAACATAAATTGAAAATTTAAATTAAAAGTTGATGGACCCCACCTATCAGAGAGAGAAATTCTCTCTCCTCTGTTTATTTTTGGATTTAATCTAAATTTAAACTTTAGAGAATCCGCTCTCACTCATTTTAACTCTAAATTTAATGAAATTTGTTTCTTAATTTTCTAAATTCAAGATCTATCTAATTGAAATGGAATTATTCAATTTAGAGTTTATTTATATTTTCATTTGTATTTATTTGTTTTTGCTCACTTGCTTGTTCGTTGTTCGATGTGATCATCCGAGTAGATTATGAGGATGCAGAAGAGCCCTAGTTTAAGACAACGCAAGAATTTGAAGACCATCCTACTTGTGAGCTAGGTGAGTCAATATTTTGATCACATTAAATCTATATTTATGCCAATTTATCTTTATTTAAATTATCAAATTACATGCTTAATTTATTATACAAATGTATATTAAACTTAAGGTAGCTAAATGTCTAATTGATATTGTAGAATTATTATGCCATCTGTTGACACTTGAATCATATGATTCTTGTCACTCTAGATATTTAATAGTAGGGATGTTATTAACTATAGGTCGTACTTAAGCATCAACTAGTCTTGTTTAAGTAGCAAGGCATTAATTTATCCTAATCATTATTTTCATCAGGAACCTTGTTTTGCACAGTCATTAAAGGGAAATGATTGGTATTTTTTCATAACTTAGCTTTATGCTTCTCAAAATCCTAAAACTTGTTGTTACCATATCTGGATAAATGGTATGATGATTCGTGCATATATAACATAAGAAATTATAGTTTATGACATGTACCATCTATATAACTGAAGGACTTAATCTTGTGATGATCTCTCGATGTAAAATAGTACAACCACAAATCTATAATGGTATTGACTAGATTAAATAATGTGCATCCACTAGTGTGGGTTGCACTATTAGAGTGACCCACGAGTTGTATCGCTGGTTTTAAACTGTCGTGGATATGGGTCGTGTCGTTGGTGTAAACCACCGTGTGGTGTAGAGGGGTCTTGGTGTGATAGACGTAACCACCTATAGATAAATCTTAGCAGGTGTAATTTACATTAGGGGATGCATTATAAATACCTTATGATGATCTACTTTATTCACATGTCCAAGGAAACATGTGAAATATAACAAGTTGATTATTTCTCATGGGTAAAGTGTACCGTCTCTTCAAAGTATAAACTATTTGAACAGCCTGCCTATGGTCAAGAGCCGGTATGGGAACTTACTTGAGTTAGTTTCTATTTTACAAACTTCATGGGTCAGATAAAAACTAGTTGGGTGGATGTAACCCTAGTTTTAGCATTTTTCCTGCATGGATGTAACCTAGTATTGATAATTGGGTAGATATAACTCTAGTAATCAAAAACTAGCATGTAGTGGATGAAACCATGTAACAGGTAGATGAAACCTGTACCGTTATAAATAATACACACTTTTAATCGCTATAAATAATACATGCATACTACGATGTCCCAGGAGCTGATGGTGAATGGTGGAGTTTAGCCCTGCTCGTTTCGGTTTCAGCTTCTGGCTTCTAGTTTCTAGTACACTATTCCTTAATTTCGTTTTTTATAATTTTTTATGGGCTTTTTTACCCTTTCTTTTTTTCTATGTTCCTTTATGTTATCTGTGATGGGATAACCTTTGTTTTTATTTTTTAAATATTTTTAAATTTAATTACACTAAATAAGCTACAAGCAGTTACAGTGCAAAATAAACCAACTACAATGAAAAAGAGCCAAAAGCCACCAAAAAAGCCAAGTTGAGCAGGGAGTAGTCTCTAGTAGTCTAAATTCCACCTCAGTCTGGCTAACTAAATTGGTGTTTGCGTGCATCAGTGTTATCTAAATCTTTGATTAATATCGATCGCACATAATTTACTCAGTTTTTTGCCTGTGGCGAAATGTACCTTTCCCTTTTGCTTCCACTTCTTCTTCCGCAGTTTGTATAATATATCCATTTGGTCTGATCGATTCTATTATAAATTTGACCTAATGCGGTCTATTTAAACTCTGATGATTGTAATATTATTGTATGATATGATTTACGTCATATATGAAATGATTCAGCGATATATTTGGTGAGCACGATCTACTGATCCAGAGAATAATGTATGGATTTACAGAAGATTTTGAATTAGCTAAATCCAGATCCGATATAGTAATAGTAAAAGGAGATAGGCAGACACATGTAGAGCACATGAAGAGCGTGTGCAGCTTGGTCAGCTGACAGGGCTTCTTCTCATGTCGCAAATAACCAGTGGTTCATGACCGACTACTTAGAATATACGTTTTGTAGGAACCTTGAGGATGTGTCATCTTTTCTGTAAAAAATTATATATATTTTCTAAACTTTGAATGGAAGGAACCTGTTAGACCATGCTTGGCTTGCCTTATGTGAAAGAGGGAGAAAAGAACGAGAAACATTAAGCCAAAGATATGTTTAACTATAGAAGTTTGCCGCGTGCTAGTGTAATGTTACAATTGCAAAGACATCTAACAGCACGACAAATAATAACGCCCCATGCCTTTTGCCATGCGACAACACAGAATCTTTGCCAGCGAACAAAAGGCAATCATGCTTGCAGCCATTCGTGCCATGTGGGAGTCAGCAACAAGATCTTTCTACACACCGCCGCGAGGGACGCCACGATCACAAAAAAAAAGGGGTAATTATCATTCGTTCTAAACTTAAGGTGCAATTGATAATTTATCCTATAATATTTTACTGACGTGTACAACTCAACATACGGGGCAAATGATGAAAGGCCCCAAAAAGTAGTATCTTTGGTTGGTTTTTGAATGATCGGTGCTTCGCTTCAATCACTCACGGCCTCACTATGCAACGAGTATCGGGTCACCGACAGAGTAGCTCTACAAGACTTTGCAAGACGCCGTCATCAAGACTATCAGATCGGAAATAGAGCGACGCCCATTATCTCTAGTGGATCATACCAGTGATGGTGTCCCAAGAACCAAAAGTTGTTTCAACTATTGGGCCATACCACCAAATTTGATTCGGCATAGCCCCATGTGCAATATTTCAACGCAAAAAAATTTCAAGCTTAATGATCTGTTCCTTTCACTTTCAGCCTCTCACTTCTAGCCTTATATAGTGTTCGAAATAGCGATGACTTTTGGTTTTTACTGAAATTTCACTGTAACTGGCTTATTTTTTTTACTGTAGCTGAGTTGGCTTATTAGGCATAAATAAATCTAAAAAATTGTAAAAATAAAAGCGACACACTAATTAGAGCGGACAATGCAAAGGAATATGAAAAAAATAAAACATAAAAATTCAAAAAAATAAACAAAAAAATAGCTAAACGACAAAATAGTGCACAATGTTTTGAACGCTCAGCACAGTGCTTTTATCGCTATCGCTGCGATTGGAAGCCCATCTGAGCAGCGCCTTAAAGAATTTAGAAGTCAAAATAAATAGGTTGACTTCTTAATTTTAATTTTTTTCTCTTTTTTTTCGTATATCTTTGTATTGTCTATGAAAATTTACAGAGCTTTTTTTTATTTCTCGTTAGGTGAATGACTTAAAAAAATAATTCTACTACAGTACAGCTATAGTCAAATAAAATAATAGTTAAAATTAGAAGCCACTAAAAAACCAAAATAAGCGTCCCTAATTGTGCCATTAGTATTGAGTACCATGTGCAACATCGACGGGGACCAGGGCACCAGGCCGCTGCCAGCAGTCGCCCCTTCCCGCTCCTGGAGGAAGGAAGGAGTTGGGGCAGCGCGGCTGCCGGCCTAGGGAAGAGACATCGAGAATCGGGGCTTGCGGCTGCGCCGAGGAATAGTCACCGGATATGGGGAGGATTCGCGGCGGCACGAGCATTGGGCGGAGACGGCGTGACGAGGAGGATGGGAGGAGGCGCACGGTGGTTGGGGAATGGGAAGGAGAGTGTAGCGTCGGGAGTGAAGAATGAAGATGGAGTGGACTGTATGAAGCCACGTGGCAGCTCGTTAGGACGTCCGTGCCGAAATAACGGTGAGGGAAACCTCAAATTAATGTTTTCCAAGGAAGAGTCACGAGTGTGTTTCTCTTTCCATTTTCTTATTTTTGGCTGAACATCAATTTAAAAAAAGTGCAAGCCACAATTCAGTGTGCTCGTGCAAACATCACTGCGTTCGGTAGGACTTACCTTAGGTTTTGGTTTATATTTGCTTTAGTAATTAGTTTTTAAATAATATTTTTAAAAGTAATATTTATATATAGATTAAATATAAACTATACTGAGTTCAGTTGTACCGGTAAAAATTGTATATGATTATTTTTCTCTAGGTACTGGTTCTAACGAATAGTCCAGAATTTAAAAATTTTAGCTAAAAACCATAAGGTACAACTTAAAAGGACCCATCCGTATGACTATATTGCACAAAAAGAATCCACATAATATATTTTTAGACGAAGAATCAAATTTGACCTAGAGTTTAGTTTCTTTTTGACCTGTTGGTTTAAATAGGCTCCAAATACTTCATATATCAAAGAGGGGAGTTCCTCGCTGCTCACCGATGCCACGTCACGCCTATGCCCTCCTGTGTCGACACGTGTGCTGCGCTGTCTGAGCGTGCAGGCTTTCCAGTGATAGCAAGGTGCAGTTTTGGGCTCATTTCGTTTGTGCTCAGTTCCTTCCGCGCCTGGATAAGCTTCTAGGCGAAGGCGCGGTCCTCTTTTTACGTGCCGCTCGACGCTTTGATTTGTGCTCGCGGATCGCTCACCTCGCGCTCTAGTCTTTATGCGCGGTTCGTCTTTGCTTTTTCTCGCTTTTTGACCGCTTCGACAAAGGTTCGAGGTCATAACTCTCTTGATTTTGATGCTCGCGGATCGCTTTTAACGCCTACAATTAACTTGTAGACTCCATCTTAAAAAAATACTCGTAGTCTTTATCATCAAACTAATTTCCGAAAGAACAGACCCTCAGTCTTCACCGTTAGGTACCTTCCCATCTACGATCTCCTACTTTGCTTCACAGTTCACACTCTAGCGAAAGGCCAAAACTAGAAGGAAGAGAGGAGATCTGACGAAATGGCGGCGCCGCGGTCACCGCCTCTGCCGGCGTTGAAGTCGGAGATCGGCCCGACGGCATCACCCGGGATGACCCCGTGATCGCCTACAACAAGAAGGTCCACAACCATACGCCCTTGCTTCCACCTCCCAAACGCGTTCTCGATTCGTCCATAGTACAATATTCCATCGCTGCCTGGTTTCTTGATTTGGATTCGGTTGGTTGGTTCGTACGTAATTGAGGAGGGGCAACTGCAGCTGAAGAAGTGAGCCATTTCTTCACCCACTTCTAATTTCGTGTTTACTGTCTGCAATTCTTGGATCTGCATTAGCCTTTTTTATGTGAATCTACACTTTGTCCACTAATGAAAGTGATGAACATAGAGGAAGAGAAATTGCGTTGTATGTGTGAGGATGTGGCGATAGGGATGGAAATGAATTGGACTAAACTATACATCTCATTTGAATCATTGTCTGCCTAGGTGTCATGCTATTGAGAAATAAATCATATCCCCTCACTCATAATGAATTACAGAATGTGAGATTGAATTGTGTGAATGTGCATTGTGGTAGGTGTGCATGAAATTTTTTGGCTTATTAACAAGAATTAACTTGTTGAACCATGGGAAATACTGTAGCTATACCTGCTGTGTAAGGAGCTTAGCCCAAGTAGTGTATTGGGGCATCGAAGAAATATTGTTGGTGTTAATTTTATCAACAACAACTTACTGTCCACTGAAAGATGATGAATAAATTAACAGTGCCTTGCATACATCCATTGTGTTTATTAGTTGCAAACCAAAATGTGATTTTGATTGAGGACAGATTTTAGTAGCCTAACAAAGGTTGCACTACACTACAATTCCATGTAAGAGCATTTCGTTGATGAATAGTGACAGGCATGCCCTTATCTAATTTATTGAGAAACTCAACAATGTTTTTACTTTCATCAATTTGTGTGAGAGGCATGGATTTCGAGAACTGTCCAAATTTCATACCTTTTTCAGTGGAGGAAAAAGATTAAGCAGACTATCAATTTTCAATATATTGCTCTCAATGTTTTAGGGTAGAAAAATAAAAATGTTGGTGCAGTCGATTCTTTGTGGACACCAATGGCTGCTTTAGGTTCTGTTTTGCAGCCTCCCCCAGTGTTAAATCTCCATACATGATCTCTAAAGATTATAGCATATAACAGTTATTATGCTGATGAGAAGAAATCAATGTGCTGGCAGATTGTTGCAAGAGGATTCTTCTAACAGCAAACCTTTTCTTCTTTTTTCCAATCAATTAGTACCATAAGGCTACTCCATGAATGACAAATCTTATGTTCCTATTGCAGATCACAAGCAATCTTATGTAACCGTTTTAATTGTGATCTTTGGTAATCTCTCAAGGTAACCATTTTTATTGTTTCTAGGTAAAATTCTATCATATTTATTTGTTATTGTTGCTGTTTCTTTTTCTTGATTATTTAGATGTGTTCAGATACCCAAATGACAAAATCTAGATTAAGGTTTCTTATGGTATATGCCAGCTATGCCACGTGGAACTTATGTGCTTTGCTTCCGACGCGTATCCGCGCCTCGTTTGTGACTGAGCTATTAGCGCAGCGCGTTTGTTCAACTTGCCGTTTGTTTTCTTACTGCATAGAGTCTATAGGAAGGTTTGGCGTGGAGTGTTCCAGAGAGAGGTGGTGTCGTAGCAAGCTTCTAGAGAAAGGTTGCTTGTGTATGTTTCCTTCTTGCTTTTTATACATTCATTTTGGTACAAACTGGTCTCTAATGACTGTGGCCCATTTGGTTTTTTCTTGTTGCGGTTTGCTTTTTCGTTGTTGGTCTCCTTTTTGCGTACTGCTCGCTGAGCATGAAGGGCGGACTTTGTCAGGAAGCTTTGTATTTCACCTTTCGGCTTTGATGCGTCCGTTTGTTTTCATTCCTTGGTTCTTCTTCCGTTGCTGCTTGGGTCTCTGCTGCGGGTTGTCTCTTTATCGTCTTGATTGAGTTTTCGGCGTACGCTGCGAGTTCTTCCGCTGCTGCTTGGGTCTCTGCTGCGGGTTGTCTCTTTATCGTCTTGATTAGTTTTCGGCGTATGCTGCGACTACTCATTGCGAGGTGTTATTTTGTTACTGCTTTTTCATGTTGTTGCTCTAGATTTCTTAGTGATTTTTCCTTCTTTTGGGTGCAGTGTTGTCTTGGGTTGAGTCGTCGCTCTATGCTCGCTGCGCGGTAGTACTTCTTTTTAGCGCATGCTCATTTGGTCTACTGATTACACGGTGCCAGTTTCTGCAGGAAGACTTGTGAGGTGCTATTTTCTTACTGTTCTTTCATGTTGTTGCTCCTGATTTCTTATTGATTTTTTCTTCTTTTGGGTGCAGTGCTGTCTCGGGTTGAGTCGTCGCTCTATGCTCGCTGCGAAGTAGTACTTTTTTATCGCCTGCTCGTTTAGCTTACTGATTACATGGCATCGACTTCCGCAGGAAGACTATTGTTTTGCCTTTTGGTCCACTGGCTGTCGCCATCTCTTTTGTTCTTTCGATTGGTCTGCGCTGCCTGATCTTTCATTACATACAATAGTTTGGTTTTGTCGTTTGTTTGGCTTATGGTTTATGGGTGCTTTCTTTCTTGTTTTATCTACTGTTAAATGTCTTGCTTTCTTTTATATTACAGGTAGGACCATTGTGGTTTGGATTGCTGCTCCCCGCCGTTAATGTTTTTTTTAGCTTCTACTTACTTGCCTTACTCAGCACAAGGTATTTGTTTCTTCTACGAATGGGTAGCTTACTTTCTTTGTTTCCTCCCCCCTCCCTGTTGTGTGCATAGTACTTAGTTTCTACTTCTTTTAAAAATGCAGGATCGTTGTGCGCCGTGGCTCTAATTCATTGCACTTACCCTTCTTCGGTGCACCTTTTCGATTACAGAACTAGCTCGGCGGTTGCTTATCCGATTCGGTTTTAAGCCGGGCGCAACGAATTAGAACTATGATCAAAAGGAGGTACATCTTAATTAAAAACTGTCTTGTGGTAATTATTTGACCGTTATGTGTGTTACGCTATTTTCGTCTGTTTTCATTTTGTAGGTTGCTTTTTCATCTTTGTTTACGTTTATCTCTTTCGTTTCCTGTGGCCTTTTCGTAATCTTTGCGTTTACATTCTGTTATTACATTATGTATGTTTCTTTCCTTTCTATGCCTGTCTTAGTTTCTTCTTACAGTTCAACGGTTGTTTATCCGATTTAGTTTGGATATTGGTTCGTCTATACTCTCGTTGTTGCTTGTTGTACGGTGCAGGAATATTTTCAGCCGCTATTATTGTTCAACGCCGCTCACACTGGTCAGTTCATATATCATTCTATTTTGTTGTAATAGCGGTTATTCTTTTTGTGCTCTTAGTTATTTGATACATCATGCTGACTTTATTTCATTATAATAATGTCTGGTTTTATTATGCTCTTAATTATCTAGTACACCGCCTGTACCTTATTACTATTACAGTAGATTGGCTAACTTGCTTTTTTTCGTTATAATAATGTCTGGTTTTATTATGCTCTTAATTATCTAATACATCACCTGTACCTTATTACTATTACAGTAGATTGGCTAACTTGCTTTTTTTTCTTGGTTTCTTCCCCTTCCTCCCTTGTATGCATCACTAATTTCATGTGTTTTTAAAATGCAGGACCGTTGTGTAGATTTAGTCAGCAGAATTTCTATTTTACCTGCTTAGTCCAAACTACTCTACTGCTCTGCGCTATTATCGCTCGGCGTTTTGCAGCATGTTTACTTGTTAGTTTACATATCATTCTATTTTGCTGTGCTGATAGTTACTCTCGTGTTTATTCGTGCTTACATTTAGCTTTCTTAGAGCTTTCCTGTGTCCTTAGTATTTCTATTCTGTTATTACATTACATATGTTGCTATGAATATTGTGTTTATTATTATGAAGCCCAAAAGACTATATATATATATATATATATATATATATATATATATATATATATATATATATATATATATATATATATATATATATATATACCATCTAAACGAATTTGAGAATACCATATAGAAATAAGGCATATATAGAATAGTTTAGTCTTATCTTTTTCTAAAAATGTACATACTACCTCTGAAAAATTGTTCATACCACCTAGCAATCTTTACTATGATCTTATCGTTCCTACTCTGCTACTATATTAGATGTATCATAGTGTCGTTCCTCTCTTTATGCCTCTCTTACCTCTCTTCTATATACTTATCTTTTCTTAGAATTTTTTTGCTTCTTCATCTTTATTCGTGTTTACACTTACCTTTTCTTAGAGTATTCCTATAGCCTTACCATTCCTATTCTGTTGCTACATTACATATATCGTGATCAATATTATATGTGTTGATGTAAAGCTCAAAGGATCAGTACAAAGAGATATACCATATAGAAATAAGGCACATATAGAATAGTTTAGCCTTATGTTCTCTTACAACCCTCCTATAATCTTAATATTCTTATTCTACTATTACATTATGTATATCATAATGTTAGCCCTCTCTTTATACCTCTTTTGTTTCCCTTCTATATGCTTACACTTATCTTTTCTTAGAATCTTTCTGTGATCTTACCATTTCTATTCTACTATTATATTATATATATCAGTATATAGAGAGATGTGCCATATAAAAATAGACTATATATGGAATAGTTTAGACTTATCTTCTCTTGCAGCTTCTTCGTATTTATTCATGCTTATACTTACCTTTTCTTGGAACCTTTCTGTAGCCTTGGTATTCTAATTCTATTATTGGCTCATATATAATAAATTCCTAGTATCCCATCCACGCCACCGTCTGCTACTGCCATGTATACACAAACACCTACTCATTTGGCAATAATAGCTGTTCATACTTCAGAGGTAACAACTCAGATTCAGTGCCTTCTACATGCATTACCTTATGCCTACCCACTGAAATATCTATTGCAAGGTAATATCAGTACTGCCCTCTGATAAAAGAACACACGAAACTCTTATGTCTGCCGAGACTGCCCTACCTCCCTCATCTGCAGAACCAAGCAAAGGGTAAATTACTTTACAGTAATTCACTAAAATCAACACTATTATTCAAAGCTTTACAAAAAAACATATGTTATACATCTGCAATTCATCTTCTTACTCACTATGCTTACTTACAGACCGATTCAACCTGTCAAGAAAAGCAAGATCACAAAAGAGCTGTTCCTAGATGCAAAGCAATGAGCAATCACATTAGGTATGTAATAAGGTATTCGTCGATATTGCAAACTGCTGACACAAAAAAGATAATTAAATAACACGCTAACCATTATTTTCATGTTACACTTACAGGAATACTGCATGCCTTACTCGCAACGAATAAAACAAATCGCTTATGCCTTGTCAACTCAAAGTGCTTCTCGCAGATTCTACTACACAATGTGCCAGTGATGTTCTCATCTTCGCTTCAGCATAGGCTTATTCCCATCAGCTACGCTTATTTTGTTGTCTAGAATATTACCAACTATGCTGCACCTACCAACAAATCTATCATTACTAAATATTGCTCTCTTATAACTAGCACAATAGCAACTAGTGTGAACATACTTAGTGAACCCTTCGCTTCCTTCATGTTCAACGGCATATGCCAATTTCTGGGAAAAAATTTGTACCAACTTAGTTTCCTCAGTTTATCTATATATTAATTATGTTTCCTTTTACAATCATTGCTGCCTCTTGCTATTCATAATGTTCTTTTTAGCGTCAGAGACAAATAATACCACCAATTTACTCCATATTAAACAGAGTTAGTATATACAATGCATTCACTAAATCATATACCAAATTTGTTACCAACACAAAAAATCCAGCAACCATCAACCGTTTATACAGACTAGCCTGTATGGCGTCTCGTCACACACACGCATCTAAGTAGTCTTGGTGCTTGTGGATTTGCCGTAACGAGGGTACACCAGGTTGAGGACCGGATATTTTTAGGAAAATGCTAGAAAACACTATAGCGTTGGAATCAAAACCAACGGCATAGTAAACATCGTTCGAATGACACATTGGATCAACGGTCATCCACTCACGTCCCATCTTCCACACAAACCTTCTCTTCATCTTTCATCTTCACAGATTATACATCTACACACTCATCTCTCTCCCCCTCCCCCATTCACCGGTGATACCCCTTTATTCTCTGGCAAGGCACGATGAGCAAAGCTCGCTGAACGCAATGGTCGCAGCGCGCAGCTATAGCGACCAAAATTCCAAGGCATGCCACCGGCGAGTAGCCATAGCAAGCAGTTGAGCATGACTGGGCTCACGCAGCAACAGTGGACAGCGAGCGGTCGAGCATGGCCGCGGCTTCATGTGGTGGTGAATGGCGAGCTACGAGCAGCCATATCATGTGCGGTCGAGCGCTTGCTGTTGTGTGCTCATGCCTGTGGGGACAGACGGAACGACATCCTGCGAGAAGCCATGGCGAGCGATTGAACGCGGCCATAGCTCGTGCGTCGACGGCGGACGGCGAGACGCCATCAGCTTGCGTGGCAGCCATGGGCTCGCTGCTGTGCGACATTGTGGCGGTAGACGGCAAGAGGTCACGGGTCTTGCATGCCTGCGGTGGCATGATTCGAGCGGTAGCTGCGCGGATCAGGCGGCGGTGTGGAATGGGCCGGTGGCGCATGGACGAGGTCCAGCGGACATGGTCCCTGATCGGCGCGGCGTACAGTATTGTATCATAGTGGCTGTGGGTGACCGCAGGCCAAACTTTGCGACGTGCCACCATAGGCAGCCGTGTGTGAGCTTGATATTGTGCAGCCCGCCAATGATAACCTGGTGGCTTCCTAACTTTTCTGAAGTTTGATGTTTCCTTTTGAAATTTAGATGAAACTTATAAATTTTCCTATAAAACTTATTTGAACTCTCTGAAACTTTAACATTTTTCTTTGAAACTTAGTTGACATTTTCCTGAAACTCACTTTTAAGCAAGTTTCAAATTTGAAACTGGACGAAACTTATAGTTTCATATTTTGAAACTCAGAAACTTTGTTGAAACGCGCTTAAACCTAATGAAAATCATTTGCAATTTTTTGAAACCTAATAAAAACCTGCGAAATGTGCTCTAACACTTTAAAGTTTGTCTTTGAAAACTTAGTTAAAATTCTTATGAAACTTGTTTTTAATGAAGTTTCATTTTGAAGCTAGACAAAACTTATAGTTTCAGATTTGAAACCCATTGGATCTTTGTTGAAAGACGGTGAAATCTTGTGAAACTCGTTTGTAACTCTCTTGAAACTTGATGAAAATCTGCAAAACATGTTATAAAACTTTTCAAGTTTGTCTTTTGAAACTTAGTTGAAATTCTTATGAAACTTGTTTTTAATGAAATTTCTGATTTGAAGCTAGATTTAATATACAATTTCATATTTGAAATCCATTAAATTTGTGTTGAAATGAGCTGAAATCTTACGAAACTTGTTTCAAACTTTTTTTTTGAAACCTGATGAAAAACTACGAATATGCTTTGAAACTTTGAAGTTTGTCTTAGGAAACTCAGTTGAAATTCTTATGAAACTCAATTTTAATAAACTTTAATATTTGAAACCCATTGAAATTTGTTGAAACAAGTTAAAACCTTATGAAACTCATTTGAAACTATTTCTGAAACCTATGAGGCTAGTGTTGATTTTGTGGATGTCACCTTGGAATGTGATTACGTGAGACTTGTGATTTTTTCTTTTGAAATCTGTATTGAGTTTGTCGGGTTTTTGGTTTGGACTTGTAAAAGTTCTTTGAAGCATGCTAAAAAACGAATGAAACTTTACTTGAAACTCTATTAAAACTCACTCTATATTTTGAAACTTATGTGAAACTTACATGAATTTTAATTTGAATCATGTAACATCAATGAAACTTGTTGAAATATAGCATTTCTAAACTTAAAACTAGTTAAAATCTTATGAAATATGACATTCTCAAATATGAAAACTTTTTGAAGTTTGCTGAAACATGAATGAAATTTCGCTTGAAACTTGAATCATCAATGAAGATTGTTGAAACTTGCTAAAACATATCATTTTTAAACTTGAAACTAGTTAAGATTTGCTGAAACATGGTATTTTCAAACATGAAAACTAGTTAAAATTTACTGAAATATGGTATTTTCAAACTGAAACTTGTTGAAACATGGCATTTAAAAACTTAAAATTTATAAATCTTCACTGAAGCTAAAGCCATTAAACTTGAAACTTACTGAAACCTTCTAACATCTGGAACTTCAAATTTGTTGAAACTTGCTGAAATATGCAAACTTGAAATTTAAAACTTGAGGAAATGTATAAAAATTATAATGCAATGAATTTTATGAAAATGCTATATCGTTGGAATGCAGTCCAACGGTATGGCGTGGGCTAATAGCTTCCATATTTTTATTGTTGGAGAGTATTTCTAGTTTTTTAGGATGTTTAACAACGTGAATTGGTTTTTACTATGTGATAACATTTTTCCTCATTATTCAAATAATTTTTTACTATGCTCAAAATGTGGTCCACTCTATGACAGTCATTATTTCTAAATTTCATCTTTTTCTGGCTTTTTAGATTTTTAAAGCTTTTTCTTTTCTTTTTTTCCATATTTGTTTGCATTGTCTGTGATGAGCTAACCTATTTTTTCTATTTTTATTTTTTAATTTAATTATGTCAAATAAAGTACTATCAGTTATAGCAAAAAATAAGCCAACTAAGTAAAAATAAATCATAAGCTGGTTTATTAAATCGAACTGAGAGGCCCTATACTACATAAATACGATATTCTTGATGTAAGTGTTGAATCTGAGGAATAAACTAGGGATGGGCTGTGCACCACTGCAATGCTGTCATTACTAGATTATTGTCATTGGACAGATAAATTTATTGAGAAATACAGTATCTCTCCTGCGTAATTTGCAATGATGGAAGACTTAATAATGCTAATGCTGGTACTCATGTAGCATAATTTACTGCTGAAACCAGTACAAGAACATGTGTGCTGGGGACTTGGCATTTTCTCTAGGAATCCGAAGATCTGGTAAATTAATAGATGGCTCAGAGATGTGTTTTTTAGAGGGCTCAAAGATGAAAATATGCTGTAGAATCTGAAGACATTGTATTGGCTATATTTTTTTGACTTTTCAACAATTTTTAGTTTTTATCTTTTTTAATAATCATTGATTAATAAGTCACAGCCAAAATCTATAAATCGTAACCAAAAAAAAATCGGCCCATTTTCTTCTGCACATTATGGGCAGCAGTGTTGCTGGCTCTTGGAATCTCGGCTTGATGTGTCCTCGGAAACCTTATGGGTCGGGAGTAATTTTGGTGATGTAATGGGCTAAAGGCCGAGATAGGCCCAAGTACAATTAGGAAAGCCACTTGAGGCCTTTTAAGAACATTGAGTGGAAGGATCTGGTAACGCCTGCAACATGGAGGAAAGGAGCGATGCATGCATCAATCTGCAGTGCCACGGACCGAAGGAACGTGTACAAAGGGGGTTTAGATCATATATCTTTTTCATAGTTGGGAAATTGTAGATTTACCCTTCTCACTCAATGATATGTAGGGTCATTGTAGGTTACTGACACGTGAGTCAGGAGAGTAAATCTTTAATTTCCATCTAAGTGGAGGGTATATGATCAATAACCCCGTGTACAAATTATACAGTCTCGATGCAAGTGTTGGGTGTTGGATGTCAGACATAAACTCGGGAATAAGTACAGCCTGCACCACTTCACTGCAATCCTGGCTTGTTAATGATTAATGAGCTTGTTTCTTCAGTGGAGATGCCCAACGTAGGAATGCCGTCAGAGTTAAGGAAAAAAACCTGCAGTGGGAGACGCTGAAAGTAAATGCTGATGGAGCTTTGGATATTGCTTCTAAAAAGGCAGGAACAGGCGTAATTATGAGAGATGATGAAGGCAGATTTTTAGCAGCAAGCTGCAGGAAATACTTTCACCTTGATGATCCACTAGTGGTAGAGTACTAGCAGCAGCAGGAATATGAGCGTCGCATGTGGTGCTAGAAACCGAATGCCAAGCCTTTGTTAATCTCTGGAGAAATGCTTCCCGACAAATTTCAGTAGGCTACCACATCATCACGGAGATTAAAAAAAAAAAAACGGAGTACTAGATAGTTGTCATTGGATAGATAAAATTAACGAAATTTAGCTAGGGTATCTCTTCTGCCTAATTTTGCACTGATGGAAGATTTAATAGTTGTACTAAGTAATTTTCTGCTGAAACCCGTCCAAAAGCAAGTACATTGATGAAGACATGTGGTTTTCTTAGAAAAACGGAATACAATTGTTAAATGGATAGGGTAGTTAAGCGATTCATTAAAAAATGATTAATCAAAATTATGCGGATAACACGGCATTCACCCTAATATGCATATATATTCGTCATATTACTAGCGCAGACTACGTTTGAAATTTTCTGTTATCAAGACTAAAACGCTATCTTTTAAATTAAAGCAACGCACCCAATACACGGTAGATTGGTGTGCACCGACCGCTAAAACGCTATCTTTTTCTCCGGAAAGTCCATATCAAATCTTAAACTTTATTTTAAAGTCCATCAAATATCCTGAACTATAAAATTAGATATTTGATCTCTAAACTTTACAATCTAATTTAAATAACACTATAACCCAGTTTCGTGTCATAGTATTGTCCACGTGATACAATGAGTGAGTACTTTCGCCATGTAAAATCGCACGCTGGTAAAGTTGGGTTAATAATATGTGGAACCTACAAGGGCTTCTCCATCAAGCTCCCAGCTGGATTTCCATAGCCACCATTTTCTGTAGTTCCCTCCCACTCTGTTTGGATTTAGAGAGATGGTCTTGTGGGTTTGACCTATTATTTACCTAAATTTGACCAACGTGTTATCTTACGTGGTAAAACCACATACTTATCACACCACACAGCAATACTATCATCCAAAATTAGGTTAGAGTGTTATTTGAATTAGATTACAAAGTTTAGAGAGTCAAATATTCAGTTTCATAGTTTGACATGCTGCATATATCTTCGAGCAAAGTTTAAGATATTATATAGACTTTTTTCTTTTGGATAGAAGACAAGGTTCTATCTCAGAACATAAAATTGTTGCAGACGGAGGTGCCACCAACCTAAGAACAAGAAAAGAAAAGAAGGTACAGATCCTCTCGTCTTCAGACTAATATCATTACACAAGCGTCTAAAAGGTCATCACGTGAAAACACACAAGCTAGCGAACCCTGTTAATCGCACGCATCATGTCGCGCGCCTCACGCCAACGCCAACGCCCTGCCCACTGTTCAGTTTGGCTCCCTTCCCGCGGATCCGATCGCACGCGCCGCGCACGCCATGCGCGCGAGGGGTGAGCCTGCAGTCCCACGCCAAGAACACGTCCGCAATGCAGATCCAGATATCCGTGCAGAATCGCAGATCCAATGTCGCAAGAAAAAAACCCGCGGCTTGCGAGCAAATTAATGAGCAAATGCAGGTTTAATTAATTAATCACGATGCGGATTTGATTACGCTGAAAAGAATGCTTGTTTGCGGGCAAGTTTTTTTTTTTTTGACCAAAGGCAGAGGCTGTGCCATTCATACAAATAAGAGAGATAACAAACACCGTCTCCGAAGGGGATACACCTGAGTTTGACATGTTCGTGTATCTCCTGTCACTTGATTATTGAATTTCAGGAGGGCAACAGGTAAATTGATTAATAACTTACCTACTACATGCTTCTAATAAAGTAATTACTACCTAGCAGTACGTGTTAATAATTAAGTTTAGTTGCCAGCATGAATGACCTAGCTATTATGCCTTGTACTTTAATTTAGTTATTTTTCTCCTTAGGCATGGTAATTTAACGTCTTAGTACTTCAGTTACAACGACTGAAGTTGCTGGCCTAACCGCGTAAGGTCAGCATTGTTCTCCAAAGTGAAAAAGGGGTTAAACTAGTGGATTTGGTCTGTGAATTTGTCATTCCGAACATCACTAGTCAATTGCAAATGTATATGTGCAGAACTGTAACAGTTGGGGTTGTTAATTTTCTTATTGTAGGATGTTACATAGCAAAAAAATGCTGAACAGGTCATCACACTCTTTTGATGTCATGATTTAATTCCAAAAGTTATAAAAATCATTCGACCTAGTCCAAAATATCTACACTGACAGGGTGAAATGTGATGCTGACGCGGCCCGTTGCAATATTAATTCACAGCCCGACGCCATTTTTCAAAACTGCATCATTCACTTATAGTAGAATTTTACTAATTTTTCAATAAAATGAGATGATAAAAACACTCAAAATTAAGAAACCACGAAAATACGGTAAGATGTATGCAATAAATTAAGTGATCATGAATTTTCATGAGAATATTGTTGAAAATGTAGGCAATATTTTAATTCCAAGTTTTAGTAGGAGACAAAAACAATATACTAGTGATGCACAACTAACTACTAACAGTAGGCTACTCATCATACTTCGGAATAAACACAAGAAAAATATAGTATCAAAGTCGTACGATCACACGAACGACTTACTATTGGGCTTGATGAAGAACAGAAGCGGCCAGCAGCGTGATGCGATGAAGACTTGACGCAGTGCAGGATGTAGTAGGAGCGGTCGCGCAGATGCGCTGCCCAGAAACCTTATTGCCGCCCCGTGCAGGTTCTCTCTGCGACAATGGTTCGGAGATCCCGCTCTCCTCTCTTCCCGGTGCACGCCGAGAAGAAAGGTCGACGAGGTTCGATAGCTCAACACTTCGTACAAGAGTGGAAGAAGACAATGGGAGAAAGGAGTGAAGGAGATCAGTTCAAACTCGGGCGCCTCTGTGCCTTTTATAGACGCCTCAATTACTCTCTAGTAATCGACGCTATTATTCACCGAATCGGCGCTATTATTCACCGATGGCGACTCCATTATTCCTCGTAATCGACTCCATTATTCACCGTAATCGCCGTATTCAAACCGAAAAATAAACAGTCTCATGACCGGTAAAAAGAGAGAGACGGTACAAGGTTTAGCAAAAATAAGGTGGACATGGTGCGCCAAGTGGCGCACCACGCCACGGCGCGATCGCGCGTCGCAAGTCACAAGTCACGCGATTTTCGCGAAAATACGCGAATCTGCAGCGCTGCGTGCGTGCGCGCGCGTGTGTTTTAGCCAAAGCCACCATCCACTTCCATAATTCAAGGAGTAGGATGGACTCCACCTTATAAATTGGTCTCCCACTTTGCCTAAGCAATATGGTACTAAACCTTGCGTGCTTTGGAATTATAGAAAATAGGCCTTGGGCCTAATTTCAACATCCCCACCAATTCCAAAGCGAAGCATAGATATGTCGAAAAAATTGTACTTAAGTGTTGTTTAATATACCGGTCTTATAATGTAAGTCCCATATGGGTTGAACTTACACCTAGATTAGCAAGATTCATCTTCTCACAACTAATGAATGGACTATGCCTTGAATTCACACTTTTAGTAATCGACTTCACTTGAAACCTCAACCGATACTAGGCTATCAATGAACCACGTCTAAACGGGCGTTATATGGTCATGCTCCTTATCCGCTCATGAGCTTTCTAGAGAATGCCCTGCTCGTGAACTGCGACCAAGCAGTTAAGCTCAAGTAGGTGTATTCTTTCTAGGTATCCTGCAGCTAATACCTTTCCTCATGAATACATTAAGGTTTTATACCAACCTTCCATACAGTTGAGAGTACTTTATTTATTTTGGATATGGGTACAATTAATATGTACTATCTTGTTACAATATCAACTTGTTTTTCCCATTACCTAAGTCACGGGATCTCCGTTCATGAAGGCATGGGTTACCATTGTGATGTAACTAAATGGGCCTCATTCCCATATCCATAGAAGCAACAGAAATCGCTCTCCGTGCTAATCCCTTGGTAAAAGGGTCTGCCAGATTTTTCTCAGTGTTAATATAATTCACAGCTATTACTCCGGAGTTTCTCAATTTTCTAACAGATTTAAGCCTACGCTTCACATGTCTAGAGGACTTCATATTATCCTTTGTACTTGTGACTTTGGCCAACACAGTTTGATTATCACAGTACATCAGGATTGCCGGTATTGGTTTCTCAACCAGCGGTAAGTCCATCGAAGCTCTCTTAGCCATTCACCTCAACGATGGGTGTGTCAAGTGCTACAAGTTCCGCTTCCATGGTTGACCTCATCAATATAGTCTGCTTACAAGATCTCCATGAAATCTATGCAGCACCAACTAAAGTAAACACATAACCACTTGTAGCTTTGATCTCATCAAGATCGAGATCCAATTGAGTCACTGCACCTTTCTAATACGTATGATATCCAAGATAATGAATTCCAAAAGATGTTGTGCCTCTCAAGTAGCGCAACACTCTTTCAAGTGCCTCCAGTGATCATCTCACAGGTTAGAAGTAAACCGACTTAATTTGCTCACAAAGAAATGAAATGTCAGTCTTGTGGCACCAACTAAATACATAAGTGACCCAATAATTTGTGAATATTTTAATTGATCTTTTCCTAACCCTTGATTCTTTCAAGCTTAATACTCGCATCATAGGGTGTTGGAGAAACTTTACAATTTTCAAAGCCAAGCGGCTCAATATTTTCTCAAAGATAATGAGATTGGCTCAAAGTAATCCCATTCTCATTCTTGATCAATTTAATATTCAAAATAACATCTGCTTCTCCTAAATCTTTCATATCAAAACATCGGGATAGGAAAGATTTGACCTCACAATTACGGTTGTGTTTGTTCCAAATATAAGTATGTCATCTACATACAAACACAAAATTACTCCTTGACCCCACCATAGCGGTAATATACACATTTATCGACTTCATTCACAATAAAGCCGGTTGTCAAAGTCTTATCAAATTTTTCGTGCCATTGTTTAGGTGCTTGCTTTAAACCATACAAGGATTTTAATAGTCCAGCATACCTTATTTTCCCGTCCGTAAATCACAAAACCATCGGGTTGATCCATATAAATTTCTTCCTCCAACTCTCCATTAAGGAAAGCTGTCTTTACGTCCATTTGATGAACATACGAGACCATAGGAAGATGCTAATGCAAGGAGTACTCGATGGTGGTTAATCTAGCGACAGGAGAATAGGTATCGAAGAAATCTTCTCCTCTTTCTCGGTGTAACCCTTAGCTACAAGTCTTGCTTTGTACTTCTCAATAGTACCATCGGACCTCGGTTTCTTTTAAAAATCCACTTACATCCAACAGTTTGCACCCAATAGGAAGATTGGTGATCTCCCAAGTCTCATTAGCCATGATTGAATCCATCTCGCTCTGATCGCCTCTTTCCAATACTCAAGATCGAAGATGCATAAGCTTCAAAGAGTTTTGGCACATCATCCACGAGGTATACAATAAAGTCATCACCAAAGGTTTTCTCAACCCTTTGTCTCTTGCTTCTTCGAGGAGCTTCGTGACTAAATTGTTGTCCTCCTCGGGGATATCATAAAATGGTTCGAAATGGTGGAAAGTTCGAAGTTTGATTGTTCTCATTTTCGATATTATCGATGTGAACATTCTCGATCCGTGTTGAAGTATCGCCTCTGTTCTCATAGGAAAGATATTCTCAAAAATGAAGCATCTCTAGACTCCATTATTGTATTAACAATAATCTCGGGAGTTTCGATTTAACTACTAACAATCTATAGGCCGTGCTATTTTGAGCATATCCTAGAAAAATACAATCGATTGCTTTTGGTCCAAGTTTTCTCTTTTCGCAATGGTATATTGACTTTTGCCAAACACCCCAAGTTCGCAGAAAATTAACATTAGGTTTTCTCCTTCCATCCCTCATATGGAGTAATTTCACTCCTTTTAGTGATTACTCTATTTAGGACGAAAGTTCTTTGTCAATATAGCTTCCCCACCATGCCTTAGGCATACCGGAACTCTCTAACATGGCATTGACCAAGTCCGTTAGTGTCCGATTTTTCCTCTCGGCTATCCCATTTGATTGGGGTGAGTATGGTGGTGTGAACTCATGGATTATTCCATGCTCGAGCAATTGGGAGAACTCATGAGAGACATATTCTCCTCCACGATCGATCTCAATCTTTTATTTTCTTTTCTAGTTGGTTCTCAACCTCACCTTATAAGTTTTAAAGTAGTTTAAAGCTTCATCCTTAGTTTTTAGCAAATACACATAGCAAGAGCGTGTTGCATCATCAATAAAAGTTAGAAAATATCTTTTGCCTCCTTTTGTCAATAGTCCATTCATTTCACACAAATCAATGAATAAGATCTAATGGTGCCAGATTCTTTTCATCCTCTAATCCCTTAAAAGGTTTTCGAGGTCGTTTTGCTTGCACACATGACGGCATTTTGATCCTTTGATAATTTCACATTTTGGAATTAAATCTAATTTGGACATTCTCACAATACTATCAAAACTAATATGACAGAAACGGGAATGCCAAATATTTGCCTCACATTTATTTAAATTTGTTGCAACATTCAGATTATAACAATACTCTAAAGTATTTAGGCGGAACAAGCCTCCGCTCTCATAGCCTTTACCAACAAAATTTCCAAACTTAGACAATACAATTTTATTCGACTCAAAAACTAGCTTATAACCATTCCTACATAGAAGAGAACCACTAATGAGGTTCTTATTTATTGTAGGAGCATGTCGCACGTTCTTTAAGTGGACAATCTTCCTGAAGTCACTTCAGATCCACCGTACCAACACCAAGAATGTAAGCATGCGAGCCGTTTCCCATTAGGACGGAGGAAGCCCTGTTGCTGGTAAGAAGAAAACAAGGAAATATCGAACATACGTGAACATTAGCACCGAGATCCACCCACCAATCGGTGGATTGACATGCTGAAAAAACAACGGTGGATTACCATACCCTCCTGAAGTTGAGGCCTCGCCTATTATCACGTTGATGACCTTCTTCTTTGGTCGTTCACCATCTCGATTTTATGGAATCGCAGATCCTTCGCCATATGACCATCTTTTCCGCACACAAAGCGGTGATGTCCTTGAAATCCTTTTCTCGCTTTTCTTCTTCTTAAAGCTAGTTGTCTTGTTCGGTTTGTTGGATTTGTACTTCTTTGCTATAGTCTTTTTCTCAATGAAGTTTGCATTGTTCTGGCCAGATGTTCTTGGTGCATCCTTTGCTCTAGCTTTTTCTTCCACATCGAGGGCAGCAATGAGATCTTCAACAGAAATCTCTTCCCTCTTGTGTTTGGGCTAGTGGCAAAATCCCGCCAAGAAGGTGGGAGTTTAGCAACAATGCCCGCAGACCACAAACTTAGGAGGTAACACACGGCCAGTGCGCAATCTCACCGACTAGTAGCTGGAGGTCATGAGCTTGTCCAACTATAGACTTAGTCTCATCCATGCTAAAGTCGAAAAATTGCTCACACATGTAGAGCCAGCGACCAGCCTCTGGCCTCTGCATATTTGTGCTCTAGTGCATTCCACAACTCGTGGCGGACTTATAGTCCATGTACACATCGTAGAGCTGATCTGCGAGCAGTCAAGATGCAACCAAGAGCGATATTGTTTGCACTATCAAATTGCATGTCTTGCTCAATCGTAAATGGATACTGCGGATGGACAACCCACCACAGTCCCAAAGACATGAGCCAAAACTTGACTCTAGTCTGCCATCTACGAAAGTTCTGACCACAAAACCTCTCAGGTTTCATCGCATCAGAAGCGCTAACCATTTCTGTATTGCAACAAATTCCACAATAAGGTTTCTGGATTGTTGAAAATGTAGGCAATATTTTAATTCCAAGTTTTAGTAGGAGACAAAAACAATATACTAGTGATGCACAACTAACTACTAACAGTAAAATGTAGGCAATATTTTAATTCCAAGTTTTAGTAGGAGACAAAAACAATATACTAGTGATGCACAACTAACTACTAACAGTAGGCTACTCATCATACTTCGGAATAAACACAAGAAAAATATAGTATCAAAGTCGTACGATCACACGAACGACTTACTATTGGGCTTGATGAAGAACAGGAAGCAGCGCAGGCGTGATGCAGTGAAGACTTGACGCAGTGCAGGATGTAGTAGGAGCGGTCGCGCAGATGCGCTGCCCAGAAACCTTATTGCCGCCCGTGCGTGTTCTCTCGCGACAATGGTTCGAGATCCGCTCTCCTCTCTTCCCGGCACGCGAGAAGAAAGGTCGGCGAGGTTCGATAGCTCAACACTTCGTACAAGAGTGGAAGAAGACAATGGGAGAAAGGAGTGAAGGAGATCAGTTCAAACCTGGACGTCTCCAGGCCTTTTATAGACGTCTCAATTACTCTCTAGTAACTGACGCTATTATTCACCGGTAACTGGCGCTATTATTCACCGATGGCGACTCCATTATTCCTCGTAATCGACTCCATTATTCACTTTGTGCGCGCTCGTATTCAAACCGAAAAATAAACAGTCTCATGACCAGTAAAAAAAGAGAGAGACGGTACAAGGTTTAGCAAAAATAAGGTGGACATGGTCTGCCAAGTGGCGCACCACGTCACGGCGCAGTCGCGCGTCGCAAGTCACAAGTCACGCGATTTTCACGCGAAAATACGCGAATCTGGCAGCGTGCGTGCAAGGCGTGTGTGTTTAGCCAAAGCCACCATCCACTTCCATAATTCAAGGAGTAGGATGGACTCCACCTTATAAATTGGTCTCCCCCACTTTGCCTAAGCAATATGGTACTAAACCTTGCGTGCTTTGGAATTATAGAAAATAGGCCTTGGGCCTAATTTCAACAGTCCCCCACCAATTCCAAAGCAGGAAGCATAGATATGTCGAAAATATTGTACTGAAGTGTTGTTTAATATACCAGTCTTATAATGTAAGTCCCGTATGGGTTGAACTTACACCTAGATTAGCAAGATTCATCTTCTCACACTAATGAATGGACTATGCCTTGAATTCACAGCTTTTAGTGTCAGACTTCACTTGAAACCTCAAGCGATACTAGGCTATCAATGAACCACGTCTAAACGGAGCGTTATATGGTCATGCTCCTTATCGCTCATGAGCTTTCTAGAGAATGCCCTGCTTCTCGTGAACTGCGACCAAACAGCTTAAGCTCAAGTAGGTGTATTCTTTCTAGGTATCCTGCGAGCTAATACCTTTCCCTCATGAATACATTAAGGTTTTATACCAACCTTCCATACAGCTTGAGAGTACTTTATTTATTTTGGATATGGGTACAATTAATATGTACTATCTTGTTACAATATCAACTTGTTTTTCCCATTACCTAAGTCACGGGATCTCCGTTCATGAAGGCATGGGTTACCATTGTGATGTAACTAAATGGGCCTCATTCCCATATCCATAGAAGCAAATGAAATCGCTCTCCGTGCTAATCCCTTGGTAAAAGGGTCTGCCAGATTTTTCTCAGTGTTAATATAATTCACAGCTATTACTCCGGAGTTTCTCAATTTTCTAACAGATTTAAGCCTACGCTTCACATGTCTAGAGGACTTCATATTCACCGGTAACTGACTCCATTATTCCCTGGTAACTGACTCCATTATTCACTGGTAACTGCTCGTATTCAAACCGAAAAATAAACAGTCTCATGACCAGTAAAAAAAGAGAGAGACGGTACAAGGTTTAGCAAAAATAAGGTGGACATGGTCTGCCAAGTGGCGCACCACGTCCACGGCGCGATCGCGCGTCGCAAGTCACAAGTCACGCGATTTTCACGCGAAAATCTGCGAATCTGGCGGCGCGCGTGCGTGCGCGCGTGTGTGTTTAGCCAAAGCCACCATCCACTTCCATAATTCAAGGAGTAGGATGGACTCCACCTTATAAATTGGTCTCCCCCACTTTGCCTAAGCAATATGGTACTAAACCTTGCGTGCTTTGGAATTATAGAAAATAGGCCTTGGGCCTAATTTCATGATCCCCACCAATTCCAAAGCGGAAGCATAGATATGTCGAAAAAATTGTCTTTGAAGTGTTGTTTAATATACCGTCTTATAATGTAAGTCCCGTATGGGTTGAACTTACACCTAGATTAGCAAGATTCATCTTCTCACAACTAATGAATGGACTATGCCTTGAATTCACACTTTTAGTAATCGAGACTTCACTTGAAACCTCAAGCGATACTAGGCTATCAATGAACCACGTCTAAGCGGGCGTTATATGGTCATGCTCCTTATCCGCTCATGAGCTTTCTAGAGAATGCCCTGCTCTCGTGAACTGCGACCAAACAGCTTAAGCTCAAGTAGGTGTATTCTTTCTAGGTATCCTGCAGCTAATACCTTTCCCTCATGAATACATTAAGGTTTTATACCAACCTTCCATACTGATTGAGAGTACTTTATTTATTTTGGATATGGGTACAATTAATATGTACTATCTTGTTACAATATCAACTTGTTTTTCCCATTACCTAAGTCACGGGATCTCCGTTCATGAAGGCATGGGTTACCATTGTGATGTAACTAAATGGGCCTCATTCCCATATCCATAGAAGCAACGAAATCGCTCTCGTGCTAATCCCTTGGTAAAAGGGTCGCGATTTTCTCGGTGTTAATATAATTCACGGCTATTACTCGGAGTTTCTCAATTTTCTAACGATTTAAGCCTACGCTTCACATGTCTAGAGGACTTCATATTATCCTTTGTACTTGTGACTTTGGCCAACACAGGTTTGATTATCACAAGACATCGATTGCGGTATTGGTTTCTCAACCAACGGTAAGTCCATCAGAAGCTCTCTTAGCCATTCAGCCTCAACAGTGGCTGTGTCAAGCGCTACAAGTTCCGCTTCCATGGTTGACCTCATCAATATAGTCTGTTTACAAGATCTCCATGAAACCTGCACACCGGCTAAAGTAAACACATAACCACTTGTAGCTTTGATCTCATCAGCATCAGAGATCCAATTCGAGTCACTGTACCCTTCTAATACAGAAGGATATCCAGTATAATGAATTCCAAAAGATGTTGTGCCTCTCAAGTAGCGCAACACTCTTTCAAGTGCCTCCCAGTGATCATCTCCTGGGTTAGAAGTAAACCGACTTAATTTGCTCACAGCAAATGAAATGTCAGGTCTTGTGGCACCAGCTAAATACATAAGTGACCCAATAATTTGTGAATATTTCAATTGATCTTTTCCTAACCCTTGATTCTTTCGAAGCTTAATACTCGCATCATAGGGTGTTGGAGAAACTTTACAATTTTCAAAGCCGAAGCGGCTCAATATTTTCTCAGCATAATGAGATTGGCTCAAAGTAATCCCATTCTCATTCTTGATCAATTTAATATTCAAAATAACATCTGCCTCTCCTAAATCTTTCATATCAAAACATCGGGATAGGAAAGATTTGACCTCGTCAATTACGGTTGTGTTTGTTCCAAATATAAGTATGTCATCTACATACAAACACAAAATTACTCCTTGACCCCCACCATAGCGGTAATATACACATTTATCACTTCATTCACAATAAAGCCGTGGTTGTCAAAGTCTTATCAAATTTTTAGTGCCATTGTTTAGGTGCTTGCTTTAAACCATACAAGGATTTTAATAGTCTGCATACCTTATTTTCCTGTCCAGAAATCACAAAACCATCGGGTTGATCCATATAAATTTCTTCCTCCAACTCTCCATTAAGGAAAGCTGTCTTTACGTCCATTTGATGAACATACAGACCATAGGAAGATGCTAATGCAAGGAGTACTCTGATGGTGGTTAATCTAGCGACAGGAGAATAGGTATCGAAGAAATCTTCTCCCTCTTTATGGGTGTAACCCTTAGCTACAAGTCTTGCTTTGTACTTCTCAATAGTACCATCGGGCCTCAGTTTCTTTTTAAAAATCCACTTACATCCAACAGGTTTGCACCCAATAGGAAGATTGGTGATCTCCCAAGTCTCATTAGCCATGATTGAATCCATCTCGCATCTGATCGCCTCTTTCCAATACTCGGCATCGAGAAGATGCATAAGCTTCCAAAGAGTTTTGGCACATCATCCACGAGGTATACAATAAAGTCATCACCAAAGGTTTTCTCAACCCTTTGTCTCTTGCTTCTTCGAGGAGCTTCGTGACTAAATTGTTGTCCTCCTCGGGGATATCATAAAATAGTTCGAAATGGTGGAAAGTTCGAAGTTTGATTGTTCTCATTTTCGATATTATCGATGTGAACATTCTCGATCCGTGTTGAAGTACGCCTCTGTTCTCATAGGAAAGATATTCTCAAAAATGAAGCATCTCTAGACTCCATTATTGTATTAACAATAATCTCAGAGTTTCGATTTAACTACTAACAATCTATAGGCCGTGCTATTTTGAGCATATCCTAGAAAAATACAATCATTGTTTTTGGTCCAAGTTTTCTCTTTTACTGCAATGGTATATTGACTTTTGCCAAACACCCCAAGTTCGCAGAAAATTAACATTAGGTTTTCTCCCTTCCATCCCTCATATGGAGTAATTTCACTCCTTTTAGTGATTACTCTATTTAGGACGAAAGTTCTTTGTCAATATAGCTTCCCCCACCATGCCTTAGGCATACCTAACTCTCTAACATGGCATTGACCAAGTCCGTTAGTGTCCGATTTTCCTCTCACTATCCCATTTGATTGGGGTGAGTATGGTGGTGTGAACTCATGGATTATTCCATGCTCGAGCAGAATTGGGAGAACTCATGAGAGACATATTCTCCTCCACGATCGATCTCAATCTTTTTATTTTCTTTTCTAGTTGGTTCTCAACCTCGACCTTATAAGTTTTAAAGTAGTTTAAAGCTTCATCCTTAGTTTTTAGCAAATACACATAGCGATGGCGTGTTGCATCATCAATAAAAGTTAGAAAATATCTTTTGCCTCCTTTTGTCAATAGTCCATTCATTTCACACAAATCTGAATGAATAAGATCTAATGGTGCAGATTCTTTTCATCCTCTAATCCCTTAAAAGGTTTTCGAGGTTGTTTTGCTTGCACACATGGTAGCATTTTGATCCTTTGATAATTTCACATTTTGAATTAAATCTAATTTGGACATTCTCACAATACTATCAAAACTAATATGTGACAAACGGAATGCCAAATATTTGCCTCACATTTATTTAAATTTGTTGCAACATTCAGATTATAACAATACTCTAAAGTATTTAGGCGGAACAAGCCTCCGCTCTCATAGCCTTTACCAACAAAATTTCCAAACTTAGACAATACAATTTTATTCGACTCAAAAACTAGCTTATAACCATTCCTACATAGAAGAGAACCACTAATGAGGTTCTTATTTATTGTAGGAGCATGTTGCGTTCTTTAAGTGGACAATCTTCCCGAAGTCGACTTCAGATCCACCGTACCAACACCAAGAATGAAGCATGCGAGCCGTTTCCCATTAGGACGGAGGAAGCCCTGTTGCTGGTAAGAAGAAAACAAGGAAATATCGTAACATCGTGAACATTAGCACCGAGATCCACCCACCAATCGGTGGATTGACATGCTGAAAAAACAACGGTGGATTACCATACCCTCCTGAAGTTGAGGCCTCGCCTATTATCACGTTGATGACCTTCTTCTTTGGTCGTTCACCATCTCGATTTTATGGAATCGACAATCCTTCGCCATATGACCATCTTTTCCGCACACAAAGCGGTGATGTCCTTGAAATCCTTTTTCTCGCTTTTCTTCTTCTTAAAGCTAGTTGTCTTGTTCGGTTTGTTGGATTTGTACTTCTTTGCTATAGTCTTTTCTCAATGAAGTTTGCATTGTTCGGCGGATGTTCTTGGTGCATCCTTTGCTCTAGCTTTTCTTCCACATCGAGGCAGCAATGAGATCTTCAGAAATCTCTTCCTCTTGTGTTTCAGGCTAGTGGCAAAATCCCGCCAAGAAGGTGGGAGTTTAGCAACAATGCCCGCAGCCACAAACTTAGGAGGTAACACACGGCCAGTGCGCAATCTCACCGACTAGTAGCTGGAGGTCATGAGCTTGTCCAACTATAGACTTAGTCTCATCCATGCTAAAGTCGAAAAATTGCTCACACATGTAGAGCCAATGACCAGCCTCTGCCTCTGCATATTTGTGCTCTAGTGCATTCCACAACTCGTGGCGGACTTATAGTCCATGTACACATCGTAGAGTCGATCTGCGAGCAGTCAAGATGCAACCAAGAGCGATGTTGTTTGCACTATCAAATTGCATGTCTTGCTCAATCGTAAATGGATCTGCGGATGGACAACCCACCACAGTCCCAAAGACATGAGCCAAAACTTGACTCTAGTCCGCCATCTCTGAAAGTTCGACCACAAAACCTCTCGGGTTTCATCGCATCAGAAGCGCTAACCATTTCTGTATTGCAACAAATTCCACAATAAGGTTTCTGGATTGTTGAAAATGTAGGCAATATTTTAATTCCAAGTTTTAGTAGGAGACAAAAACAATATACTAGTGATGCACAACTAACTACTAACAGTAAAATGTAGGCAATATTTTAATTCCAAGTTTTAGTAGGAGACAAAAACAATATACTAGTGATGCACAACTAACTACTAACAGTAGGCTACTCATCATACTTCGGAATAAACACAAGAAAAATATAGTATCAAAGTCGTACGATCACACGAACGACTTACTATTGGGCTTGATGAAGAACAGGAAGCAGCGCAGGCGTGATGCAGTGAAGACTTGACGCAGCGGGATGTAGTAGGAGCGGTCGCGCGAGATCGCTGCCGAAACCTTATTGCCGCCCGTGCAGGTTCTCTCTCTGCGACAATGGTTGGAGATCCCGCTCTCCTCTCTTCCGGTGCACGCCGAGAAGAAAGGTCGGCGAGTTCGATAGCTCAACACTTCGTACAAGAGTGGAAGAAGACAATGGGAGAAAGGAGTGAAGGAGATCGGTTCAAACACGGGCGTCTCGGGCCTTTTATAGACGTCTCAATTACTCTCTAATGGCGACGCTATTATTCACCGTGCTGGCGCTATTATTCACGATGGCGACTCCATTATTCCTCGTAGCGACTCCATTATTCACCGTAATCGCTCGTATTCAAACCGAAAAATAAATAGTCTCATGACCAGTAAAAAGAGAGAGACGGTACAAGGTTTAGCAAAAACAAGGTGGACATGGTCTGCCAAGTGGCGCACCACGTCACGGCGCGGTCGCGCGTCGCAAGTCACAAGTCACGCGATTTTCACGCGAAATACTGCGAATCTGGCGCGCGCTGCGTGCGTGCGCGCGTGTGTGTTTAGCCAAAGCCACCATCCACTTCCATAATTCAAGGAGTAGGATGGACTCCACCTTATAAATTGGTCTCCCCCACTTTGCCTAAGCAATATGGTACTAAACCTTGCGTGCTTTGGAATTATAGAAAATAGGCCTTGGGCCTAATTTCATGATCCCCACCAATTCCAAAGCAGAAGCACAAATATGTCAAAAAATTGTACTTGAAGTGTTGTTTAATATACCGGTCTTATAATGTAAGTCCCATATGGGTTGAACTTACACCTAGATTAGCAAGATTCATCTTCTCACGGCTAATGAATGGACTATGCCTTGAATTCACACTTTTAGTAATCGGACTTCACTTGAAACCTCAAGCGATACTAGGCTATCAATGAACCACGTCTAAGCGGAGCGTTATATGGTCATGCTCCTTATCCGCTCATGAGCTTTCTAGAGAATGCCTGTTCTCGTGAATCTGCGACCAAGCAGCTTAAGCTCAAGTAGGTGTATTCTTTCTAGGTATCCTGCAGGCTAATACCTTTCCCTCATGAATACATTAAGGTTTTATACCAACCTTCCATACGCTTGAGAGTACTTTATTTATTTTGGATATGGGTACAATTAATATGTACTCTCTTGTTACAATATCAACTTGTTTTTCCCATTACCTAAGTCACGGGATCTCCGTTCATGAAGGCATGGGTTACCATTGTGATGTAACTAAATGGGCCTCATTCCCATATCCATAGAAGCAACGAAATCGCTCTCGTGCTAATCCCTTGGTAAAAGTGCGCGATTTTCTCGGTGTTAATATAATTCACGGCTATTACTCGGAGTTTCTCAATTTTCTAACGATTTAAGCCTCGCTTCACATGTCTAGAGGACTTCATATTATCCTTTGTACTTGTGACTTTGGCCAACACGGTTTGATTATCACGATACATCAGATTGCGGTATTGGTTTCTCAACCAGCGGTAAGTCCATCGAAGCTCTCTTAGCCATTCGGCCTCAACGATGCATTTGTGTCAAGTGCTACAAGTTCCGCTTCCATGGTTGACCTCATCAATATAGTCTGTTTACAAGACCTCCATGAAACCTGCAGCACCAAATAAAGTAAACACATAACCACTTGTAGCTTTGATCTCATCGACATCGAGATCCAATTGAGTCACTGTACCCTTCTAATACGAAGGATATCGATATAATGAATTCCAAAAGATGTTGTGCCTCTCAAGTAGCGCAACACTCTTTCAAGTGCCTCCAGTGATCATCTCACGGGTTAGAAGTAAACCGACTTAATTTGCTCACAACAAATGAAATGTCAGTCTTGTGGCACCAACTAAATACATAAGTGACCCAATAATTTGTGAATATTTCAATTGATCTTTTCCTAACCCTTGATTCTTTGAAGCTTAATACTCGCATCATAGGGTGTTGGAGAAACTTTACAATTTTCAAAGCCGGCGGCTCAATATTTTCTCGACATAATGAGATTGGCTCAAAGTAATCCCATTCTCATTCTTGATCAATTTAATATTCAAAATAACATCTGCTTCTCCTAAATCTTTCATATCAAAACATCGGGATAGGAAAGATTTGACCTCAAATCAATTACGGTTGTGTTTGTTCCAAATATAAGTATGTCATCTACATACAAACACAAAATTACTCCTTGACCCCACCATAGCGGTAATATACACATTTATCGACTTCATTCACAATAAAGCCAGTGGTTGTCAAAGTCTTATCAAATTTTTAGTGCCATTGTTTAGGTGCTTGCTTTAAACCATACAAGGATTTTAATAGTCTGCATACCTTATTTTCTGTCCAAATCACAAAACCATCGGGTTGATCCATATAAATTTCTTCCTCCAACTCTCCATTAAGGAAAGCTGTCTTTACGTCCATTTGATGAACATCTGGACCATAGGAAGATGCTAATGCAAGGAGTACTCGATGGTGGTTAATCTAGCGACAGGAGAATAGGTATCGAAGAAATCTTCTCCTCTTTCGGTGTAACCCTTAGCTACAAGTCTTGCTTTGTACTTCTCAATAGTACCATCGGGCCTCGGTTTCTTTTAAAAATCCACTTACATCCAACAGGTTTGCACCCAATAGGAAGATTGGTGATCTCCCAAGTCTCATTAGCCATGATTGAATCCATCTCGCTCTGGATTTGCCTCTTTCCAATACTCGGCATCGAAGATGCATAAGCTTAGAAAGAGTTTTGGCACATCATCCACGAGGTATACAATAAAGTCATCACCAAAGGTTTTCTCAACCCTTTGTCTCTTGCTTCTTCGAGGAGCTTCGTGACTAAATTGTTGTCCTCCTCGGGGATATCATAAAATGGTTGAGAAATGGTGGAAAGTTCGAAGTTTGATTGTTCTCATTTTCGATATTATCGATGTGAACATTCTCGATCCGTGTTGAAGTCACGCCTCTTTGTTCTCATAGGAAAGATATTCTCAAAAATGAAGCATCTCTAGACTCCATTATTGTATTAACAATAATCTCGGAGTTCTGATTTAACTACTAACAATCTATAGGCGTGCTATTTTGAGCATATCCTAGAAAAATACAATCATTGTTTTTGGTCCAAGTTTTCTCTTTTACGCAATGGTATATTGACTTTTGCCAAACACCCCAAGTTCGCAGAAAATTAACATTAGGTTTTCTCCCCTTCCATCCCTCATATGGAGTAATTTCACTCCTTTTAGTGATTACTCTATTTAGGACGAAAGTTCTTGTCAATATAGCTTCCCCACCATGCCTTAGGCATCAGGAACTCTCTAACATGGCATTGACCAAGTCCGTTAGTGTCAGGTTTTCCTCTCAGCTATCCCATTTGATTGGGGTGAGTATGGTGGTGTGAACTCATGGATTATTCCATGCTCGAGCAATTGGGAGAACTCATGAGAGACATATTCTCCTCCACGATCGATCTCAATCTTTTATTTTCTTTTCTAGTTGGTTCTCAACCTCGACCTTATAAGTTTTAAAGTAGTTTAAAGCTTCATCCTTAGTTTTTAGCAAATACACATAGCGATGGCGTGTTGCATCATCAATAAAAGTTAGAAAATATCTTTTGCCTCCTTTTGTCAATAGTCCATTCATTTCACACAAATCTGAATGAATAAGATCTAATGGTGCAGATTCTTTTCATCCTCTAATCCCTTAAAAGGTTTTGAGGCTGTTTTGCTTGCACACATGGTAGCATTTTGATCCTTTGATAATTTCACATTTTGGAATTAAATCTAATTTGGACATTCTCACAATACTATCAAAACTAATATGACAGAAGCAGGAATGCCAAATATTTGCCTCACATTTATTTAAATTTGTTGCAACATTGATTATAACAATACTCTAAAGTATTTAGGCGGAACAAGCCTCCGCTCTCATAGCCTTTACCAACAAAATTTCCAAACTTAGACAATACAATTTTATTCGACTCAAAAACTAGCTTATAACCATTCCTACATAGAAGAGAACCACTAATGAGGTTCTTATTTATTGTAGGAGCATCTTCACGTTCTTTAAGTGGACAATCTTCCACAAAGTCGACTTGGATCCACCGTGCCAACACCAAGAAACGAAGCATGCGAGCCGTTTCCCATTAGGACGGAGGAAGCCCTGCTGCTGGTAAGAAGAAAACAAGGAAATATCGAAACATCGTGAACATTAGCACCAAGATCCACCCACCAATCGGTGGATTGACATGCTGAAAAAACAACGGTGGATTACCATACCCTCCGAAGTTGAGGCCTCGCCTATTATCACGTTAATGACCTTCTTCTTTGGTGTTCACCATCTCGATTTTGCGGAATCGACAGTCCTTCGCCATATGACCATCTTTTCCTTTACAAAGCGGTGATGTCCTTGAAATCCTTTTTCTCGATTTTCTTCTTCTTAAAGCTAGTTGTCTTGTTCGGTTTGTTGGATTTGTACTTCTTTGCTATAGTCTTTTTCTCAATGAAGTTTGCATTGTTCGGCGGATGTTCTTGGTGCATCCTTTGCTCTAGCTTTTCTTCCACATCGAGGCAGCAATGAGATCTTCAACAGAAATCTCTTCCTCTTGTGTTTTGAGCTAGTGGCAAAATCCCGCCAAGAAGGTGGGAGTTTAGCAACAATGCCCGACCACAAACTTAGGAGGTAACACACGGCCAGTGCGCAATCTCACCGACTAGTAGCTGGAGGTCATGAGCTTGTCCAACTATAGACTTAGTCTCATCCATGCTAAAGTCGAAAAATTGCTCACACATGTAGAGCCAGCGACCACCTCTGCCTCTGCATATTTGTGCTCTAGTGCATTCCACAACTCGTGGCGGACTTATAGTCCATGTACACATCGTAGAGCCGATCTGCGAGCAGTCAAGATGCAACCAAGAGCGATATTGTTTGCACTATCAAATTGCATGTCTTGCTCAATCGTAAATGGATCTGCGGATGGACAACCCACCACAGTCCCAAAGACATGAGCCAAAACTTGACTCTAGTCGCCATCTCGAAAGTTCGACCACAAAACCTCTCGGTTTCATCGCATCGAAGCGCTAACCATTTACGTATTGCAACAAATTCCACAATAAGGTTTACGGATTGTTGAAAATGTAGGCAATATTTTAATTCCAAGTTTTAGTAGGAGACAAAAACAATATACTAGTGATGCACAACTAACTACTAACTTGAAAAATGTAGGCAATATTTTAATTCCAAGTTTTAGTAGGAGACAAAAACAATATACTAGTGATGCACAACTAACTACTAACATGAGGCTACTCATCATACTTGAATAAACACAAGAAAAATATAGTATCAAAGTCGAAATGCGATCACACGAGCGACTTACTGTTGAGCTTGATGAAGAGCGAGGAAGCGGCGCGGCGTGATGCGATGAAGACTTGACGATGCGGGATGTAGTAGGAGCGGTCGCGCGGATCGCTGCCGAAACCTTATTGCCGCCCGTGCGGGTTCTCTCTGCGACAATGGTTGGAGATCCGCTCTCCTCTCTTCCGGTGCACGCGAGAAGAAAGGTCGGCGAGTTCGATAGCTCAACACCGTACAAGAGTGGAAGAAGACAATGGGAGAAAGGAGTGAAGGAGATCGGTTCAAACACGGGCGTCTCGGGCCTTTTATAGGCGTCTCAATTACTCTCTAATGGCGGCGCTATTATTCACCGTGGCGGCGCTATTATTCACGATGGCGACTCCATTATTCCACGTAGCGACTCCATTATTCATTTGTAGCGCTCGTATTCAAACCGAAAAATAAACAGTCTCATGACCGGTAAAAAAAGAGAGCGGTACAAGGTTTAGCAAAAATAAGGTGGACATGGTGCGCCAAGTGGCGCACCACGTCACGGCGCGATCGCGCGTCGCAAGTCACAAGTCACGCGATTTTCACGCGAAAATACGCGAATCTGTATGCAGCGCGTGCGTGCTGCAGCGTGTGTGTTTAGCCAAAGCCACCATCCACTTCCATAATTCAAGGAGTAGGATGGACTCCACCTTATAAATTGGTCTCCCCCACTTTGCCTAAGCAATATGGTACTAAACCTTGCGTGCTTTGGAATTATAGAAAATAGGCCTTGGGCCTAATTTCAACAGTCCCCCACCAATTCCAAAGCAGGAAGCATAGATATGTCGAAAAATTGTACTTGAAGTGTTGTTTAATATACAGTCTTATAATGTAAGTCCCGTATGGGTTGAACTTACACCTAGATTAGCAAGATTCATCTTCTCACAGCTAATGAATGGACTATGCCTTGAATTCACAGCTTTTCGTAATCAGACTTCACTTGAAACCTCAACTGATACTAGGCTATCAATGAACCACGTCTAAACGGAGCGTTATATGGTCATGCTCCCTTATCTGCTCATGAGCTTTCTAGAGAATGCCTGTTCTCGTGAGCTGCGACCAAGCAGTTAAGCTCAAGTAGGTGTATTCTTTCTAGGTATCCTGCAGGCTAATACCTTTCCCTCATGAATACATTAAGGTTTTATACCAACCTTCCATACAGTTGAGAGTACTTTATTTATTTTGGATATGGGTACAATTAATATGTACTCTCTTGTTACAATATCAACTTGTTTTCCCATTACCTAAGTCACGGGATCTCCGTTCATGAAGGCATGGGTTACCATTGTGATGTAACTAAATGGGCCTCATTCCCATATCCATAGAAGCAACGAAATCGCTCTCGTGCTAATCCCTTGGTAAAAGGGTGCGCGATTTTCTCGGTGTTAATATAATTCCACGGCTATTACTCGGAGTTTCTCAATTTTCTAACGATTTAAGCCTCGCTTCACATGTCTAGAGGACTTCATATTATCCTTTGTACTTGTGACTTTGGCCAACACGGTTTGATTATCACGGTACATCGAGATTGCGGTATTGGTTTCTCAACCAGCGGTAAGTCCATCGAAGCTCTCTTAGCCATTCGGCCTCAACGATGGTGTGTCAAGCGCTACAAGTTCCGCTTCCATGGTTGACCTCATCAATATAGTACATTTACAAGACCTCCATGAAATCTATGACACCAAATAAAGTAAACACATAACCACTTGTAGCTTTGATCTCATCGACATCGAGATCAATTGAGTCACTGCACCCTTCTAATACGAGAAGGATATCGATATAATGAATTCCAAAAGATGTTGTGCCTCTCAAGTAGCGCAACACTCTTTCAAGTGCCTCCAGTGATCATCTCACGGGTTAGAAGTAAACCGACTTAATTTGCTCACGACAAATGAAATGTCAGTCTTGTGGCACCACTAAATACATAAGTGACCCAATAATTTGTGAATATTTCAATTGATCTTTTCCTAACCCTTGATTCTTTGAAGCTTAATACTCGCATCATAGGGTGTTGGAGAAACTTTACAATTTTCAAAGCGGCGGCTCAATATTTTCTCGACATAATGAGATTGGCTCAAAGTAATCCCATTCTCATTCTTGATCAATTTAATATTCAAAATAACATCTGCTTCTCCTAAATCTTTCATATCAAAACATCGGGATAGGAAAGATTTGACCTCGTCAATTACGGTTGTGTTTGTTCCAAATATAAGTATGTCATCTACATACAAACACAAAATTACTCCTTGACCCCACCATAGCGGTAATATACACATTTATCGACTTCATTCACAATAAAGCCGTGGTTGTCAAAGTCTTATCAAATTTTTAGTGCCATTGTTTAGGTGCTTGCTTTAAACCATACAAGGATTTTAATAGTCTGCATACCTTATTTTCCTGTCCAGAAATCACAAAACCATCGGGTTGATCCATATAAATTTCTTCCTCCAACTCTCCATTAAGGAAAGCTGTCTTTACGTCCATTTGATGAACATCTGAGACCATAGGAAGATGCTAATGCAAGGAGTACTCGATGGTGGTTAATCTAGCGACAGGAGAATAGGTATCGAAGAAATCTTCTCCCTCTTTACAGGTGTAACCCTTAGCTACAAGTCTTGCTTTGTACTTCTCAATAGTACCATCGGGCCTCAGTTTCTTTTTAAAAATCCACTTACATCCAACAGGTTTGCACCCAATAGGAAGATTGGTGATCTCCCAAGTCTCATTAGCCATGATTGAATCCATCTCGCTCTGGATTTGCCTCTTTCCAATACTCGACATCGAAGATGCATAAGCTTCGAAAGAGTTTTGGCACATCATCCACGAGGTATACAATAAAGTCATCACCAAAGGTTTTCTCAACCCTTTGTCTCTTGCTTCTTGAGGAGCTTCTGTGACTAAATTGTTGTCCTCCTCAGGGATATCATAAAATGGTTCAGAAATGGTGGAAAGTTCAGAAGTTTGATTGTTCTCATTTTCGATATTATCGATGTGAACATTCTCAGTCCGTGTTGAAGTCCTGCCTACTGTTCTCATAGGAAAGATATTCTCAAAAATGAAGCATCTCTAGACTCCATTATTGTATTAACAATAATCTCGGGAGTTCTGATTTAACTACTAACAATCTATAGGCCGTGCTATTTTGAGCATATCCTAGAAAAATACAATCATTGTTTTTGGTCCAAGTTTTCTCTTTTACGCAATGGTATATTGACTTTTGCCAAACACCCCAAGTTCGCAGAAAATTAACATTAGGTTTTCTCCCTTCCATCCCTCATATGGAGTAATTTCACTCCTTTTAGTGATTACTCTATTTAGGACGAAAGTTCTTTGTCAATATAGCTTCCCCCACCATGCCTTAGGCATCTGGAACTCTCTAACATGGCATTGACCAAGTCCGTTAGTGTCAGATTTTCCTCTCGCCTATCCCATTTGATTGGGGTGAGTATGGTGGTGTGAACTCATGGATTATTCCATGCTCGAGCAGTGGGAGAACTCATGAGAGACATATTCTCCTCCACGATCGGATCTCAATCTTTTATTTTCTTTTCTAGTTGGTTCTCAACCTCGACCTTATAAGTTTTAAAGTAGTTTAAAGCTTCATCCTTAGTTTTTAGCAAATACACATAGCGATGGCGTGTTGCATCATCAATAAAAGTTAGAAAATATCTTTTGCCTCCTTTTGTCAATAGTCCATTCATTTCACACAAATCTGAATGAATAAGATCTAATGGTGCAGATTCTTTTCATCCTCTAATCCCTTAAAAGGTTTTGAGGCTGTTTTGCTTGCACACATGGTAGCATTTTGATCCTTTGATAATTTCACATTTTGGAATTAAATCTAATTTGGACATTCTCACAATACTATCAAAACTAATATGTGAAGCAGGAATGCCAAATATTTGCCTCACATTTATTTAAATTTGTTGCAACATTGATTATAACAATACTCTAAAGTATTTAGGCGGAACAAGCCTCCGCTCTCATAGCCTTTACCAACAAAATTTCCAAACTTAGACAATACAATTTTATTAGACTCAAAAACTAGCTTATAACCATTCCTACATAGAAGAGAACCACTAATGAGGTTCTTATTTATTGTAGGAGCATCTTTGCGTTCTTTAAGTGGACAATCTTCCTGAAGTCGACTTGGATCCACCGTGCCAACACCAAGAACGAAGCATGCGAGCCGTTTCCCATTAGGACGGAGGAAGCCCTGCTGCTGGTAAGAAGAAAACAAGGAAATATCGAACATACGTGAACATTAGCACGATATCCACCCACCAATCGGTGGATTGACATGCTGAAAAAACAACGGTGGATTACCATACCCTCCACGAAGTTGAGGCCTCGCCTATTATCACGTTGATGACCTTCTTCTTTGGTGTTCACCATCTCGATTTTGCGGAATCGACGGTCCTTCGCCATATGACCATCTTTTCCGCTTTTCAAGCGGTGATGTCCTTGAAATCCTTTTCTCGATTTTCTTCTTCTTAAAGCTAGTTGTCTTGTTCGGTTTGTTGGATTTGTACTTCTTTGCTATAGTCTTTTCTCAATGAAGTTTGCATTGTTACGGCGGATGTTCTTGGTGCATCCTTTGCTCTAGCTTTTCTTCCACATCGAGGGCAGCAATGAGATCTTCAACAAAATCTCTTCCCTCTTGTGTTTTGAGCTAGTGGCAAAATCCCGCCAAGAAGGTGGGAGTTTAGCAACAATGCCATGACCACAAACTTAGGAGGTAACACACACCCAGTGCGCAATCTCACCGACTAGTAGCTGGAGGTCATGAGCTTGTCAACTATAGACTTAGTCTCATCCATGCTAAAGTCGAAAAATTGCTCACACATGTAGAGCCAGCGACCAGCCTCTGCCTCTGCATATTTGTGCTCTAGTGCATTCCACAACTCGTGGCGGACTTATAGTCCATGTACACATCGTAGAGGCGATCTGCGAGCAGTCAAGATGCAACCAAGAGCGATATTGTTTGCACTATCAAATTGCATGTCTTGCTCAATCGTAAATGAATCTGCGGATGGACAACCCACCACAGTCCCAAAGACATGAGCCAAAACTTGACTCTAGTCGCCATCTCGAAAGTTCGACCACAAAACCTCTCGGGTTTCATCGCATCGAAGCGCTAACCATTTACGTATTGCAACAAATTCCACAATAAGGTTTACGGATTGTTGAAAATGTAGGCAATATTTTAATTCCAAGTTTTAGTAGGAGACAAAACAATATACTAGTGATGCACAACTAACTACTAACGATAAAATGTAGGCAATATTTTAATTCCAAGTTTTAGTAGGAGACAAAAACAATATACTAGTGATGCACAACTAACTACTAACGATGGGCTACTCATCATACTTGGAATAAACACAAGAAAAATATAGTATCAAAGTCGCATGCGATCACACGAGCGACTTACTATTGGGCTTGATGAAGAGCGAGAGCGGCGCGGCGTGATGCGATGAAGACTTGGCGATGCGAGGATGTAGTAGGAGCGGTCGCGCGATCGCGCCCGAAACCTTATTGCCGCCCGTGCGAGTTCTCTCTGCGACAATGGTTGGAGATCCGCTCTCCTCTCTTCCGGTGCAGCCGAGAAGAAAGGTCGGCGAGTTCGATAGCTCAACACCGTACAAGAGTGGAAGAAGACAATGGGAGAAAGGAGTGAAGGAGATCGGTTCAAACACGGGCGTCTCGGGCCTTTTATAGGCGTCTCAATTACTCTCTAATGGCGGCGCTATTATTCACGATAGCGGCGCTATTATTCACGATGGCGACTCCATTATTCACAGTAGCGGCTCCATTATTCACTGGTAACTGCTCGTATTCAAACCGAAAAATAAACAGTCTCATGACCAGTAAAAAAAGAGAGAGACGGTACAAGGTTTAGCAAAAATAAGGTGGACATGGTCTGCCAAGTGGCGCACCACGTCACGGCGCGATCGCGCGTCGCAAGTCACAAGTCACGCGATTTTCCGCGAAAATCGCGAATCTGGCAGCGGCGGCGTGCGTCTTGTAGCGTGTGTGTTTAGCCAAAGCCACCATCCACTTCCATAATTCAAGGAGTAGGATGGACTCCACCTTATAAATTGGTCTCCCCCACTTTGCCTAAGCAATATGGTACTAAACCTTGCGTGCTTTGGAATTATAGAAAATAGGCCTTGGGCCTAATTTCAACAAATATTACACATATTTTTCAGAAGTTAGAGAGTGCTAAGATCTTCTGATCTTATACTATTCCATAAAACTGAAAACGGACCTAGGAATTTCACGAAAAACAATTAAATTCCTGCAAGAATTGAAAAAAAATCTCCTACGGTAAAAGGGCCCAAGAGATTCCATTCATGCCAGTTACGCAAAAAGCACACAATGGCATAACCCAAAAGATAAAAAAAGGATGCATGAATAGAAATCCCTGAGAGGAAAATTATTTCAGCTGGTGCTCACCGATCTAACTAGCAATATACATGTCCGTGCGAGCATATGACGGCATAAATACTGCGGTCAAGACAAGAACCCGAGCGTGAGTGATGCCAAAAAGATCTCCCCGGTCTTGGGCATTAAAATCAGGTTCAGGTTAACAATATTTTAGTAATCCTAACATCAAACTTTGGACCCATCCTTATATGAGTTTAATAATTGTAAGCTTTTTTAAAAAGAGAAAGAGTTAAAAATAGGACAATTGATTTTATTTTGGCAAAATTACTAGTGCCTTAGAAAATTATATTCCTTGAGCTTAATCTGTGTGTACTGAATGTCTTGTTTGTCAGGGCGCATGTCTTATAAAATTATATTCCTTAAGTATATGTGAAATGTAAATTTTCCTTTTGTAGAGGGACATCAACTCCAGCTGCTATTTCAGCTCAATTTGTATAAACATAAAATAAAATGCACGGATAAGGATCGGTATATGTTTAGTTTTTTTTCTTTTTCCTTTTGCGACGAGCTTTAAATTATTTTGTTAGGATCAGTCCTAAAATTTTTCAGACATAAAAGTTTGTTGGAGAATGTATCGTCGCAAGTTATACGTGTTACTACTTGGTTGCATTCTTGCCCACAAACGATATTTAAATCGTACTTAACAGAAGTGCTATACCACGGTGTGCCGACACATATGAGTACTAGACAAAGGTAAGCATAATACGTGTTGTTTTAGGGGTATTCGTACTGATTTTTACTATTGATTTTTGATTAAAAATAAATAGTAGTGACTGAAGTTTTTATTTAAGAGTGAGCGGGCGATACAAGAAATGAGATAGAGACACGTGTATATGACAGAAGCGAGAGAAATATAATAGGTGATGCATCTGTGACCCTTTGCTTTATCTCCAAAATAAGATAGTAGTGAGAAGAGTGGAGAAGTCGTTTCGAAAAATCATATGTTCATATTAGCTTTTAGCTTTTTTAAGTAAAAACTAGCAGCAGAAACTAGCATTGATGACAATTATGAGGCGACAGCTCTAGAACATCATATATAATGTAGCCTTTAGGTATAGTCCCTTATTTGCTACGCCACTCCTTCCCAATGTAATCTTATCGCAATACATTCTTAGGAACTGTTCAAAAAAAAGTTACTATAGCTATTCTTTAATTTGACCTTTGAACTCCTGTTTTTATAAATATAACCCTCTCTATGGACCTACCAAGCTCGATAGGTACCTACCGAGATAGATGAGCTCGATAAGTGACTTGCCAATCCTCCTGTGCTTGGTGCATACCGACTGCACTATATAGATGTAATTAGTGCTAAGCGTATTTAATTAGTACTAATTATAATTAATTAGTACTAATTTAAATAATTAGTGCTAATGAAAGAATAACATTAATCATATTTTGTTTAGTGCTAATCACAATGTATTAGTACTAATCATAATTAATTAGCGCTAATCATGTTAGTGCTATTTAAGCGTGCATAGTATTTTATTGCACTCATAATTAATTATTACTAATCATATTTAATTAGTGCTAATATAAGCACTAAATTAATCATATTTTATTTTACTACTTTAATTAGTGCTAATCATATTTAATTAGTACTAATCATAACTAATTAGCGTTAGTCATGTCAGTGCTAATGAAGCATGCGCCATATTTTATTGCACATGCAAGGTGTTGCCCAATCTTGTGAATTTCTCACATCACATACTACACAATGATTTTTAATTAGATTTCAAAGTATTTGTAGTGATTGAACAAATGAGTACTACTATGAGAAAATCGCAGTTCATATCTGCACTTCTAATATTTCATTTAAGAATTTCTTTCTAATATTGGTAATTTACTACTGTAGTTTTTAAAAGTACATGTGGGTACTGATACTTTATTCGCATAAAATTAAAAAGTCATTTGCAGGATAAAATTTAAGATTTACTCCTTTTTCTACCGTCTCGCTCCGGAGATAAGACGGAGGTCACGAGTGTATCACGCACCCCACTCCTCTCGCTACCGTCACACGTATGCATATATCCATCACGTTTTCCATCGTACGCCCCTCGAGGGAGGCATCAGTGCGTCCTCGTCCTTATCCCCTCGGCCCAAAGCCACTTATCCAAAGCCAAAGCCGAAGTTGCACCATTCCAACTAGCTTCTTGTCAGACCTCGGAGCGATGACTCCGGATCCTCTAGAAATACATCCGGGTATTTCCGCATAATGGATCGGGTGGTACAGTCAATCTGACCTTTATTCTAGACAACCAGTTCATTCCAAGGATAACACCCAAACTTTGGGAGTCTAAAACTATTAGCTCCAGTACGAAGGGTATTCCTTCTATGAGTAGGTTCACTTTTTGGCACAAGGTGCCGGCTCTCATCTCAGCTCCTAGGGAATGGACTAGCATGGGGTAGCTAAGAGAAGCTGAACCCAACCCATTCTTAACCACAAAAGCATTAGAAATAAAAGAGTGGGATGCTTCGGAATTAAACAGAACTGAAGCTAGTACTGAATTTACTAGAAACATACCCAAAATGACGTCCGGTGCATCTGTGCCTCCTCAGCTATGACGTGGTTCACACATTTCTTCACGAAGTTCTAGGGCTTCTTGAAAGTCTACCCTGAGCTCGATCTCCTGAAGTTCTAGCACCTGCTGCAGCTTGAAGCTTCTTCGGATAGGACTTGGCAAAATATCCTGCCTTCTTGTAATAAAAGCATGTCACACCATTGGATGGTTCAAGGTTGACCTGACCACGAATGTCTATTCCTATATGCTACCGAAGAACACGCAAGAATAAGATAAAAAGCAATCTCAAATTGCAAATAAGATTGAAATACTCAATGTGGTGGGATTCCGAATAAGGATCTTAACAGGTGGTCGTCCGACACAACTGAAAATACAAGTTGCAACGATGGCAAACTAAACATAAACGAAATCCTAGAAAACTAGAGGAGTGCGACCTCCTTAAATAGGGGAGCAGAAGCCACACAAAACTAAGAAACAAGGGGGTGGTACTATTGTTATTGTTCACGTGAACAGTAGCATGCCGTGAATAGTGGAGGTAGCACCCTCCTCTTTGGCCCATACATTACAAGGCCCAATTTGGCCCAAATAGTTAACATAGTAAGTTCTTTTGACGATTGCGGGCGCTACAGAAGAAATTTGCAGGCAAGGTCAGATCCGTTGGAAAGAAGACGAGAAAAGCTTTCCATCAAGTACTCATAAACCTCAAATGGACTCCGTATGTAAAAGTTATGGTTGTTTGAAGTTGACCTTGTTATGCTGAATCCGAACTGATTTGGAGGCCGAATTGAATTCCAAAACGTATCCCACTTGAACTCTTGCTTGAATTGGTCCAAAAGTGACGTGGTGACCATAAGGAAGAGTTGGGGAAGACGTCGACATGGTCTTGACATATTGGTTGGCTTCCCTTTGGTAGATCCCAACTGCGAGCTCGTATGGTTGTAACCACTGGGGCCATGTCCTCATCATCCTCCCCTTCTTGAAAACAAAGCCGTCCTCGGCTTTTTATACGCTAAAAATAGGGTAACAAAGGAGCCAAGGTGTATGCATGGTATATGTATATGTCATCCATTTTAACAATACTTCGTTGTTGCATAATTAATGTTATAAAACAGCAGCGATTATAAAAGCTCATTGTATTCGTAACCCGGGAGTTAATGAACAAACCAAAAATTTTCACACAGTAATTATTGCAACTTGTTTTGCAAATGTAAGTGATGCATTTATGCAATTCAAATTTCTGAGGTTGTAAACTTGCATCGGTAGGAAATATGGGCAAAACTACAACTTTTGGAATCAAACAAAGTTCATCCATGTAATCAGATTTTAATCGAGCAATGGCACATTCATCTAGATGATTCAATAGCAAGTTCAGCCAAGGTGAAAAGATTTGCAAGTTTTTGCATCCATCAATTTCATTATTCAGATTGTCAATGCTAGATGGTTCAATAAAAGATGAACACATAAGATTTGAATTATCACTGATTTTTATTTTTCTCTCATAATGAACAAGATTCAGCACACCAGAATTGTTATTTAAAATAACAAGCTTCAATTCATCCATATGATCACAAGTTATGCATATTCGATATACATGAAATTGATTGTCTACACCATAATCTCCAATCAAATTGAACTTATATGTGTAGGCATAAGTACTTGCTAATGATTTTAAACATGAAATTTCAGCAAGATTCTTAATCACACTAGATAACTCTCTATGATTATTGAACATGACATAGTATAAAGAATCTTCATGAGATATTCTAGTAAGAACTTTCTTATGAGTAATCAATTTCACATTATGTAAATTAAGCAAAGAAATTTCAGAACATGAAATTTTCAATTGAACACATGAATTCTCAAAATTACTCACCTTTTTATATTTAAATTCAGCACCATAGTTATTACCTTTATCAATCTCCTCAGTTGATATAGGTGTTGTGGGTATCAAATCTTTATGATGAAGTAAGGAGATAGCAAGTACTTCATCTTCAACTGTGATTATCTCCTCATTTTTTGCTTTCAAAAGCACCCGTATTAGAACATTCAACTCCTGTTCTTTAATGTCAACTCTCTTCTCTTCAACATGGTTCTCAACTTCCTACAAGTTGTTAGTCGCAGAAAAAGGCACAAACAAGGGTTTGTTTTCATGTTTCTTGTCATTAAGCATTCTCAATTTCTCCTCAATCTGACTTTCAACCTTACAAGCAAGTATAAACAAATGAGTGAGAAAATTATATTCTTTGTGAATAAGAATGTCCTGAATTTCTTTATTAAGCCCACTTAAGAATCTATTCTCTGTAGCTTCAGCATGTTCCATTAAACCACAACGTAATGAACGAGTCTTTAATTCATGATAGTATTCCCTTACAGTTCTAGTTTGTTGCTTTAAACATTGCAATGTAGCTAGCAAATAATCAGCATGATATTTAGGAATAAAATCATCTCGCAAAAGTCTTTTCAATGCATTCCAAGTTTGTGGTACTTTCCCATGTCTACCAAGAGACTTCCACCAAAGTATTGCATCATCAATAAAAACACTAGTGGCAGCTCTAATCTTTTGTCTATCAGACCAATCATAATATTCAAAATTCTTTGTCTAATGCTATCTCCCAGTCAATATATGCATCAGGATCAAATTTACTAGCAAATGATGGAAAAATATACTTGACATTAGTTACTGCATCATCATCGTGTTCCTCTCTTTGTAACCTACATATACCTCGTTGATGTGAGAGTCGACGCCGATCGGAGTAATCAACTTTAGTGTGGTTGATGTCATTGTTCTCTCCGATATTATCATTCTCATTCGACAAAGAGTTTGTAGAAAATAGTGCACGTCAAGTAGTTGGAGGTGAACATTTATCCTGAATCTCAACTCTGTTGTTGATGGTGGAGAGCGTCTTATTAAGCCGATCCAACAAGTTGCTGGTCTCACAAAAATTTTCATTATGTGATCTTGAACCTATCATGGTTAGTAGAAGACAAGAAAATACACGATAATTATGTGAGTCCCTATAATCTACTAGCAGTTGGAGCTTGACAAGTCACATATCTCTCAAACTCTTACCAAGCTCTTACAAGTTCTTACCAATGCAAAACAGGTGGTGTAACCGGTGGCTGGTTCATGATAACTTGACTCAAGTGATGTGTATAGCGATTGCAAGGGCCGGTTCGACGTGATCTGTTCGGTTAGTAAAAGGTGTAGCTTGGAAGGCAAGATATGTAGCAATGGAGAACAATCAGTTAATTTCAGAAATTGCATAGAATTGAATCATAGTTTGTATCTAGCACTTAGCCTATGTTGCTGATCAAACAAGGATAGGAGAAGGCCAAAACAAGTGTGTATCAATGTATAGGAGTGATGAACACAAGATAATTCAATAGAATGCAATGTGGAATTGAAAAGCACAACGATTGATCTAAATATGAAAATGACAGATTTCTGTCCACTGGACAAGATGTCGGTATTTTGGCCGTAACTTTTTGTCAGTTGCCTCTTTTTTTTATGATTCTTTTTTTTGTTTCCTAACGGATTTTTCTACAACTTTTCTTTTGGGTCCATGTTCTAGAAACCGACAGATAAAATCGCACAAAAATCACAAGTGCAGACTATTACAGATTCAATCCTGAAATTTGGATCTACTTTCACCGCAGATATCTTTTAACTGCCTTGATGGAATGAAGCAAAATTTTAGGGGCAATTAGATATGGAAGTTACGGATCTAATGGCGGTGGTTTCACTCAAAAAAGATATTGGAAACAAAAGTTATGACGTTTTTGGTGGCGGCTGCACAAGAGAGAGTCTTCTGGCCGAAAATAGGAATTAGGGTTTGATGAGTTCTTGATGGTTTTGGACGTGGGGATTTTTTTTGAGAGTTTTATGGGACCAAGAATATGACCAGCAACAAGATAAAGCTAAAACGGAAACAAACTCAATTTATCAAACCGAAACTAACAAATTGAAAAGGCACAACGGGGTTTCGACAGCAGAAATAAACACTTTTTGTAGGGCAATTTTTCTGGACTATAGGACATAAAAAAAATCAATCTACTAACTAGGGATACAAGAAATCCTATCGGTCAACTGAAGCTCTGATACCACTTGATGAGGCGACGGGGTCCCGATTTTCCGATAGGATGATAACTTCGATTTGGAGGAGAACGCATTTGACGATGCAGCTACTAACCGGTCACGACCAGAACGCCAAGTAATCGCTAAACCACACTCCGAGTTGTTATCAACTGTGCCAAGAATGCGGTTGACCTGACCACGAATGTCTATTCCTACATGCTACCGAAGAACACGCAAGAACAAGATAAAAAGCAATCTCAAATTGCAAATAAGATTGAAATACTCAATGTGGTAGGATTCTGAATAAGGATCTTAACAGGTGGTCGTCCGACACAACTGAAGATACAAGTTGCAACGATGGCAAACTAAACATAAACGAAATCATAGAAAATTAGAGGGGTGCGACCTCCTTAAATAGGGGAGTGGAAGTCACACAAAACTAAGAAATAAGGGGGTGAAACTATTGTTACTGTTCATGTGAACAGTAGCATGCCGTGAATAGTAGAGGTAGCACCCTCCTCTTTGGCCCATGCAATACAAGACCCAATTTGACCCAAATAGGTAATATAGTAAGTTCTTTTGACGATTGCGAGTGCTACAGAAGGAATTTGTAGGCAAGGTCAGATCCGTTGGAAAGAGGACGAGAAATGCTTTCCATCAAGTACTCATAGACCTCAAACAGACTCCGTATGTGAAAGTTATGCTTGTTTGAAGTTGGCCTTGTCATGCTGATTCCGAACTGATTTGGAGACCGAAATGGATTCCAAAACATATCCCACTTGAACTTTTGCTTGAATTGGTCCAAAAGTGACATTGTGACCATAAGGAAGAGTTGGGGAAGACGTCGACATGATCTTGCCATATTGGTTGGCTTCCCTTTTGGTAGATCCCAACTGCGAGCTCGTATGGTTGTAACCACTGGGGCCATGTCCTCATCATACTTCCTTGGACATGCGACTGAGTAATCATAATAAGACTTTTACAAAGTTAAGCCTTTAACCTGATAACACCTCCATTAAGATTTTACCACAATAAGGAATCCACTAGATTAGGGCTCCCTCTTATGCCATGTGAGACTTCCCATGGCCTATGCTACGCTCACACTCAGCCTGTAGTAAGACTCAAACTGGGACCTGCTAATTGACTTAGGCTCTAATAACAATCCCCTTGTGCCTAGTATTCACGTTGAGCTACCGAGCTATGATATATTCCAGTCTAAATTTAAACCAAGTTTTATATTTTACTTTAAAATATTTCATAGACTTTTTTGACTCACCGAAGTCAAGAATACATTGTAAAAGCTTATCATTTTATATGAAAATGGTTATCCCAACCTAAAGTTATATCTATACAGCTCTAAGCATTTGCTACAAAATTCTCTAGCCATACTAATGCACTAACTAGAATTATGATCTAGGGTGATAAGGTACAAGAATTTGTAAAGTCAAAGGAGTCATAACAACTGGGTACTAATTAAAGTAAATCTGAATTTAAAATATAGAAAATAGAAATTAAGTATACAATATAATTTAAAAATAATATAAATTTATTTGTAAACTAGGATCAATATGGTCAAGAATGTGTGACTTCCCTTGCTCTGTAGTCTGATGCGAATCGTCATTGTGAAATTCTCCAGAATCGTCACAGTCTATACGTGAAAATAGCTGTCTAAATTCAAATAAAATTCAAATGAACTCCAAAATTTGAAAACATTACAAATTTGGATAGAACTTGATTTTAGATAAATTTAAAAATTTGAATAGGTGGGCCCACCTATCAGTGAAAGAGGGAGAAGGAAAAGGAGAGGCGGCGGGATGGGGCCAGTGCGTGAGTTGGCTCGATTTGAGCCATCCACATGTCGGTGGTGGGGAAGGTAGGGCGGGAGCGGCGGGAATGACATAGGTGGCGACATGGGCACATCCTCGCCGCCCACGTGTCGCTCCGAGAGGGAGGTGAGAGATTTAAACTTTCGATTTTTATTTTAGAATTACAGAAAACCCAAGAAAATAGCAGGAAAATCCAAATAAATCCTAAATAATTCTTAAAAATTTAGACAAAAAACTAAGAACCCAAATAAAATTGTTTTAGCTTAATTTGACCACAATTACATGATAAATTTAATAATGTACTCTCTAGGCTTAAATTAAAGATTTTAGAAAAAGGGATTTTTAAATATAGAAAAAATCCAATAAAATAAAATAAATAAAATCTCAATTTTTGGAAAGTCACAGGCTTCTCACAGCTGGAAGATAGAAGTAGCAGCCAGATGGAACGACCCCTTAGTTTTCAAAATAAAAAAATGAGGGAAGAAATACACATAGACAAATATAGGTAGACTAAGAAAATGTTTGTAGTAGGGTATGGTACCTTAGAAAATTTCTTGTATACTACTTAGAGTTGTCATGATCCCATATTTGCCACTAGAAAATGTTTGGTCACCTATATGACATTGCATTTCTTATTTGTGCCACTCCATGCCACTTTTGTCAACGTGCTGGGAGTTTGCTGTTAACTTGGATAGAAAAAGACCTATTTACCCTTCTTCCTCCCCGGACTGCCACTAGTTGCCCCAACATCTCTCTCACCCATCGTCATCTCGATGAGCCTCCTCCCGTCGGCATAATTGTTGCTCTACCTCCGCTACCTTCTTCTCCTCGTCCTCCTCCTCCCACCGGCACTGTTGCATCCCCACCTCCTGCTGGTCTCCTTCCCTTCTCCCTCTGGTGTTACCGTGTCCCCACCTCTTGCCGCCCCTCCCCTTCTCCCTCCTGTGCCACCATGTCCCCACCTCTTGCCGCCCCTCCCCTTCTCCCTCCTGTGCCACCATGTCCCCACCTCCCATCGGCCTCCTCCCCTCATCCTGTCGGTGCTGCTGCATCTCCTCCTCCTCCCGTCGCTGGCATCCTTCCCTCCAAATCTGCCATCAACATACCTTGTCATTTTCTTGCCAACACTTGCTGTTGCCCTCAGTTGTCTCCTACCAATGCTTGACATCGCCCTCCGCTCCCCATCGATAGTGCCCGATGCTCAGGCCCGTTGTTGTCGTCGGCCAAGAAAAATCCCACCACCATGGCCATGGCATTCATGGTGGATTATCATGTCCACCTCACTATGCTCGCTTGTGCTCTAGAGCGACCGCTAGTCGACCTCCATGGCTACAGCACGTTGGCTTGGGCTTGTTTTTTCATGAATGAGGCGAGCAAAGGAGAGGGGCAAGATGGATATTTCTTGAAAAATCCGACAATTTTTCATGTGCTAATGGCCGTTTGCCCTAACAGAGCTAATGAAAGTGGCACTGAGCGGCACAAATAAGAAACTCAATGGCATATATGGTACCGAACTTTTTCTAGTGGAAAATCTAGATTCGAGTTAAATCTAAGTGACATACAAGGAATTTTATTAATTAAATTAGATGCCAATGTTAGCGTACAATTGTCATGTATATGTATCTTATTAAATTTCAGAAAATGCTAGGTAGATAGCCACTTATAACACAAAACAAACAAGTTTTGGAAATTCTTGCACATAACCACAGGGAGATGAAGGTTGTAACACAAAATCATAATTTTTTTTGCAATATCCTTCTCCAACGCAGCATTCTGATTCCAAATCACCACACACGCACGCGTGCTTACATGGCACGATGGGTGCGCGACCTGGCGATTGCGTGGATGTTTGATGCCACGTCAGATGGGCCCACATGTCAGGCTGATAATGAAGAGGGGCACATATGGCTACCCCTCATCTTTGGCGGCATAGCTCCAACCTCCAACCGATGTTGCCGCTGTTGGCTCCTCTAGGTTTCCGTGGCTAAATGGCAGGATTTCACGAGCCTTCTGTGTGGTTCGCACCTTATGTGCCACTATGTCTGACATGTGGATCCATCTGATGTGGCATCATCCACACAATCGCCAGTCGCGCACCCTTGGTGCCATGTTAGCTCCTGTGTGTGGTGATTTGGAATCAAAATGATGTGTTGGAGAGGGATAGCACAAAAATTGTGGTTTTGTGTTACAATGTGCATCTCCATGTAGTTATGTGCAAGAATTTCCAAAATCCACTACTACAAAACAGGCTATACTGGACGGGTAAATCACAGACGGTTCATACGTAACGTGTCGTGCTTAACTATCCGCAGAGCGGTTCATACGCCACCCGGTGTGATACTATCATAGACGGTTATTAACACAACCCGTGCGTGATAATAGAAAAATCAAAGAGCGGTTCGTGTTAATAACCGTGCAGCGATAGTTCCTGACGGTTTGTTATACGAACCGCTGCGTGATAATAGAGACATCACAGGCGGTTCGTGTTAATAACCGCAGCGAAGTGTCCTGACGGTTATTAACACGAACCGCTGCGTGATGTCTCTATTATCACGAGCGGTTCATATAACAAACCGTCTTTGATATGAATTGTCCTGAGCGGTTCGTGTTAATAACTGTCTATGATAAATTGCACTATTAATACTTGGACGGTGTCGACACAGATCTGTTTTTTTATTGCGCTGCATCGGTGGAGCAAGGCGGCCGGCTTTTGGGAGTTCGGGGGTGAAAATATATCGCCGTCTTTTTAGTGATCTGATCAGAGGTTAGTACTCAATTACTTTTAAGTATGCTTATATACATGTTTTTGTAATGGAAGGCTTAGAGATGATAATTTATATGCTATGTAGTTGCGGTAATAATCATTTTTTGCAACCATTTGTTACTTATGTAGCTAGCGGAAATTGATCGAAGCTGGATGTATATTGAGAACCGTGTGAGTGAAGAGTACATTATTGGTGTGTCTGTTTTTAGAAGAGCAGCAGAGCTGGATATGTTAAATAAGAGGATAAAATATATGTACTGTCCATGTATTGATTGTGATAATCTCAAGATGTTTAGCAACTCAGCGCAGATCGAAGCTTACTTGATTGAAGGGTTTTGAAAAAGGTACAAATGTTAGACCATCCACGATGAAGAGAAGTGTACACAAGAAGTGGTAGTTATGACATAGTCGATGGGGACAACGATATGCGGTTGTGGTGTGCTTTTGATCATGAGGCGCGAATGGATCGCGGGATGACAATCTGGATCAGATGTTACGTGATGCGAAGAGAACTACAAATGAGAGAGAGTTTGGTAAATTCGAGGGCTTGATAGAGGACTCGGAGAAACCTTTGTTCTCGGGATGCAAGCCGCAATACGAGAGTTGTCATTAGTTCTAGAACTCTTGAAATTGAAGGCAAGCAATGGTTGGTCCGACAAGAGTTTCACGGCATTGTTAGGTCTCCTAGCGGACATGCTTCCAAAGAGAAATGTGTTGCCGAGAACCACCTACCAAGCCAAGAAGATTCTTTGTCCATTAGGAATGGAAGTAGGAAAAATACATGCATGTCCGAATGATTGTATCCTGTACCGTAAAGAGTATGCTAGCTTAAATGTTTGTCCGGTGTGCAAAGCATCCCGATACAAACGTAAAAATGACTCTGATGATGGAAAGGACATCGAGGTGAAGCAAGGACCTCCTGCTAATGTGTTGTGGTATCTTCCTGTAATCCCCCGTTTGAAGCGTTTATTTGCAAACCGCAAGGATGCAAGATTGATGTGTTGGCACTTGGAGCAGCGTAAGAAAGAAGGAATGATAAGACATGTTGCTGATTCTGCCCAGTGGAGGAACATCGATAGGATGTTTGTAGATTTCAGTGTGGAACCGAGAAATATAAGGTTTGGGTTGAGTACAGATGGAATGAATCCTTTTGGTAACATGAGCAGCCGACATAGCACCTGGCCCGTGACTCTATGCATGTACAACCTTCCTCCTTGGCTGTGTATGAAGCGAAAATATATTTTGATGTCACTACTTATCCAAGGGCCGAAACAACCTGGCAACGATATTGATGTGTTCCTAGCACCATTGGTAGAAGATCTTGCAATACTGTGGAACAAAGTGGTACATGTGTGGGAAGCAGACAAACGAGAGAACTTTACTCTACGCGCTATGTTGTTCTGCACCATTAATGATTTTTCTGTATTTGGTAACCTGTCAGGGTTGAGTACAAAAGGAGCCAAAGCGTGTCCGCATTGCTTAGACAATACCGAGAGTGTGTGGTTGAACAATTCGCGTAAAACTATGTACATGCGTCACCGTAGGTTCCTTCCAAAGTATCACCCGTACCGCAAGATGAAAAAATAATTTGATGGAAAAAAAGAAGATAGCTCAGTATTAAGACCTTTTAGCGGGAAAGAGGTGTATGATATGGTCAAGGATATAAACGTTATGCTTGGAGAGGGGCGTAAATTGAGGAAGAACATGTGGAAAAAAAGGTCAATATTTTTGGGACTTGCTTTATTGGGAACATTTAGAAATTCGCAATTGCATCGATGTGATGCACGTAGAGAAGAATGTATGTGACAGTTTGATTGGTCACTTATTGAAAATTCCTGATAAAACTAAGGATGGTGTTAACGCAAGGCGTGACTTGGTCGCTATGAACATCAAGACCGAGTTAGCACCGATAGAGACCGATAAAGGCCGAACATACCTTCCCCCAGCTTGCTACACTCTGTCTAAGTCCGAGAAAACTGAACTGTGCTAGTCCTTACATGGTGTGAATGTTTCATCCGGTCACTTCACCAGCACGAAGAAAATTGTTTCCATAGAACATTTGAAATTAATTAGCATGAAGTCCCACGACTGTCATGTGCTAATGACACAAATGCTACCTGTTGCAATTATAAGTATTTTGCCGAACAAGGTTCGAGTGACAATCATAAGGCTGTGTTATTTCTTTAACGCAATTGCTCAGAAGGTCATTGATCCCGATGGACTAGATGCTCTGCAAACCGAGGTGGTGACAACTATATGTCATCTAGCGATGTATTTTCCTCCATCATTTTTTGATATCATGGTCCATCTCATTGTTCACCTTGTGAAAGAGATAAAAATATGCGGCCCCGTGTTTCTACGTCATATGTACCCTTTCGAGAGGTACATGGGAATTCTCAAATCCTATGTACGCAATTGATCTCGACCGGAGGGTAGCATCATCGAAGGTTATACAACAGAAGAGGTCATTGAATTCTGCATCGGCTACATGGCTCAGGTCGATCCGATAGGTGTACCTGTATCTCGTCACGAGGGGAGGTTAGAGGGTATTGGGACTATCGGAAGGAAAGCAATAACTCCGGATCAAAAGATGTATGCTTAAGCCCATTTCACAGTTTTACAACACATGACTGAAGTGACCCCATATATTGAAGAGCACAAGGACATGCTACGTCAAGAGAATGCAGGCCAGTCAGAAGTTTGGATCACGAGACAGCACAATCATCAGTTCAACGAATGGTTGAAGGCGCAATTGACTAGGAGGTCGTCAAGTGAAACACTACAATGGTTGGGAAAAGGGCCAAAATTTACAATTATGACGTGGCAAGGATACAACATTAATGGCTACACATTTTATACAACAGATCAGGATAAAAAGAGCACTGTGCAAAACTCAGGTGTCCGCATAGATGCCTATGATGCGCACGTCAGTACCGCTGGCCCAAGCTCGTACTATGTGCTTATAGAGGAGATTTGGGAGCTTGACTACATAATTTTCAAGATTCCTCTATTTCGGTGCCGTTGGGTCCATCTCCTACGAGGTGTAAAGGTCGACAAGTACGGTGTCACTACCGTGGACATCGAATGTGTAGGATACAAAGACGAACCATTCGTACTCGCGAGGCAAGTTGTTCAAGTATTTTATGTAACCGACCCGGCAAATAAGAAGCGCCATGTAGTTCTTCAGGGAAAAAGAAGGATTGTCGGAGTTGAGAATGTTATGGATGAGAAAGAGTACAATTTGATGATTTGCCTCCATTCGGAGACGGCATCAGGCTCGAGGAAGAACAAGGCGATGAAACAAACTATATGCGTGTCGATCATCGTGAAGGGCTTTACTTAAAATAAAATAGCTATGTGTAATAAATGTAACTATATATGTTTTATTGTAATTGTAAAATGACTCAGGAACTGTACATGATGTATTTGTGAATTTGCATGCTGGTAGGTGTAGTTATATTCACTACACTCTGTGAGAGGTCTTATTGAATGCTGGTAGTGTAGTTACAACAGCCAGCCGGCAAATGTTTATTACAGATCGACAAAGTGGGCAAAGGCTTATTACGACGGTTATACACTTAGAACCGTGCGTGATAGTTATCCTGAGCGGTTCTCCACTTATAATCATCTATGATATTATATTATCACGACGGTTATATAGTAAGAACCATACGTGATAGTAATACTATCACGAGCGGTTCTAAGTAACGAACCGTCTGTGATAGGCATACTATCACGAGCGGTTTTAACGTATAACCGTCTATGATAATATAATATCACAGAGCGGTTTAGTTATAGAACCGTGCGTGATAGAACTATCACGATGGTTACATTAAGAAAATGTCGTGATAGTTCTCATTATAAATACCCCCAGCTAGAGCACAGATTCTGCACTCTCGCACTCTAGATCTCCAGCGCCCCTGGTATCTCTCGCGTCGCCCTTCCCCCCCGCCGCGCGCCGCCGGTCGCTCCGACGCCGCGCCCTCCCGCCGCGCTCCTCCCGGCGCCGCGCCCTCCCGACTCCGGTGCCCTCCTTCCCCGATGCCGCTCCCTCCCCCAAGCCCGGCCCGCCCCGACTCTAGCTCCCTCCTCCCCGCGAGCCAGCGCCCTCCTCCCCCGACTCCGGTGCCCTCCTCCCCCGACTCTAGCTAGGTTTTAGATTTGTTTCATGTAGCTAGTTGTTTCATGTTTCATGTAGCTAGTTGTTTCATGTTTCATATATTGATATATATGCTACATTGTCATATTGATATATATGCTACATTGTCATAGTGATATATATGCTACATTGTCATAGTGATATATATGCTACATTGTCATATTGATATATATGTTTGGCAATTTACACATCTTTGGATTGTCATATTGATATATATCTTTGGCGATTTTACACATGCTGGATTGATGGATATGTTAAATTCATTTGTCATTTGTATTTGGATATGTGTTATATTTCAAATGGTATGTTCAATTCATATATTACGTACATGTTATGACATTTGTATTTCGATTGATGTCATTTTTGTGCTCACATAATCATACTAGAATTATATTGCTATATATGAATTATTAGCAGCTAGCTATAGCTAGCGATATACCACACCTCACTGCGTCCACATAGTCATCCAAAAATATATGCCACATAGACCTTCAAAGGGCATGAAGCTAGTGACACATTCTAGTGTATCGGGTTCAATGAACTTGATACACTAGTTTGTGTCATTTGCTTTATAGAACTTTGTTTAGGCCCACACCTCACAGGCTAGTGACACACTGCAGTTATTTTTTTCTTAGAAGAGAGATGGCGTCCTCACAGGCTTCGTCATCGCCATCTAGATCTCACGCTCCCAAGATTGGGAAAACTAAGCGTGGTTGAGGAGTATCGAAAAGGCCAGATAGCCGAATGACCATCACGGTGGTCTCTCCGGATGGGGTCCCTCTGCAACCGAAGAAAGCAGTGGCATCATTTCATAGTACCTACGGGATAATTGGAAGGGAACGGGTCCCCATCACCATAGCAAGCTGGAGAGAGTTGTCAAACGATCACAAAAATCAGCTATGAGAGGAAGTTACACATTCTTTCGAGATCCCAGTAGAAGTACAGGGACTCGTGCAACAGCACGCGCTCCTCGCAATGGGAAAAGCATGGAAGAATTTTAAGAGCACTCTTGTGACGCGGTACGTGACCAAGGATCTTACGCCCTTCACAAAGTATCCATTCGTGTCGCCGGAAGCATGGGAGGCCTTTGTGCAGATGAAGACAACGACTGAATTTGAACAACAAAGTGCGGCGCACAAGCCTATCCAATCACAATACACTCACCCTCACAGACTCGGCACCGCTGGGTACGCGGGTAAAATCCCGCAGTGGAGGATGTAGGATGAGGTCGCACTCCGATCGGAGGCCTCCCCGCCATTTGCCGGGATTGCAAACGAGCGCGCTCGAAACTGGTTAAGAGCGAGGTCATCAACCACATCTTCAGGTGTCTCTTTCAAAAACCTCGCAGATGAGAAAGTGTCCCAATGCCTGGTAAGATAAGTTAAACTATATAGTTGTTAACGCCTCTTGAACTTCATGGGTTCAAAAATAACATGATTAATTGCCTCTTGCAGCAATCATTGGCTACCGAAGTTTCTCGTGGATCCTTTCAAGAATACAGGGAGAGAGATTTACTATCACAGACCTTGGGAAACAAGGAGCACCCAGGTCACACACGAGGCTTGGGGGTTTACGTATCTTAGAAGCACGGATTTCCAGATTACTCCGAGACATATAGGAGTAGGAAGATATCCAAGGCGTACCGCAACGACCAAATGAAACAGGAGCTTCGTGATCAACTTCAGGAACAACTATCTGCCTCACTTCAAGAGCAGACTGCCTCACTTCGAGGAGAGATAGATTCATTGAGGGAAGAACTGAGACAAGTCCGCAACCAATCGTAACCCACCCCTACTACTGCGGTACCAGTCCACCTCAACGTCCACGAGAGCTGCGCGTCCACCAATTATCGAACATAGCGGCGCCACTTACCTATCGATGACATTCAGGTAATGCACCTCTTTAGAATGCTGCATAGATCTCTCTGGTGGACGCCTTAACTCATCTTGTGTCGTTATGTAGGGGTCCATGCCTTACATCCTCAGAGTCAGGCTTATTAGCTCTATTCCCGTTGACGCTGGCTGAGGGATGGTGTATCCATTGCTGTCAAGTACGCTGGTGCACAGTATACAAGTAGAGACCGGTTTCATAAAGGTCCAGGTGGACATGATTAATGATATTTTTAAGACCGTCCCTCTTGAGAAGCTCCCAAACGAAGAGATTAAGATATTAGGGGATGCTGTCCACACATTCATTCAGTGGCTGAAGAGGGACATTGCCCTCGATTTGTCCGTGCCACGATCTCCACATCTAGTGTCCCAAGAGGGACATCGCCCTGGACCTATCACATCGGCTCCGGTGGCTCCACCTCCAGCTCCGGTTCGGAAGCCTGTTGCATCGGCTCCCGCCGAGATGCCACCGAGAACATATCGTAAGCGAGGCTATAAGACTCAAGGGAAGAAAAATAAGGCTCCCGTGCCATGGAAGTTCAGTCTAGGAGTGTCGTTGGTCCCTGAGTCACAATTACCCAGGCTTGGCATGATTTGCAATACATTGCATGCAGTACATGGAGAAGTCCAACATGAAGCCAATCCGCAGTGCATTCACTGTGAAATATACGGAGCAGCATTTCCTCCACGACACAGGCTACATCGTCGTGACATTCGAAGACTTATTTTTACTATTCAATCTCGACGAACTCGACGCCTCGCTTCTACGCTGCTGGACATTGTAAGTGTACTGTACAATGAAGTTCTACATTCATGTTATACCGATAAATATCATTACTCTTTCCTTATGTATAGATGCATGATCCAACAAGTCCAGTGATCGCGACAACCGATGGGTTTCCTCGACCCTCACTTAGTCTCCGAGCAAGTTATCAAAGGTAATGAATCCTTCGTGCAATATTACATAACGAGGGGATTGCGTGCTCACATCGACAAGGAATACGTCATGTTTCCTTTCAACCAAGGGTAAGTACTTCACTAGTTGCCACACATGTTTTATTTGTACTTTACATGCAGCATGAACTTTGGATTAATCACTATAGTGTGTACATGACTAGGCAACACTGGATTTTGATTGGGATTATACCAAAGTGGAGCAAGGTAATATACCTTCATTCCCTACTTAGGAGCAACCACAACTTCAGTTGTGTGCAAGAAGTACTTAACAAGTAAACTCATTTCCTCCATCTATTGTAATATTTTCTTTGTTTGCAACGACCGAGGCTAACTTTTTTGAATCACGTAAATAGTTTGCCGCTTATGTTGCCCAGGGAGGAAGACACGACAAATCTAGTGACACGCTGCGACACAACACGCGATTTTTGGTACCCGCTACAACACAACAATCCTATATCACACTTTATTATAATGCCTCTAGAAATGACAATACCTATGTACGTAATGCAATTTTTGTAGTGCCACTAGCAACTACAGGGCAACGTATGTGGATTCTACGTTTGCCGCCATATGAAGGAAATCATCGATAGTAAGATCAATGATCTAGAGGTTTATCATGTCCTTGCAATAATTATTATTTTTTGATTATATATGTATATATATACACACATGCTAATTAATGACTTATTGCTCCTAGCGGCGGATGGACTTCGACGTAAGTACATATGATCTTGACCAACTCGTCGAAATTGTGCAACACTCTCGGGTTCTTACTAGGGCGGTGTATAAACAAGGTTTGGAGAGTTCTACCCGGCAATGGTGATAATTAGATGTTGAAACATTAGATGCAATTGTACAAATCCTCGGTTGTGTGCTTAATCAAACAACTCATTTGTCGAAACGATTGTGACGATTTTCATTCTATATTTGTATGTGATCATTGGCTGTTTGTTACATTTGTAATTCATCGAGTTGCAATTAACTTATCGTGTAACTTTGAGTTGCAATATTGTATGTGATTCATTTGTCGGATCTGTGTAATCTGCAATGTATGTGATTCTTATATATGTTGTAATCTTGTTGCTTGCTTTGAGAGGGCATGGCTAGTATATCCCGAGGCTAGCCAAAAAACGGCAAATAAAACTGCTGTTGCAATTGCTATCACAGACGGTTCGTTGTTGAAAACCGTCTGTGATAGTACTTTCTCAGACGGTTAAAAATAATAACCGTCAGTGATAGACACAATATCACGCACGGTTCTGTTCGGGCAACCGCTCGTGATATTGCGTGTATCCTGCATTTGTTCGAGCAGAACCGTCTCGTGATATTGTGTCTATCCGCGAGCGGTTGTTGTTTTAACCGCTCTGTGAAAGTCGACTATCACGAGCGGTTGTTTGCAAAAATCGCTGCAGTAATGTAAGTTATCACAGACGGCTCGGGAGCCGCGCGTGATAACCACGTATTATCAACGACACATAAAAATGCAGGCGGTTGAAAAAATGCGTGATGACGGTTCCGAACCGTCTGTGATAGGCCTGTCTGTAGCAGTGATCTATGGTTTTATGTTATAAGTGGCCATTTAGCTGGGTTTTGCAATCTACTCTTTATTTTCTAAATTAAGAGCGGTTGTTTTTTTTTTGAAATAATGGGCAGGAGTTTTGCCATTCATTAAAAAAAGTTCCAAATAACAAAAGGTACTAATTAATGTGGTTTAGTGAAACCTTGTGATCTTAGGATTTTCTGAGCATCATCTACAAACACGCAACGGGAAGTGAACTTACAAATACCTTAGATTGAGATCAGCACCGTCCTTTTACTAATCTAAGGTACATGTACACAAAAGCTATGAACTAGCAACAATGCCATTAGAGTATTAGACTGTACCAACGATGTATTTACACCTAGCGGACATAGGTAGTCGCACGGTAGCTACTTATTAGGCTCGATTGAAACGCAGGAATTTTTTAAAAAATTTTTTACAAAAATAGTTTCAATTCCGCGTTACAAACAAGGTCTTAATCTCTAGATCTGTTTGACGTTTTAGAATATGTATAGTCAAAAACTTGGATTTTACCTAAAAATATGTTAGCAACACGATGTCATTACATTTGCATCCAAAATGCTTTCACAATATTATATATTTTTACTTTTCTAATAGTATATAATTTGCATAAATTAATGATTAATACTTGTCATGTGTACTAAAAGAGTCATTATGTAGCTTATGAAAGCATGGAAGGGTAGGTAACATAAAGGCATTTTAAATAATCTATTTTTTATTCTGAATTACAGTAATATACATACAGTTTTTTATTTTGCAGTAATTCCCATATGTGGAAATAATTGTGAAGGAGTATATGACATTTTTTATAGGTAATACATTTAGCAAATCTTGTTTGTAAGTTGTTATTTTTTTGAAAATAAAAGGGCAAAGAATGTAGGTTGATCAGTTTATGATTTTCGTAGATTCTCAAGGGTACAAAATATGTTAGACTTACAATAACATTTTGTGATCATCGATGATGTTGTTTTGCGATAAATTTCTAAAGAATTTTGTGAGGACGATTGAGCTAGTAATGATTCGTAAGTAAGAAGGTAAGTGATATTGAGATACAACAGAAAATTCATACACGGCGTAACGATAATAATACAACAATTGATCCGACAAGGGGTACGAACGATTGGTAAGTACTAAGATAACTTATATTACAATGCAAGAGGGAATTCATACATAATCATGTCATAGTACCTATGAAGTAAAGTAGGTACACAATTAATACACTACAGAAAGCATAATGAAGGCCCCTTATTCGCCGCCCACTACTCCACTTGCAGCACCTCCTCCGTCATCGTCACGTCCCACCTGCAGTCGGTGCCCACCCATACGGTCCCTCTTGGCCTTCCTCAGCGTGGGGTGTCAGTGCGTTGACAGGGTGAGTCGGTTAGGAGCCCTGCTGTCCCATGCTCCCAAGGAGGAGGGGGTCAACTCCCCCTGTGGCTACATGACTACTAGGGTATTTGGTTTCTTGAAATTTTAAAAATTAAAGTTATTTGGTTTCTTGAAATTTTAAAATCTTAGTTGACCTGATTTTCTGCTTTTAAAAAAAGCCTTTCTTTTTAAAAAATATTTTATAAAGAAAAATACCTAAATTTTAGTTGAAAATATTTTTATAAGTTCAAAGTGGCTTTAGAAACCTCTATGAATTTGTCTAAGATTTTTAAGCTTTATTTGTAATTTATTGTATTAATTTAAAGCTAAAAAAAGAAAAATATTTTTAAAAATTAAAATATACTTCAATTAATTCTGAAATTATTTTATTTGGTCTTTTCAGGTTCCAAGAATTTTTATAAAATTTTTCTAAATTTTTTCTGAATTTTTCTTTTTTTTCTTTTCTCTCTCCTCCTATTCGTCTTCTCCAACTCAGTTTCTTTCTAGAGAAACTCCCGTGCGTGTGTGCCGCCATGGCCAATTTTTGAGCTCTTCAAACTTTTGATTTTCTCAATGTTTTTTCATGAAATCAATTGCATTCACTTCCTCTCATCGTGACTCTTCCATTTCTGGCCGTTTTCCCCTCATTCATGAGCATTTTCGCGAGAAATTAACTCATGCCATGAATGAACATGGTTGCTTGATCTTCCTCCTCAGACTTCCTCAGTCCCTATAAAAGGGAGCATCATGAGCCCTCCTCATCCTCACTCAACGCTGAAAATCTCAAGTCCTCACTCCACTTCTCTTGGCGCAATCGGAGTTTTTGTCTCTCCGTTCAAACGCGTTTCCTCACCTTATTGCGCCTCGTCCAGTGGAGCCCTGCCACTTTTGACCACACTGTTGGCTTCATCTTCGCGCGTTTATGTGGTACTGCCCTCGCATTCGCCAAATCTTTATCGGAACATCATCGCCACCGTAGGTCAAATCGGGTCGTTCTTTCTCACATCGCCACTGGTCGATCGTGCGTATTTGACCACAACCAAGATGAGCATCATGTTCCGCATGTTCTCCTCTTCGTTTCACCACAACTGTCACATGTTATGATGCGGATACACACATGTCTTGTACTTTTCAGTTAAATATATTATTCAACTGGAAAGAGTTATTGAGCCGCATCAAACATTGCTAGGTGAACTCATTCCAAACTAAATATAATGTTGTTATTCATAAGAATAGAATACTACCTCATGTCATTAAATGGTGCATTCTTAGGTTTGTCGATGGCAAAGCAATGGAGACGCAAAAGAAAGAGGATAACCACATTAGGTGTCAAAGACATGAAGAAAGAAAGCCCATTCAGTGGAAGAGCAAAAGGGAGAAGCCCAAGGACTTAAACTACAAGTTTTGGATAAGATTTTCAAGCCCAATTCGTACCACCCACAAGGTCAATTGGATTCAAACTCGGATTCAACTCAGAATTCGATTTGGATTCGGTTCGGGACAGCCTGATAGGCACTTACTAAAAAGGTTATAACTTTCACAAACGGAGTTCGATTTAGGTGTTCTTGTACTCTTTGGAAAGATATTTTCAAGGGCTACGCAATGGATCTAGTCCCACCATCAAATTCATCATGGATCAAAAGTTATGGCCGAAATAATGTGACGGCTGTAAAATCTAGTTTCCTTTTTGTGAGAGTTCGTATCTAAAACCATATAGGGTTGAGTTGTACTCGATTTGTGCACTCTATGGACGTCCTAAGGTCCTATATAAGCCATGTATTGCCAGCCTAAGGGCTGAGACCACCTTTGAGAATAATCAATCTACTAAAGTTTGTTCGAGTTTATCATTGCTGCTGAAATTCCGTGAGGGAATTAGGAGTGTTCTTCAATCAAGATCGTTCGATCTTTCCATTTGGGAATTGGGTGCACGATAGATCTTCGCTTGGTGGTTGGCGAAATCGACGCGAGTGTATTTTGGTGGATTAAAGAGTGTTCGTCCCTTGCATTGGCATTGGAGGATAGCTACGATTCATCAAGTCTCCCGCGAGTATCCATCCTACGTCAAGAAGATCGGGCGACCCCGTATCATCTGGTATCAGAGCGCGGTTTACTCGGTAGGATCTTATCCCTTTACTTTTAGATTGATTTATTTCTGTCCTATAGTCCAATAAACCGAAAATTGCAAAAAAAAAATCCAAACCCTAGTTTCGCAGCTGTTATTTTTGTGAGTTTTATTAAGTTTTGATCCATTAGAAATTTTGTTTACGTGCTGATCTTAGTGTTTTTTTGCGTTGCTTAATCGTTGTTATTTTGAACCCTTGAAAATCCGCTAGTTGATCTTTCAATTAGCATCCAAAAAAAGTAAATTCAATTTACTTTTTAAAATCTTGGTCTTGCTGTCCACATAAGATCTTTGCACATCTTGAAAGAATATCACATCTGAAATATCTGGGTTTCCTTTTCTTGTTTGATTTGGCCACAAGAAACCCTAACTGCCACAAGAACCTTAGTTAGACACATTCAGACCATCTGAAATTGTTGCGGTTTGAATTCTGAGCATCTGTTAAGATCTTCCCTTAAATCCTTTGAACCTTGAGACTGGTCTTTGATAATTACTTTAGGGCTGTTCTAGAATTATCTACACATTGCTGAACAACTTTGGACTTGCGTAGAATCTACGAATAATTAAACCTAGTTCGGCCTTGAGTATAAAAAAAAGAGCAAAAAAAAAGAGAGAGAAGGCAGCCGATTGAAAAAAAAACAACCACGGCTTGAGCAAAAAAAAAAGAAAGAAAAGAAAGCATTGGTCGAATTTGGGTGAGTTAATCTTAGTCCATAAATTCAGATTGTGTATTTAATTTCATATTATTGCAATTGGCTAGCGTCTCTCCTAGTACTTGGTGCAAAACGAGCTAATATTCCCGATTGTTTCCTTTAGGTCATTCCTTTTGTTTGCATTGAGTCACATTAATCATTGCGTGTGCGTTCATATACTCCACTTATATCATTTGGATCGGCACATAGGTAATACTTTCTAGCTTGGATTATTACTTAATTCAACAACATCGTGAAATTCAGATTGTGTAGGATAAACACTTTCATACCAAGTGATGCGGGGTTGCCCGATCTTCTCGACGTAGGATCTGGATACTCACGTGGATTTGATGAATCGTAGTGATCCCCCGTTGCCAATGCAAGAGTTAGCACTCTATAATTCGCCCAATCTCACGTGCTGAACTTCACGACCACAAATGAAGTTCTATTGCGCTTCCAATTCCCAACGGAAAAGGTTGAACAATCTTAATTTTAGTGAACTCCCAATTCTCTCAAGTTGGATTGGCCAACGAAAGAACAAGAGTTTTTCTATTATCAAAAAGTTTATCAAAAGTGGTTCCCTTTACAATGGGGGTCTACCCCTCAATATATAGCCACTCCCTAAGGCTATTCAACACTAAACTTTCCATATGGTACTATTCACGTGAACTGTTCATGGGCCAGACGGTTCTCGTTCACGCGCATCGCTCATGGGCCGTGCAGTTCTCGTAGCACGCGCACTGTTCATGGGCCTTGTACTGTTCACAGCCTGTTCATGGGCTGAATACATCTCATATCCTTGTACATCCATCGCTGAGTCTTCAAACCTCAGCTCTGGAAGGGTGATAGATCAGCAACATTAAATGTAGAACTTACCCCATAGTCATCACCGGGAAGCTCAATCTTGTATGCATTGTCATTGATCTTGGCAAGAACTTTAAAAGGTCCATCACCACGGGGCATCAATTTGGATCTACGCTTCTGCGGAAAACGATCTTTGCGAAGGTGTACCCACACTAAATCACCTGGTTCAAACAACATTTTCTTTCTAGATTTGTTAGCTTTGGAAGCATAAGCACGTACCTTCTTTTCAATTACCTCCTTGGTTGTGGCATGGAGCTTTTTTACAAAATCAGCACGTTTAGAAGCCTCCATATTTGCACGTTCTTGTAGTGGAAGCGGAAGTAAATCAAGGGGCGTGATTGGTTTGAAGCCGTACACCACCTCGAATGGACTCAATTGAGTTGTAGAATGTACCGCCCTGTTATATGCAAACTCCACATGCGGTAGACAATCTTCTCACTCTTTCAAGTTCTTCTTTATCATGGTACGTAGCAACGTTGAAAGTGTGCGGTTCACCACCTCCGTTTGCCCATCTGTTTATAGGTGACAAGTCGTTGAAAACAACAACTTTGTCCCAAGCTTGGCCCACAAAGTCTTCCAAAAGTAGCTCATGAACTTGACATCGCGATCTGAAACAATGGTTCTTGGCATTCCATGCAATCTCACAATTTCCCTGAAAAAAATGTGCCATTTTAGAGAACCTATCCACAACAACAAAGACTGAATCCCTTCCCCTCTTGGTCCTAGGCAGTCCTAACACAAAATCCATGCTAATATCTTCCCAAGGAGCACTAGGAACAGGAAGTGGAGTATACAAACCATGTGGATTGAGTTTGGACTTCGCCTTATGGCATGTAATGCATCTTTGAACAAACCTCTCGACGTCTCGCCTCATCCTTGGCCAATAGAAGTTATCAGCCAACATCATGTAAGTCTTCTCCCTCCCAAAATGCCCCATCAATCCTCCTGCATGAGATTCCTGCAACAATAACAAACGCACAGAGGAATCCGGAACACATAGCTTATTCATGCGAAAGAGAAAGCCATCATGAATATGAAACTTATCCCACCCTTTCCCATCTTTGCAATTAGAATATGGAGCTGCAAATTCATGATCGGAAGCATATAAATCTTTCAAACTTTCCAACCCTGGTATCTTTACTTCTAACTGAGTCAACAGCACATGTTTTCTAGATAAAGCATCAGCTACCACATTCTCTTTGCCTTTCTTATATTTGATAATGTATGGAAAGGTCTCAATGAATTCTACCCACTTAGCATGTCTACGATTCAATTTCGCTTGGCTCTTTAAATATTTCAAAGATTCATAATCAGAATGTATTATGAATTCCTTAGGCCAAAGATAATGTTGCCAAGTTTCCAACACACGCACAAGAGCATATAGTTCTTTATCATAAACAGGATAATTCAATTGTGCACCATGAAGTTTCTCACTAAAATATGCAACAGGTTTTCTTTCTTGCATCAAAACACCACCAAAACCTATTCCACTAGTATCACATTCAATCTCAAAAGTTTTTGTGAAATCAGGTAAAGCAAGCAATGGTGCTTCAGTCAAATATTTCTTCAATTCAGCAAAAGCTTTATCTTGTTTTTCTCCCCACTCAAAAATCACTCCCTTCTTAGTTAACTCATTTAATGGGGCAACAATGGTGCTGAAATCTTTCACAAATCGCCGATAGAAACTAGCAAGCCCATGAAAGCTACGGATTTGACTAACATTCACAGGAATTGGCCAATTTCTAATAGCTTCAATTTTAGATTCATCCACTTCAATACCATGAGCAGAAACAACATAGCCTAGAAACACAACCTTACTAGTGCAAAAAGTACACTTCTCAAGATTGGCATACAAGCATTCTTTCCTAAGCACTTCTAGCACTTGTTTGATGTGTTCAACATGATCTTCCAAGCAGCGCTATATATCAGAATATCATCAAAGTAAACTACCACAAATTTTCCAATGAAGTGTCTCAAAACATGGTTCATCAAGCGCATAAATGTACTAGGAGCATTGGACAATCCAAAAGACATCACTAACCATTCATACAAGCCAAATTTTGTTTTAAAAGCAGTTTTTCATTCATCACCATGTTTCATTCTTATTTGATGGTAGCCACTACGCAAGTCAATCTTAGAAAAAATAGTAGAACCACTTAACTCATCAAGCATATCATCTAACCTAGGAATAGGATGACGATAGCGAACAGTTATGTTGTTAATAGCTCTACAGTCTATGCACATCCTCCAAGTACCATCCTTCTTAGGAACAAGAATAACGGGGACGGCACAAGGACTAAGACTCTCGCGTACGTACCCTTTGTCCAAAAGTGCTTGCACTTGGCGCTGAATCTCCTTTGTTTCTTCTGGATTTGTGCGGTACGGCGGTCGGTTGGGAAGAGGGGCTCCCGGGACTAAGTCAATTTCATGCTCAATTCCTCGAATAGGTGGTAGACCAGCGGGTATCTCCTCTGGAAACACGTCATCATAAACCTGCAAAACTTGCGAAATAGCACTAGTAAGAGATGTTAAATCATTCGTAGAAAGCAATGCATCCTTGTACAGCAATACAAATTGCATCAAAGCGGGATCATCTTTCATCTCTCTTAGATCAGATTTGGTGGCTAGCATGACTAAGTTTTTCTCTCCCTCACTCTTGCTTTTTCCTCTCGGGTTTGGCTTATGGTTCTCACTCAGCTTTTGTGGAATCACACTCTTTGGTTCTCTCCCTTTCTCACTCTCAACTTGCACTTCAATCTTCTGCACATTATCATTTACAATTTGAGAAGGAGTCAACGGTAGCAGCACCACTTGTTTTTTGTTCCACCAAAACTTGTATTGGTTAGTTCTTCCATCATGAATAACAGCACGATCATATTGCCATGGCCTTCCTAGCAGCAAGTGATATACGTCTATAGGCACCACATCACACTCCACCGTATCACGGTAAGTGCCAATTTCAAATTCAACATCCACAGTGCATCCCACACTCAATGAACCTCTCTCATGCAGCCACTGGGTGTTTCTTGTACTTCAATCCAAGTTTATTGCAAAGCTCCTTGCTAGCCAAATTACGACAACTTCCACCATCAATGATTACCTTGCAAAATTTACCATCTTTGCTAACTTGAGCTCTTGTATGGAATAAATTGCAGCGCTGTTCATGGGAAAGCTTTGGTTGCACACTCAATACTGTTGGAGCACACACAAATATAGGACCAACACCGGGCTCACAGTACTCTATGTCTTACTCTTCCTCATGTGCATCATCATATGTCCCTAAATCAGCATGGTGATCATTCTCTTCTTCACTTGCAGAATCATATTCCCCATTTTCTAATATCAACATCGCCTTGTTATTTGGGCAATCCTTTTGTATATGCCCACGACCAAGGCATTTGAAGCATTGTATACCGCTACTCTTCGCTGTAGAACCCACAGAAGAGGAAACACTAACTGCTGAATTTGATGGCTTCCTTGCACTTGAAGTGACTTCTTCCTTCTTGCTAGATGATGAGCGAAAACTTGAACCACCACTTGGAGCTGTTTGTTGGCTTATTTGTGATTTGGAACCATATCTTCCTCCGCTGGACGGTGTACGTGCAGCAAAGGACGTTGATCTTGCAAACTTAGCATACTCTTGTAATTGTCGTTCTGCCTTTGTAGCTTGATGCACTAACTCATAAAGATTGGTATAAAGCTGAAAATTGACAATTTTTTAACTTGATGGTTCAAACCTGAGAGGAAGCGTGCCATGGTTTGCTCTTCTTGTTCTTGAACCTTGGCTCGAATCATGGCTAACTCCATCTCCTTGTAGTACTCCTCCACAGAATGTGCTCCCTGCTTCATATTCTGCAATTTATCAAATAGATCACGCTTGTAATGACGAGTAACAAAACGGGCTCTCATTTCCCGCTTCATTTCTGTGGCTATGCTGACTTGGGGGCTAAGAAAGCGATGAAGTAAGCGCTGACATCACATTTGTATGATCTTCTGTGGCCACGCGATCTTTTGTGGCTATGCTTCCAATGTCACCATGGCTTCTTTTCCATCTGTTATCTTTTCCTCAAATCTAAGAACACATAAAATAGAAGCATTAGGTAGCAACAAATTCTCATAAGTACAAGAATAATTACTAAGGAAAAGATTCACCTCTTGTCGCATTTGTTTTGCTCTAGCTCTTGTGATTGGTCCATTAATTTCAACATTTGTAGTGTGTTTCGTAATGATGTCCTCATCATCCTCCCCCTCTTGAAAAGGAGTCATCCTTGACTCTGTTTCTGGAAAACCAAAGAAGGGAGATAAGTCTGAAACATTAGAAGTAGAGCTTATCCCATAGTCATCTCCTGGGAGTTCGATTTTGTAGGCATTATCATTGATCTTCTCAAGCACCCTGAATGGGCCATCTCCTCTTGGTAACAGCTTGGATTTACGCTTTTCAGGAAAACGCTCTTTGCGAAGATGCAACCAAACTAAGTCACCGGGTTCAAACAACTTCTTTTTCTTGTGTTTATTCGCCTTTGTTGCATAATATTGTGCTTTCTTCTCAATTTCGTCCTTAGTTTTGGCATGGATTTTCTTGATATATTCAGCACGCTTGGATGCTTCCATATTAGCACGTTCTTGATGTGGTAAAGGCAGCAAATTAAGTGGTGTGATGGGTTTGAATCCATACACAACTTCAAATGGACTGAGTTGAGTAGTAGAGTGTACCGCCCTATTATATGCAAATTCCACATGTGGTAAACACTCTTCCCATTCTTTGATATTCTTCTTTATCATTGTCCGCAGTAAGGTGGATAAAGTGCGGTTCACCACCTCTGTCTGGCCATCGGTTTGTGGGTGACATGTTGTAGAGAATAACAATTTTGTCCCAAGCTTGGCCCACAATGTTTTCCAAAAATAACTCATGAACTTGACATCACGGTCGGAAACAATTGTCCTCGGCACTCCATGAAGCCTCACGATTTTCCTGAAAAACAAATCAACTACGTGGGAAGCATCATCGCTTTTATGACATGGTATAAAATGTGCCATCTTTGAAAATCTATCAACTACCACAAATACCGAATCTCTCCCCCTCTTAGTTCTTGGTAATCCTAGAATAAAATCCATACTAATATCTTCCCAAGGTGCTTTGAGTGCTCGGAAGAGGAGTATATAATCCATGAGGGTTTAATTTGGACTTAGCTTTGTGGCATGTAATGCATCGTTGTACGAATCGTTCGACGTCTCTTCTCATTTTTGGCCAATAAAAATGGTCTGCCAGTAGTGTATAGGTCTTCTCCCTACCAAAGTGTCCCATTAATCCTCCTGCATGAGACTCCTGCAACAACAACAAACGAACGGACGACTCGGGAACACAGAGCTTGTTAGTATAAAATAAGAATCCGTTATGCATATGGTATTTGTCCCATCCTTTTCCATCTTTGCAATGAGAATGTGGTACTGAAAATTCTCTATCATTGGCATACATTTCTTTTAAACTTTCTAACCCAGGCACATTTACTTCTAATTGAGTTAAAAGTGCATGTTTGCGTGACAAAGCATCAGCAACAACATTGTCTTTTCCTTTCTTATGTTTAACAACATATGGGAAGGTTTCTATGAACTCTACCCATCTAGCATGCCTACGATTCAATTTTGATTGCCCTTTTAAGTATTTTAATGCCTCGTGATCAGAATGTATAACAAATTCTTTGGGCCAAAGATAATATTGCCATGTTTCAAGTACACGAACCAAAGCATATAATTCTTTATCATAAACAGGATAGTTCAATTGTGTATTTCCTAATTTCTCGCTAAAGTATGCAATTGGTTTTCCTTCTTGCATTAATACACCACCAATACCGACTCCACTAGCATCACATTCAATTTCAAAAGTTTTAGTAAAGTCAGGTAATGCAAGCAATGGTGCTTCAGTCAAGCGCTTCTTTAGTTCTTGAAATGATTTTTCTTGTGATTCACCCCATTGAAAAGGAACACCTTTCTTAGTTAATTCATTAAGTGGAGCAGCAATTGCGCTAAAGTCCTTAACAAAGCGTCGATAGAATCCAGCTAATCCATGAAAACTCCTAACTTGGCTAACATTTAGAGGAGTAGGCCAATTTTTAATTGCTTCAATTTTTGATTCATCTACCTCAACTCCTTGATTTGATACTACAAAGCCTAGAAATATAACCTTGTTGGTACAAAAAGTGCACTTCTCAAGATTAGCATAAAGTTGTTCCTTTCTTAACACTTCTAAGACTTGCCTTACATGTTCAACATGTTCTTCCATGGATTTGCTATATATGAGGATGTCATCAAAATATACAACAACAAATTTTCCAATAAATGTTCTTAAGACATGATTCATTAATCTCATAAATGTACTAGGGGCATTAGTCAAACCAAATGGCATAACTAACCATTCATACAAACCAAATTTTGTTTTAAATGCAGTTTTCCATTCATCTCCAAGTTTTATTCTTATTTGATGATATCCACTTTTCAAGTCAATTTTAGAGAATATAGTAGAGCCACTAAGTTCATCTAACATATCATCAAGCCTAGGGATGGGATGACGATATCTAACAGTTATATTATTAATGTCACGACAATCAACACACATTCTCCATGATCCATCTTTTTTAGGAACTAAAATAACAGGAACAGCACAAGGACTAAGGCTTTCACGTACATACCCTTTCTCAAGAAGTCCTTGTACCTGGCATTGAATTTTCTTTGCTTGTTCCGGATTGGTGCGGTAGGGTGGACGATTGGGTAATGATGCACCAGGAATGAGATCAATTTGATGCTCAATACCTCTTATGGGAGGCAATCTTGCAGGAATTTCTTCAGGAAACACATCTTTGAATGCCTGCAAAACTTTGGAAATGGCACTAGGAAGGGATGTTATGTCGTTAGTTGAAATCAAAGTGTCCTTGTAAATGAGAATAATATGCATCAAATTAAGATTTTGTCTCATTTTCCTTTTATCAATTTTGTTTGTGATCATGACTAACTTCTTTTCTTCATTTTTCCCTTTCAATTTTATCTTTTCACTTTCTACCTTAACTTCCACCGTCTTTTGCATGTTCTGAGCTAGTATCTGATTAGGTGTCATGGGAAACAATTTCTTAGTACGACCTTCAAATTTGAATGTGTAGGTTTTAGTGCGTCCGTCATGTAGAACACTACGATCATATTGCCAAGGTCGCCCTAAAAGCAAATGGCATACAGTCATAGGTACAACATCACAAGTAACAGTATCAATGTAATCATGAATTTTGAACGTAACATTAACCATGTGCTGTACCTTGACACTACCACAATCACTTAACCATTGGACATGATATGGGTGAGGGTGTTTTAGCAATTTCAAACCTAACTTGTCACACAATTTCATGCTAGCAAGATTATGACAACTACCACCATCAATAATTAATTTGATTACCTTGTCATTTACCTTTGCTTGTGTTTGAAAAAGGTTGAATCTCTGTGGATGCTCATCTTCCTTGGCTTGCACGCTAAGAATTTTAGTGACGACAAGTGCGGTGCCAGTTTCATATGGGCATCCGTCATATTCCTCCTCATCTTCAGGGGCATCTTCAATTTTTATTGGATCTTCATTAATCTCTTGAACTTCTTCTTCACTAGTGGACTCATATCCACCATCTTCCGTGACAATCATTGCTCGGTTATTTGGACATTCCCTAGAGATGTGTCCACGACCCAAGCATTTGAAACATTGGATAGCGCTGCTTTTGGCTGTGGATCCCACTGAAGAAGTCGATGATGCTACAGGCTTCTTCTCACTTGATGAAGGGGCTGTTTTGGCATTGGAGGAGGAAGGAGCATTAGCAGTAAATGAACCACTAGATGAAGATGTACCTCTTCCCAAGCTAAAGCGAGCTTTGGGAGCATTTGTTGGGGTTCGCAAGTTGAAGGATGGTTGTTTTGTGGCCTTGGCATCTTCTAGTAGTTGCTTCTCTGCCTTTTGGGCTTGATGCACCAACTCCACCATGTTTCTATATGGTTGGTAAACCACAATACGCTTGATGTTTTTGTTTAGGCCAAACAAAAAGCGTGCTATGGTTTGCTCTTCATCTTCATGAACACGCGCTCGAATCATGGCTTTCTCCATCTCTTTGTAGTACTCTTCCACAGTGCTTGTACCCTGTCTTAAACTTTGCAATTTATCGAATAATTCACGTTTATAATGACTAGGTACAAACCTTGCTCTCATTTCTCTTTTCATCGCAGCCCAAGTGGCGATGGGTGGTTCGCCATGTTCTTCTCGTTGATTTTGCACTTGCTCCCACCAAATAAGAGCATAGCCATCAAATTCCAAGGCGGCCATTGCGAGCTTCTTCTCCTCCGAATAGTTGTGTATCCGAAAAATCTTCTCGACCTTCAATTCCCAAGTTAAGTATTCATCGGGATTAGAATTACCTTCAAATTTGGGAATGGTGAACTTGAGTTTGCCAAATTTCTCCTCTTGACGATGGTCATCATCATGGCGGCCTCGTCGATAGGCATCATCGCGGTGTAGGTGGAAGGGAGCAGCAACGTTGCCTCCTTGTGGTGTGCCTTCTGTACGCCCGCGACCTCTTCCAAGGGCATCTCCTCCTTGACCGGGTGCTGGTGGTCGCACCGCGGCTGCGGCAGTACGATTTCTTCGAGATTGAGCCTCTCGTGCTACTCGTGCAGCGGCCTCCTCATCGGTCTCGTCTACCTCCTCACCACCATGCACACTAAGATCACTCTGTGTGCCATGATGAAGATCGGACAATTGCTTTCGCAATTCCGATCCTACCTCCGAAATGATTTCTTTTCGGAGTATGCTCATGTTTTCATTCAATTGTTCATTAAAATCATTTGTGAGCTTTTCTAGGTCCGTATGAGTGACATAGGTTGGTTGTCCTCCAATCCCTGACATGGTTAGCGCAAACAAAACAAATAGGTATTATTTATGGGCTGTCACTCCCTCACTCCTTGCTTACCGTAGTCCTTATGAATGCTTGATGGATTGGTGATGTGCTTGTACTCTGGTAGCGGTAGACGGTGTAGGTGATGAGTTGAGTAATTCAAGGCCCGAGTGCTGTATTTTGACAATGGCTATATGTGGAGCTTGGAGGGTTGGTATATTCCTACTCAATTGAAATTCTAGATATTGTCGAGATAAGTAATAATCCAAACTAGAAATCCAATACCTAGTTGCTGATCTCAAGATATAAGTGAAGATTATAGCAACTCACGCACAAAGATAATGGAACTTAATGCAACCAAGGAATGAGCTATAACGCTAGCAATAAGTAAAGATCAAAATAGCTCGTGTTGCACAAGTTATAGAAAGACGCTAGCTTGATTGCAGTTGATGTAAACGGGCTATAGATTTGCACACAGGAATCAAAACTTTACCGAACTTTGGAATGAAATTTATGCTTGATAAAATACTGACCACGACACTTCCTTCTTTTTTTTTGTTTCTTGCTTCTTTTTTCTTTCTTTTGTTTTGTACTATTTTTTTTTACTTTTCTTTTGCACCAAGGTCAGCAGATATATCAAGATCTTACAACATATCCAATAATTCAGTCACAAAATTCAAGATGATATCAAGTGTGCAAAGCCCTAGCAATACTCAAAAGCTAGTCTTCAAATAGGATCAAAGTTTTCACAAAGGATAGATCGGGTTCTCAAAAGAATATAAGTGAAGCTCAAATAACCAAGTTGCGCAAATTCAGATTTGAGTGATGTTCTATGCGCAAGACAACAACAACTTTCTATTCGACTAACAATGATTTTCAGATTGGCTTAAACAAAAGTAACGCGAATAAAGATTTTTAGATCAGCAAGTAAGCAAGGTTCTAATGGATTAAAACCTAGCAAAACTCACCAAAATTTTCAATTGAAACTACGGCAAAGAACAGTATTTTTGTGTGGCTTTTTCTGGATAGGAAAGAAAACAATAAATATAGAGGGTAAAATCCTACCGTGTAAATCTGGCGCTCTGATACCAAGCTGATGCGGGGAGGGGTGGCCCGATCTTCACGACGTAGGATTACGGATAACTAGCCCGTGCAGCCTAGCAATTGATGCGGCCAACCACCGTCTCGATACGACAACCTGCAGCACTCAAATTACTCAACCACACGCTACGGCCTTTGTCTACTCGCTATCGTGGAGCAGACACATTCAAGCAATCACCAGGGATTCGCAAGAACAACGGAGTAGCAACTCAGAAATAACACCCAATCCCAATTAGTGGTGGTAATGGCTCACACACAAAAGGAACAAAGTGTTCTACTAAAACTCCAAGCATGAACTATCCTCATACATGGGGGGTACCCCCCCTATTTATAGGGTGAGGTGACTTGGGGGCTAAGAAAGCGATGAGGTAAGCGCTGACATCATGTTTGTACGATCTTCTGTGGCTATGCGATCTTCTGTGGCTATGCTGATTTGGGGGCTAAGAAAGCAATGAAGTAAGCGCTGACATCACATTTGTATGATCTTCTGTGGCCACGCGATCTTTTGTGGCTATGCTTCCAATGTAACCATGGCTTCTTTTCCATCTGTTATCTTTTCCTCAAATCTAATAACACATAAAATAGAAGCATTAGGTAGCAACAAATTCTCATAAGTACAAGAATAATTACTAAGAAAAAGATTCACCTCTTGTCGCATTTGTTTTGCTCTAGCTCTTGTGATTGGTCCATTAGTTTCAACATTTGTAGTGTGTTTCGTAATGATGTCCTCATCAAGCTGTGTATATAATAATGCTTTGCGAAAAGCACTCAATCTCACTATGTCCTCTCTCCAAGTAAAGTTCTTACCCTTCCGAAGTGAATTAAGGCCAATAAAAACTTACACCTGGTAGAAGTGATAACAGCACAGTGATGATCAAGCGAATTTAAGAGTGTTCACTACTTGCACAACAACGGTTATATGGTGGAGCTTGGTATGAAAGTGTTTTCCTACACAATCTGAATTTTACGATATTGTAAGATCAAGTAATAATCCAAGCTAGAAATTTTGCCCAAGTGCTGATCCAAAAGGTTTAAGTGAAGTATAAGAACGCACACGCAAAGATAAATGTAACTTAATGCAAACAAAGGAATGAGCTAGCTGGAAACAATATGAACGTAAAGATGAGATAGCTCGTTTTGCATCAAGTACTAGAAGAGACGCTAGCCAATTGCAAAGATATGAATGTAAGGGCACAAGATTGCTCCAGAAGTTAAATTACACAATCTGAAAATTATGTTTAGAATTGGCTAACTCCAATTCGGCCAAAGCTCTTTTTTTTCTTTCTTCTTCTTTTTTTTTCTCTTTGCCGTGGCTTTTTCTTTAAACGGCTTGCCTTTTATCTCCTTTTTTTTGTGTGTAGGTGGCCGAACTATGGTTGTTTGAGATGCCTTCACAAGTTTAAATTTCAGCATTGTGTAAAATACTCAAGAACAGCCCTATAAGCAATATTCAATAGCTAGTCTCAATTGATGAACAAAGTATGAATGAGGCTCACAGACTACTGTTCGGAGATATAACCAAGTGAAACAACTAGTTGAAACAACTAGCAATCACAGCACAACAGTGGTAGATCTTTTTTTTTTGGTGGACAAAATGAATAAGCGACGCAAAAGGAACACAACGATCAGCACCTAAACAAAAAATTCTAATGGACTAAAACCTAATTAAACTCACGCAAAATAACAGATTAATCTAAAGGTTTGGATTTTTGTTGTGGCAAATTTCAGATTAATGGACTATAGGAAAGAAATAAATCAATCTAAAAATAAGGGTAAAGAATCCTACCGAGGAAACCGCGCTCTGATACCAAGATGATGCGGGGTCGCCCGATCTTCTCGACGTAGGATCTGGATACTCACGTGGATTTGATAAATCGTAGTGATCCCCCATTGCCAATGCAAGAGTTAGCACTCTATAATTCGCCCAATCTCACGTGCTGAACTTCACGACCACAAATGAAGTTCTATTGCGCTCCCAATTCCCAACGGAAAAGGTTGAACAATCTTAATTTTAGTGAACTCCCAATTCTCTCAAGTTGGATTGGCCAACGAAAGAACAAGAGTTTTTCTATTATCAAAAAGTTTATCAAAAGTGGTTCCCTTTACAATGGGGGTTTACCCCTCAATATATAGCCACTCCCTAAGGCTATTCAACACTAAACTTTCCACATGGTACTATTCACGCGCCTTTGGGCCGTGCAGTTCTTCGCTCACGCGCCTTGTTCATGGGCGTGACGGTTATTGTAGCACGCGCCTCGTTCATGGGCCTTGTACTGTTCATGGTACTGTTCACGGCCTGTTCATGGGCTGAATACATCTCATATCCTTGTACATCCATCGCTGAGTCTTCAAACCTGAGCACAAGTAAAATATTGTTTTTAGGTACTATGAAATTCTCATTAAGATTAATGACATATTCATTAAGGAGCAGGTTCACCTGAGATTGTAGTTTCTTGGCTCGTGCTCTTGTTATTGGTCCTGTTATTGATGTCTCATTAATAGCTTTGGCATTACTAGCGATGTCCTCATCACCAAGCTCCCCTAAATATCTTTTGCCGTGCAATTGTGGGTCACTTTTAAATCCGCTTGATCATCACTTGCTATTGTAGCCACCACCAAGTGTAAGTTTATTTTGGGCCTCAATTCACTTCGGAAAGGTAAGAACTTTACTTGGTGAGGAAAAAGTGAGATAGTGTGAACTCCACATATCGAATATATGTTGTGGTATTTGTGCGTTCTTTGTGCCACTAATCATGACAGGTGGAGACGATAATATGGAAGAGAAGTATATCCCGGTGGATCGTTTTCAATTCCACACTTTGAGGAGAACTTTGCGCAATGAGTTCACCACCACTTCTTCCACCTTGAAAGCGCAACTCAAGACCAAGATGAATAATTTCGCACAAGATATGCGCATTGAATTCAATCATCAAATAAAAGTGTTACGCTCGAACATCGTGAATGATGTTATGCGGGCACTTCATCCACAACGAGTCGAAGATAGTTTTAATTCTTTCTATGGCAGTGAAGATCCAGAGGAGTATCTTGAGTGGGAATGGCGAATGGAGAAAGTATTTAGATTTCAAAAGCTTCCCAAAGACCAAGAGGTGATGTGTGCCACTAGAGAATTGGAAGATTATGCTTATAGTTGGTGGCATCAATAATCTGGAAACGAATTCATTAAATCTTGGTCAGATTTGATGGCACTCATGAGGAGAGAATTTGTGCCACCCTATTATGCACAGGGTTGCTTCGCTTTTTGGAGAGTATCACACAAGGGAGTAATACAGTGCAAGAATATTATTTTAAGCTACAAGATGCATTACGTCGAGCCGGTGTCATTAGTGAACTACAAAAGAAGACATACTTCAAAAGAGGATTGAATTCTAAGATTGCCACTACACTTCAACATAAATATTTTGGTAGTGTGCAAGATCTTGTGAATTGTGCTATTTAAGAGGAGAAGAGACTTATGGAGAGACGTACACCACAGTTTTCTCCCAGTCCATACTTCAATTCTGCTACCTCTACTAGTGTGACACATGAGAAGATGACCGAGCATGGGACTTATGAGAGTGATAAAAAGGCTAAGCTGTGTGATTCCACCATATGTGAGGTTGAGAGCATCCAAATTGAGAGTGTGAGAGAGACATCAAAAGAAAAGAGAGAAGTAGAAGATAGACAAAATGAAGAATTGAACATTCAACAACCGGCACCTTTGAAACCAAATGAGGAGGAGATAACCACGGGAAGGGATAAAGTGCTTGCTACCTCGTGGGTGCATTCTAATAATTTTAAACACCCAGCGTCTACATTATTTGAGGAGGACGACAAAGAAAACACTATTGGTGCTGAATTTAATTGTGCAAAGGTGAGTAATTGTGAGTACTCATATGATTAACCAACAATTTCATGTTCTGAAATTTCTTTGCTCAAGTTATATAATGTGGAATTGATTACTCATAAGGAAGTTCTTACTAGAATATCTCCTAACGATTCTTTGTGCTATATTATGTTTGATGATCCTAGAGAGCTATCTTGTGTGATTTATAATTTTGCTGAAATTTCAAGTTCAAAATCACTAGTTAGTACCTATGCCTACACATATAAGTTCAATTTGATTGGAGATTATGGTGTAGATGAGAAATTTTATATTCACAGAATTTGCATTACATGTGATAAGCTTACAGAATTGAAATCGCATATTATGGATAAACAATCTTTTATGCCATGTTATGATCACAATGAGATTAATTTCAACAATTGCACATACTGTTTAAAAAGATTTCATAAATCTACTTGTTCGATCTTTAATGTACAACCATGTAAAAATAATCAGAGTAGCGCAGTTGAAGCATGGAGGCTGCTCAAAATTTTCTTTCCTATGTATGAACAAATAAATCTGATTTTTCCCATTAATGATTTGTCTATAGAAAAGTCAAGGACGACTTTCTTTTATGGGAGCGAGAATGATGTGAAAAATAATATTGCAATGCATGCATATTTTGGTTGCTACTATATTCATCGGTTTATGCAAAATAATGAAAATGGCACAACAATTGACTCTTACATATACCATGCGTATGTGTTGTTCTTTTCGTTTATTACACCTTCAGATGTTTATGATGTGCTAACCAGAAAAAGTGTTAATGATAAATATATATACCATGCATACACGTTGTATTCTTTGTTTAGTACAATTTTAGGCTATCAAAAGCCGAGGACGGCTTTTCTTGAAGAAGGGGAGGATGATGCGGATACACACGTGTCTTTACTTTTCAGTTAAATATATTATTCAACTGCAAAGAGTTATTGAGCCGCATCAAACATTGCCAGGTGAACTCATTCCAAACTAAATATAATATTGTTATTCATAAGAATAGAATACTCCCTCATGTCATTAAATGGTGCATTCTTAGGTTTGTCGATGGCAAAGCAATGGAGACGCAAAAGAAAGAGGATAACCACATTAGGTGTCAAAGACATGAAGAAAAAAAGCCCATTCAGTGGGAGAGCAAAAGAGAGAAGCCCAAGAACTTAAACTACAAGTTTTGTATAAGATTTTCAAGCCCAATTCGTACCACCCACAAGGTCAATTGGATTCAAACTCGGATTCAACTCAGAATTCAATTCGGATTCGGTTCGGGACAACCTGACAGGCACTTACTAAAAAGGTCATAACTTTCACAAACGGAGTCCGATTTGGGTGTTCTTGTACTCCTTGGAAAGATATTTTCAAGGGCTACGCAATGGATCTGGTCCCACCATCAAATTCATCACAGATCAAAAGTTATGGCTGAAAAAATGTGATGGCTGTAAAATCTAGTTTCCTTTTTGTGAGAGTTCGTATCTAAAACCATATAGGGTTGAGTTGTACTAGGTTTGTGGACTCTATGAACATCCCAAGGTCCTATATAAGCCATGTATTGCCAGCCTAAGGGCTGAGACCACCTTTGAGAATAATCAATCTACTAAAGTTTGTTCGAGTTTATCATTGCTGCTGAAATTCCGTGAGGGAATTAGGAGTGTTCTTCAATCAAGATCGTTCAGCCTTTCCGCTGGGAATTGGGTGCACGATAGATCTTCGCTTGGTGGTCGGCGAAATCGACGCGAGTGTGTTTTGGCGGATTAAAGAGTGTTCGTCCCTTGCATTGGCATTGGAGGATAGCTACGATTCATCAAGTCACCCGCGAGTATCCATCCTACGTCGAGAAGATCGGGCAACCCCGTATCATGTTAACTCCTCTTCGTTTGCCCAGAACGCCGATGTCAGCCCGTCGGCTGCCTAAAGTCTTCTCCACCGCATTTCGCTAGTCCGTTGACCGAGCCATCTACACTATTGATTTTGTCTCAACGTGTTCTATGCCATGCTCCCCTCTGTTTATCCAAAAACCTTATATAAATTTTCGCATCCCATCCCTAGCCATGGCCACAAATGGCACTTCGCGTCCTTATCTGTCCGAGGATTCTTTCAACAATCCGTTTACGTCAAAATGTGTCAAACCATCCCAGGTGACTACCTTTCAGACGGTTTTAGATTCGCTCCACCGAGCACCAAGATATTGAGTTTTTCATTTTTCGGTACCGTCGTTGTTCAAATGATGATTGCGTCGCCTCCGGTGAGTTTTCAGCTTAGCTGATAATTTTTTTAGCTTCGGCTCACCGCGTTCTAGGCTATGCTCATCTTACTTCTACATGTTCTATACCCGAAACTTATTCCTCTCTCTAACCCTATATCGTTGGCGTTTTCCACATCGTCACCGCGTTTCGTTTGACGTGCTGTCAATTCCTATGTGTTCCTCGAGTCCTTAGCAACCTATTTTGCTAGTTGGCTTCACCTCTCGTGTCTTTCTCATTGGCGCCACAACCAAAACAGTAAAAGGGCTGCTCTTTACGCAGGAGTATTCCTGATTTTTCTTTTTCCAGAATTTTCTGATCCGTCAATTTTCCAATAGCTCGTTCTCCTCCGTCCGAACTCCGAATCAAGTGATTCAAGTTTCTAAATTCATCTAAATTCTTAATATATCTTTCAATATATATTTTATAATTTTTATATTTTCTCAACCGGCCATTGGCTGAGTCTCTTCACTGCTGGAACGTCGTCGCCACCGCCGCCCAAGTTGTGCCACTGCTTCACCTCACCGCTGACGACCTTCTAGCAACTTGCTTTAATGCACAAGAGCATCGACGCACTGCTCGGAGTCCCCTTTTTCTTTTGTGCCCCTCACCAACCGAGGTCGTGCCCGCACCACCAGCGAGCCCATGGGTTTCATGCGCCGCACCACTGTACCTGCCCGTCGTCGTCCGAACGTCCCCCAGGACCAATCGGACTATCCAAATTTCTCTAAACTTTTAAATGGTCCAAACTTCTCTGTGCGTCATCACCGTCGGATTCCCATCTAACGGCCTCCACTAAGCAATTCCCTTCTTTTACCCACTTGGCAAGCCATGTTCACACCCGACCCATGTGGCATGCCACGTCAGCCTCTGACTGCTCCTGACCACTCTCTAGAGCTTTCGATCATAGACCACTACCATTTTCATCTACCTCCGATTATCGACTACGACCACTGCAAACTGCTAACACTCTAAACATCTAACCGTCGTAAGCCTCCGACCGCTTACTATTTCGACTGCTGTCACTCTTCACTCTAAGCCTCTAACCACCGCTGTTTCTGACCACCTTCGCTTTTCACCATAATCGCTTTTGATCACTGTCATTGATTGTCGTCCCGACCACACACAGAACTCCTTATATGACCGTTCAACTCCGACTACCCTTGGTTCTCAACCACTATAGTAATCACGACTACTATAGTGTTCTTCGACCACGGTACAGTTTCGACCGGGTCTTCGACCAAATCTTTAACTTTGACTTCACCCATACTTGGAGTCTCTGTCTTCAACTTTGACCTCCGCAACTTCAACCATTGATTCGACTATGGTTTTGACTACGGCTTCGACTATGCCTTCGATCATGTCTTTGACCATACAAAAATATTGTAGTTTTCGATCACTTTTCCTTCACAAATAAAACAATTCTAATAATTCCTTTTATTCATTTCTTTGAAATTCAAACTACCAGAAGTCGTTCTCCTTCACCCTAACTCCGATTGGACCAATTTAAATTCCTAAATTCATATTCTATCTCTCAGTATATATTTCATAATTTTTGGATTTTATTTGAATTTTATTTAAGTGTAGTTTGTTCTAACTTTTTGCGTGTAGACTACGACTAGTCCGGAGAGTATAACTTCAGCGAACCTCAGCAAACTTCAAAGCAAGACAAGTTACACCTTTAATCATGTTGCTTTTTTAAAATTATTATGCATGGGTTCTTTTATTCGAATCTAGTTTAAATTCGATTTAAATTCTAGTTATACCCAAATCCTTTGTATATGGCCAAATTTGATATTGAACTTTCTTATACCTTGTCATCTTAGATGAAAAATCTAGTTAGTACAATAGTACTGACTAAAAATTTTATAAAATTGCTTAGCCATGCTTAGAATAACATTGGTTGGGATACCATTTTCACTTAAACTGATAAACATTTGAAATCTATTCTTGACTTCAGTGAGTCAAGAAAATATATGAGATGTTTCAAAATAAAATATAAAACTTGGTTTTGACCTAGGCTAATAGACAGGTGGTGGGTGCTAGCATGTATTGTTGTTCGGTGACACAATATTGATTGTCAGGTACAAGGGGTATGTGTTTTGAGCCTAAGTCAAGTTAAGGACCGTTCTGTGAGTTACTATTGCAAAGCCATATCGTACTACCACAAGGCTGGTATGGGACAGTCTGATTGACTAATTTGTGAGGTTCCAACTTTAGTCTCGCTATAGGTTGAATGTGAGTGTGGCGTAGGTCATGAGAAGTCTCACACGGCACAAGAGGAGGCTCCAACTTGTGAGTTCACATTGTGGTGAAATCTTAGTGACGGCGTTATCAGATTGAAGGCTTATCATTGTAAAGGCTTTGTCATGATCTTCTCGCCGCACACCAAAGGAAATGTGTTTATCCGGTGGTAATATGGGATGATCATGTCTTGTGGGTAAAGCTGTACAATCTTTGTAGAGTGTATAATCTAACCTGGATAGCCATGCCCAAAATTATGGGCAAGCTGAGTAAAGTTTTTCATGGATTAGTTTTTGATATTCAAAATGGTTTCTAAAAAGGCTTATGGATGGATGGAATCTATAGGGGATTTTAAAAAACATATGGATGGATGGAATCCATGTGAAATCTTTGAAAGGATGGACCAAGTGGGATATTATTTTGTCAAATTGTTATTTCTCTCCCATGTATCAAATTCAGCTTTTGAATTTATTTACTATATTTACCTTAATTTTGCTTTTATGCACAAATAACTTATTATGCCTTCCATTGTCAATCCTTATGCATGCATGAACTCTGTTAAACCTCCTAGTGTAGCTTGTGGAGTACTTTATATACTCGTGTTGCTTTATTCACTATTTTCAGAGAAGGACTTTATCAACTTTGATGAGAATAACAACGAGTACGCCACGTCTTACAGTCATTCGCATGTGGGCAGGTAGGATGGGCTGCTACTTTATTGTTCTTTTTTCGCTGTTTATATTTAATTTTGGTTTATGAACCATTGATGTAAACTTTGGCCATCAGGCCCATATTTAGTTAATGAATAAATATCATTGTACATAATATGAATCTTTGTTATCCACTGTGTGCACTAGCTTGATCCTAAACTAGTGCGATTTACACAGATGATCCAGGAGTCGTTGATCCGGGGTCCAACAGCTACAATCTAGAAAGAACGTCGATGAGCTAGGCTGATGTGCTCCCCTGACCTCCACCAGGTCATCCACGAAGAAGTCGCTCATGTTCACGGGGGGATCCTTGTGCGGGGATAGTTGAACTCCCGGCTGGGGAGCGATACCTATAGGATTTATATTGTTTATTTGTGCAATGTATCGACATAAATAAACCTAAAGAAACGAAATGTACTTTCCATGTGAGCCATGGCGTGCATCTAACTGTTGTATTTGTCATACCTACCTTGCCCAAATAGGTGAGGAAATAACGTGTATTGCCTTGACGCTTCCTGGTAGGGGTCCAAGAATGACGGCGGTGCTGGTGTGTATGCACATGCCTACCCTAACCCTTCAGCCTAGTCCAACAGCGGTGGCGATAGTGGCCTGGGGTAGCCACATGGCCACCCTGACACTCCAGGCTGGTCCGGCACTAGCGGGGCATGTGCATGTAGGGCTGCTAATGGACTGAAATTTGGTCCAAATCCAATCTAAATCCAAATATAATTGAGAAGGATCTGGTCAAGCCTGGCCCAAATTATGTAAGCCTAAGCCTATGCCTAATCCAGCCCAAAAATTGTTCTACGCCTTAGCTTAAACCAAGCTCCTTTACCTTTTTAGTTGTCTAATTAGGATCAGCTCTCATCTACCTTTAGTAATTAGTACAAAAATATGAGGCCCAAGGCTTGGTCCAATCCAGCCCAAGTCTAGCCCAATAAAGAAGGGTCCAAATTTAATTTATTTCATTTACAATTTTAGGCCAGCCTAGTCCAAAAGCCTAGACAGGCTCAAGCCCATTAGCAGCCCTACGTGCATATGGCCTTACGGAGTCTCCTAGCTGAGATTCAAGACGTGGCGGTCTTAGCATACGCGTCGACGTGACCACCTTCGGGAGCGTCCTGCATAACTTCAGGGCCATGACATGCCTCAATGCATTGTAGACCCGGTGGAGAACCTGCAGAACTTATCGCACGCCACCTCGAAACCGTGACATACATAGGTGATAGGGAAAATGTTTTCCCTAGACATAGTATAAGAGATAGCTTGGGGCACAAGAACATAGGTGATATAGCACACATAAATTGCATTGTAGTGAAGCTTTATCTGGAACACCTATTTTCATGAGAGATATGGAATGACATATGATAAAAAAAATAGATTGAAGGTGACATGAAGTGTGTGGGAGTAATATGTGGCATAACCAGCCTGATTATGTGACATAACCGGCTAACAAGTACAGGCACCCGTTACTTATATACAAATAAGTATACGGCCAAGTAGACCCATTTTTAGAATATCGGGCAAGTTATAGAGTCCTACAAACAATGCAGTATAGAGGTTATCTCTTATGTTGTCTCTAGATGATATGTCTGGATATTACACATAATAGCTGGTTTAAATTATAATATTCTTTTATTATTCTGTGCAATAAAACTCTTACAGAATTATCCCAAGACCCAGCTAGCTTCTTATTGCATAAATGCTGTTTTTTAATAGAGAATAAAAATCTGCTAAATTTCCAAAATAGGAATACAGAATTGCAGACAATAGAATCGTTGGCCTTTTTGGCCCCCTGTGGCACCAAAATTCCCACTGTGGCCCCCTGTCATGTGAAATGCCACTTCTGGTCCCCTCGCATGCCCTTGGCCGTGTGAGCTCACCCGAAGCGTCACCCGAGTGCACGACCCACCTGAGCTCCCTAGCTTGTCGCCTGAGCACACGAGCTCGCTCGCGCTCCCCCGACTGCGGTTGACACAAGCCAATTCAAAACAGAAGTTTAAAGAAAAAGAGAAGTTGGCTTCACACGCAACACAAGATAAGGAAGAAAGGACCAATGACAGTACAACTAAAGCAACACAGTAAGGTCTGTTCCTTAATTATATACTAGAAATAAATTATAGTTCAGTGTAGCCTCATTCAAATGTAGTTTAGTAATTTGTTTGAACCTTCAAATTACTCTATTGCTCAGCAACAAGAAGCGAGATCAAAACAGTGCAAAATCATACGAGTATTTTAGGCTAAAGTTTACCAAGACTCAATTTCTTGTTGCAATACATAGAATTTTTGTCACATTTGGCACTGTTTGCGACTGTAATTATAAAAATAGCAGTATGCGTCGCGTATTGACAAAAATAGCATTTTTGCCGCCCGGTAGCCGGGCGACGACACTGAAGAGGCGACATGTGCTCCATGCCACCCCAACACCGGGCGATAGATTGCCTACCGTCCCATGGGCAGACGGCAGGTAATTAAGTTATCTAATTAGCCAGCTTAATTACCTACCCTATTTGTTTGCATAATATTTGTTTGAATTTTTGAATATAGCAAGCAAGCTTGAAAAAATATGAAATTGTATGTGCAGTCTTTCAACACAATATAGTTTGCTGTGTAATTTTTGACAAATTTATCCAATTCAAATATTACTTAAAAATTCGTATGATTTCCATATTTATATGAGTTGTTATATATAGCAAACGAGATCCAAAAATTACAAAATTTTATGTGAAATCTCCTGACATAGTCATAGTAATTGTATATTTTTTGGAAATTTTATATACTTTGAATTTATCACATAATCTATATTAATTTAATTATAAAATTAGCGATGCTTAGGCATCTTTTGCAGTGTCTGACCTCTGTCCTTCGCACATATGTCGGTCCATTACTTCTATCTTTTCTTTCCTGCTGTGTCCTTCACACAATTGTCACTCTAGCCATGTCGTCCCCCCTTACGTGCTCTCTCGTCTACACGAATGTTATTTTATCCGTGTTGTCTCCCCTCGCCCACTCCCTCGTCTGCACATTTGTTAATGTTACTATGCTACCCCCCTTACCCACTCCCTTGTCTGCACATTTGTCAGTGTTACCATGCCATCCCCCCTCGCTCGAAGTGCTGCATGTTGATAAGGAGTCCTAATCTGTGGGGTGAGCACTCCGTGCTCCTTTTCGCTCGATCATAAATATGAACCTCTCGCAGTTCATCATTACTCATCTCAATCGCTCTTCGTAGAAGCTCATTCTCACGGTCGTCACTTAAAATTAAGAGTGTGTAACTCATTATTTTTAGAAGCTAGTGCATAGCTCACTAAGGACACGGCAGGAGGATGTGGCAGTGCTGATTGCTTCTCCTGAAAGGTAGGTAATTTTTATCACATGCTTTCTATGTTATTCCTAGAGTCCTTATTAGTTAGTATTATTTTATTAGTCATAATTAATGTAGTTTGTATTATGAAGTACGTATGTCGTAGTAATTTAGACATAGTTTTTACTATTTTGTGTACATATGGTACCCATAATTTGGTATTGTATGGTAATGTGTAATTAAGCAGTTGTAATTACTTTAGTGGCAATTAGTTAGGGTTAAGTAATGAGTTAGTGCTAAGTAATTAAGTACTAGGGATGATGGTAATGAATTACTCGTAATTTGTTTGGACATGTAACAAAGTGTTGGTAATTATTGAATTATTTGTATGTAATTACATGCATGTAATCACTACCTTGTAGTATTTTACTATTATTATCAATCATCACACTAAAATTTCGTTTAACCAATTTCTTGCAAGGTACTCTCAAAATTAAGAGTGCATAGCTAATTATTTTGAGAAGCCAGTGCATAGCTTAGTAAGGATGCAGGAGGAGGACGCAGCAGTGCTGATTGCTTCTCCCAAAAAATAGGCAATTTTTTTATCGCATGCTTTTAACGTTATTCTCGCAGTTCTAGTTAATTAGTGTTATTTAGTTAGTCGTAATTAATGTAGTTTGTATTATGAAGTAAATAGGTCATACTAATTTAGACATAGTTTTTACTATTTTTGTGTGCGTACAAGTACCTAGAGTGATACGTACCCCGGTCGCATTAGTTGATTGCATTAGACATTAAAATCATAACTACTCTTATACTACTCTTTTATGATAGCATATCATGTTATTTAGTCCACAAAGCCAGTGGAGAGTATGATATGCATAAACCTATATATGTATATATCAGATCTTAAACTGCACTATTGCTCATTAACTTAAGCACTTAATTTGCTTGCTTTTTATTAAAAGATAATTGAGGTAGAGAAAAGAAAAAGGACTAGGTATATAGTAAAACAAACTATACTGGTAGACAATTATGATGAGTAGCATCAAGTGCAAAAGCTAATTGGCCTAGATTTTTTCTTGACTAGATTATGAGCATGTGTTCATATGCACTATTTATTTGGATCAGTACGCATTTGCAGTGTTCATTTTAGTCCTAAGTGTACTTTATTTTATACTATTTATTTTATCATAAATTTTAATTTATAGTATTTTACTATCATTATCAATCTTTGCACTAATATATAGTCTATCCTATTTGTTGGAAGGAATGATTTTACCAAGCTTCTCGAACAATTTTATGATGAGAACCACCAGTGACACTCATGGATGACGAGTGATATGGCTGGTCCTCCACCCTTGACACTGTGGGGTGGGAGTTATCAGTGGGAGCTGGATGAGCACTACGTCCCAATCCTGCGGGCCATGGGCTTGTTGCCCTTTACGAGGCTGGTCTTCGTCGGACGCTAGTTCGCCATCGACGGTAGTCTATTCACTACACTAGTGGATAGATGGAGGCTCGAGACGCACATATTCCACTTTCGGTGGGGTGAGATGATAGTCACTCTGCATGACATCTCATTCTTGACGAATCTCCCTCTCCGAGGTGATGCACTTGTTCCAGTCTCTGCACCAGCAGACTAGAAGGAGAGGCTGGCAGACTGGTTTGGCCTAGCTATCCCGAAGGGTGCTCGTGGTATCCCCCGCACTTGGTTGAACAATTTTAGTGTGTGCCCGTAGGATGCACCGCTTGAGATTGCCAGGACACACCTCATCGCATGCCTCATTTAGCTCTTTAGTTGGAGCATATTTTCACCCGCACACGATGATATTTGTAATGCCAAATTCATATGCCTTGTTGAGTATTTGGTTGATGCGGAGTTTGGGGCAATGCCTCATTACAGCTGGGGATCAGACGTCCTATGCGCCACATATCGGGGGTTGTGTGACACTTGCCAACACGGCACTGCTAATACCCCTAACCTAGCCATCTGCTATGTGCTCATACAGCTATGGAGTTAGGAGCACTTTCCTATCGAGCGTTCGGCCATCGTGACATGATGCCAGTGCACCCGTTTGGTGAGTTTGTTGATGTGATAAATGGGCCCACTATGGGCTTCCAGTGGACTGGTGCCCATCTCGCTAGGCCAAGAGCAAACTTTGAGGTGCTACTTGTTGTGGCGCAATGAGTTCAAGTCGTTGCACAATAGTGACATCATCTAAGGTCCATAAACTGTAGATTTTGTGCATCGTGTATCGTCGTATGGGCTACCCCTGCAATGCCTATAGGACATAGTGCTATGGGCGATGACATGCCATCTGGTGTTCTCATACATGGTGGAGGCTTACATGCCACGTGTGTAATATGACAGTTCGATTTTCACTAGGTTGTACCCCCTTCGAACGGTAAGTTCCTACCTTGAGCCGTACACTGATGAGTCAAACTCCATCTAGGTAATATTTACATTTTATATGTCTTACTCTGTAACATCGAAGATTCTAGAAATGTAGATAATCGAGGACGGGTCGGCATGGTATGGACTGGTGACCAATGCAGTATGAGTGGACGATGACATGGAATGACAGGGCGCGCCTAGATGTCATCATGGAGCAGCGTCTGTATGACATTCAAATGTACAATGAGTACCTGGAGTAGTACGTACATAGCGAGTTCGACCTGCTATCGCAATCTATCGAGTTTGCCTGGCGTCGTAGTACTGGCTGCCGATCATCCATGGGCCGCATCAATGAGGAGGTAACTTACGTACAAACCTATATTTTGTTTTCTTGTTAGGCCTTATATTTCACTAACAACATAGCGTTCTCTCGCTACAAGTCCATCATCGAGATGCATCACTTTTGACCTTTGTACTACCTACATAGATTACCACTCCCCGTAGTTCATCTTTGCTGCACATCCGAGTGGTATGAGATTTGCATTCTACATCCAAAATATTTGTTGTGACTAATATCATTTCATCTTGCAGCCTCCAATTCAATGTGGGGGTGACATAGAGTCCACCGATGATGATACAGGCCTTTTGGATGATTCTACAAAGTGGTACACAACGCCAGAGTTTGTAGCGTACGCAGGACAGATTTCAGCGTTCACACCATACCTAGGGTTTGGAGACTTCGGTGGGCAGAGCTCCTCCGGCTTCACTGCCACACTATAAAGTCAAGGCAAGAGTTCGTCTGCAACACGAGGGGGATTTCTAGAGTCTTTTATTCATGACATTATTGCTGGCGGCTCGCAATTCAATATGTCTCAACCTACTAGACCACCGCCGGCCACTCAGCAAACAGAACGGCCTCCATACCTCCTCCAAATAGAGATGCAACCTCTGAATCAGCTGACACACCCCACGGGACATGCTCGTGCTCAATAGAAGACAAGGCCACACATGGGGAGCCAGACGCAAGGAGATAGCAGTGGCTCAGATGGGTGAGCCATATCGCATCTCGTGCGATGTGCTTTTTATACTATTACATTTACTACTACAAATATTCATAATGTATGAAATTCTAAAAAATAATAGAGGTCAGGCACTGCAAAATATGCCTAAGTATCGTTAATTTTATGATTAAATTAATACAAATTAATGTGGCAAATTTAGAGCACATAAAATTTCTAAAAATTACACAATTACTATAACTGTGTCAGGAGGCTTCACATAAAATTTTGTAATTTTTGGAGCTCGTTTGCTATATGTAACAACTCCCACAAATATCAAAATACATGGTAGCAAGAACAAGAATTCAAAAGTGAGTTGAATTTTTTATTTTTGGATGCTAATTGAGGGTTTCAACTAGTAGATATTTGAGTTTTATGTGGATACAAGATTAAGCTATGCGAAGGAACACGATGACCAGCATGTAAATAAAATTCTAATGGATCAAAACTTAATAAAATTCATATGAAATAATAGATTAATCTAAGGTTCAGATTTTTTTATATTTTTGTGAAGTAATTTTCAGCTATATGGAGTATAGGACAACAAATAATGAACTAAAATTAAAAGAGATCAAATCCTACTAAGTAAACTTCCCTCTGATACCAATATGATACACGGTCGCCTGATCTTCTCGACGTAGGATTATCTACTCATGGGATCTTGATGAATCGTAGTAATCCTCTAATGCTAGGGACAAACACTCTTTAATTGCTAAAAACACATTCGTGTCGATTTCACCGACCACCAAGTAAAGATATATTGTGCACCCAATTTCCAACGGAAAGGTGGAAACACACGCCTAATTCTCCACAGAATTTTGGCAAGATAGAACACGGATAAGAACTTTAGTAGATTAATTTGTATCAAAAGATAGTCTGTCCTCCGGAGAGGGGCGGTGGCTACCTTTATACGTGCGCATCCCCTTTGCGCCCACATGTTGGGCCACATGCCCACACCTGGGCTTAGGGTTTCCCCCACAAGCACACATATGGCCTAAGGCCTTATTCGACTTAATTGATCCATTCGTTTACAAGTTAGGCTGAGTTCACGAAATGAAAAACATAGGTTCACAAAAGAATAAACATTTGCATTCTCTCATATTAGGCCATGGGCTGGCCGCATAAGGCTTGGGCTTGCATCTCTAAGTATATTGGATTCCTTTTAGTTAGCTGAGCTTGAATGAACATGTGGTCGGTTGCATTGCCTTCTCTAGGGTTTGTGTCGAGACCCAAATATGCAAATCCGGACTTTCTGTGTATACCGCACTAGTCTATGATCATGCTAGTACACATAGTGTAATATAGATGAAATATCAACCATATGTATGACAAAATAAAGAAAAAGACTCAAATATTAATAATTATCAAAGTATAATATTATGGCCAAGTTTACAACTTACTAGTCTGAAGGGCTTAAATCTAGCAGCAAAAAATAGAAATAAGTGTAGGAGCCACTCGACATGCCCACAGACAATCAACTGGAAAGTGAAGGCATAATCCATGATGTTGTCGAAGTATCCTCCCTCTAGTACCTCCTGCAGATATAGCTCCTCCTCCTCAACTGAGCAACAGTGGGCACAAAGCCGTGACTATATTGGTACTCAACAAGTCATTTGTAACAAATGAATGCAATATAATATGTAAGGCTTACCAATGGATGATTGAAAGGTTAATTTACAAAAAATAATAATTTAAATTAAATACGATAAATAGATTCAAAGCGAACTTTTAAGAAAAACGATAATAAGTTAATAATAAACATAATTGAATAAACCACTTGTGAACTACCCATTCACAAGCTAAAATATCAATGAACTAACCACTCACTTTTCAAAGATAACCGACCAAGTTTTTGTAAAAACTCTACCCCTCGTGTGAAATCTCCGAGCACTGTCCATAACCGGAGATACGACTATTCGAATAGTTTTACACTCTGCAGAGGTTGTACAACTGTACCTACAAGATGTGATTAACTTCACGTTAAAGAAATTACAACAAGGTCTTTACAAATTTCAACCTCAACTCAATCCTGCCTGCTAGATTTCGCATCACACCCTCTCTTACGCCTCATGAAAATCAGCAACCATGTTCATCACAATGGCGAGATTAAAATTAAAATATCTCAAATTAATCACTAGGTCTATCTCATACTAGACATGTGGTTTGCATGGTAAGGATTAGATCAATAGCGCACAAAGTTAAATCCTTAATATTACTTAGATGAGACTTTCACATTTCTTGAAGTGAATCCACACTTCCCCTTTACTGCACGATCACTCATCCAAGTGAAAAACCAATTTTGTATAACCAACACCAATGACACACCAATGTCATGGTATATAAATTTTATAACTGTGGCTCCAACCACCATTCAATATCTTATTAAGTTAAATTAATTAATTGATTACATGTGATGATGAACCCATCGAGGCATAAAAATAAAAATAAATAAAATTCAAATGAAATCCAATAACCTTAAAAATAGAATTAAAAGTTAGAGCTTGATTTTAGATGAATTTAGAAAAAAGAACAGGGTCAATCGAAACTAGAACGGAGGAGAACAGGCTCTTGGAAAAATAATCTAATAGAAAATATTGAAAAAATTGAAAAAGTTACTGTGTTGTAGACTCGGTGCATCAAAAGCGGGTCTACAATAGACTCGGCTCATGAAATAGTGTACGGGTGACCGGGATGCTGACGTAGTGGCTAGGGCTGATGTGGCAGCTGATAGATAGCGCTAGGGCTAATGTGGCACCTAGGATGGCTCGTGCTGACATGGCACTGACGTGGCACTAACATGTGGCACCTAGGGCTGATGTGACAATTGACTTGGACAAATCAGGCTCACGAGTTCACGCGCACGATCTTCTTGGCGAGTGGGGGATCGATTGGCGATGGCTCACCACACAGACGCTATCCACAGAGAAGGTGAACCGACGCGGGGGCGGTGTGATGTCAGCACGATTCGACGACGAAGGGTGTGCCACTTGGAAGGATCTCAGCTGTCAATACAAATTTGAGCGGACAATCGAGATGGTGGATTGGACAGCCCGGTGTCAACGCGTGGCATGGCATGGGACTTGAGGTGGCCCTTCGGCAAGTGAATGGTCACGACCGGGCATATGGATCGAGGCGACGCAGCGAGCAGCGTGCGGCCGGCGACAGCAGTGGCAGTGTTTGGCTGAATGAGAAGGCACAGCAACGAGGCAAAATGATGGTTGGGACTCACTGGCAGCGACGGACGGTGGTGGCGTGCTTCAGGAACAGCGGCGCAAATGACTAGCTTCGAAGATGAAAAACTGAAGGCGACGCAAGATCGACGGTGAACTCTGGCGAACGTCACGGGTGACGAAAACGGCGAGGCACACAGCGAAGCTCAGTGGTGGCTCTAGGATGCGAAAGACGGAGGTGACGGCGGGGTTTTCTGCATGGACACCGAGGGAGTTCGGCTCGGAGGCAACGAACGAAGCGGACAGCGGTGGAGTCCGGAATGAAGAATGGATGATCGATAGCACACTGCACATATGAACAATACCACACTGTCTAGATTTTTGACACGTGGCACTTGAATGATTCAGTAGCCAAAAGCAAAGGAGGCTTGGATGGTTGACACGCGGCAAGGATGGATCGGGCGGCTAAGAGAGATTGGGCCAGGGTGAACAGTAATGGGTTGGTCCAATACTGTTCATGGGGATTTTTAAGGGTTTTTATTTTTTAGAAATTCAAATAATATAAAAGGAGCTCTAGAAAATAGCAAATAAATCCAAAAAGTTCTCAAAAATTCTAAAAAAATATTTTGAGATAAAAGGAACCCAAATAAAATATTTTTGACACATGTTAATATTTATTTTTAATCATTGTAAATCCTTTTAATTAATAAAAAATTATTTTAAGCTTTAATTACTTCTAGAAAAATCCAAATAATGAATTTTATTTTAAAAGTTTCAAAAAAGCTCTGAAAATCAGAATGTTATAGTTTGGCCACATGGATCATGGCTCCTTGGCCACATGGGCCATCCTTCTCTTGATTTGTGGCCAGTTGGTCCTTCTCTACTTAATCTTCCATTGCTTCAAATCTGAGAACACACAACGTATTTACATAAGATAATATGCCATTCTCATCTAAAGAAATAGAAAACTCTCAAGAAGCAAAAGCACCTGTTGTTGGAGTAGCTTAGCTCTTACTCTGATCATAGGACCTTTTGGAGCCTCATCAATAGTTTTGTTATGCACATTTGGAGTGAAAGATAAATGTATAATAGAGATGTCCTCATCATCTTTCCCCTCTTGAAAAGGAGTCGTCCTCAATTTTGCATTATCTGGTCCAAAGAAAGGTGACAAACCAGCGAACATTAAATGTAGTACTTACCCCATAGTCATCTCCCAGAAGGTCAATCTTGTAAGCATTGTTGTTGATCTTAGTAAGTACTTTGAAAGGTCCATCACCACGGGGTATCAATTTGGATTTGCACTTCTCTAGAAAGCGTTCTTTATGAAGGTCTACACAAACTAAGTCATCTGATTCAAAAAAATATTTTCTTTCTAGAATTGTTAGCCTTGGGAGCATAAGCACATTTTTTCTTTTCAATTACCTCTTTTGTTGACTCATAGAGCTTTTTCATAAAAATAGCACGCTCGGAAGCCTCCATATTAACACGTTCTTATAGTGAGAGTAGAAGTAAATCAAGTGGTGTGATTGGTTTGAAACCATACACTACCTCAAAATGATACAATTGAGTTGTAGAATATACCACCCTATTATATGCAAACTCCACATACGGTAAGCAATCTTCCAACTCCTTTAAGTTCTTCTTTATCATGACACGTAGTAACATTGAAAGTGTGTGGTTCACCACCTCCGTTTGTCCATCTGTTTATGGGTGATAAGTCATTGAAAACAATAACTTTGTCTCAAGCTTGGCCCACAAGTCTTCTAAAAATAGCTTATGAACTTAACGTTGTGATTTGAAATAATGGTTCTGGGTATACCATGTAATGGCATACCATACAATCTCACAATTTTTCTAAAAAATAGGTCAGCTACATGTGACGCATCATCGCTCTTATAATAAGGACTAAAATATGCCATCTTAGAAAACATATCCACAATAACAAAAACATAATCTCTCCCTATCTTAGTTCTAGGTAATCCCAACACAAAATCTATGCTAATATCTTCCCAATGAGCATTAGGAACTGTAAGTGGAATATACAAATAATGTAGATTGAGTTTTGACTTCATCTTATGACACATAATGCATTGTTGAACAAATCTCTTGATGTCTCGCCTTATTTTTGGCCAATAGAAGTGATTGGCCAATATCATATACATCTTCTCTCTTCTAGAATGTCCCATCAATCCTCTTGCATGAGACTCCTGCAATAGTAGTAAACATACGAAAGAATTTGGAATGTATAGATTGTTCATGCGAAAGAAAACTATCATGAATATGGAACTTATCTCACTCCTTCCCTTCTTTGCAATTAGAATATGGTACCAAAAATTCATGATCGGTGGTGGGGCGGTAGGGAGCACGTGTCGTCTCTCCCACGTTGCCGCTCAACTACCGAGCGGCAAAAACATCATTTTTACAAATACGCAACGCATATGGCTATTTTTGTAATTATAATCACAAACAATGCCAAATATACCAAAAATTCTAGAACATAAGCGCTTCGATTTTTCCATCCATGTACATTTGACAAACGCGGTCGAAGGGAGCGCAAGCAAGCTTGTGCGCTCGGCGCGCGCCAGGGGAGTTCATGAGGTCGGGGACCACGCGAGGTGGGTCATGCGCTTGGACGGCATGCCACGTGAGCTCGTGCGGTCACGGGTGTGGGAGAGGGTCAAAAGTGGCATTTCACTCAAATGGGACCAAAGCGGGAATTTTAGTGTCTCGAGGGGCAAAAGACCAAGATTGCAGACAACTTAAGGAAAAAAAAGGAAAAAGAAAAAAAATAAAAGCACAGTTTTAAAGATAGCTAATTACTAACCTAACAGGCAGTGGATACACCGGCGTAAAGAACAGGAATCTCCTTCTGGGTTTTGGTGCTTTTTAACAGTGTCATCTGCCTTGAAGTGATAAAACTTCGCCCTAATCCTGCAACCTAAGCTAAAGAACAGCAACAACAGTGTCGGTAAGCGTGTGTGTTTAGTTACTGTCGTGAGAAGGATGAGCGGTGCCACGGGGGCCCACAACACTAGTCTAGCAAAGCAAGGGAAGGCCAGACTTGAGAGGCCAGCACATTAAAAGCGATGCAAGCCAAGCAGCAGCTGCATGAATGTTGCATTGTGTGTGTTATGCTGTGGTTGTCACCCAGTCAACCACACTGCCATTTCATCCCCTTTGCTCTGTTCAACGGCAACTAGTGCCTTGCTGCCACTGTTTTTCCTCCCATTGCCTGCGGTATAAGACTCGGATTTCTTCCTCAAGAAACCATCCAAAATAAAGATTAGTGGTACTAGAGGCAAGAAAGGCCAGGAGAGAGAGGGGATAGAGGCGAGGAAGGCCATGAAGTCTAACAGGAACCTGTCCAGAGGGGAGGGGAGGAGGCCGGGGAATGCGGCACTGATAGCCTTCATGCTGGGATCCCTCCTGCTGCTCTCCCTCATTAGGGCAAGGTTCTCCCCCATTGGTAAGCGAACACTGTTGCTCCTTTTCATTTTTATAGCTTAATTTGTGTGCTTGTGCTTTTGGCCATGGTGGTCATTCAGCTTCTTGGTTCTGAGAGGCGATTTGAGCTGTTTTTTCTCTCTTGCTGGGTGGTGCAGGCAAGACAGGGGAGGCCATCAAAGCAGAGGAGCAGCAGGCGATGAGAAAGGGGAGTGTGAAGATGGAGACCCTCGACACCGCCGATGAGGCTGCAGCTTCAGCCGGTAACTACAAGCTTCCTCCACTCTTGCTGATAAATTTCTTCAGTTCTTATTTCGGTTTTAGCGTGTGAGGATGTGGGAGTAGGGAGCTGAAGCATGATCCAGAAATTTAATTGTAGCTGACCATATAGAGAGTTAATTTGCTAATCAATTCTCAAGATTCTGCAAATCTTTTGCCGTTTTTGGCTCTGCAATTGTAGCTGTACATCCTGGCAATTTCTTGAAAGCTGTGCACAAAAATCCATGAATGTCGAAAGGGCTAGTGGAAATCAGACCAGATCTGAACAATTGACTTTCAATGTGCAGCAGAGGAGGAGGAAGAGGAAGCACAGCCCAAACCCGCCGACACCTCCGGCGGCGGCGGCGGCGTAAGCAGCACCGCCGTTGCAGCCGTCGCAACGGACCACATGAGCAAGCCGGTGTGCTACGAGTCGAGCCGCCGGTCGGACACGTGCGAGGCCGAGGGCGACGTCCGCGTGCAGGGGCGCACCCAGACCATCCACATCAGTCCGCTGGAGCAGGAGTGGAAGGTCAAGCCGTACTGCCGGAAGCACGACGCCTTCGCGCTGTCGCACGTCAAGGAGTGGGCGCTCCGGCCCCTCTCCGGCGGCGACTCCGCCGCCGGGGCGCCGCATTGCACTGTTAACAGCTCCGCCACGGCGTTCGTGCTCTCCACCGGCGGGTTCACCGGCAACCCGTTCCACGACTACACGGACGTGCTGATTCCGGCGTTCATCACCGCGTACCGCTTCGCCGGCGAGGTCCAGTTCTTGGTGAGCAGCTTCAAGTCGTGGTGGACGAACAGGTACCTGCAGATCTTCCAGAAGCTGAGCAAGTACGAGGTGGTGGACATCGACAACGACGACGAGGTCCGGTGCTACCGGAGCGTGGTGGTCGGGCCGACGTTCCACAAGGAGCTCGGCGTGGACGAGTCCAAGACGCCGTCGGGGTACTCCATGGTGGACTTCCGAGCGATGCTGCGCGGCGCGTTCGGGCTGGAGCGCGCGGCGGCCGAGCCCAGTGGCGACCGGTGGGACATCCGGCGCCGGCCGCGCCTCCTGATCATCTCTCGCCGGAGCTCTCGCGCGTTCCTGAACGAGCGCGCCATGGCGGACATGGCCATGAGCCTCGGGTTCGACGTGCGCATCGGCGAGCCGGACATCAGCACGGACGTGTCCAAGTTCGCCCGGCTGGTGAACTCGGCGGACGTGATGGTGGGCGTGCACGGCGCGGGGCTAACCAACATGGTGTTCCTCCCCGCCGGCGCCGTGCTCATCCAGGTGGTGCCCTACGGCGGCCTCGAGTGGCTCTCCCGCGGCACATTCAAGGAGCCGTCGGCCGACATGCAGATCCACTACCTCGAGTACATGATCCAGCTCGACGAGACGACGCTGAGCGAGCAGTACCCCAAGGATCACCCGGTGCTCAAGGACCCCTACTCCATTCACAAGCAGGGATGGGACGCGCTCAAGACGGTCTACTTGGACAAGCAGAACGTGAGGCCGCATTTGGGCAGGCTCAAGAACACCTTCATGGAGGCGCTCAAGCTGCTGCCCCACGGACAGAGCAACTGATCAGTAACCAACCCACTTGATCATGCTTCAATGGAGGTAATTACCAGGAATTTGTTGTGCATTGTGCGTGGTCGGTCGTATCGATGGTAATCTTGGATTAATTACAGGCTGATAGGGGTTGATGGTGCTAGACGGTGGTAATTTTCATCTGTTATGTTCCTTTCGTTGTAAGAAGGTTGGGTTTCCAGGGCTGGAGTTGACACTGTATAAAAGCATGTAGAAGGAAGTGCATTGCCCCCCTTCTTTTTCTCCCTCTGGTGTGTAGGGGAGCACTACTACAAAATGTAGTAAGAAGCATGTGGAATCTAATAAAAATCGAGGGTTTGCATGGAATCAGAGAGGGGCGTTGGTGAATGGTCAGGAAGAGAGATACAGGGAGTCAATGGCTTAATTATAGATCACTTTCCAAATTACTTGCTCGACTTACAATCCATCATGTATATATTTCGTTAAAAAACACTCAAAATCCGTGTTGTTTTATTTTACATGTGATTCTCTTTGAGTTGTTTGTTACGGACAAAAAGTTGTATCACCCAGCACGTCAAGATGCGGTCACTGGGCTTGGTCTACGCTATTGCTCTTGGGTTCCCTGTTATGCTTGGTCAAGCTCGGTCTCGGACCATGTCGTGCCATCAACGTCGACTGATGAGAGAATGAGAAGGGAATGACGAAGGCCTTAATTGGTCTGTTACGGGGTGGTTTTGGTTAGCGATATTTTAGAGTAGGAAGAGACGTGAGAGGTCTGTAGAACGTGTCACCACTCATCAACAACTTCTTTTAAAGTAAAAAAAAAGTAGTAATGGATTATTACAGAACGCTACGTGTGGAGTTTCAAGAGTCACGAACTCGTCATGGAAGGATTTTTTCCGAATCATGGAAAGATTGATTTGACGTGTTCATGAAAAGGCATGTCGAGGCTAATGCTACTACCCCATCTATCACCACCAGCTTCGCTAGCAGGAGAAGTTAGTAACAAAGAGATATTGGTTTTCTTAAAGCTGTTTCTTTCGATAGCTTCTTGAGCGAAGTTAGTAACAAAGAGATATTGGTTTTCTTAAAGTTGTTTCTTTCGATAGCTTCTTGAGCTCAAGTTTATGTGTGTTTTTTCTCATCAACAACTTTATCATTTGTTGTTATTTGAAAAATATAGATTAAAACTATTAATTATAACTAAAAATCATCAGTTATAATCTAAAAGATAAGATGTAGCAGGCTGAACAGCACATAAAGCTCAAACGATCTCTCCACACGTCACTGATTAATCTGGCAATTGCTAGACGGTGCCATTTGTCAACTTGCGTGATCATAACTGAAACAAGTCAAAAATTGCAGACATGAGCTGGGGCATTTATTTTCGATCGATCCTCCACGATCACCACCATGGATGTCTCGAACTGAAAAACAAAACAAACCAAAAGAAAAGAAAAAGGAAAGGGTCGATGGCGAACGCGGCCGACAGCTGCCGCCGCAGGCGTGGCGGGGACGGAACGAAACGGAACGCGGCTTTGACGTTGTGCTAGCTGCTAGCTAGGGCTGGAATTCGCGCCGGTCCACGAGCTTGCCGGCAACGATGTCTCCGCCGTAGGCCCCACGTCGTTGCCTTGTCCACCGGCCGCTGGCGTCGTCACCTTCTCCACTGGCCGCGGCATCATCGAAGGCGAACAGTGAATTTGTTGCTGCCTCGCATTCGATTTCTCCCTCTCGCCTCTACTGCTGCAAGAACGGCCGTCGGCGGCGGCGAAGAGGGGGCTCATCGGAATCGGAGAGAACAACAGAATGGGAGGGGACGCCCGACGGTACTCCGGTCGGATTGGGGATCGGTTTTTTAATTAATATACATGGGCCCACTGGAGTGAGGTTTCTGTTCAAAACATGGGAGAAAAACATGATCAGCTCTTTGATAATTAGTTAGCATTTCTTTGAACCCACGTAAATTTAATAATACTTATCAATACCGTACAGAAGGCTATACTATTTAGTATGTTTTGATACTGGTCCATATTGACATACTATTTCAGATTTAATATAATAATATAAGTATGTATTTATAAATATATATTTGTTTAATTATATGCATATAAAATATCACTTGTAATATTATTTCAAATAATAATACATAGTAGTACTATCAAATATAACATATAGTTCAATAGACGGAATTATTAATTCTACCAGCATGGCCGGTATTGACTGTTATCAAAGTTGGTATGGTCGGTATTGATTGGTATTAAGTCGATATGACTAATAATAAGGTCGGTCAATTAACATCATGATTTTCAAAGTTTTTTTGAAGCTTTTAAAATAAAATTTACTATTTATATTTTCTTGAATTACTTAAAGCATACTTTGCATTTTAGAAAATAAAAAGATTTAATGTGAATAAAATAAACTTCAATTAATTCAAACCCTATTTTATTTAAGTTCCTTATGTTACAAGGAATTTTTTTCTTAAATTTTTTTGAATTTATTTGCTATTTTTTAGAGCTCAATTTCCTTTTTCCTATCATTGAAACTAGGAAAAGGCTAGAAAATCCCCAAAACCCATCGGGTCAAATTCCTAACTCTTGGCCTATCTTTTTGCTTGGCCCAACCCAATTCCTTCGCTTCGGACCATCTTCCCGTATCCCAACTCCCTCACGCGCGCCAGCCCATCTCCGCACTCAGCCTGGCCTGCTCGCTGCTCAATCCAAGTCGCGCCCGCTAGCTCACGTCGCCGATCCGCCAGCCAATCTTTTTCCTCACTACCAGCACGGGCCTACATGTCAGCTGAGTCTTTGTCCCCGAGCAGAACTTGTTTCTTGTCTCCATTTTGAGACACGTCGTAACCGCCATGAACTCTTTCTTCGCTCTGTTGTCTCGGCTGAGGACTTTCCTCGTCTGACTATAAAAATGCCCCTGGAAACCTTGGAACCCACCCCGAGCCGCCTTGTCTCGATTACGCTTCGTGGCCACCAGAAATTGAGAGTTCACTGGTGCCTAAGCCTCTATCTCCAGCAAGCAATTGTGCCCACGCCAATTCGCCTCCGACCTAGTCGTCTTCATCCTGAGGTTTCCTTTGCTTCCTTCTTTCTTCTCCGCGCTTCGCCGAGGCCAGTGCACCATTGCCATTGGGAGTTCGCCGTGCACTGTGTTTTGCTCCGCCCAAAACTCGTCGTCAGTCACCTCTATTGACCTTAGGGATTTGCGTCAAGCTCAAAAGCATCGCGATGCTTCCAGAACCACAGTGCGCACCTTGCTGCCTTAACCCAATCTTGCCTCATAGGAACCCCGCCACCGACCACCACACCGCGATCTTCCACCCAATCCAAGCTGCTAATTGAGTTCTCCTTGACAAGAGGAATCTCAAGTTGCCCTTGCTTCGCCACCAGTCCAGCCATTCACCGTCACCATGGACAACCGTCGTAGGTGAAAGCATCTAAACTACTAAAAATGGTTTTGGTAATTAATGGCAATATATGAATATGGGACTAATGTGTTTATTGAATGTATGAAAGGATTAGTCCCTAATGATGAATGTGACAACATGAAAATGTATGCTAAAGGTCAACATGAGAATCAAAATGGTTCAAGACAAAGGTATAAATAGTCTAGGATCCTTTTTTCATTTTACTGGTCTTAGGAGAAAGGTAGAAGACCGGATTATAGGTTAAATATGGTATTATTAAAAGGGATCATGACTAGTAACTTGATAGCATATTCTGTGTCATTTGAATCAATTTAGGTTCATACATGCACTTAAAATTAAAATTGAAATGCACTTGTGCATTGACTGAAAAAACGGTAGTACCGGTGTGTAATTAGCGGTATTACCACTTAGCGGTATAACTAGGATGATAGTGCGGTACTACTAGATCTTGCAAATACCGACGTTAAGTTGGCATCGCCAAAGATCCACAATACCATCACCAAGGATCATCCAATAGATCAAATGTTAGATGGCATGAGTAAGAGTGTTCAAACTAGATCTAGAGTAGCTTTATTTTGTGAATATTACCTCTTTATTTCTTCTCTTGAGCCAAAAATTATATATGATGCTCTAGACAATCTGAATTGGGTGAATGCAATACATGAAAACTAAAATGACATTTGGGCATTGGTGGAAAGATCTAAGGAGCACAATGTGATTGGTACAAAATGAGTCTTCCGCAACAAACAAAATAAAAATAGAGTTATGGTAAGAAACAAGCTAAGGTTGGTTAGTTGCTTAAGGCTATACTTAAGTTGAGAGTTTAGATTATGATGAAACATTTCCACCTAACTAGACTTAAGTCAATTCGTATATTATTTACCTTTGCTTCAAGTTACGATATTAAGTTATTTTAAATGAATATTAAAAGTGCTTTCTTAAATGGCAAAATATCGAAACTTATATGTGTTGAACAACCTCTGGGCTTTAAAGATCATAAAAATCCTAATCATGTATATAAACTCTCTAGGGTGTTATATTGCTTAAAAGAAGCTCCTAGACCATGGTATGAGCGTCTTCAAAATTTTCTACTTTCAAAGGAATTCAAAATTAGGAAGGTTGGTACAACATTATTCACCAAAATTATTGATGATGATTTCTTTGTATGATAAATTTATATTAATAACATTATATTTGGTTCTACTAATCAAGACTTTTGCAAAAAAATTGGTATGTGATGCCTACAGAATTTGAGATGTCTAAGATTGGAGAATTGAGCTACTTCCTTGACTTCAAATCAAACAACTCAAGGATGGGATGTTTATAAGCCAAACAAAGCACGTGAGAGATCTATTCAAGAAGTTTGGCATTAAGGATGTAAAACCCATCAAGACTCTCATTGCGATAAATGGACACCTTGATCTTAATGAGGGAGGTAAACCAGTAGATTTAAAATTTTATAGATCCATGATTGGTAGTTCATTTTGTCTTACCACATCTAAGCCTGATATCATGTTTAGTGTTTGCATGTGTGCACTTTCATTTCTTTTTGTCTTATGAATTACTAACTATTCGACAAGATAATTTACAAGAAAAGAAATATTAATGTTTCATCAATAAAAAAACTTGTCTTTAAAAGTTCTTTGTTACAAATTACTCTAATGAAGTAGATGCAATTTTGCATCTCCTTTGCACCTTCTAGCTAACTGGTGCCACTTCTTTTTGACCTCCTCTGGTCAAAGAAAGAGATCTCCTATGACCACCTCTAGTGGTAAGTCTTGAGTAAAGGTTGCTACTCCTTAGTTTTTTGCCCCTCCTGATAGTGGAAACCTGTTTCAACCACCTGAGGAGAAATGTCGCTTGGATTTCTTTACAACTCAAGCGAAATTACCTTCTTGCCAATTTTTTCTGGTCAAATGAAATAGCAATCGAAAAAGCTTTGCTTTTAATTACACTGGTCTATGACCTCTTTTTCTCAAGTGGTCTATGACCTCTTTTTCTCAAGTAAGTTATTTTCACTTAAAATTAGAGAGTTAGATGACATGGATTAATAATCCTTAATTTACTATTTATCTATAAATAGTATTATTACGTCATTCTACTCCTTAAGTATACCCCTTATGTGCATAAGGGAGAGACCTAACCATATTGTCGTGAGCCCTTCCACGATTGCTCCTTGGTTGTGAGTCTTTTCACAATCACTCCATAGTTATGAGCCTTTCTATGATCGCTCTATGATCGTAAGTCTTTCTACGAGTATGACATAGTCATAAGCCATCCTATGACTATCTTGTGGTCGTAAACTCTTCTATGACTAAGCCTAAATTCGACTAGTTTGTCTACAACAATCTGCTACATCGTGGGTCTGTTTGACAAGCTAGTTAATATGTGTACTTATTCTTTGGAATAACTACGCATAATTTCTCTCTATCCTTGGTGATAACTGCCAGACGGTGAAGAGACCTCACGTCACTGACAATAACTCCCACGACGGTTTCTCATTTGAAACGTTAGGATGTCTCTTGGCATGGAACAATTACCACCTCTTCGTACGCTATATAAGGGTAGATGTCAGGAAGAGAGGGAAGGGGGAGGACAGAGGCAACCAAAGTAGCACAAGACATTCCGTATTACTCTCTTTCCCAATTGTAATCAGTTAATCGAGCAATATCCACACAGGAGTAGAGTTATTATTCTCTTAGGAGAAAGTTCGAATCTATATAAAAATTCCTATATCTTTTCTATGTGTGATCGTAGCCAGGTCTCTGAGAGTTACCCTGAATCTAAATAATCATACGCAAGATCAGTATTAAAACATCGGCACCATGAAAAATGCCTATTCACCCATCAATAAGTGAATCTTGCTAGGTGATCTGTGTTAGGTACCAAATTTTCCTCTAGTGTGAGGTGCTCTAACTTTAGGGTCTGTTCTTTGTGGCTGTGGCTTATGACTTTTAACTAAAATTTTTGAATTTTGGCTGTTTGCGATAGAGATTATGGAGAGAGATACTCGTATGCAATTTTGGTCGGTACAGATGATGGGCTTTTATTGTGTACTATAATTAATTTATAGACCATGTGTTAAAAAAATAGTATGTTTGAAAGTTAGATACTGTAGTAAAAACTAAAAGCTGCAAAAAAGCCCCAAAGAATAGGCAAGGGCTGTTTTGGTTTGTATGGGTAGGTACCATAAAATTGTTGAGTTTGTTGCTAAGCGTGCATTGAATGTTACCCAGATTGAAGAACTTTTTTTCTCATATACAAAATACTCAATTCCAAATGGAGAATATATTTCTCTTTCTAAATATTTCCACATGGCAAAATTTTCTACAGGTATATTTGGGCTTGCTCAATGCAAGGTGCTCTTACACAGGGTACACATATAAGAAATAGAATATAGCCACATTATCAAACATCATATTTAGAGCAATCTTCTCTAATGAAGCACCTTTTTGCATGTTCTAAGATGGTTACATTATGTATTAATTGGAGCTGTTAGAAATAGGCCCATAAATTGAGGCCCATTTTCTTAATTCCAAAGCATGTAAGATTTAGTACCATATTACTAAGGTAAGGTGGGGGAGACCAATTTATAAGATGGAGTCCATGCCACTCCTTAAATTATGGATGTGGATGGTATGAGGGTGACTTTAGCTAACCACACACGCGCACGCACACATATGTGTATTCGCGTATTTTCGCATGAAAATCGCGTGATTTATAACTTGCGACATGTGGCCGCGCCGTAACGTGGCGCGCCACTTGGCAAACCATGCCCACCTTATTTTGCTGAACCTTGTACCATCTCTCTCCTTTTAACTGGTCATGAGACTACTTAATTACCATTATTTGGTTTTAAATTTTATCGATTATCGATGAATAATTGGCGATTACGATGAATTATTGAGCGATTACGATGAATTATTTTAGTTCAATGAGGGCAGTTACTAGAGAGTAATTTGCACGTCTATAAAAGACCTAGAGACGTCCAGGCTTGAGAGATTGAACTTTTCATTTTCCTTCGCCTACTATCTTCTTCCTCTCTATTGTGCTGTGGTACTGTGCCGTCTGAACTTCGCCGGCCTTTCTTCTTAGCGTGCACTTGGAAGGAGAGTGAGCGGTATCTCCGAGCCATTGCTGCTGTGAAGACCTGCACGGGGGCGGCAATAAAGTTTCTGAGTAGCACATTTGCGTGACCACTCCTACTCTACTTCATCTACATCCTGCACTGCATCGAGCCTACACTACATCATGCTTGCTTTCTTCTGTTTTCATCAAGCCTAATAGTAAGTCGTTCGTGTGTTCATACAACTTTGATACTATATTTTTCTTACATATATTCCGAAGTATTATGAGTAGCCAACTGTTAGTAGTATATTGTATTTGTCTCCTAATAAAACTTGAAATTAACATATTACCTATATTTTCAACAAAAGCTAGTTACATACATAAGCACCTCTTAAGCACTGGCACTTCATCAAGCAACGATGCTACAATATATGCATCTTAGATGTCCTACGTGACAAGGGGAAATGGTTTTCTTTCGCTAAGCACCCCTCCAAACAATTGTACTAGAGATGGCCTTACAAAAAGCAAATGTAAGTCATTTACAAATGTCGATTAGTGAAGATGTGCAAATGCTACGCGTCTTGACCTCGGTCAAATGCAAATCCCAATATAAGAGAAGGATTATAAGATCAAAGTATTTGGAAATATTTTTTTTCACAAAAGCTGTTTGTATCATTCTTATATTGCCAATCGATAGTTTTAGGTATACACGATGTCAAAACTCAAAACTAGAGAAAGCTAACCGGACGCATACCAGATACCACGATGATAAAACACTTGTAATCTGTCGAAAGTAACGACATTTGCAATGCAGGGGCAGGGGATTTCGTAGGGGGGTGCGAGGTATGTCTGCCTAATCACTTTTCCGAAACCACGGGTTGCCACCTGGTGGGATGTCCGTTCTTTAAAATCTGGGCCAGATCCTCTGCAACCACGGCAGGACTGTACTTGCTACGGTATTTGGACTGCAGCGCTCGTCCTGGCACTTTTGATCCTGTACTATACCATTATTTAAACCGGTATAAAATAGTTTTATATATCATATTAGTCTTAATATCCACCAATATCGGCTATACTGACTCGATACTGATCAATACCGACTTTGATATCGATCAATACCAATGGAATTAATAATACCGTCTATTGAACTATATTTTATATTTGATAGTACTACTATATATTTGAAATAATATTACAATTGGCATTTAGTGTGCATATAATTAAACAAATATATATATATATTTATAAATATATATACTTATATTATTATATTAAATTTGAAATCGACACGTCGGTATGGACCGGTGCCAGAACATACTATTCTAGGAACTAAATATATATGGCCTCTAGTACGATATTGACAAATGGTTTTAGGGGTGAGAATTGTTGGGAAAATAGTCTCATATGGATTGTGAGAGAGAAAAAAGCATAACTTATAAGTGTGAGAGAGCCTCTACCTATAAGACTAGTCTTTTAGGGGAGAAGACTTAATACCACTTATAAGGTTGTTGCTTGAGAGACTTGCATATGAATAGCCTATGGGCTTACATGCGCAACGAGTGTGGCCCATTTAAGACCTAGGGATCAGGGATTGAACCCGATAGGACCGAGGTAGGATCCAAAATCAACAGGAATTTGGTTTTTCGGTTAACTCAGTTTGATTTATTTGGCTGAAAAGTTTTTGGTTTTTACAGAGCGACCACCGAATTCACCTGACCTAAATGAAACATGGAACCTAATTAGCACCCCACCCCCCTGCAGCTTCCCTGGCTCACAGGCTACAGGTCCCTCATCGTAGGTTGTCGCTCAGCCCGCTCCAAGCCTCGCCGTCCTCGGTCCTCACAGACTGGCTTGGCGACGGTCGGGGCCCTGATGGTACGACGGCAGCAGGTGGCCTGATGGCGTGGGTGGGTATGGTTGGGAGTTTGGGACCGTCCGGGATTCTCTGACTCAAGTCACCGTGACTTTGCTTCGATCCGGGCCGTTCATCTCTAGATGAACGGTCCAGATTATTTCTACTTTTATTTTTAAAAATAAAAAAATAAAGGTAGAAATAATCTGGACCGTCCATCTAGAAATAAACGGCCGGATCGAAACAAAGTCACGGTGACTTAGCCATGGTAAGTCAGAGAATCCGCGCCGGTTTGGGACTAGGGGATGGGGATTGGGGGCGAGTGAGACTCTGCTCAACAGACGAGAGAGAGAGAGAGAGAGAGAGAGAGAGAGAGAGAGAGAGAGAGAGAGGGGGCGAGTGAGCTTGGTCTTGCACCTGGGAGCGGGAGCTGGAACTCTGTATGATGCTCTACCGAGTAGTTCATCGTATTCTGTCTATTCGGTTTCTGCAAGATATAAACTGAACTAATAGCAAAAACGAAATAACGCAGAAATAAAATCCGAACCAAACACAGAATAAAACCGATATTTCCATTTAATTTGGTTTGATAATTCAGTTTCGGTGTGAAAATCTCCTTAATGGGTTTAGCGTTCCAAGAGTTTTAGCAGGCTCTTTTTTTTTACCTAGTTACAAATGAACTACTTCTGATCAAACATTCAAAATTTTAGTTACTAATATCTTTTCAATATTTAGATTAGATATGTAGAAATTATATACGTAGATTTTTCTTAAAATATATTTTCATAATATTATAATTTATAAATACTCCATCTATCTCGCAATATAAACCCTAAGCCCATAATATGCACATACCAAGGAGATACTTAGTCTAAGAAAAAGTTAATGTAATTGGATCATAGATACCTCTTAAATAACATACTATAACTACTCATCCATATTTTTAGCATTAAAGAAAAGTATATGATAAAAATACTGCAATAACTATACCTTTGATCTTTGTACTAGATATATATTGTGGGATGACGCTTTTCAAAAATAGGGATTTATATTACGAGATGAAGAGAGTATACTACAGTATAAATTAGTAGTCAAAGTTATGTTTTATGACCTAATTAATATTCAAAATGATATTCTTTTGTGATCGGAGGAATTATGTTTTGCAAGGTGTCATATGAAATGCAATTTTTGATCTTGTCGCTCGACCCACTGCTGAGTTTGCAGAAGTGGATGGTAGCTCTTATAGTGCAGGTTGTAGATGATTGGCACCATAGAAGCTCCTAAGTGATAGTAGTTCATGACTGAAAACAGAGTAAGCATTGAAGCACAACCATGCGGTTTTATCGCGAGGTGTAGTACTGTAGTGTGATACATACCACTGTACCACAGGTAATACATGTTATGTCCCTCATGAAATGTTGTTTCTTAGGTATTGACGAACGATCTCATCTAGAAATGAGAGGTGCGGAAATTTGTAGAGCACGGTAGCTTACCGTACAAACTTGCTGTCATCTCTGCCTTCCTGACTTGTACACACTGGTAAGATCGCCTGAAGCATGGCAACAACCTCTTGACGTGGTGGTAAAATTGTCATTGTGCGGTTTTACATATCTGATAATGTTAGAGATATACCTTAAAGGCAATCATAAAGATGATTGTGTCACTTCATAGGTTTATGATTTTTTGAATAATATATTATTTTGTCTCTTGAATAAATGTCTTTAATATTGATCAATAAGTATGTGACTTATTCGTAAAACTCTTTATTTATATTTTTGATATTATTCTAAATTATCACTGATCTTATATCATTATATGAGACAATTATGATTTACAAATCAGCATATATATTGATTGATAATCATGTTTCACAGATCATAGATATGAGATATCAAATCAATAATGTGGACACATGTTAGAGAACATGATGTTGGATTGACCCACCATAAGACACTGCGGGAATTGTTATATTCTTAAATGTCATCAGTTGATCTTATATATAGTGTATGTACGATCCTTGAGTTCGATCTAGTATCGTGAGGCAAGGGGGTTGATACATAAACATTATATAGGTTCGTCCGATATGATCTTTATGTATATTTAGAGGTCGTTATGTCCTACTAAGGACCGTTACCGACCTATGGACTGAAAAGAAGTTTTCGGTCCATGACCAAATGTACATGAACTTATAGGGTCACACGCTTAATGGGCTGGAACAATAAGAGTCCGGATATAGTTTTCGAGTGAGATTCGATCTCCACTCGTATCGGATAAGGAACCGATTAGAGACTATATAACGAGAGGTGTAGGGGCTGAGGGCGACATCCAAAAAAACCCCAGCCGCCACCTCCCATAACCTTTGCCGTGCGCGCTGGTGCTAGCACACCAACGCACGACATTTCCTCCCTGGATGTGTGGACCTCGGTAGAGGCGCTGCTATGATTGCGGCGCTAATCGGGGCGATCGCAAGGAGGAGACGGTTGTCAGAGGACGATCGACTACTTTCGTCTACATCGACACGTTCTTTGTTGAGTCGGCTGCTTCAACTCTACTTCCGCTGCACTGCACATCTAGTAATAATGATTTATGATCTTTTACTCATATGGCTTCTGGTTGACGTGGTAGAAATTTTAATTTGCGCTAGTATAGCCTACCCGTATCCCAACAGATAAAACACGTGTGCTAAGATGACGTACTCGTGTGTCTGCATGTGGTATGTGTGCGTGGTAGTGTGTGCGTGTCAGATCCAGATTTTATCTGATTCGAATCCTCTGTGATTGCTCTACAATATTTCCTGGATCAGTAGATAGTGCTTCACAAATACATGACCGATTCATCTCATACACGATACAGGCCATAATAATATTACATATCAGAGTTTAAATAATCGACATCGAAATTTGTTTTACATAGGGGCCGTCGAGCTAAATGATTACATTTCAAAAGATAGCGGAAGCTGTAATGGAAAAAGCACATATCTTCACAGGCAGCGACTAGGGTAACCCAAGTAGAGCCGATATGAGTTAGGTTGTAACCAATATTGGGCCCACTCAAAAGTTAGCGTGGTCTGCTAAATTGTGAGGAGGGACTAGACTACGAAGTCCTACACCTAGTTGCCATCATCTTCGCTTCCGTTGTAGTCGTGATCCTCATAGAAAGCGTATTGATATTGGTTCTCAAATTCTAGAGAGTTGAGAGTGAGAGCGAACACACACAACTGTGCTCCGTGAGTCAACATATAGAATGCAATTATATAAGATGCAAGACTTAATCAATGGTAGCTCGGTTTCTTTTATTTTGCATAAAGTCATGTTTGTAAATGCAATTAGTAAAAATTCATATTATCCTAGCATTTTAATAAATCATGCTTTTTAAATTGAATTTATGCAGTATTTGTAGTGGTGATGGTTCCATTCACCAATACTAAAATTTTGATTAATAGGTTACATCCACCACACTTAACATCGCTGGAGTATGTCCCTCTAGGAAAAGCTAAAGTTGAAGTATATCTCTTTAATTTGTTTTCTCCCGTCCACAAAGGTTTGGAAATAGAACTAACTCGAGGAGATTCCCATGTCTTTCCTTGACCGTGAGCATGGCTATTCGAACAGTTTATATTCTGTAGAGACTGTACATCTTTACCTACAAGAGATAACTTAATTGCTATATTCCGCATATTTTCTTTAACGTGCAGATCAAGAGGATTACCACATCGCCTTTACAATGCATCTAGCAAAGGATTGCACCCGCTATATTCGCCCTATCCAGACCCTCTCTTGCGCCACATGGTGACTTAAACAAGCGACACGACTGTGTCCACGATGGCTTAAACCAGCACCACGACTCGTGGGTCAATCCAATGGTGCTTTCCCCTACTGACGATGCAAATTAGTTAGCCATACCTACATTTTGCCACCTTGTGATTGTATTGTCTGACACGAAGTGGTCATCAAGTCCTTAATTTGTCTGGGTAATGCGTACCATAAACCATAAATTCTCGTGTTACATCCACACCAACTTCTCTTATCATCCACCCAGACAAGTGTACCAAGTTTTTAGTGTTTTGAGAATCATAAGATAAATTATAGCAAAGTATTAGTTATCTACATCTCATAACTGTCCCAAACACGATTTTATGTTTTGAAGGATAGTGCTCAGGGTAGCTAATGCCCTATCTTTGACTCTACTAGCATAGCTTTTAGCTATTACTTATAGCTATTTCTGTTTATACATAGCACCTATGGCAATAAGGATTATGGGTATATCAAGTTATCAAAGATGTTGTAGCTATGTAGTGCTAATTTAATAATTTGGACAATAGCTAATTTACAAGTGACATATATTTGTACAAGAAGTAACTCATGCATTTTGAATAATTTTAAATAAACATAATTTTTATAAAACATAGGATTAAAATGATCAAAATGCTGACTTGTCTGGGTCTCGGGTTAGGAGGTCCTACGGGTCTTGCGGAGCATCGACTTGTGGGTCGGGGGCGTCCTCGAACTCTACTCGGAGGGAGATGCCAAAAGGCAACCAACACATAAGAGAGCAAATAAATATCCAAATAAAATTCAAATAAAACCACAACGAACAGAAAGAGCTTGAATTTAGAAAATTTTAAAAATAAATCTCACTAAATTTCAATTTGCGATGAGGGAGAACAAGCTCTCCAAAGTTTATTTTTGGGGAAAACGCCAAAATAAAGAGAGGAGACAGAGTTCTCTCTTTGACATGTGGGTCTACGCGATTTAAGTTTGGACCGTCCGAACGGCTGGAATGTTCGGACCATCCTATCAGCGTTTCGGACCATCTGTGAGAAAGTTCGACCGTCCGAACGCCTAAGACGGGCGAAGTCGTCTGATCAACGAGGAGTCATTTGGACCATCCGATTGCTTTTGGAAATGTTCGGATTGTTCGAATTGCTAGGATGCATCAACTGTCCAGTCAGCGAAGGGTCGCTTGGACCGTCCGATTGCCTTGGAAATGTTCGAACTGTCTGAAATGCTAGGACGTGTGAGCCGTCCAATCAGCGAAGGGTCATTTGGACCGTCTGATCGTCGGTGGGAGAATGTTTGGACTATCTAAACGGCTGTCTTCATCAACACTGGGTTCCCACCCCTTTCGTCGGTAACAAAAGGGCTCACCACCGGCAATAGGGGCGGTAGCCGAATGTGAGCATTTAAAAAATGGTCATCGGTAATGTGAGCCTAAACACATGTTCGGGCCTAGTCCTATTGATCAATTTGGCGGTGGCGGTCGGCAGCGACCATAGGTAGTGGCGAAATAGGGGAGGGGTGCGGTGGCGATACCGGAAACGGGAGTCCAATATAAACAAGAGGGAAGCTACAGGGGAATGATAGTAAATCACTGGAAAAGGAAACATGGTTTGGGGAGGCCTGAGGCAGGTTGGCAATGGTGAGCTCGAATGGCGGAGACATGCAATCGGCGTTAGGGAAGAGAGGGCAATGGAATTCCAAATTAGTGCCGAGGTTGTCTTCACCGTATGACGAGGAGGCTTCCAGTGAATGGAATTGGTGGGCGATGGTCGGTGTCGCTGACGAGGGGAAATGGCTGAAGTTGTGGGAGAAACGAGCTCCGACGAGCTGCGGAGAAAAAGAGTTCAATTAGGCCTCATAGAAGTGTTAGGAGAGTAAGCAAAGCTTAGGGGAAGGGTCAATGCTGCTTGCAATACTCTAGAGACGGGTAGCAACGGCGACAGCCGAAATAACTCTCAATGGCGGTGAATCTGTGTTTGAAGGCTAGAGCGGAAAAATGGATGAGGTGCATTCGGGAATCGACCATGAATATATAGAAGAGGAGATAAATTGGGGAGCGTTGGCTAGGAGTTAAGGCACGCACGCGGTAATAGCTCCACTGTGGCGCACTTGAGTGGGGAGGGTGGCGAGGCTGGCGTAGGCTAGTGCCAAGCTAGGGCGGAGGGGAGGCACTGGTGCACGCGACGGCTCCTGAGGTATCAATGTGCATGGGGAAGAGGGCGACATTGATGGGCATTTGCCGCCTGCGTACGGCCAGGTGACGGTAAGGCCACAGGGGGTGGAGCTGAGTGAAGGGGTGGCAGGGCTAAGCAGGGGAAGGCGTAAGCCTGGCGCTGGTGGCGTTAAGGCAATGAGACATCAATGCCGCTGTTGTTTTGAGTTGGCTTGGATGCGATAGCAAAAACCAAGGGTGGTTTCAGTGGTGGCGCGGTGGGGAGAAGAGAGAGGCGACGCGCAGCAGAGCTAGCGGCGAGACGAGGATTTAGGCCTGGCAGGGAAGGTATGGGATGGTGGTAGAGCTAACACGAAGAAGGATAGCGTCGGTGAGGGGAGAAGGAAATTGTGGGCAGTGTCGCTACTCAGGTGGCGCTTGCTCTCAGGTGGGAACAGAGGAGAGAGAGAGAGGGGGAAAGGAGGGAGGCCAAACCGGTTGGGCCAGAAAAAGAGAAAGGCCGGCCCATGAGAAAATTTTTGAATTACGGCGAGAAAGAAAGGAAAAACAGCTAAAAGGACTTAAATTTAAAAGCTAGTTTTTGAAATCTAAAGTTCAAATTCAAACCAAGAACCCAAATTACAAGCATAGCAACTTGCCTTAAAAATGGGATGTTACAGTGCGGGTACACGTCTTCCTTGTAATCACAAAAAGAAGATTGCCAGACGCACCTAAGAGCATATATATTACAGGAGCTTAAAGAGATGCTTAGCAATGAAAAACTAATTTTTTTTACCATATAGGATAGATAAGGTGCTTATTTTGCAGTATCAGTGTTTAAGTAGGCTTTTGCTGATGACTTTTGGCTGAAAATAAATAGTAGTGATTGAAAGAAATAACTTTTAGAAAGAGGGGGGTGAGTTGTGCAAAAAGTGAGGAAAAGATGTGTACGTGTGATGGGAACGAAAGGAATATGATAGATGATGCACCCGTGACCAGGGTCTTATCCCTGGAGTAAGACGGTAGCGAAAAAGGAGTAGAGAAACCGTTTCGAGAATACGAGTGTTTGTATTAATTTTTATAAGCAGAAATCAGAAGTAAAAGTCAATATGAACATAATTATATCTAATGAATATATAATATGACATCTAAGCACCCACAAAAGAGATGCTTCAATAGAAGAAAATGACTTATATGGTTGTTTAATAATGTGGTTATATTCTATCTTTTTAAGTATTCATGTATAACACCCTGTATTGTACATGCCCTAATATGATTTCCCTTTGCTTGGTTACAAACGGAGAGGATCCCCATTCGCTGGGCCAGATGGGACCCATCCATGCCCATGGGTAACACGAATAAACGGATGCGGAGCTCAAGAAAGGAAAAGGGGCAGCTGCTGAAAGCGAAAGGCAGGACTCACACGGTCATCTTTGAAGCGGTGGCGAGTGAGTGGTGACGGTCAATTTGCGCACTCTGGACTAGAACTAAGAGCAAATTCACTTAGGCTACGCCTTCACTGAAATAGTTTTATGGAGGTTATGAGCAGTCGTGTTGGTTACTAATGCGCAGAAACAAAAATGCCGTGCCACTTCGGCTGGCACTAGCATTTCGGGAATTAACTCGGGTCCATCTCGCCACTGTGATTCAAGTAGCCGAAACAATGGGAATGTCGGGACTGTCCAAATAAAAAATTTGGCGTGAACAATGGGAATGTCGGGATTGTCCAAAAAAAAAAATTTGCTGTGTAGTGAGATTTGTGAATACTTCAGGCTAGTCAAAATTGCAACACTCTTTGGATAATCTTCTCTTTTCTTTTCGCTTTTTGAGTTGGGCCGGGTAAAACTCACCTGAACATCTCCTCCCCCGCGGATCAGGCCATTATCCCGGCCGATCACGCCGCATCCAATCGAGAACAACATGCAATTTCTGGAGACTAAAGCCATTACATATTTACGTGCGTAAAAGCCGAGTACTCACTTGATCTCAAACGTTCTTCTGCATTTCATGCATACTTGCTACCCACTTGACGGCAAATGCAAGAAGACCCTGGTTTGGATCAGAGACCGCGCCACAATAATGTTCTAAACCACAATTTATGTTGATTCCCAAATTCTCAGCAAGAAGTCCACCGGATGAATTTTTCGCATTATCATGAGAAAATAAACTAAATGGTCTAAAGTACAACAAAAATGGCCATCAGCACCCATCACATAATTTAAGCAATGCTTAATGAATTCACACTGGCGTCCTTTGCCTGCTATTTGTGTCTTCATCTTGTTCGACCTGTCCCAGACAGGAAAGAAGTAAATTATACTGAACCAGGAATTGCGCTAATCCAAAATTAACTTCAAGAACACTGGAATCATTTTTGGAAAGAAAAGGCAATCCTATGCACCAAATGCATGCTTTGGACAAACTTCAATGATGAAATCATCCAAGGAACTTTGAAGAATATAAATAGATCAGGATGATATCCATTTCCCACTAGCAACTCATTTGACCATACTAACATCCAGATGTAACAAAATAATAAGGTGCTGTTGATTTTATCAATGAGAGAAGTAGGTAATTTTTTTGAGGCGACAAAATGTACCAAGACCATGACGACAAGGAAGAATATTCAGATTGAAATAATTGCTTTACCTCGGTGATAACCTTCGTAGACCTTCTCTTTGATTTCAAATCAGAACCTGAACCCTTGTGCTTCTTTGCTACTGGCCCATCCAAAAGATTGTTTGCATCTATACCACCTGCAATCATTTTACATTTTTTTTAAAGAAGGTTAAATTGACAGTTGGCACTATTAACCCTTTTGTCCAAATAAAATTTCCCACATCTGACAACATATTAGCAGGCTCTGGAAAAAGTATTCCCACACGTGACAATATTCAGATTAGAACGGAGTATTCAAGGTCTATAATTCATAAAATGGGTAGTTTCTTCACATTATCTACTGAACCCAGAAAAAGAAGCATCTTTGCAAGCCACAGTGCTCTGGAAAAAGTCAAGTTAAATCTGTTAAACTATGTGGCCAGGTCTAGGCTATTTTAGATGATGAATAATTGACAACGTTGGTTATGATATTAATTATGGTGTATTGCGTATGTGCGGATTGACTTGAGTTAAGTTGTGGACTTGTGCTCGTACGCAGTTGCGTGTTTATTTATGTGCAGGTGTTGCTTGAGGTGGAACATCGTCGATGACGGGATTGAAACTAGGTTCGTGGAACTGAGGTTTCGAGACTAAGTTCAGGGAGGAACTGAGATCCTATCGGTCAAGAATATTATGCGGGATGTTCAGGCTAGAGAACAATGCGTATGGAGATGACGCGACGTTGGAGGCGCGGAGATGCTTCATGACCAAGGCTGCATGTGAAGCGGAGGCAAGCGGCAAGGCTACATGTGTCCGGACGGCGCGTATACGAGTTGTATACAGATTGCAAAGTTGTGTTTGTATGTATGGCGTTCGTATTCGAGTCGGCGTCATATGTGTTAGATTTGAGTCTAACTAGGAGATTATGTGAGTCTGTTAATTGGGTTCGGACGGATGTACTATAAAACGGGAGTCCGGTCAATGTAACGTATGGCTTTCAGATCTAATAGAAAAAAGGTGCGCACGGCTTTGACGCTTTGCCGTGGCTTTTGAAGAAAAGATTGTGCAGCGGCTTTGTTCTGATGTCTGGCCAAGCTTTCTAGCACGAAAGAAAAAGAATCGGAGCGACGTGCTGCTAGGCAAGAGCTCTCGACGGAAAAAGAAAAAGTTCTCAGAGGCTGTTTCTTTTGCCGTGTTGGTGAACAGAGAGAGAGAGCTATGCGGCGCGTGAAGTCTCGACAGGAAGAAGCTGTGCGGCGCGTGCAAGTCTTCGGTAAGAAATAAAGAAGTATATGTGACTGCATGCATGCATGTATACGTGAGTTTACTTGAGATTTATTTGTTTATCTTACATATCTTACAAATTACTTGAGTACTTGAAGAGAGAGGGAAGGCAAAGATTGCATGTGAGCTTTGGCTGTGACGTGAGAAGCAACTAGATAAAAGAGGAGAAGCGTGCGGCTCTTTGTTTTTGCACTGGGATTTTGGAGAAACAAAAGAGACGGCAATCTTTGGAGCGGCCGTGATTTTTGAGTTGAAAAGAAAGCGTTTTTCACGTGTGCATGGCAGTTTGTTTTCCGGCTATGATTCTCGGAATGGAAGGGAGCGACTAGAAGTTGATATTAGGAAATCAGGATATAGCTCCCGTTTAAACGGATCCTATCTCTCGTTTAAACGCGTTCTTATCTCTAGTGGGCACCTCACCACCCCCTATAAATAGAGAGCCATATGGTCAATTTTGTACACCCCCAATGCATATGAAGCAATAAAGAAAGACCAGGAGTTCTCTCTACCTCTCTGTGTTCAATCTATTATTGTGTGTTTCCGTGATTGATTCGTTCTTGTTCTAAGCAGAGGAATCGCTCGGAGTGGTCGCCAGCGAGAGTTCCTCAACACGTTATCAGCATGACTACGCTCCGGTGAACGAGGTAATCATCGAAGCACAGATTGAATTTTCTAGATCGCTTTTGAATTTGCTTTTCCTTCGCGTTCTAGATTTATTTTGTCTACGGTGCAAATTCGCAGTAATTTACCGCGAGCCGACCTGAAGTCGCCGGCACAATGTCGATCGGTAAATTGCACGAAAAGGTGGATGTCGATTGCACTGTAGATTGATCTACCGCGAGCAGACCCGAAGTGCCCGCGAATCCGTCGATCGGTAGATCACGCACATTAAAATTTTTTGCATCTGTTCTTCTTGTTCGAATGCATGACATCACAGATTGCACAAAGAAAAAGACATTCAAGCACTGGCCGCCGGCCTGCCGACCATCGCCTCCCGCACGAGGCGCCGTCGCACCCGCATGTGTGCACCGGCCCCCGCACGGGTCGTCGGCATCGTTGTCGTCGCCTTTGGCCCGGCCCCGCACGGCCGCCGTCGCTACTCGCCTGCGCGCGCCGCCTCTGGCCCGGCCTCGCATGGCCGCCAGGCCGGCCACCTCGCGCGCCCAAACGGCGCGCCACCTCGCCGGCCTCAGCTTCCCGCGTCGCGCCTACACGCGCTTGCGCCACCCGCGCTTGGCCTCCTCGCGTCGCGCCCCGCATGGCACCGCCGCCCGCAGCGGCCTCCCCGCGCCCAAACAACCGGCGCGCGCCACCGCAGCGGCGCCGCCGCTCCGCCGCGGCGGCCGTCGCTCCCACCGCTGCCGCGCCTCGAGCCGCCATCACACGCCGCCGGCGCGCCGCTTAGCTCGGCGGCTCGCCACGCCGCCTGGCGGCGCCTCGCCGCCCGCATGCGGCCGCCGACCGCCGGCGGGTAGCCACGCCGAAGCGCTGCACCACCGCCGGCTCGCCCGGCCCCGCCGCTGCTTCTCCGGCCAGCGCCGCCTCGCCGCCACGCCAGTGCGCGCCGCCGCCGCCAATCGGTATGGGGGTAGGGGAAACCCTACCCCAGGTTTTGGTTTTGCCCGGTGGGCCGGCTGAGAAAACGGGCCGGGAATTAAGTCCGGCCGAAAAAAAGGGGAGGGGTGGCCCGAATGGGTGGGGGGGGCAGAAGATTTGCAGAAAATACCCAAAAAAATTCTAGAAATTACGTAAATTTTCTCTGAATTGAAAATTTTACGTATAGACCCCCAGAAAATGCAAAATTTGCTGAAAATTTGTATTCTAGCATAAAAGGGTCTCGGGAACCCGAATTTTGTATTATTTTCAGCATTTGAAGCTTGTTTATTTATGCCATTATTGTTTTATATATTTTCTGCATTTATTTACTGTTTTGATTAATTGTAATTATTTAATTGCTTTTAATCATTGAAAATTAGCAGTAAATTATGAAAAATGTATATAAAATTTTTTTTGAAACATTACGAGAATTTATTGTAACATTTATTTACCTGCAGTAAATAATTTCATGCATGTTTACCTGAAGTAAACTTATTTTTCCATTCATCACATGTAGATGACTGGCATCACGAACCGGGTGTTCGAGGAGCTTGCCCAGCATGGCAAGAACTATCTGATGTGGGCATCCGATGTCGAGATAGTACTTGAAGCCAAGAAGCTCCGCGCAGCTATTGGGATTGGCGGACGGCATGACGCCAAACCTACACCTGAGGAAAATGATCAGGCACTTCATTTTCTCAGGCACCACCTCTGCATTACTCTCAAGAATGAATATATGGCGGAGAAAAGCGCGCTAGCACTCTAGACCGCACTCATGAAGCGGTTTGAGAGGCTAAAGTACACCATTCTTCCTCAAGCAGAGCAGGAGTGGATCGGACTAAGGTTTGCCGATTTCAAGATTTGTCGGGAGTACAATTCTGCCTTGCACAGAATTTGTACCAATCTTCAACTTTGTGGCAAGCAGATCACAGATGAGCAGAAGATTGAGAAGACCCTGTCCACATTTCACCCCAATGCTGTACAGTCCGCCCGCAACTATCGTCAAGACGGCTACAAGGAGTACACCGAATTGATTGATATGATGTAGGTTGCGGAGGCTCAGGACGAACTTCTCCGCAAGAACTACGTCTCTCAGCCACCAAGCAGCTCCGCTGGCCGTGAAGCAAACGCTGGAAGCTACAAGGTGCGAAAGCCCTTGATGAAAAGAAGGGAAAAGAAGGGTAAGACCGTTGCCCAGAAAGGCAAGTCAGATGCTCCAAGTGACAAAAGGGCTAAGGAGAGTGGCAAACCTTATGGCCAGCAGAACCAAGGTTGCTACAAATGTGGCAAGTGGGGGCATTGGTCGCCGATCTGTAAAGCACCGTAGCATGTAATTGATGCCCACCAAGCCCAGAAGAAGAATGGCAAAGGGCAGCCTGAAGCTCACTTTGCAGCTGTTGAGGGGAAGCATCATGAGCCGCTGCCTGATATGATGGAAGTTGAGTCCATTCCGGCAGCAGCACCCCCTTACGACCTAGAGGCAGCCACCTCCATGATTTCTCTCGAAGAGAACATCACTCCTGAAAAGATAGCCGAAGAAGTCAATGACTTTCTAGTTGATTCCGTCTGATGCACAGAATGCATGAGACGTTAATTGTCATTTATTTTGCATTAAATAGACAAGTTAGATCTTGCATGGATGGTACTTTAATTTTATTTTCTCGTGATGGTTGGATGATTTTGGAATAATTCATTCATTTATTCAGTTTACAATGGCATGATATATTCTAATATTTGTGTGTTTTATTTATGTGCTGTATGTATTCTAATACATATTAATAAAATATCTTATATTAGAGCACGTGTGGCGCCCTATGGAGGAAGTATGCCTTGTCGACAGTGGTACCACGAATACCATCTTAAGAGAGACTAAGTATTTTCAGTCGATCCGTAAGAGTAATGGCAGCCTTACGACAATCGCTGGAAGCGATGCATGTATAATTGGTTCCGGAAGAACCACAATTATATTTCCCATGGGCACAACTTTGGTCATTGAAGGCGCATTATTGTACCCAGAATCGACTCGAACTCTCTTAAGTTTTAAAGATATTCGCGCCAATGGTTTCCACGTTGAGACTGAAGAAGAGTACGGTAAGGAATACCTACTCATCACAAAGCGCGAAGAGAATGGCAAAAGGGTATTAGAAAAACTTCCTTCACTAGAAACTGGGCTATATTATACCAACATTAAGGCGCCACAGCAGACAATCGCCTCAAGATGATTCGTAAGCTCAACTATTCTGTCTCTGGCATGACAGATGATGAGAAATATAATTAACAATTCCCACGGGCATAATATTAATGTGAAGAATTTCCCGAATCCTGACGATTTTGTGTGCCCTGCATGTGCCACCGGGAAATTAATCACTAGACCCTCCACTCTGAAAGTGAAGGATGAAGTCCCTGCATTCCTAGAACGCATCCAGGGAGACATTTGCGGTCCTATCCAGCCCATCTCAGGGCCATTTAGGTATTTCATGGTGCTCATTGATGCTTCCTCAAAGTGGTCATATGTGGGTTTATTATCCACAAGAAACCATACTTTCGCCAAATTGATCTCGCAGATCATTCGCATCAGAAATGTGTTTCCTGATCATCGCATCAAGTCCATTAGAATAGACAATGCTGGAGAATTTACTTCAAAGGCATTTGATGATTATTGCATGGCGATGGGGATTGCAGTTGAGCATTCGGTACCGCATGTCCATATCCAGAATGGTTTGGCAGAGGCATTGATCAAGAGAATTAAATTTATTGCCCGACCCCTCTTGCAGAATTGTAATTTACCAGCTACATGTTGGGGACACGCAGTCCTACATGCAACGAATCTCATCAACTTTAGACCTTCGGCCTACAACATCCATTCACCTATGCAACTAGCGCAAGGGTCACCACCGAAAATTTCTCATCTCGGAGGTTTGGATGCAAGGTTTATGTACCTATACCCCCTCCGCAGCGAACTGCAATGGGCCCTCTCCGTAAGACTGGGATATACGTTGGTTATGAGACTGCATCCATAATCAGGTATTTGGAACCCATGTCGGGAGATTTGCATACTGCCCGCTTCGCTGATTGCATTTTTGATAAGGATAATTTTCCGACATTAGGGGGAGGAAATCAACCCGTTGATAAAAATATCGGGAAATTACGTGGGAAGCCACAGGAATTCCTGCACATGACCCGCGCACTAGTGAAACTGAAAAAGAGGTCCAGAAGATCATCGACTTGCAAGCATTAGCAAGCCAACTGCCCGATCACTTTAGTGATTTGAAGAGCGTGACTAAGTCGCATGTGCCTGCACGCAATGCACCGGCGAGGGTTGAAATACCAAAGAAAATTGAAGGTATCCCTAATCCCGTCCAGAGGCCTCAGAATAAAAGGACGAGAACTCCGGCTCCTCGTATCCAAAGTAACCGGGGACGCCTAGCGAAAAAGGATAAGAAAGACTTATCACAGCCGATCACCGAAGTCCCCCAAAATGAGAAGGGGAGCCAGTTGAGACCTGGCACAAGTATGACACCTCCAGTAGAGGACATACCGGATCTGAATATCCCCATCGGTATGGATGTGTGCGTACACATCGAAACCAAAAAACTAAAGGGACTTGCCACCGCAATTGAAAGAAGTGAAGCGCAAGGTGAAGCTCCAGAAGAAGCAACTCATGAAGAAATAGCTATAAATTATGTACACACAGGAGAGTCCCTGAACAGGACAACAGCCAGTGTTGATATCTACTTCGCAAAGAAAATTGCCACAATCATTGATCTTGATCCCGAGCCTGCATCGCTCGCTGAATGTAAAAAAAGATTAGATTGGGAAGATTGGAAGAAGGCAATAGCAACTGAATTGTTATCTCTGAACAAAAGAGAGGTGTTTGGGCAAGTATGCCGCACACCTCCCCATGTGCACCCTGTAGGGCACAAGTGGGTATTTGTTCAAAAGAGGAATGAAAGAAACGAAATAGTGAGATACAAAGTAAGGCTGGTAGCACAAGGTTTCACTCAACGTCCTAGAGTTGATTATGAAGAAACCTACTCTCTAGTCATGAGTGGAATTACCTTTAGATACTTGATCTCAATGGCAGTGAACTTGAATTTAGAAATGAAATTGATGGATGTTGTGACTGCATACCTTTATGGTAACTTGGATTCAGAGATTTATATGAAAGTCCTCAAGGAATTCCTCTCCAACCAAGACAGAGCAAATAGAAATCAGATAAATGTGAAGCTTAGAAAATCCCTGTATGGACTGAAGTAATCTGGCAGAATGTGGTATAATCGCTTAAGCGACTTTCTCTGCAAGAAAGGATACACGAACAATGAAGACTGTCCTTGTATATTTATACGGCGATCTCAGAATGGATTCTGTATAATCTCAGTGTATGTAGATGATCTGAATATCATCGGGACAATGGAAGATATAAAAGAAGCAAGCTCCTTCTTGGAGTTAGAGTTTGAAATGAAAGATTTAGGCAAGACCAAGTTCTGCTTAGGCCTGCAGCTTGAGCATGTCCCTGGAGGAGTCTTGGTACATCACGACCTACACCTGTAAGGTGCTAGAAAGATTCGCTTTTTGAAAAGCATTCCCATCAAAAGTACCGATGATCGAGAGATCTTTACAGTAAGAAAAAGATCCTTTCCGACCTAGGGAAGAAGGGGAGGAAATCCTGGGACCGGAATTCCCATACTTGAGTGCAGTTGGAGCACTCATGTACTTAGCAAACTGCACTAGACCGGATATTGTTTTTGCCGTGAACTTGTTAGCAAGGTATAATGCAGAGCCCACCAAAAGGCATTGACAGGGCATAAAAGGACATCTTCCGATATATCCAAGGAAGTAAGGACCTTGAATTGTTTTATAGAAAGAATCAAGATCTGAACTTGATTGGCTATGTAGATGCTGGGTACCTGTCTGACCCGCATACCGCAAAGTCACAAACAGGCTATGTATTCCTGTGTTGTGGAACTGCAATTTCCTGGAAATCGTATAAGCAAAGCCTTGTAACTACCTCGACGAACCACTCAGAAATAATAGCGCTGTATGAAGCCGCACGTGAATGTGCCTAGCTACGCCGAATGGTTCACCACATCCAGCAGTCATGTGGGATGAACATTGTGCAAACCCCCACAATTATCTATGAAGATAATGCCGCTTGCGTTGCACAAGTACAAACGGGCTATGTGAAGAGTCATCTCACAAAGCATATCAACCCCAAGTTCTTCTATGCTCATAAATTGCAAAAGATGGACGAGATTAAAGTACTGCATACTAAGTTTTGTGAAAATCTAGCAGATTTATTCACAAAGTCACTCCCCGCATCTAGCTTTGAAAGATGCATGCGAGGGATCGATATGATGAGACTTAGAGAAGTACAGAATTCAGGGGGAGAATTCTTTCAAACCCGTTAGTAAATCTTGATCCTGAAGATCAAGTACCCAAATAATAAAAGTCCTAAAGACTAAATGAAGTTGGGTGAATTGTACTCTTTTTCCCTTGACGAGTTTTCCTGAAGTTTCTCGACCAAGGTTTTTAATGAGGCAATTCGTGCAATCGCAGCATAACATGCATCATGTACTCTTTCTCCAAATTTTTCCCACTGGGTTTTTATGGAGTTTTAACGAGGCATGAGTATGTCGGGTGAGTGCCCAAGGGGGAGTATTAGGAAACCAGGATATGACTCCCGTTTAAACGGATCCTATCTCTTGTTTAAACGCATCCTTATCTCTAGTGGGCACCTCACCACCCCCTATAAATAGAGAGCCATATGGCCAATTTTGTACACCCCTAATGCATATGAAGCAATAAAGAAAGACCAGGAGTTCTCTCTACCTCTCTGTGTTCAATCTATTATTCTGTGTTTCCGTGATTGATTCGTTCTTGTTCTAAGCAGAGGAATCGCTCGGACTGGTCGCCAGCGAGAGTTCCTCAACAGTTGAGTGCTCGCGGATGGTTGCCTCGTCCGTGATTTTTGAAACAAAAGGTAGTTGCGGCGAGTATTAAGGCGCTGTGTTGTTTCAGCGCTGTGGACCAAGAGTTAGTTACGCACGAGCAGCTCGCGTTGGGCGAGTGGACGGTTGATTGCAGGGTGACCAGCGAGCGCGTGCACGAGCGGCTTCACAGCGCAACGGGGCGAGGCGTGGTGACTGTGCGACTGAATAAGTTGCATGCATGGCCGTAAGTTTTTTTTATGCTTGATCTTTTAGTTGATTAAATTCTTTACTGTTTTTGCTTAATCACATAATTAGGACTTAATTAATCTTCATCACTATTTACATCAGTGAATTTGTTCATCTTATATCTCGAGTTCTAGACCTCCGTTTGACGTAATTCCAGTTGGGTTTGTTCAATAATTTTGTCTTGTTTATTCTGTCAAAATTTGAAGTCAATCGGAGTTACGGTTTTTTTATTGAGATCAGTTTTGGTGAGGATACAGCATTCTGTCCAGAAATTTAAAAGATGCTTAAATAGGTTTTGTGTTTTAGGGAGAGTCTTAAAATTTATTTTTAGCTTCCGCAATCATTTACTCCCATCTGATTACCTATCTTAGTGTGAATCGATCCTACAAAATCAATAGAAAAAAAAGAGAAAAATCTTTACCATTAACGAGGCCGTCAAAGTCTCTATATCTTCCATGTCACCCATCTTGATCTCATCTCATTCAACATACTCTATCTCACCTTCCTGTATTCACAAGTGAACCCACAATATGTGGGAAAGTTTGTGAGCAGTGAAAACTGTTGAAATTAGGCCCACAATTAAGGCTCATTTCCTTAATTCCAAAGTATGCAAGGTTTAGTACCATATTGCTAAGATAAAGTGAGGGAGACCAATTTATAAGGTGGAGTCCATGCCACTCCTTGAATTATGGAAGTGGATGTCATGAGAATGGCTTTGGCTAAACACACACACGCGCACGCGCGTGCGTATTCGCGTATTTTCACGTGAAAATCGTGTGACTTGTATAAGGCGGCAATAAGGTTTCTGGGCAGTGCATTTACGCGACCGCTCCTACTACACCCTGCACTGCATCGAATCTTCACTGCATCATGCCTGCGCTGCTTCTTGCTCTTCATCAAGCCCAATAGTAAGTTGTTCGTGTATTCGTACGACTTTGATTCTATATTTTTCTTCCGTATATTTTGGAGTATGATGAGTAGCCTACTATTAGTAATTAGTTGTGCATCACTAGTATATTGTTTTTGTCTTCTACTAAAACTTAGAATTAAAATATTGTCTACATTTCCAACAAGAACATAGCAAAATGAGCTTGTCGGTACTCAGTACAATGCTTACTTCTTCCTCTTCTTCCACAGGAGCTACATCATCTTTTTCCATATCAGGGATAGTATCGAACTCTTTGAAGGGATAATTATAGATGTCACCGTAAAGACCTTTCTTCAGACGTTCCTTTAATTCACTTTCAATACTCTGCATGATAACAAGCACATGTTAGAATGTGGCAATGTATAATGAACACTGATAAAGATTATCAGAAAAATAACCTTATCTACTTGAGCAGCCTTTTCAACTTTCTCCATTCTTCTGAGATCGCGCTGAGTCTTCTTCCTGGGCACTGTCAGTACCTTCTCTCTAATAGAGTGGAGGAATATGTTTAGTAACTTTTCATGTGTCAAAAGTTACAGAAAAGAATACAAGACATCAACAAGATGAATCAGCTTGTGATGAAAATCTATTACATATAAAAGGCACCCATATCATACCACCAAGTCTCAAGTGATCACTACCCCGAATCTTAATTTTTTGTCATTACTACTATAAAATGTTTTGCAGTTTTGCTATCACCCTACTACTGTTTGTATTTTGGCCAGCCCCGTCGATGAGGGCGTGCGACCTGGGCGATGGCACAGGGCCCCGAAATTAGTGGGGCCCCCAAATCATGCATTTATGCTACAGGCATATACGTATGTACAGCCCAGCCGGCCCAAACCTAGCCCCAAACCGTACATCTGAATAGTAGAGGGAGGGCCGAGCCGCCGAGGGAGAGGGTCAGAGGGACTCACGGAGATCGGCGCGGGGCGGAGGGGAAGCCAGACTGCCGGAGCCGAGGCCGGAGGGGAAGGCGCGCCTGGCGCGGCCCGTGGAGGCGGAGGGGGAGGCCGGAGAGGGGGCCGCGGTGCGGAGGTCGGAGGGTGGAGCCGCGGAGACCGGGAAACGGAGGGGGAGGCCGGGAGAGAGGAGGCCGAGGCCGGAGCCCGGAGTCGCCACTCGCCAGGCAGCCCAGACGCCCAGTCGCCCTGGTGGCCGATTAGCCGAATGGAGTGGATCTGTGGCCTGTGGGGAGGGAACTGAGCAGCGTATTGAGTAAAGTAGTAAAGTACTCCGGTTGTTTGGTGGTGGTGGCATAGTGGCATTTCTTTACTCCGGTCCCCCACCGAGACATCAAGTACAGGCAACAGCCAGGGGCGAATACTCCAGAGTAAGTGAGTTGTACAACATTACTCCACTATAGCATTGCTTTAATCAAATTTGTTTAATAGTATAGTAGCCATTAGCTGATTAGATAATTTATTCAATCAAATTTGTTGAAGGGACAATGTCTACAAGAAATAGGAAGTATGATTCTGGTGCTGAAAAGTGTAAGAAGAGACAAAGACTAGAAGCAGCAGCTCAATCTCAAAATGGTGCTCTTGACAGATTTTTTGTGAGAGAAATTGCAGATGCTAATGTTGATGATAGCCATGGTGATGACACAGTAGAGGTCGAGGCTCACATTACAGAAAATAATGAAGGTGATGATCCAGAGGTTGAGGCTAACACTACAGAAATTGGTGAAAGCGATGATGCAGTAGAGGTTGAGGCTCACACTATAGAAATTGATGAAGCCCATGATGCCGATAATTCTTTTCAGCCTGATATATTTGATCCAAGAACTTGGGATACACTTGATTCTAAAATGATTGATATTTTGGTGCAAAAGGGTCCTAAAAGAGACCTGTCTATTGAGCATGGTCCAAGAGACAAATATTCTAGAAGATTTTCTGCATTGCATTACACCAGAGTTCTCTCAAACGGAGAAAATTGTGATAGAGAATGGCTTGTATACAGCAAAGAGCTTGACAAAGTATTTTGCTTTTGCTGCAAATTATTAAGAAAGGGGCTTGTGAGAGGTCAGTTAGCAAATGACAGATGTAGTGACTGGACTCATCTTGGCAATAGACTTAAAGAGCATGAAACTAGTAGAGAACATGTCACAAATATGGCTACATGGTATGACTTACTTCTCAGGTTCCAGAAGAATCAAACAATTGATAAAGTTGCTCAAAGAGAACTTGAAAAAGAAAGGGAGCATTGGAGAAAAGTTTTGCTTAGGATTCTTTTAATTGTTAAATTTCTTGCAGAACATAATATAGCATTTCGTGGCACTAATAGCAGGTTATACCAAGAAAGTAATGGGAATTTCTTAGGACTGGTTCAAATGTTGGCTGAATTTGACCCAGTTGTCAAAGAGCATGTTGATCGCATCACCAATGACAAAATCCGTGATCATTATCTTGGTCCTTCCATCCAAAATGAGTTAATAAATTTATTAGCTTCTGCAATCAGGTCTGCAATTGTTGCAAAGGTAAAAGAAGCAAAGTACTTCTCAATTATACTTGATTGTACTCCTGATACAAGCCACCAAGAGCAGATGTCTTTGATAATAAGATATGTTGATACATCTTCAAGTTCTGTTTGCATTGAAGAATCATTCTTAGGTTTTTTGGATGTCAATGATACCACTGGGCAAGGATTGTTTGATGCTCTACTAGAGGAATTGAAAAGTCTTGACCTTGATGTAGACAATGTGAGAGGACAGGGATATGATAATGGGTCCAATATGAAAGGAAAAAATATTGGGGTACAAAAGAAAGTTTTGGATATAAATCCAAGAGCTTTTTATTCAGCTTGTGGTTGCCATAGTCTGAATTTGACATTATGTGATATGGCAAAGTCTTGTCGTAAAGCAACAGAATTTTTTGGAGTTATCCAACGCATTTATACGACATTTGCCAATTCTACAAAAAGGTGGCAAATTCTTAAAGAAAACATAACAGGATTGACTCTTAAATCATTGTCATCTACTCGTTGGGAGAGTCGTCTTGATAGTGTTAAGGCTATAAGGTTTCAGATCCCAGAAATAAGAGAGGCTTTACTACAGGTGGCTGAAAGTGATGATGACCCATTGAAAAGTAGTGAAGCTAAATCATTAGCAGAAAATGAACTTGGTAGCTTTGAATTTTTAGTGGCAATAATCATCTGGTATGAAATATTATCTGCTATTAATTTGATCAGCAAGCAGCTACAATCAAAAGATATGCTTATTGATGTTGCAATTGAGTCTGTACAGGGACTGATTTCCTTTTTCAGAAAGTATAGAGAAACCGGCTTTTCAAAAGCATTGGAAGCTGCAAAAGAAATTGCAATGGAGATGGATATTCATCCAGAGTTCCAACCTGCGAAAAATCAAAAGAAAAAGACACTTTGATGAGGCCGCAGATGATGCATCCATTGTTTCACAATCTGAAGAGGAGTCATTTCGGGTTAATTATTTTATAGCCGTTATTGATCAAGCTATAGCTTCACTTACCAAGAGATTTGAATAGTATCAAGGGTATGAAAAAACTTTTGGTTTCTTGTTTACTTCAGATAGGCTGCGATCCTTGGATGATAAGAATTTGATGGCTACTTGTGTTAATCTTGAGGATGCACTTAAGAATGGAGAACACAAAGATATTGATGGACAGGAATTGTTTGCGGAGTTAACTTTCATCCAAGATTTACTTGAGGAATCTATGGGTCCTCTTGATATTCTGAAGTTTTTGAAGAAGCGCCCCTTTTATCCTAACGCTGTTATTGCATATAGAATTTTGTTAACCATTCCTGTGACTGTTGCATCTGCGGAAAGGAGCTTTTCTAAACTCAAGTTGTTGAAATCCTACTTGCGTTCTACTATGACACAAGAAAGACTCAATGGGTTAGCGATAATAGCGCTTGAAAATGATGTCTTGGAGAAGATTAATTATGAAGATATAATTGGAGATTTCATTTCAAGAAATACAAGACGTATGATGCTTTTTAGTAGAACATGAGGTCAGTACTATATTTTTTTGGTCTTAATATCTGATATATTTCCAAATCTTGTATGTAGTAATACATATTGAAGTTACATTTCATATGATTGTGCGATAGTATGCCTTAGTTATATTAGACCAATATTTTTTAAAAATTGAGGGCCTCATTTTGCAATTCGCCCTGGGCCCCAAAATTTCTGGAGACGGCCCTGATTTTGGCCGAAGATCAGGCAATGTGAAGAGCAGAGCATGGTTACAACCCAATATAACCTTGAGGCCTCACGACTGGTCGATGGCAAGTGTATTTTCACAGAATTTTTTATATATAGGAAAACGGTAGATGCGATTTAAATATGTAGGAAAAAAGATAAAATGGAATTCGAAAGCTAGGAATAAGTATAAGCTGCCAGCCTTCCGAAGCGACACAGGCAGTGTCCACGTCTTTGTGCCCTGCACAACCTATGGCCGCTTCTCTTTCTTCTCTCTATTGGTGCATGTTCACTTTTTTTAGCTCACTAATTTTCACACCGCCGGCTGCAATGATGTGATGTGCGCTAGTACATCAGGAGGGTAAACACTGTAGAATAGAGACTGATAGCGACAGTTTTGAGGGAAGAACAACGCTTAGAGGAAAGGGTGCTTCTTGGGTAAGAGAGGAACTAGACTAGGGAGATGAGCTTGAGACTAATTCATCTTTTTTTTTTTGCTTTATCTCAATTATAACATGCCACCCTTTATACATGGACAACACCTAATAATTTAATCTAAAGCTTCCATCTAAAGATAGGATTACTTTCCATCGACTAAAGATAATATTCTAACTGAAAGATATTATCTTGCTAACCAAGATAACTAAATTATCACTAAGCCATACTCAGCTGGCCATAGTATTGTGGCAGCTGCTCATTAGGTGCGCCACCTCCATGGGCCCTAAAGGACTGCACGTCTGCTGCTGTTGCCGCTGGCCAGCAATAACATGCACATGACAAATGAGTACATGAGTCACCGTGCCCAAAAATAAACAGTTAGAGCCTGTTTGACGAGGGCATTTGGATTCAAATCCTTACGACGAACTAAATCATAAAAAATCCCCAAGGAATCCCCCTCATCCAAACACCCCTTTAAGAATTGAAGTTTAATCGACAAGGATGAAACCCTGCAGGCATGTCTTATTTATCACATTATGTACTAACTGTTGTAATCATTGTGGAATAAGTACATATTTAATTTCAACATAATGGAGCATGATTAAGTAACAATTCTAACAGTATATAAATGATATAAATTGCATATAAACATGTAATTCTACCATATTATTTATCAAAGAACATAAATCTATTGCATATAACAATTTTACTGCCAAAATGAACTTAATGACCATGAACGTGAGAGATTCTAAAACTAGCATAAAGCTCAAGTTTTATTTAAATATTATTTAGTGCTCTCAGATGTAGAATTATACAAGATTTAATCTTGGCCGTCCCGCTACTATGGTCTGTAGGATCGAAAATGGCAATAGAGGGGGGGTGAATGGTGCCTTTAAATATCGCCCCAAGTATTCATACCAATTTATTCTCCAATAGCTAAAGGAGACATGAAGCAAGAAATTTGCTCAAAAGAAATCAAAAACAACTTTGCGACTTACCGAAGAAATTTACAGAAGAAGCAAGGAAAGATCAACACATACTTATATGAAAAGCACACTTGACTTCTGGACTCTACAACATATATCCCAAGGAAATGCTTTACCAAAAATTTGCCAGAACAATTTAGATGACACTACCTGCAGCCAAAGATACTAATTTCTGCATACTGCTACTTTGGCCAAAGGAAACTGGCTGCTGAACCTATCTTGATAGAACCAAAGCAGGAACTAATACTATCCAAGGACTGAACCCTCAAAATACTACAGAAACCTGAAAAACTGAAGACTACTGAAAACTGAAATTTGCAAGAGACCTGAAAACCGACAACTGCACTTGACTGAATTTTGAAACAGAGAGTTGCAGTAGTGGGATGAATGCCTTCCTATGAAATCGGTTTTTGAATGAAAACTGCAGTAAGGAAATAACTAAGAGAATTGCTAAAAAAATATCTAATAGATAGCCCAAACAGTGCAGAAAGGCAAAGATATAAGCACATCACAAAACAGCAAATAACTGAAATCTTTGGACTGGAAAAGGGGTGAAAAAGACAGCAAAAACAACAGGTTGCTGCAGCCTGAACACAACAATCGAGAGGAGCCAAGATGGCTGCAGACTGGAAAGAAAAGATGCAGAAACTGCAATAAAATCATGCAGCTTAACAGCAGTTCAACAGGGAGCTATCTGCATGTACCCGAAAACAAAGTAATTGCACCCAACTGAAAACTGAAACACGGTTTTCCCTGCTCTATTTCGGCACAAGATGCTGTTGAAAATGTAGGCAATATTTTAATTCCAAGTTTTAGTAGGAGACAAAAACAATATACTAGTGATGCACAACTAACTACTAACGATAGGGCTACTCATCATACTGGAATAAATACAAGAAAATATAGTATCAAAGTCGCATGCGATCACACGAACGACTTCATCGTTGGGCTTGATGAAGAACAGAAGCGCAGCAGCGTGATGCGTTGAAGACTTGACGCGATGGCAGATGTAGGGAGCGGTCGCGCAGATGCGCCGCCCGAAACCTTATTGCCGCCCGTGCGTGTTCTCTCTGCGACAATGGTTCGAGATCCCGCTCTCCTCTCTTCCCGTGCACGCCGAGAAGAAAGGTTGACGAGGTTCGATAGCTCAACACTTCGCACAAGAGTGGAAGAAGACAATTGGGAGAAAGGAGTGAAGGAGATCGGTTCAAACTGGATGTCTCTGTGCCTTTATAGACGCCTCAATTACTCTCTAGTAATCGACGCTATTATTCACCGTAATCGCGCTATTATTCACCGAATCGACTCCATTATTCCTCGTAATCGACTCCATTATTCATCGGTAATCGCCGTATTCAAACCGAAAAATAAACAGTCTCATGACCAGTAAACAAGAGAGAGACGGTACAAGGTTTAGCAAAAACAAGGTGGATATGGTCTGCCAAGTGGCGCACCACGCCACGCGCGGTCGCGGCGTCGCAAGTCACAAGTCACGCGATTTTCACGCGAAAATACGCGAATCTGCAGCAGCGCGCGCGCGCGCGCGGTGTGTTTAGCCAAAGCCACCATCCACTTCCATAATTCAAGGAGTGGGATGGACTCCACCTTATAAATTGGTCTCCCCCACTTTGCCTAAGCAATATGGTACTAAACCTTGCGTGCTTTGGAATTATAGAAAATAGGCCTTGGGCCTAATTTCAACATTCCCCCACCAATTCCAAAGCAGGAAGCACAAATATGTCAAAAAAAAATTGTACTTAAGTGTTGTTTAATATACTACCTTATAATGTAAGTCCCATATGGGTTGAACTTACACCTAGATTAGCAAGATTCATCTTCTCACAACTAATGAATGGACTATGCCTTGAATTCACACTTTTACGTAATCGACTTCACTTGAAACCTCAAGCGATACTAGGCTATCAATGAACCACGCCTAAACGGAGCGTTATATGGTCATGCTCCTTATCCGCTCATGAGCTTTCTAGAGAATGCCCTGCTCTCGTGAATCTGCGACCAAACAGCTTAAGCTCAAGTAGGTGTATTCTTTCTAGGTATCCTGCAGCCAATACCTTTCCTCATGAATACATTAAGGTTTTATACCAACCTTCCATACAGCTTGAGAGTACTTTATTTATTTTGGATATGGGTACAATTAATATGTACTCTCTTGTTACAATATCAACTTGTTTTTCCCATTACCTAAGTCACGGGATCTCCGTTCATGAAGGCATGGGTTACCATTGTGATGTAACTAAATGGGCCTCATTCCCATATCCATAGAAGCAACGGAAATCGCTCTCCGTGCTAATCCCTTGGTAAAAGGGTCTGCGATTTTCTCGGTGTTAATATAATTCACGGCTATTACTCCGAGTTTCTCAATTTTCTATGATTTAAGCCTCACGCTTCACATGTCTAGAGGACTTCATATTATCCTTTGTACTTGTGACTTTGGCCAACACAGTTTGATTATCACAGTACATCAGGATTGCCGGTATTGGTTTCTCAACCAACGGTAAGTCCATCAGAAGCTCTCTTAGCCATTCACCTCAACGTTGGGTGTGTCAAGTGCTACAAGTTCCGCTTCCATGGTTGACCTCGTCAATATAGTCCATTTACAAGACCTCCATGAAACCGCAGCACCAAATAAAGTAAACACATAACCACTTGTAGCTTTGATCTCATCAAGATCGAGAGATCCAATTGAGTCACTGCACTTCTAATACGTATGATATCCAAGATAATGAATTCCAAAAGATGTTGTGCCTCTCAAGTAGCGCAACACTCTTTCAAGTGCCTCCCTGATCATCTCCGGGTTAGAAGTAAACCGACTTAATTTGCTCACAAAGAAATGAAATGTCAGTCTTGTGGCACCAACTAAATACATAAGTGACCCAATAATTTGTGAATATTTCAATTGATCTTTCCTAACCCTTGATTCTTTGAAGCTTAATGCTCGCATCATAGGGTGTTGGAGAAACTTTACAATTTTCAAAGCCGGCGGCTCAATATTTTCTCAAAGATAATGAGATTGGCTCAAAGTAATCCCATTCTCATTCTTGATCAATTTAATATTCAAAATAACATCTGCCTCTCCTAAATCTTTCATATCAAAACATCGGATAGGAAAGATTTGACCTCAAATCAATTACGGTAGTGTTTGTTCCAAATATAAGTATGTCATCTACATACAAACACAAAATTACTCCTTGACCCCACCATAGCGGTAATATACACATTTATCGCCTTCATTCACAATAAAGCCAAGTTGTCAAAGTCTTATCAAATTTTTCGTGCCATTGTTTAGGTGCTTGCTTTAAACCATACAAGGATTTTAATAGTCTGCATACCTTATTTTCTGTCCGTAAATCACAAAACCATCGGGTTGATCCATATAAATTTCTTCCTCCAACTCTCCATTAAGGAAAGCTGTCTTTACGCCCATTTGATGAACATACGACTATAGGAAGATGCTAATGCAAGGAGTACTCGATGGTGGTTAATCTAGCGACAGGAGAATAGGTATCAAGAAATCTTCTCCTCTTTCTCGTGTAACCCTTAGCTACAAGTCTTGCTTTGTACTTCTCAATAGTACCATCGGGCCTCGCTTTCTTTTTAAAAATCCACTTACATCCAACAGTTTGCACCCAATAGGAAGATTGGTGATCTCCCAAGTCTCATTAGCCATGATTGAATCCATCTCACACGGATCGCCTCTTTCCAATACTCAAGATCGAAAGATGCATAAGCTTCCAAAGAGTCTTTGGCACATCATCCACGAGGTATACAATAAAGTCATCACCAAAGGTTTTCAACCCTTTGTCTCTTGCTTCTTCGAGGAGCTTCGTGACTAAATTGTTGTCCTCCTCGGGGATATCATAAAATGGTTCAGAAATGGTGGAAAGTTCGAAGTTTGATTGTTCTCATTTTCGATATTATCGATGTGAACATTCTCAATCCGTGTTGAAGTCGCCACTGTTCTCATAGGAAAGATATTCTCAAAAATGAAGCATCTCTAGACTCCATTATTGTATTAACAATAATCTCGGAGTTTCGATTTAACTACTAACAATCTATAGGCCGTGCTATTTTGAGCATATCCTAGAAAAATACAATCGATCGCTTTTGGTCCAAGTTTTCTTTTTACTGCAATGGTATATTGACTTTTGCCAAACACCCCAAGTTCGCAGAAAATTAACATTAGGTTTTCTCCCTTCCATCCTCATATGGAGTAATTTCACTCCTTTTAGTGATTACTCTATTTAGGACGAAAGTTGTTGTCAATATAGCTTCCCCACCATGCCTTAGGCATACCGAACTCTCTAACATGGCATTGACCAAGTCCGTTAGTGTCCGGTTTTTCCTCTCAGCTATCCCATTTGATTGGGGTGAGTATGGTGGTGTGAACTCATGGATTATTCCATGCTCGTAATGAATTGGGAGAACTCATGAGAGACATATTCTCCTCCACGATCGATCTCAATCTTTTTATTTTCTTTTCTAGTTGGTTCTCAACCTCACTTTATAAGTTTTAAAGTAGTTTAAAGCTTCATCCTTAGTTTTTAGCAAATACACATAGCAAGAGCGTGTTGCATCATCAATAAAAGTTAGAAAATATCTTTTGCCTCCTTTTGTCAATAGTCCATTCATTTCACACAAATCAATGAATAAGATCTAATGGTGCAGATTCTTTTCATCCTCTAATCCCTTAAAAGGTTTTCGAGGCTGTTTGCTTGCACACATGATGGCATTTTGATCCTTTGATAATTTCACATTTTGAATTAAATCTAATTTGGACATTCTCACAATACTATCAAAACTAATATGACAGAAGCGGAATGCCAAATATTTGCCTCACATTTATTTAAATTTGTTGCAACATTCAGATTATAACAATACTCTAAAGTACTTAGGCGGAACAAGCCTCCGCTCTCATAGCCTTTACCAACAAAATTTCCAAACTTAGACAATACAATTTTATTCGACTCAAAAACTAGCTTATAACCATTCCTACATAGAAGAGAACCACTAATGAGGTTCTTATTTATTGTAGGAGCATGTCGCACGCTCTTTAAGTGGACAATCTTCCCAAGTCACTTCAGATCCACCGTACAACACCAAGAATGTACATGCGAGCCGCTTCCCATTAGGACGGAGGAAGCCCTCGCTGCTCGGTAAGAAGAAAACAAGGAAATATCGAACATACGTGAACATTAGCACCAAGATCCACCCACCAATCGGTGGATTGACATGCTGAAAAAACAACAGTGGATTACCATACCCTCCGGAAGTTGAGGCCTCGCCTATTATCACGCTTGATGACCTTCTTCTTTGGTCGTTCACCATCTCGATTTTATGGAATCGATAGTCCTTCGCCATATGACCATCTTTTCCGCACACAAAGCGGTGATGTCCTTGAAATCCTTTTTCTCGCTTTTCTTCTTCTTAAAGCTAGTTGTCTTGTTCGGTTTGTTGGATTTGTACTTCTTTGCTATAGTTTTTTCTCAATGAAGTTTGCATTGTTCGCCGATGTGCTTGGTGCATCCTTTGCTCTAGCTTTTCTTCCACATCGAGGGCAGCAATGAGATCTTCAACAGAAATCTCTTCCTCTTGTGTTTCAGCTAGTGGCAAAATCCCGCCAAGAAGGTGGGAGTTTAGCAACAATGCCTGCAGCCACAAACTTAGGAGGTAACACACGCCCAGTGCGCAATCTCACCGACTAGTAGTGGAGGTCATGAGCTTGTCCAACTATAGACTTAGTCTCATCCATGCTAAAGTCGAAAAATTGCTCACACATGTAGAGCCAGCCAGACCACCTCTCGCTGCATATTTGTGCTCTAGTGCATTCCACAACTCGTGGCGGACTTATAGTCCATGTACACATCGTAGAGCCGATCCGCGAGCAGTCAAGATGCAACCAAGAGCAGATTGTTTGCACTATCAAATTGCATGTATTGCTCAATCGTAAATGGATATGCGGATGGACAACCCACCACAGCCCCAAAGACATGAGCCAAAACTTGACTCTAGTCCGCCATCTACGAAAGTTCGACCACAAAACCTCTCGTGTTTCATCGCATCGTAAGCGCTAACCATTTCAGATGCAACAAATTCCACAATAAGGTTTCGGATTGTTGAAAATGTAGGCAATATTTTAATTCCAAGTTTTAGTAGGAGACAAAAACAATATACTAGTGATGCATAACTAACTACTAACAAGAGGCTACTCATCATACTTGGAATAAACACAAGAAAAATATAGTATCAAAGTCGCACGATCACACGAACGACTTCATCGTTGGGCTTGATGAAGAACAGAAGCAAGCGCAGCGTGATGCGATGAAGACTTGACGCAGGCGAGATGTAGTAGGAGCGTCGCGCAGATGCGCTGCCGTAAACCTTATTGCCGCCCGTGCGGTTATCGCTGCGACAATGGTTCGAGATCCCGCTCTCCTCTCTTCCCTGCACGCCGAGAAGAAAGGTCGACGAGGTTCGATAGCTCAACACTTCGCATAAGAGTGGAAGAAGACAATTGGGAGAAAGGAGTGAAGGAGATCGGTTCAAACTCGACGTCTCCGCGCTTTTATAGACGCCTCAATTACTCTCTAGTAATCGACGCTATTATTCACCAGAATCGCGCTATTATTCACCGTAATCGACTCCATTATTCCTCGTAATCGACTCCATTATTCATCGTAATCGCCGTATTCAAACCGAAAAATAAACAGGCCTCATGACCAGAAACAAGAGAGAGACGGTACAAGGTTTAGCAAAAACAAGGTGGATATGGTCCGCCAAGTGGCGCACCACGCCACGGCGCGGTCGCGCGTCGCCGCAAGTCACAAGTCACGCGATTTTCACGCGAAAATACGCGAACGCTGCAGCAGCGCGCGCGCGGCGTGTGTGTGTTTAGCCAAAGCCACCATCCACTTCCATAATTCAAGGAGTGGGATGGACTCCACCTTATAAATTGGTCTCCCACTTTGCCTAAGCAATATGGTACTAAACCTTGCGTGCTTTGGACTTTGTTGTTATATAAAACAAATCTGCATACTGCAATCGGCCAAACAAATTGGATTGCTGATATTCCTGCAGTTCGGCATAAATGCTGTGGCTGCCTCTGAAAATAGATGAAACTAGTGCGTACTGCTGCAGTCCGAAAACAAAGAAATTAGCCAAGGATTGCTTGAAGATTTAGGATCAAACAATTTAGGCTTTAAGCTAAATATCACCAAGACTCCAAAGAACAAAAGATTTCATCAGGAGATCAAGAATTTGAAGATTTGGCTGAAATTTGAAAATGTAGCGAGAAAAGGGTAATTTCCTAAATACTCAACACTTCCAAATCCTTTGCCCAAGAAACTTTGAAATCAGCGGGGAAAACAAACTCAGAGGAAGTATTCACACTTCAAACACAAGGTTCTAACCAAGAGATCAAGAGAGCAGGGGACCCCTGTCTCCAAACCCTAAATTTTGCAACACAGGAGAAAATGAAAATTTCAGATTTTGAGCACAGAGAAGAACTAAAGAGGGGAGGCTCAACCAATTTTCTTCTTCTCTTGATTCATCACCAAGAATGCTTATAGAGGAATGTTTACAAATGAGATTAACCTCCTCACTATATGGCTCAAAAGGGAGAACACACACACCCTCTCAACTGAGCTCAAGAACTCCACACACAAACCAACTCACTGCTCACTACATTTGCACACACTCAACGAGCAGCACACAAAAGAAGAGAGCTAACACCTAAGAACCCTAGAGCTCACACAAGAAGGACACCACCAGAGCTCACATCTACTACTCCACACATTGCACAGAGCTATCTCCTGCGCATAGACCAAAAAGAGCAGCCCTCTAGCGAAGCCACTCCCTCAAAGGGAAATTCAAGAAGTGGCATACTCCATCCACTCCATGTCTCTCAACCAAATAGGGCAAAGGTCAACCAGAATTTTGGAGGGAAACCACCCATCCTCTCATTTGCTTGGGTCAAATTAACAAATTGCCCTCAAGCACCTTCCCGGAAGCTTCCGCATCCGATACCTTGACCGTCTGGACCTTGACTCCTCCCTGAGTCTAGTCCCGGTTCGCTCGTCATCACCCGTCGTGTTCGTCACGGGTAGCTCCGGTTCCTCGTCTCCCGGGTCGCAACCACCTCAGCAGCCTCGATCATCTTCGGCGTCTCTGACCGTCTAGACCTCAACACCTCCTGTGACTAGTCTCGGTCCTCCTTGCCTCACCATGACCTAGCTCCAAAGTCCTGCAGCCACACAGACAAGCAAACTATCACATAGCACCGCACGAAATAGTATAAACAACAATAGCAATAGTAAAAGTACTCAACCCTAGAATGCCCAACACAAACTCAAACTCACTAAACCAATTATCAATTACTCATCATAAACATAAGGATACCTCCACATGGTCCCTCATTTAGCTTTTTGGCACGTGGTGCAGTGGGCAATGAAACGTTCGATGTCGCGCCTCATCTTTGGCCAATAAAAGTGGTGGGTCAGAATGTCCTTAATGTTCTTCACGTCGAAGTGAGCCATTAATCCTCCTCCATGCGTCTCCTGTAACAACAAAAGGCGAACGTAGCTAGCTGGAACGCATAGCTTGTTTGCACGGTACAAGAAACCATCATGCACCACAAATTTATTCCAACCCTTTCCCTCCTTACAATTGAGGAACACATCTTTAAAATCAGCATTATGCATATATTGCTTCTTTATTGCCTCTAATCCAAAGATTTTGAAGTCAAGTTGTGAAAGCATGGTATATCTCCTAGAATATGCATCAGCTATACATTTTCTTTGCCCTTTTTATGTTTATTGACATAAGGAAAGGACTCAATAAACTCAACCCACTTAGCATGTCTACGGTTCAGACTGGTTTGACTTCGAATATGCTTCAAAGATTTATGATCAGAATGTATTACGAACTCTTTGAGCCATAAATAATGTTGCCATGTTTCCAAAATTCGAACTAGAGCATATAATTCTTTATCATAGGTAGAATAGTTCAAACTAGACCCACTCAATTTTTCACTAAAATAAGCAACATGTTTTCCTTCTTGAATTAACACGCCACCAAGACCTATGCCACTAGCATCACATTCTAATTCAAAAGTCTTGCAAAAATCAAAGAGTTGAAGCAAAGGGGCGTGTGTCAACTTATCTTTTAGAACATCGAAAGCATGTTGTTGCATAGTGCCCCAAGTAAAAGGAACACCCTTCTTTGTAAGCTCATTCAGCGGTGCAGCCATGGTGTTGAAATTCCAAACAAAACGCCGGTAGAAGCCAGCGAGTCTGAGAAAACTCCGCACTTGTGTGACCGTTTTAGGAGGTGGCCAACCACCTCAGCAGCCTCGATCATCTTCGGCGCCTCTGACCATCTGGACCTCAACACCTCCTGTGCCTAGTCCCGGTCCTCCTTGCCTCACCATGACCTAACTCCAAAGTCCTGCAGCCACACAGACAAGCAAACCATCATATAACACCGCACGAAACAACATAAACAACAATAGTACTAGTAAAAGTACTCAACCCTAGAATGCCCAACACAAACTCAAACTCACTAAACTAACTGTCAATTACTCATCACAAACATGTGGATACCTTCACATGGTCTCTCAATCTCTCCCTTGATGAGTATATTGACAAACACAGAAAAATCATAAAATTGAGTTTGTTTGAAGGTCATACATGGTTCAAAAGAAAGAAAATGATGCTAATGACCATGTTGACACAAGGAGCAAAAGAAAAAGCAAGTTGTCCTCAAATGCTCCCAAAGCTCTCAAACGTGGCTTTTTCTCCAATATTCTCCCCCTTTTGGCAATAGAATCATCAAAATGCAAAAAAGAGAATATAGCATGGTGTGGTTGAATTTTATGCAATGCTAAGCAATGGGAGCTATGAAGATTATCCAAAATAACCATGAAGTATTACACCAACCCATAACTTATATGAATGCTATCAAGATCATGACAAGATATGCACAATCAAGCCAAGCCACATAAGTAACAATCTGAGTATTAGATGAATTTCTTAGCATGTCAAGCCATTCAAGATTATAGTCTAGCTAAAGATATCCAAAGATGATGCAAGCCATGTCAATAATCTAAGTGGAACTAAGAAGCTAGAATTGAGTCACTTTAGAGTGCTACAAGTTCAAGAATAAACAATTTGTTCAAGTACTTGATTCTTTTAGTAGTTAAGCAAATTTAGCACAAATCACATGTTTTCTTTTGAAACTCATGGTTCTCTCCAACCCAAATTTTAGTCATGTGCTAGATCTCAAGTCTTATGCGACTACTCCAAGCGATAAGCTTAAGAAGATGATCTTGGTCATCCAAAACTCCCCCTGAGTTCATACCTAGTGCAATGGCAAGCAGTCTCATGAGAAAGAATTGGTGAGATCAGTTCTTTCGCACATAAAAAAGATCTTTTTGCTTTCTTAAATAATTGTACTAACTCATGCTTCAGCAAGAAACTAGCATAGCTCAATCTAAAGCTCAATTAAAGATTTAAGACTCAACTTAGCCTATTTGACATGGCATGAATCATAAAAGGATAATTAAAGACAGACTAGTCTCAAGAGCTAACATGACATGTCTTAATTCAAGTTGTGCAATTTTAATTAATTTATCAATGGCAAAGGCTTGACGACACATATGAAGCAATGATAAATCTAGCAATTAAGTATAATCATAGCAAGATGTAATACATTGTAAACATGTCATATATGGATAATAGTCAAGGCTCTAGATATTTAAATTACAATGAAATGTAGGAAATCCAGCTCCCCCTCAACATGTGAAGCACTTTTTAGTTCAAGTTGAGTTATGTCAATATTAAGTTTCAGAAGCTCCCAAATGAACTCCCTCTGAACCAAAGCTATAAAACGTGAAGCTGGCAAAGAAATCAGAAAAGGCAGTCCTTAAATCATAGACAAGATATAGAGGATACTATGGCTCAGACTGACTCTCATCTACCCCCATATGACACTAGGACTATTAGCTGCCCAACTAACAACTAAGGAGCAAACACGTTCCCTGTCTACCCAAGGGTGACCCAACCCTTACTAGAACCTATAAGAAGTGAGTAAGCTCAACCTAGTAAGAAGAAAGACAACTAATAAGTAGCAACCTAGAACCACAAGATGAGAGGAAGAAGTCTAAGCATCTAGACAAGAGAACCACTCTAATCTATGCTAGAAAGACTAACCCGAATGCACCCAAATGCAATGCAATAGAAAGGAGCAAGAGCATAATATACAAGATAAACAGTAAAGCACAAAGCTCCCCCTCACTACAGTCCATAAGGACAAACCACCCCAAGCTCTCCCCGCAAGGCTGAAAACCTAGAGCTATCCAAAGGCTTGGTAAAGATATCAGCCAACTGGTGGTCACTCTCCACAAACTAGAGCACTATGTCACCCTTCTCCACATAGTCTCTAAGGAAGTGATATCGAATATCAATATGCTTGGTCCGAGAGTGCTGCACTGGATTCTTAGCAATGTTACTAGCAGAAGTGTTGTCACAAAAGAGTGGAACACTCTCTATAACTAACCCAAAATCCTGTAGGGTCGAAGCCATCCAAAGTATCTGGCTGCAGCAACTGGCGGCGGGAACATACTCGGTCTTTGTGGTGGACTGTGCAACACCGGATTGCTTTCTAGAAGATCAAAAATAAGAGAAGTACCAATGAATTGGCAGGTGCCAGATGTGCTCTTCTTATCTATCCTACAGCCAGCAAAGTCTGCGTCCGAGTAGGCTCTGAGGGAAAGACAGGATGAGGAAGAGTATCAGATACCATAGTCAATGGTAGCTCGAAGGTACCGAAGAATGCGCTTTACCACCTGGTGGTGAGATACGCGAGGAGAAGCTTGAAATCGAGCACACAGACACACGAAGAAGTGTATGTCCGGTCTCGAGGCAGTGAGGTACAAGAGGGAGCCAATCATGCTGCGATACTCTTTCTAATCAACTGGCTCACCGTCCTCATCTGGGTCAAGTGAAGCTGATGAAGCCATTGGAGTTGACACTGGCTTGCTATCACTCATGTCAAAGTGTCTCAGGAGGTCACGAGTGTACTTGCCCTGATGCAAGAAAGTACCCTCCCGAGTCTGCTTGATCTGAAAGCCAAGAAAGAAGCTCAACTCGCCCATCATGCTCATCTCAAATTCTGAGCTCATGACATCGGAAAACTGAGAAACAAGAGTATGAGAAGAGCCACCAAAGATGATATCGTCCACATAAATCTGGACGAGTAGAATGTCATTGCCATGCCTGCGAATGAACAAGGTCTTGTCTACCTTACCCATCTAAAATCCATGATTCAACAAATAGGACTTAAGCCTCTCATACCAAGCTCTAGGGGCTTGATTAACTCCATATATGGCCTTGGAAAGTTTGTAGACATGGTTTGGGTATTTGGGGTTTTCGAAACCTAGAGGCTGTCTAACATAGACCTCTTCCTCAATAAACCCATTGAGGAAGGCACTCTTGACATCCATCTGGTAAAACTTGAAACCCTTAGAAGTTGCGAAAGCAAGCAGGATTCTAATGGCCTCAAGCCTAGCTACAGGGGCAAAGGTCTCCTCAAAATCTAGACCCTCAACTTGGGAGAACCCCTAAGCTACCAGCCTAGCCTTGTTTTAAATTACTACCCCATTCTCACTCTGCTTGTTTTTGAACACCCACTTTGTACCTATGACATTATGACCTCTAGGGAGCTCAACAAGAGACCAGACCTTGTTTCACTCAAAATTTTCTAACTCCTCATGCATGGCATTGACCCAAGACTCGTAAGAAAGAGCATGACTAACATCCTTGGGCTCGAAGGAGGCAACAAAGGCAGAGTGGAGATAGAAGTGAGACATGCCAGATTTTGAGCGTGTGACACGCTCAAAAAGGTATCCAATTATCTGCTCTGATGGATGATGTTCTCGGACTTTACGGGGAGGTCCTTGATGAGAAGTAGGAGAAGTGGCCTCTACCTCATGAGCTGATGAGGTAGGAACAGACCCACTAGCTCCAGAAGAAGTGGAAGGCATAGGCTGATCTCCTCGAGGTGCAGTGGTAGAAGCAGGCACCTCAAGGGTAAGAGGAACTGGATCAGGTAGACAACCCTCATCTCCATCCTCCTGATCATCCACAAAGATGATCTCGGACTGCTCTACAGAACCTGAGATATCGGACCTAGTCCCTGGACTGGCCTCATTGAAGGTCACCTCACAAGTTTCTACCAATTTAGTAGACTCGCAGTTCCAGACCCTATAAGCCCGCGAAGATATCGAGTAACCTAGAAAGATCCCATCACAAGATTGTGACTCGAACTTATCTAGGTTTTCAGACTTCAGAATAAAACACTTGCAACCAAACACGTGAAAATGAGAGACACTGGGTTTGCGCGTATCTCAACTCATAAGAGGTGCGATGAAAGTGTGCCCTTAGAAAAACTCTGTTCGAAACATAGCACGCGGTGGCTATCGCCTCAGTCCAAAACATCCTCGATGTAGAGTACTTATCAAACATCGTCTTGGCCATCTCGACCAAGGTACGGTTCTTTCTCTCCACAATGCCATTTTGCTGAGTGACGTATGGAGAAGAGTACTGGTGCTCTACACCGGTCTCATCACAGAAACTCTTAAAGTAGGAATTCTTGAACTCTGTGCCATTGTCACTGCGGATCGCTTGTAAGGCACCCAGGAGCTCAACAGAAAGTCTACGAAAAAGACCCCAAAAATGGGTAAATATCTCATCCTTAGAGGCTAAGAAAAACACCCAAGAGTACCTCGAGATGTTATCGACTACGACAAAAACATACCACTTCCCTCCTACTGACTGCACTCGAGCTGGGCCAACTGTGTCCATGTGGAGCAGCTGTCCTGGTGCATCGGTCATAGTCACTATGATCGGAGGATGAGAAGCGGCAACCATCTTGCTATGTCAGTAAGGTGTGCAAACTAGATCTTTGACCATCTTGAGTTTAGTTAGACCACAAATGAGATCATGGCCGCTAACTCGAGTCAAATGGTCAAATCTAATATGACCAAGTCTCCTATGCCAAAAAGTAAGGTCACGGGACTCAGAAGCAACTAAACACCTGAGAGAATCACCAGAAGACTCAACAAAATCAGCACAAAAGATCCTCCCATATCTAGAAATCCCGTAAACCAGACTCCCCGAAGAATCAAGAATTTTACAAGCATTTTTCTTAAAGCTCACCTCGAAACCGTCATCGGTAAGCTGAGAAACCGAAAGTAAATTGTAGTGCAGCTTACTCACTAAAGCAACATCTTTTAAAATGAATGAATCATTAACGTGCACAGTACTTTTAGCGATGACGCGCCCAGATGAAACGTCTCCAAAGGTGATCGTCTCATCACCCGGAGCACGGGCTAGGGAAGAGAATCAACGAGAGTCTCCGGTCATATGACGAGAACAACCGGAGTCTACAAGCCAAACCTCTCCCTTCCTAGCCCGGCGAACCTGAGTCAAACAGAGAGTAAAGGCTCAGTACTGGGATAAATCAAAAGAGATTTCGGCACCCAATACTGAGTCACATGCCTTGCAGAAGAATTAGCCACACACAACTGACCTCTAGCTACCCTACACTCTCTGTCGCTCAACGAGCCAGAAAGTCTACTAGCAGACCTGAAGCTATTATTGGGTCCGACTGCTACGGGAGAGCGAGTCAGAGTATCAACAACACGCTGGTCACGCCGCGGGTAGCCATCTCGACGGGGGAAACGAGATCTACCCTCAGAACGGCGGATACACGACCAGACGCAAATCGAGGATGAAAATCAGAAACACCAGAAAAGCTAAGTCCTCGATGCTACCCAAACACCTCAAAGTGATCAACCCTAAGCGTCGTGTTGGTCTTAGGTGCACTCAAGATCTGGGGTTGACCCTGAATACGCCTAAAATCATGAACACGATCTCTCTACGCGATCTTGGCACGCCTGAAGCATCTCTCGATAATGTGTCCATCCTTCTGACAGAAGGTACAGTGAAACTTCGCCTTCTGAGAGGTCAAAGTAACAGATATTACCACCTTACTGTCAGAAATCTCTTGGACAAAGTCCACTGATTTGAATTGAACTTTTCGGTTTGGACTTGACCTCGATCACACCTGCTGCTATAGGTCTGAGAACAGCAGGTGGATGCTTCGTAGCATCTTCAAGAAAATCATATCCTAGACCTTAATTGAATTTGCAAATCTTGGACTGGTCTATAATAAGATTCAACTTCTTCTTACCTCCTACAAATATCTCAAGAGTGTTCATAAGATACTGACACTCCCGAAAGAGAGAGGTGCAAGAAAAGCAGGGGGAAGAAGAGACAGCAGAAGGTAAGGGAGTAGAGGAGGAAGAACCAACAGCGGAGGAACGAATGGCATGTGCACGCACAGCCGCCTTAGAAGGGACAGTCCTACTGCTAGCAATTTAGTTCACGTCGCTAGGCGTCTCTACCTTACTCTCGGGCTTCTCCCCAACACCAGCACACACATTACAAGCAGATGGTTGCTTCTCTAGAAGGTTCTTAGCTAGCTTCACACATTTTTCATCCAATGTAATTAAATCAAATTTTAGTTTTTCACAGTTATTGCATGGTGAGCTAACAGGGTCCTTAGAAGCATATTGAGCCAATTTGTTATTATTGTCAATCATCGCTTGAAACTGTTTGAAAACAGATTCAAGCTCACCAGTCAACTTGGGACAGTTTACACATGAAGCAATAGGCTCAAGTAGAAAAGCTTATAATTCAGCAATTTTATGATCTTCCCTTTTTAGGTTCATTTTCATATTATTACAACTTTCACAAGTCACGGGCAGATCAAGAAGCATGATATAAAGACCTCTAAATGCATTGTCCTTATCCTCACATGAGGTGCAAGATGTAGTCCCAACAACCGTAGATAAATGAGCGGCTACCCTACTCATCTCTAGTTCAGCAAACAGACTAACATTCTCCATCTTAAGCATATCAAGCTCAGAGGTCACACTATCATGCAATGTCCTTAATTTCTCCATATCACCAAGCAAAGCACATCATGTATCACATTCGTCACAGGAGGGAGCAGATATAAGTGAAAAGCTCCCGTGACAATCTATCTACTTCCTTCTCCAACTCGCTACACCTAGCTCTAGATCTAGCATTAAATTTACCTAGCTTAAGAAAAGCATCATTAAGCTGGTCGTAGGAGGGGTATACCTCGTCGGAGTCGGAGTAGAGCTCGCTGTCACTCACGTCGCCTTTAAGGGCCATAAAGCACATGCCGGTGTAGTTGTCGCCATCCTTGGGGTTCTTGATCGTCCTTCCCATCATCGTCACTCCACTCCTCCACCTCGCTGAAGTCGAGGTCGTCGAAGGCGGTGAGGACGCAGTGGAAGAGCTTCTTGGCTTTGCCAAAGTTGCAGAACTTCTTCTTGCCTTGGGAATGAGCTGGGGGCTTCTTGTTGTGGTTCTTGTTGGTGTAGTCATTCTTGCTCACACCGCCGTAGTCGCCCTTGCCCTTCTCTAGCTTGGGGCGGTTTGCCTGAATGTGGTTGGGGCCACCACACTCAAAGCAGATCACGGGCCCTCCTCTCTTTCTGTCCCTCACTCTCTTGTAAGGATGGGAGAATTTTCTGGCTAGGAGGGCTAACTGGTCTTCTGGTAGCTGTTCTAGTGGGTAATCTCTCATCTCATAAACAGTAGCAAGAGAAAAACCAAAGAGAGTGTCAGCAGAAGAACCAGAAGCTGGACTGGGATCGGTGACTAAGGCCATCAACTGTGACTTCGACCTACGAGAGATTATGTCAATCTCATGAGTCTTGAGGCGTGAGTACAACACATCAAGAGTTAGGGTTGAGAGATCGGCCGTGTCCTTGATGGTAGTCATCTTCATCTCCTAAACACGCAAATTCAAAGCCAAAAGCATTTGACGAGCGTTGTCCGAGTCGGGGTATGTGAGACCGACCGTTCGGAGGTTGCTTAAGATCTTATGAAATCTCCCAAAGCACTCATCCAGGGACTCTCCAGCGAGTATTTCAAACTTGTTGTAATCTCCCTTGTACTGGTCCTGTCGTACCGTCTTAATTTGGGTGGTGCCCTCATGATAAGTATTGAGGGTTGTCCAAATATCGAAGGCCGACGAAAGATGAGAAATGCGATCAAACTCGTTTCGACTTAGTCCCTGGATTATGATGTTCCTTACCTTACCATTCGCCTCAACATCAGACATGTTATTCACATTGATGTTTTCATCGGCAGGAACAGCAAAGTGAGTTTTGACCTTTCACCAAACCGCATAGCCCTGAGCTTGAATGTAGGACTCCATCCGACTCTTCCAGAAGGGATAGTTAATCCCATCGAAGATCGGGGGCTTGGTGGAATACTTATCCGTTGCCATGGCTCACAGACCGGTTAAAGATCTATCGAGAAGAGCTAACCGGCTCTGATACCAATTGTAGGATCGAAAATGGCAACAGAGGGGGGTGAATGGTGCCTTTAAATATCGCCCCAAGTATTCATACCAATTTCTTCTCCAATAGCTAAAGGAGCCATGAAACAAGAAATTTGCTCAAAAGAAATCAAAAACAACTTTGCCGACTTACCGAACAAACTTACAGAAGAAGCAAGGAAAGATCAACACATACTTATATGAAAAGCACACTTGACTTCTGGACTCTACAACATATATCCCAAGGAAATGCTTTACCAAAAATTTGCCAGAACAATTTAGATGACACTACCTGCAGCCAAAGATACTAATTTCTGCATACTGCTACTTTGGCCAAAGGAAACTGCAGTAAGGAAATAACTAAGGGAATTGCTAAAAAAATATCTAATAGATAGCCCAAACAGTGCAGAAAGGCAAAGATATAAGCACAGCACAAAACAGCAAATAACTGAAAGGGTGAAAAAGACAGCAAAAATAGCAGGTTGCTGCAGCCTGAACACAACAATTGAGAGGAGCCAAGATGGCTGCAGACTGGAAAGAAAAGATGCAGAAACTGCAATACAATCCTACAGCTGAATAGCAGTTCAACAGGGAGCTATCTGCATGTACCCGAAAACAAAGTAATTGCACCCAACTGAAAACTGAAACACGGTTTTCCCTGCTGCATTTCGGCACAAGATGCTGCTGTTATATAAAACAAATCTGCATACTGCAATCGGCCAAACAAATTGGATTGCTGATATTCCTGCAGTTCGGCATAAATCTTCTTTGTTGCCTCGAAAATAGATGAAACCAGTGTGTACTGCTGCAGTCCGAAAACAAAGAAATTAGCCAAGGATTGCTTGAAGATTTGGGATCAAACAATTTAGGCTTTAAGCTAAATATCACCAAGACTTCAAAGAACAAAAGATTTCATCAGGAGATCAAGAATTTGAAGATTTGGCTAAAATTTGAAAATGTAGCGAGAAAAGGGTAATTTCCTAAATACTCAACACTTCCAAATCCTTTGCCCAAGAAACTTTGAAATCAGCGGGGAAAACAAACTCAGAGGAAGTATTCACACTTCAAACACTAGGTTCCAACCAAGAGATCAAGAGAGCAGGGGACCCCTGTCTCCAAACCCTAAATTTTGCAACACAGGAGAAAATGAAATTTTCAGATTTTGAGCACAGAGAAGAACTAAAGAGGGGAGGCTCAACCAATTTTCTTCTTCTCTTGATTCATCACCAAGAATGCTTATAGAGGAATGTTTACAAATGAGATTAACCTCCTCACTACATGGCTCAAAAGGGAGAACACACACGCCCTCTCAACTGAGCTCAAGAACTCCACACACAGACCAACTCACTGCTCACTACATTTGCACACACTCAACGAGCAGCACACAAAAGAAGAGAGCTAACACCCAAGAACCCTAGAGCTCACACAAGAAGGACACCACCAGAGTTCACATCTACTACTCCACACACTGCACAGAGCTATCTCCTGCGCATAGACCAAAAAGAGCAGCCCTCCAGCACTTGAGACAAAGATTGGTTCTATACGCCGTACGGTTTGGCAAAGTCGCTCCTAGAATTAAGTCAATTTGGTGTTCAATCCCTCTAATAGGTGGCAATCCCGGGGGTAATTCAGCTGGAAACACATCCTTATTTTCCTGCAAAAGATTAGTGACAGCAGACGGCAAAGAGCTAGATATATCATCATGTGAAAATAAAGCGTCTTTGCATATCAAATCATAGCATGGCATGTCATTGTCGACAATGTCAGCAAGATCAGATTTGGTTACAAGAATGACACAACCTTTTAATTTAATTCCCTCAGTCCTAGAACTAGTTGCCAATTTCTCTTTCTTAGGTGGGAAAATATTCTTCACTACTTGCTGATTTTCAGATTCATGTTCATGTTCTTTCCTCTCATTTGCAGCTATCTCTTTTTCACATTGCATAATTTCAGTAGGTGTCAAAGGTAGCAAAATTATTTTCTTTCCTTTGTGCATAAGAGAGTACTTATTACTTCTACCATGATGAGTTACGTCGGTATCAAATTCCCACGGACGACCTAATAAAAGTGAGCAAGCTTGCATAGGTACTACGCCGAAATCAGCTACATCATGATAGGAACCAATGAAAAAATATACTCACAGATTGTGTTGCCTTCACCTTACCGCTGTTGTTGAACCACTGAATGTGGTATGGATGAGGATGTGCACGTGTGGTTATTACAACTCACCAAGTTACTACAACTTGGTTATTATAACTCCCGCCATCAATTATGACACGAACACGGTATTTCTTGACAATGAGGAATATCTGATACAAATTATGGCGTTGTATCTTCTCTGCTTGCTCCCTTTGAGTGCTCAACACCTGCTGCACGATTATGGTCATATAATTCTCCGTCGCAGCGGTACCTAAAATTTCCTCCTCTTCGCTATGTTCCTCTGGATCATCCTCATTATCTGCAAGGTTAGCTGTAAGAGCATATTCATCCTCAACATCACTAGCACTTACATATCCACCGTCTTCTGTCGCAATGTACGCTCGCTGACTTGGGCAATTTTTCATGACATGTCCCATCCCTTTACAACGGTGGCATATAATCCCCATCGTCGACCCGTGGAAGCAACCGATGAAGAGCTCTGCGATGGTGTCTGCACACTAGTGGATTTGCTCGCCTCAGGTGTGCGTGATGGTGGTGGCGGTGCTGCTGAATGCGCCCTACTCATGGAGGGGGCAGCAAGCCAGAGAGCAGGAGGTGGGGCCGACTTGGTTTGTCCCGGTATCGACCTCGATGTAGAAGTACTTCCATAGTTGCTCCTATTCTATTGTTGTCTTCCCTGCAATTCTTTTTCTGCTAAACAAGCAAGCTGGAACAATCTATTGATATCATTATACTCCTTGTAATCAATTATGTCCTGAATTTCGCGTCTTAAGCCCCCATAAAAATGAGCCATCTTATCCTCCTCATCCTCTACAACATTACAACGCAGCATGTCTATTTGTAGTTCTTGATAATATACCTCGACAAATTTATTACCTTGGTCTAAGTGCTGTAATTTCTTACGCATATCATGTTTAAAAGCAGGTGGAATAAATCTAGCATGTATAGCTACCTTCAATCTATCCTATGTATTATGTGCTAAACCAGAATTAACTACTTGACTCCACCAAAGGATAGTAAAATCTTTAAATTCACTAGTAGCTTGTCTGACTCTATGCACTTCAGGAACTAGATGGGAATTAAATTTTTGTTCAACTGTCATCTCCCAATCTAGATAAATTTCAGCATCATAAATACCCGCAAAAGATGGTACGGTAAATTTAACTTTACCAAATAGGTCATCATTAACACGAGCATTGACGGTTGCGTTGTAGACGTACATCTTGAGCATCACGATTTTGCCTCTCATTATCATCTCCCACCTCAAGATCTTGGGGTGCATCATGTTCATACTCGCGTCTGTTGTTTGGTGGCCGATTCACCATTCTTTCAAGGCATGTAGTGAGTGCTGCAATACTCTCATTGATGGAGTGCTACAATATATCCGTCGTAGCTTGAAACTTCCTATCGATATCCTCATTAATGGTAGTACGTTATTCATCCAAGAGCATCCTGAGCTCTCCCTTTGCAACACACTCTTGCGCTTCAGACGACTTACCTGCCATGGTTAGTAGAAAATCAAAGACAAAACAAAGGAATTATCCCTATCAACGACTATGTGATAGAAGGTGGAATCACACACTCTCAAGCGTCTTACCATACTCTTACAAGTGTTCTTACCAACGCAAACAGTAGGAGGTTCAACCGGTGGCTGGTTCGTGATACCGTGTCGAGCGTGAGTACGATCGCAAGAGTGGACGTGTTCTGATCAAGAGTAGGTGGAGCTCGGAAGGCACAATATGGTAGCAAAAGGGTCAGCAATAATAAGTTCAGTAAATGCAAGTTGAAATATTGTTCAAAATACTCGTCAAAGTTGCCGATCCTAGCCTAATCACAGCTATCCAATCAAGCCCCATGCAAGGAAGTGTATGTACGCACACGCAACGATCAATATGACTTGATGTAAGCAAAGGAGAGCCTCTGTAACATCCTGATTTTCTGGGATTTTTAAAACCTGAAATTTAAAAATAAATTCTCTGGATTTTTCTGGAATTAATAAAGCTTAATTTAAATTTTTCAAAATTTAAAAGGATTTAATGTGATTAAAATATACTTTAACATAAGCTAGAAATATTTTATTTGGGTTCCTTGTGTCACAAGAAATTTTCTTGTAGTTTTAGTGAATTTTTAGGATTTTTCTGCTATTTTCTAGAGTTTTTCGAAGTTTATTTGAAGTTCTGGAATAAAAAGAATTCGAGGAATATTCCTCAGCCATCCGATCCGCTCCCCTCCATGCGTCACTCATCAAGTCGCCTCCCACCACCGCCCCGCCCGCACCCGCACGTAACCCTAACCCTAACCGCACCCACGCCCGTGCCGCCACCTTGCCCCGCTCCCGCCCGCTCTCCGCGCTGTCCGATGCCCCGCCGCCGCACACGCGTCGGCATCGGCCCGGCCCAGCACCCGCGCCCGTGCACTCCCGCCTTGCCTCCCTCCTGGCTGTCCGATCACCTCGCCCTGCCACGCGGCAGCACCAACCCGCACCCCTTCGCTCGTGCGCCAGCCATCTGATCCCGCCCCACTGCCACGCGTCGCCATCCGTGCGCTTGCACCCACGTCTACCCTAACCCGCCGCTGCACCCGTGCCGTCCGATGCACCGCAACGCATCCCAGCCGCACGTGTCTCCCGACATGCGTTCATGTTGACACCGGATCGCACACGCCTCGGTTCACGTGTTTTATACGCCGTCGTTCCCTAGGTTTGCGTGCATCCGTATCGCCGCCGCCTTCACCTCCCGTTCTCGCCTCGCGCTGCCGTTGCTGGAGACCCCGCCGCCGTGCGCCTGCCCCGTCGTCGCCGTCGCCAAACCCCCGCCAGTGAGCCCTATCGCCCGCATCGCCTCCCCTGTCGCCGGACGCAGCCGCGCGCCTCACCTCGGTCCGCGAGCCGCACCACCGAACCCGAACCCGCACCCGCGACGCTTCACGCAACGCGCCGCCACGCGTCGGCCATCGGCTGCTTCCCGCTCCCACGCCGCCTCATCCCCGTCGCCCATCCAGATCCATGCCTCGGCTGTCAGATCAAGTCGCGCCGCCGCCGCGCCCAAGCCGTGCCGCATCAACGCTACCCACGTGGCACACCACGTCTTCCCTAGGGTGTAACATCCCAAAAATTTTCTTCCTTTATTAAAAATATTTATTGGATTTTCCTAGATTTTATTCCAAGCCCTAATTTAAGAAAAATTAAAAATCATAATTTATAAAAAGCCAAAAGGAATTTATTGCATTTTCTGAAAGTCAAAATAAATGTATTTCATCTTCCTAAGTCAAATCTGTAATTTCCAGGATTGTACAAAGAATTAAAAACTCCCCTTTTTAGTCAAATTGTGCTTTTGTAAAGTATAAATAGCAAAATGGGTGGAAAATATTTTTATTAAGTCCCAAATAGTACCAGAAGGTTCTCTGAATTTTCCTAGACTTTTCAAAATTTATTTGGTATTTTTCTGATGTTTTCTAGAGCTTAATATCATTTCTGGAAATAAAAAAAATAAAAATCCTAAATCCCCTCGGGCTGCCGCGTGTCGGCCATCAGAGTCCCCTCCGCCGCCGGATTCCCCCTCGGCCGTCCGATCTGACTTAACCCTTCACCCCCGCCTTCCCTCTCTCCGCTTGCGACGCGTGTCGCACATCGGACCGTCGGATCCTCACCCGAATCAATCCCAGCCGCTTCCGGCCACTTACCGCTTCGCCCGCTGCCCTCTCCTCTCCGCATGACGCGTGGCTCAATCCAAGCCCTCGCCTGTTGCCGTACTCAATCGCAGCCGCCCCCTCCCACTTAACGCACCACTCGGCTCAGATCTAACCCTCGTTGCCGGTTTTCATCTCAACCGTCCCTGTTCACTTACCCCTTCGCCAGCAGCCGATGGCCCCGATCGCCCCTCCTTTCCACTCGTCGCAAATCCGATCGTCCCCCTCGCCCTTTCTGTTTTCTTTCTCTCGCTGACCAGTGGGCCCCGCCTGTCAGGTCCGTCTTCCCCGCCCCTTTCCTTTCTTCCTCGCGCGATCATCGCCGCTGCCACCACCATTAAAACGAAAAACCGAAGCTTTAAAAGCTTCGGTTTCTTGCCCGATTACTCCCCCGCGCCACCGCAAATTCCAATTAACATCTCACCGCGTCCGTTGCAGCAATAATCACGTTTAATTGCGCCAGTTACGCCGTCACGTTACCCCTTTCCGCCCGTTGCACTCCGGCGAACTTTGCGCGGCCGTTACCACCCTCCCCCGCCTATAAAGAGCACTCCCCGAGGACCCTCAGCTCACACCACCTCCCCTACATCTCTCAATCCCAACATTCAAGCCCCGAGGGCCTCCCTGTGCTCGATCCCCTCTCCGCGGCTCCGACAACTCCGACGAGCAATTCCGGCCGCCTCGGGCTTCCTCGCTTCTCGCCGGCGCCTCCCCGACGTTGCTGGTTCCTCGGCGATCCCCGACGACCACTCCCCCGAGCTTCTGCGCCACCGGAGCTCCTCCGCCGCCGCGAAGCCCTCTCCGACCGCCACCCCTCTCCGCCGATTTTCCCCTCCGGTCACCCTCGGCCTCCGCGCAAGGTACCGGTGAACTCCCTGTACTCCCCTCTGCATTTTGCCCCCATCGGCCAGCGCCAAGCGGGCGACCCTCGGTCCCCGTGTGCCACCGCCGGCCGCCCGCCCCGTCAGCCGCCGGGCTGAGGTGGCAGCAGGCGTGGTTGCAAGCTGGGCGCCACGCCAACGCCACCTGGGCGCTTCCCCGCCACCCCGCGCGTGCGCTGCCACATCGGCTTGATGCCGTGATGTAGCAGCCACGAGGCAGCCACGTGGTGCCAAGTGGCAGCCACGTGGAGGCCACGTCACCCTCCCCTGCCACGTCAGCCCTACCGATTTTATTAAAATCCGAAATATCCCCACTGATGTCATGCTGACGCAATTAAACTGATTTTCCCGTATGAAAATAATTCGGCCGAAATTTAAATTCTCAGGCAGACGTCATAACTCAGATTTTCCTTTAGGAAAATAATTCTTGCTGACGTCATAAATCCTTTTTCGGTTTAAAAATAATCCAGAAAATGAGCTTTTTCTTTTATTTTGTATTTAAAGTTTGGAAGGCTATAACTTTCTCATTTTAATTCCAAATTGACCCATTCAAATTTTTAAATTTTTCTAAAATCATGATCTATCTATTTCTGGAATAATTTTGAAATTTGGAATTTATTTGATTTTTTTTAATTTTCTTTGATTTGGCTCTGTACGTTAGATTTTGACGATTCCGGAGAGTTCGAGTTCGACAATTTCCAGCAGGACTTCGACCAAGGCAAGTTACACCTTTGACCATGTTGAACCTAATATTTCAAATTTAGTTATGTTGTTTTACAGTATATGCATGCGTACTTCTATTCAAATTTAATTTAATTGCAGTTTAAACTTTAGTTATGTCCATGATCCTTTGACTATAACCAAATTTGAATTTTGAATTCATATACCTTGTCACCCTAGCTGAAAACTAGTTAATACCATAGTATTGACTAGAAAATTTCTATAGAAATGCTTAGCCTGGCTTAGTATAATTTTAGGTGGGATCAAATCTTTCACATGGAATGACGATTTGAAAATAATCTTGACTTCGGTGAGTCAAGGATGATTTATGAAAATGGTTTAAAAATAAAAATAGAAACTTATGATTTGAACTTAGGCTAATGGTTAGGTGGTGGGTGCCGGCATGCCTCGTGTTTGGTGATACCTGGTTGATTGTCGTGCACGTTGGTATGTGGATTGAGCCTAAGCCGGATTAAGGACCGTTTCTGTGATTCATTTTACGAAGTCACTTCGTACTACCACAAGTCATGTATGGGACGGACCTGGCTAAGTAATTTGTGAAATTCCAAACATAGTCTCGCTATAGGCTGAATGTGAGCACGGCGTAGGCTGTTGGAAGTCTCACATGGCACCAGAGGGGGCTCTAACTCGTGGATTTGAGTTGTGGTGAAACCTTAGTGGTGGCGTGATTATTTTGGCTATGGAACATTGGAACAGCCTTGTCATAAACTCTCCGCCGCACACCTAAGGCAGTGTGTTTATCGCGTGGCTCAAGTGAGAGGGAATGTCTTCTGGGTAAAGTTGTACACCTCTGCAGAGTTAAAAACCTATCTGGATAGCCGTGTCCACGGTCATGGACATGCTGAGTAGAGTATTCACAGATTAGACTTGGTTTTATAAAACTTGGTTTTCGGATAAACAACAGTGGTTTTGTCAATGGTCCGGGTGGGATACCTGCGGTTAGGTTAGTGTAGGTCGGAGCCTACACTAACGGTAATACTTTGGTTAAAATATTGTTTCATATGATGTATTAAACATTCAGCTTTGCACTTATGCTACCGTATTTAAATTCAGTACTGCTTTTCGCACGAATAAACTTAATAAGCCTTCCTTTGTTATCCCTATGCATGCATGAATTCTGTTATATTCCTGGTGTAACTTGCGTAAGCATTTACTTGCTTACCTTGGGAGTACTCTTGTACTCACCTTGCTAAATCTGTTGCCAGACTTCGAGGACGTCTACGACGGTGAGGACTACTTCAGCGAATAGGACGCGTCTTACAGTCATTCGTCTGTGGGAGGCTGGATGGGCTGCTCTGCTACCTTTACTGCTTTCTGCTGTTTTATTTCTTTTGTTGGCCTTGTGCCCCTATATTGTAAGACTTGGCCTTAAGGCCGTATTTTGTCGTTTAATAATATTCGGTAGTGATTTTTGCATGATATACAATACTGTTGACCCTGTGTGCACTAGCTTTTCCTGGGATAGTGCGATTTACACAGAGAGACTTGGAGTTGTTGTTCCGGGTCCCGACATAGGGCCATGTGGCATGACACATGTCCGCCACGTCAGCGCCACGTCAGCCAAAATACGCCGCCCGAGCCACGTGGCAGCCACGTCAGCCCTAGCCACGTGGCAGCACCGCCTCCCCGCGCGCACTATTCTGTGGACTTGCTTTTCCGTGGACCGGGTTCACAGCACAGTGCACTTTTCTAATTTTCAACCTTTTCTTTAGATCCAATTTTCGAGAGCCCGTTCTCCTCCGTCCTAACTCCGATTGACCCCGTTCTTTTTTTAAATTCATCTAAAATCTAGCTCTAGCTTTTGGTTCTGGTTTTATTATTTTTGGAGTTCATTTGTTTATCATGTTATGTGTTTTTCTTATTTCGGTCGTTTTCTCTCTCGTTAGATTCGGATTCCGGAGGAGCAGGATCGACGCCCGAAGACCAAGAGTACCTCGCTGAGCATAACCAAGGCAAGTCGTGTCCTTTGAACATGTTGAACCCAGTTTGCAATCTAATATTTAATTATTTTGTTTTAAATTACATTGCATCGCTATTTTTATTCAAACCCTTGTATTGGTAGTTATCGTCCCAATTGAATTCATCCCTCCTTGATAATTTAGAATGCCATGATACCATTGTTACCATAGGTTGGGAAACATACTAGTGATGCTAGGTTATTTGTCACATGGGTTGTACGATAGTATGCTTAGCCTCGCTTAACTTACGATTGGGTTTATCATCACATGCGAATTATCAATTTGACCTAATGATATATGGAACTGTGGTTGGTGCCACGTTTATTAAAATTTGTGTCATGACGTTGGTGCGTCATTGGTAGTGGTTATACAAAACTGGATTTACACTCGGGCGAGTGATCATGCAGTAAAGGGGAAGGGTTGGAGCACTTCGAGGGATGTGGTAACCTCGCCTGGGTAATGTTAAGGACTTAACTTTGTGCGCCATTGATCTGAGCTTTACCGTGCAAACCACATGTCTAGTATGGGATGGACCTGGCTGACTAATTTGGAATGTTTCAACTTTAATCTTGCCATTGAGATGAACATGGTTGCTGATTTCCATGTGGCGCAAGGGGGGTGTGATGCGAAACCGTAGCAAGCGGATTGAGTTGTAACTGAACTTTGTAAAGGCCTTGTTGTGATTATTTTTAACGTGAGGATTATCACATCGTGTCGGTACAGTTGTGCAATCTCTGCAGAGTGTAAAACTATTCGAATAGCCGCGTCCTCGGTAATGGACAATGCTCGGTGATTTCACACGAGGGGTAGTTATTTCTGAAAACTTGTGGATTGTGGTTAGACAGTGAATGGTTAATTCACTGTGGTTTAGCTCATGGATGGGAGGTCCATAAGCGGTTGGTTTAACTTGTGGATGGGAGGTCCGCAAGTGGTTATTACAATTCCCTTGTTTATTATTTATTATTGTTTTACTTAAAGTTCGCTTTCAATCTATTCACTGTATTTACCTTCCAATATCATTTTATGCAAATTAACCTTCCAGCCTTCCATTGGTAAGACTTGCATACTATATTGCATTCATTTGTTACAAACGACTTGCTGAGTACCAATGTACTCACGGCTTTATGCCTAATATTGCTCAGTTGAGGAAGAGGAGTATCACCAGCAGGATGTTCCAGAAGGAGAGTACTTCGATGACTTCGCGGTTTAGGCTTCGTTCTTCACTCGATTGTCTGTGGGCTTGTCGATTGGCCACTATGTTTTATTTTGGATTTCCGCTGCTAGTTTTGTTAAGCCCTTCGGCCTAGTCTATTGTAAGCTTGACCATAAGGTCGTACCTTTTGAGATTTATTGATATTTGAGCTTTTCCTTTATTTAAACGTGTATATGGTTGTGATGATATCTATATTTGACTGTGTGTACTAGCGTGATCCTAGGACTAGGCAGTATACACAGAGAGTCCGGATTTGCATATTCGGGTCTCGACAGCCTCACAACAAGTACTAAGAGAGACGCTAGCCCACTACTCAAACTTCTTTCTAAGATCACGAGATTATTCGTGTGATGTAGAGCACAAAACAGCGATATCGGTAAAACGCGAACAACCCTCTAGATTGAGCAGATACAACAGCTAGTCTCCAGCGATGAAAAAGTCGAGTTTTATTGGCTTATATATACTTGTTTGAAAGGTTTCGATGAGATCTACAACTTTTTCAACAGAACAAACCCCAAATTCCGAAGGGAAGGCCGAATAAAACCCCAAAAACAGAAAACCAAAAACTAGTCTCTTTTCTTTTCTTTCTTTTCTTTTCTTTTCTTTCCTTTCTTTTTTTTTAGTCTGAAACCCTAACTTTTTTTGTTTTTCCGTAGAGGATAGCAATGCCTGGGGGGCTTGCGGCAAGGGTTGCCGCGGATGGGGTTGCCGTGGATGGGGGGGCAGCGGATGGAAGGCAGTGGATGGAGAGGCTACAGCAAGGATAGAAGGTCACGGCAAGGATGGAAGGTGCGGCAAGGAAGGTGATTGTGGCAAGGAAGAATATTGCGGCAAGGAATAAAGAAAAACACAACGACGAAGCTACGCAAAGGAACACGAGTTGCAAACTAGACAATGACAAATTGGAATCTGACTAAACTAGTAATCAGCAACTTGAACACGAAAATGTAACGAGCAATATTGAAAAGAAAATTGCAATGGCACAAGGAGTGTTGGGACAACGGAAGAACACTACAAAAAATTATTTTTGTGGGCTAATTTTCTGGAGTTTTTAGGACGATGAACATAAACTAATCTAAAAGGGACAAATTACCTCACGAGCAACCGTTGCTCTGATACCACCTGATGTGACGATGGCCCGATCTTTCGAGAGGTACTGATAAGTCGATTGTGGAGAACTCGACGTTGATGATCCAAAGGCTCCGACCAAAATAGATCAATCCCCTCGCAATCACTACACCACTGCTCCGATGGTTATCAACCGTGCCGAACGCAGTTGACCTCACCAAGAAGGCTATCTCCTGCAAGCGAATTAAGAACACAAGCAAGAGACTAAAAGATGTAATCTAAAATTGTATTACGAAGAAAGATTAAGTTCACAAGTTGCGGTTCCACAACCGGACGTGTGGTGAGACTGCTAAGCAGAATAAACTCTTAAGAAAAATCCCAGAAAAATTAAAGGGGTGCAACCTCCTTAAATAGGGATGAGGGAGGCTGCATTTATCTAACAAAAGGGGGTGTGGTACTATTCACGGATATTGTTTATATGAATAGTACCGGCCTATGAATAGTGCTAGCCTAAATAGTCTAAGTGTGATTACAAGGCCTAAGTCCCACTTTGACTCGGACTGAAAAAGTAACATAAATTGTTTTGCATTTTTTGATTGGCCCGTATGGAATTTCGAGGTGAGACCAGATTCATCTGAAAGTAGACTCCAAGATCTTTCCAACGAGTACTCACGGGCCCCGAGAAACCTTCTGGATCAAAAATTATGGCCATTTGAAGTAGACACTGTCAAGCAGTCCGAATCTAAGTCGAACTCACAAATATGAGTTGGATTGCGCTTGATGGTTCCACTTCTACACTTGAGCTCGCGTGGTTCTTCTCCTTGGTTCCTAAGAACAAGAAAATTACAAGTCTTAGGAAGTATCGAATGCTCAGCGAAAATATTATTGACTCCTAAAAACGAGTTTACCTGATGTTAAGTTGACGAGCACGTGCCCGAGTGATTGGACCTTGCCCATCATTCATGGAAGCAGTAAGAGGAGTGTTCATATCAGTAGAAGTGATGTCCTCATCAGTACCTACTCTTTACTCTCGAGTTCTAACAAGAAAATAAATAGGCTCAATTAAATTGAACTAGACATTTGCTATTATTTGAATTTATTTGGTCTTTCGTTCATTTGCCACATATTAGAAGCTGCAGTCACGGAAGGCGACAAGCTCAAGCAGGATTAAAATTCAAGTGGGGAAAAAGTCTAAGGATTCAATACTACTGACTGATTAAGCAGGCTTTGAGTTAAATCAAGGCCGTGGTAAACAAGGTAAGTCATCATTTTGATCATATTGATCCTACATTTTGGGCAAAATTATGTTCCTTTAAATTATCAAAGTGCTTGCCTAATTTGTTATGCAAATGTATGTCAAAGCTCAAGGTAGCTACATGCCCACTTGAAGTTGTAATTATTATTACATCACTCCTTGACTCTTGAATTAACTCATCCTTTTAATCATAGATATTAATAATAACTTTACCAGCTTTAAGTCATATTTAATGCCACACTACTTGGTTTAATGCCACATTAAATTGCCCTGCTCATTACTCTTTAAGCATGAAAATTTACTTTGGGGTAGTCATTGGATGTAAGTGATTGATAATTTAAGATAACTTGGTTTATGCTTCTCAAAACCTCTAAAAACTTGCTTTACCTATCTGGGCGGATGGGAAGAGAGGTTGGTATAGATGTAACATGAGAATTTATAGTTTGCGGTATGCACTGTCCGAACAAATTAAGGACTTAATCTTGTGATGACCTCTTCATATAAAACAGTACAAACTACAAGCTGGCAAAGTGTAGGCACGATTAACTAATTTGCATTGCCAGTAGAGGAAAGCACCTTGGAGTGACCCACGAGTTGTGGTGCTAGTTTAAGGCATTGTGGACACAGGTCGTGATGCTGGTGTAAGCCACCGTGTGGCGCAAGAGTGGGTATGGGTGGGGCAAATATAGCTTTCCCCCAGATGAAACCACAGTGGGTGCAATCCTTTGCTAGGTGCATTCTAAAGGCCATGTGGTAATCCTCTTGATCTGCATGTCGAAGGAAATATGTGGAATATAGCAACTGGGTTATCTCTTGTAGTTAAAGATGTACAATCTCTATAGAGTATAAACTGTTTAAACAGCCATGCCCACGGACAAGGGCAAACATGAGAACTTACTCGAGTTAGTTCTATTTCAAAAACCATAGTAGGCAGGATAAAAATATATTAGAGGGAAGTACTCTGACTTTAACTTTTCCTGGAGAGATGTACTCTGGTGGTGATAAAAACTAGCATTGGTGGAGGTAACCATGCACTGTAAAAGGTGGATATAACCTGTGCTACTATTACTATTGTCTCAGGAGTTTTCCTATTTATTGTTCTTTCGAAATAATGCTTTAGCAACTAAAAGAGCCTCAAGCCTTCCTTACATGTATTATTATTGCATCCTGTGTGGTGGCTTGCTGAGTACGGTTATACTCACTCTTGCTTAATTACCACCATCCAGTCAGTCAGGAAAAGAAGATCAAGCCTGGCAATGCTTCTTAAAGGGTCGCGAACCCAGTTAGCTACCTGTGTGCAAGTCCTGGAGGTCTCACCTGTGTGTAGTTTCCACTGCTGCATTATTTGTTTTTTGTTTAATCGGCCCATGTGTAAGTTATTACTATTTAAACTAAGCTTCTGCATAATATATTTTTGATATACAGTAATGTATCTATGAGCATTATGTACTGATCAGAGGAATAGTGCTGTGGAATCACAGGCGATCTGGGTTTGACATCATAATATTGATTTTTCTTTAGAAAAATAACTCCAATAATTCTCTGCTGACGTCATAAATACCTTTTCCTTTAGAAAATAATTCCAGAAAATCCTCTTTTTCCTTTTTCTTTAGTTTTGAACTTCCAGAAGCCCGTTCTCCATCCTAGCTCCAATTGAGCTCGTTCAAAATTTAAAATTCTTATAAAATCCTAAACTATCAAGTTATGAACTTTTTTAATTTTTTAATTTATTTGAGTTTTATTTAAATTTATTTTCTTTGGTTCTTTGCGTATAAATTATGACGACTCCAGAGGTACAATTTCAACAACTCGCAGCACCAAGACTTCGAGCAAGGCAAGTTATACTTTTGATCATATTGCTCCCATTAATTCAAATTATTTATGTTGTTTTTAAATTATTTTGCATTGCATATTTTTATTCAAACCTAATTTAAATTCGATTTAAATCCTAGTTTGTAACACCCTAAGACCCACATTACCCTGAGGATACCACTAAACCACCCCACAACTAGCCAGAGTATAAGGTAAAAGTAAACTGGCAATATTCTCTAAAACAGAAGACAACTAAGCGGAAGCAAAACAGGATAGTGAGTAATGGAAAAAATACTAAATAATAAACATCCGCTAACAATTTTAACCAAATAAAGTGAATCACAGTCTAGCCTTATTAATTAAAAGTGATCAACAATGAGAGAAATAGATAAATAACTAGAGACTCCTCATATTTATTATAGCATAAATCATGAAATGATGTGTAATAGTGTTGTGCCGCTCTACCCTTCCCATGCAAGCTCAAGGATCACTTGGAAGGGGAAAAACAAGAGTGAGATAAAAATCTCAGCAAGCAAACTGTTTAACAAGCTAATTAAACTATAATAGTTTAAGCATCAATAATTATTTCTCACAATGACCGCATTTATGGCCTTAACCATAATTACTACCAACAACAGTAAACAATAGCAATGAAGTCTCGTTTGCCTACTTCATAACCGCAACAACCACTACTACCAATATCAGTAAAGTATTAACATATATTCCTCACCAATCTTATTATTTTCCACAACCACATCTGCTAACAATAGTTACCACAAGAGAAAAACCTTATGCCACAACCGCAACCACTACCAAACCACAAGGGGGGTGAACCCCACTCCATGACCATAGCCACATTCCTCATACCACAAGTGACTCTCATCAGCCAATTCCACATAAAAAAACTAAGAAGTTGCATGTATATGCAAATCATCCATTCACAATGAAAGTGCATATGATCCACTGCACCCTTACCCAACAAGGTAAGAGTGTGCATCGTACTACGGCAATGTACGATGCTGTACCGGTACGGTCGCGGCTATGTGCGGTGACATCCACGATGCAAATGACATGTCATGATATGTGTGATATGATATACATGATTCATAAGAATTTAACTACAAAAATCAACAATATATTCATCAAGCATGTAGTAATGACAAAGCATCTCGGATTAAAAGAGTTATCTAATGTGAATGTAGTAAAATTAACAAGTTAAATGGTAGCATATGCCATTTAACTTCTGCCATGCTAAATTACTGAAACATGTATAAGAAATAGATGAATGTTGATGTATTGATTTGTGAAATCTTATCTTATAAAGCTTATATCATTCTAATTTCTGAATGTAAGGTAGAATGTTGCATCTCTGCTCATAATTATTTTTATAATTACAAAATAGAGATAGGATCATGAATGCTACCATGACAAAAATAATAATCAATTATTGCCAGTAATGACTAGAGTGCAATCAATTCGTGCTAAATTAGAGTTGAGCATCAATAAGAATTGAATGTATGAAATCTAATAAGATATTTATACTAGCATTTTTGTGAGGTTGTCATATTCTAGTATCATCTTGTTAAAGAGTTTTTTTCAATATTGTGGTTTGTGCAATAGACTTTTCCTAGATAAAGTAGTTGGAATTTTATTTAGATAATAAGAATATGATGAAGTGATTTATGGTGTCCCTTTTAGAAAAAAAATATGAAGGGGTAAGAGGATATGATGATTCTTGTTAAGGGTGTTTTGTCTTGTTGTTAGTACAATTGGCAGTAAGTGGTTGTGATGATCATGTTGAATATTTTATAAATAAAGGAATTTGATAGTTCCGTGGCACTAATTGAATTAAAGGATTTGAGATTTGCGGTCGGGATCTTTTGGATCTCATGACTTATGTGGTAGTTAAAATTATTTTAAGTAAAGTGGAGTGTTGAACGATTTTATTGGTTTTTAACTAAAACATATGTTGTGGCCTTCAAACCTTTTTTTGTTGGAATTGGCACAAGATGCTGTAATCAAAGAAAATTTTTGCTTGTGAAAAGAAAGAGTGTACTAGAAGTATTTGAGGTACAGTTGATCTCATCTTTTGTTTTCCAGCCTCATTGCCATTTATTTTCCCCTTAGTCGTGTGCTAAAATTTATTTCTTCTTACCTCTTCTTCTAAGAAAAGGGTAACCGATGTGGGTTACGAAACCTTTTATATTGTGTGATGGCAACTGAATAGTGGTGATCTAGATGTTTTTGTGGAAACCTTAAATGTCATGATGTTTGAGGTACATAGATGATATATTGCTATAGTGGAATAATTCTTAGAGATGATTTGATTTAAATAGAATATTTGACTTGAACCTAAATGATTTGTTGATGTTAAGGATTGAGTATGTTTGAATTATGGGAATTTTAGGGATTTCATCTGAGGATTTCCATGTCTTTATACAAGAAGTTTGTTGTAGGAGTCTTTAAGATTAAGTCTGGGCTTTACTTTTTGTTATGCTAGCACCTTGAAGGCCCAGTATTTCTGTGTAGGAATAGTGGATCAGAATGGATTCCAAATAATGTGATGATCGTGGATAGCATCCTTGAGGTGCAGTAAATTAGTATGTGCGGGTGTGATGTGAATGTTGGAGTTGTTATCCTTAAGGGATTGAGGTGCATTAGGATTTTATCTATCAAAATAATTCCATTGGTCGGGATCTTGACCAGAGTATGTTTTGTGGGGACAGCAGAATCTCTCTACAAATTGTGTAGATGATGTACTTAATTTGAGATTATTATTAAGGATGCCAACTTAAGATAAATGAGTTGGTGTGTTGGGCGATGATTTGAAAATCCTTGGTTCAAGGAAGTTAAATTCTAAAAAGGAATGGATTGAGAAATTATTGTTATCTCGAGTAGTGAAATGCTCTCTTGATTCTTGTTTAGACTGTGTGTTTATGGCAGAGGTCATCTGCAAATTGTGTTCTTTTATGTTGAGATGTAGTCTTTTCTATTTGGGAAAAGGAAATGTTCGTTGTAGTCTTTTGAGTAATTTTCACTCTTGCCTTATATGGTGTTTTTTTCTCTAATTGCCTAATTGGAGTGTAATGCCCTGAACGTCTTTACGATGTTTCTAGGAGTATTTAGCGGAATCGCGGAGTTTTGTGGTTTTTCGATGAATTGCGGGAGACGAAAAAAAACACAGAATTGTCTAAAGTAAAAAAATTAATTAATTAAAACCAAGGGTTGGGCTGTCTAGAGGAGTGGGCTAGCCACTTTGGGTCAGCCAGCCCAAAAGGGGCCCAAACCGCCCCTTTCTCCCCCAAACCCTAGCCAGCCCTCCTCCCACCCCTTGGCTGCCCCCACCCCCTTGTGGCCATCCTTCCCTGCTCTCTCCCCCCATGGCTGCCATGGCTAAAAAGAAAGGAAGAAAAAGAAGAAGGAAGAAGAAGAAGAAGAGAGGAAGAAGGGAAGGAGAGGAAGGGGGAAAAGGAAGAAGAAAAAGGGGGATCTTGTGGGATCAAACTATTTAAATTGTCTCAACTCAATTCTCCTCTGTTTTAGATGTATTTAGGGTTTATGTATTGGGATTAAAGCTGACCTAGTGGGGGAATCAACTAATTAGCGTTAAATTGCTATCTACGCATAGGCTAATTCAAGACGATTTTTCCTACAAATCTGGTCAACATTAAAGTTGTAGAAGACATCAAAATATATCTTCTGTAATTTTTGTAGATTTTTTGGCAGTGGGGTTAGGGCGCAGCAGAGATTGGAACTCTGCTGTGTAGCAGAGGAGTAGTCAGAATCTAGCTTCTGTTCAGGTGCAGTTTCAGAGGGGCAAATGAATTTTATAATTTTTCCCACAATAACAAAAGTTGTAGGAAATCATGTAAACTATCTTCTGTAAAAAAAATCATAATTTTTAGATTATTATACAGAAGGTGGGATTAATTAGAAACTTGCTGGCCAGATCACTGATGCAGAGTCTGTCCTCTATGTTCCGCGATATTTTACACCCCTGTAGCTGCAGAATAAAAATAGGGTGTCTACTTGAAAGTTGTAGTATATTTTTTGTAGTTTCCAGAAATATTATTTTTGCTATGCTTGGCCTAGTAGATTAAAAGATACGAAAAAAGACAAGCAGCTCTGCTATAATGGGTTGGGCGTAGGATTGACGAGCTGAGAGGGTGTTGTCGGGTTTTGGGCTTAGCGGCATTTTATTTTCTAAAGATGTGGATGTCTTGCTCTAATCCTGTGCTGAGAGTTAGTTTTTGGACAGGTGGCTTCACTCTTGACCGTGCTACATGCTTTCTTTAATGTAGTATATGTGGTAGCATTTTATGAATCGATTGTTTATTTTCTTGAAGAATCGGATGTGGTTTTTGTGGTATTACACTTAATGAAACAAATGTGGTTATGGGGTAGTATTCTTTACGAAGATATTATAGTCTATGTGGTACTATTCTTTGATAGTAGAACAAATCAATATAAATTCATATAAAATGGTAAAGAAATAGCATTACGGCCTTTGACCTCTTCTCAAATTGTCATTGAAAATGCTCAAAAGAAAGAAGTGCAAATGGGGGGTGAGAGAGGGAAGGAACAAAAGAATGAAATTTCACATAGGGTGAGCGAGAGAGAAAAATTGAAATTGAGTGGGAAAGCTAACATTGAGGAAGAGAAAAAGTTAGTGATGATGGTAACAAAATCTGAGTTGAGGGAGATGGGAGAAGACCCTACTATGTTTCACTTTGTGTTGCTCTATAAAGAAGCTTTGATGGCTACTAATGACTTAATCTCTCTTCCTAGTGTTGTCTCCCAAGTTTTGCAGACTTATGACAACGTGTTTTTGAAGGAGGTACCCGCTGGACTACCACCCATTCGAGGTATTGAGCATCAAATTGACTTGGTTCTGGGAGCCCCTCTTCCAAACCGGCTGCCATACCGCACCAACCCCGAGGTGATAAAGGAGATTCAGCGGCAAGTGCAAGCACTTTCGGACAAATGGTACGTACGTGAGAGTTTTAGCCCTTGTGTCGTTCCTGTTATTCTTGTTCCTAAGAAAGATGGTACTTGGCGAATATGCGTAGACTGTAGAATTATAAACAATAGAACTGTTCACTATCGTCATCCAATTCCTAGGTTAGATAATATGCTTGATGAGTTAAGTGGTTCTACTATTTTTATAAGATTGACTTGCGTAGTAGATACCATCAAATAAGAATGAAACATGGTGATAAATGAAAAATTGCTTTTAAAACAAAGTCTGGCTTATATGAATGGTTAGTGATGCCTTTTGGGTGTCCAATGCTTCTAATACTTTTATGCGCTTAATGAACCATGTCTTGAGGTATTTCATTGGAAAATTTGTGGTAGCTTACTTTGATGATATCTTGATATATAGCCGCCCTTTGGATGATCATATTGAACACATCAAATAATTGTTAGAGTTGCTTAGGCGAGAACAATTGGATGCTAATCTTGAGAAGTGTACTTTTTGCATTAGTAAGGTTGTGTTCCTAGGCTATGTTGTTTTAGCTCATGGCATTGAAATAGATGAATCTAAAATTAAAGCTATTCAAAATTGGTCTACTCCTGTGAATGTTAGTCAAAATTGGCCTACTCCTGTGAATATAAAATTAAAGCTATTCAAAATTGAAGCTTTTTTCGACGATTTGTGAAAGACTTTATCACCATTGCTACCCCATTAAATGAATTAACTAAAAAGGGAGTCACTTTTGAGTGGGGAGAAAAACAAAACCTTTCCTTTGCTGAGTTGAAGAAATGTTTGACTGAAACACCATTGCTTGTTTTACTTGATTTCACTAAAACCTTTCAGATTGAATGTGATGTTTGTGGAATAGGTATTGGTGGTGTTTTGATGCAAGAAAGAAAACTTGTTGCATATTTCAGTGAGAAACTTCATAGTTCACAATTGAATTACCTAGTTTATGATAAAGAATTATATGCTCTTATGCGTGTGCTAGAAACTTGGCAACATTATCTTTGGTCTAAAGAATTTATCATACATTCTGATCATGAAGCTTTGAAATATTTGAAGGGACAAGAAAAATTGAATCGTAGGCATACTACGTGGGTAGAATTCATTGAAACTTTTTCTTACATTGTCAAATACAAGAAAGGCATAGAAAATGTGGTAGCTGATGTATTGTCTAGAAAATATGTGCTTTTCACTCAATTGAAAGTAAAAGTTCTAGAATTAGAAAGCTTGAAAGAGTTATATGCTTCCGATCATGACTTTTCAACACCATATTCTAATTGCAAAGATGGCAAAGGGTGGAATAAGTTTTATGTTCATGATGGTTTTCTCTTTCGCATAAACAAGCTATGCGTTTCAGAATCTTCCACGTGTTTGCTACTATTTCAAGAGTCTCATGTAGGAGAACTTATAGGATATTTTGGAAGAGAGAGGATGTACATGATGTTGAGCGATTACTTCTATTGGCCTAAGATGATGCAAGATGTCGAGAGGTTTGTTCAACGATGCATCACGTGCCATAAGGTGAAGTCGAAATTCAGTTCCTAGTGCTCCTTGGGAAGACATTAGCATAGATTTTATATTAGGATTCCTAGGACTAAGAGAGGGAGGGATTCTATTTTTGTTATTGTAAATAAGCTTTCTAAGATGGCACATTTTATTCCCTGTCATACGAGCAACGATGTGTCGCATCTAGCTGACCTATTTTTTAAGGAGATTGTGAGATTGCATAGTATGCCTAAGATCATTGTTTCATATCGCGACGTCAAGTTCATGAGCTACTTTTGGAAGATTTTGTGGGCCAAGCTGGGGACAAAGTTGTTGTTTTTAACAACATGTCACCCACAAATAGATGGACTAATGAAAGTGGTGAACCGTACACTCTCAATGCTGCTGCGGACGATAATCAAAAAGAATTTGAAAGAGTGGGAAGATTGTCTACCGTATGTTGAATTTGCATATAATAGGGCGGTGCATTTTACAACTCAATTATGCCCCTTTTAGGAGGTATATGGCTTCAAACCAATCACGCCACTTGACTTAATGCCACTTTTCTTACAAGAACGTACTAATATAGAGGCTTCAAAGCGTGCTGATTTTGTGAAAAAGCTCTATGAAAAGACTAAAGAGCTAATTGAAAAGAAGATACGTGATTATGCTTCGAAGGCTAACAAATCTCGCAAGAAAATACTTTTTGAACCAGGTGACTTAGTGTAGGTCTACCTTCGCAAAGACCGCTTTCCGGAGAAGCGAAAATCTAAATTAATGCCCCGTGGTGAAGGTCCTTTTAAAGTACTTACCAAGATCAATGATAATACATACAAGATAGAGTTTCCGGGAGATGACTATGGGGTGAGCACTACTTTTAATGTTGCTGATTTGTCACCATTCTTTGGGCAAGAAGACACAGAGTCCAGAACGACTCCTTTTCAAGAGGAAGGATGATGAGGTGTTGAGGACATCACTTCTACTGTATGAACACTCCTCTTATTGCTTTCATGAATGATGGGCAAGGTCCAATTACTTAGGCACGTACTCGTCAATTCAACTATCAGGTAAACTCGTTTTTAGGAGTCAATAATATTTCCGCTGAGAATTCGATACTTCCTGAGACTTGTGATTTTCTTGTTCTTAGGAACCATGAAGAAGAACCATGCAAGCTCAAGTGTAGAAGTGGAACCGTCAAGCGCAATCTAACTCATATTCGTGAGTTCGACTCAGATTCGGACTACTTGATAGTGTCTACTTCAAACGGCCATAACTTTTGATCCAGAAGGTTTCTTGGGGCCGTGAGTACTCGTTGGAAAGATTTTAGAGTCTACTTTCATATTAATCTGGTCTCACCTCGAAATTCCATCCGAGCTGATCAGAAACTGTAAAACAAGTTGTATTACTTTTCCAGTCCGACTCAAAGTGGGCCTTGGGCCTTGTAATCGAGTCTTGTTCGGCTTCCAAGTGTGTTAGCCGACCCTCGATAGTACCGTACCCCCATTTTTTAGTTAAGTGCGGCTTCTCTCTCTCTTATTTAAGGAGGTCGCACCCCTTTATTTTTTCTCGAGTTTTTCTTAAGAGATTATTCTACTTAGCAGTCGCACCGCATGTCCGGTTGAGAAACCCCAACTTGTGAACTTAATCTTTATTCGCAATACAATTTCAGATTGCATCTTCTACTCTCTTGTTTGTGTTCTCAATTCGCTTGCAGGAGATAGCCTTCTTGGCGAAGTCAACCGCGTTCGATACAGTTGATAACCATCGGAGTAGTGGTGTAGTGATTGCGAGGGGATTGATCTGTTTTGGTCGGAGCCTTTGGATCATCAACGTCAAGTTCTCCATAATTGACTTATCAGTACCTCTCGGAAGATCGGGCTATCGTCACATTAGGTGGTATCAGAGCAACGGTTGCCCGTGAGGTAATTCGCCCTTTAGATCAGTTTATGTTCATCGTTCTAAAAACTCTAGAAAATTAGTCCACAAAAATAATTGTTCGTAGTATTCTTCCGCTATCTCAACACCCCTTGTGCCATTGCAATCTTTCTTTTCAGTTTTGCTCGTTGAAATTTTGGTTACATTGTCGTGTTCAAATTGTTGATTCCTAGTTTAGTCAGAGTATAGTTCGTCATTGTCTAGTTGCATGTCGTATTCCTTTGCATAGCTTTATCGTTGTGTGTTCTTGTTCGTTGCCGCAACCTTCCATCCGTTGCCAACCCCTCCATCCATCCTTGCCGCAGCCTTCCATCCGCTGCCACCCCATCCATCTATCCTTGCTGCAACCTTCCATCCACTGCCAACCCGTGCCGTGACCCCCCCCCCAGGCGTTGCCACCCTACGCGACAAAAAAAAGAGAGAAAGAGTTTGATCTCGGAGTTTGAAAAAAAAACAGAAAAAAAGAGACCAAGAGAGTTCCCTCTGTCCAAAATTTGAAAAGTTACCAAACCTTTTCCAAATCCTGTGAAATTTGGTGGAGTCCTTCTTGATATATCTCCCTAAGCCTTCAGAAAAATTTTTGAGCAAGTTCAGCCACCGAATCAAAAGTTAAAGCAGTTTGAAATTGAGACCGAATCGAATTCGAGTCCGTCTCCGACCCCTCTTCAGTAAAACGGGCATAACTTTTGCATACGGAGTCAGAATTCAATGTTCTTGTACTCGTTGGAAAGCTATTGACGGCGCGCATCCAATAAAAATGACTGGAAAAATCCAGTCACCCTCCAAGACCCCAAAAATTGGCCACTGTTAGCCCAAAAATTGCGTCGCAAGATTTTGGTTTTCTGTTTTTGGTAATTTGTTCGGTCTTCTCTTCGGAATTTGGGGTTCGTCCAGTTGAAAAAGTTGTAGATCTCATCTAAACCTTTCAAACGAGTATATATAAGCCACATAAAACTCTACCTTTTCATCGCTTGAGACTAACTGTTTATCTACTCAATCTAGAGGGCTGTTCGCGTTTTACCGATATCGCTGTTTTGTGCTCTACATTGTGCGAATAATCTTGTGCCCTTAGAAAGAAGTTTGAATAGTGAGCTAGCGTCTCTTCTAGTACTTGTTGTGAGGTTCTCCTTTTCTTACATCAAGTCACATTGATCGTTGTGTGCGTACATACACTTCCTTGCATAGGGTTTGATTGGCTAGCTGTGATTGGCTAGGATCGGCAACTTTGATGAGTATTTTGAACAATCTTTCAACTTGCATTTACTGAACTGATTATTGCTGATCCTTTTGCTACCATATTGTGCCTTCCAAGCTCCACCTACTTCTGATCAAAACAGGTTCCCTCTTGCAATCGTACCCACGCTCGACACGGTATCACGAACCAGCCACCGGTTGTACCACCTACTGTTTACGTTGGTAAGAACACTTATAAGAGTGTGGTAAGACGCTTGAGAGTGTTTGATTCCACCTTCCATCACCTAGTCATTGATAGAAATAATTCGTTTGTGTTATCTTCTATTTTCTACTAACCATGGCAGGTGAATCATCTGATGTGCAAGAGTGTGTTACAAAGGGACAGCTTATGACGCTCTTGGATGAGCAACGTACTACCATTAATGAGGACATCGATAGGATGCTTCAAGCTACGACGGATATATTGCAGCGCTCCATCAATGAGAGTATTGCAGCACTCACTACACGCCTTGAAAGCATGGTGAATCGGCCACCAAACAACGGACGCGAGAATGAACATGACGCACCCCAAGATCTTGAGGTGGGAGATGATAGTGGGAGGCTAAATCGTGACGCTCATGATGCACGTCTACGACACCACCTACAACGCAATCGTCACGGTATGGGAGGTAATGATTTTCAGCACCACAATGCTCGTGCTAATGATGACCCATTTGTTAAAGTTAAATTTAATATACCATCTTTTGCAGGTGTTTATGATGCTGAAGTTTATCTAGATTGGAAGATGACAGTTGAACAAAAATTTAATGCACATCTAGTTCCTGAAGTGCATAGAGTCAGACAAGTTACTAGTGAATTTAAAGATTTTGCTATCCTTTGGTGGAGTCAAGTAGTTAATTCCAGATTAGCACCTGATACATGGAATAGATTGAAGGTAGCTATGCGTACTAGATTTATTCCTCCTGCTTTTAAACGTGATATGCGTAAGAAATTACAGCGCTTAGACCAAAGTAATAAATCTGTTGAGAAATATTATCAAGAACTACAAATAGGTATGCTGCGTTGTAATATTGTAGAGGATGAGGAGGATAAGATAGCTCATTTTGTGGGGGCTTAAGATGTGAAATTCAGGACATGGATGTTGTTTCAACTTGCTTGTTTAGCAGAAAAAGAATTACAGGGAAAACAACAATGGAATAGAAGCAACTATGGAAATACTTCTGCATCGAGGTTGACACCGGGGCAAACCAAGATAGCTCCACCTGCTTTTCGGTCTGCTGCCCCCTCCGTGAGTAGGGCGTGTTCAGCACCACCACCACCACCGTCACGCGCACTTGAGACGAGCAAATTCACTAGTGTGCAGGCGCCAGCGCAGAGCTCTTCATTGGTTGCTTCTACGGGTCGTACGACGGGGATTATATGCCACCGTTGTAAAGGGATGGAGCACGTCATGAAAAATTACCCAAGTCAGCGAGCGTACATTGCGACAGAAGACGGTGGATATGTAAGTGCTAGTGATGTTGAGAATGAATATGCTCATGCAGCTAACCTTGCAGGTAACGATGATGATCCAGAGGAACATAACGAAGAGGGGAAAATTTTAGGTACCGCTGCGACGGAGAATTATAAGACCATAATTGTGCAGCGAGTGTTGAGCACTCAAAGGGAGCAAGCGGAAAAGCTACAGCGCCATAATTTGTTTTAGATGTTCTTTATCGTCAAGGAATGCCGTGTTCATGTCATAATTGATGGCAGGAGTTGTAATAACTTGGTGAGTTTAGATTTGGTCAAGAAGATTGGATTGACCACACGTGCACATCCTCATCCATACTACATTCAGTGGTTCAACAACAGCGGTAAGGTGAAGGTAACTCAATCTGCGAGAGTGTATTTTTCCATAGGTTCCTATCATGATGTAACTGATTTTGATGTAGTGCCTATGCAAGCTTGCTCACATTTATTAGGTCGTCCATGGGAATTTGATACCGACACAACACATCATGGTAGAAGTAATAAGTACTCTCTTATGCACAAAGAAAAGAAAATAATTTTGCTACCTTTGACACCTTCTAAAATTGTGCAATGTGAAAAGGAGATAGCTGCAAAGGAGAGGAAAGAACATGAACATGAATTTGAAAATCAGCAAGTAGTAAAGAACATTTTTCCACCTAAGAAAGAGAAGTTGTTCCCTAGTTCTAGGACTGAGGGAATTAAATTAAATGGCTGTGTCATGCTTGTAACCAAATCTGATCTTGCTGAAATTGTCGACAATGATATGCCATGCTATGCTTTGATATGCAAAGACGCTTTATTTTCACTTGATGATGTATCTAGTTCTTTGTCGTCTGCTGTCATTAACTTTTTGCAGGAATATAAGGATGTGTTTCCAGTTGAACTACCCCCGGGCCTGCCACCTATTAGAGGGATTGAATACCAAATTGACTTAATTCGGAGCGACTTTGCCAAACCGTGCGGCGTATAGAACCAATCCGAAGGAGATTAAGGAAATTCAACGACAAGTCCAAGATCTTTTGGACCGAGGATATGTACGAGAAAGCCTAAGTTCTTTTGCTATTTCTATTCTTTTGGTTCCTAAGAAAGATGGTAGTTGACGTATATGTGTTGATTGTAGGGCCATTAATAATATCACAATACGGTATCGTCATCCTATTTCTAGGTTGGACGACATGCTAGATGAGTTGAGTTGTTCTATTATTTTCATAAAGATTGACTTGCGTAACGGTACCACCATATTAGAATGAAATTAGGAGACGAATGAAAAACGGCGTTTAAAACAAAATTCGGGCTCTATGAGTGGTTGGTGATGCGTTTGATGAATGAAGTTTTATGTGTTTTTATTGAAAAATTTGTGGTGGTTTATTTTGATGATATTCTGATATATAGCAAGTCATATGAAGAACACCTGAATCATTTACGTGCTGTTTTTAATGCTTTGCGAGATGCACGTTTATTTGGTAACATTGAGAAGTGCACCTTTTGCACCGATCGAGTATCGTTTTTTGGCTATGTTCTACCGGCGTTTTTTTCGGGATTTCAGCACCATCGCTGTACCGCTGAATGAGCTTACAAAAAAAGGTGTTCCTTTTACTTGAGGCACCATGCAACAACATGCTTCGATGTTCTCAAAGATAAGTTGACACACGCCCCTTTGTTTCAACTCCCTGATTTTTGCAAGACTTTTGAATTAGAATGTGATGCTAGTGGCATATGTCTTAGTGGCGTGTTAATTCAAGAAGGAAAACTTGTTGCTTACTTTAGTGAAAAATTAAGTGGGCCTAGTTTGAACTATTCTACCTATGATAAAGAATTATATGCTCTAGTTTGAACTTTGGAAACATGGCAACATTATTTATGGCCCAAAGAGTTCGTAATACATTTTAATCATGAATCTTTAAAGCATATTCGAAGTCAAACCAATCTGAACCGTAGACATGCTAAGTGAGTTGATTTTATTGAGTCATTCCCTTATGTCATTAAACATAAAAAGGGCAAAGAAAATGTAATAGCTGATGCATTGTCTAGGAGATATACCATGCTTTCACAACTTGACTTCAAAATCTTTGGATTAGAGACAATAAATGAGCAATATGTTAATAAAGCTGATTTTAAAAACGTGTTGCTCAATTGTAAGGAGGGAAAGGGTTGGAATAAATTTGTGGTGCATGATGATTTCTTGTACTGTGCTAACAAGCTATGCATTTCAGCTAGCTTTGTTCGTTTTTTGTTATTACAGGAGGCGCATGGAGGAGGATTAATGAGTCACTTCGGCGTGAAGAAGACTGAGGACATTCTGACCCACCACTTTTATTGGCCAAAGATGAGACGCGACGTCGAACGTTTCATTGCCCGCTGCACCACGTGCCAAAAAGCTAAGTCACGACTTAATCCTCATGGTTTATACATGTCTCTTCCTGTGCCAAGCATACCTTGGAAAAATATTTCTATAGCCTTTGTTTTAGGTCTGCCTAGAACAAAGAAGGGAGAGATAGTATTTTTTTTTTGTCGTGGATAGATTTTCTAGGATGGCTTATTTTATACCATGTCATAAAAGTGATGATGCTACAAATGTTGCGGATTTGTTCTTTAATGAAATTGTTCGCTTACATGGTATTCCGAATACGATAGTTTCAGATCGTGATGCTAAATTTCTTAGTCATTTTTGGAGGACCCTGTGGGCTAAATTGGGGACTAAGCTATTATTTTCCACTACTTGTCATCCCTAAACCGATAGACAAACTAAGGTAGTCAATAGAACATTGTCTACTATGCTTAGGGCTGTGCTTAAAAAGAATTTAAAAATGTGGGAAGAATGTTTGCCTCATGTAGAATTTGCTTATAATCGCTCGCTACATTCTACCACAAAGGCATGCCCTTTTGAGATTGTTTATGGTTTCATCCCTAGTGTATCTATTGACTTGTTGCCTCTTCCCGCTTCGGAGAAGGTAAATCTTGATGCTCAACAACGTGCTGATTTGATACTTAAGATGCATGAGACAACTAAAGATAACATTGAACTCATTAATGCTAAATATAAAGTTGCTGGTAGTCAGGGACGCAAGCATATTACTTTTGAGCCGGGTGATCTTGTGTGGTTACACTTGTGTAAAGAGCGATTCCCTGAATTGAGAAAGTCTAAACTCATGCCTCATGCAGATGGTCCTTTTAAAGTGCTTGAACGTATTAATGATAATGCATATAAGTTAGACTTGACTGCAGATTTTGGGGTTAGCCCCACCTTTAACGATGCAGATTTACGGCCATTCTTTGGTGCGGAAGATGAGCTTGAGTCGAGGGCGACTCCAATTCAAGAAGGGGAGGATGATGAGGATATCATTTCTACTGATATGAACACTTCTCTTACTGCTTCTATGAATGATGGGCAAGGTCCAATTACTCGGACATGTGCTCGTCAACTCAACTATCAGGTAAACTCGTTTTTAGGAGTCAATAATATTTCCGTTGAGAATTCGATACTTCCTAAGACTTGTGATTTTCTTATTCTTAGGGACTATGGAGAAGAACCACGTGAGCTCAAGTGTAGAAGTGGAACCGTCAAGCGCAATCTAACTCATATTCGCGAGTTCGACTCAGATTCGGATTGCTTGATAGCGCCTACTTCAAACGACCATAACTTTTGATCCAGAAGGTTTCTCGAGGCCCGTGAGTACTCGTTTGAAAGATTTTGGAGTCTACTTTCAGATGAATCTTGTATCACCTCGAAATTCCATCCGATCCTATCAGAAACTGCAAAACAAGTTGCATTACTTTTCCAGTCCGAGTCAAAGTGGGTCTTGGACCTTGTAATCGAGTCTTGTTTGGCTTCCAAGTGTGTTGGCCGACCCTCAATAGTACCACACCCCCTTTTATTAGTTATGTGCGGCTTCCCCCTCCCCTATTTAAGGAGGTCGCACCCATTTAATTTTCATCGGGTTTTTCTTAAGAGATTATTCTGCTTAGCAGTCTCACCGCATGTCCGGTTGAGGAACCCCAGCTTGTGAACTTAATCTTTATTCGCAATACAATTTCAGATTGTATCTTCTACTCTCTTACTTGTGTTCTCGTTTCGCTTGCAGGAGATTGCCTTCTTGGCGAGGTCAACCGCGTTCGGCACGATTGATAACCATCGGAGCAGTGGTGTAGTGATTGCGAGGGGATTGATCTATTTTGGTCAAAGCCCTTGGATCATCAACGTCATGTTCTCCACAATCGACTTATCAGTACCTCTCGGAAGATCAGGCTATCATCACATTATGAGAATATCTTTGTTATATACACATCTTCCACTCCAAGTATGCATGAAAATGTCCAAGAACCTGAGACCCAATGACGAGGGCAAGAGCCAAGCTTTTAAACAAACAAGTGCTTTTGTTTCTTAAGGAGTTTCCTTTAGCGGATTAAAGAGTGTTCGTCTCTTGCACTAGCATTGAAGGATCACTACAATTCATCAAGACTCCCACGAGTATCCAATCCTACGTCGAGAAGATCGGGCGACCCCGTATCATATTGGTATCAGAGCGCGGTTTACTCGGTAGCATCTTATCCCTTTACTTTTCAGTTCATTACTTCCTGTCCTATAGTCCATATAGCCGAAAATTACCTCACAAAAAATCCAAACCCTAGTTTCGCATCTATTATTTTTTTGAGTTTTATTAAGTCTTGATCCATTAGAAATTTTGTTTACGTGCTGATCATCGTGTCCTTTACGTAGCTTTATCGTTGTATCTTTAATCTTTCAAAATCCGCTAGTTGATATTTCAATTAGCATCCAAAAAAAAGTAGATTCAATTTACTTTTTGAAATCTTGTTCTTGCTGTTTATGTAAGATCTTTGCGTATCTTGAAAGAATATCATATCCGAACATATCTGGGCTTCCTTTTTCTTGATTGATTCGGCCGCAAGAAACCCTAACTATCACAAATTTGTGTCGGAAAGAAACCTAGTTGGACACAGTTTGTTGCAGTTTGAATTCTAAGTGTTTGTTGAGATTTTCACTTAAATCCTTTGAACACTTGAGACTAGTCATTGATATTGCATCGTGGGCTACTCTTGAATAATTTACTCTCAACTGAATATGAGACTTGTGCATCACTCACTCGGCTGATCAAAAAAAAGTTTATACCCCTGCGTTTTTCAAAAAAAAATTTGTGACTCATATATCTCATTAGACTCAGAATAATAATTTGAATCTTTTGAGTCACTAGCAGGGTAGCCAAAAAAAAGAGCAAGCAAAAAGAGAGCAAAAAAGTGAAAAAGGGCATAACTTGAGTGTGTGTTTTATGCTACAAATTCAGTTGGAGTTTTTAATTTCTTTGAGCAATCTTGTGCCCTTAAATTCGTATTATTGCAATTGACTAGCGTCTCTCCTAGTACTTGATGCAAAACGAGCTATTTTTTCCCGATTGTTTCTTTTAGCTCATTACTTTGTTTACATTGAGTCACATTGATCATTGCGTGTGCATTCATATACTTCATTTATATCATTTGGATCAGCACATAGGCAAGAGTTTTCTAACTTGGATTATTACTTAATTCAACAACATCGCGAAATTCAGATTGTGTAGGATAAATACTTCCTAATCAAGCTCCATTAAATATCCTTTGCCGTGCAATTGTGGGTCACATTTAAATCCGCTTTATCATTACTTGCTATTATATCCACCACCAAGTGTAAGTTTTTTTGACCTCAATTCACTTCGGAAAGGTAAAAACTTTACTTGGTGAAGAAAAAGTGAGATAAAGTGAACTCCACATATCGTATATATATTGTGGTATTTGTGCATTCTTTGTAGAACTAACCATGACATGACAGGTGGAGACAATAATATGGAAGAGGAGTATACCCCGACGAGTTGTTTTAAATTCCAATCTTTGAGAGGGACCTTGCACAACGAGCTTGCCGTCACTTCTTCCACCTTGAAAGAGCAATTCAAGATGGAAATCAACAATTTTGCGCAAAATATGTGCATTGAATTCAATCATCAAATGAAAGTGCTACGCTCGAACATCGTGAATGATATTGTACGGGCACTTCATCCACAACAAGAAGAAGATAACTTTATTCTTTTCTATGGAAGTGAGGATCTAGAAGAGTATCTTGAGTGAGAATGGCGAATAGAGAAAGTATTTAGATTTCAAAAGCTTCCTAAAGAACAAGAGGTGATGCGTGCCACTAGAGAATTTGAAGATTATGCTTATAGTTGGTGGCATCAACGATTTGAAAATGAATTTATTAAATCTTGGTCATATTTGAAGGTACTCATGAGTAGAGAATTTGTGCCATCCTATTATGCATAGGGATTACTTCTCTATTTAGAGAGTATCACACAAGAGAATAATACTGTTCAAGAATATTATTTTGAGCTACGAGGTGTAATACGTCGTGCCGGTGTCACTAGTGCATCAAAAGAGAAGGCATACTTCAAAGGAGAATTGAATTCTAATATCGCCGTCACACTTCAAGATAGATATTTTGGTAGTGTGCAAAATCTTGTGAATTGTGCAATTCAAGAGGAGAAGAGACTTATGAAGAGACGTACACCACAGTAGTCTCACAGTCCATACTTCAATTCTGCTGCCTCTACTAGTGTGACATATGAGAAGATGATCGAGTATGGGACTTTCCCTTCGGTCAAGAAGACATATAGTGATATTCTAAAGCTACATATAGCTCTTGAGATACACCACAACCCATATGAGGATGAGAGCCACATAGCCAAATCGAGTGAGAGTGATAAAAAGAGTGAGCTATGTGATTCCACCATATATGAGATTGAGAGCATCCAAATTGAAAGTGTGAGAGAGACACCAAAAAAAAAAAGAAGTAAAAGATAGACAAAGTAAGAATACATCTGAAACTAACACATTAATATCTACTTGTAGTGTTATTTCTTATATTGTGCAAATTGATATTAAAGATGAAGAATTAAACGTTCAACATTTAGTACCTTTGAAAGCAAATGAGGAGGAGGTAACCACGGGAGAGGATGAAGTGCTTGCTGCCCCGTGTGTGCATCCTAATAATTTTAAACCCCTAGTGCCTATATCATCTAAGGAGGACAACAAAGGTAACATTATTGGTACTGAATTTAATTGTAAAAAGGTGAGTAATTGGGAGAATTTATGTGATTAACAAAAAATCACATGTTCTGAAATTTCTATGCTCAATTTACATAATGTGGAATTGATTATACATAAGAAAATTCTTACTAGAATATCTCCTAATGATTCTTTGTACTATATCATGTTTGATGATCCTAGAGAGCTATCTAGTGTGATTGATAACATTGCTGAAATTTCGTGTTCAAGATCACTAGTTAGTACCCATGCCTATACATATAAATTCAATTTGATTAGATATTATGGTGTAGATGACAAATTTTATGTTCACAGAATTTGTATTACATGTGATAAGCTTGTTGATTTGAAATTGCATATTATAGATAAACAATCTTTTGTGTCATGTCATGATCGCAATGGAATAAGTGTCAACAATAGAGCTTGCTATTTTAAAAGATTTCCTAAACCTATTTGTTTACTCTTTCATAAGCAATTATGTACAAGTAATCAGAGTAACGCAGTTGAAGCATGGAAAGCACTCAAAATTTTCTTCTCTATATCTAAACAATTAAATCTAATTTTGCCATTAATGATCTATCCATATCATTAGAAAAGTCGAGGACGACTTTCTTTTATAAGAGGGAGAATGATGTGACAAACAATATTGCAATGCATACATCTTTTGGTCGCTGCTATATTGATCGATTTATGCAAAATAATGAAAATGCCACAACAATTGACTTTTACATATACCATGCATATGTATTGTTCTTTTCGTTTATAACACCTTCTGAAGTTCATGATGAGATAAGCTGAAGAAGTGTTGATGATAAATATATATATCATGCATACACGTTGTACTCTTTATTTAGAATAATTTCAGGCTATCAAAAGCCGAGAATGGCTTTTCTTGAAGAAAGGGGAGGATGATGCGGATACGCACGTGTCTTATACTTTTCAGTTAAATATATTATTCGACTGGAAAGAATTATTGAGCCGCATGAAATGTGGCCAGGTGAACTCATTCCAAACTAAATATAATGTTGTTATTCATAATAATGGAATACTATCTTATGTTATCATATGGTGCATTCTTAGGTTTATCAATGGCAAAGCAATGGAGAAGTAAAAGGAAAAGGATAACCACATTAGGTGCCAAAGACATAAAGGAACAAAGCCCATACGAAAGGAGCACACAAGAGAAAAGCCCATGTGGATGGGGAAAAAGCTTATGCAGTGGGAGAGCAAAAGGGAGGAGCCTAGGACTTAAACTATAAGTTTTGGATAAGATTTTCAAGCCCAATTCGTACCTCTCACAAGCCCAACTGGATTCAAATTCGGATTCAACTCAGAATTCAATTCGGATTCGATTCGGGACAGCCTGACAAACAGTTACTAAAAAGGTCATAACTTTCACAAACAGAGTCCGATTCGAGTGTTCTTGTACTTGTTGGAGAGATAATTTCAAGGGATACGCAATGGATCTAGTCCCAGCATCAAATTCATCACGGATCAAAAGTTATGACTGAAACAATATGATAGCGGTAAAATTTAGTTTCCTTTTTGTAAGAGTTCGTATCTAAAATCATATAGGGTTGAGTTGTACTATGTTTTGAGACCCTATGGACATCCCAAGGGGCTATATAAGCCATGTATTGACAGCCTTAGGGCTCAAGATCACCTTTGAGAAAAATTAATCTATTAAAATTTGTTCGAATTTATCATTGCTGCCAAAATTCCATAGGGAATTAGGAGTGTTCTTCGATCAAGATTGTTCAGCCTTTCCGCTGGGAATTGGGTGCACGATAGATATTCGCTTGGTGGTCGGCGAAATCAAAGTGAGCGTGTTTTGGCGGATTAAAGAGTGTTTGTCTCTTGCACTGGCATTGGAGGATCATTGCGATTCATCAATACTCCCGCGAGTATCCATTCTATGTCGAGAAGATCGGACAACCCCGTATCAAACACTATTTGGCTTTTCAAAATTTTCCTAAAAGAAACTCAATTTATGATGATAGCAACGTTTTTTATTTTCAACTGAATTGTTTTTCCAAGAAAAATTCCTTATGGTCACTGACAGGTTGAACCATGCCACACCCACGGTTGATTGAGCGTACAGTAGACTCAAACCATGGCTCATCGACCACACCCATGGTTGATTGAGCGTACAGTAGACTCGGTGCACTGTGACAGTGGCTAGGGTTAACATGGAAGACATGCAAGCAGAGGCGGTGAGGTAGCGTCTGGGTGGCAACACATGGACGCTGACAAAGACAATGAGGTGGCAGCTGATATGGTAGATCCGGTGGCTCACGGCGATGGCAACGGCCTTAACTTGCCATAAACAAGACTACAAGAGGGCTTCATTTGTTGCCACTATCAGAGAACATGAAAATGGTCTGCTAACACCTATTGATTACACAAAAACCGCGCAGACGAACTGAATGGTGAACTGTTGTGAACAGACAGACCAACAAGGCCGGCACAAGAAAATGGGAATTGTACGGTTGTAAACAGATGGGAGCACCTCCGATAGTTTCGTCAAAGTAGAGCAAAAATTACTGTTACAAGATATCGATATCTTCAGCAAACATCAAAGCCACAAGTTCAGAGCATCCAGATCGAAAGTCACGTAAATAAAATTCTAAATTAAGTAGTACAACTACGTAACTTCATGGCAGACAGAACAAGACGGGCTGAAGTGGCCATCCTCACACCCTTACCTCACAGTGACTATATCATCAATCTTCAGGATCATTCTAACACACTCGCAAGCCAGTGTGATGGCACTCGTGCTCACCAGCAAGGGTTGCACAACGTTCTCCTCCAGGATGTTTGTAATCTGGCCCTTCCTCACATTGATGCCAGCATTCTTCTCACCCTTGGCATGACGATTCCTCAGCTCAGTAACAATGGAGATTGGATTGAGCCCTGCATTCTCTGCCAATGTGTATGGGACGACCTCAAGTGCATCAGCAAACTCCTTGATGCAGTAACTCTCCATCCCTTGGAGCTCCTTTGCCCAAGCAGCCAGTTGCATTGACATTTCTATTTCTGGCGCACCACCACCAGCAATCAAAAACCTCTTGTTCACCAAGCACCTGAAGCATGAAAAATAAATATGAACCAGATCAGAACAATAAGGATATCATAAATTAGCCCGCCTAGGTGCTAGGTGGGTGGCGCCTTGCCCACCTAGCCGATTGTTCCCCGCCTAGGCAGCGATTAGGCGCTAGGCCGGCACGCTAGGCGGGAGGGTGGTGCCTTGCCCACCTAGCCGAAGTTCCCCGCCTAGGCAGCGATTAGGCGCTAGGCGCCGGTCTAGCGCCCGATTAGCGCCTGACACCTAGGTGGTGAACACTGTTAACGGGGGTGGTCAGGGGCAATTAAGTGCATGCTACCAGAGGTGGCTCCAGGACAATTGCAAACAGATGGATTATTATCCCTATTAAATAAGCATATTCATACACGATGACGATAAATAATGGAAGGCAATTAGATCAAGCATGAAAGAAAAGGAGATAACGAAACAAGCATCTTTAGTAATAAGTAAACACACACATTAGATTAATCAAAGTTCATAGGAGCAGAATACTGACAATATCACAAGCCAAGTCAGCTAAGTTTGATCAACGGAACAAGCTTTTGAAAGGCATGTTTAATGCAAAAGTGGCAGCAAGGTTTAATCATTGAAAAAGATGATTTAGTATTGATGGAGATGTTAATTTTCAAAGCAAAACCTGGCACAGCAGGTGCTTCATGCATCTTAGCAGTTGGCACATATAGTGGGTATTAACAGAGAGTAACACATAATTGAAGCAATAATAACATTAACAGCAAATATGTAAGCATCTTGACACTAAACATTTACTAGTTAGACCTAACATACCATAAACAGAAATCACCTAGGGTCATATAACATACCATGATGAGCACCTACTTGAAAGGTAGTATAAATGCACCAATGCAGCAACTTAGCATGGGACAAAATAGAGCATCCTCTCTCTCTAAATCTTAAGTAACTGCCGCACAATAGCAAAGTTTCTCATCAGAGCTTCATGCCACCACGGCACCACCTAGAACATTTGCATTGTAATATTTATTCTCACATCCCAACGACATTAGATCTGCTAATACGTCATACCCCTATTACCTTCACCTATCGTTCTGCAATGTAATGCACCAAATCCACCGTCCCCACAAAGCACCAAGCACCAAGCAGCACATAGCACCCTCACAATCACTGGAGCATTGATAATCAGCAGTTGGCATGAAAACTGAACTTGGGCCCATCAAACTTAGCACACACTCACACCTAACCACCTAGTAACGAGTCCTCTAGCACATTTGACAGGCTGCACAAATAATCAACACCACCAACATCCATAAACATGTGCACTGTACTTATTTCCCTGTGTGGCTACTGCAGCATATAGAGAGGTTGATTTTTTGCTAAGCAAGTTGTTAAGACAGTATATGTGCAATTAATATGGCAGAAGCAAAATATGGTCTCGTGGTGTGGTTTATCCAAAGCTTGTTTCTTGGTCAAACTACTCACAATTGTCAATTAACTCAGAGAAAGACATTTGAATCTTAAACCAGCAACTCTCTTACATAAAGGTCACCAGTCGATCAAACCAAAACAACAGTTTTGATAAATGTGTACACGAAGACCATATCTACAATACTTCTGAAAAACAAGTGGATGCAGGTCATATTTATAACCAAAAGGAAATACCAGAATGCATTTAAATTTCAAAGAATATGCTATAAAAAAAGCAGTCAACAAGTTAGTAGTCTATATATGTTTTGTACTTCATATTCAGACCATTCAGCATAATTTCAAACGCAATTACCATGCGGTACATAATTACGAAGGACCAGATCAAGAATATAATGAAATTGCAATAAAATTCAATGTAGGGTCTAGGAGTAAAAAAGTGGTCATCATAAGAATAACACAAGTAGCAAATGTAACACATTCAAGACGGCTTGCAGGTTCACAATTTGTACCACAGACTGCACAGATGTGGTTAACATTTCCTAATTAACCCTGTCAAAACACAACAGATAGGTTGAAACACATATGCACATACACAAAAGTAAGACTCAAAATAGCTAAAATTTATTATCTTACTGCAAGATAAGTTGTATTATATCTATATTGCCTATGGAGCCCATAACAGAAAGTGGATATCTACTTAAGAACAAGGATTATGTACTCTTTTCTTTCAATCTAATGAGTGCAAGGATCATGTACTCTTTTGTACTTCAACTAATGTAAAAAGTTGTTGCTTTCAGATTGTAGCAACATATGTTTGTTTGCGGAATATGAAACAACTTGCTGCAATGAACCAGATCCAGTAGAAGATTGGAAGCGTAATCTTAATAGACTAGAACAAAAAGAAGTTGTTTACCCTTCGCTGCGTTTTCAAATCATGGTCCTACACTACCCAATTTATTTGAGTTACAGTGCATCATTTACCAATAAGACTTGACTCAAATCACCATATTCAGAAAGATCTCCAAAAGAAAGACTGCAATACAGAAGCTTTCAAGCATATAACACTTGGATCAACAATGCAGAAGATGATGCATATTACCTGATGACACATAGGGCATCGTGGAGACTGCGATCAGCTTCATCAATAACTAACTGGTTGGACCCCCGGACAAGCACGGTTGCAGTCCTTCCCATGTTCTTGATACCAGTGATCTTCACAACCTTGCTCTCCCCAACAGACACTTCCTCAACAAGATCAGCATACCCAAGTTTATCTTCACGGAAATGCTCAATGTTGGCAATCGGCAAGCAGTTCAGCGTCTTGGTGATAAACTCAATCTCATCCCTCTCCACATCCTTCACCACCAGGATCTTAGCCTTAGCGAGATAATGCAGCGACAAATCAGTCACTGCATCACGTAAGATGCTCTTCTGAATGAGCAGGACATTGCATCCAGCCGCCTTGATCTTCTTGACCATCCCAAGGATGTAATTTCGCTCCTCGCGGAGGATACGGTCCATCTGCGCGTAGTCCGACACGATGACGCTCTGCTCAATGTCTGTCTTTGGCGGTGAGACCTGGAACTGTATGACAGCGATCTTGGCATTCTCGACCCGAGCCGGGCCCCCAGCCGCGTGGCTAGCCTTCTTGTCAAAGATGAGGCCGCGGACAAGCTCAGTGTCGTCGACCGTGCCACCAAGCTTCTTTAGGATGCGGATGTCGCGGATGTCGAGGAGGTCCGGATGAGCAGGATCAACAACAGAGAGGGCGGCGTCGACAGCGAGGGGGGACAGGAGTTTGGAGTACTGGGAGACGACCTTGGAGTTGAGGGCTGTGGATGCGGACTTGACGAGGGAGTCCCGGTCGGAGAGCTCGATGGGGATGGCCATGTCGTGGAGGACCTCGACGGCGCGGGCGGCGAGGCGGTGGAGGGCGTCGGCAGCGGCGGTGGGGTGGGCCCCGGCGGAGAGGAGCGACTGCGCGCGGCGGAGCAGAGATCCGGCGAGGACGACGACGGTGGTGGTGCCGTCGCCGGCGGCGGCGTCCTGGGAGCGTGAGAGCTCGGCGAGCATGCGGGCGGCGGGCTGGATGAGGGACATGCGGGAGAGGATGGTGGCGCCGTCGTTGGTGATGATGACCTCCTGCGCCTGGTCTCCGGAGGAGATCATCTTGTCCATGCCGCGCGGGCCGAGGGAGGTGCGCACCGCGTCGGCGACGGCGCGCGCGGCGGCCATGTTGGCGCCGCGGACGTCGTCGCGGCGCTTGGTGTCGGTGTAGGTCTCCGTCTTGCGGGATGGCGCGGGGGCAGCGGCAGCGACGGCGGCCATGGCGGCGGATCGGGAGGAGTGGGGTGGGGGGAGGTTTGGTTGGGGTTGGCAGGTGCTACTGCCAGCTAGGGCTTTGCAGGTTTCGGGGAGGCGGGTGGGGTTCTTCTGGAAGGGTGTAGTGGCTGTTTGCTGTTAGGGTCGTGCGATTGAAATGGGCTTGGGATTTTTACCTAAGTGGGCCGAGCCGCACACTCGACCTGCATCCGTTGTACAGTTGGCCGTATTTTGGATATCTACAATGTATGAAAAAGATCTTAAGTTATCTTAAAGTTAACTTTATACATTACAGAGTTGACCTTAAAAAAGTCATAAGCAAAAAAGGCTTAAGACCAACCCTCAAGCTAAAGACCTGGTCATAAGCATTAAAATACAAATTTTCTTGTGTATTCTGTCCTTCTCTCTCCTAAGTGGGATCCTTCTTAGAGCCCAGTGGTGGTCTTAAACATAACAGAGGGGACCTTAAGAATTAGGTGGGGTCCACCTTAAGACCTATTGAGACCTTATACACTGCTGATGCCCTTAGTTCTATTCCGGTTTACCGGAGCATTCAGACGCTCCTTTCCTGAATTTTATAAATATTTCTCAGCCATGCGGTCGTCCGTATCCGGAGCTTCACCGTGCTAGTTCTTTCTTTCCGCAACTGCCCCATGGTCCGCTGCCTCTCCCCGTTCTCCCCCTCACCATTCCTTCTAGTACCAAGACGGATAGAATCATTGTTCTGACTGGAATGTAATGAAACAGCTAGAATGGCGAGAATTTTGGATAATATAGGATGGAGGGGAACAAATTTCTCTGGAGAGGGCCTTGACCCTCCCTTAAGGTCCACCCTTAGATTCCGCCACATGACAAGCACGAATCTTAAAGCACCTTGATGAGGACATCCCTTTTATTGATATAGCCATGCCTAGTACACAGCCAGGACCAATGACGCGAGCTCAAGCACGCCAACTTAATTATCAGGTTAAGTCGTTTCTTGCTGTTCAAATAAGTTCTCTGAATTGGGTGCTACTAACAACTTGTGATGATTTTTTTATGCTTAGGAATTTGGGAGTTGAACCGGCTAGAAGAAGCAACCAAGATAACAATCAAATTGATGTTGGTGAGAACAAGAGGAAGTTCGGACCAAACGTTCAGACCCCCAGGAAGTACCATTTTGTTTGAGCCATAACTTTTGACTCCGGAGTGTGTTGGAGGCTCATGAGTACTTGTTGGAAAGATCTCGATGTCTACTTTCAAATGGATCCAAAATCACCATCAGATTCCATTGGAGCTACCGAGAAATTGCAGAAGAACGTTCGGACCTCCAACCTAAATGTTCGAACCTCCAACCTAAGTTCTGGGCCTTATATCTGAAGAGCCCATTAAGGGAGGGTTTTTCCACTCCCTTGGCTGCTTTTCCCCTATATAAACTAGCAGTAGCCGCCAGGGAGGGTGAGTTTTTTTTTAGATGTAAGTTTAGCTTTTGCTACTTCCTTGTAAACACATGTGTCGGCTAGACCACCTGATTTACTTGTTTCAGAACCCCACTTTTGTGATTCAGATTCACCCTTTGGCTAGAATCCGTGAGTTTATGATTGTTCATCTTGTTCTTACTTTGTTCTTCGATTGCTAGTAGGTTCAAGGTTGTTCTTAGCACGGTAAGAACAGCAACACATAGGAGTCGGTGTAACTGTCGCTAAGGCCTTTTGGCCATTGTAGTCGGGTAGCCCAACGTCGATCCTCCACAAATCGAATTATCCCCACTCTCATCGAAAGATTGGAAACATTCCCTGTGCTGGATCTCCATCACACCTCTTTCTCTCTCCCGATCTCTCCTAGATTCTCCCATGGCCACCTTCCAGAACTGGGAGAGAGATCGGGAACGAAAGAGATCGCAAGAGAGAAATAGGTGCTTCGAGATCCATGCTTGTCACGTGGCGGAATCTGAGGGAGGACCTCAAGGGAAGGGGTTCAAGGCCCTCGCCCAGAAAATTCGTTGTGGGATGGAGGCTTCTCCATATGTTTTGGCAATGCCAAAATGGAATGTTCTTATCACAACACTACAAAATCTCTCTCCCTTATATTTTCTTACTACAAAAAAGACTTGTGGTTAAGCCACGTCATCACGAAATCAATAGCCGATGGATGTAAACTTCATTAATACTATGGGCACTCCCAATGGGCTAATCTCAGCAATATCCATAGAGTGCCACATAAGACTTAGAGTGAGATAGAAGAGGAATTAATAAATAAAGAGAGAGAAACAATGTCTCAAACAAGAGTGAGGTTTCATGCGGCCGAATCAAACAAGAAAAAGGAAACCAAGATATATTCGGATATGATATTCCAAGATGCGCAAAGATCTTATGTGGATAACCAAATCAAGAATTCAAACGGTGAATTGAATCTTTGTTTTTGGATACTAATTGAAAGATCAACTAGCAGATTTTCAAAAAAAAATGGTATGCAAAGATTAAGCTATGCAAAAGACACGATGATCAGCACGTAAATAAAATTTCTAATGGATCAAGACTTAATAAAACTCACAAAAATAACAGATGTGAAATTAGGGTTTAGATTTTTTTTGTAATTTTTGGTTTAATGGACTATAGGACAAAAATAAATCAATCTAAAAGTAAAGGGATAAGATCCTACCGAGTAAATCGCGCTCTGATACCAAGATGATACAGCGTCGCCGATCTTCTCGATGTAGGATGAATACTCGCAGGAATCTTGATGAATCGTAGCTATCCTCCAATGCCAGTGCAAGGGACGAACACTCTTTAATCTGCCAAAACACACTCACGTTGATTTCGCTGACCACCAAGCGTGCACCCAATTTTTAGCAGAAAGGCTGAACGATCTTGATTGAAGAACACTCCTAATTTCCTCACGGAACTTCAGTAACAAAGGAATAACTCAAGCATGAATAATAGTAGTTTAATTCTCAAAGGTGGTCTCTCTTACATGGCTAATGGAGCCTCTATTTATAGGGGCACGCATGCCCTTGCATATGGAAAGATTTCAACACATGGAAAGTAATCAAATCCAATCAAATTCAATCACTGTTTCTGAAATCGAATATTGTTTTGATAATTCCGTCGCGCATAAAAGGAATTTTTTGGGACTAGATCCGTTAGAAAGAGTACAAGATAAGCTTTCCATGCTATACTCACACATTCCAAATGGACTCTTAGTACAAAATCTGTGAGCATTTAAAGTTGGTCCTATCAGGCTAAATTAGTGTCGGATTATTTTGGTAATTACAGTGCGCACAGAAGGAATTTGGAGGTGGGGCCAGATCCTTCCGAAAGTAGACTTCAAAAGCTTTCCAACAAGTACTCATGGACCCCAATATTCATCCTAGATCAAAAGTTATGGCCGTTTGAATTGGACGCTGTCAGGAGGGCCGAATCTGAGTTGAACTCGCGAGCAGGGCTTAATTTGCGTTTGACGGTTTCACTTATATATTTGGGCTCGCATGGTCCTTCTCTATGGTTCCCAAGGACAATTAAATTATCACAAGGATTAAATAGTATTTCATTCTTTGAAACATTTGTATGCAAAGTTAGGAACGTATTCACCTGGTAGTTAAGTTGACGCGCTCGTGCTCGAGTCATTGGTCCTTGTATCGTAGGTTCGGCTTCGTAAACATTCTCATGCACACTAGATGTGGAAGTAGCTTTTGTTTATTCTTGGGAGTTATGGCCGTATACGTTTGTGGTGTGGTCACATCAACATCAACATGTGTATCCACATCATCTTCCCCTTTTTCAAAAAAAGCCATCCTTGGCTTTTGATCGCCTGAAATTGTACTAAGCAAATAATAGAACGTGTATGCATGGTATATATATTTGTCATCAAGACTTGTTCGGCTTATCTCGTCGTGAACTTCAAAGGTGTAGTAAACGAAGAGAATAACACATATGCATGGTGTTGTGGCTACAGACCAAACAGAGAGAGAGTGGTGGTGGAGAGTTAGGTAAACAAATGACCTCTTTGGCGTTCCCAAGACTCGATATCGTCATATATATACGTACACCTTTACCACTAGGGCTGTAGTACGAAACCTTCCTTAGTACATAGTTCTCAACAGGCTAGCTGGGTTTAGGTAGGGGCCACCCCTACAACAGGAGCCTCTCATGGTGAAGGGCTTCACAGGCCGAAGCCATGCTGCCGAGCCCTTTGGCCCCCTCCGTCCCTGCGGCCTGTGACGTCGTGTGTTTGCGCGCGGCGGGCCGAACCGGAGGTGCGCAATGAAGCCACTGTCGGAGTCTTGCGCCGACAGCCGCGGCGAGTCACATCTGCGCCTGCGGGCCGAGCTCGACGATTGTGGCGAGCGACCGCGTCGGTAGGGCTTCCGTTGGTGCGGCCGCGTCGGTTGGACGCCCGCGTCGATTACGCCAAGAAGCGGTGATATATACACCGCAGAGAAGCGATGAACCATTGTTTGGGGCTCATCTCAAGAATGTGCCTCTTCCTCTCACGAACATGCGGTGGGGCTGGCGTCGATTGAGCGGCTCTGTGCATGTTTGTGGAAGGAAGAAGGTATGTTCTTGAGCTGGCGAGAAGATTTACGGCTCTTCGCGCGAAGGGGGTGGATCACCGGGCTGTGTAACGTCCTCGAAGCCCGGGGCCGTGTTCCGCATCGTTGAGCGTGGGTCGGCTTGCGGTGGTCGGTGTGGATGCCCGCCTTCCGATGTGGGGGCCCCGGTGCCTGCTGCAACCTCGCGAGGGTGCGGAGACCTTGCCGACGACGGGGCTGGGCTGCTTCACGAAGGCGAGGATCTTGCCGTTGCGGGAGTGATATACGGGAGTGGCAAGTTGAAGCGGCACACGCACGCGCCATGATTGCACCGGTCTGACTCCCGTCGGTTGCGTTTTCCAACGGGAAAGCTGGTGTATATAGATGGCCGTGGTGAAGCACTGTGCTTCCCAGACTTGCGCGCCGTGCTTCCATGCTCTGCGATGGTCTTGTTCTCATAAATAGGGCGTCGTCGATTCCGGCGCCTGTTTACAAGAACAAGATCATCTCCGAGCTTGGAGCAATATGTTTGTGGGGGCGTGTTGCCGGCGCAAGTTGGGGCGATCGTGCTTCGTCGGGCCACGGATGTGCGGTGGCAGCACGGGGGGTCGACTCCGACGTGTCCTGTGTTGTCGTGGCTTGTGTGGTCGTGGCTGCGCTGTGGCAGCAAAAATGGCGTCGAGGGCGGAGTCGAAGTCGCTCCGCTGAGACGAAGGCTTCACGGAAGGTGGGTCGGCGGGCCATTGGCGGTGTCGCATGTGGGTGCGGGGCGGGCCGAGGCCGCACCGCGGCGAGAGATGTCGCGGTCATCTCGCCTAAACTACCGAAAGCGCACACGTAGCGAGGCACGATTGGCGCTCCGTGCCCTGGCGGGGCCCCTAGTGTAGCCGCCGGTTGACTGGGCTCCGTGCGCACATGTGTGTGCTGGTACGGCCGCTATCGTGGGGATGTGAACGGTTCACCTCTCGGCAGTTACGCCTATTAATGGCGTGGGGGGCAGAGGGGTATTAAGTACCCCTTGCATTAGGCCACTTGCCTTTTCATCGCCTTGTCCTCCATCTCCCAATAGCGCGTCCCCATCTCTTATCTCGAGTTCTCTCTTCCTTCGTCATCCCGGAATTCTAGGAGAATGGCGGCACACCGCAGGGCGCGCACTCGGGCGGCTGACGACGGCGCCGTCTTCCAGTGGGCATCGCCGCTCGAGGTGACGTACACCCTCGAGGGGCGCTGCCCCGCGATAGTGAGCGAGTGGTGGGCGGCGCCAGAGAGAGGAGGGGGCGGTACTCCCACGTCCTGGGCTCGACGCTGGTGATGGAAGAGACGATCCGCGGCCTTCTTTGAGAGGAAGTTGTCGGACCGCCGGGACATGCGGCTGCCCGCGGGCGACGAGATCGAACCGCACCCCGGCACTTCGGAGGCGATCGTGTTCGTCGCCCACCTGGAGGCTAGGTTGTGTATCCCGGCCGCCAGGCTTGTCGGGGACGTCCTGCGGGCTTTTGGAGTCGAGCTGGCGCAGGTGACGCCGAATGTGATTGCCCAGCTTGCTGCGTATAGTTGGGCTGCGCGTATGGAGGCGTGCTGGCCGACTGCGTCACTGCTCGCGTTTCTTCATGATATCCGACGCGCAGCAAAGGATCGGGGAGACGGGGCGTTGCCCGCCTCCGGTAACGTCGACCTCGCACTGCGCCCGCAGTGCCAGAAGGCCCCTAGGCCCCTAGATGCTGATGACGAGCGGATAGCACGGAGACTTGTTGGGATCACCGCCTGCTTCAATATGCGCGACCTCGCTGAGGAGTACGTCATGTATGGTGTAGCGCCGCTTGCTGCGGATTGGCACCTGGTTCCTGGGGGGCTTCGACGTGACAACGTCCGTCCCTCCGTGTCTTCACTGCCGGGACCCTCTGGTCCGCGTAAGTTGTGCTGAAGCTCGTTTTCGTGTGGTGCTCGTGGAGGCTTTTTTTTTGACAATGTGCCTCGGTGCCCTTCGCAGGTATTTCGCTGGAGGCCGCGGAGTGTGCGGTGAGTGCATTCCTTGGGCCGTACACGGCCAGGGAGCACACACTGCGCGCGGCCGCAACCGCGGAGGCGGGCCTAGGGCGGTTGAATCGCGTGTGCGAGGCCCTGGGCATTAGGGTGCCGGCGCGTGTTGTTCCAGCTCCCAGCCCACCTCAACGGAATGCCGCGGGGGAGGGGGTTGCAGCGGAGGCGGGTTCCCGCTTGGTGGAGCATGCAGAGCTGGAGGTGAGAGTGAGTGCCGCGTCGCCACCGGCCAGCGCTGGTACTGAACCAGTACTCCCGGGGGATGTTGGCGCGGAGCTAGTGCCCGCGGAAGGTATTGGGGCGGAGCTAGTGCCCGCGGCCGTGGGACCTCCGTCTGCAGTGGTTTCCAACACGGAACCGTCTTCCTGCTCCCCGCAGGCGAAACGGCCCTGCACGCGATCGCCGCTTCGGTCAGGTGGGGGTTTTGTTGTAGCGAGCCGGGTCGGGGCCCTATGGGACTCCGACTCCGAGACCGAGTGCCTCGGTGCCCTCGCGGCCCCGACCGAGCTTGCGGCTGCCAGCGGCGAGGGCTTGATGGAGCTGAGCTCCGACACCGAAGCTCCCCCAGCTGGCAAGGCGGGCGAGGACGCGAAGGTCCTCGCAGATTCGGGCGGGGCTGAAGGTAGAATGTCCTTAACTGTGGCCTGGTAGATATTCACAGAGCTGAACCTCATGTGCCTTGGCAGTCACGTCGTTTCTCGAGCACGGGGGGCCTGCGGAGCCCGAAGGTGACTTGTTGGGGGGCGCCTGGCGCCAGCGAGACTGTTGCTGCGAAGCCGCCCGATGTCTAGCGGACTTCGTTCCTCAAGCAGGGGTGTTGGCGGCATGGCGGGGGCTGTCGATGACGCGGCCGCGAGCTTGGATCGCGATGCTTTGCAGGTCGGCGGGCCTGACTTGCTTGAAGGGGTGCTCGAGGTCTCCCAACTGAGGGTAAGCGCCTAACCCCGAGCAGCCCGTGGCCTTTTTGTGTTTGCTAAGTGCTTCCTTGTGTAGACTTTTGCCCTCAGCCGGGCACTACAGGCGGCCCATGCGCGGGAACGGGAGGCCACGGAAGGCGGTGTCGGCTGCCGAAGGGCCTTCGTGCATCCGAGGAGGCACATTCGCGAAGGACGCGGCGCGTGCGACCATCGAAGCGAACAGCGCGCGCGGCTGTCTCATATGCCGCGGAGCGCGTGGCATCGACGCGGCAGGCGGCGGTGGTGGAGCGTGACGGGCTGCTCCAGCAGGTTGCCTCCCTGGAGGAAGAGAACGGCCGCCTCGCTGCGGCTCTGAGGGAGCGGGACGAGGCGTTGGGTGCCGCTTCGGCAACGGCATGGGAGGCTATGCTGGCCCTGGAGGGTGCCCTTGAGAATCTTCTTGCCGAGGTGCCACCCTGCTCCTTCGGACCAGAAGAGCTTCCCCGAACTCTCCGGCGGATTGCGGAAGCGGCCGATCTTGCTCAGTCGACTGCGACGTCCTTTGGCAACCACTGCTCCTACGTGACTGCCTGTCTGGTATGCGCTCTGCTCCGGCATCGGGGCTGCCGCCATTTTGATGAATTGGGCGATCCCCAGCTGGAGATGCCCGCTGGAGCCGGAGTAATGTCCGGCGCCGTGCGCGCCGTTAGGCCCGCCGTCCGGTTTTTTCACGAGCGGATCTGGGAGTATATTGGGGAGGCCGCAACGAAGGTGGAGCTGCGGCGGAACATGTATGGTGAGGGGAACCTGGGTGAGTGGCTTGATGAGGTTGCGCGGCGCGACGATGGTAGGACCGACGGCCCAAAGCAGGTGTGACTCCGGGCTCTCATACGCTTGGTGTGTGCTGTAACCTTACGTATGTCATGCCGGGAATGAATTGCAAAATCGCTTCGCTTCGCTTTGTTGATCGATCTTGCCGCTTTGCTGCGAGCGGTATGATGGGGACTCGCTTCTGGTTTCGACGTTGTAACTTCGGCGCGCTTACGTGCCGGTGGCGGGCAAGACTCCTTGGACTTACGGCAAATCGATCCTCGGCGGGCGAGACTTCGGTGCGAAGGGCCGTCCCAGCGGAACCAGACGAGTAGTGCCGGCCTGGCCGGTTTTGTAAGAATATAGCAGCGTTGTAGTGGACGAATTGGAAATGCATCGTTCTGCTGTTCATGGATGCGCTGCTTTGCTTCTTCTTCGTGGTGGAGTTTGCTAGTTGGGGCGACGCCTAGGGTAGGGGTAGAGGTAAGGCGTGGCTTTCTTTGCATACGTGCGGCGCTCCGTCCCTACCTGCGAAGTGGTGGCGTGGGCCGACGCCTTAGTCGATGTAGATGCGCGCGCGCCGTCCCCTACCCTCGAGTGGTGGCGGTGAGCCGGCGCTTTAGTCGTTGTAGATGCGCGCGCTCCGTCCCCTACCCTCCGAGTGGTGGCACGGAGCCGGGCGCCTTAGTCGTTGTAGATGTGCGCGCGCTCCGTCCCCTACCCTCCGAGTGGTGGCGCGAGCCGGCGCTTTAGTCGATGTAGATGCGCGCGCGCTCGTCCCCTACCCTTTGAAGTGGTGGCGGCGGGCCGGGCGCCTTAGTCGATGTAGATGCGCGCGCGCCCGTCCCCTACCCCGGTGGTGGCGGCGAGCCGGCGCCTTAGTCGATGTAGATGCGCGCGCGCTCCGTCCCCTACCATCCGAAGTGGTGGCAGCGGAGCTGGCGCCTTAGTCGATGTAGATGCGCGCGCGCTCCGTCCCCTACCCTCCGAAGTGGTGGCAGCGGAGCTGACGCCTTAGTCGATGTAGATGCGCGCGCGCTCCGTCCCTTACCCTCCGAAGTGGTGGCAGCGGAGCTGGCGCCTTAGTCGATGTAGATACGTGCACGCTCCGTCCCCGTGGGTTCTGTCCCCGACTTCCTGGTGGCCAATGGAGGACCTCACGGGTGACGCTATTTTGCTATATTATCGAGCGCCGATGGGACAGCTGAGGCAGGATCGCCTGATATCCACGCATGGTGCAGTACAGCTGTAATGGAGGTGTCCCTTGGCAGTCATACCTTGCGCCGGGCCCCGCAGGGTGGGGGGACGCATGGAATGGGGCAGCCTTGCCGCACCACGTGCTCCTGGGGCGTCGATGGGACTCTTCGGCGCACTGCCCGTGGTCTTGGCCCTGGGGCTCTTTAAAAGGGGCGGGTGGGCAAATGGAGTGGCACTCGCCTTCCATACGCCGCACCCCATACTCATTTTACTCCAACTTCGCTCAATAGCGTAGGGGACTCGAGCGGCCCGATCGATGCCTGGCGATCACGAGGTCGTGTCCACCTCTGGCGGGGATGCGTCGTCACGATGTGTTTTCCCTCCACTCGCGCGCCGAAGAGCCGCAGGTGGTGCGGGGTGGTGGGCAATTCACTTGTACTTCATCCGGGCCGCTCCTAACTTCAGGAGTAGATTGTTATGGCGCGCCAGCGAGGCTTCGTCTTGTCCTGCTGTCCCGCACGGGCACCCGTTCTCCCCCCGTCTCCTCCCCTAGCTAGTGAACGCTTGGGGTGAGGGAAGGAGGGGAGGGGGGCCGGCTTGTGGTGCTGCCGGGAGCCACGCTGCTTCGAGGGCGGGCGCCGACCCCGGGTGCTCTCCGTCTTGAGGGTCTGGGTCCGTCACGCGCCTTTACTGGGAGCGTTTGGTTGCTCGGCCCTGCGGTGGGGGCGCGGGCTACCGAGCTTCTGTGCCGCCAGCTTGATCGGTATGCAGAAGCGCGAAGCGCGGGCCCCACGTTGAGCTCCGACGCCTCGCTCCTGTACTCGCAGCCACCCGTCCATACGGCTTGCACGGCTTGCCGAGGTCGCGTGGCGGCCCGGGGGTCCGTGCTCCGTTGTATGTGGACTCCGGCTAGTGCGTGGGAATATCGTCCACGTCTTATTTAGACTCCGGAGAGTACGCGCAGTGAGGACACGCAGTGTGCGCGGGACATCCGCGTCTTGTTTAGACTCAGTAGAGTGCGTAGGGAAAACATCCGCATCTTTGTTTGTACTCCGGAGGATGCGTGGGACTATCAACCACGACTTATTCAAATTCCGGAGGGTACGCCCTCGCGTGCGCGGAACTTCCGCGTCTTGTTTAGACTCAGTAGAATGCGCAGGGAAAATATCCGCGTCTTTGTTTGTACTCCGGAGGATGCGTGGGATTATCAACCACGACTTATTCAAATTCCGGAGGGTACGCCCTCGCGTGCGCGGAACTTCCGCGTCTTGTTTAGACTCAGTAGAGTGCGCAGGGAAAGCATCCGCGTCTTATTTATACTCCACAGAGTGCGCGCGGGGGCGTCCCCCCGCTGCGTCTTATTTATACTCCGTAGAGTGCGTGCGGAGGCGGACCTCATCGCTACGTCTTATTTATACTCCGTAGAGTGCGTGTGGAGGCGGACCTCATCGCTACGTCTTATTTATACTCCGTAGAGTGCGTGCAGAGGCGACCTCATCGCTACGTTTTATTTATACTCCGTAGTGTGCGTGCGGAGGCGGACCTCATTGCTACGTCTTATTTATACTCCGTAGAGTGCGTGCGGAGGCGGACCTCATCGCTACGTCTTATTTATACTCCGTAGAGTGCGTGCGGAGGCAGACCTCCGTGGAGTGCGTGTGGGGAGGTGGGTCTCCATGTGGTGCTCGTGCGGGGGTGGATTTCCTGCCTGGGTGTGCGAAGGTGAGTCTCCATGTGGTGCTCGGGCGGAGGTGGGTCTCCGTGTGGTGCGTGAGAACTTCGACCACGTCTTTATACTCCGGGGAGTACGCGTGGTGACAACACCAGTGCGTGCACAGAATCCCGCGTCTTGTTTATACTCAGTAGAGTGCGCAGGAAAAACATCCGCGTCTTATTTATACTCCGTGGAGTGCGTGCGGGGGCGAGCCTTCGCACATTTGTGGAGGTGGGGGGGCACGAATAACCTCGCAAACGGTGAACTTTATTAAATTCCCGTTTGCGCGGGTGAGCGAGTATAAACGGGATATGAACTAACCACCAGACTTGTTACCGTGGCAATAAGGTACGAAGCCTCTTGTGCTTGGGCCGCGCAGGTGTATGCGGGCGCGTCTGGCCTAGGGGTCGCGGTGAGTTCCCAGGCTTGGGCTTCAGGTTCCATGCTCCAGGTGCCGAGCCACTTGCTGATCGCCGAAAATGGTGATGACACCTCGCGGGCCCAGGAGCTTTACACATAGGAAGCCATGGTGCGGTACTGCCCCAAAGGAGTTAAGAGTTGGTCGCCCCAAGATGGCATTGTGGGGGTACTGGATGTCAACGACATCAAAGGTGATGTCCCTGGTCGCCACATTGTCGTCCTAGCCGAAGGAGACCTGTAAGCATATTTGACCCAAAGCCAATAGGGGCTGTCCTCCGAAGCCCTGCAACGGGATTCGTGAGGGGCCTAGGCGACTCCGAGGGATCGCCATCTGATCGAAGGCTTTGCGAGCGGGGCGTTCGCGGAGCTGCCCCGTCGACTGTGGTGGCCGGACATCGCACCCCGCGACTGCGACCTGGATGACTAGGGGATCTTGATGGGGGAACTCCACACCTTCGGCGTCGGCCGACGTGAAGGTGATGTCGTGCTGCGCCCACTCTGGTGGCGGTTGTGCCGGGTATGCCGCCACGTGGTGTAGCCTCCGTATGTATGCTTTGCGCTGCCGCTCCGAGGCAAACTCCAAGGAGGAGCGCGGAGATGGCGTTGATGACCTGCGCGGGCGCTCCGATATGTGGATCCGTAGGGGCTTTCTTTGGGCCTCTGCGCGCTGGACTTGCGTCCGCCGGGGGCCCTCCTGAGGCTGCGGTTCCTGGTTGCAAATCCTCAAGGGGCCGACCGGTGGCTGCTGAATGTGCGCGACGACGGGTGATCGTGTGTTAAGATCCCTGTCCCTGGCGGCGCTTTGGCGAAGTGCTGCGATGGTGGTGCAGGAGCGGGTATCGTGGTTGCCTTGACCATGCACCTCGCACCACTGTGGGCGCTGTTGGTCGCCGTACTCCGCTCGGGCCCAACCGTCGCGGCCCCGTCCTCGGCCTCGCCCCCGACCTCGTCGGGCCCTAGCTCCGCGGTTGGCAGGGGCGTTATCCTCGGAGCCGGCCTCGATGTCAAAGACGTGCCGGGTGCGCCGGGACGTCTGATGGCCGCGGTGGGCCTTGTTGGCCGGCATGTCCTTATGCCGGGGGGTGTCCTTCGATATCTCTTGCCGGCGCTTGCTCCGTGAGGAGCTTGCTTGTGTTGGGTCGGCGCTCTTTGCGTCGCTTCCCGCTGGGTTGGCGTCGGCGTCGTTGTCCTGGCGTCGCTTCTCGTCTTCTTCCGCTCGAGCATATTCCTCCATCTTGTTGAAGAGTTTTGCCACTGTCTTGATCGGCTTGCACGCGTTATATGCGGCCAGGGGCCCTGGGCGAAGACCCTGCACCGCTGCGTTGATTATTGTTGTTTTGTTGACGTCTTTGACTTGGCAGTGGACCTTCGCGAAGCGTTTGAAATACTCGCGGAACCGTTCCAATGGATGCTGCTTGATGGCGAAGAGTTGGTCCGCGTCGACGCGCTCAATGTAGTTCCCCTGGAAGTTGTTATAGAGGCGGTCGCGTACCTGCTCCCACGCATATATGGAGTTCGGCTCTATGGTAAAGAACCATGAAAGCGTCACTCCTTGTAGCGCGAGCGGGAGCCCCTTCGCCTTGGTGGTGTCGTCTCCTCCTGCCACCTCGATGGCGGTTTCGTACACACTCACGAACTCGCGGGGGTCCGTGTCGCCTTTGTACGATGTAACGGAGCTGGGAAATTTAAAATCCTCCGACCACGGTACTTGCTGTAGGCCCGGTGATAACGGGGATTCCGGGTCCACACGTCGGAGTGAAGCGCGGCTGGACGTTGGGGCGTCACGGCTGTCCGCCCACTCGGGTGCAGGCTCCGGTGCGACCACTGGTGAGGGCGGTGGAGCCCGAGCCTCTTGCATGCTCCTCACGGCCCCCCTGAGATCCGCCAATTCCCGCTGGAGCGTGCCAAGGGCCGCCAACAGGGCATTCTCCGTGGCGGGCGTAGATGGGGTGGCGGGCGCGCTTGGCAGTGCGGTCGATGTCATCGTGACCGCTGCTTGCGCTCCTGGGCTGTCCCTCGCGTCCGCGCCGTGGAGCTCGGTGCCGATGGTGGGGCCGCTTGGCACTTCCGTGCCAGGTGCGGAGGCGGTGGTCGCGCCTTTACGACCGTCGAGGCTACCGCTCCCTGGCGTCCGGCCGGTGTCGTCGAGGTGGCTCGTCGCGCCAATGGTGGGTTGGGGTGCCACGGGTGGGTTGGGGCCGATCGTGACGTCTATGGTGGCGGGGTCGATGGCGTCGATGGTCGCGCGATGAGCGTCGTCATTGTCTTCCCCGATCGCCGATGCCGAAGCCCTGGTATTGACGCGGGGCCTCGCCGCGGCCGCTTCTTTCTTCCTCGCGGCCGATGATGAAGCTTTTTTCGGTGCCATCCTCCCCCTTGCAGTCTTGAGGCTTGCTTCCGTTGTCCCCACGGACGGCGCCAACTGTTGTGACTACAGACCAAACAGAGAGAGAGTGGTGGTGGAGAGTTAGGTAAACAAATGACCTCTTCAGCCTTCCCAAGACTCGATATCGTCATATATATACGTACACCTTTACCACCAGGGCTGTAGTACGAAACCTTCCTTAGTACATAGTTCTCAACAGGCTAGTTGGGTTTAGGTGGGGGCCACCCCTACAACACATGGTATATGTATGTATCAATTGTTGTGTCATTTCCATTATCTTGCATAAACTGATGAATATAGCATCAACCAAAATATTGCATTGCAATATTATTTGTCACATCATTCCCCCTCCTGTAAGAGAATGTCATGCTCGACTTTTCTAAGGTCATAGACAATTCATTAATGGGCAAAATCAGATCTAGTTGTTTAGATATGGGGAAGAAAATTTTGAGTATTTTTCATGCTTCAACTGCACTACTCTAAGTATTTTTACATGATTGCATATTAAAGGGTAATAAGTAGATATAAGAAATCTTTTTAAACAGTAAACACTATTGTTAACATTCATCTCAATGTTATCATGACATGGCACAAAAGATTATTTATCCACAATATATAATTTCAATTCAGTAAACTTATCACATGTAATGCAAATTCTCTAAACATAAAATTTATCATATACACCATAATCTTCAATCAAATTGAACTTATATGTGTAGGCATTGGTACTAACTAGTGATCTTAAACACAAAATTTCAGCAACATTATCGATCACACTAGATAGCTCTCTAGAACCAGCAAACATGATATAGCACAAAAAATCATTAGGAGATATTCTAGTAAGAACTTCCATATGAGTAATCCATTTCACATTATGTAAACTGAGCACAAAAATTTCAGAACATGTAATTTTTGGTTGAACACAGAAATTCTAACAATTACTCACCTTTTTCACAATTAAATTTAGCACCACTATTGTTACCTTTGTCGTCCTCCTCAGATGATGTAGATACTGGGGGTTCAAAATTATTAGGATGTATCCACAGGGCAGCAAGCACTTCATCCCCTCCTGTGGTTACTTGCTCCTCATTTGCCTTCAAATGTGGCGGTTGTTGAATGTTTAATTCTTCATCTTTAATGTCAACCTGCATAATGTGAGAAACAACACTAGAAGTAGATATTAATGCATAATTTCAGATTTATCCTCACTTTGTCTATCTTCTACTTCTTTATTTTCTTTTGGTGTATCTCTCATACTCTCAATTTAGACGCTCTCAACCCTACATATGGTGGAATCACACAACTCACCCTTTTTATCACTCTCACTCAATTTGGCTATGTGGATCTTATCCTCGCATGGGTCACGGTGTATCTTAGGAACTATATGTAGCTTTGGAATATATGTCTTCTTGACCAAAGAGAAAGTCTCATGTTCGGTCATATTCTCATATGTCACATTAGTAGAGGCAGAAGAATTGAGGTATGAAAATAGATTGAACTATGGTGTACGCTTCTCCATAAGCCTCTTCTCCTCTTCAATAGCACAATTCACAAGATCGTGCACACTACAAAAATATTTATGTTGAAGTGTAGTGGTGATCTTAGAATTCAATTATCCTTTGAAGTATGCCTTCTCTTTTAATGCACTAGTGACACCGGCTCGACGTAATGCATCTTGTAGCTCAAAATAATATTCTTGAATTGTGTTATTCCCTTATGTGATACTCTCCAAATGGCGAAGCAATCCCCGCACATAATAAGATGGTACAAATTCTCTCCTCATGAGTGCCTTCAAATCTGACCAAGATTTAATGAATTCTTTTCCAAATCGTTGTTGCCACCAACTATAAGCATAATTTTCAAATTTTCTAGTGGCACACACAACCTCTTAGTTTTTGGGTAGTTTCTGAAATCTAAATATTTTCTCCATGCGCCATTCCCACTCAAGGTATTCCTCTAGATCTTCACTTCCATAAAAAGGAATAAAACTATCTTCTTCTTTTTGTGGATGAAGTGTCCGCACAATATCATTCACGATGTTCGAGTGTATCACTTTTATTTAATGATTGAATTCAATGCGGTGATCTTGCGTATTCACAATGTGGATGAAGTTGTCCCCTCATTACGGTTGTGCCAACTACAAATTCTTGCTTTATTGCACTTCTCATTGTCTGATATTAGAAACGTCACCATAGCCTATCTTCTCCACCTGATATGGTTAGTGGCACAAAGAACGCACAAATACCATAATATATATACGATATATAGAGTTCACTCTATCTCACTTTTTCCTCACCAAGTAAAGTTCTTACCTTTCCGAAGTGAATTGAGGTCAAAAGAAACTTATACTTGGTGGTGGCTACAATAGCAAGTGATGATCAAGCGAATTTAAAAATGACCCATAATTGCACAGCAAAGGATATTTAGTGGAGCTTGGTATGGAAGTATTTATCCTGCACAATCTGAATTTCTATGATGTCGTTGAATTAAGTAATAATCCAAGTTAGAAAACTCTTGCCTATTTGCTGATCCAAAAGATATAAGTGAAGTGTATGAACGCACATGCAATAATCAACGTGACTCAATGCAAATAAAGGAATGAGCTAAAAGAAACAATTGGGAAATATTAGCTCGTTTTGCATCAAGTACTAGAAGAGAGGCTAGCCCATTGCAATAATATGAATAAGGGCACAAGATTGCTCAAAGAAATTAAATACATAATCTGAATTTATGGACTAAGGTTAACTCACCCAAATTCGGCCAATACTTTCTTTTTTTTTCTTTGCCTATGTGCTCGTTTGAAGTTGGCCCTGTCAGGCTGAATCCGAACTGATCTGGAGGCCGAATTGGATTCCAAAACGTGTCCCACTTGAACTCTTGCTTGAATTGGTCCAAAAGTGATGTGGTAACCATAAGGAAGAGTTGGGGGAGACATTGACATGGTCATAATATATTGGTTGGCTTCCCTTTTGGTAGACCCCAACTATGAGTTCGTAGTGTTGATGCAATCCTCCTTGTATTGCTGCGTAAATATGCATTTTCATCATTAGGTAGCATCATATAGTTCATATGATATAAAGTCACTTCTAAAAATAAGCTCACCTGATAATTTAAGTGATGTGTAAGGACTCTTGAAAGCAAAGCCGTTCTCGGCTTTTGATACGCTGAAAATAGAGTAACAAAGAAGCCAAGGTGTATGCATGCTAGAGTAACAAAGAAGCCAAGGTGTATGCATGCTATATGTATATGTCATCCGTTTTAACAATTCTTCATTGTTGCATATTTAATGTTATAAAACAACCACGGTTATAAAAACTTATTGTATTAGTAACCCGGAAGCTAATGAACAAATCAAAATTTGTCACACAGTATTTGTTACAATTTGTTTTGCAAATGTAAGTAATGCATTTATGCAATTCAAATCTCTAAGGTTGTAAACTTGCATCGGTAGCACATATGGGCAAAGCTACAACTTTTGGATTCAAACAAAGTTCATCTAAGTAATCAGATTTCAATCGAACAATAGCACATTCATCTAGCAAGGGTGAAAAGATTTGTAAGTATTTCCTTCCATCAACTTCATTATTCAGATTGTCGATGCTAGATGGTTCAATAAGAGATGAACACATAATATTTGAATTGTCACTAATTTTTATTTTTTCTCTCATAAGGAACAAGATTCAACATACCAGAATTGTTATTCAAAATAACAAGCTTCAATTCATCCATGTGATCACAAGTTATACATATTCAATATACATGAAATTGATTGTCTACACCATAATCTCCAATCAAATTGAACTTACATGTATAGGCATGAGTACTTGGTAATGATTTTAAACATGAAATTTCAGCAAGATTGTTAATTACACTAGATAGCTCTCTAGGATTATCGAACATGACATATTATAAAGAATCTATAGGAGATATTCTAGTAAGAACTTCCTTATGAGTAATCAATTCTACATTATGTAAATTAAGCACAAAAATTTCAGAATATGGAATTTTCAGTTGAACACATGAATTTTCACAATTACTCACCTTTTTATATTTAAATTCAGCTCCATAGTTATCTTTATCGATCTCCTCAGTTGATGTAAGTGTTGTATGTATCAAATCTTTATGATGAAGCAAGGAGACAACAAGTACTGCATCTTCAACCGTGATTATTTCCTCATCTTTTGCTTTCACTAGCACCTATTGTTGAAAATTCAACTCCTTGTTTTCAATGTGAACACCCTTCTCTTCAGCATGGTTCTCAACTTTCTACAAGTTGTTAGTTACAGAAAAAGACACAAACAAGGGTTTGTTCTCATGTTTCTTGTCATTAAGCATTCTCAATGTCTCCTTAATCTGACTTTCAACCTTACAAGCAAGTACAAACAAATGAGTGAGAGAATTATATTCTTTGTGAATAAGAATTTCTTGAATTTCTTTATTAAGCCCACTTAAGAATCTATTCTTTGTAACTTCAGTATGTTCCTTTAAACCGTAACGCAATAAACGAGTCTTTAATTCATGATAGTATTCTCTTACAGTTCTACTTCGTTGCTTTAAACGTTGCAATTTAGCTAGCAAATAATCAGCATGATATTTAGGAACAAAATCATCTCGCAAAAGTCTTTTCAATGCATTCCAAGTTTGTGGTACTTTTCCATGTCTACCAAGAGACTTCCACCAAAGTAGTGCATCATCAATAAAAACACTAATAGCAGCTCTAATTTTTTTACTATCAGACCGATCATAATATTCTAATTCTTTGTCTAATGCTATCTCCCAGTCAATATAGGCTTCAAGATCAAATTTACCAGCAAATAATGGAAAAGCATACTTGACATTAGTTACTGCATTATCGTCGCGTACCTCTCTTTGTAACCTACACATACCTCGTTGATTTTGTGGGAGTCGACGATGATCGGAGTAATCAACTTTAGTGTGGCTGATGTAGTTGTTCTCTTCGATATCATCATCCTCGTTCGACGAAGAGTTTGGAGAAAATAGGGCACGTCGAGTAGCTGGGAGTAAACATTTATCTAAGATCTCAACTCTGTTGTTGATGGTGGTGATGGTCTTATTAAGACGATCCAACATATTATTGGTGTCATAAAAATTCCTACTATGTGATTTTAAACCTGTCATGGTTAGTAGAAAACAAGAAAATACACGATAATTATGTAAGTCCCTATAAACTACTAGGAGATGAAGCTTGACAAGTCACATATCTCTCAAACTCTTACCAAACTCTTACAAATTCTTACCAATACAAAACAGGTGGTGTAACCGGTAGCTGGTTCGTGATAATTTGACTCAAGTGATGTGTATAGCGATTGCAAGGGCTGGTTCGACGTAATCTGTTCGGTTAGTAAAAGGTGTAGTTTGGAAGGCTAGATATGTAGTAATGGAGAACAATCAGTTAATTTCAGAAATTGCACAGAATTGAATTATAGTTCATATCTAGCACTTAGCCTATATTGCTGATCAAACAGGGATAGGAGAAGGCTGACCAAAACAAGTGTGTAACAATGTATAGGAGTGATGAACACAAGATAATTCAATAGAATGCAATCTGGAATTGAAAATCCAAGGATTGACCCAAATCTGATAATGATAGATTTCTGTCTACTGGACCAGACGTCGGTATTTTGGTCGTAACTTTTTGTCAGTTGTCTCTTTTTTTATGATTCTTTTTTTTGTGTTTTCTGACGGCTTTTTCTACAACTTTTCTTTTGGGGACATGTTCTAGAAACCGACAGATAAAATCGCACAAAAATCACAAGTGCAGACTATTACAGATTCAATCCAGAAAATTGGGTCAATTTGCACCGCAGATATCTTTTAACTGCCTTTATGGATAGAAACGAAATTTTAGGGGCAGTTAGATAAGGAAGTTATGGATCTAATGGCCATGGTTTCACTCAAAAAAGATATCGAAAACAAAAGTTATATCATTTTTGGTGGACGTGACACGAAAACCACTAATCTGGCCGAAAATTCAAATTATGGTGTGGGGTGTTCTTAATGGATTTTGATGTAGGGATTTTTTTGTTTGGATTTTTATAGGAACAAGAATATGATCAACAACTAGACAATGCTAAGACGGACATAAACTCAATTTAGCAAACTAAAACTAACAGATTGAAGAGCACAATGGGGTTTGGATAGTGAAAATAAACTCTTTTGTAGGGTAATTTTTCTGAACTATAGGAAAAAAAATCAATCTACTAACAAGGTATACAAGAAATCCTATCGGTCAACTGAAGCTCTGATAAAACTTGATGAGGCGATGGGGTCCCGATCTTCCGATAGGATGATAACTTCGATTTAGGGAAGAACAAGTTCACGAAATGTATACCGGAGTGAGTTAGGGCGCCTATGAGGTCGATTGGGGGTGTTTGGGATGTGTCTCAATCCGGTGCCGCATTTTGGTTAACATAGAGTTCAGATCACCCGACGAGTCCGTTTTGGTGGAAAGTTCAACACCGGCTCGGAAGTTCACGAAACTCAAACCGGAGTGAGTTAGGGCGCCTATAAGGTCCATTGGGGGTGTTTGGGACACGTTTTGATCCGGTGCCGTGTTTTCGTTCGCACGGAGTTCAGAGCTCCCGACGAGCCCGTTTTGTGAAAAGTTTAATACCAGCTCGGAAGTTCACGAAACGTAGGCCGGAGTGAGTTAGGTCGCATATGAGGTCCATCGGGGGTGTTTGGGACGCGTTTTCTTCCGGTGCCGCGTTTTCGTTCGCACGGAATTCAAAGCACCCGATGAGCCCGTTTTGGTGGAAAGTTTAACACCGGCACGGAAGTTCACGAAATGCATGCCGAAGTGAGTTTGGATGCATATAAGGTCCATTGAGTGTGTTTGGAACGTGTTTCGATGCGGTGCCGCATTTTCGTTCGCACGGAGCTTAGAGCACCGGACGAGCCCGTTTTGGTGGAAAGTTCAACACCGCCTCGGAAGTTCACAAAACGGATACCGGAGGGACTTAGGGCGCCTATGAGGTCCATTGGGGGTGTTTGGAACGCGTTTCGATCCGGTGCTGCGTTTTCGTTCGCACGGAGTTTCAGAGCACCCGACGAGCCCGTTTTTGTAGAAAGTTTAACACTGGCTCGGAAGTTCACGAAACATATACCGGAGTGAGTTAGAGCCCCTATGATGTCCATTGGGGGTTTTTGGGACGCGTTTTCGTCCGGTCGCGTTTTCGTTCGCACGGAGTTCAGAGCACCTGACGAGCCCGTTTTTGAAGAAAGTTTAACACTAGCTCGGAAGTTCACGAAACGTATACCGGAGTGAATTAGAGCCCCTATGATGTCCATTGGGGGTTTTTGGGACGCGTTTTCGTCCGGTGTCGCGTTTTCGTTCGCACGGAGTTCAGAGCTCCTGACGAGCCCGTTTTGGGGGAAAGTTTCACACCGGCTCGGAAGTTCACGAAACGCATGCTGGAGTGAGTTAGGGCGCATATAAGGTCCATTGGGTGTGTTTGGAACGCGTTTCAATGCGGTGCCGCGTTTTCGTTCGGACGGAGTTCAGAGTACTCAACGAGCCCGTTTTGGTGAAAAGTTTAACACCGATTCGGAAGTTCACGAAATGCATACCGGCGTGAGTTAGGGCGCCTATAAGGTCGATTGGGGTGTTTGTGACGCGTTTCGATCCGGTGCCGTGTTTTCGTTCGCACAGAGTTCAGAGCACCCGACGAGCTTGTTTTTGTGAAAAGTTTAACAACGCTCGGAAATTGATGCGGATACGCACGTGTCTTGTACTTTTCAGTTAAATATATTATTCAACTGGAAAGAGTTATTGAGCCGCATCAAACATGAAGGAAGAAAGCCCATTCAGTGGGAGAGCAAAAGGGAGAAGCCCAAGAACTTAAACTACAAATTTTGGATAAGATTTTCAAGCCCAATTCGTACCTCCCACAAGGCCAATTGGATTCAAACTCGGATTCAACTCAGAATTCAATTCGGATTCGGTTCGGGACAGCCTGACAGGCACTTACTAAAAAGGTCATAACTTTCACAAACGGAGTCCGATTTGGGTGTTCTTGTACTCCTTGGAAAGATATTTTCAAGGGCTACACAATGGATCTAGCCCCAGCATCAAATTCATCATGGATCAAAAGTTATGGTCGAAACAATATGACGGCTGTAAAATCTAGTTTCCTTTTTGTGAGAGTTCGTATCTAAAACAATATAGGGTTGAGTTGTACTAGGTTTGTGGACTCTATGGACGTCCCAAGGTCCTATATAAGCCATGTATTGGCAGCCTAAGGGCTCAGACCACCTTTGAGAATAATCAATCTATTGAACTTTGTTCGAGTTTATCATTGTTGCTGAAATTCCGTGAGGGAATTAGGAGTGTTCTTCAATCAAGATCGTTCAGCCTTTCCGCTGGGAATTGGGTGCACGATAGATCTTCGCTTGGTGGTCGGCGAAATCGACGCGAGTGTGTTTTGGCGGATTAAAGAGTGTTCATCCCTTGCATTGGCATTGGTGGATTATTGCGATTCAACAAGACTCCCGCGAGTATTCATCCTACGTCGAGAAGATCGGGCGACCCCGTATCATCTGGTATCAGAGCGCGGTTTACTCGGTAGGATCTTATCCCTTTACTTTTAGATTGATTTATTTCTGTCCTATAGTCCAATAAACTGAAAATTGCAACAAAAAAAATCCAAACCCTAGTTTCGCATCTGTTATTTTCGTGAGTTTTATTAAGTTTTGATCCATTAGAAATTTTGTTTACGTGCTGATCTTAGTGTCCTTTTGCGTTGCTTCATCGTTGTTATTTTGAACCCTTGAAAATCCGCTAGTTGATCTTTCAATTAGCATCCAAAAAAAAGTTGATTCAATTTACTTTTTGAAATTTTGTTCTTACTGTCCACATAAGATCTTTGTGCATCTTGAAAGAATATCACATCCGAATATATCTGGTTTCCTTTTTCTTGATTGATTTGGCCACAAGAATCTTAGTTGCACATATTCAGGTCTTCACTTAAATCCTTTGAACTTTGAGACTAGTCTTTGATAATTGCTTTAGGGCTGTTCTAGAATTATCTACACATTGCTGAACAACTTTGGACTTACGAACAATTAAACCTAATTCGGCCTTGAGTATAAAAAAAAAGAGAGCCAAAAAAAAGAAGGCAGCCAATTGAAAAAAAAAGAGAGCCACGGCTTGAGCAAAAAAAAAAGAAAGAAAGAAAGAAAAAGAAAGCAAGAAAAGAAAGCATTGGCCGAATTTGGGTGAGTTAATCTTAGTCCATAAATTCAGATTGTGTATTTAATTTCTTTGGACAATCTTGTACCCTGAAATTCATATTATTGCAATTGGCTAGCGTCTCTCCTAGTACTTGGTGCAAAATGAGCTAATATTCCCGATTGTTTCCTTTAGCTCATTTCTTTTGTTTGCATTGAGTCACATTGATCATTGCGTGTGCGTTCATATACTTCACTTATATCATTTGGATCGGCACATAGGCAATACTTTCTCGCTTGGATTATTACTTAATTTTACAACATCGTGAATTCAGATTGCGTTGAATAAACACTTCCATACCAAGCTCCACTAAATATCCTTTGCCTGTAATTGTGAGTCACTTTTAAATCCGCTTGATCATCACTTGCTATTGTAGCCACCACCAAGTGTAAGTTTCTTTTCGGCCTCAATTCACTTCGGAAAGGTAAGAACTTTACTTGGGGGAGGAAAAAGTGAGATAGAGTGAACTCCACATATCATATATATGTTGTGGTATTTGTGCGTTCTTTGTACAACTAACCATGACAGGTGGAGACGATAATATGGGAGAGGAGCATACCCCGGCGAGTTGTTTTCAATTCCAATCTTTGAGAGGGACTTTGCGCAATGAATTCGCCGCCACTTATTCCACCTTCAAAAAGCATCTCAAGGCGGAGATCAACAATTCTGCACAAGATATGCGCATTGAATTCAATCATCAAATGAAAGTGTTACGCTCAAACATCGTGAATGATGTTGTGCGGGCACTTCATCCACAACAAGAAGAAGATAACTTTATTCCTTTCTATGGAAGTGAGGATCCAGAAGAATATCTTGAGTGGGAATGGCGAATGGAGAAAGTATTTAGAGTTGAAAAGCTTCCCAAAGATCAAGAGGTGATGCGTGCCACTAGAGAATTTGAAGAGTATGCTTATAGTTGGTGGCATCAGCGATTTGGAAATGAATTCATTAAATCTTGGTCAGATTTGAAGGCACTCATGAGGAGAGAATTTGTGCCATCCTATTATGCACAGGGATTGTTTCGCTATTTGGCTATCACACAAGAGAGTAATACCGTGCAAGAATATTATTTTGAGATGCAAGATGCATTACGTCGGGCCGGTGTCATTAGTGAACTACAAAAGAAGACATACTTCAAAAGAGGATTGAATTCTAAGATTGCCGCTACACTTCAACATAAATATTTTGGTAGTGTGCAAGATCTTGTGAATTGTGCTATTCAAGAAGAGAAGAGACTTTTGGAGAGATGTACACCACAGTTTTCTCCCAGTCTATACTTCAATTCTGCTGCCTCCACTAGTGTGACACATGAGAAGATGACCGAGCACGGGACTTTCCCTTTGGTCAAGGAGATATATAGTATTCCAAAACTACATATAGCTCCTAAGATACACCACAAACCATGTGAGGATGAGAGCCACATAGCCAAATTGAGTGAGAGTGATAAAAAGACTGAGCTGTGTGATTCCACCATATGTGAGGTTGAGAGCATCCAAATTGAGAGTGTGAGAGAGACACCAAAAGAAAAGAGAGAAGCAGAAGATAGACAAAGTGAGGATGTATATGAAACTAACACATTAATATCTACTTCTAGTGTTGTTTCTCACATTGTGCAGGTTGACATTAAAAATGAAGAATTGAACATTCAACAACCGGCACCTTTGAAGCCAAATGAGGAGGAGATAACCACGGGAAGGGATAAAGTGCTTGCTGCCCCGTGGGTGCATCCTAATAATTTTAAACACCCAGCGCCTACATTATTTGAGGAGGACGACAAAGGTAACACTATTGGTGCTGAATTTAATTGTGCAAAGGTGAGTAATTGTGAGTACTCATATAATCAACCAACAATTGCATGTTCTGAAATTTCTTTGCTCAATTTACATAATGTGGAATTGATTACTCATAAGGATGTTCTTACTAGAATATCTCCTAACGATTCTTTGTGCTATATTATGTTTGATGATCCTAGAGAGCTATCTAGTGTGATTTATAATGTTGCTGAAATTTCAAGTTCAAAATCACTAGTTAGTACCTATGCCTACACATATAAGTTCAATTTGATTGGAGATTATGGTGTAGATGACAAATTTTATGTTCACAGAATTTGCATTACATGTGATAAGCTTACAGAATTGAAATCGCATATTATGGATAAACAATCTGTTATGCCATGTTATGATCACAATGAGAGTAATTTCAACAATGGCACGTACTGTTTACAAAGATTTCATAAGTCTACTTGTTCGATCTTTAATGTACAACCATGTAAAAATAATCAGAGTAGCGCAGTTGAAACATGGAGGCTGCTCAAAATTTTCTTTCCTATGTATGAACAAATAAATCTGATTTTCCCTGTTAATGATTTGTCTATAGAAAAGTCGAGGACGACTTTCTTTTATGGGAGGGAGAATGATGTGAAAAACAGTATTGCAATGCATGCATATTTTGGTTGCTACTATATTCATCGGTTTATGCAAAATAATGAAAATGGCACAACAATTGACACTTACATATACCATGCGTATGTGTTGTTCTTTTCGTTTATTACACCTTCAGATGATCATGATGTGCTAACCAGAAGAAGTGTTGATGACAAATATATATACCATGCATACACGTTGTAATCTTTGTTTAGTACAATTTCAGGCTATCAAAAGCCGAGGACGGCTTTTCTTGAAGAAGGGGAGGATGATGCGGATACGCACGTGTCTTGTACTTTTCAGTTAAATATATTATTCAACTGGAAAGAGTTATTGAGCCGCATCAAACATGAAGGAAGAAAGCCCATTCAGTGGGAGAGCAAAAGGGAGAAGCCCAAGGACTTAAACTACAAATTTTGGATAAGATTTTCAAGCCCAATTCGTACCTCCCACAAGGCCAATTGGATTCAAACTCGGATTCAACTCAGAATTCAATTCGGATTCGGTTCGGGACAGCCTGACAGGCACTTACTAAAAAGGTCATAACTTTCACAAACGGAGTCCGATTTGGGTGTTCTTGTACTCCTTGGAAAGATATTTTCAAGGGATACGTAATGGATCTGGCCCCAGCATCAAATTCATCATGGATCAAAAGTTATGTCCGAAACAATGTGACGGCTGTAAAATCTAGTTTCCTTTTTGTGAGAGTTCGTATCTAAAACCATATAGGGTTGAGTTGTACTAGGTTTGTGAACTCTATGGACGTCCCAAGGTCCTATATAAGCCATGTATTGGCAGCCTAAGGGCTCAGACCACCTTTGAGAATAATCAATCTATTGAACTTTGTTCGAGTTTATCATTATTCTTTGAAATTCCGTGAGGGAATTAGGAGTGTTCTTCAATCAAGATCGTTCAGCCTTTCCATTGGAATTGGGTGCACGATAGATCTTAAGCTTGGTGGTCGTGAAATCGACGTGAGTGTGTTTTGGCGGATTAAAGAGTGTTCGTCCCTTGCATTGGCATTGGAGGATCATTGCGATTCAACAAGACTCCCGCGAGTATCCATCCTACGTCGAAAAGATCGGGCGACCCGTATCAGAAATTCATGAAACACATGCTGGAGTGAGTCTATGAGGTCCATTGGGGGTGTCTTGGACGTGTTTTCTTCCGGTGCCTCGTTTTCGTTCGCACGGAGTTCAGAGCACCTGACGAGTCCGTTTTGGTGGAAGGTTTAACATCGGCTTGGAAGTTCGCGAAACGCATGCCGAGTGAGTTAGGGAGAATATAAGGTCCATTGGGTGTGTTTAGAATGTGTTTCGATGCAGTGCCGCATTTTCGTTCGCACGGAGTTCGGACCACCCAATGAGCCCATTTTTGTGAAAAGTTTAACTCCGGCTCGGAAGTTCACGAAACGCATGACGGAGTGAGTTAGGGTGCATATATGGTCCATTGGGTGTGTTTGGAACGCGTTTCGATCCGGTATCGCGTTTTCGTTCGCACGGATTATAGAGCACCCGATGAGACCGTTTTTGGAGAATGTTTAACACTGGCTCGGACGTTCCCGAAACGCATGCCGCAGTGAGTTAGGGCGCAGATGAGATCGATTGGGGGTGCTTAGGTTGCGTTTTCTTCCGGTGCCGCGTTTTCATTCGCACGAAATTCAGAGCACCCAACAAGCCCGTTTTGTTGGAAAGTTTAACACCGGCTTGAAAGTTCACGAAACGAATGCCGGAGAGAGTTAGGGCGCAAATAAGGTCCGTTGGGTGTGTTTGGAACGCGTTTCGATACGGTACCGCGTTTTGGTTCGCACCGTGTTCAGAACACCTGACAAGCCCGTTTTGGTGGAAAGTTTAACACTAGCTCAGAAGTTAACGAAACGCATGCCGGAGTGAGTTAGGGTGCATATGAGGTCCATTGGGGGTGTTTGGGACACGTTTTCTTTCGGTTACGCGTTTTCGTTCGCACGGAGTTCAGAGCACCCAACGAGTCCGACTTGGTGAAAAGTTTAACAGTGGCTCGGAAGTTCAAGAAACACATGCCGGAGTGAGTTAGGGCGCATATAAGGTCCATTGGGTGTGTTTTGGAACGCGTTTCGATGCGGTACCGTATTTTCGTTCGCACGGAGTTCAGAGCACACGATGAGCCCGCTTTGGTGAAAAGTTTAACGCCGGCTCGGAAGTTCGTGAAACGCATGCCGGAGTGAGTTAGGGCGCATATAAAGTCCATTGGGTATGTTTGGAACGCGTTTTGATGCGGTGCCGCGTTTTCGTTCGCACGGATTTTAGACCACCCGACGAGCCCGTTTCTGTGGAAAGTTTAACACCGACTCGGAAGTTCACGAAACACATGCCGGAGAGAGTTAGGGCGCATATGAGGTCCATTCGGTGTGTTTGGAACGTGTTTCGAGGCGGTGCCGTGGTTTCGTTGCTCGGAGTTCAGAGCACCCGACGAGCCCGTTTTGGTGGAAAGATTAACACCGGCTCGGAAGTTCACGAAACGCATACCGGAGTGAGTTAGGGTGCATATAAGGTCGATTGGGTGTGTTTGAAACGTGTTTCCATCCGGTGCCGCGTTTTCGTTCGCACGGATTTTAGAGCACCCGACGGGCCCGTTTTTGTAGAATGTTTAACACCGGCTCGGATGTTCACGAATCGCATGCCGCAGTGAGTTAGGGCACATAAGAGGTCCATTGGGGATGTTTGGGACACGTTTTCTTCCGGTGTCGGGTTTTCGTTCGCACGTTGTTCAGAGCACCCGACGAGCCCGTTTTGGTGGAATGTTTAACACCAGTTCGGAAGTTCATGAAATGCCTGCCGGAGTGAGATAGGGTGCATATCAAGTCCATTGGGTGTGTTTGGAACGTGTTTCGATGCGGTGCCGTATTTTCGTTCGCACGTAGTTAAGAGCACCCGACGAGCCCGTTTTGGTGGAAAGTTTAACACCAGCTCGGAGGGTCACGAAACGCATGCCGGTGTGAGTTAGGATGCATATAAGGACTATAGGGTTTGTTTGGAACGCGTTTCCATCCGGTGTCGCGTTTTCGTTCAAATGGAGTTCAGAGCACCCGACGAGCCCATTTTTATTGAATGTTTAACACCGGCTCGCAAGTTCACGAAACGCATACCGCAGTGAGTTAGGGCGCATATGAGGTCCATTGGGGGTGTTTGGGACGCATTTGTTTCCGGTGCCGCGTTTTCCTTCGCACGGAGTTAAGAGCACCCGACGAGGCTGTTTTGGTGAAAAGTTTAACACCTGCTTGGAATTTCACGAAATGCATGCCGGAGTGAGTTAGGCGCATATAAGGTCTATTGAGTGTGTTTGGAACGCGTTTCGATGCGGCGCCGCGTTTTTGTTCGCACGGAATTCGGAGCACCCGACGAGCCCGTTTTGGTGAAAAGTTTAACACCGGCTCGGAAGTTCGTGAAACGCATGCCGGAGTGAGTTAGGGCGCATATAAGGTCCATTGGGTGTGTTTGAAACGCGTTTCAATGCGGTGCCGCGTTTTCATTCGCACGGATTTTAGACCACCCGACGCGTCCATTTTTGTGAAAAGTTTAACACCGATTCGAAGATCATGAAACGCAGGACGGAGTGAGTTAGGGCGCATATGAGGTCCATTGGGGTTGTTTGGGACGTGTTTTCTTCGGTGCCGCGTTTTTGTTCGCACGGACTTCAGAGCACCCGACGAGCCCGTTTTGGTGGAAAATTTAACTCCAGCTCGGAAGTTCATGAAATACATACCGGAGTGAGTTAGGGTGCATATAAGGTCCATTGGGTGTGTTTGGAACGCGTTTCCATCCGGTGCCGCGTTTTCGTTCGCACGGAGTTCAGAGCACCCGACGAGCCCGTTCTGTTGGAAAGTTTAACACCGGCTTGGAAGTTCACGAAACGCATGCCGGAGTGAGTTAGGGCGCAAATAAGGTCCATTAGGTATGTTTGGAACGCGTCTCGATGCGGTACCGCGTTTTCGTTCGCACCGTGTTCAGAACACCGGACAAACCCGTTTTGGTGGAAAGTTTAACACCGGCTCGGAAGTTAACGAAACGCATTTCGGAGTGAGTTATGGTGCATATGAGGTCCATTGGGGGTGTTTGAGACATGTTTTCTTCCGGTGCCGCGTTTACCTTCGCATGGAGTTCAGAGCACCTGACGAGCCTGTTTTGGTGAAAATTTTAACACCGGCTCGAAGTTCACGAAACGCATGCCACAGTGAGTTAGGGCGCATATATAGTCCATTGGGTGTGTTTTGGAACGCGTTTCGATGCGATACCGTGATTTCGTTCGCATGGAGTTCAGAGCACTCGACGAGCCCGCTTTGGTGAAAAGTTTAATACCGGCTCGGAAGTTCGTGAAACGCATGCCGGAGTGAGTTAGGGTGCATATAAAGTCTATTGGGTGTGTTTGGAATGCGTTTTGATATGGTGCCGCGTTTTCGTTCGCACGGATTTTTGACCAACCGACGAGCCCGTTTCTGTGGAAAGTTTAACACCAACTCGAAAGTTCACGAAACGCAGGCCGGAGTGAGTTAGGGCGCATATGAGGTCCATTGGGGGTGTTTGGGACGCGTTTTCTTCCGGTGCCGCGTATTTGTTCGCACGGAGTTCAGAGCACCCGACGAGTCTGTTTTGATAGAAAGTTTAACACCGTCTCGGAAGTTCACGAAATGCATGCCGGAGTGAGTTAGGGCGCATATAAGGTCCATTCGGTGTGTTTAGAACGTGTTTCGATGCGGTGCCGCGGTTTTGTTCGCACGGAGTTCAGAGCACCCGACAGGTCCGTTTTGGTGGAAAGTTTAACACCGGCTCGGAAGTTCACGAAACGCATGCCGGAGTGAGTTAGGGTTCATATAAGGTCCATTGGGTGTGTTTGGAACACGTTTCGATCCGGTGCCGCGTTTTCGTTCGCACGGATTATAGAGCACCCGATGAGACCGTTTTTGGAGAATGTTTAACACTGGCTCGGAAGTTCCCGAAACGCATGCCGCAGTGAGTTAGGGCGCAGATGAGGTCGATTGCGGGTGCTTGAGATGCGTTTTCTTCCGGTGCCGCGTTTTCGTTCGCACGAAATTCAGAGCACCCGACAAGCCCGTTTTTGTAGATTGTTTAACACCGGCTCGAAAGTTAACGAAAGACATGCCGTAGTGAGTTAGGGCGCAGATGAGGTCCGTTGGGGGTGCTTGGGACGCGTTTTCTTCCGTTGCCGCGATTTTGTTCACACGGAATTCAGATCACCCGACGAGCCCGTTTTATTGGAAAGTTTAACACCGGCTTAGAAGTTCATAAAACGCAGGCGGAGAGAGTTAGGGTGCATATAAGGTCCATTGGGTGTGTTTGGAACGCGTTTCGATGCGGTACCGCGTTTTCGTTCGCACGGTGTTCAGAACACCCGACAAGCCCGTTTTGGTGGAAACTTTAACACCGACTCGGAAGTAAACAAAACGCAAGCCGGAGTGAGTTGGGGTGCATATGAGGTCTATTGGGGGTGTTTGGGACGCGTTTTCTTCCGGTGCCGCGTTTTCATTCGCACGGAGTTCAGAGCACCCGATGAGTCCGTCTTGGTGAAAAGTTTAACACCAGCTCGGAAGTTCACGAAACGCATACCGGAGTGAGTTAGGGCGCATATAAGGTCCATTGGGTGTGTTTTGGAACGCGTTTCGATGCGGTACCGTGTTTTCGTTCGCACGGAGTTCAGAGCACCCGACGAGCCCGTTTTGGTGGAAAGTTTAACGTCGGCTCAGAAATTCGTGAAACGCATACCGGAGTGAGTTAGGGCGCATATAAGTTCCATTGGGTGTGTTTGGAACGTGTTTCGATGTGATGTCGCGTTTTCGTTCGCACGGATTTTAGACCACCCGACGAGCCTGTTTTTGTGAAAAGTTTAACACCGGCTCGGAAGTTCACAAAACGCAGGCCGGAGTGAGTTAGAGCGCATATAAGGTCCATTGGGGTTGTTTGGGACGCGTTTTCTTCGGTGCCGCGTTTTTCGTTCGCATAGAGTTCAGAGCACCCGACGAGCCCGTTTTGGTGAAAAGTCTAACACCGGCTCGGAAGTTCGCGAAACGCATGCCGGAGTGAGTTAGGGTGCATATAAGGACCATTGGGTGTGTTTGGAACGTGTTTCGATGCGGTGCCGCGTTTTCGTTCGCACGGAGCTCAGAGCACCCGACGAGCCCGTTTTTGTGGAAAGTTTAACACCGGCTCAAAGTTCACGAAATGCATGCCGGAGTGAGTTAGGGTGCAGATATGGTCCATTGGGTGTGTTTGGAACGCGTTTCCATCCGGTGACGCGTTTTCGATCGTACGGATTTCAGAGCACCCGACGAGCCCACTTTTGTAGAATGTTTAACACCAGCTCGGAAGTTCACGATACGCATACCGCTGCGAGTTAGGCGTACATGAGGTCCATTTGGGGTGTTTGGGACGCGTTTTCTTCCGGTGCCGCATTTCCTTCGCACGGAGTTCAGAGCATCCGACGAGCCCGTTTTGGTGGAAAGTTTAACACTGGCTCGGAAGTTCACGAAACGCATGTTGGAGTGAGTTACGGCGCATATCGGTCCATTGGGTGTGTTTGGAACGCATTTCGTTGTGGTACCGCGTTTTCATTCGCACGGTGTTCAGAACACCCGACGAGCCTATTTTGGTGGAAAGTTTAACACCGGCTCGGAAGTTTAACGTAACGCATGCCGGAGTGAGTTAGGGCGCTTATGAGGTCCATTGGGGGTGTTTGGGACACGTTTTCTTCTGGTGCCGCATTTTCGTTCGCACAACGTTCAGAGCAACCGACGAGCCCGTTTTGGTGGAAAGTTTAACACCGTCTCGGAAGTTCATGAAACATATGCCGGAGTGAGTTAGAGCGCATATATGGTCCATTGGGTGTGTTTCGAACGCGTTTCGATGCAGTGCCGCGTTTTCGTTCACACGGATTTCAGAGCACCCGATGAGCCCGTTTTTGTGGAATGTTTAACACCGGTTCGGAAGTTCACGAAACGCATGCTGCAGTGAATTAGTGCGCCTATAAGGACAATTGGGGGTGTTTGGGACGCGTTTTGATCCGGTGCCGCGTTTTTGTTCGCATGGAGTTCAGAGCAACTAACGAGTCTGTTTTTGTGGAAAGTTTAACACCGGCTCAGGTGTTCACGAAACGCACACCGCAGTGAGTTAGGGCGCCTATGAGGTCTATTAGGTGTGTTTGGAACGCGTTTTGAAGCGGAGCCGCGTTTTCGTTCGCACGGAGTTTAGAGTACCTGACGAGCCCGTTTTGGTGGAAAGTTTTACACAGGCTCGGAAATTCATGAAACGCATACCGGAATGAGTTAGGGTGCATATAAGGTCCATTGGGGGTGATTGGGACGCGTTTCGACCCGGTGCCGCGTTTTCGTTCGTACGGAGTTCGGAGCACCCTACGAGCCCGTTTTTGTGGAAAGTTTAACACCGGCTCGGAAGTTCACCAAACGCATACCGGAGTGAGTTGGGGCGCCTATGAGGTCCATTTGGGGTGTTTGGGACGCGTTTCGATCCGGTGCCGTGTTTTCGTTAGCACGGAGTTTGGAGCACCCGATAAGCTAGTTTTTGTGGAAAGTTTAAGACCGGATCGGAAGTTCACGAAACGCAAGACGGAGTAAGTTAGGGCGCATATAAAGTCCATTGGGTGTGTTTGAAACGCCTTTCGATCCGGTGCCGCGTTTTCGTTTGCACGGATTTCAGAGCACCCGACGAGCTCGTTTTTGCGAAAAGTTTAACACCGGCTCGGAAGTTCGCAAAACACATGCCGGAGTGAGTTAGGGCACATATGTGGTACATTAGGGGTGTTTGGGACACATTTTTTCTGCTGCCGCGTTTTCGTTCGTAAGGAGTTCAGAGCACCTGACGAGACCGTTTTGGTGAAAAGTTGAATATCGGCTCGGAAGTTCACCAAATGCATACCGTAGTGAGTTAGGGCGCCTATGAGGTCTATTGGGGATGTTTGGGATGCGTTTTCTTCCGGTTCCCCGTTTTCGTTCGCACCGAGTTCATAGCACCCGACAAGCCCGTTTTGGGGAAAGTTTAACACCGGCTTGAAAGTTCACGAAACGCATGCCGGAGTGAGTTAGGGCGCATATAAGGTCCGTTGGGTGTGTTTGGAACGCGTTTTGATGCGATGCCGCGTTTTCGTTCGCACGGAGTTCAAAGCACCCTTCGAGCCCGTTCATGTGAAAAGTTTAATACCGGCTCGGAAGTTCACGAAACGCCTGCGGAGTGAGTTAGGGTTCATATAACGTCCATTGGGTGTGTTTGAAATGCGTTTTGATCCGGTGCCGCGTTTTCATTTGCACGGATTTCATAGCACCCGACGAGCCCGTTTTTGTAGAAAGTTGAACACCGGCTTGGAAGTTCACGAAACGCTGCCGGAGTGAGTTAGGGCGCATATGAGGTCGATTGGGGGTGTTTGGGGCGCGTTTTCTTCCGGTGCCGCGTTTTCGTTCGCATCGAGTTCATAGCACCCGACGAGCCCGCTTTGGTGGAAGGTTTAACACCGGTTCGGAAGTTCACGAAACGCATGCCGGAGTGAGTTTGGGCGCATGTGAGGTCCATTGGGGGTGTTTAGGATGCGTTTGCTTCCGGTGCCGCGTTTTCTTTTGCACCGAGTTCAGAGCACCCGACGAGCCCGTTTTGGTGGAAAGTTTAACACCGGCTCGGAAGTTCACAAAACGCATACCGGAGTGAGTTAGGGTGCCTATGAGGTCTATTGGGGATGTTTAGGACGCGTTTCGATCTGGTGATGCGTTTTCGTTCGCACGGAGTTCAGAGCACCCATCGAGCCCGTTTTTGTGGAAAGTTTAACGCCGGCACGGAAGTTCACGAAGCGCATGCTGGAGTGAGTCAGGGTGCATATAAGGTCCATTGGGTGTGTTTGAAACGCGTTTCGATCCGGTGCCGCATTTTCATTCGCACGGATTTCAAAGCACCCGACGAGCCCGTTTTTGTGGAAAGTTTAACACCGGCTAGGAAGTTCGCAAAATGCATACCGGAGTGAGTTTGGGCGCCTATGAGGTTCATTGGGGGTGTTTGGGACACGTTTCGATCCGGTGACGCGTTTCGTTCGCACGGAGTTCAGAGCACCCGACGAGCCCGTTTTGGTGGAAAGTTTAACACCGGCTCGGAAGTTCACAAAACGCATACCGGAGTGAGTCAGGGTGCATATAAGGTCCATTGGGTGTGTTTGAAACACGTTTCGATCCGGTGCCGCGTTTTCATTCGCACGGATTTCATAGCACCCGACGAGCCCGTTTATGTGGAAAGTTTAACACCAGCTCGGAAGTTCACAAAACGCATACCGGAGTGAGTTTGGGCGCCTATGAGGTTCATTGGGGGTGTTTGGGACACGTTTCGATCCGGTGACGTGTTTCGTTCACACGGAGTTCAGAGCACCCGACGAGCCCGTTTTTGTGGAAAGTTTAACACCGGCTCGGAAGTTCACGAAACGCCTGCTGGAGTGAGTTGGGGTGCATATAAGGTCCATTGGGTGTGTTTGAAATGAGTTTCGACCCGGTGCCGCGTTTTAATTCGCACGAAGTTCAGAGCACCCGACGAGCCCGTTTTTGTGGAAAGTTTAACACCGGCCCAGAAGATCACGAAACGCCTGCTGGAGTGAGTCAGGGTGCATATAAGGTCCATTGGGTGTGTTTGAAACGCGTTTCATTCCGGTGCCGCGTTTTCATTCGCACAGATTTCATAGCACCACACGAGCCCGTTTTTGTGGAAAATTTATCACCAGCTCGGAAGTTTAGGGAACGCCTGCCAGAGTGAGTTAGGGTGCATATAAGGTCTATTGGGTGTGTTCGAAACGCGTTTCGTTCCGGTGCCGCGTTTTCATTCGCACAGATTTCATAGCACCCGACGAGCCCGTTTTTGTGCAAAATTTATCACCGGCTCGGAAGTTCAGGGAACGCCTGCCGGAGTGAGTTAGGGTGCATATAAGGTCTATTGGGTGTGTTCGAAACGCGTTTCGATCCGGTGCCGCGTTTTCGTTCGCACGGATTTCATAGCACCCGACGAGCCCGTTCTTGTGGAAAGTTTAACACCGGCTCGGAAGTTCACAAAACGCATGCCGGAGTGAGTTAGGGCGCATATAAGTTCCATTGGGTGTGTTTGGAACGCGTTTTGATGTGGTGACGCGTTTACGTTCGCACGGAGTTCAGAGCACCCGACGAGCCCTTTTTTGTGGAAAGTTTAACACCGGCTCAGAAGTTCACGAAACGCCTGCTGGAGTGAGTCAGGGTGCATATAAGGTCCATTGGGTGTGTTTGAAACGCGTTTCGTTCCGGTGCCGCGTTTTCATTCGCACAGATTTCATAGCACCACACGAGCCCGTTTTTGTGGAAAATTTATCACCAGCTCGGAAGTTTAGGGAACGCCTGTCAGAGTGAGTTAGGGTGCATATAAGGTCTATTGGGTGTGTTTGAAACGCGTTTCGATCTGGTGCTGCGTTTTCATTCACACGGATTTCATAGCACCCGACGAGCCCGTTTTTGTGAAAAGTTTAACACCGGCTCGAAAGTTCACGAAACGCATGCCATAGTGAGTTAGGGCGCATATAAGTTCCATTGGGTGTGTTTGGAACGCGTTTTGATGCGGTGACGCGTTTTCGTTCGCACAGAGTTCAGAGCACCCGACGAGCCCGTTTTTGTGGAAAGTTTAACGCCGGCTCGGAAGTTCACGAAGCGCCTGCTGGAGTGAGTCAGGGTGCATATAAGGTCCATTGGGTGTGTTTGAAACGCGTTTTGATCCGGTGCCGCGTTTTAATTCGCACGGACTTTATAGCACCCGACGAGCCCGTTAGTGTGAAAAGTTTAACACCGGCTCGGAAGTTCACAAAACGCATACCGGAGTGAGTTTGGACGCCTATGAAGTTCATTGAGGGTGTTTGGGACACGTTTCGATCCGGTGACGCGTTTCGTTCGCACGGAGTTCAGAGCACCCGACGAGCCCGTTTTTGTGAAAAGTTTAACACCGGCTCGGAAGTTAAAGAAACGCCTGCTGGAGTGAGTTGGGGTGCATATAAGGTCCATTGGGTGTGTTTGAAACGCGTTTCGACCCGGTGCCGCGTTTTCATTCGCACGAAGTGCAGAGCACCTGACGAGCCCGTTTTTGTGGAAAGTTTAACACCGGCTCGGAAGTTCACAAAACGCCTGCTGGAGTGAGTCTGGGTGCATATAAGGTCCATTGGGTGTGTTTGAAACGCGTTTCGTTCCGGTGCCGCGTTTTCATTCGCACAGATTTCATGCTTTTGTGAGCCCGTTTTGTGGAAAATTTATCACCGCTCGGAAGTTCGAGAGCGCTGCGGAGTGAGTTAGGGTGCATATAAGGTCTATTGGGTGTGTTTGAAACGCGTTTCGATCCGGTGCCGCGTTTTCGTTCGCACGGATTTCATAGCACCCGACGAGCCTGTTTTTGTGAAAAGTTTAACACCGGCTCGGAAGTTCACGAAACGCATGCCGGAGTGAGTTAGGGCGCATATAAGTTCCATTGGGTGTGTTTGGAACGCGTTTTGATGCGGTGACGCGTTTTCGTTCGCACAGAGTTCAGAGCACCCGACGAGCCCGTTTTTGTGGAAAGTATAACGCCGGCTCGGAAGTTCACGAAGCGCCTGCTGGAGTGAGTCAGGGTGCATATAAGGTCCATTGGGTGTGTTTGAAACGCGTTTCGATCCGGTGCCGCGTTTTCATTCGCACGGAGTTTTTAGCACCCGACGAGCCCGTTTGTGTGAAAAGTTTAACACCGGCTCGGAAGTTCACAAAATGCATACCGGAGTGAGTTTGGACGCCTATGTGGTTCATTGGGGGTGTTTGGGACACGTTTCGATCCGGTGATGCGTTTCGTTCGCACGGAGTTCAGAGCACCCGACGAGCCCGTTTTTGTGGAAAGTTTAACACCGGCTCGGAAGTTCACGAAACGCCTGCTGGAGTGAGTTGGGGTGCATATAAGGTCCATTGGGTGTCTTTGAAACGCATTTCGACCCGGTGCCGGGTTTTCATTCGCACGAAGTTCAGAGCACCCAACGAGCCCGTTTTGGTGGAAAGTTTAACACCGGCCCGAAGTTCCGCGAAACGCTCTTTGGGTGAGTGCAGGTGCATATAAGGTCCATTGGGTGTGTTTGAAACGCGTTTTGTTCCGGTGCCACGTTTTCATTCGCACAGATTTCATAGTACCCGACGAGCCCATTTTTGTGGAAAATTTATCACCGGCTCGGAAGTTCAGGGAACGCCTACCGGAGTGAGTTAGGGTGCATATATGGTCAATTGGGTGTGTTTGAAACGCATTTCGATCCGGTGCCGCGTTTTCGTTCGCACGGATTTCATAGCACCCGATGAGCCCGTTTTTGTGAAAAGTTTAACACGGCTCGGAAGTTCACGAAACGCATGCCGGAGTGAGTTAGGGCGCATATAAGTTCCATTGGGTGTGTTTGGAACGCGTTTTGATGCGGTGCTGCGTTTTCGTTCGCACGGAGTTCAGAGCACCCGACGAGCCCGTTTTGGTGGAAAGTTTAACACCGGCTCGGAATTTCACGAAACGCATACCGGAGTGAGTTAGGGCACCTATGAGTCCATTGGGGGTGTTTGGGATGCGTTTCGACCCGGTGCAGCGTTTTCGTTCGCACAGAGTTCAAAGCACCCAACGAGCCCGTTTGGGTGGAAAGTTTTACACCGGCTCGGAAATTCACGAAACGCCTGCCAGAGTGAGTTAGAGTGCATATATGGTCCATCGGGTGTATTTGAAACGCGTTTCGATCCGGTGCCGCGTTTTGGTGAAAAGTTTAACACCAGCTCGAAAGTTTGCAAATCGCATACCGGAGTGAGTTAGGACGCCTATGAGGTCCATTGGGGGTGTTTGGGACACGTTTCGATTCGGTGTCGCGTTTTCGTTCGCACGGAGTTCAGAGCACCCGACGAGCCTGTTTTGGTGGAAAGTTTAACACCAGCTTGGAAGTTCACGAAACACATACCAGAGTGAGTTCGGGCGCCTGTGAGGTCCATTGGGGGTGTTTGGGACGCGTTTCGATCCGGTGCCGCGTTTTCGTTCGCACGGAGTTCGGAGCACCCGACGAGCCCGTTTTTCTGAAAAGTTTAACACCGGCTCGGAAGTTTACGAAACGCATACCGGAGTGAGTTAGGGCGCATATACGGTCCATTGGGTGTGTGATGAGGACATCTCTTGCATGAAAATCAACTCCTGCGCAACAAGGACCACTTACTCGAGCTCGTGCTCGTCAACTTAATTACCAGGTGAATTCATTCCTAGGTTCATGTATTACTGAGAATAGACCGCTACCTAATGCAAGTGATTTAATTGTGGTTAGAAACCTGGGAAAGGATGAAGGAAAGGGACATGGAGTCATGGACATGCAAGGAAGGAATCATGGAGGTCACCACGTCACTTTGGGACCAAGTCAAGCAAGAAATCAAATGAGCATAACTTTCTCATACGGACTCCGTCTGAGGCGTTCTTGTACTTCATGGAAAGGTTATGAAGTCTACTTTCCAACGGATCTAACCTCAACTTCAAATTCCATCCGAGCTGGCCACAATCATCAAAACAATATACGTGGATTTCTGAGTCCGAGTCAAAAAAGGTGCTGCGCCACCACCACTTGGGCCCATGGGCCTTGTAACCCTAGGGCACCGCCCCTGGTCATCCTCCATATATAGGAGCCGCCGCTCCCCTTCTAGCACTTGGATTTCGTTGAGTTTAGGTTTAGCCATTGCGCAAACTTTTGTTCTTCAGCTGTGTCAGACGACCACCTGTCAAGACTACCTTCGGGATCCCACCTTTGATTTTCAATACCAACTTTGTTATTCGCAACATCAGATTGCCTTTCGTCTTATTCTTGCTAGTTCTTCGATTGCTTGCAGGGATTGAACTTCGTGTTCAGGTTGATCGTGCTTTCAGCAAGATCAATAACATCTCGGAGTTGGTTCAGCGATGGCGCAAGCGACGTTGTGCGCGTGTAGTCGGATCGCCAGGGTCACCTCCACTGAAAATCGATAGTTATCAATCTCATCAAAAGATCGGGCACCCCGCCTCCATCGAGTGGTATCAGAGGTCAAGGTTGCTCGGTGAGAATTTCCAGTTATTCATAGATTAAATTGCTTTTCATTACCTACAGCACACAAAAAGCCAAAAAAATAGTAGTAGATCACCTCTCCAAACCAATCTTAGCCTCACAATTTTTCTTTTTAGTACATTGCATTGTTGAGCTTTCGGTTGCATCGTCGTGTCCTTTGCTGGTCTTCGTGCCTAGTTCCTCTAGAGTTTCGAGTTCTGTTCACGTTTTGGTTTCACCGTTGCGGTTGGTTTCGAACCGCCACGTCGAGGGAAGGAAAAGAGGGGGGACTCGGTTCCTAGGGAGGCTTTGCCCTAGCTGGACTCGGAATAGTACACGGTTTCAGATTCAACCGCATCGTGTGCTTCCTTATCTGAACTCCTTGGTGGGATTAGAGTCCAAATCAACATCCAGCTCCAACACAATTTGATGAGAACATGGCCCCAGTGGATACAACCAACATGTCAAGACCAAGTCAACATCTCCCCCAGCTCTTCCTTATGGTTACCACGTCACTTTTGGACCAATTCAAAGAAGAGTTCAAGTGGGACACATTTTGGAATCCAATTCGGCCTCCAGATCAGTTCGGATTTAGCTTGACAGGTCTAACTTCAAATGAGCATAACTTTCACATACGGAGTCCGTTTGAGGTCTTTGAGTACTTGATGGAAAGCATTTCTCATCCTCTTTCCAGCCTTGCCAGCAAATTCTTTCTGTACAGCCCGCAATCAACAAAAGAAGTTGCTATATCACCTGTTTGGGCCAAATCGGGCCTTGTAATGCATGGGCCAAAAGGAGGGTGCTAACCCCACTATTCATGACGTGCTACTGTTCACGTGAATAGTACAATAGTACCACCCCCTTTGTTTCTTAGTTTTCTGTGGCTTCCACTCCCCTATTTAAGGAGGCCGCACCCCTGTAGTTTTGTAACATCCCAAAATTTTGTTCCTTTATTAAAAATCAATTCTGGAATTTATTGGATTTATCTGGAGTTATGTCAAAGTCCTGATTTGAGAAAAATTAAAAACTTTAATTTATAAAAGCCAAAAATGAATTTATTACCTTACTGAAAGTTAAAACAAATGTAATTCAGCTTCCTAAAGTCAAATATGAGATTACATTAATTTTCCAGATTTTATAAAGGATTAAAAACTTCCCTTTTAAGTCAAACTGTGTTTTTTCAAAAATACTTATCAAATTGGGTGGAAAATATTTTTATTAAGTCCCAATTAGTTCGGATAGTTCTCTGAATTTTTCTGGATTTTTCAAAATTTATTTGGTATTTTTAGAGTTTTCTAAAGCTAAATAGCATTTCGGAAATCAAAAGGAAATTAAAATCCCTAACCTCCTCGGGCTCTGCGTGTCGACCATCGGAGCCCCCTCGCCCGCCGGATTCCCCTCGGCCGTCCGATCGACTTAAACCCTCTCCCGCCTTCCTCTCCCCGCTCGTGACATGTGTCGCGCATCGGGCCGTTCATTTCCCCACCCGACTTAATCCTCGCCGCCTGTACCAACTTACCGCTTCGCCCGCTTCATTCTCCCCTCCGATCGGCACGTGGCCTCATCTGGACCGTCTCCTATTGCCGTACCTCATCGCAGCCGCCCCCTCCCACTTAAGCACCGATCGGCCCCGATTTAATCTTCGTTGTCGGATCGAATCTCGGCCGTCCCCGCTCACTTACCCCTTCACAACGCGCCAGTGGTCCCGATCTATTCCACTCGCCACGCGTCGCGGATCCAACCGTCGCCTCCTCGCTCTTTCCTTTTTCCTCTCTCGCTGACTGTTGGGCCCCGCCTGTCAGGCCCTTCGTCCCCGCGCCTTTCCTTTCTTCCTCGCGCGATCGCCACCGCTGCCACCGCCATTGATTGAAAACGGAAGCTTTGAAAGCTTCGGTTTCTTGCCAATTCATTTCCCCCGCATCACCGCAGATTCAAATTAACCCCTCCCCTGATCCATTGCAGGCATAAAGTCCCCAATTCGCCCCCTTCACGGCGCATTCATCCTCCCCTGTCCGTTTCAAAACCGGCGGGTCGTGTGGCGCGCCGTTACCCCTCCCGGCCTATAAAACCCGCACCCCGAGGTTCCTCTACCCACACCGCCACCCCTCGTGCCTCCAAATTGCGAAATTGAACATCGGAGCCCCCCTGCGCTTGTTTCTCCCCACCGGCCATCAGCAACTCCGGCGAGCAATCGCCGCCGCCTCGAGCTTCCCCGCTCCTCGCTAGGGCCTCCCCGACCTTGCTGGTGCCCAGGCGAACACCGGCGACCTCTCCCCCGAGCTGCTGCGTCGTCGGAACCTCTCCGCCGCCGTGAACCCTCCTCCGACCGCCCGCCCCGTCAACCGCCGGGCTGAGGTGGCAGTAGGCGTGGCCGCCAGCTGGGCGCCACGCCAGCGCCACCTGGGCGCCTTCCCCGCCACCTCGCGCGTGCGCGGCGTGGTAGGCACGCGGCGACCACGCGGCAGCCACGTGGCGCCACATCAACGCCACCCCGCTCCCCGCACACCCGCATGCCACCTCACCCTTCCCTCGGGTCCGTGGACCCAGTCCACAACACCCGGGCCCCACCTGTCAGCCTCTCCCCGGAATAATTAATCCTAGGGCTGACGTCATAATCTGTAATTTCCTTTAGAAAAATAATTCGTGCTGACGTCATAAATCCTTTTCGGTTAAAAATAAATCCAGAAAATACCCTTTTTCTTTTATTTTGAATTTAAACTTTGGAAGGCTATAACTTTTGCATTTTAACTCCAAATTGACCCATTCAAATTTCTAAATTTTTCTAAAATCATGATCTATCCATTTCTGGAATAATTTTGAATTTTTGAAATTTATTTAAATTTTGTTTGAATATATTTTGTAATCCCAAGATTTAAATTTAAATTAAAATTTCCAATTTCTTTTAAAAGCCTCAATTCCTTTCCAACAATTGTTAGTCCACATCCAAAATTCAAAATTCTATCTCCCAGTTTATTTTATAATTTTTGGAAGTTATTTGGATTTCATTTGAATTTTGTTTTGAATTTTCTTTGAATTGGCTCTTTACGTTAGATTTCGACGATTAGGAGGCATTGAGTTCGACGATTCCCGCAGGCTTCGATCAAGGCAAGTTACACCTTTGACCATGTTGAACCTAATATTTTAAATTATTTATATTGTTTTACTGTATATGCATGCGTATCTTTATTCAAGTATAATTCAAATTGGATTTGAAACTTAGATATTCCCATGATCCTTTGTATATAGCCAATTTGAATTTCGAATTCCTATACCTTGTCACCCTAGCTGAAAACTAGTTAGTACCATAGTATTAAGTAGAAATTTTGTAGGAATGCTTAGCCTGACTTAGTATAACTTTAGGTGGGATCAAATGTTTCACATGGAATGACGATATAAAAATAAAGACTTGACTTCGATGAGTCAAGGATGGTTTATGAAAATTGTTTAAAAATGAAAATAGAAACTTATGTTTTGGACTTAGGCTAATGGTTAGGTGGTGGGTGCCGGCATGCCTCGTGTTTGGTGACACCTGGTTGATTGTCGTGCACGGGGGAATGTGGTTGGGCCTAAACCAACATAAGGACTGTTTCTGTGATTCATTTTACGAAGTCATTTCGTACTACCACAAGTCCGGTATGGGACGGACCTGGCTAAGTAATTTGTGAAGTTCCAAACATAATCTCGCTATAGGCTGAATGTGAGCGCGGCGTAGGCTGTGGGAAGTCTCACATGGCACCAGAGGGGGCTCCAACTTGTGGATTCGAGTTGTGGTGAAACCTTAGTGGTGGCGTGATTATTTTGGCGATGGATCATCGGAACAGCCTTGTCATGAACTCTCTGCCGCACACCTAAGGTAGTGTGTTTATCGCGTGGCTCAAGTGAGAGGAATGTCTTGTGGGTAAGTTGTACACCTCTGCGAGTTAGAAACCTATCTAGATAGCCGTGTCCACGGTCATGGACATGCGAGTAAAGTTGTCACAGATTAGACTTGGATTTTATAAACTGGTTTTTGAGCAAACAAAAGATGGTTTGGTTCGGTCGGGTGGATTCCGTGGATAGGTTAGTGTGGGTTGGAGCCTACACTAACGGTAATACTTGTTAAAACAAAGTTTCTTATCTTGTATTAAATTTCAGCTTTTAGTATTTACGTTATTGTATTTAAATTCAAGTATTGCTTTCCGCACATTGCCTATTAAGCTTTCCTTTGATATCCATTATGCATGCATCAACTCATTTATAATTCCTAGTGTAACTTGCGTAAGCAATTACTTGCTTACCTTGGGAGTACTCTTTGTACTCACCTTGCTAAATCTGTTGCGGGACTTGAGGCGACTCGGCGGTGAGGACTACTTGTGAGTAGGGCGCGTCTTCTGATCATTCGCCTGTGGGAGGTTTGGATGGGTTGTCTTGCCACCTTTACTATCTTTCATTGTTTTTGTTTAATTTGTCGGCCTTGTGCCCTTATTGTAAGACTTGGCCTTAAGGCTGTATTTTCGTTTAATAATATTTCGTGGTTATTTTTGCATGATATATATTGCTGTTAAACCTGTGTGCACTAGCTTTTCCTGGGATAGTGCGATTTACACAGAGGGACTCGGAATTGTTGTTCCGGGTCCCGACAAGTTTTCTTGGATTTCGTTTAAATGCAGGAATAGACCTTCATGGTCAGGTCAACCGCATTCTTGGCACGGTTGATAACCACTCGGAGTGTGGTTTAGCGATTGCTTGGCGTTCTGGTCGTGACCGGTTAGTAGCCGCATCGTCAAAGTCGTTCTCCTCCAAATCGAAGTTATCATCCTATCGGAAGATTGGGACCCCGTCGCCTCATCAAGTGGTATCAGAGTTTTAGTTGACCGGTAGGATTTCTTGTATCCCTAGTTAGTAGATTGATTTTTTTATGTCCTATAGTCCAGAAAAATTGCCCTACAAAAAGTGTTTATTTCCGCTGTCCTAACTCCATTGTGCCTTTTCAATTTGTTAGTTTCAGTTTGCTAAATTGAGTTTGTGTCTGTTTTAGCTTTGTCTTGTTGCTGGTCATATTCTTGGTCCCATAAAACTCCCGAAAAAAAAATCCCCACGTCCAAAACCATCAAGAACTCAACAAACCCTAATTCATATTTTCGGCCAGAAGACTCCCTCTTGTGCAGCTGCCACCAAAAACGCCATAACTTTTGTTTCCGATATCTTTTTTGAGTTAAACCACCTCCATTAGATCTGTAACATCCGTATCTAACTGCCCCTAGAATTTTGCATCATTCCATCAAGGCAGTTAAAAGATATCTGCGGTGAAAATAGACCCAAATTTCGGGATTGAATCTGTAACAGTCTGCACTTGTGATTTTTGTGCGATTTTATCTATCAGTTTCTAAAATATGGCCCCAAAAGAAAAGTTGTAGAAAAAGCCGTCAGGAAACAAAAAAAATAATCATCAAAAAAGAGGCAACTGACAAAAAGTTACGGCCAAAATACCGACGTCTTGTCCAGTGGACAGAAATCTGCCATTTTCATATTTGGATCAATCCTTGTGCTTTTCAATTCCACATTGCATTCTATTGAATTATCTTGTGTTCATCACTCCTATACATTGCTACACACTTGTTTTGGCCTTCTCCTATCTTTGTTTGATCAGCAACATAGGCTAAGTGCTAGATATAAACTATAATTCAATTCTATGCAATTTCTGAAATTAACTGATTGTTCTCCATTGCTACATATCTCGCCTTCCAAGCTACACCTTTTACTAACCGAACAGATCACGTCGAACCGGCCCTTACAATCGCTATACACATCACTTGAGTCAAGTTATCACGAACCAGCCACCGGTTATACCACCTATTTAGCATTGGTAAGAACTTGTAAGAGCTTGGTAACAGTTTGAGAGATGTGTGATTTGTCAAGCTCCACCTCCTAGTAGTTTATAGGGACTTACATAATTCTTGTGTATTTCCTTGTTTTTTACTAATCATGACAGGTTCAAGATCACATTCTACTCGATGTGCACCATTTCTTCCAATCTCTTCATCGAGCGAGGATGATGATATCGAAAAGAATAACTACATCAACCACACTAAAGGTGATTACTCCGATCGTCGTCGACTCCTGCAAAATCAACGAGGTATGTGTAGGTTACAAAAAGAGGTACGTGATGATGATGCAGTAACCAATGTCAAGTATGCTCTTCCATCATTTGCTGGTAAATTTGATTCTGATGCCTATATTGACTGGGAGATAGCATTAGATAAGGAATTTGAATATTACGATTGGTCGGATTGGCAAAAGATTAGAGCTGCCTCTAGTGTTTTTATTGATGATGCAACACTTTGGTGGAAGTCTCTTGGTAGACATGGAAAAGTACCACGAACTTGGAATGCATTGAAAGGACTTTTGCGAGATGATTTTGTTCCTAAATATCATGCTGATTATTTGCTAGCTAGATTGCAATATTTAAAGCAACGAAGTAGAACTGTAAGGGAATACTATCATGAATTAAAGAGTCATATGTTGCGTTGCGGTTTAAAGGAACATGCTGAAGCTACAGAGAATAGATTTTTAAGTGGGCTTAATAAAGAAATTCAGGACATTCTTATTCACAAATAATATAATTCTCTTACTCATTTGTTTATACTTGCTTGTAAGGTTGAAAGTCAGATTGAGGAGAAATTGAGAATGCTTAATGACAAGAAACATGAGAACAAACCCTTGCTTGTGCCTTTTTCTGTGACTAACAATTTGCAGGAAGTTGAGAACTATGCTGAAAAGAAGAGAGTTGACATTGAAGACAAAGAGTTGAATGTTCAACCGCAGGTGCTGTTGAAAGCAAGAGATGAGGAAGATGAAGTACTTGCTGTCTCGTTGCTTAATCATAAAGATTTGATATCTACAACACTTACATCAACTGAGGCGATCAATAAAGGTAATAACTATGGTGCTGAAATTAAATATGAAAAGGTGAGTAATTGTGAAAATTTATGTGATCAATTGAAAATTCCATATTCTGAAATGTCTTTGCTCAATTTACATAATGTAGAATTGATTACTCATAAGGAAGTTCTTACTAGAATATCTCCTAAAGATTCTTTATACTATATCATGTTCGAAAATCCTAGAGAGCTATCTAGTGTGATTAAGAATCTTCCTGAAATGTCATGCTTAAAATCATTAGCAAGTACTCATGCCTACTCATATAAATTCAATTTGATTGGAGATTATGGTATAGACAATCAATTTCATGTATATCGAATATGCATAACTTGTGATCACATGGATGAATTGAAGCTTGTTATTTTGAATAACAATTCTGGTGTGTTGAATCATGTTCATTATGAGAGAAAAATAAAAATTAGTGACAATTCAAATCTTATGTGTTCATCTCTTATTGAACCATCTAGCGTTGACAATATGAATAATGAAGTTGATGGATGGAAAAACTTACAAATCTTTTCACCCTTGCTAGATGAATGTGCTATTGCTCGATTGAAATCTGATTACTTGGACGAACTTGTTTGATTCCAAAAGTTGATGCTTTGCCTATATTTGCTACCGATGAAAGTTTACAATCTCAGAGATTTGAATTGCATGAGTGTATCACTTATATTTGCAAAACAAGTTGCAATAATTACTACGTGAGAAATTTTGATTTGTTCATTAACTTCCGGGTTACAAATACAATGAGCTTTTATAATCGCTGCAGTTTTATAACATCAATTATGCAACAACGACGAATTGTTAAAATAGATGACAGATACATATACCATGCATACACCTTGGCTTCTTTGTTACTCGATTTTCAGCGCATCAAAAGCTGAGGACGGCTTTGTTTTCAAGAAGGGGAGGATGATGAGGACATGGCCCCAGTGGAAACAACCAACATATCAAGACCAAGTCAACATCTCCCCCAGCTCTTCCTTGTGGTTACCACGTCACTTTTGGACCAATTCAAGGAAGAGTTCAAGTGGGACACGTTTTGGAATCTAATTCGGCCTCCAAATCAGTTCGGGTTCAGCCTGATAGGTCTAACTTCAACCGAGCATAACTTTCACATACGGAGTCCGTTTGAGGTCTATGAGTACTTGATGGAAAGTTTTTCTCATTTTCTTTCCAACGGATCCAACCTTGCCAGCAAATTCCTTCTGTACCGCCCGCAATCATCAAAAGAAGTTGCTACATCACTGTTTGGGCCAAATCGGGCCTTGTAATGCATGGGCCAAAGAGGAGAGTGCTACCCCCACTATTCATGATGTGCTATTGTTCATGTGAACAGTACAATAGTACCACCCCCTTGTTTCTTAGTTTTGTGTGGCTTCCACTCCCCTATTTAAGGAGGCCGCACCTCTCTAGTTTTCTTGGATTTTGTTTATGTTTAGTTTGTCATCGTTGCAACTTGTATCTTCAGTTGCATATGACAACCACCTGTTAAGATCCGTATTCGGAATCCCACCACATTGAGTATTTCAATCTTAGTTGCAATTTGAGATTGCTTGTTATCTTGTTTTTGTGTATTCTTCGGTTGCATGCAGGAATAGACCTTCGTGGTCAGGTCAACCGCGTTCTTGACACGGTTGATAACAACTCGGAGTGTGGTTTAGCGATTGCTTGGCGTTTTGGTCGTGACCGGTTAGTAGCCGTATCGTCAAAGTCGTTCTCCTCCAAATCGAAGTTATCATCCTATCGCAAGATCGGGACCCCGTCACCTCATCACAATTTAAGTCCAGTTGCAAAGGAAAAGAGGGGGACTCGGTTTTTAGGAAAAGGCAGCCGCAGATAGAAAGAGCCGCGGTATAAAAAAAAGAGGAGAGAGAAACCCCTAACTTTTGCATACGACCTCCGATTGAGGCGTTTTCTTGATCCGTTGGAAAGGAAACGGGAAAATAGAGCCAGAAATCTGGAGATTTTACATCCGCGTAAGCCTCCTGGCATACGCGCAGCGACTTCGACCCCAAAAAAGGTCGTTTATGGCCTCAAAACGGGCCCACAAAGTCAAGAAAAGTCAACTTTCTGAATTCGCTCAAAATTGACAGGGACCTTCTACAAGTGATTCTAAGGTGTTCTGTGCAGACGGCATCCTTTTTCAAGCTCCTAAACTCCGTGGGCAACGTCATCTAAATTTTTTCTGTGCGGTGTACTCGTTTGTATTCTAGGCTCGCGTCTCTAGTATGGTCTAGCTTAGGACCAGCACCAACCGGCGTTGAGCGATTTTTCAGCTTGCATTTTCTGATTTGATTATTGCTATTCCTTGCTACCATATCAAGCCTTCCCAGCGACACCTTTCCTACACCATACAGGCTGAGCTTCACCTGGCAATCGCTCCATCCAATCTTCAGAGATACGTTGACATCGCTGGGAGCTGATCACCCTGTTTTGCTTGGTAAGAATTGGTAAGAGTTCGATAAAAGGCTTGAGTGTGAGCGACTTTTTGAACCACCTCATCTTAGTAGTTGTTGTTAGGGTCATATTCTTGTGTTTTCCTAACAATGGCAGGTCCTACAACAGATGAGGATCATTCTCATACTCCTCGTACTAAGGCAATCGTACAACATTTTCTACGCCTTATGAACCTTCGTTCAGAGGGTCTTGAGGAGGATGTCAGAGTGACAAATGAGTGACTTGCTCAACTTGAGGGCGCCCAGATTGAGACAAATGCCACACTCACTGCGATGGAGAAAGCGCAAGGTGTCACTAACACTTCTTTAGCAGGCATTATGGCGCGCCTTGAGGAGATTGCCCAAGCATCCTCTGCTGTGGTCCCTGCTGTGCCGGTCGATGGACAACAAGATGACATCGACGGCGTGGCTGATTCCGAGGCCGATGACCACCGTAACCACAACAATGATCGAGCTCGTCGACAGTTGTATTTTAACCGACAAGGTATGCGACGAGAACCCCCACGGCGTGAGGTACGTGACCATGATGATTCTTTTGCTAAGGTTAAATTCACTATGCCTTCTTTCAATGGTAAATATGATCCTGATGGCTATCTTAATTGGGAACTAGCTGTTGATCAAAAATTTGCTTGGCATGAATTTCCTGAGAATAGACGAGTTAGGGCTGCTACTAGTGAATTTACCGACTTTGCTTCTGTTTGGTGGAAAGAACATTGTCGTTAAAATCCCAATAACATTCCTAACACCTAGGAGGCTTTAAAATTGCTTATGCGCCATCGTTTTATTCCCTCATATTATGCACGTGATCTGTTAAATAAACCGCAACGTCTACAACAGGGTACAAAATCTGTGAAAGAATATTATTAGGAATTACAAATTGGTATGTTGCGATGTGGGTTAGTTGAGAATGAGGAGGCATCCATGGCTAGGTGTTTAGGAGGGTTGAGTTGAGAAATTCAAGACATCCTTGATTATAAAGATTACAACTCCATTACTAGATTGTTTCATCTTGCTTGCAAAGCTGAACGTGAGTTGCAGGGACGCCAGACGAGAATGCGATCTAATTCTTCTGCAGGTCGCACAAATTCAAGGACTCCGTACACCCCAACTCCCTCGTCCATTGTGGTAAGTTCAGAGGACCCAAGAGCCTGTTTTGGTGGAAAGTTTAACACCGGCTCGGAAGTTCACAAAACGCATGCCGGAGTGAGTTAGGGCGCATATGCGATCCATTAGGGCTGTTTGGGACGCATTTGCTTCCTGTGCCGCGTTTTCGTTTGCACCGAATTCAAAGCACCCGACGAGCCCGTTTTGGTGGAAAGTTTAACACCAGCTTGAAAGTTCACAAAACGCATACCGGAGTGAGTTAGGGTGCCTATAAGGTCCATTAGGGGTGTTTGGGATGCGTTTCGATCCGGTGTCGTGTTTTCGTTCGCACGGAGTTCAGAGCACCCGACGAGCCCGTTTTTGTGGAAAGTTTAACACCGGCTCGGAAGTTCACGAAACGCATGCCAGAGTGAGTTAGGGCGCATATGAGGTCTATTGGGGGTGTTTGGGACGCGTTTGCTTCGGTGTCGCGTTTTCGTTCGCATGGAGTTTAGAGCATCTGACGAGCCCGTTTTGGTGGAAAGTTTAACACCGCTCGGAAGATCACGAAATGCATGCCGGAGTGAGTTAGGGCGCATATAAGGTCCGTTGGGTGTGTTTGAAATGCATTTCGATGCGGTGCCGCGTTTTCGTTCCCACGGAGTTCAGAGCACCCGACGAGCCCATTTTTGTGAAAAGTTTAACACCGGCTCGGAAGTTCATGAAACAATACCAGAGTGAGTTAGGGCGCCTATGAGGTCCATTGGGGGTGTTTGGGACGCGTTTTGATCCGGTGCCACGTTTTCGTTCGCACAGAATTCAGAGCACCCGACGAGCCCATTTTTTAGGAAAGTTTAATACCGGCTCGGAAGTTCACGAAACACCAGCCGGAGTGAGTTAGGGTGCATATAAGGTCCGTTGGGTGTGTTTGAAACGCGTTTCGATCCAGTGCCACGTTTTTGTTCGCACGGAGTTCAGAGCATCCGACGAGCCTGTTTTTGTGAAAAGTTTAACACCGGCTCGGAAGTTCACGAAACACATACCGGAGTGAGTTATGGCGCCTATGAGGTCCAATGGGGGTGTTTGGGACGCGTTTCGATCCGGTGCCGTATTTTCGTTCGCGCGGAGTTCAGAGCACCCGACGAGCCCGTTTTGGTGGAAAGCTTTACACCGGCTCGGAAGTTCACGAAACACATACCGTAGTGAGTTATTGCGCCTATGAGGTCCATTGGGGGTGTTTGGGATGCGTTTTCTTCCGATGCCGCGTTTTCGTTCGCACGGAGTTCAGAGCACCCGACGAGCCCGTTTTAGTGGAAAGTTTAACACCGGCTCGGAAGGTCACGAAACGCATACCGGAGTGAGTTAGGACGCATATAAGATCCATTGGGTGTGTTTGGAATGCGTTTCGATACGGTGTCGCGTTTTCGTTCGCGCGGAGTTCAGAGCACCCGACGAGCCCGTTTTAGTGCAAAGTTTAACACCGGCTCGTAAGTTCACGAAACGCATATCAGAGTGAGTTAGGGCGTATATGAGGTCCATTGGGGGTGTTTTGGACGCGTTTGCTTCCGGTGCCACGTTTTCTTTTGCACTGAGTTCAGAGCACCCGACTGCCTCGTTTTGGTGGAAAGTTTAACACCAGCTTGAAAGTTCACAAAACGCATACCGGAGTGAGTTAGGGCGCATAAGAGGTCCATTGGGGGTGTTTGGGATGCGTTTCGATCCGGTGCCGTGTTTTCGTTCGCACGGAGTTAAGAGCACCCGACGAGCCCGTTTTTGTGAAAAGTTTAACACCGGATCGGAAGTTCACGAAACGCATGCCGGAGTAAGTTAGGGCGCATATGAGGTCTATTGGGAGTGTTCGGGACGCGTTTACTTCCGGAGTCGCGTTTTCGTTCGTATGGAGTTCAGAGCACCTGACGAGCCTGTTTTGGTGGATAGTTTAACACTGGCTCAGAAGTTCATTAAATGCATGCCGGAGTGAGTTACAGAGCACCCGATGATCCCGTTTTTCTGGAAAGTTTAACACCGGCTCGAAAGTTCACGAAACGCCTGCCGGAGTGAATTAGGGGGCATATAAGGTCCATTGGGTGTGTTTTGAACACGTTTCGATGCGGTGTCGCGTTTTCGTTCGCACGGAGTTCAGAGCTCCCGACGAGCCTGTTTTGGTGGAAAGTTTAACACCGGCTCAGAAGTTCACAAAACGCATGCCGGAGTGAGTTAGGGCGCATATGAGGTTCATTGGTGTTGTTTGGGACGCGTTTGCTTCCGGTGCCGCGTTTTCGTTCGCACGGAGTTCAGAGCACCCGACGAGCCCGTTTTAGTGGAAAGTTTAACACAGGCTCGGATGTCCACGAAACGCATGCCGGTGTGAGTTAGGGCGCATATAAGGTCCATTGGGTCTATTTGGAACGCGTTTCGATCCGGTGCGCGTTGTCGTTCGCACGGAGTTCAGAGCACCCGACGAGCCTGTTTTTACGGAAACTTTAACACCGGCTCGGAAGTTAGCGAAACGCATGCCGCAGTGAGTTAGGGAGTATATGAGGTCCATTGGGGGTGTTTGGAACGCGTTTTCTTCTGGTGCCGCGTTTCCGTTCGCACGGTGTTCAGAGCACCCGACGAGCCCGTTTTAGTGGAAAGTTTAACACCGGATCGGAAGTTCACGAAACGCATGCCGGAGTGAGTTAGGCTGCATATAAGGTCCATTGGGGGTGTTTGGGACGCGTTTGCTTCCGGTGCCGCGTTTTCGTTCGCACGGAGTTGAGCACCCGATGAGCCCGTTTTTGTGGAAAGTTTAACACCGGCTCGAAAGTTCGCGAAATGCATACCGGAGTGACTTAGGGCACCTATGACGTCGATTGGGGGTGTTTGGGACGCGTTTGATTCGGTGCCGCATTTTTGTTGGCACAGAGTTCAGAGGACCCGACGAGCCCGGCTTTGTGGGAAGTTTAACACCGGCTCGGAAGTTCACAAAAGGCATACCGGAGTGAGTTAGGGCGCCTATGAGGTCCATTGGGGGTGTTTCGGACGCGTTTCGACCCGGTGCCGCGTTTCCGTTCCCACGGAGTTTAAAGCACCCGACGAGCCCGTTTTCGTGCAAAGTTTAACACCGGCTCGGAAGTTCACAAAACGCATGCCGGAGTGTGTTTGGGCGCATATGAGGTCCATTGGGGGTGTTTGGGATGCGTTTTCTTCCGGTGTCGCGTTTTTGTTCGCGCGGAGTTCAGAGCATCCGATGAGTCCGTTTTGGTGGAAAGTTTAACACCGGCTCGAAAGTTCACGAAATGCATACCGGAGTGAGTTAGGGCGCCTATCACGTCGATTGGGGGTGTTTGGGGCACGTGTCGATGCGGTGCCGTGTTTTCGTTCGCGCGGAGTTCAGAGCACCCGACGGGCCCATTTGCGCGGAAAGTTTAACACCGGCTCGGAAGTTCACAAAACGCATACCGGAGTAAGTTAGGGAGCGTATGAGGACCATTGGGGGTGTTTGGGACGCGTTTCGATCCGGTGACGCGTTTTCGTTCGCACGGAGTTGAGAGGACCCGACGAGACCGTTTTTGTGGAAAGTTTAACACCGGCCCGGAACTTCACGTAACGCCTGCCGATGTTAGAGTGCATATAAGGTCCACTGGGTGTGTTTGAAATGTGTTTCGATCCGGTGCCGCGTTTTCGTTCGCACGGAGTTCAGAGCACCCGACGAGCCCGTTTTTGTGGAAAGTTTAACACCGGCTCGGAAGTTCACGAAACGCATACCGAAGTGAGTTGCGGTGCTTATGAGGTCCATAGGGGGTGTTTGGGACGCGTTTCGATCCGGTGCTATGTTTTCGTTCGCACGGAGTTCAGAGCACTCGACGAGCCTGTTTTGTGGAAAGTTTAATACCGGCTCGGAAGGTCACGAAACGCCAGCCGGAGTGAGTTTGCTTGCATATAAGGTCCGTTGGGTGTGTTTGAAGCGCGTATCGATCCGGTGCCGTGTTTTCGTTCGCACGGATTTCAGAGTCCCGGACGAGCCCGTTTTTGTGGAAAGTTTAATACCGGCCCGGATGTTCATGAAACGCATCCCGCAGTGAGTTAGGGCACATATGAGGTCCATTGGGGGTGTTTAGGACGCGTTTTCTTCCTGTGCCGTGTTTTCGTTCGCACAGAGTTCAGAGCACCCGACGAGCCCATTTTTGTGGAAAGTTTAACACCGGCTCGAAAGTTCACGAAACGCGTACCGGAGTGAGTTAGGGCGCCTATGACGTCCATTGGGGGTGTTTGGGACGCGTTTCGATCCGGTGCTGCGTTTTTGTTGGCACGGGGTTCAGAGGACCCGATGATCCCGTTTTTGTGGAAAGTTTAACACCAGCTCGGAAGTTCACAAAACACATACCGGAGTGACTTAGGGCGCCTATGACGTCCATTGGGGGTGTTTGGGACGCGTTTGCTTCCGGTGCCACGTTTTCGTTCGCACGGAGTTTAGAGCACCCGACGAGCCCATTTTTGTGGAAAGTTTAACATCGGCTCGAATGTTCACGAAACGCATGCCGGTGTGAGTTAGGGCGCATATAAGGTCCACTGGGTGTGTCTGGAACGCGTTTCGATCCAGTGCCACGTTTTCGTTCGCACGGAGTTCAGAGCACCCAACGAGCCCGTTTTTATGAAAACTTTAACACCGGCTCGAAAGTTCACAAAACGCATACCGGAGTAAGTTATGGCACATATAAGGTCCATTGGGGTGTTTGGGACGCGTTTCGATTCGGTGCCGCGTTTTTGTTCGCACGGAGTTCAGAGGACCAGACGAGCCTGTTTTTGTGAAAAGTTTAACACCGGCTCGGAAGTTCACGAAACGCCTGCCGGAGTGAGTTAGGGCGCATATGAGGTCCGTTGGGGTTGTTTGAAACACATTTCGATGCGGTGCCGCGTTTTTGTTCGGACGGATTTCAGAGAACCCGACGAGCCCGTTTTTGTGGAAAGTTTAACACCGGCTCGGAAGTTAGCGAAACGCATGCCGCAGTGAGTTAGGGAGTATATGAGGTCCATTGGGGGTGTTTGGGATGCGTATTCTTCCGGTGCCGCGTTTCCGTTCGCACGGTGTTTAGAGCACCCGACGAGCCTGTTTTGGTGGAAAGTTTAACACCGGCTCGGAAGTTCACGAAAGGCATGCCGGAGTGAGTTAGGGTGCATATAAGGTCCATTGGGTGTGTTTGAAATGCGTTTCGATCCGGTGCCGCGTTTTCGTTCGCACGGAGTTCAGAGGACCCGACGAGCCCGTTTTGGTGCAAAGTTTAACATCGGCTCGAAAGTTCACGAAACGCATGCCGGAGTGAGTTACGGCGCATATAATTTCCTTTGTGGGTGTTTGGGATGCGTTTGCTTCCGGTGCAGCGTTTTCGTTCGCACGGAGTTCAGAACACCCGACGATCCCGTTTTTGTGGAAAGTTTAACACCGACTCGGAAGTTCACAAAACTAATTCCGGAGTGAGTTAGGGCGCATATGAGGTCCATTGGGGGTGCTTGAAACGTGTTTCGATGCGGTGCCATGTTTTCGTTCGCACGGAGTTCAGAGCAACCGACGAGCCCGTTTTTGTGGAAAGTTTAACACCGGCTCGAAAGTTCACGAAACGGTGTCGGAGTGAGTTAGGGCGCCTATGAGGTCTATTAGGGGTGTTTGGGACGAGTTTTCTTCCGGCGCGCGTTTTCGTTCGGATAATTTCAGAGCACCCGACGAGCCCGTTTTGGTGGAAAGTTTAACACCGGCTGGGAAATTCACGAAACGCACACCGGAGTGAGTTACGGCGCTTATGAGGTCCATTGGGGGTGTTTGGGATGCGTTTTGATCCGGTGCCGCGTTTTCGTTCGCACGGAGTTCAGAGCACCCGACGATCCCGTTTTTGTGGAAAGTTTAACACCGGCTCGGAAATTCACGAAACGCAGGCCGGAGTGAGTTATGGTGCATATAAGGTCCATTGGGGGTGTTTGGGACGTGTTTTCTTGCGGTGCCGCGTTTTCGTTCGCTCGGAGTTCGGAGCACATGACGAGCCCATTTTTCTGGAAAGTTTAACACCGGCTCAGAAGTTCACGAAACGCCTGCCGGAGTGAGTTAGGGGGCATATAAGGTCCACTGGGTGTGTGTTGTGGCAACAGACCAAACAGAGAGAGAGTGGTGGTGGAGAGTTATGTAAACAAATGACCTCTTCGGCCTTCCCAAGACTCGATATCGTCATATATATACGTACACCTTTACCACCAGGGCTGTAGTACGAAACCTTCCTTAGTACATAGTTCTCAACAGGCTAGCTGGGTTTGGGTGGGGGCCACCCCTACAACAGGAGCCTCTCATGGTGAAGGGCTTCACAGGCCGAAGCCATGCTGCTGAGCCCTTTGGCCCCGTCCGTCCCTGCGGCCTGTGACGTCGTGTGTTTGCGGGCGAAGTGGAGCCGAAACCGGAGGTGCGCAGCGAAGCCACTGTCGGAGTCTTGCGCCGGACAGCTGCGGCGAGTCACATCTGTTGCGAAGTGAGCTCGATGATTGTGGCGGCGACGCGTCGGTAGGGCTTCGTTGGTGCGGCGCGTCGGTTGGGCGCTTGTCGATTGCGCCAGGAAGCGGTGTATATATCTGACCACAGCGATCGCGGTGAACCATTGCGGGGCTCGTCTCAAGAATGTGCCTCTTCCTCTCACGAACATGCGGTGGGGCTGGCGTCGATTGAGCGGCTCTGTGCATGTTTGTGGAAGGAAGAAGGTATGTTCTTGAGCTAGTGAAAGATTCTGACTCTTGCGCGAAGGGTGGATCACGGGCTGTATGCGTCCTCGGCTTCGGGGCGTGTTCCGCATCGTTGAGCGCGGGTCGGCTTGCGGTGGTCGGTGTGGATGCTCGCCTTCCGATGTGGGGCCCCGGTGCCTGCTGCAACCTCGCCGAGGGTGCGGAGACCTTGCCGACTACGGGGCTGGGCTGCTTCACGAAGGCGAGGATCTTGCCGTTGCGGGAGTGATATACGGGAGTGGCAAGTTGAAGCGGCACGCGCGCAGCATGATGATTGCGCGATCGACTCCGTCGGTTGCGTTTCCCAACGAGAAAGCTGGTGTATATAGATGGCCGTGGTGAAGCACTGTGCTTCCCAGACTTGCGCGCCGTGCTTCCATGCTCTGCGATGGTCTTGTTCTCATAAATAGGGTGTCGTCGATTCCGGCGCCTGTTTATGAGAACAACATCGTCTCCGAGCTTGGAGCAATATGTTTGTGGGGGCGTGTTGCCGGCGCAAGTTGGGGCGATCGTGCTTCGTCGGGCCACGGATGTGCGGTGGCAGCACGGGGGGTCAACTCCGACGTGTCCTGTGTTGTCCCGCATTCCTGGTGGGTGCGCCGGGTGTGCATTTCTCCCGTGTCGCCTCGTCGGCCGCCGGTTGACCATGCCGCAACCATTGGCGGCATTAGAATAGCAAAACGGTTGTAGTAAAATCAAAGAAGTATAGAGTGCAGGAAACTCCGGGGTTGTCCCGAGCCATTGGAGCAAAAGGGGCACCCTTTGCGTGGCAATGTGGTCGTGGCTGCTTGTGGGCGGCGAAAAATGGCGTCGGCGGTCGAAGTCGCTCGGCGAGATGAAGGCTTCACGAGAAGGTGGGTCGGCGGGACATTGGCGGTGTCGCATGTGGGTGCGGGAGGCGGGCGAGGCTGCACGCGCGCGAAGATGTCGCGGTCATCTGCCTAAAGCTGCCGGCGAACACGTAGCGGCGCGATTAGCGCTCCGTGCCTGGCGGGAGCCCCTAGTGTAGCCGCCCGGTTGGCCCAGGCTCGTGCGCACATGTGTGTCTTTGACGGCGCTATCGTGGGGATGTGAGCAGTTCACCTCTCGGCGATTCACGCTTATCAATGGCGTGGGCGGAGGGTATTATGTACCCTTGCATTAGGCCACTTGCCTTTTCATCGCCTTGTCCTCCATCTCCCAACCAGCGTCTTCCAGCGGGCATCGCCACTCGAGGTGATGTACACCCTCGGCGCTGCCCAGCGCGATGAGCAAGTGGTGGCGGCGCGAGAGAGAGGAGGCGGTACTCCCCGTCTGGGCTCGGCCATTGGCGGAAGAGGCGATCCGCGGCCTTCTTGAAAGGAAGTTGTCGGACCGCGGGGCGTCGCGGCTGCCCACAGGCGGCAGATCGAACCACACCGGCGCCGAAGCGATCGTGTTCGTTGCCCACACGGAGGCTGGGTTGCGTATCCGGCGCCCGGGCTTATTGGGAGGTCTGCGGGCTTTTGAGTCGGTAGCGCGGTGGCGCCGAATGTGATTGCGGCTTGCTGCGTATAGTTGGGCTGCGGCGTGCGGGCGTCTTTGGCGGCTGCGTCCTGCTGCGTTTCTTCATGATATCCGTCGCGGCGAGAGGATCGGGAAACGAGCGTTGCGCCTTGGTAATGTCGACCTCGCCTGCGCCCGCAATGCGGAAGATATTTTCGCGAGAATCGGGTCGGGCGAGTGGGGTCGGATTGGACCGCGGTGGTTTTACCACCGGCGTGGCGTATTAGCGACCTTGAGTGCTCGGGCGACCGGTGGCGATTAGCGCCATAGCGATGAAGCTAGATCGCGATGACGGCGGATAGCACGGAGACTTGTTGGGATCACCGCCGCTTCAATATCGCGACCTCGGCGAGATCGTCATGTATGGTGTAGCGGCGCTTGCTGCGATTGGCGCTGGTTCTTGGGGGCCGGCGTGACAACGTCCGTCCCTCTGTGTCTTGCTTTGGGACCCTCACGGTCGCGTAAGTTGTCTTGAAGCTTGTTTTTCGTGTGGTGCTCATGGAGGCTGTTTTTTTGACAATGTGCCTCGGTGCCCTTCACGAATATTTCTTTGGAGGCGCGGGCGTGCGGTGAGTGCATTCCTTGGGCCGTACGGCGGGGAGCACACCTGCTGCGCGGCGGCACTGCTGTGAGGCGAGCCTAGAGCGGTTGATCGCGTGTCGCGAGGCCACAGGCATTAGGGTGTCGGCGCGCGTTGTTCCAGCTCGCAGCCCACCTCAACGGAATGCCGCGGGGAAGGGGGTTGCAGCGGAGGCGGGTTCTCGCAGGTGGAGCATGCGGTGGAGGTGAGTGAGTGCCGCGTCGCCACGGCGGCGGCGGCGTCTTGAACCAGATACTCCGGGGATGTTGGCGCGGAGCCAACGCCCGCGGAAGGTATTGGGGTGGAGCTAGTGCCTGCGGCCGTGGGACCTCCATCTGCTGTGGTTTCCAACACGGAATCGTCTTCCTGCTCCCCGCGGTGAAGCGGCCCCATGCGCGATGCGCCGCCGGTCAAGTGGGGTTTTGTTATGTGAGCAGTCGGGGCCCTATGGGACTCAGGCTCAGGCCCAGTGCCTCGGTGCCCTCGCGGCCCGGCCAGAGCTTGCGGTTGCCCGGCGAGGGCTTGATGGGCTGAGCTCGGGCACAAGCTCCCGGTGGCGAGGAGGCGAGGATGCGAAGGTCTTCGCGGTCGGACGGGCTGAAGGTAGAATGTCATAAGCGTGGCACAGTAGATATTCCGCAGTGAACCTCATGTGCCTTGGCGATCCGTCATTTCTCGAGCACGGGGGCTGCGGGCCGAAGGTGACTTGTTGGGGCGCTGGCGCCCGGCGAAGCTGTTGCTGCGAAGCGCCCGATGTCTAGCGGACCGTTCCTCGGCGAGTGTTAGCGGCATGGCGGGGCGTCGATGGCGCGACGCGAGCTTGGATCGCGATGCTTTGCGGTCGGCGGGCGACTTGCTTGAAGGGTGCTTGAGGTCTCCCAAGCGAGGGTAGCGCCTAACCCGAGCAGCCGTGGCCTTTTTGTGTTCTTGAGTGCTTCCTTGTGTAGACTTTTGCCTCGGCCGGGCACTCTGAGCGGCCCATGCGCGGAGCGAGGAGGCCACTGGAAGGCGGTGCGCTCTGCTGCGAAGGGCCCTTCGTGCATCCGAGGAGGCACATGCGAAGGGCGGCGCGTCGACTCTGGAGGCGGGCAGCGTGGTGGCTGTCTCATATGCTGCGGGCGCGTGGCATCGGCAGCGGCGGCGGTGGTGGGCGTGGCGGGCTGCTCGGCGGTTGCCTCACGGAGGAAGGCGGCCGCCTCGGCTGCGGCTCGAGAGTGGGGCGGGCGTTGGGTGCGCCGGCAGCGGCATGGGAGGCTATCTTGGCCACGGAGGTGCCCTTGAGAATCTTCTTGCGATGTGCCACCCGCTCCTTTGGACCGAAGAGCTTCCCGAACTCTCCGTGGATTGCGAAGCGGCGATCTTGCTCGGCCGGCTGCGGCGTCCTTTGGCAACCACTTGCTCCTCGTGTTGCACATGCGGTATGCGCTCTGCTCGGCATCGGGCTGCCGCCATTTGATGAATTGGCGATCCCCAAGCGGAGATGCCGCTAGAGCCGGAGTAATGTCGGCGCCGTGCGCGTCGTTAGGCCCGCCGTCGGTTTTTCACAAGCGGATCAGGGAGTATATTGGGAGGCGCGGCGAAGGTGGAGGCTGCGGCGGAACATGTATGGTGAGGAACCTTGGTGAGTGGCTTGATGAGGTTCGCGGTGGCGCGGCGTTTGGCGGGACCGGCGGCCCAAGCAGTGTGACTCGGGCTCGTGCGCTTGGTGTGTGTTGTAACCTTACGTATGTCATGCGGGAATGAATTGCAAAACGCTTAACCGCTTTGTTGATCGATCTTGCGCTTTGCTGCGGCGATTATGATGGGGACTTGCTGCTGGTTTACGGCGTTGTAACTTCGGCGCCGCTTACGTCGGCGGTGGCGGGCGAAGACTCCCTAGACTTACGGGCCGTCGATCCTCGGCGGCGAGACTTGGCGAAGGGCGTCCAAATGAACAGACGAGTAGTGCGGCTGGCGGTTTGTAAGAATATAGCGGCGTTGTAGTGGGCCAATTGGAAATGCATCGTTCTGCTGTTCATGGATCGCTGCTGCTTCTTCTTTGTGGTGGAGTTTGCTAGTTGGGGCGGGCGCCTAGGGTAGGGGTAGAGGTAAGGCGTGGGCTGGCACATTACGTCGGCGCTCCGTCCCTACTGCGAAGTGGTGGCGCGGGCTGGCGCCTCGATCGATGTAGATCTTGCGTGAAGGATCGGTAATGGCAGCAGAGGGGGTGAATGGTACCTCTAAAATTACCCCAAGTATCCACACGATTTTCCTCTCCGATAGCTAGAATAGCTATGAAGACGAGAGAGGCCTAATAAATAAAACCACTAATCTAACACGGAGATAAAAGAAAATTTAACTAAGACAGGAGAATAAAGCATTCTTGAAATTAAATAAGCTTTCCTAAAGATACTAGGTAACACAAATAAGATTCTAGGTGCCTTTGTTTGGTGAAAACAACAAGAAGGAAGAACTCGGCACACGACTACAGGACAAGAGCAATCAAGGGGAACTAAAGAAAAACAAGCTCTCCCTGCCGACAAGAAAAGAGAGCCTGCTGCCCACACAAAAACACAGCTAACAACCAAAGCAGACTGTCCAAAAGAAAAAGCTGATTTGCAGACTAACACAGGAACTGTTTACTGCTGATCTCTGGTAATTGCTGCAGCTGGTCGAAGAGACTTGACTGGAGACAAGCAACAACCAAGAGAAAAAAAATACTACTGCTGCTGCCACTAGAAAACCGAAACAGAGGAACAAAACAGCAACCAGCAAAACACCCGAACAAATAACTCTGCTGCTGGCTGCCGAACAGAAATGCTAGCTATTGATTAAAACAAACACAAGGAAGAGTACTACTAGTTGCAGCCGAAAAACAGCAGGGAGACACAGAGAATCTGCAGGCAATAAATGAAACCAATCGGATGCACCAACAAGAAAATCTGCACATAGTGCTAGCCGAAACCTTGCTGCAGCTTGAAGAGATGTCTTGACGAGCTGATACGGTGACGGTAGGCGAGGAGATGAGATAGTGCTAGCTGCAGAACAGCAAAAAACGAAGAGCACAAACCGAAAAGATGCTGCTGACCGACTGAAAATAAGCAACAAAGAACAGCCGAAAAGATGGGATCTGCTGCTGCTCACAAACTACCAGCTGACAGACAGCTTGCTAAAAAATCTCTGTCTCCCACTGCGGGAACGAGCAGTCTTGTTTTACAGCCCAAGCTGGTGTGGCAAGGAAGCGATTGTTCTTTGCAGATACTGCTGAGCAGAAAAACTAAGCAAGCGGCAAAAACAAATAAGTGCGGTGCGAGTACACACACAGTAGAAGAAGCAGAGAAAGGTCTTTGGGCAAACATATGAATTAAATCTTGCTTGTTGCACAGAAAAAATGAGACAAACTATAGAGTTCCAATAGTCTTTAAATGGTGCAGAGGAATCTCTACTACGGAAGAACAAGAAACATGAAAGATATAAGTATTGCAGAGAGGATTCTTGCTCTCGGGTATTCTAGCCAAATGGCTTAGCGATGAGACCAGTTGAGCACTATGAACATAACTCAAAGATAGTGCAGCATATATATATATATATATATATATATATATATATTCATATAATAAAAGCTAAAACAAGAACTTCATAAGAGCGTAAATTAAATAACACAAGCGACTATGTATCTGATAATTAAAAGCTGAAAATACATCTATAAAACACAAGAACTTCATATCGAGACGAATAGCGATGAATGATTAATATAACATATGAATGTTTACATCACTCTTCCATGTCTCATCCAAGAACACACAAGGAGAGAATAGAACCCTAGAACTTGCAAAAATGTTTCTCTCCCAAGAGCACAAGCATTAGAAAACCCTAATACTCATACCCATTTCTCTTTCTCTCTCTCTCAAGGTGCACTTCTCCACCTAGAGAGCACCTCTATTTATAGCCTCCACTAATGGGTTTAGTAGCCTACTTTACCCATTAGGTCACACCAACTCTTCACTAATGGGTTTACACACATTATATCCATTAGGTCATAACACCTCTCCACTAATGGGTTTACACACATTATACCCATTAGGTCACAACACCTCTCCACTAATGGATCATTTCCAAATAAAATCCGCTTCCGTTTGTGCAGCTTTGTGCATTTACCAAAATGCCCCTCCTGCACCTTCCTGGAAGCTTCCTCGTTCTTGCGCGCGCCTCTCGCGACCACTTGAGTCCGCGCGTCTTGACACATCCCGACCGTTCGACCTCAGCACGCTGTGCCTAGTCCGGTCACGGTGTCTCGCCACGACTCGTCTCAAAGTCTGCGGTCATCAGCGACAAGAAAACACATTACATATACGCACGGATGATTTAATTAAATATCCGCATTGGTAATAAGCATAAAAATGCCCGGAACAAACTCAAACTTTCTAGGACACGTGTCAATTACTCATCACACAGCTGGGGTTACCTCCACATGGTCTCTCAATCTCCCCCTTGATGAGTATATTGACAAACACCGAAAAAGCATATAAAGTTGAGTTTGAAAGTCCAACATGGTCTAAAAGAAAATCAAGGAAACTAAGACCATGTCGACAAAAGAGAAAGCTGGGCGAGAAGAAAAGAGCAAATTTTTACGCAAAGCTCGAAGGCTTTTTCTCCATTTTCTCCAAACTTCTCCCCCTTTTGGCAATAAATTCATCAAAATGCACGAGAGAATGAAATGATTTGTGTGTTCTTTATTTTAAGCATTTGGAGCCATGAAGATTATCCATAATGATTTTGCGAGTATTACACCAAGCCATAATTCATAGGAATGCTATCAAGATCATGACTATTTATGTATAGAAAAGCTAAACCAAATAAGTCATAATCTGAAAATTGATCCAATTTCTTAGCATGTCAAGTTTTGATATTAGTCTAGCTAAAGGTATCCAAGGATGATGCAAGCCATGTCAAATAATCTAAGTGAAATCAAGAAGCTAATATTGAACCGGTTTAGAGTGCTACAAGTTTTTTTTTGGTACTTGGTCTTTTTGTGAATAAGCAAATTTAGCACACTTGACTATTTCTCAAAATCATTTTTGGCTTTATCTTAGCAAAGCGAGTCCTGAACTAGGAGCCATCCACAACTGCCTCCTAAGGTTCAACCATTTTCACAATTCTTAGCCATGTGCTAGATCTCAAGCCTTATGCGATCACTCCAAGCGAGAAGCTTAAGGAAATGATCTTGGTCAACAAAAACTCCCCCTGAGTTCATGCCTAGTGCAATGGCAAGCAGTCTCATAAGAAAGAATTGGTGAGATCGGTTTTTCGCACAAAAGAGATCTTTTTGCTTTTACATAAATGTAGTTTTAGACCAAGGAGTTAATGATAATTCATACTTCATAAAAGAACTAACATAGCTCAATCTAAAGCTCAACAAAGATTCAAGACTCAAAGTAGCCTATTTGACATGGCATGAATCATAAAAGGATAGCTAAAATCAGACTAGTCTCAAAAGCTAACCATGACATGAATTAATTCAAGTTAAGCATGTTTTTTTAAGTAACTTATCATGGTAAAGACTAGACTACACATATAAAGTCATGATAAATCTAGCAATTAAGCACAGATCATGGCAAAATGTAATGCATTGTAAACAGATCATAATTGGATAATAATCAAGGCTCCATGTAGTTATATTATAATGCAAACTGAAATGCAATAAAATCCAGCTCCCCCTCAACATGAGATGAACTTTTAGTTCAAGTTGAGTTATGTCAAAATTAATATCTAGAAGCTCCGAAATGAACTCCCCCTGAATCAAAGCAATAAAAACGAGAAGCTGGCAAAGAAAATCCAAATGGGTAGTCCTTAAAGCATAGATAAGATGTAGAGGATACTATGGCTTAGACAGACTCTCGTCTACCCCATATGACTCCAAGACTATCGGTGGTTGTCTAGCACACACACTAGAGAGCAAACACGTGCCA